>JBBGZY010001065.1:1486250-2972500 GCA_037952925.1 Lithobates clamitans
AGTACAGGGTCCCAAAGGATTAACCTCAAATCTTTATTCCCACCTAACCCAGAGACCTCTTTCTAACACATTTCATTCCCTACTGGGGCCTAATCGTTAAGGTCTATAGTTACGCCACAGTAAGGGCCAAATTAGGGGTCTGTGGGTAGAGTGTCTGTGCACGTGCTGTATAAAGTTGGAAGTGGTGTGCAGCTGCAGAATTTTGTTGTGGTATGTGGCAGGAACAGACCCCTGAGGAGTGGGCCCTTGTGGCTGGAGAGGACACTGGTGTTCTTGTGAGTGGCTTTCCTTGTTTTTCAATGTCCCTATTCCCACTTGCTGCACACAAGTTGGTAAAATCCAACTGGCTGTTCAGACTAAATGACAAATGGTAATGCCAACTATGCCTATGGAGGAATAGGATAATATCTGCTGAGCACATACAGTATACTGGTTCCATCTGTGGTCAATAATAAACAATGCTACTGTATATAACCACCTTGAAAAGGCTTGGTGCTTCTACCCTGTTAATGGACAATATATGATGTATGTGGTCAATAATAAGCCGATTCATTTATACATCATTCACAAAGCCTACTTATACCCGGTTTGCTTGCATAAAATGAATCACATAGCGACCTCTAACTGCATACGATGTACCCATCCCCAGAAGGATTTTATGCATTGTATTTTGGGGATGATATTGGAGTTATGGAAGCAAGTATGCTAGCTATTACCCCCCCCCCCCCCCCCCCCCCAGTACACCTGACTATTAAGTATACCAGACAAAGAATCCTGCCCATACTATACTAGAATATTCCTAGTATAGCCATTAAATAGATAAGCCAAACCACTCATTAATTAACCAGATTATTGCTTA
The DNA here is from genome assembly GCA_037952925.1 of Lithobates clamitans. Taxonomy (NCBI): domain Eukaryota; kingdom Metazoa; phylum Chordata; class Amphibia; order Anura; family Ranidae; genus Lithobates; species Lithobates clamitans. The sequence continues at coordinate 1,487,110 of JBBGZY010001065.1, forward strand.
GGAACAGTTATGTATGAGTTAAGCAAAGTTATTTATGTTATACAAAGTCATGTTTAAAACTGCCCTGTCAAAGTCCAGAAAGGAGAATAGAAGAATGACGTCCTGGTTGAGGGGAAAAGCCACAAGCTACTTAGGAAGGAAGGAAGCTCTGGGTCTCAACAGCTCCTTGTCCCTGTATGTAGAAATGTATTATAATATGGGAAAGGTTCCCCCCGGGGAACCTGTGTCTTTCCCATGCTAAGAAATGTATTATTTACAGTACAAAGCCGCCAACTCAGACACACACCTCATGCCCCGTACACACGGTCGGACTTTGTTCGGACATTCCAACAACAAAATCCTAGGATTTTTTCCGTCGGATGTTGGCTCAAACTTGTCTTGCATACACACGGTCACACAAAGTTGTCGGAAAATCCGATCGTTCTAAACGCGGTGACGTAAAACACTTACGTCGGGACTATAAACGGGGCAGTGGCCAATAGCTTTCATCTCTTTATTTATTCTGAGCATGCGTGGCACTTTGTCCGTCGGATTTGTGTACACACGATCGGAATTTCCGACAACGGATTTTGTTGTCGGAAAATTTTACCTCCTGCTGTCCAACTTTGTGTGTCGGAAAATCCGATGGAAAATGTCCGATGGAGCCCACACACGGTCGGAATTTCCGACAACACGCTCCGATGGGACATTTTCCATCAGAAAATCCGACCGTGTGTACGGGGCATCAGAGTTGATTGCAACAAGGAAAAATCGACTTTGTAAGAGTGAAAAGGGGCATACTACTGATAGGACGTTTTTGAAGTGCTGATAGAACCAAATTCATAGAGTACAATTTGTTGTTGAACCTTAAAGCGGTTGTATCCTCCGCTTGGTGATTTTTACCTACAGGTAAGCCTATAATAAGGCTTACCTGTATGTAAAACGAATTATCTCCTAAACCTGCAAAGTTTAGGAGATATTTGCCCTGCATGCAGCCACTGACGTCAGTGGTGCATGCGCTCTGAAGGACCAGCGGATCGTGCCGGAAAGTCAGAGCTCCTTGCCAGAACTGAGGACTCCCGCGTGACGTCATCACGGCTCCGACCACTCACAGCCCTGGAGCCGCAAACCTGGAAGAAACGCAGAGGGAACATGTCAGCTCCCTCAGCGGTGACCGGGAGGTGGTGTGGATACGTCGTTCTGCGGTGCACACCAGCTCACTATGTCTTTGCCTTACAGGTTTTTTTTTTTTTCCTCTCAGGGGCTCTACCCCCCCCCCCCCCCCCAACAGTGTTTCCCACTTGTGATGCAGCTCCTGGATACCCAAACGTGTACAGCCTATTCCTTCAGATTAAGGTGCTGACAAGCTAGTCTGCCTGCCAAGTGTCTAACGTGAATTTCTTCTCAAGGGTGGAAATCGTTCTACCTATTTTGCAAGAATTCTGGCTCCCACTAATAGTGGATGTATGCCACGGTTATGATGTTGTCTGACTGGATCCTGATCAAATGGCCTTCTAGTTGGGGTGTCCAGTGTTGTAGGGATTACTACAGCGATGGGATTCTTCAGGCAACTAAATCTCCTGCAAGAACAAAAAAAGTCTAAGACCCATCAGATTGGAATCTGTTGAGAATTTTCCAAGAGATCAGTAGGAAGTATTTTTCCCATTATCAAAGATGGATTGCTGAGCCTTCAGCCCAGGGATAACCTGGTCTTCACTGTCAGTCAAATTGGTTTGTCCTGAGAATTAACTAGATTTCTTCACAATGACAGGATGTTGCATTTTAGGGGTCTGGAGTAGAACTGGGCAAATGTGACTACTTCAAAAGGAGGTTACCATCAACCCTAGGATTGTCATGCATAAGCGAAGAATTGAGTGAAAACTGGGCAAGAGAGTTTGGGTCTGGGACAGGGGAGTTAAAAGTTCCAATAGGGAAGAAAAAAAACCCCCAGGTTTTCTATCTAACTGAATCTCTTCAAGGTCTGCATCAAGGTCTTTCAAGGTCTGCATCACATTGTTCATAAGAACCCATGCCAACTGCTCCCTCAACAGGAGATTTCGTTTAAATATACCACAATGCTGATGCTCTGGGAGCGCAACAAAGCAAACACAGGATTGAGCACCTTTCTGACCACGGAACGTGTGAAAAACAGGCTGAATGGCAGGGCTACAAACTTAAAGAACTAGGAGCCCACAGCAAAGGGAATCAGTTGCCGATGCACTGGGGAAAAAAGGGGACATAACTATGCAGCTCCCAAAAGGATGCTGTCCATGAAGCGCATGCACATGGACCTGTTCTGCAGCCAAACAGTTCTCTGCATTTCTACTGACAGGAGACTCATTGGGGGGAAAAAAAGACGAGCAATATCTAGTAATCCATCAATGTCTTCGCTTAGGGCTGCTGGCATGAGCTCTAAACGTTCCAAAAGCCACAGGGAATTAGTTTAGACAAAAACAGAATACCTGTTCATGGCACTAATCCATTCCCTTAAAGTTTGACAGATTAGCGTCATGGCCAAAGTAGGTTTTAAAATCGGCGTTCCCCCCAAAAGTGGAACTTACTATCATTTGTCTCCTTTCCCCTTCCGGTGCCACAATTGGCACCTTTCGGGGGGAGGGGGGACAGGAAACCTGTCTGACAGGTATCCTGTTCCCACTTCCGGGAGTCGAGGCCCGCGGGCCCATGACATCATCGCGGGGCTCCCTCCTCCTCTCCCTGTCGCCGTGCCAGTAGGAGAAAGGAGCGGGACCTCACGCATGCGCAGTAGGGTTTCTGGCATGAAGCCATAAGGCTACACTACCGGGTACCCCTACCTGCAATGGCGGCGGCAGCACCCGACAGCTGATGGAAACATCAGCTGCGGTGCTGACATCGCTGGACTCCAGGACAGGTAAGTGTCCTATTGTTAAAAGCCAGCAGCTGCAGTATGTGTAGCTACTGGCTTTTAATTATTTTTTGGGGCGGAACACTGCTTTAATGCAGGCCCAGCCAGAGAAAACAAGGATTGTAAAGAATCTCGAGATGTTTATTGATGGGATCCTTAAAAAACAGGCATATTGCCTACAGGGATCTTTAGGGCTTTATTAACTACTTCCTGCCTGCGCTATAGCCGAATGGCGGCTACAGCGTGGGCTTACTTTGGGAGGGATATGACCTCCTCCCGTGATCACGCTGCCTGTGCGCCACGAACTAAAACGCTGAGTCCTTAGGACTCAGCTGATCACAGATCAGAGTAAATCACAGCTGCCCTTTACCACATGATCAGCTGTGCCCAATGACATCTGATCACGATGTAACAGATGCCGGTTATCAGCACTCCTTTCCACGCGCTGTCAGCTTGAGAAAAGGAGAGGAAAGCCGATAACCGGCTTCTGTTAACCACTTGACGACCGCCTCACGCCGATGTACGTCGGCAAGGTGGCACGGACAGGCAAAATCACGTACATGTACTTGATTTGCCTTCCGCGGGTGGGGGGTCCGATCGGACACCCCCCGGTGCCCGAGGCGGTCGTCTTTTGTCCCACGGCGATCGGAGGTGAGGGGGAGGCCATCCGTTCGTGGCCCCCCCCCCTCGCGATCGCCGCCGGCCAATCACATCATTCCTTTGCTGCTGTATGCTAAACAGCAGCAAAGGAAATTATGTCATCTCTCCTCGGCTCGGTAATTTCCGTTCCGGCCCGAGGAGAGAAGACATGTGAGTGAGTGCACCAACACACACACACACACAGTAGAACATGCCAGGCACACAAAACACCCCGATCCCCCCCCCCAATCACCCCCCCCCCCCGTCACAAATTGACACCAGCAGTTTTTATTTTTTTTTTTTTTTTTTTTCTGATTACTGCATGGTGTCAGTTTGTGACAGTTACAGTGTTGGGACAGTTAGTATTACCCCCCTTTAGGTCTAGGATACCCCCCTAATAAAGTTTTAACCCCTTGATCACCCCCCTGTCACCAGTGTCGCTAAGCGATCATTTTTCTGATCGCTGTATTAGTGTCGCTGGTGACGCTAGTTAGGGACGTAAATATTGAGGTTCGCCGTCAGCGTTTTATAGCGACAGGGACCCCCATATACTACCTAATAAATGTTTTAACCCCTTGATGGCCCCCTAGTTAACCCTTTCACCACTGATCACCGTATAAGTGTTACGGGTGACGCTGGTTAGTTCGTTTATTTTTTATAGTGTCAGGGCACCCGCCGTTTATTACCGAATAAAGGTTTAGCCCCCTGATCGCCCGGTGGTGATATGCGTCGCCCCAGGCAACGTCAGGTTAGCGCCAGTACCGCTAACACCCACGCACGCACCGTACACCTCCCTTAGTGGTATAGTATCTGAACGCATCAATATCTGATCCGATCAGATCTATGCTAGCGTCCCCAGCAGTTTAGGGTTCCCAAAAACACAGTGTTAGCGGGATCAGCCCAGATACCTGCTAGCACCTGCGTTTTGCCCCTCCGCCCGGCCCAGCCCACCCAAGTGCAGTATCGATCAATCACTGTCACTTACAAAAGACTAAACGCATAACTGCAGAGTTCGCAGAGTCAGGCTTGATCCCTGCGATCGCTAACAGTTATTTTGGTAGCGTTTTGGGGAACTGGCAAGCACCAGTGGCCTAGTACACCCCGGTCGTAGTCAAACCAGCACTGCAGTAACACGTGGTGACGTTGCGAGTCCCATAAGTGCAGTTCAAGCTGGTGAGGTGGCAAGCACAAGTAGTGTCCCGCTGCCACCAAGAAGACAAACACAGGCCCGTCGTGCCCACAATGCCCTTCCTGCTGCATTCGCCAATCCTAATTGGGAACCCACCGCTTCTGCAGCGCCCGTACTTCCCCCATTCACATCCCCAACCAAATGCAGTCGGCTGCATGAGAGGCATTTTCTTTATGTCCTCCTGAGTACCCCTACCCAACAAACCCCCCAAAAAAGATGTGTCTGCAGCTAGCGCGGATATAGGCGTGACACCCGCTATTATTGTCCCTCCTGTCCTGACAATCCTGGTCTTTGCATTGGTGAATGTTTTGAACGCTACCATGCACTAGTTGAGTATTAGCGTAGGGTACAGCATTGCACAGACTAGGACACACTTTCACAGGGTCTCCCAAGATGCCATCGCATTTTGAGAGACCCGAACCTGGAACCGGTTACAGTTATAAAAGTTACAGTTACAAAAACAGTGTAAAAAAAAAAAAAATATATATAAAATAAAAAAAAATAGTTGTCGTTTTATTGTTCTCTCTCTCTCTATTCTCTCTATTGTTCTGCTCTTTTTTACTGTATTCTATTCTGCAATGTTTTATTGTTATTATGTTTTATCATGTTTGCTTTTCAGGTATGCAATTTTTTATACTTTACCGTTTACTGTGCTTTATTGTTAACCATTTTTTTGTCTTCAGGTACGCCATTCACGTCTTTGAGTGGTTATACCAGAATGATGCCTGCAGGTTTAGGTATCATCTTGGTATCATTCTTTTCAGCCAGCGGTCGGCTTTCATGTAAAAGCAATCCTAGCGGCTAATTAGCCTCTAGACTGCTTTTACAAGCCGTGGCAGGGAATGCCCCCCCCCCCCCTACCGTCTTCCGTGTTTTTCTCTGGCTCTCCTGTCTCAACAGGGAACCTGAAAATGCAGCCGGTGATTCAGCCAGCTGACCATAGAGCTGATCAGAGACCAGAGTGGCTCCAAACATCTCTATGGCCTAAGAAACCGGAAGCTACGAGCATTTTATGACTTAGATTTCGCCGGATGTAAATAGCGTCATTGGGAAATTGGGGAAGCATTTTATCACACCGATCTTGGTGTGGTCAGATGCTTTGAGGGCAGAGGAGAGATCTAGGGTCTAATAGACTCCATTTTTTTCAAAAAAGAGTACCTGTCACTACCTATTGCTATCATAGGGGATATTTACATTCCCCGAGATAACAATAAAAATGATAAAAAAAAAAAAAAATGAAAGGAACAGTTTAAAAATAAGATAAAAAAGCTAAGGCGAACGCAAGCGGCGGTCTGTCGTCAAACGTAAACAGCAATTGCACCATGCATGTGAGGTATCACCGCGAAGGTCAGATCGAGGGCAGTAATTTTTGCAGTAGACCTCCTCTGTAAATCTAAAGTGGTAACCTGTAAAGGCTTTTAAAGGCTTTTAAAAATGTATTTTGTTGCCACTGCACGTTTCTGCGCAATTGTCGAGCATGTCATGTTTGGTATCCATGTACTCGGCCTAAGATCATCTTTTTTATTTCATCAAACATTTGGACAATATAGTGTGTTTTAGTGCATTAAAATTTTAAAAAGTGTGTTTTTCCCCAAAAAATGCGTTTGAAAAATCGCTGCGCAAATACTGTGAAAAAAAAAAATGAAACACCCACCATTTTAATCTGTAGGGCATTTGCTTTAAAAAAAATATATAATGTTTGGGGGTTTAAAGTAATTTTCTTGCAAAAAAAAAAATAACTTTTTCATGTAAACAAGAAGTGTCAGAAAGGGCTTTGTCTTCAAGTGCTTAGAAGAATGGGTGATGTGTGACATAAGCTTCTAAATGTTGTGCATAAAATGCCAGGACAGTTCAAAACCCCCCCCAAATGACCCCATTTTGGAAAGTAGACACCCCAAGCTATTTGCTGAGAGGCATGTCGAGTCCATGGAATATTTTATATTGCGACACAAGTTGCGGGAAAGAGACAATTTTTTTTTTTTTTTTTTGCACAAAATTGTCACTAAATGATATATTGCTCAAACATGCCATGGGAATATGTGAAATTACACCCCAAAATACATTCTGCTGCTTCTCCTAAGTACGGGGATACCACATGTGTGAGACTTTTTGGGAGCCTAGCCGCGCACGGGACCCCGAAAACCAAGCACCGCCTTCAGGCTTTCTAAGGGCGTGAATTTTTGATTTCACTCTTCACTGCCTATCACAGTTTCGGAGACCATGGAATGCCCAGGTGGCACAAAACCCCCCCAAATGACCCCATTTTGGAAAGTAGACACCCCAAGCTATTTGCTGAGCGGTATAGGGAGTATTTTGCAGACCTCACTTTTTGTCACGAAGTTTTGAAAATTGAAAAAAAAAAGTTGTTTTTTCTTGTCTTTCTTCATTTTCAAAAACAAATGAGCTGCAAAATACTCACCATGCCTCTCAGCAAATAGCTTGGGGTGTCTACTTTCCAAAATGGGGTCATGTGGGGGGGGGGGTTTGTGCCACCTGGGCATTCCATGGCCTCCGAAACTGTGATAGGCAGTGAAGAGTGAAATCAAAAATTTTCACCCTTAGAAATCCTGAAGGCGGTGATTGGTTTTCGGGGTCCCGTGCACGGCTAGGCTCCCAAAAAGTCCCACACATGTGGTATCCCCATACTCAGGAGAAGCAGCTAAATGTATTTTGGGGTGCAATTCCACATATGCCCATGGCCTGTGTGAGCAATATATCATTTAGTGACAACTTTGTGCAAAAAAAAAAAGTGTCACTTTCTCGCAACTTGTGTCAAAATATAAAATATTCCATGGACTCAATATGCCTCTCAGCAAATAGCTTGGGGTGTCTACTTTCCAAAATGGGGTCATTTGGGGGGGGTTTTGTGCCACCTGGGCATTCCATGGCATCTGAAACTGTGATAGGCAGTGAAGAGTGAAATCATAAATTTACACCCTTAGAAATCCTGAAGGCGGTGATTGGTTTTCGGGGCCCCGTACGCGGCTAGGCTCCCAAAAAGTCCCACACATGTGGTATCCCCATACTCAGGAGAAGCAGCAGAATGTATTTTGGGGTGCAATTCCACATAGGCCCATGGCCTGTGTGAGCAATATATCATTTAGTGACAACTTTTTGTAAATTTTTTTTTTTTTTTTTGTCATTATTCAATCACTTGGGACAAAAAAAAAAAATATTCAATGGGTTCAACATGCCTCTCAGCAATTTCCTTGGGGTGTCTACTTTCCAAAATGGGGTCATTTGGGGGGGGTTTTGTACTGCCCTGCCATTTTAGCACCTCAAGAAACGACATAGGCAGTCATAAACTAAAAGCTGTGTAAATTACAGAAAATGTACCCTAGTTTGAAGACGCTATAACTTTTGCGCAAACCAATAAATATACACTTATTGACACTTATTGACATTTTTTTTACCAAAGACATGTGGCCGAATACATTTTGGCCTAAATGTATGACTAAAATTGAGTTTATTGGATTTTTTTTTATAACAAAAAGTAGAAAATATCATTTTTTTTCAAAATTTTCGGTCTTTTTCCGTTTATAGCGCAAAAAATAAAAACCGCAGAGGTGATCAAATACCATCAAAAGAAAGCTCTATTTGTGGGAAGAAAAGGACGCAAATTTCGTTTGGGTACAGCATTGCATGATGAATTAGCAGTTAAAGCGACGCAGTGCCAAATTGGAAAAAGACCTCTGGTCCTTAGGCAGCATAATGGTCCGGGGCTCAAGTGGTTAAAGGGCCATCTACACCGATGACAACAGTGCCCACCAGTGCCTCCTCAGTGCCGCCTCATAGCAAAAAATAAAAAACCCAGTAGTGATTAAATACCACCAAAAGAAAGCTCTATTGGTGCAAAAAAAATTATATGGGTACAGTTCTGCATGACTGCGCAATTGTCATTCAAAGTGTGACAGCGCTGAAAGCTGAAATTTGGCATGGGCAGGAAGGGGGGCATTTTGTCAGTATTAGCCCAGGCCCATAAAAGATGTCAGACTAGTGGGTGCACTGTGAAAATGTCATGTGCCATGTATAGAGGGGAAACGGTCTCTCTAAGGCTAGCCATAGATGGATCTATTTTTTTTTTCCCTTCATTCAACCAAATGGTATAAAAAAACGACGGACAGATTCCCCCATCCACACAAGCGAGGTGAATTGAAGAATCCACCCACTACGATCTTGTGTTCTGACAGCAGGACACCCCACTGTCAAAATACTCTGATCTGGAAGGGTCTCGGATAGCTGCAGTTGTTGATCGAGTAAAATTTTCCAAGAAGACCATTCAACAGAAATTGATCATTGGATCGCCTGTCAAGCGGCAACAGCCATTGATAGATGAAAATTCAACTGGTCCCTGCTGAAGTGGCCAAATTTTGATCAATCTATGGTCAGCTTAAAGTGGTTGTACACCCTGTACAACCACTTTTACCTACAGGTAAGCCTATATTAAGGTTTACCTGTAGGTGCTTGATATATCTCCTAAACCTCCATGGTTTAGGAGATATTTACTAAAAAGACAAGCGCCGATGATTACGGCGCAGGCACCCTTTAGAAAGGGCACATTGTGCCGTTTCTATACGGGGGTCATGCCGTGACTGGTGGCTCCCGCGCATGCGCGCGGGAGTCCATTATGTGTCAGGTAAGTGACACATAATGGACTACTATGCGATGCATAGTAGCCCATTATGCTTTACCTTTGCAGGGAAATAAAGAGGAAGTAAGGGTTTACTTTCTCTTTAAGGCTGGGAGCAATGGCAGCAGCCTGTGATTCCTCAGGTACACTATAATCTGTGAAGAATAATACTATGACATTCTTCATCAGACAAAGCGATAATGTAGAGGCTTCTTATATTCCCTCTTCCATCAGCACATCTTATAAGAAGTGGGGCCATGCACCCATCCTGGGTTTTGCCCCAAGCGTCTGCTATTGCAAGTATAGTCCATCTCTCGTTACAGGCCACTGGCATCATTCCTTGTATGTTCCATTAGACACTCCTGGCTGCTAGCATTACTCCATGTATGCTCTGTCTGTCCCTCCAAGCTGCTGGCACCATTCCTAGCACATCCCATTAGACGCTTATGGCCACTAGCATTACTCTTGGCAGGCTGTCCCTCCTGACATTACACCGGGTAGGTTTGATCTCTCGTTCCTGGCCAATGGCATAATTTCTGGTACATTCCATCAGATGCTCCTGGCCGCTAACATGAATCCAGGTGCACTCCATCTGTTGCTCTTGGCTTTTGGAATCATTACCAGTACATTCCATCAGATGCTCCTGGCTACTAGTATTACTTCCAAAGTATGCTTTGTGCTCCTGGCATCACTCCATCAGATTACCACTGGTTTGGTTTCTGGCAAACTCAGTTTGCCACAGGCTGCCCCCTTCGTGCCTTGGCATGCCCCCCTTTTCGAACTCTGCATCCTCAAATCCTTGCAGATATAATCCTTGTCAGATTCTCGGCTGTCGAACTAGTGGTTTGACTGTTTCCACCAATGATCCTAATGCATCTGCTGGTATCTAGGGAAAAGACTGGGAGGCGGGTCATTAACACCACTCATCACTTAAATCAGACATACCTGGATCGAAAATTCAGCCAGTTCAGCAGGAACTGGTCCAATTTCGATCCATGCATTGGCATGATGTTTGTACAACACCAGCCTGTTGGAAAATTCTCTTCGAATCAGTGACACCGGCGGTGCTGATAAGTTTATTCTGATGGTGGGGAAGTCTCCCTACTGTCAAAAAAAAAAAAAAAAAAGTGCAGCAGGAGGGATTCTCTCATCCATCTCAAGTGTGTGGATGGGGGAATCGAGTCATTTTATTTCATTTACCTGCTAGTTGAACAAAAAAGTGTAGAGGTACGCTTATGGCCACAGAGTCAGTGATCAGGCATGCAATTTATCCCATAAAATTTCTGCTCCACTGTGGTGAAATCCTCCCAAGAGAGAATCGAAGAGGAAGCCACACCTTGATGGAGCTAAGGAATATTCTTCAAGGAGTCAAACCGGGTCAACATTCCAGGCTGCTGTGTCAGCCCTTCCAGTGGGTGCACTGCAGGCACAGTAGCCGTTAGTGGGTGATCATGAGCTGGAAGGACCGGTTAGAGTGCTACTCATATGCCTGGGATTCGGCATGTTGCACTGCAAGGCAGAGACCATGTAGCTCAAGGTACAAGGTTAAGCCTTAGTTATTCACAAACCAGCTGCTAATAACAGGAGAGAGTCGGATAGTGAGAGATGACTAGGTCACTGTTGGAAAACAGCAAAGACCAGCCATGCCACTTCTGATAAAGAGAAGTTGTGGGAAGAAGTTACCTTATACTGAATGGCAGGAACAAGAGCACAGCGCTAAGTGCATCATTGCACATTTGTGCAAAATGAACCCTTTTCACAGTAAGCCGAAAGAAAACAGGGATCATAAGGGTGCCCAACAGTCCTAATAGGAAGGTAGCTCACAATGCATGGTCTGCTCACCTACTCACAAAGCGAGTCTTCAGAAAGTGGGTAACACCCGAGACTGTACCACAACTCTGAAACCGGAAAGCACTCTACAGCTAACACATTATACTCAGATCTGGAAAGTGCCATAATACAAAGCCCAGTGCCCTAGGTACACATTCCCACAATCGTCCAATCCAGCAGGGTCTGGGTATGGCCTCCAAAGCTAGTGCTGAGGGTACACTGGTATTAATAGCTGTGTATAGAAACACCCCCAAGCAGGAGGAGGAAAATGTTGAAGAAAAGGAATTAAACTTGAAAAAATGGCTAGCAAATCTAAGGTATACCAAGCTAGTCACTTTTTTTTGTTGCCAGATCCTTCTGTAGGCTACAGTACAACTCAATGTCTAGGAATCCTGTGTCCTTCAATGAATGAGAAGGAATAAAAGTGTACTTTTTCTGCACTGTAAAAAGAAAGAAAATACTTTTACATTTAAAATGACAAAAAACCCACATAAAAATCAACCTTTAGCCTGAGTTCACCAAAAAGTCTAGAAATAACATTCAGTAATTCTTTACCTCAGTATTTGTAAACAACTCACCGATGCCAATGTCTTTCCAATATTGTGCCAAGTGCTCCCCCATAGCTTTCAAAAGGTGTTTGTACTCTTTTGCATCTGCAAAGTCCTGTTTGTTGTGTGTAGGTTCCAGGACAAGATATGGGACATCAACTACTCCCACTACACCGCCACAGGCCCTAGAAAGGAATGTGCCATACACATAAAGAAAATACAAGAAATACACTGTTCTCAGCTATCTTTTTTTTATTCTTTGACTTCTACAAAATGTATGGTGAGGTTATATTACCGTATATACTCGAGTATAAGTCGAATTTTTCAGCACATTTTTTTGTGCTGAAAGTGCCCCCCTCGACTTATACTCGAGTCAAGCACTTTTCTGCAGCAAAAAATTTCATTTTCCGAACCGACTTTGGGGCCCCGTATCTCAGGGCCACTTGGTGCTAGGAACCCCAAATTTGGTATGCAAACCCAGTGGAACTAGCACTACAACATATCCAAAGCTGGGGTTCCTAGCACTAAGTGTCCCCGAGATACGGGGCCCCAAAATCAGTTCGGAAAATGTCATTCTCTGCTGCAGAAAAGTGCTTGACATTTTCTGAACCGACTTTGGAGCCCCATATCTCAGGGCCACTTAGTGCTAGGAACCCCAAATTTGGTGTGCAAACCAAGTGGAACTGGTACCATAACATATCCAAAGCTGGGGTTCCTAGCACCAAGTGGCCCTGAGATACGGGGCCCCAAAACCGGTTCAGAAAATGTCGTTTTCTGCTGCAGAAAAGTGCTTGACATTTTCTGAACTGATTTCTGGGGCCCTATATCTCAGGGCCACTTGGTGCTAGTAACTTCAGCTTTGGAAATATTATGGTGCTAGTTCCACTGGGTTTGCACACCAAATTTGGGGTTCTTAGCACTAAGTGGCCCCAAGATACAGGGCCCCAAATTCGGTCAACTGTGTCTATCTGCAGCAATGTCATTTCAGGACCCTTTGGGTTCAGAGACCCCAAATTTTGGCTGCAGCTAGGGGACATCTAGGAACCCTTAACTACCGAGTTTGAAGTTCAGGGGACCTATGGCTGCAAATGGGCACAGTGAGGCATCCAAATGGGAACAGTGATGCTGCAAATAAGCATTGTTGACCCTCTTTTCCACTTACAGTAGCTGTGCATTTCTCACCCTCGTCTTATACTCGGGTCAATAAGTTTTTCCCATTTTTTTTGTGGTAAATTAGGGCCTCGACTTATACTCGGAACGACTTATACTCGAGTATATACGGTATGTCTTTTCTTGTGTGGATTGGCAACAAATTGTTAATTGAAGTCACTTGGATTTACCAACAAGACTGCAACTAACTGCAAACAAGTATTTTGTAGCAGGTAAGATAATTAAAAAAAATCCTTTGAAACCTTCTAAAAAGGAACTGTGTGCCAGTTAAAGGCACACAGAATACCCCTGCTCGCATAAGGGCTAAACAGCCAAGATGTCGGTTTTAGCAATATTCCAAACTTTCTGCCATTTCATAATGCATGTTTTCACTATAACTTGATTTAGATGCTCCAGGAAATGAACGATTTACAAATACAGTGGAACCTTGGATTACGAGCATAATCCGTTCCAGGAGAATGCTCTTAATCCAAAGTACTAGCATATCAAAGTGAGTTTCCCCATTGAAGTCAATGGAAACGAAAATAATTTGTTCTCGGCTGACCTCGGAAAGTCTCGGTTCTCGAGGTTTGCCGAGGTCAGCCGAGCTGTCCTCGGGCCTTTCCGTGCATTTCCGAACATAGCTGATCGGCTCTGGCGCCCCCCCCCCCACCTCAGGCCAAACACGGTACTGCACACGCTTTGACCTGAATCATGCTCGTTTTGCGAGACAAGACTCACAAACCGAGTTACGATTTTAAAAAATACAGTGCTCGTATTGCGGAGTGCTCGTTAACCGCGTTACTCACAATCCGAGGTTCCACTGTACATGATCAATACTGTGTACATAGTATACAGTGCCTTGAAAAAGTATCCATTCCCCTTGAAATTTTCCACATTTTGTTAGGTTACAACCAAAAATGTAAATGTATTTTATTGGGATTTTATGTAATAGACCAGTACAAAGTGGCACATAATTTTGATGTGGAAGGAAAATTATACAATTCTTTTTACAAATAAATATGTGAAAAGTGTCAATACTTTGTAGAACCACCTTTCGCTGCAATTACAGCTGCAAGTCTTTTGGGGATGTCCAGCCCTGCACATCTAAAAAGAGTGAACATTTTGCCCTTTCTTCTTTGCAAAATAGCTCAAGCTCTGTCAGATTGGATGGAGAGCGTCTGAACAGCAATTTTCAAGTCTTGCCACAGATTCTCAATTGGATTTAGGTCTGGACTTTGACTGGGCCATTCTAACACATGAATACACTTTGATCTAAACCATTCCATTGTAGCTCTAGGTGTATGATTAGGGTCGTTGTCCTGCTGAAAGGTGAACCTCCAACCCAGTCTAAAGTCTTTTGACCAGCTTCCCTGTCCCTGCTGAAGAAAAGCATCCCCACAATATGATGATGCCACCACCATGTTTCACAGTGGGGATAGTCTGTTCAGGGTGATGTGCAGTGTTAGCTTTCCACCACACATAGAGTTTTGCTTTTAGGCCAAAAAGTTCCATTTTGGTCTCATCTGATGAGAGCACCTTCTTCCACATGTTTGCTGTGTCCCCCACATGGCTTCTCGCAAACTGCAAACGGGACTTCTTATGGCTTTCTTTCAACAATGGCTTTCTTCTTGCCACTCTTCCATAAAGGCCAGATTTGTGGAGTGCATGACTAATAGTTGTCCTGTGGACAGATTCTCCCACCTGAGCTGTGGATCTCTGCAGTTCCTCCAGAGTCACCATGGACCTTTTGGCCGTTTCTCCGATTAATGCTCTTCTTGCCCGACCTGTCAGTTTAGGTGGACGGTCATGTCTTGGTAGGTTTGCAGTTGTGCCATACACTTTCCATTTTCAGATGATGGATTGAACAGCTCTGTGAGATGTTCAAAACTTGGGATAATTTTTATAACCTAACCCTGCTTTAAACTTCTTCACAACATTATCCCTGGCCTGTCTGGTGTGTTCCTAAGCCTTCATGATGCTGCTTGTTCACTAAGGTTCTCTAACAAACCTCTGAGGGCTTTACATAACAGCTGTATTTTACGGAGATTAAATTACACACGTGAACTCTTTTTACTAATTAGGTGACTTCTGAAGGCAATTGGTTCCACTAGATTTGAGTTAGGGGTATCAGAGTACAGGGGGCTGAATAAAATCGCACTCCATACTTTACAGATATTTTTTTTTAAAATATTTTAAAAACCATTTATCATCCACTTCACAATTATGTGCCACTTTGTGCTGGTCTATCAAATAAAATTCCAATAAAATACTTTTACAGTTTTGGTTGTAACATGACAAAATGAGGAAAATATCTAGGTGTATGAATACTTTTTCAAGGCACTGTATAAAGGCACCACCATAAACCACTTACTGAGCTGGGCTGAGACTTCAGAATTCACTTGCACAGCCACCCGCTAGGGAATCTGAGATTGCAGACTCTATGAGCAGAATAGCTGTTATTACTGTTTGGCTAAATTTACTGGTTGGGGGGGGGGTTTAATAAAGCTGATCCGCCACTTTTTTGGCATTAATCCCTCTGGTTAATGTATTGCGCCAAATTCATGAAGCATTTGTGACACTTCTGATTCTGAAAGCAAATTCATGTATATCCACTTGTGGTGCAATGAATGCGCCTAATTTAACATAACATACAGTTTTAACCTACAGTTCGTACCTCACAAAAGGTGGAGATAATTAAGACTAGCGTATATAGAGTATAAGCCGAGTTTTTTCAGCACTTTTTTTGTGCTGAAAATGCCCCCCTCGGCTTATACTCAAATCAAGCACTTTTCTGCAGCAGAGAATGACATTTCCCAAACCAAATTTGTGGCCCTGTATCTCAGGGCCACTTGGTGCTAGGAGCCCCAAATTTGGTGTGCAAACCCAGTGGAACTGGCACTACAATATATCTAAAGCTGGGGTTCCTAGCACCAAGTGGCCCTGAGATACGGGGCCCCAAAGTCGGTTCCGAAAAGGTAATTCTCTGCTGCAGAAAGGTGCTTGACATTTTCCGAACTGAATTTGGGGCCCCGAGATATCTCAGGGCCACTTGGAGCTAGGAACCCCAGCTTTGGATATGTTGTAGTGCTAGATTCACTGGGTTCGCACACCAAATTTAGGGTTCCTAACACCAAATGGCCCCGAGGTACGGGGCCACAAAGTTCAGTAAACTGTGTCCATCTGCAGCCATGTCATTTCGGGACCCTATGGGTGCAGAGACCCCAAATTTTGGCTGCAGCTAGGGGGCATCTAGGAACCCTTAACTACCGAGTTTGAAGTTCGGGGGACCTATGGCTGCAAATGGGCACAGTGAGGCATGCAAATGGGCATTGTTGACCCTCTTTTCCACTTACAGTAGCTGCGCATTTCTCACCCTAGGCTTATACTCGATTCAATAAGTTTTCCCAATTTTTTGTGGTAAAATTAGGTGCCTCGGCTTATATTCGGGTCGGCTTACACTCAAGTATATACGGTAACTCTCTTTTAGTGTACAGAGAAAGAAACTGGCACAGGCAGATTTTTGCAAAAAGTGTTTCGTATGTGATCTAAAAGTGGTGCAGTGTGCCCCAAGTTCTAGACAGGTACATAGATTTGGTGCGTGCTGCACCACTTTAAGAACACGAGACAGTTTTGCAAAATCTGTCGGTGCCAGTCTTTATGAATTTCAGGAACTGTTGTCTGTTAGAGACCTGCAAGCTTGTAAATTAACCCAAAGCTGTGGTAATTCAAAAGTGTACTTTGTTTTCAAATGAAAAAAGCTGGTTGGTACTTACATTCCTATCTCTGAAAGCTGAGGGCCAACTTTCTCATACATTTTAATTAAGCGGCTGCAGTTGTACACAAACATGCCATCCAGCTCCCGCTCTTCGATATTCACACCAAATATAAAGTTTAGCTCCTTTGGTTCTTTTAGGGCCCTATAGGATGAAATATAAAAAATATATCAAATATCCAACCTAACAATGTACTAACTGAATCCAGGTTCTATTCTTAACTTCTATTAAATATCAGAATATACACTGGATCACTAGCGTGCGACACCAAAATATGTGCTTGTATTTTCCACATTGAGACAAGGGAAAAAAAAGAAAATTATTCCATAATTCTGTAATCAAAAAGTTAAGAATCGGTACAGAATCTTACAATGTTATGCAAGATACAGAGTATAAAAGTGATCACAAAAATCGATAAAAAACATCTAAAAGCAATGTGGGAGACATAGACATGCTGGTCCGACGCGTTTCGACAACAAAAGGTCTTCAACTGGGGTATCAGTTGAAGACCTTTTGTTGCTGAAACGCGTCGAGCCAGCATTTCTGTGTCTCCCACATTGCTTTTAGATGTTTATCGATTTTTGGGATTACTTTTATACTTTGTATCTTGCATATCATTGTAAGATTTTTTACATTTGAATAAACCATCTCTGGTTGACCTGCACCATATGGAGCCCTCTTCTATTTTTTCTTCTATTTTTGGATCGTGCTGATTACTCACTTACCTCTACTTCCTGGATTGTCCTGGACCCCATCTGGCTGTGGGGAGTCTATCGCCTGTCGTTCACACGACATGGAGCTGTACCGTATATACTCGAGTATAAGTCGAATTTTTCAGCACCTTTTTTTGTGCTGAAAGTGCCCCCCTCGACTTATACTCGAGTCAAGCACTTTTCTGCAGCAAAAAATTTCATTTTCCGAACCGACTTTGGGGCCCCGTATCTCAGGGCCACTTGGTGCTAGAAACCCCAAATTTGGTGTGCAAACCCAGTGGACCTGGTTCCACAACATATCCAAAGCTGGAGTTCCTAGCACTAAGTGGCCCTGAGATATGGGGCCCCAAAATCGGTTCGGAAAATGTCATTCCTGCAGAAAAGTGCTTGACATTTTCTGAACCGATTTTGGAGCCCTGTATCTCAGGGTCACTTAGTGCTAGGAACCCCAAATTTGGTGTGCAAACCCAGTGGACCTGGTTCCACAACATACCCGAAGCTGGAGTTCCTAGCACCAAGTGGCCCCAAAATAGGTTCGGAAAATGTCATTCTCTGCTGCAGAAAAGTGCTTGACATTTTCTGAACCGATTTTTGGGGTCCTGTATCTCGGGGCCACTTGGTTCTAGAAATCCCAGCTTTGGATATTTTATTGTGCTAGTTCCACTGGGTTTGCACACCAAATTTGGGGTTCCTAGCCCTAAGTGGCCCCGAGATACAGGGCCCCAAAATCGGTCAACTGTGTCCATCTGTAGCAATGTCATTTCGGGACACTTTGGGTTCAGAGACCCCAAATTTTGGCTGCAGCTAGGGGCCATCTAGGAACCCTTAACTACCGAGTTTGAAGTTCGGGGGACCTATGGCTGCAAATGGGCGCAGTGAGGCATGCAAATGGGCATTGTTGACCCTCTTTTCCACTTACAGTAGCTGTGCATTTCTCACCCTCGTCTTATACTCGGGTCAATAAGTTTTTCCCATTTTTTTTGTGGTAAATTAGGGCCTCGACTTATACTCGGAACGACTTATACTCGAGTATATACGGTATATCCTTCATTGCATCCAGTGTGACATCTCCTAGAACGGAGGATTTTCTAGCCTGTTTGACTCACTGCCATATGGTATTTGGGTCCACCATCTCCAGTAAGGTTACCTCATCTCTTTTATGTGAACCCATAGGCACATCACCCGGTTTATCGGGATTACACACCCCAGCCATTTAAAGAATGGAATGGGGGATTAACATCTTTCTCCACTTCTCATGGACTTGTCTTCTTTGGACTGTGATCCAACACTCCAAAAAGTGCGCTTGTAAGACCGCTACGCAAATACGGTGTGACAAAGCATTGCAACGACCTCCATTTTATTCTCTAGGGTGTCTGAAATTTTATTATATATATATATATATATATATATATATATATATATATATATATATATATATATATATATATATATATATATATATATATATATATATATATATATTTTATGTTTGGGGGTTCTAAGTAATTTTCTAGCCCCCAAAAAAACCTGATTTTAACTGTAAACACTGAGTCTGAGAAATAGGTCCGGTCCTTAAGTGGTTAAAATATACCTATGATAAAAAATTATAGACCAGTGATGGCGAACCTTGGCACCCCAGATTTTTTGGAACTACATTTCCTATGATGCTCAACTACACTGCAGAGTGCATGAGCATCATGGGAAACATAGTTCCAAAACATCTGGGGTGTCAAGGTTCCCCATCGCTGTTATAGATCCTTCATTTCTTTGTAAGTAAAACTTATAAAATCTGCAAGGGATCAAATAATGATTTTCCCCACTGCATAAAATATCATTAGGAGTGAAACAGAAAGGAGAGAAAATCTGAGGAACTAGACAACTTGTATTCAACCAATCTATTAAAATCTACATGGTTAAATGTTAATTAGGTAATTTAGTGGAGCCAAGGGTGTCTATGTGTAATGCCAAGAATGCTTTTATCATCTGTTACCAATACAGTGGTGTGGAGGTTCTCTTTTATGAAGTAGCAGAACATACAACCATTATGAAGCTTAAAGAGGATCTTCAGGCTGCTGACTATTAATAAAAGGACACTTACCTGTCGAAGGATCCAGTGCAGTCCTAACCTGTGTCATATCTTCACCGATCTTCGGGTCCCTGGCATGTTTACTAAGGGAAGCGGCATCCCACTGCGCATGTGTGAGCCGCACTGCACTTTGTGAATGGACCCCAGCATGCCTACTGGGATCTGTGGCGTGTCCCAGAAGGCTGTGGGCGGGGGGGTGTTTGAAGTCCACCCTAACATAACTCCACCCACTTCCTGGGACTTCAATTTTCTCAGTTTCTCTTTATTGCTTTCTGAAAAACTGGAGAGGGACCAGTGTCATATACTGTACTCCAGGATATAGAATTTAGAGGCAAGTCAAAATTTCCATTATTTTATTCATACAGTGCAGGACACAGGATGTGTAGACCAAGGGACATCCCCAAGCAATAAACTGAGGAGTTGGCAACAATATAGCAAACAATGGCAAACAGGCTCAAAAGGAAACAACGTTCAATAGATCCAAAACTCTCAAATTACCGCCTGAAGCACCTTGCAGCAAAAGTCTGCAACAGCAGGGACCTGGAAATCCACCCAGTAAAACTTTGAGAAGGTATGAACAGAAGACTGGGCAACAGCTTTGCAGACCTGTGAGGTGAATGCTTGATGCTGAAAAGCCCAAGAAACACCAACAGATCTGTGAGATGGGCCCTGATAAGGAAGGGGGGGGGGGGGGACAGACCCTTTCGTTGAAGGCATAAGCCCTGGAAATGAGCTACCGAAGGCACTCCGCTATAGTTTGAAAAGAAAACAAGATACCCTGTCTTGGGACCTTTAAAGATAACAAAAATAGGATTTTTATAACAGCTTATCTGTAAAATTATTTTCTTGGAGTACATCACGGGACACAGAGCGGCCATAGTAATTACTATGTGGGTTATAGGCCACCTTCAGGTGATGGACACTGGTACACCCAAGACAGGAAGTCTCTCCCTATATAACCCCTCCCATACAGGGAGTACCTCAGTTTTTGTAGCAAAGCAATAAGCATCCCAACAAGAGGGGAGGGACCTCTGTGTCCCATGATGTACTCCAAGAAAGGTATTTTACAGGTAAGCTGTTATAAAAATCCTATTTTCTTTATCATACATCACGGGACACAGGGCAGCCATAGTAATTACTATGTGGGATGTCCCAAAGCAATGCCATCTGAGGGGAGGAAGACACAGAAAAAAGCAGGCCACCATCAGACGTGAGTACCTATACTGCTACCCGCAGTACACTGCGCCCAAAAGGCGGCATCATCCTCATGCCCTCTCACATCCACCTGATAGAATCTGGTGAATGTATGGACCGAAGACCAGCCTTGCAAATCTGAACCATGGAGGCTTGGTGATGCACTGCCCAAGAAGCACTTACTGCTCTGATAAAGTGCACTCTAACTTGAAAAGGAGGAACCCTCCTTTTCAAACCATAAGCCTGGAAAATAACTTGCCGACTCCATTTAGAAATAGTAGACTTCGACGCTACCTGCCCTTTTCTGGGACCTTCTGGCAGCACAAACAAAAACATCAGTTTTCAGTATCTGAGCTGTCGCTTTCAGAAAGACTTTGACTGCTCTCACTACATCAAGCGAGTGCAATGACCTTTCCTCTGCAGAACTAGGGTCTGGAAAAAAAGGAAGGCAGGGCAACATCTTGGTTCAGATGAAACCCTGATACTACCTTAGGCAGAAAGGATGGGTGAGGACGCAGCACCACCCTGTCCCTGTGAATAATTAAATAAGGCTCTTTACAAGAAAAAGCAGCCAACTCTGATACTCTTCTAGCAGAAGAAATAGCAACCAGAAAAAAAAATTTCTTTGTCAAAAGGACCAATGGAATATGGCGTATCGGCTCAAAAGGCCGTTTTTAGAACACCGACAAAACTAGATTCAAGTCCCATGGGCACAAGGGCAATCTAACTGGCGGATTTATACGCCTTACCCCTTGTATGAAGGCCCGGATTAAGGAATGTGAAGTGAGCGGTCTTTGAAAAAACACTGATAAGGACTGATAAAGAGATCTGACCCTTGTTAGTTCTCAAGGCCAGCTTCATTTCTACTCCCAGCTGTAGAAAATCAAGAATTCTACCTATGAAATACTTCCGAGGATGCCAACTCTTGGATTCACACCAAGAGACATAAGTCCTCCAGACCCTATAGTAAATGATTCTGGAGGCCAGCTTCCTAGCGTTAATCAGGGTACTTACCACTGAATCTTAAAGCCCCCGACTCTTTAGAATGTGGGCTTCAATAGCCAAGCCATTAAATTTAGCGTTTGTAAGGAAGAATGGAACACTGGTCCCTGCGAGAGCAGGTCTGGACACAGTGGAAGGAACCATGGGTCCCCTACTGCCATCTTTACGATCTCTGCATACCAGGATCTTCTAGGCCATGTCGGGGCTACAAGGCTGATTTCTCTAGTTTGAGAATGCAACCCAGAATTTCCAGATACTTGACCGTGCTGGACACATTCCGGTCTAAGTGATCTATCGACTGATCTACCAGCAGTAAGTTGTCCATATATGCCATTACTGCTATACCCCGGGCCCTTAGCCTTGTCAGAAGCGGGGCTAGAACCTTTGTAAACACCCAGGGTGCGGTAGCCAACTCGAAGGGCAGGTCCACAAATTGGAACTGCCGGTGCTCTACTGTGAACCATAGGAACTTTTGGTGAGCGGGGAAAATAGGCACATGCAGATATGCATCCTTGATTTCTATTGATGCTAAAAGCTCTCCCCCCGCGTAGGGTGGAGACCATTGACCGGACTGACTCCATGTGAAAAGAGCGGATGTTTAGGAACTGGTTTAGGTCCTTGAGGTCTAGAATGGTTCTGACATCTCCATTCGGTTTTGGTACAGTGAAGAGATTTGAATAAAAAAGCCCATACCCTGCTCTTCCGTGGGAATCTCTATGATTACACCGTGAGACATCAATCAGCCTAGTGCCAGAAACAAAGATTTTCTTTCCCTTTGATCTTTGGGAATGTTTGATTTCAGAAAACGGGACGGTGAAAACACTCGAAACTCCAGCTTGTAGCCTAGAGATACTACGGAGATAACCCATCTGTCCTGGATCTCTTCCCGCCAAGCCTCTAAAAAATGCAGAAGTTATCCCCCACCCGCTCGAGCGAGGGCCCCCCTTCATAAGGAGGCCTTGGAACTCTGCTTTGTAGGCTTTTGCCCCAGGGCTTCTTTTGCCCCTGAGGTTTACCTCTTGAACCTGACGGCAGGTGCCGCCGCGACTGCCTGGAGGCTGTCGCCCCTGGTCCTGGAGAGGATGCACGTTTAAAAAAGGGAAGGGCGCCTACCTTTCCTTTTAACTGGTAAAAGGTACTTTTAACAATTGAAATCTTTTGATTGGATTTGTCCAAATCATCCCCGAACAGTGGCTTCCCATAAAAGGGGAACCCCGCCAACAGTTTCTTGCATGGCGATTCGGCTGACCAGTGCTTTAGCCACAGACTTCTGCGCATCTGCACTAGCAAGAGAGCAAGGCATGACGCCTGATGAATGGAATCTTTAATAGCGTCAAGTGCAAAACATAAGGCCCTGGGCAGGTCGGTCAAGTTCCGGGCCTGTTGAGCAGGTACAAAATTTAATGACCTGCTTCATTTGGTCCTTTAAGGATTGACAAATGCCAACTGCTGCCACTGCAGGTTGAGTAACTGCACCAGCCATAACAAAAAGGAGGTCTTAAGCCAGGATTCAAGTTTTTTATCTACTGGATCCCTGAACACCTGGACATTGTCCACTGGACAAATTAGACTCTTATTCACGCAAGAAATAGCGGCATCAACCGCTGGTACACTCCAATTCTTGGTGAATTTTTCCTCCATAGGATAAAGCAAAAAAAAATTTTAGGAGGAAGAAAAGGCTTATCGGGGTGCTCCCAATAAGCATATATAAGCCGCTCCAACAATGGGTGGAGTGGAAAGGCATGTAACGCCTGTGGGGGTCTTAGAGGACCCAAAGAGGGTACCGAAGTTTCAGCCGTCTCAGCTGAAGGCAGCTTATAAGCCGAACGAACCAACTCTGTAAAGGGATTGCACTTGCAATTTTTGAGATTGCAAGGCTGAGAAAGGTTCTTCTGAAAATGACTCTTCAGAGGAAGAATCAGTCTGTCCCTCTTCCTGGCCTCCTGATAATGATTCATCATCATCAGCCCACTGCTGTTCCTCTGCTTGAGGGTCCTGGGTGGGGGAAGGGAACCCAACACGCTTTTCCCCACTCCGGGAAGAAGTTGCGATTAAAGCAGCTA
The DNA here is from genome assembly GCA_037952925.1 of Lithobates clamitans. Classification (NCBI taxonomy): domain Eukaryota; kingdom Metazoa; phylum Chordata; class Amphibia; order Anura; family Ranidae; genus Lithobates; species Lithobates clamitans. The sequence continues at coordinate 1,510,792 of JBBGZY010001065.1, forward strand.
ACCTCTCCTCTAAGCCAACCAAAGACAAAAACGTCCTCAGTGACGTATGCAGGGACTGAAATGTTGGGAGAAGCAGCAATGCCTGATAGACCCACTGGCTCCTCCTGGCTGGCTGCTTCAGGTCTTTCAGGAGAGGGAGGTACTGCGGACACATGACCAGGATCCTTAGACCTCGAAGGTGACGCCTTTGCGCCCCCCCCTTGCAGTAGCTGGAGCCCCTCTGCGGGAATGCATAGTCCTAAGCACAAAAGCAGAGGTACTAGTAATAATATAATATATATAAAATATTATATTATATATATATATATATATATACATACACATATACACACACACACACACACACACACACAGTGGGGCAAAAAGGCATTTATTCAGCCACCAATTGTGCAAGTTCTCCCACTTAAAGAGATGAGAGAGGCCTTTAATTGTCATCATAGGTATACCTCAACTGAGAGACAAAATGTGGAAACGAATCCAGACAATCACATTGTCTGATTTTTGAAGGAATTTATTTGCAAATTATGGTGGAAAATAAGCATTTAGTCAATATCAAAAGTTCGTTCTCAATACTTTGTTATATATCCTTTGTTGGCAATGACAGAGGTCAAACGTTTTCTGTACGTCTTCACAAGGTTGTCACACACCGTTACTGGTATGTTGGCCCATTCCTCCATGCAGATCCCCTCTAGAGCAGTGATGTTTTGGGGCTGTCGCTGGGCAACACAGACTTTTAACTCCCTCTAAAGGTTTTCTATGGGGTTGAGATTTGGAGACTGGCTAGGTCACTCCCGGACCTTGAAATGCTTCTTATGAAGCCACTCCTTTGTTACCCGGGCAGTGAGATTGGGATCATTGTCATGCTGAAAGACCCAGCCACGTTTCATCTTTAATGCCCTTGCTGATGGAAGGAGGTTTGCACTCAAAATCTCACGATACATTGTCCCATTCATTCTTTCATGTACACAGATTAGTCATCCTGTTCCCTTTGCAGAGAAACAGCCCCAAAGTATGGTATTCTTTGGTTGCAACTCAGCATTCTCTCTCCTCCAAACACGATGAGTTGTGTTTCTACCAAGCAGTTCTACTTTGGTTTCATCTGACCATATGACATTCTCCCAATCCTCTTCTGGATCATCCAAATGCTCTCTAGCAAACCTCAGACGGGCCCAGAAATGTACTGGCTTAAGCAGGGGGACACGTCTGGCACTGCAGGATCCGAGTCCCTGGCGGCGTAGTGTTTTTGATGGTAGCCTTTGTTACGTTGGTCCCAGCTCTCTGCAGGTCATTCACTAGGTCCCCCCATGTGGTTCTGGGATTTTTGCTCACCGTTCTTGTGATCATTTTGACTCCACGGGGTGAGATCTTGCGTGGAGCCCCAGATCGAGGGAGATTATCAGTGGTCTTGTATGTCTTCCATTTTCTAATTATTGCTCCCACAGTTGATTTCTTCACACCAAGCTGCTTGCCTATTGCAGATTCAGTCTTCCCAGCCTAGTGAAGGTCTACAATTTTGTTTCTGGTGTCCTTCGACAGCTCTTTGGTCTTCACCATAGTGGAGTTTGGAGTGTGACTGTTTGAGGTTGTGGACAGGTGTCTTTTATCCTGATAATGGGGCATACACACGGTCGGACTTTTCGTCTACAAAAGTCCGACAGCCTGTCCGACAGACTTCTGGCGGACTTGTGGCAGACTTACTAACGAACGGACTTGCCTACACACGACCACACAAAAGTCCGACGGATTCGTACGTGATGACGTACACCGGACTAAAATAAGGAAGTTGATAGCCAGTAGCCGCCCTAGCGTGGGTTTTTGTCCGTCGGACTAGCACACAGACGAGCGGATTTCGGGGTCTGTCGTAGTTACGACGTAAAGATTTGAAGCATGTTTCAAATCTAAAGTCCGTCGGATTTGAGGCTGAAAAAGTCCGCTGAAAGTCCGGGGAAGCCCACACACGATCGGATTACCAGCCAGCTTTAGTGCGTCGGCATCCGTTGGACTTTTGTAGACGAAAAGTCCGACCGTGTGTACGCCCCATAACAAGTTCAAACAGGTGCCATTGATACAGGTAATTAGTGAAGGACAGAGGTGCCTCTTAAAGAAGAAGATACAGGTCTGTGAGAGCCAGAAATCTTGCTTGTTTGTAGGTGACCAAATACTTATTTTCCACCATAATTTGCAAATAAATTCTTTCAAAAAGCAGACAAATGTGATTGTCTGGATTTGTTTCCACATATTGTCTCTCATAGTTGATGTATACCTATGAGGTATACCTATGATGACAATTACAGGCCTCTCTCATCTTTTTAAGTGGGAGAACTTGTACAATTGGTGGCTGACAATACTTTTTTGCCCCACTGTATACACACACACACACACACACACTGCTATCACTACTCAGCCTGATGCTGGGTAAACGTGTCTTAGGAATGCCTGAATCCACACAGCTTACGTGCCCAGGGAAAGCTTGTGTCCCTCCAAATGCTCAGATCTCTTTAGAGTGAGGCTTTTTAAAATATAAGCCCGCTCTGCGCCTGCACCGTTAACGAACGTGCACGCTGAAACCAACTTGGTTGACCCTAGGTAAACCCTAATGGCTAATGGCCCTAATGGCTCTGACAACATCCAGACAATGGAGTGTAATCTCTATGGAATGCTTTAGGGAGGATAGCGGGAAGGGAGGAGAATATCCTCATTGAGGTGAAAGAGAATAGACCATTTTGGGAAGGAAGGTCAGTCTAGGTCTCAAGACCATCTAATTACATTGTAAGTTTAGAAAAGGTTCTTTACAAGAGCGAGCCACCAACTTTACTGTTGAGATCCTCCAATGGGATATCTCAGAGTAGTACCAGATTAGAGTCCAAGGGAGACACTGTGGGTCAAAGTGAGGAATTAACATGAGCCACACCTCATATAAAGGTCTTAGCAAGAAAGCGTAAAGCCAAAGGTCTTTTGACAAGAATGGATAGGGAAGAAGCTTGTCCTTTGAGAGTGCCAAGAACCAGGTGCTGATCTAGTCCAGATGGGAGGAAGGCTGGGATGTGAGTGTTGAGGAGCCCGCTTTCACACCAGCCAAAACAGGCCTTGCTGTGATGGTTGTTCTTAAGACCAGCAGATTTTCAACTAGATGGGAATGACAGAATCACTAATGCGTCTATCTTTTTAGGGCCTGGATTCAATAGCCATGTTAAAGTCAGCAAATGAGAAGCAGGGTGGCCTTGGGGCAGGAAATCTAGCCTGTTTAGAAATGCCCAAGACGTGTCCACCAGGAGTCTGAGTATGCATGTACCAAGTCTTCCTGGGCTAATTTTGGCCCAGGAACCTGTTCCCCTTCTTTATTGTGGAGCAGTCGAGAGAAAAGCTTCACTGGAGGGAATGCATAAACCTGACTGAATGGGGTCCAAAGAATCACCAGGGCACCCACCACAGAGGCCAGGGCATTCCTGGATCTGGTAACAAACTTGTCCAGTTTCTAGTTGAATCTGGAGGCCATGATGTTCACCATCTGGTGTTCCCCACTTCTAACTAACATCAGAAGATCGCGGTGTGAGGGGACCACTCTAAGTCCAGGCGTTGTCCTGCCAATTTTCCACTACCGGTACGTGGCCGGGAGTAATAGGTCACTAAAGGTGAACTTATACTTTAACTGTGAATTTTCTTGTTTTTATTCAGAATTATCTGAATATATGTAAGCAATCATTATCTAATTGGTGCATGTATGTGAGCAACCAGGATTGTTTCTGACCCATTGAAGGCAGTTTCTTTTATATCAAGGTTCTATGTCTTGTGCAACCTAGCTATGATTAAGGCCATTTGAGGCAGAAACACATTAGAAGATCGAGTTTAATTCTGTTACAATAATGAACACATTTGGAGGATTATGCTGTGCTGGATACTTGCTTTGCTTACACAGTACTTTGCCTACAAGGAAGGATAATTTATGTGCACTTGTATGGGTGGAAAATCCACATAAAAAGGGTGAGCTGTATGCATTCTGTTTTGATCAGTAAAGCAGTAAAGAAAACAAAAATAAAATGGTTTTGAGAGGTGTAACGAAACGTCCCACACTCCGCTTGAGTGGTTTAGTCAAATACAGCTTCCTCCTACTCTGAATATAGATATCAGATATTCCAGCCGCTAACAACCAGAAAACAAGACAATACTTGTTTGGTTGCTGAACATGGAATGTTTTTTAGAACAAGAATACACAGTTTTATATACCAGTTGAAGAGGAGGTCCACCCCTCCTGCTCATATTACTCTAACAATACACCTGTAACCAGAAACCTAGTTAACATGAGCTAGTTATCTAATCATTTACCCAGACTTGGTGACTCAGAGATATGACCTTTCAGGGTAGACTTGCCGTCTCCTCACTCAACTTACAATAAACATAAAAGTATAAAACACATCCCCCAATAGTTTGCTAGGAGACAAAGGTGTGTTAATGAGCACAATAAACTATTGGGAGAAAGACCCAGGCTTTCCAGATCTCATCACCATTCCTTTCACATACATCTGTCCACCGAATCCCAAGCTGGCAGAGACCATCATGGCCTCCTTAATAATGTCCTTTTGCATTACATAACAGAATAACTTCCTAAATGCTTGTAGCTCCTTCAAATGCCAGGGCCCATAGTCAGTAGGCAAGAGGCTAGCATTTAGTCCCCTCCAAAAGCCTCTGTCTCGGGTGAGTCTGACAAAGGCTTTGCCAGGAATACCTCTTGTGACAGTGTCAAATCACTTAAATTTAGCAACATTTAACCCATGGTCTAGGACTACACAACCTGTATCCTGTACTGAATGATTAAAATAAATATTCTGCTGAATCAGATCTTATATGATTAACGATTATTAGGCAATTAGAAGAAACATAAAAATGTGCTTGTATTGTGGCTGGAGGACTGGAGTTAATCACTGCCTCAGAGTCAGTATTTACAATCCTCTACTACTACTACCAACATGTACATGTGTTCTGGAGTTTCCAGGCATACAGTGTTAGAGCCCTCTCACACTGAGGCAGTTTTCAGGCATTTTAGCGCTAGAAAGAGCATCTGTAAATTGCCTCCCATGTTGCCTAGTGTGAAAGCCCGAGTGCTTTCACACTGGGGCGGTGCGCTTGTGGGACGTTAGGATACTGGTTAGGATAAGTACTGCAAGCAGCATCTTTGGGGCGGTCGTATACAGCACTCCCAAAAGGCTCCTGCCCATTGCAATGAATGGGCAGCGCTTCCGAAGCGCCTGAAAAGTGCTTCGGAAGAGCAACACGAGAGTTTGTAACCACTTATTTTGGGTTAAAAGTGCCCCGCTAGCGGCCGAAAAGCATTGCTTAAACAGCACAGAGGCACCCCTAAAATGAATGGCGCCAGTGTGAACTCAATGCTGTGTACAATGTAGGCGCCAATTGTTCGATTTGCATTCACTGAGTAAATTACTTGATTCAATAAAATGTTCCCAATTTTTGTTGTGGTAACAAATAAATCAATCAGTATAAAATTTTCTGAAGACAGAACGTGGTGAATAAAAAGCCTATACTGTATGGATACTTAAAGGGGTTGTAAAGGTTTTTTTTTTTTTTTTAAATAACAAACATGTTATACTTATCTTCACTGTGCAGCTCGTTCTGCACAGAGTGGCCCCGAACCTGGTCTTCTGGGGTCCCTCGGCGGCTGTTTCAGCTCCTCCCCGCAAGCATTTACCACCTTAATGCGAGCTCCCTCGCGTGGTGGTGAGTGCTTGGGGGCGCGCTCCCGTGATACAGCCGGCGGCTATAGCCGCTCTCTGTATCACTCGGCCCCGCCCCCCGGCGCGCCGCGTCATCGGATGTGATTGACAGCAGCGCGAGCCAATGGCTGCGCTGCTTTCAATCCATCCACTGCAGCCAATCAGCGACCAGGCTGAGCTGCAATGAAGATGACGAGGACGAGCAGCGAAGATTCGAGGCGTCAGGTAAGTAAAACGGGGGGCCTGGGGGCGGCGGTACTTTCAAAAGTTTTTTCACCTTAATGCATAGAATGCATTAAGGTGAAAAAATTTTTATCTTTACAACCCCTTTAATGTGTAATATTAAAAAATAAGAAGGTGAGGGGATTACCATCTTCTTGTAAACTGCAGCTGTTATAACATTTCTAGAATCCATGCCAGGACTTTCATAATACCTAAAAGTACTATCAGTGGTACTCACTGATTCCCCGCCAGAAGTTTGCGTTCACTGAAATGACTTTTGGCGAGTCGTCTGACCAAAATTGTATTTAGGCCCCAGCCTTTGGAGTGGTTGGTGCTGTGCCTTCAAACCAGCCACCTTTGTTAGCAACAACTTAAATACCAAAGACTTTCACCTGTTGCTGACTTGGCATGCCTAACTTCTTTGTTGCTGACCTCCACTACTCTGTCTGCCCTCTGCCAAAACCCTTCACTTAATCACGAACATACTCTGGTCTGATGTCTTTGCAGTGTAACCCTCCTTTACCTGCTACCACCTTCTGGGGACCACTAGGGTTTCCCCACCATCAGGAGCTCTGTTGAAGACCAAATGATACTTGGATTCCCCACCCTGAGAGAGCCCACGTCTCCTGCCAGAGATTATCGAAACAGTGGCAGTATATCACAAAGTTTTAAAACTTTCTGCATCCCTCGATGGACGAAAAGTAAATATTTTGATAAGAAAATTACCATGTAATACAATAACAAATGCAGTTCAACTTAAGAAGTGAATTTGTACCATTTGTATTTTTTATTATTTAACTTTTTCTATTCTACTATATATTTTATACATTTTATTTAACTTGTTCTGATTCCTGCAACAATTAAAACTCGTGAAAAAAATCATATTAATTTAATAACCGTCAATTACGCATGTGTTATTATTTGGACCATATTCAAAAAAACATCTAAATTATCCTATTTTCTATGATTACCTTTGCTTGGCTTCCTTAATTCGTTTCTTGACATCTGCCTCCCGACGTATTGTAATTGCAGCATTCTGCACTTGCCTTAGAGAAGCCTGGACAGGAGAAAAAGATATAGACCTGGAGGTTTTACAATTATTAGCAACAGAAGGCTTACAACAATTTATCACAGACAATTTAAAAAGACTGTTAAAAGTAGTACTATAGGCAAAACTTTTTTTTGGGATAGAGTAAGGGAGGGTTACAACTCTTGTCAGTTTATTTTTTGCCATCTGTGTCCTATTGGGGAGATTTCCTGTCCCACATTGAAAACAGGAAGTGGGAAAATCTCTGTAAATTAAAAGGAATTCTTTGGGAAATCCCAGGTCACCAGAACTAGTGTCTTCATTGGATGATTTCCCTTCTATTACTTTTCTGGGGGCAACCCAAAATTCTGGATTTTCTTTTACTTTTTTACTCTTTTGATGATAATGGTAAATAGGACAAAGAGGATAAGTCACTCTAACAGGTGCACAGATAGCGATAAAAACATGACAGGTGTTCTAATCCCTCTGCACTCTGTCAACAGGTTAAAAAAAAAAAAAAAAAGTTGTCTTTAGTTATACTTGAACCCCTTTATTGCAACTGTCGTAAGGCTTGTGGGGATGGCAGCAGGGGTTTTACAGACACTCCCAGCAGCTGTGTGTACACTCTACAAGCTGGAAGAGTGCTTTCTAAAGAAAGCGATCCATTGGCCCAACCCCCCATGCTTCCCGAGCTTTGCTGTCCCACCTTTGGACCCACGTGGCAGGCGTCGCTGGGTTGAGGGGAGGAAGACCAGCAAACATCTGTGTTTTTACATGCACAATCAAGTTTTTTTACATGCTTCTTACTTTTACTTTTTTTTTTTTACTCTTTATTTACTTGCAATGTGTCTTTGACCTTGCTGGAAAGTTTGACTAATCAATTCCCAAGCACAGCTCACTCTCACACCTCACTCTATGGAAATCATAGCCCTCTATAGCCCTTAAATGACCAGCACTCTATGTGCTGGTCATTTAACATCCCTAGATAACCTTTTATAAAAGCAGGTGGAACTTCCGCTTATCCGTCTCCTCCCCCCCTCCAGTGCCATTCGGGGGGGGGGTACCTGTTTTTGACAGGTACCGCTCCCCACTTTCGGGCGATCGGGACGCGGCCCGATCTCAAGGAAGTTCGGCCCCCTCCTTCTTCCGCTATACCAATTAGAAAGCGCAGCGTGCTCCGTGCATGCATAGTTGAGGAACCGGCTGCAAAGCCGAAAGGCTTGCTGGGTTTCCTTACAAGGAATGGCGCGGCTGCGGTGCCATATATTAAAAGCCAGCAGCTGCAGAATTTTTCCTGGGGGGCCTGGACCTCCTCTTTAACCGTTTCAGCCCCGGAAGATTTTACCCCCTTCCTGACCAGAGCACTTTTTGCGATTCGGTACTGCATTGAAAAATTGACAAAAATTTCTGTCTTTTTTTCCCACAAATAGAGCTTTCTTTTGGTGGTATTTGATCACCTCTGCAGTTTTTATTTTTTTTGCGCTATAAACAAAAAAAGAGCAACAATTTTGGGGAAAAAAACGCAATATTTTTTACTTCTTGCTATAATAAATATCCCCCAAAAATATATAAAAAAAAATTTTTTCCTCAGTTATAGGCCGATATGTATTCTTCTACATACTTTTGGTAAAAAAAAAAATCCCAATAAGCGTATATTGATTGGTTTGCGCAAAAGTTATAGCGTCTACAAAATAGGGGATAGCTTTATGGCATTTTTATTTATTTATTTTTTTTTTTCACTAGGAATGGCGGCAATCTGCGATTTTAATCAGAACTGCGACATTACGGCGGACACATCGGACAATTTTGAAACATTTTTGGGACCATTGGCATTTATACAGCGATCAGTGCTATAAAAATGCATTGATTACTGTAAAAATGTCACTGGTAGGGAAGGGGTTAACACTAGGGGGTGATCAAGGGATAATTTGTGTTCCCTAGTATGTGTTCTAACTGAAGGGGGGAGGGGACTGTGTAGGGGAGAGGACAGATCGCTGGTCATACTCTGTATGAACAGACAATCTCTTCTCCCCTCAGAGAACCGGAAACTCTTTGCACACACAGATCTCGGTCCTCCGTGTGTCAGCAGCGATCGCGGGAGCCCAGCAGCGATCGCGAGAGCCCAGCAGTGATCGTGACCGCCAGGCACTCGCATCGGCTCCAGGGGAGAGCAGCGGGCGCGCCCCTAGTGGCCACAGGGCGAAGCAATGTAAAATAACGTTGTTTCGCCCAGCCGTGCCATTCTGCCTCAGTACAACTGCGGCGGCTGGGCGGCAAGTGCTTAAGCACAACCAGCCTTTATTATCAAAGACCAAATTTACCTTTCCAGGCAGAATTCCACTTTGAATAATAAATAGAAGCCTTTTCTTATGTCTTGTGATCAAGCCATCCCGATGTACTCATCTCTTACTTACCTAAACCATGGCAGCCTTCAATCTGCACCTCTGTTCAAGATTTTTAAAAACTGCATTCAGAGCCCTGACTTCCTGTAGCACCATGTGACCATCCAGAAAACTTCATACTTCATCATGCACAGCCTTACTGCGACTAGTTAATTTTAGGTGTATAAAAGGTGGTCATATACTATACAAATCGGATTGTACGATTTCTGTACAATCTCCTTTAGATTTTCCAAAACTATACTGTATAATAGGTGGACACAAATATTTATAAAAATCTTTTCTTGGAGTACATCACGGGACACAGAGCAGCCATAGTAATTACTATGTGGGTTATAGGCCACCTTTAGGTGATGGACACTGGCACACCCAAGAGAGGAAATCCCCCTCTATATAACCCCTCCCATACAGGGAGTACCTCAGTTTTTGTAGCAAAGCAATAAGTATCCCAACAAGAGGGGAGGGACCTCTGTGTCCCGTGATGTACTCCGAGAAAAGGATTTTAAAAGGTAAGCTGTATTAAAAATCCTATTTTCTTTATCGTACATCACGGGACACAGAGCAGCCATAGTAATTACTATGTGGGATGTCCCAAAGCAATGCCATCTGAGGGGAGGGAGACCGATAAAAGCAGGCCGTCATCAGACGTGAGGGCCTATACTGCTGCCCGTAGTACACTGCGCCCAAAAGCGGCATCCTCATGCCCTCTCACATCCACCTGATAGAATCTGGTGAATGTATGGACCGAAAACCAAGTTGCAGCCCTGCAAATCTGAGTCATGGTGGCTTGGTGATGCACTGCCCAAGAAGCACTTACTGCTCTGGTGGAGTACGCTCCAATTTGAAGAGTTGGAATGCTCCTTTTCAAACCATAAGCCTGGATAATAATTTGCCGAATCCACTTAGAAATGGTAGACTTCGATGCTGCCTGCCCCTTCCTGGGGGGTTTTGGGAACGGATGCATAAATCAGTGAAAACTGATCCCACTGGGTCACTAATGCATCTTTCCCGCATATAAGTGGATCCCTTGTGCTTGACACAAAGTTGTCTAACTTCTTGTTGAATCTGGACACTAATAGGTCCATGTCCAGGGTACCCCATCTTTGCCAAATTGCCAGAAACATGTCGAGGTGTAGAGACCATTCCCCTGGAAACAGCTGCTGGCCACTTAAGAAATCTGCCTGCAAATTCTCTACCCCCGGAATGAAAACTGCAGATAGGCAGGGTGCATGCTTCTCTGCCCAAGCCAGAATATGGTTCACCTCCCTCTGGGTTGCGTGACTTCTGGTGCCCCTTGGTGATTGATGTAGGCGACTGCCGTGGCATTGTCAGATTGAATCCTGACGAGACAATCCCCGCAACCTGGACGTCCAGGCCCTCAGAGCCAGACGTGCTGCCCGAATCTCTAGGATGTTGATGGGCAAGGTCTTCTCAGCTTCGGACCAGTTCCCTTGGACCGTAGCCTCCTTTAGGACTGCTCCCCAGTCTGATAGGCTGGCATCCATCGTTATAATCTTCCAAGTAACTGGCATAAAAGGATTTTCCCTTTTGTAAATTCTCAGTTACCAACCACCAACTGAGGCTCTGGCGCACTCTTGGGGCAAGTCCACGGCTTGGACTTTCTTGTTTCAAGCAAACAGGATACTGTTTTGCAACAGTCTTCAATGAAATTGGGCGTAGGGAACTGCTTCGAATGAAGCCACCATCTTCCCAACAACCTCATGCAGAGGCGAATGCAAGGGTTCTTCCTCGCCTTGACCACCTGGACAAGGTCCCTTATAGCGCTGACCTTTGACTGGGGCAAAAACACTTATCTATGTATCTATGACCAGACCTAAGTACTCCAGCCTCTTTACTGGATGCAAGGCTGATTTCTCTAGGTTGAGAATCCAACTCAGGTGTTCCAAATACTTGACCGTGCTGGACACACTCTGGTCTAAGTGAGCCATCGACTGATCTACCAGCAGTAGGTCGTCCCATATATGCCATTACTGCTATACCCCGGGCCCTTAGCTTTGCCAGAAGTGGAGCTAGAACCTTCGTTGCAGTAGCCAGCCTGAAGGGCAGGGCCAGGGCCACTAATTGGAAGTGGCAGTGCTCTACTGTGAACCACAGGAATTTTTGATGAGCGGGGAAAATGGGCACATGCAGATATGCATCCTTGATGTCTACTGACGCTAGAAGCTCCCCCCCTCCCCCTTAGGGTGGAGACCACTGACCGGATTGACTCCATGCGAAAAGAGTGGATGTTTAGGAACTGGTTTAGGTCCTTGAGGTCTAGAATGGGTCTGACATCTCCATTCGGTTTTGGTACCGTGAAGAGATTTGAATAAAACCCCATACTCTGCTCTTCCGTGGGAATCTCAACGATTACACCGAGACAACAATCAGTCTAGCGCCAGAAACAAAGATTTTCTTTTCCTTAGATCTTTAGGAACGTTTGATCTTAGAAAACGGGACGGTGGAAACTCTCGAAACTCCAGCTTGTAGCCTAGAGATACAACAGAGATGACCCATCTGTCCTGGATCTCATCTAAATCATCCCGAACAGTCGCTTCCCATAAAAGGGGAACCCAGCCAACAGCCTTTTGCATGGCGATTCGGATGACCAGTTCTTTAGCCACAGATTTCTGCGCATTTGCACTAGCAAGAGGGCAAGGCAAGACGCCTGATGAATAGAATCTTTAATAGCGTCAACCGCAAAACATAAGGCCCTGGGGTAGGTCGGCCAAGCTCCAGGCCTGTTGAGCAGGTACAAATTTAATGACCTGCTTCATTTAGTCTTTTAGTGATTGGCAAATGCCAATTGCTGCTACTGCAGGTTGAGTCACTGCACCAGCCATAGCAAAAGAGGTCTTAAGCAAAGATTCCAGTTTTTTTATCTACTGGATCTCTAAACACCTGGACATTGTCCACTGGACAAGTTAGATAAAACGTATGTCAATGGCGTTCAGAATGTCAGAACCAGGCAGTTAGTGTCTTTGTTGGATGGATGAAGTGGTCTTCAAACACTTAGGGCTGCACTCAAAGAGGGAAGCAATCTCTAATAGAAAACAAATAAAAGAAAAAAAAGGCGCCTCTAAGTGCAGAATTAAAAAACTTAATATCCCCAAACAAAAATAAAAACACTTACAGAATCAAGGATAAGAAGAGGCATATCATGGATGTATGAAGCAGGTGATCCGGCATCAGGAGGTCCCAGTGTATCACAGCTCTCCAAGGATAAGGATATGCAGCAGCAGCAGAAGGTCCTAGGATAACCTGCAGGTGAACACCCCAGGCTCTGGGAACACTGGTGAAGCAATTGCGTCGTCTGAGTCAGCATGGAGCATGAATCCCGGAAATGACGTCAGCGGGAGGGGACAACAACCAGCATGGACCGCAAACAGGAAATATGTCATCAAAATGGGGCGCGTTTCGAAACTACTGATTGGTTCCTTCAAGCCAATGACATTACTTCAGCGATTGCTTCACCAGTGTTCCCAGAGCCTGGGGTGTTCACCTGCTGGTTATCCTGGGACCTTCTGCTGCTGCATAGCATTATCCCTGGAGAGCTGTGATACACTGGGACCTCCTGATGCCGGATCACCTGCTTCATACATCCATGATATGCCTCTTATTCTTGATTCTGTAAGCGTTTTTAATCTTGTCTGGGATATTAAAAGTTTTAATTCTGCACTTAGAGGCGCTTTTTTTTTCTTTTATTTGTTTTTCACTGGACAAGTTAGACTCTTATTCATGCAAGAAATAGCAGCGTCAACTGCTGGCACACTCCATTTCTTGGTGAATTTTTCCTCCATAGGATAAAGCAAAGAAAACTTTTAGGAGGAAGAAAATGCTCATCTGGGTGCTCCCAATCAGCATATATAAGCCGCTCCAATAATGGGTGGAGTGGAAAGGCATGTAGGGCCTGTGGGGGTTTTAGAAATGCCCAAGAGGGAACCGAAGTTTCGGCCGCCTCAGCTGAGGGTAACTTATAAGCCGAACGAACCATCTCTGTAAGAGATTGCACTTGCAATTTTTGGGATTGCAAGGCTGAGAAAGGTTCTTTTGAAACTGACCCTTCAGAGGAAGAATCATCAGTCTGTCCCTCTTCCCGGTCCCCTGATGGTGACTCATCATCAGCCCATTGCTGTTCGCCTGCTTGAGGGTCTGGGGTGGGAGAAGGGGACCTAAAACGCTTTCTGCCTCTCTGGGAAGAAGTTGCGATTAAAGCAGCTAACCTTTCTTCTAAACCAACCAGAGCCTCAGTGATGTATACAGGGACTGAGATGTTGGGAGAAGCAGCAATGCATGATAGTGCCAATGGCTCATCCTGGCCGGCTGCTTCAGGTCTTTCAGGAGATCAAGGTACTGCAGACAGATGACCAAGATCCCCAGATCCCAAAGGCGACGCCTTTGCGCCCATTCTAGTGTTCCAAAAGTGTTCATAGGCAATGCTTTAAAAGCCTTTACAGGTCATCCATTTAGGGCTGGTTCACGCCAGATGCAGTCCAGTGAGTTTTAATTCTGTATCAAAAACGAATGGACAGTGAGTATTTAACATGAATTTCAATGGCCTAGTTTACACCAGTAAACATCAAAAATGCACTGGAACGCACATGTCCTTAACTAAGATGAAGAAAAGAAAAAAGGGAGGGGAAAACAACGCACTGGAACATATAAAAAAATGGGCATGCAAAAACGCATCCAGAAACTGTGGTGTGAACCGGCCTTTGGGGTTAATTGTGGACAATAGTCAAAGAATTACTTTTTTCACTCTGGCATGCACAGCAGTACCTACTGTGTGTAACGTAACTGCCGATTTGGTAGATATTCACACCCTCTGCACAAGTTTACATTTATGCCTGTACCTGGGGGCAGGGTGCTTTAAAATGTTTTTGTCACAGTTTAAAAACAGAGAAGCTGTATGGGGCTCCACCAACACAGCAGTATAGTTCATTTACAGAGATCTGTGAATAAATGAGAGCGACAGATGGCTTGAAAGTTGTCAATCAACTACAAGGGTGCTCTTTCTGCACTTAACGGTCTGCCCGTACAGGAGGTATGGGCAGACAGCTGTACTGATTGTCTGCAGGAGTCTGAAATTGCACCTGCGATCTCCTGATCAAGGGTGCAATGCTCTGCAGGTTCCTAAGAAAAAAAATAAAATGAATAAATGCACAAAAATAATAAATTTCACCTTTGAAGGAGTGTGGAATCATTTTCACCTGAAAGCCGACAATCTGCTTGACAGATGATAAAAAGAAAAAAAACAAAAAAAAAAACACCATCTATAGATGTAAGTATACATATACAGACTTACTGTACATCATACGCTATATACGTATGCCTACATCTACAGATGTAAGCATACATATAGAGGTAGATTTACTAAAACTGTTGCACTCAGAATCTGGTGCATCTGTACATAATAACCAATCAGCTTCTAACCTCAGTTTGTTCAATTAAGCTTTGGCAATAAAATCTAAAGGCGGATTGGTTTCTATTAAGAGTTGCACCAGATGTTGCACTCTCCAGCTTTAGTAAATAACCCCCATAGTGTGTTTAAAATCCCATGCTGCCACCGAAGTAAGCCTTACATCGGTGGCAGCCAAAGGGTTAAAAAGATCTCAACAATGCACTATGCCTTACCCTTGATTCCCGAGACAAGTCATCTCCGAGTCGAGACTCCATGGCTCGTGCTTTGCTCTCTGCTTCTCGTGCCTTTTCCTCCGCTAAAAACCAAAACGAAAATTTAGCAGATTTTACCTACAATTTAACATCTATTCCAAAACTCTATTTTGAATGCATGACAAAAAAAAAAAAAAAAAAAAAATTTTTGTTGCAGAACTAATTAAGCAAAAATACTCACTGCGCAGTTAACCACTAAGGGCTCGTTTACACTTGCTTCAAAATGTGGCATTTGACATGTTTTTTTTTAAAGCACTCCAAATATCAATCATAAAATGGTTACCTTACTAAAGCAAAGCAAATGCAACAGTGTGAACAGGACAGTTCGCATTGTTGCATTTGCGTTAAAAATTATACCCCATGTCTATCTTGGTGCTTCAAAGCGTCTCCAAAGCCCTCATAAAAGTCATCACAATGCTTGCTAACAGCACCTGCAGCATTGCGAGGGGCATTTATTCAGAGTTAGCTTTGTTTTAGAGGTATGAGATATCCCAGGACACACTGGGAAAACAAGCAGCAAACCGAAAAGACATCAGTAGCCACTCCTGGTTAATGTATATATATTCTGGAGGTGTCTGGTGCAGACTTCACATCTGTGTGCAGCGTGCAGCAGCAGGATGGTAAGCAGGGTCCGGACCTGAGCAACTAGTAGACAGCACATGTGGTTCGCAATGTGGGAATGCTATAGCGAAAAGTGAGCGGGTTCCAGAGAAAGGACTAAGCAGCAGAGGATCAGCAGAGCTGGGGGCCAGAACAGGAGAAACTAGCAAATGTCACACATGGTAAGTAGCATAGGAGCAATATAGCAGGAGGTGAGCAGGGACTAGAGAAATGACTGAGTGGCGGAGAATCAGCAGAGCTGGGGACCAGGGTTGGAGAAACTAGAAGATGTCACACATGGTGTGCAGCATGGGAGCAACATAACAGGAGGTGAGTGGAGACTGGAGAAAGGGGAGGATCAGGAAATCAGAGGATCAGCAGAGTTGGGGGTTATTAATGAGCTAGGGATCAACAGGACTGAAGGTTACTACTGAGCAGGGATCAACAGAACAGGGGGTACTACTGAGCCAGGGATCTGCTGAACAAGGAAACCAATGAGCTGGGAATCTGCTGAACAGGGGTACTAATGAGCTGGGGGGTTTAATTACTTAGAGGGTTCTACTGAGCACCTTTAAAACAAATAGAAAATCTACACACACAGGGCATTTGCCAAGCTTCAAAGTGATTGTAAGGGTTATTTTTAAATAACCTATCATACTTACCTCAACTGTGCAGCTCGTTTTGCACAGAGCGGTCCCGAACCTCGTCTTCTGGGTTCCACCAGCGGCTCTTCCCCACATCAGATAACTCCCTAGGAGAAGCGCTCTCCCGTGGGGGCTCTCCCGAGTACAGCATTCGGCGTCAGTATGAGTCGGCCCCGCCCCTCATATCATTGGATTTGATTGACAGCAGGGGGAGACAATGGCTGTACTGCTATCAATCTATCCAATCAAGAGCGGAGAACCCCGGGCAGAGAGACAGCGCGTCCCCGCTGGGTCAAGTTCCAGGGCTCAGGCATGTAAAAACGGGGGGGGGGGGGGGGGGTGGGGGGGGGGGGGGCGCGGTTGGCCAGTCACTGCCAAGGGTGTTTTTTCACCTTAATGCATAGGATACAAGCCCTTTAAAGCTTCAAAAAAGCCTCACAAAAAGATTAAAAACATCAAAAAAGCATGTAGAAGCAGTAGGCCCTTTAATGTGTGTTAAAGTTGAAGTGTAAATGAGCCCTTATTGTATAAAATGATATTTATAACCGCTTATCTATAAAATCCTTTTCTTGGAAGTACATCACGGGACACAGAGCACCATAGTCATTACTATGTGGGATGTCCCAAAACAATATCAGAGGAGGGAGACCCAAAAATAAAGCAGACCGCCAGCCGTGAGGACCTACAGTGGCTTGCGAAAGTATTCGGCCCCCTTGAACTTTTCAACCTTTTGCCACATTTCAGGCTTCAAACATAAAGATATAACATTTTTATTTTTTGTGAAGAATCACCAACAAGTGGGACACAATTGTGAAGTGGAACGAAATCTTTTGGATTTTTGAAACTTTTTTAACTAATAAACAAATGAAAAGTGGGGCGTGCAAAATTATTCGGCCCCCTTGCGTTAATACTTTGTAGAGCCACCTTTTGCTGCAATTACAGCTGCAAGTCGCTTGGGGTATGTCTCTATCAGTTTTGCACATCGAGAAACTGAAATTCTTGCCCATTCTTCCTTGCAAAACAGCTCGAGCTCAGTGAGGTTGGATGGAGAGCGTTTGTGAACAGCAGTTTTCAGCTCTTTCCACAGATTCTCGATTGGATTCAGGTCTGGACTTTGACTTGGCCATTCTAACACCTGGATACGTTTATTTGTGAACCATTCCTTTGTAGATTTTGCTGTATGTTTGGGATCATTGTCTTGTTGGAAGATAAATCTCCGTCCCAGTTTCAGGTCTTTTGCAGACTCCAACAGGTTTTCATCCAGAATGGTCCTGTATTTGGCTGCATCCATCTTCCCCTCAATTTTAACCATCTTCCCTGTCCCTGCTGAAGAAAAGCAGGCCCAAACCATGATGCTGCCACCACCATGTTTGACAGTGGGGATGGTGTGTTGAGTGTGATGAGCTGTGTTGCTTTTACGCCAAACATATCGTTTTGCATTGTGGCCAAAAAGTTCGATTTTGGTTTCATCAGACCAGAGCACCTTCTTCCACATGTTTGGTGTGTCTCCCAGGTGGCTTGTGGCAAACTTTAGACGAGACTTTTTATGGATATCTTTGAGAAATGGCTTTCTTCTTGCCACTCTTCCATAAAGGCCAGATTTGTGCAGTGTACGACTGATTGTTGTCCTATGGACAGACTCTCCCACCTCAGCTGTAGTTCCCTGCAGTTCATCCAGAGTGATCATGGGCCTCTTGGTTGCATCTCTGATCAGTCTTCTCCTTGTCTGAGCTGAAAGTTTAGAGGGACAGCCAGGTCTTGGTAGATTTGCAGTGGTCTGATACTCCTTCCATTTCAAAATGATCGCTTGCACAGTGCTCCTTGGGATGTTTAAAGCTTGGGAAATCTTTTTGTATCCAAATCCGGCTTTAAACTTCTCCACAACAGTATTACGGACCTGCCTGGTGTGTTCCTTGGTCTTCATGATGCTCTCTGCGCTTTCAACAGAACCCTAAGACTATAACAGAGCAGGTGCATTTATACAGAGACTTGATTACACACAGGTGGATTCTATTCATCACCATCAGTCATTTAGGACAACATTGGATCATTCAGAGATCCTCGCTGAACTTCTGGAGTAAGTTTGCTGCACTGAAAGTAAAGGGGCCGAATAATTTTGCACGCACCACTTTTCAGTTTTTTAATTGCTAAAAAAGTTTAAAATATCCAATAGATTTCGTTCCACTTCACAATTGTGTCCCAGTTGTTGGTGATTCTTCACAAAAAATAAAAAATTTATATCTTTATGTTTGAAGCCTGAAATGTGGCAAAAGGTTGAAAAGTTCAAGGGGGCCGAATACTTTCGCAAGCCACTGTATACTGCTGCCTGCAGCACACTGCGCCCAAAGGTGGCATCCTCTTGCTGACCTACATCCATCTGGTAGAACTTTGTGAATGTATGTACTGATGACCATGTTGTGGCCTTGCAAACCTGAGCCATGGAGGCTTGGTGATGCACTGCCCATGAAGCACTTATTGCCCTGGTAGAGTGCGCTCTAGGACGAAAAGGTGGGATTTTCCCCTTCAAATCATAAGCCTGAATAATGACCTGACGAATCCATCTAGAAATGGTCGATTTTGACGCTGCCTGCCCTCTCCTGGGGCATTCTGGCAGCACAAAGAAAGCGTCGGTTTTCCGTATCTGAGCGGTTGCTTCCAGATAAAGATTAACCGATCTCACTACATCGAGAGAATATAACAATTCTTCTGCAGAACCGGGTTCTGGAAAAAACGAAGGTAGGGAAACATCCTGGTTCATAAGAAGGCAAAAAAGGACAGGCGAGGACGTAACGCCACCTTGTCCTTATGAATAACTAAGTATGGCTCTTTACAAGAGAAGGCAGCCAACTCTGAAACTCTTCTTGCGGAAGTTACCACAACCAAAAATACTAATTTCCTTGTCACAAGGACCAAGAGAGCATGGCACATTGGCTCAAAAGAATATTCTTGTAAAGCCGATAGGACTAGATTCAAATCCCACAGGCACACCTGTGATTTAACCGGCGGATTTATACGTGTTACTCCTTGTATAAAGGCTCGAACTAAAGAATGCGAAGCAAGAGGCCTTTAGAAAAAACTTGACCCTTGATAGTACTCAAGGCTAGCTTCATTTCCAGTCCTGACTGTAGGAAGGCGAGAAATCTACTTATGACATACCTGCGAGGATGCCATTCCTTGCTTTCACACCAGGAAACATAGGCCTTCCAGACCCTATAGTAAAAAGCCCTAGAGGCCAGCCTCCTTGCATTATTCAGGGTAGTTACTACTGACCCTGAAAGCCCCCGACCTTTTAGAATGAGGGCCTCAATAGCCAAACCGTCAAACTTAGCGTTTGTAAGGCAGGATGGAACACTGGCCCTTGCGAAAGCAGATCTGGCTAAGATGGAATGGTCCAAGGATCTCCTACCACCATACCAGGATCTCCTGGGCCATGCCAGAACAACTGGGATTACTGGCTTCCGTTGCTCATTGATCCTGCATAGAAGACACGGTAGCAACTGAACTGGAGGAAACGCATAAATCGGTGAGAACTGATCCCAGGGAGTCATTAAAGCATCCGTCCCGCAAGCGAGCGGATTCCTTGTCCTTGACACAAAGCTGTCCAACTTCTTGTTGAACCTGGATGCCAATAAGTCTACGTCCGGGGTACCCCACTTCTGACATATGGTCAGAAAGATGTCGGGATGCAGAGACCATTCTCCTGGGAACAACTGATGGCGGCTTAAGAAATCTGCCTGCCAATTCTCTACTCCCGGAATGAAAACCGCAGATAGGCAAAGCACATGCTCTTCTGCCCAAGCCAGAATATGGTTAACCTCTTTCTGAGCTGAGCGACTTCTGGTGCCGCCTTGGTGATTGATATAGGTCACTGCCGTGGCATTGTCGGATTGAATCCCGACAGGATAGTTCTGTAATCTGCCCGTCCAGGCCCTTAGTGCCAAACGTGCTGCCCAAATCTCTAGAATATTGATGGGCAGGGTCCTCTCGGGTTCTGACCACTTCCCCTGAATAGTGTCCTTTTCCAGGACTGCACCCCAGCCAAAGAGGCTGACATCGGTCGTTACTATCCTCCAGGTAACTGGTATGAAAGATTTCCCCTTCTGCAAATTTCTGGCTAACAACCACCAATTGAGACTCTGGTGAACGCTTGGTGCCAAGCGCATTGGACAATCAAAATCTTGGTTTCTCCCGCTCCAAGCAGACAGGATACTGTTTTGCAACGGCCTTGAATGGAATTGAGCATAGGGAACTGCTTCGAATGAAGCTACCATCTTCCCTAACAACCTCATGCAAAGGTGGACAGAAGGCCTCTCTCTTGTCCTGACCGCATGAACCAAGTCTCTTATAGTGCAGACCTTTGCCTGAGGTAAAAACACTCTTTTATGGGTTGTGTCTATAACCGGACCCAAGTACTCCAGCCTTTTTACTGGCCGTAAAGATGACTTCTCTAAGTTGAGTATCCATCCTAGATGTTCCAGATACTTGACCGTGCTGACCACACTTTGGTCTAACCATGCTACCGACTAATCTATTTGCAGCAGGTCATCTAAGTATGCCATTACCGCTATACCCTGGGCCCATAGCCTTGCCAGAAGCGGAGCTAGAACCTTTGTAAACACTAGTGGTGCGGTAGCCAACCCGAAGGGCAATGCCACGAACTGAAAGTGTCGTTGTTCTACTACGAACGGCAGGAATCTCTGATGAGCGGGAAATATTGGAACATGCAGATATGCATCCTTGATGTCTATTGACTTTAGAAGTTCTCCTCCCCGAAGGGTGGATATTACTGACCAAATTGATTCCATGCGGAACGAGCGGATGTTTAGAAACCGATTCAGACCCTTGAGATCTAAAATGTGTCTGTCATCTCCATTTGGTTTTGGCACCGTGAAGAGATTTGAATAAAACCCCCTTCCCTGCTCTTCTGAGGGGGTCTCTATGATCACCCCTTGAGACAGCAACCGGTCTAGTGCTTAAAATAAAGACCTTTTTATTGGGTATCTGGGAACGCTCGATCTTAGGAAGTGAGCTGGTGGAAACTCCCAAAATTCTAGCTTGTATCCCAGAGATACCGTGGGGATGACCCATCTATCCTGCATTTCCTCCCGCCAGGCACCTGCGAACTGCAGAAGCCTTCCCTCCACTCGATCGAGTGGGGGCGCCCCTTCATAGGAAGGCCTTGTGACTCTGCTTTGCAGATTTATGCCCCCAGAGCTTTTTCTGGCCCTGAGCTTGGTTTTGAGGCGTGACTGACTGGAGGCTGTTGCCCAGGGCGACGGAGAAGCAGAACATTTAAATGAAGGACGCCTACTCTTTCTTTTCACTGAAAGAAGGGTACACTTTCCACCCGAGATACAAGTCATCCCCGAACAACTGTTCACCATGAAAGGGAAGCCAGCAGCTTCTTACAAGGCAATTCTGCTGACCAATGCTTGAGCCACAGAACCCTCCGCATGTGTACTAACAGGAGGGCAAGGTGTGACGCCTGATGAATAGAATCTTTAAGAGCGTCAACTGCAAAATAAAAGGGTCCTAGGCAGCTCTGCTAGGTCCGGGACCTCTTCCCCTTTGACAACCTGTTTCACTTTGTCTTTAAAGGGATTGACAGACACCTATTGCTGCTACCGCAGGGTGTGCTACTGCACCGGCCATAGCAAACGAGGCTTTAAATATTGACTCCAGCCTCTTATCAGCTGGATCCTTAAACACCTGAACATTGTCTACCGGGCAAGTAAGACTCATTCAGGGAAGAGACAGCAGCGTCCACTACTGGTGCACTCCACTTTTTAGTGAATTTTTCCTCCATAGGATAAATTTGAGAAAATCTTAGGAGGAATAAAATGCCTGTCTGGATGATCCCAGTCAGCATAAATAAGTTGTGCCAGCAACGGGTGCATAGGGAAAGCATGAGAGCCCTGAGGAGGCTTTAGAGAACACAAAGAGGAGAAGGGAACTTCAGCCGTCTCTGCTAGGGGTAACTTATATCTAAAAACGGACTGTCTCAGTGAGTGATTGAATTGGTAATCTTTGAGACTGAAGCTGAGAAGGACTCCTCCGCGGCTGAATCCTCAAATGAGGAACCATCCTCTTGCCCTTCCAGCGGGTCCCCTAAGGGTACATTCGTATCCCCTGCCCACTCCTGATCTGCAGATGACGGGCCCGGGACAGGGGAAGGGAACCTGTCGCGCTTCTTCTCAGCCTGGGAAGAGGACGCAAACAGACTAGCTATCTTCCCCTCCAAACCAGCCAAAGCCGTAGCCAAATCGTCCTTAGTGACGTATGCAGAGGCTGCAATGTTGGAAGTAGCTACAATGCCTGACAAGCCCAATGGCTCAGCCTGGTCAGCTGCTTCAGGTCTTTCAGGGGAGGATGGTACAATGGAGGCACAAATAGGATTCCCAGACCCTGACCGCTGCACCCTTGCGCTCCTTTTCCCTGTTTTTGTCCCTCTCTTTCAGGAATACATAGTCCTAAGCACAAAGCAGAGGTACGGACACCATGCATCTATTGCTGAGCTCAGTCGAGCAAGGGTTAATAAATATGGGTGTATACTGCGCTGCGACTAAAATCATATAAATAAAGCAGCAAACATCGCCAAAAGATAAACAGCAAAAAAAATAAATAGTAAAGATACAGCGCTAAAATATATATACGTGTCAGTGAAGTCTACAAGAAATCACCTGAAGTGAATAAAAAAATGGTCATGAATGACATGAAGTAAAAAATAATAAAATATCAAAAATGTCTTTTTTTAAACAGTGATGATGTGAATCTTTTATAGCCAATATCAATTTAGGACATTGATAAATCCAGAAAAGGATAGGCCATACAGAAGGCAAATAGCTGCTCGACGTACTCATAATCGCAGCCTCTCTGTAGTCAGTGCCTGTGCCTGGATTATAGTCTGCGTGCATCTCCCGCTGTGTGTCTCGGAGCGGAGTGTGAAAACTTTGGCCGCGCTGTGAGAAAAGTCCCGCCCTCCTCCTAGATCAGCTTGTGCGATAGACAGAACACTGCGTCTATCACACGAGCCGATCTAGGAGGAGGGCGGGACTTCTCACAGCGCGGCTAAAGTTTTCACACTCAGCTCGGAGACACAGTGGGAGATGCCCGCAGACTGTATGACATATAGTGGAGGAGGAGGGAGCGGAGCTGAACCATTTAGGTTCAGCACATACTTCAAACCGACCAATAAAAATGGGTTTATACCCATAGACAGCTGTCATAAATCATGGCTAAGGTCAATCCCTAGAAGTCAATTCCTGCGATTACGCAGAAATTGTACAGATGTTTACACTTTCAAAATTCAAGCCAACACGTTGAGGGATAGATTTCTTGAGAAAGGTTATAATCAAGAGGAAGTTGATCTTGATCTTTATAAAGCTTTAGAAATTGAACGATCGTCTAATTGATAAACCCTATCAGACTTCTAATGAGACCTATAAATGGTCCTTCCTCAGCAGAAATATATAAAAAATATATAACCTGTGTTCTGGAAAATTTATATACACACAAATAACTATCCAATTCAGGAACAAAAATCTGTGTATACTAGTGTTCACATTATGTAACAGTCCTCAAATCAATAAAATCCTTTTAAAAAAAAACCTGTGTGATGGAAATTTTTTCTTGCAAATTCAATATGCACAAAATTAATCACACTTCCATTCATAAATGGCAAAATATACTCGATGTTTAGCAGTCCCACTCCAGGGTTCACAACATGACAACCCCCAATCTACACTCAATAAATTATTCCAATATTGTGAATTCCGTGTGCTCCACAACCAATCACCCTATGCTCTCACCTGAAAGCATGGACCTATATGGGATAAATGGGTCAAACTGTGCCTTCCCCTTTAAGGGATTATACACCTGGTCAAGAACTCCAAACTTGTTTCTGTGCCTCCTTCCTATATTATAACAGACCAAAGGGACCATACACTTAAGAGCTAAAAGCATCTAACGTTTAGGCATGTCAAGCTTTTTTTCTGCCCAAAATCTCCTCTTCTACATGCTCTGGTGAGGTTTTCGTTTTTTCTGCCTGTAAACACGCCTCTTCTGATGCACCTGTATATGCCTATGTGTGTGTGGACAAATAGGCTAACACAGAGGCGTGTTTACATGCAGAACAAAAAAAAAAAAAAAGTCAAAAAACGTTTGTGAGCCCTGGTTCACATTGATGTGATCTTGGTGCCGATTTGACATGTCAAATCGCATGCCAAAGCGGAGGCAATGGCACCATCCGAATCGGTGCGACGCCGCTTTTGCAGCACCACAGCGATTCCCAAAAGTAGTTTCTGTACTACTTTTGGTGATTTCGGGGTGCGATTTCCATTGACATCTGTGCAGAAACCCACACAGATGTCTCTGAAATCACCCCCAAAGTCAGGACTGACATGCGGGAATGAAATCGTCCGGGTTTAGCTGAACTCGCACAATTTTATTCCCGCAGTCAGTGTGAACCAGGGCTAAAGGCAGCGTTTTTTTTAAGCCTAGTGTGCATAAGCCCTAAAGGTTTGTGTGTTTAGATATACTTAAACTATTCAACCACTCTTTCCCTCATTACCAATTTTGGCCATATGTTCTGCTTTCTTCACCTCCTGCTCCGCCCGGGTTTTAAATCGATTTGATGTATATCTGTACGATCTAAAAGTTAAAAAAAAAATTTTGTTCACAATTGTGCATTCCATAGAAAAATTATATAGACAGCTAAGATTGTGAAAAATACATGAACAAAATATTTATATTCTGTTTGAAACGCTTACAAACATAACTTTTGAGAGTGAAAATTCAAATAAAAAAATTTAAAGCTAAATTCTGGGCAAATTTTTTTTTCCCATGCAGTGGGGCTGTGCATGCACTGCATGGGTTAACTGCTCTCTTTTGTAGGGTGTTCCAGTCCCACTGACCTACAGCGAGGCAATTTCCCATTATGAGCCCTGCTATAGCCGCCACACCGGTCCTGGACTTAGAAATAGCCGCAGCTTAATGTACCATGACGGGGTACGTTTAGGGGCACTGTAAATGGTCGGCGCCGTCACATGGGCCAACCAACCTGAACCCGCGTAGCATGTCCTCTCAGTGGGGAGGAAGATGCGTGAATGCCGAGGGGAATCCTAAGCCCCGGACCGGTGAGGCGGCTAAGTGTTCAGAAGTGCAGGTCAGCGGGACGGGGGGCAGGGGCAGGTTGAGGAGGGGGTCCTGTGTAAGCTCACCTCACAGATTTTTCTGTAAAAGGTGAACATACACTTTAACTAATCCTCAAATCGTCCCAGCACAAGATGGGTCCCTGTGGCTCCTAATCCACCCGTAGGTTATATGGTTTCCAATAGCATAGTTCACACCAGTGCAGTCAGTTCCAGGGCTTTTCAGCACTGGACCCTAAACCCATGGAGTGCATGCACAGTCCTACTGCATGGGGGAAAAAAGAAAAAAATTTGCTGTTGGGCTTTAAGACAAAGCTGTTGGTGGATTCCTCTGGCCAATAGTAATCGATCGGTGGTGTGTGTACATCTGGCAAGTCAACTGCCGGTTGTCAGATGAAAGCAATCCAGCGGCAGCATATCTGCAAGATAGCCAACATCCATTTGCTCTCCTCCACTTCTTGCTAACCCAAAGTAACATGTGTGCCTACATGGATTGCACTATACATTTTAAATAATCGCCATGCATTGGAATGAGAGCAATAATTGTAGTATCAAAACTCTTGGATAACTCTAAACTAATGACCTGTAGGGGCCTTTAAAGCACTGCCTATGGAAAATATAGGATACTGAAGTATGTCACCATTTCACAGGCGCAGGCAGTTTTAAGGTTTGACGTGCTATGGGTATCTAGTTACTCAGTGCAACCCCAAATTGGGTAATTTATTGAGGTTGTGTGACCTAAAATTAACTTTAGTATATTTTTTTTCACTGAAATTTTGTTTTTCCCAAACCATCTCTACAGTGTCTGCTTTCAGAAAATGTGTTTGGGGGTTTTACTTAATCTTCAAGGCCAACATTTCTTTTTATTTTTTAAATGTGTGTGCAAAAAAACAAAAACTGCTCTGGCAGTGAAAGAGTTAACTCACTATTAGGACAGACAGTGTTTGAATATAGCTTACCACTAATTAAGCTCTGCATGCACAGTGCACACTAGGTTAATTTTGGCAAACACAGCTCCCACTCAAAGAAAACAAATTAGGATTTTACAGTGCTGGAATTTCCAGAGCAAAATATCCAAAAAGGTAAGCTGCAATTTTAGTTTTATTTGGCTGAAAAAGTAGGATTTTTATAACAGCTTACCTGTAAAATCCTTTTCTTTTGAGGGACATCACGGACACAGAGCCTCAGTAATAACTGATGGGTTATATAGGTATCACTAGGTGATTGGACACTGGTCACACCCTAAACAGGAAGTTCAACCCCCTATATAATCCCTCCCCTTGCAGGGATACCTCAGTTTTGTAGCCAAGCAATATAAGTGTATTAGAAGAGGGGCGGGACCTCTGTGTCCCATGATGTCCATCGAAAGAAAAGGATTTTACAGGTAAGCCGTTATAAAAAATCCTATTTTCTTTCTCGAACATCACGGGACACAGAGCCATAGTAATAACTGATGGGATGTCCCAGAGCAATGCTACCTGAGGGGAGGGGAACTACAACCAAGTAGGGTGCAATCAGACCTGAGGACCCTGTACCGCTGCCTGCAGCACACTACGCCCAAAGGCGATATGCTCATGCCTGCTCACATCCACCTGATAAAATCTGGTGAATGTATGAACTGAAGACCAGGTTGCGGTCTTGCAGATTTGAGCCATAGAGGCCCAGTGATGCACTGTCCAAGAATTACCAAGAGCTCCTGTGGAATGTGCTTTGATCTGAAACAGAGTAATCTTCTGTTTCAAACCGTAAGCCTGAATAATCAATTGTCGAATCCATTTAGAAATGGTAGATTTTGACGCTGCCTGTCCTCTATTGGGATCCTCTGGCAGCACGAACAAAACATCCGTTTTGCGAATTTGAGCAGTTGCTTCCAGATAGGCCTTGACTGCTCTTACTACATCCAAAGAATGTAGTGACCTTTCTTCTGAAGAACAGGGATCTGGAAAAAAGGAAGGTAGAACAATGTCTTGGTTTAGATGAAAATCTGAAACCACCTTCGGTAAAAAACTAGGATGAGGGCGCAATACCACTCTATCCTTGTGCATAATCAAATAAGGCTCTTTACAGGAAAGAGCTGCTAATTCTGATACTCTTCTAGCAGAAGAGATGGCTACCAGAAAAATTAACTTCCTTGTCAGCAAGACCAAAGGAATCTGACGTATTGGTTCAAAGGGCTGTTTCTGTAAAACTGACAGAACCAAGTTCAAGTCCCAGGGGTTTAGGGGCGCCTTAACAGGAGGATTAAGACGCGTCACCCCCTGCATAAAGCTTCGGACCAAAGAATGCAAAGCAAGTGGCCATTGAAATAATACTGATAAGGCCGAGACCTGGCCCTTGATGGTACTCAAGGCCAGCTTCATCTCTAATCCCAATTGTAGAAAATCAAGAATTCTACCAATCACATATTTTCTGAGATGCCAACCCCTGGATTCACACCAGGATACATAAGCTTTCCAGACTCTATGATAAATTACTCTGGAAGCTGGCTTCCTTGCATTGATCAAGGTAGATATCACAGGACCTGAAACCCCACGGCTCTTCAGAACCTGGGTTTCAACAGCCAAACCGTCAATTTTAACGTTTGTAAGGCAGGGTGGAACGCTGGACCCTGAGACAACAGGTCTGGGCGTGACGGTAGGGTCCACGGGGAACCCGCCGTCATCCTTACTATTTCTGTATACCAAGTCCTCCTGGGCCAAGCGGGGCTACCAGAAGTAACGACCTACTTGCCTGATCCTGCGAAGGAATCGTGGCAGTAACAGAATATGCAGGAATGCATAAACCAGTGAGAGCCGATGCCACGGAATCACCACCGCATCCGTCCCGTATGCAAGAGGATCTTTTGTCCCTGCCACAAATTTGATATAAGCCACTGCTGTGGCATAGTCGGACTGGATCCTGACTGGGCAACCCTGTAGCCTGAGAGTCCAGGCCTTTAGGGCAAGATATGCCGCACGGATCTCCAGAATGTTGATGGGTAGAGAACTCTCGGTCTTGGACCATACCCCATGGACCGCAGACTGTTCCAGAACTGCTCCCCAACCCGTAAGATTGGCATCCATTGTTACCACCGTCCAGGTGACCAGTAGGAAGGATTTCACTTTCTGCAACCTTTCGGGTATTAACCACCAATTGAGGTACTGACGCACTGCATGAGACAAGTGCATCGGAAAAGCTAATGCCTGAACCTTCTTGTTCCAGGCCGACAGGATACTGTGTTGCAACAGTCCTGACTGAAACTGAGCATAGGGAACTGCCTCGAACGAAGCTACCCTCTTTCCCAGCAGCCTTATACAAAGGCGGACAGAAGGACCCTTCTTGGTCCTGACTACCAGAATCAGCTCCCTTAAGGCAGTGATCTTTGCCTGAGGTAAAAATACCTTCTTCCTGGCTGGTATCTATGATCAGACCCAAATACTCCAGTTTTCTTACTGGTTTTAGGAAAGATCTTTCTAGGTTGAAGATTCAACCTAGGTGTTCCAGATACTTGACTGTGGTCCTCAAGTTCCCGTTCAACGAGACTACCGACCGGTCTATCAAGAGCAGGTTGTCTACGTATGCTATGACAGTTATACCCTGAGCCCTTAATCTGGCCAGAGAAGGAGCCAAGATTTTTGTGAACACTCGAGGTGCAGTGGCTATCCCGAAAGGCAGAGCCACAAACTGGAAATGACGCCCTCCTATCTCGAAGTGCAGAAACTTCTGATGAGCAGGAAAAATGGGCACATGCAGATATGCATCTCTGATGTCTATCGATGCCAGCAAATTCTCCTCCCTGCAGGATGGAGACTACTGTCCTAATTGATTCCATGCGGAAGGACCGAATCCTTAGGAATCAATTCAGATCCCTTAGATCCAGGATTTGTCTGACATCCCCATTTGGCCTTTAGACCGTAAAGGCCAAATGGGGATGTCAGACAGAAGTTCCCCCAGGACTTCTTTGTCATCACCTAAGACACTGGTGTAAAAATTGAGGTATCCCTGCAAGGGGAGGGATTATATAGGAGGGTGAACTTCCTCTTTAGGGTGTGACCAGTGTCCAATCACCTAGTGATACCTATATAACCCATCAGTTATTACTGAGGCTCTGTGTCCCGTGATGTTCGAGAAAGAAAGTAGAAATACACTTTAACCACATGCCTACTGGGCACTTTTACCCCTTCCTGCCCAGGCCAATTTTCAGCACTCACATACTTTGAACGACAATTGTGCGGTCATGCAACCCTGTACCCATATGAAATTTTTATAATTTTTTTCACACAAATGGAGCTTTCTTTTGGAAGTATTTAATCCCCACTGGGTTTTTATTTTTTGCTCAAAAACAAAAAAAAACACAATTTTAATTGGCAAATTTTGCCAACAGGTAATTTTTCACCTTCACTGATGAGTGCTGATAGGCAGCACTGATGAGGTGGCGCTGATAATCAGTGCCCTGATTATCAGTGTAGATGTCCCCTTTCACACATGCCGCCTCTTTTCTGCTCACGCTGTGACAGCGTGAGGAAAAGAATGCCGCTAACCGGCAAGTGTGTTTACATCATGATCAGCTGTAACACAGCTGATTACGTGGTAAAGGACCGCTGTGATTGGCCCTTTACCCTGATCTGCGAAAAGCTGTGTCCAAAAGATACAGTGATCACAGAGCACTGCACAGCATGTGCGTGGGGGGCACGGTTCTGGGAGGATGTCAATAGACACCCTCCCAGAACTGGACAACCGCGCTGTAGCCGTCATTTGGCTAGAATGCGGTCAGCAAGTGGTCACGTAAAGCTCCTCAGCTCAGGTTATGTATAAACTCATTCTCTAGCTAATTTCAGTCTATTCCAATATGCAGAATCTTAAACAATAATAACTCTTACCTGGGCTTGTAAAGGCAACAAGATAACCGTTTTGTTTGAACTTTGTAGTTATGAATGAAGATTCTCATCCTTGGATCAATATAAAGGACAGCTGCATACGCAC
The DNA here is from genome assembly GCA_037952925.1 of Lithobates clamitans. Taxonomy (NCBI): domain Eukaryota; kingdom Metazoa; phylum Chordata; class Amphibia; order Anura; family Ranidae; genus Lithobates; species Lithobates clamitans. The sequence continues at coordinate 1,541,194 of JBBGZY010001065.1, forward strand.
GAAACGAATGTCGCTCAGGTTTCCTAAAAGAACACATAGATTTAAAGTGGAAAAAAATCATATCTAGTTTATTTAGATGTTAAATAGAAATTTGGGTACAAGAAAACAAAGCAAACAACTTCCATCTAGGGTTAGCCTTTGAGTTTTGTGGAGAACAGGAGTCAAAAAAAAAAAAGAAGATCGCTTGTACCAGCTGTATGCTCTACAGTGAGCAGAGTACAGCAATACCTCGGATTGCGAGTAATGTGGTTTAGGAGCGTTTCGCAATACGAGCTATTTTCTAAAAATCCTGGCTCAGTTTGCGAGCGTTGTCTCGCAAGACGAGCAGGATTCAAGCCAATAGGGTGTGCAGTAACACATTTTGCCAGAGGTGAGGGGGCGCCGGTGACACTTGGAGCCGCTCTGAGACACTCGGAAACACTTCGTTCCCAAGTGTCTCCGAATGTTTCCAAGTGTCTCTGGCGTCCCCCCTACCTCTGGCCACATGCGGTACTGCATACAATAGCAGTCACTGTGGAACAAATTATCTGAGTTTTCATTGACTCCTATGGGGAAACTCGCTTTGATATACAAGTGCTTTAGATTACAAGCATTCTTCTGGAACGAATTATGCTCGTAATCCAAAGGTACCACTGTACAGTGGGATCTTGACCAACAGACAGGCTATTGGGCAAGTAAATTAAACCAAAATCAATGCAAATGCAAGAAATTTTAAGATTGGCTTAAAAAAAATGTAAAAACAAAATAAGGAAATTTGGTCAGAATAACAAAGAATGCACAAGAAAGCTTGCATCTTAGGAAGGCGAGAAACCCGGCTTTGTAAATCCCAAATGAATTCCAGTATGCACGTCCCACAGAAGCCGGCTGACCAGCTTCTGTCGGACAGACGGACATACACACGGCAGATTGTCGGACTTTTTTTTTTTCTTCATTCTGCCTGTGTGTATGGGGCTTTAATATAAGCCACTAAGTAGACCTGCCTATTGTTTCTCAAAAAGGTGACAGCTATCAAATGAAAGAAAATGTGTCATAAGGGAAACACCAACTATTTCTTGTTAATCAATTTATTATTGGAAGAAAACAAAACAAAAAAGGTGACGTTTTTGACAAGCACTGAATACTAGAATACTAAAAAGCTTTGGGTATCTTGCATATATCCTGAAGGAAGAGCATTGTGAGTGTGCAACATAGTTAACACATATGCTTTACGAAGCTGATCCTGCCAGAAACATACTTCCTATCCTAGGGTGACAATGCTCTAAAGAGATGCTTTGTGGTAACCCTAGGTCAGGAATTTGTTTGGACTACTGAATCCTGACAACGTACAGGGGTTCTTCTCCCCTGCAACAGCTGTCCTTTTGAAATTGGAGCAACTGTTTGGCGTTCTGCTCACTCAGCCATGTCATTTAATCACGGAGATCTGTGAATAGATGTACTCACTGCAGACAGACTTGTAATTCTCAATGAAACATAAAACTGTGGTAATAACCACATTCGTAATCTATTGACACCAACTCCAGCTCTCTAACTGAAGGCCCGTGTCTGGGTACAGGCAGAGAGATGGAGGAAGATTCTGCAGGAGCCTGGTATTGTACTTGCAAACCACTGACCGTGGGTGCAATGCTTTGCAGTAGGGCGGTTACTGATTAAAATTTTTGCGTTTGATTAATCGATTTAAAAAAAAAAAAAAAAAAAAAAATCGATTAACCGACTAATTTCGATTAATTATAAACGCACATACAGATCCAACTACTTTTAGTTGATTTAGCACCGTTGTTATGGCACTGGCCGAAGCCGGACAAAGCGGGGTATGGCCAGGACATCACACGTCATAGTCGCAGCTTCACCGTGCCCATAATCTTAGACTTACCGTGCCCATAATCGCAGCCTCGCCGTGCCCCATAATCGCGGCCTCACCGTGCCCCATAATCGCAGCCTCACTGTAGTCAGTGCCTGTGCAGCCTCACTGTGCCCATATTTGGAACCTCAACGTGCCCATAATTGCAGCCTCACCGTGCCCCATAATTGCAGCCTCACCGTGCCCCATAATCGCAGCCTCACCGTGCCCCATAATCGCAGCCTCACTGTAGTCAGTGTCTGTGCCTGGATTACACAGTCTGCGGGCATCTCCCGCTGTGTGTCTCGGTGCCGAGTGTGAAAACTTTTGCCGCGCTGTGAGAAAAGTCCCACCCCCCTCCTAGATCAGCTCGTGCAATAGACAGAACACTGTGTCTATCACACGAGCTGATCTAGGAGGGCGGGACTTTTCTCACAGCGTGGCCAAAGTTTTCACACTCAGATCGGAGACACAGTGGGAGATGCCCGCAGACTGTGTATGACATATAGTGGAGGAGGAGGGAGCGGAGCGCTGTGCTGCAGCCACAGCTTGGCCCAAAGTGGCCCCAGGCCAGGCAGCCTACCGATCAAAAAAATTAATGATTAAATCGAGGAATTAATCGTTAATTTCTGCAGCCCTACTTTTCCACAGAAGCCTGCAAAAATAATAGATAAACATGCACTTTTTTGCAAAAATACCGTACGTGCATTTAATTTGTTAGGGACTTTGAAGATGTTTTGAAGCACAACTAAATCGGCATGGGGTATAATTTCTGAAGCTAAGCAAAACGCAAGGTGTAAACAGGACTGTAAGCTAACCATTTTATTTAGTGACAAGAGCATGCTTTAAAGCGGTTGTATAGTCAAAATTTTTAAATTTTACCTACAGGTAAGCCTATAACAAGGCTTACCTGTAGGTTAAAAAAAAAAAATTTCTCCTAAACCTGTATGGTTTGCGCACAGGGGATTCTGGGCTGAAAGCCCGGCAGATGCCGGAAAGAAGTCGCATGCGCGGGAGTGGCGACATCGCAGCTCCAGCCACTCACAGCACTGGAGCCACTGACCAGGTGGGATAACGATACCTCGTTCTAAGGCAAGTATTTCATAATGAGCTAGTATGCGGTGCATACTAACTCATAATGTCTTTTACCTTACAGGTGTATACAGAAAAAAAAAAAAAAAAAAGTGTCAGCGGGTTTACTACCGCTTTAACAAAGCGTGTCCGAAGCCATGTTTTGAAGCAAGTGTAAACGAGCCATAAGAGTTTACACAGGTTCACTAAAAATGTTTAACACTCAAACCAAGAAATGTATAATGTGCAAGTATTTCTCCAATGTCCAACTTACATTCCTTCTGGAGGAGTCCCAGCCATCTGAATGTCTTTTGAGTCAGAAACTACATCAAGTTCTGGTTCTCCAGAATCCATTAGCTTTAAGTTAAAAATGATAACAAGTGTACCTAGGACAGCAAAAGATCACATTGTTACGTCTAATATAGTCAGCTACATAAAAAACACTTAACCTATAAACCTAGAACAAATCAAAACCATAAATACCAGACCTATAGGACAATAGTTATATATGTGTGACATTATTATTTTCTGGAAAAGGAAAAGTGAAATTATATGAGCTTTTAAAGGCACCATATGGTAGTCCTGTAGATGCTTTCTGTGGTGGTGGTGACCCCTGTGTGTACTCCAATGCTCTGACACCATTTTTGGTAGGAGCTGCCCTCATTTGGCAGTGTAGTTTGGTCATTGGGAGATGGCAGGCAGTGTCCAATAGGTTTTGTATGAAGATTGTGGTAAGGGATTTAAAATCTGTTTGGATTATTATTAGTGTACTATTTGTATAGCATACTGATTATGTTAATATTATGGCTTAAAAGCCCACATAAATTCCCTTTTAGAATTTGAGAGAACAAATCAAAATTACTAATTCTTAAAATGACTCTAATTCTATGTTTATACCTGATTCTCCAGTTATCTTTCTAAATTGCTCCATAACGTCCTTCTGAGAGTGAAATGGAGAATACTTGTAAATGAGCTCCGTCTCTATGGCAAATTTCTCCGTATTATCTGTCAAGGGTTCACACGTTTTTGAATTCCATGTAGGTAGAGGAACAATGACCTTTGAAAAAAAAAAAACAAAAAACAAAAAACATTTAGCATGTTAATAACCACCAGAAGGTTTTACCCCCTTCATGACCAGAGCATGTTTTTGCTATTCAGCACTGCGCTGCTTTAACTGGCAATTGCTCAATCATGCAACACTGTACACAAATGAAATTTTTTTTTTCACACAAATAGAGCTTTCTTTTGGTGATATTTGATGATCGCCACTGGGTTTTCCATTATATATATTAAAAAAAAAAAAAAAAAACCACAAAGCATTTTTTCTACTTTCTGTTATAAAGCATAGCCAATAAAATTACATTTCTTCAGAAATGTAGTCTTTGGTAAAAACCAAACCGCATTTTTGGGAGCACTAGCATAGTTCATGATCAAGATACTGATTCATACAGACACTATACTAGTAATGGCGGTGATCACCAACTTTTAGTTTGACTCCGATATTGTGGAGGGCAATCTGGCGATAACTGACACTGGTTGGCTGGTAGGGACACTGAAACGGATGTCGCTAGTGACACCAATACAGTGATAATACTGTACACTGGTACTGTACTAATGGCACTGTGTGTTGCTTTTACGTAAAGATCATCTCACTGAGGTCTCTCCTTGCTTTTAGATCTAAACGGTACCTGAATGCAAAATGGCAGCCAGCCATTATCTGTGTTTAGGGTTTGCCAACACACAGATCTCTGCACTGTGATTGGCCACAGCCAATCAGCAGGTACACACCCAAAATGATTGGCTGTAACCTGAAACTAATGCGGTGTCCAATCACAGCACAGGTCAGCAGGGTGCACGAGCATGCAAGCCTCCAAACCAGGAAGTACACCACAACCTATACGTTGCCATGCATGGCCTGCCACCCACCAGCAGTAAATATACTGCTGGCAAAAGGTTAACGAAAGGCAAAAGATATGCATCAAATTTTTTAGTTTTTTTATGTGAAATGTTCTCCATCACTCTCCTGCACACATCACCCATATTAACACTCCCCAGCACCATAACCCATGCTAAGAATGTTAATAAACATCCTCCCTTTAAGAGTCAAATGCAGTCAATGACTGCTCAGGCCCCCAACTAACGGAGTGGATACAATACATGTTTTAGAGCCAGTAGGGGACAACTGCATGGAGGCGAGTATGTATGTTTGGGTTATTTGTTTTTAAACACACACACACACCTTATTTAACCAGTTGCCGTCCACCATCAAATAACGGAGGGGTGCTGTGGCTCTTTCTGGGTGGACGTCATATGACGTTGGCCCATTCAAACAGGGCATGCATGTGATCGGGTGCGCGCAGCCCTGCACTGTCGGTGGTGGCGTGTCCCTGAGACACAGCGCCTCACTGACAGGGGTAAACAGCCATTGGACATGGCTGTTTAACACGTGATCAAGTCACGACCGATCACAGATGATACTGCCCAATTGAACAGGGTTTATGCACGTGATCAGGAGGGCGCTGCGCAGGCATGTCGTGGCGGCGTGTTCCTAGGAACACTGCTCGTCACCGAGAATGGTAAACAGCCAATGGCCGGCGGCTGTTTACCACACAAAGAGAACCTATCACATCACCCCTAACACCCAACAGTCACCACGTCAGTGCCCATAAAGTGCACCTGTCACCCATCAGTGACCCTCATCTGTCACCTATCAGTCCCATAAAGTGCACCGGTCACCATCAGTGACAGTCGCCTTTCACCCATCAGTGTCCGTTACCTGTCACCCATCAGTGTCCTTTACCTGTCACCCGTCGCACAGCTCATCAGTGACCGTCACCTGTCTCACAGCCCATCGGTGACCGTCACCTGCCACATGTTGCACAGCTCAGCAGCATGTCCAAAAAAGTTTATAGCAGTGAGGAGGCGTTCCAGATTCTCTCCATGACTGATGAGCAGCAGGGAGTTCTCAGATTCCAATGCCAATTCTAATTCTGAATCCATTCAGCATTTGAACCGATCAATAGTAGTGGATTGGCAAATGAATCAGAGGATGGGTTCCTCCTAAAAGGGCACGGCGCTCTGCAAACAAGGCAGTAACCAGCAACAGACCCCAGGATCAAATTCCCAAGCCCAGTACCAGCGCTGCCGCCAGCGATAGACCCAGAGAACAAATTCCCTGGAACAGCACTGCAGTATCACCCCAAGTACCAGCACAGGAATTTCAAATCCCCCAGCTACCAGCACTAGAGTGTCATATCCCCCCAACAGTCAGGGCTGCTACATACCTCCCAGATGCTCTTGCCAACCCAACATGGCTGCCTTCCGACTCTGAAACAGCAAGTATTCCCCCTTTCACCGCACAGCCAGGTGTGCATTCCAATACCCAAAATTGTTTTCATCTATTTTTGCCCGACACTTTGCTGCAATTTATCGTGGACCAGACCAATCTATTTGCCCAGCAGCATATTGCCAACAACCCCCCATCATCATATGCCCGTCCGTTTCAGTGAAGATTCGACTCTGGAGTTCAAATTGTTTATGGGCCTCACCATAAACATGGGGCTTACAAAAAAAAAAAAAAAAAAGAAAAAAAAAGAAGGATATGCCTACTGGTCCACCAACCCCATTTTCTCTTCCGTAATGTCCAGGTCCCGATAGGAGATGATTACGCGCTTCCTCCACTTCAGTGAGGACACCCAGTGGCCTCCCCAAAATCATCCAAATTATGATAAATTATGTAAAATTCGCCCACTCAAATTTTCTTCCTCAAAGATTTGTAGAACTTTATGTCCCTGATCAGCATATATGTGTAGATGAGTCCCTGGTACCCTTTTCAGGCCGGCTAGGAATAAAACAATATATTCCTAGCAAAAGGGCCAGATACGGAGAAAAATTTTATAAGCTTTGCGAGAGTGTCACGGCATAGCTGTATGCATTCCCGCATATATGAAGGAAGAGATTCCCAGCTCCAGCCCCGAGTGGGGCCCGCCTACATGGGAAAAACTGGAACAATTGTATGGGACCTGGCATACCCACTGCTAAATAAAGGTTATCACATATACCTGCATAACTATTATACCAGCCTGCCCCTTTTCAAACACCTATACCTCGCAAAAACCCTGGCCTGCAGAACCTCCAGAAAGAAACGGAAGGGCTTTCCACAATCCATAGTGAACAACAAACTGCAAAGGGGGGAAAAATTAACTTTGGGAAGCGTCCGAAAATGCCAAAAAAGACGTAGTGTATGCAGCAAGAGAGGATATTCGAAGAGATACCAGCTACCATTGTCCCCCAGTGACTCTCCCAACCCAGCCTTTGCATTGGTGAATGCTTCCAACTATCACACATCCCTAAAATATTAGCCCATATTTTTAACCATTTCCCCATTTTCATCATCTGTGCTGACCATTTTCCATGCTTCCACAGATAACCATGCCACTGCCTTCCACGTCAACTGACCCTGGCCTACGCTTCTGCCTACCGCTTGGACTGCTTGCACGTGGACTGACCCTGGCCTGTTTTTTCAACTATGCTTTTGCCTATTGCTTGGACTGATCTGTTGCCCTGCTACTGTAGTACACAGAAGTCTCACATGTGAGGGGCTCCAGAATTGTTTTTCCAGATGGAGAAAAAATTTTTTTGTTTTCTCCAGGTTTCGTAATTTCTGGATTAGGGTCTGGAGTCCGGAGACCTCAAAGAGATTTGGGTGGGAGAAGCCTCTACCCCTGTGCCCAGGTCTTACCCGATTAAGGTCCTCAGCCTGCTGCTGACTTACTTCCATCATTCTTCTTCCTGCCGCATGAACTGACCACACCTCTGCCTGCACTATGGAAATTATTATCTGTAGCAAGAGGCAGTATGTTTATGAAGGGCTGCAGAGCAGTACAATAATAAGTGTCTGCAGGTAACAATGTACCAGGACCAATATTATGGCTGTGCTGGCTGTCTCTGCCTGGACAATTCCTATGGACAAATGATTTGGCTGTGCTGACAATATAATTGTGCTGACTATATACAATATTTCTGCCTGCTGCCTGGATAATTACTATTGTTGTCGCTAAGCAGGGCCCTGTCTGTTGCCTGGACCAATTCTCTCCTCTGGACACTACTAAAACCACAGGAAATACTTTTTTTTTACCCTTTCCTCAATAGAATATATTTTGGAGTGAAATTCTTGGTATGTACATGCTCTGTGCTAGAAATATGAAGGGCCTTCAAAAATGATAGGTTGTCAGGAAAATTAGATGTGCAATTTATGCTCCTAGAAAGCATGAAGGTGCTATTTGAATGTTGGGCCTCTGTATGTGGCCAGGCTGTGTAAAAGTCTCGCACATGTGGTATCGCCATACTCAGGAGGAGTAGGAGAATCTATTTTGGGGCGCAATTTTTGCTATGTACATGCTGCTACGTGTTAGAAATATTGTATGAATGGACAACTGTGTGAAAAAAAAAAAAAAAAAAAAAAAGCGGTTTTATTTTTTTCCACATTTTCCAAAAACGTCTGGAAATGAACCGTCCAAAAGACTAATGCCTCATAGAATATACGTTGGGGTGTTTGCTTTCCAAAACGGGGTCATTTTGTGGGCGTTTCCATTGTCCTGGTGCTCCAGGGCCTTCAAAAGTGATAGGTCGTCATGACATTAGATGTGTAATTTATGTCCCTAGAACACCTGATGTTGCTCCCTCCCTGCATGTTGAGCCTCTGTTTGTGGCTGGGCTGTGAAAAAGTCTCACATGTGGTATCGCCATACTCAGGAGTAGTAGAATGTGTTTTGGGGTGTAGTTGCAAGTATGCATATGCTGTGTGAGAGAAATAACCTGTTAATATGAAATAGGCATATGAAAATTTTGTAAAAAATAAAAATCTTAATTTTACAAAGAATTGTGGGGGGAAAAAAATGACAACTTCAAAAAAAAACTCACCATGTGACTTAAATACCTTGGAATGTCTACTTTCCAAAAAAGGGGTCATTTGTGGAGTATTTGTACTTTCCTGGCTTGTAGGTGTCTCAAGAAATGAGATAGGCCTTCAGTACATCAGGTGTACATAGCTCGTAGACAGTAAAGCCTGGTACACTCGATCAGAAATGCGTACGAAAAATACAGATTTCGGAGCGATCGTACGATAATCTGATCATTCGTACTTTCGAGTGCTGATCAGGACAGTTCATCTGATATTATTTGATCAGACATGCACGAAAAATGTTTTTGTACGATGCCAGATCGTACGATTTTTGTTTAAACTGTACAGCTGTCATTCAAAAATGCAATACAAGTGCATTACACCACATGACATGACACATCACTTCCGATTTTTTTATTCTGTTGTATGCAATTTTTTGTGACTTTAGTAAACTCATCAGATTCGATCTGAGATTAGCATGCAAAAAAAAAAACAAAACAACCAGACGATCATTCGTCCGATAATCTCATCGTATGTACCGGGCTTAAGGCTGGCCATACATGGCCGAATTTCGAAAGAATTTTCTTTTGAAAATCTGAAATTTTGTGCGTTTTGAGATCCGATAGTGCCACCATTGATTTTGAAATTCGACCAGCCAAGCCTGCAATTTCACCTCGTGTTGCTACAGAAAAGAATTTTCGTGGATGGGAATCTTTTCTTTCCGGGAATTTTCTTTCCTTGCACATTTCTTTTTCGATTACATTTCTCGCACGATTCTCCCATCATTGATTGGAAAATCGTTCGCATTTCAAAAAATGTCCAACATGCCAGATTACTCACATTCGATAGCTACACAAAAATCGGCTGTTGCTACCGCCAACTAATGGTGCGAAATTCTAACGAAAATTCTTAGATAAGATTTTCAAAAGAAAATTCTTTTGAAAATTCGACCCATGTATGGCCTGCCTAACTTTCACAAAGACCAAATAATATACACTGATTAGGGATATTTTTCCTGAAGATATGTAGCAGTATAAATTTTGTCCAAATTTTATGAAGAAAAATTACAAATTTGCAATATTTTATGACAGAAACAAAGAGAAAGGCATTTGACAAAATTTTTGATCTTTTTATTTAACCACTACAATACCGGGCCAATTCTGACACTTTGCGCCTACATGTAAAAATCTTTTTTTTGCTAGAAAATTACATAGAACCCCCAAACATTATATATGTTTTTTTTTAGCAAAGACCCTAGAGAATACAATGGCGGTTGTTGCAACTTTTTATCTCACACAGTATTTGCGCAGGAATTTTTCGAACACGTTTTTTTGGGGGGAAAAAACTGTTTTGTGTTTAAAAAAAAAAAAAAAAACAGTAAAGTTAACCCAATGTTTTTGCATTTTGTGAAAGATGAAGTTACGCCGAGTAAATAGATACCTAACATGTCACGCTTCAAAAATTGCACACGCTCGTGGAATGGCGCCAATGTTCGGTACTTAAAAATCCCCATAGGCGACGCTTGAAATTTTTTTACTGGTTACATGTTTTGAGTTACACAGGAGGTCTGGGGCCAAAATTATTGCTCTCGCTCCAACGTTCGCGGCGATACCTCACATGTATGGTTTGAACACCGTTTTCATATGTGGGCGGGATTTACGTATGCATTCGCTTCTGCGTGCGAGCACACGGGGACAGCAGCGCTTTAAAAAAATTTTTTTTATTGTTAATTATATTTTATTTTTATTTTTTTATTTTGACACTTTTTTGAAAAAAAAAAAAAAAATTGATCACTTTTATTCCTATTACAAGGAATGTAAACATCCCTTGTAATAGCAATATGACATGTCAGGTGCTCTTAATAGTGAGATATGGGGTCAATAAGACCCCATATCTCACCACTAGGCTGGGAAGCCTGAAATAAAAAAAAAATAAATGAAACGATCGCCGCTTCCCAGCCAAAGCGGCGCCGTTTTTTTGAATGGAGAGGCCGGGCGTGACGTCATAACATCGCGCCCGGCCTCCGACGATCATAGAGACACCGGGGACCATCTGGTCCGCCGGAAATCTCTATGAGCTACATCCGGCGCCGGCGGATCCACTCTCCGCCTCACCGATCGTAACGGTGAGTCGGAGCAAGCACCGGAGGGCGGCGGGAGGGGGGGGGGGCGGGGGACGTCCCCTCTCGCCTCCCATAGGAACGATCAAGCGGCGGAACGGCCGCTATGATCGTTCCTATAGTGTAGAGATTCGCCGGCTGAAACTGGCAATATCTGAATGATGTCTGTAACTACAGGCATCATTCAGATATACCCGCCCAAAGCCCAGGACATCATATGACGTCCGTGGGCTGGAAGTGGTTAAAGCACAAAAATTTTTAAAACCCACTAGTGATTAAATACCACCAAAAGAAAGCTCTATTTGTGTAAAAAACAGGGCACAAATTTTATATGGGTACGGTGTTGCATGACTGAGTAGTTGTCAAAGTGTGAGAGCACTGAAATCTGAAAATTGGCCTGGGCAGGAAGGGGGTGAAAGTGCCCTATAGGCAAGTGGTTAAAAACAGATTACAAGGTAATAAAATTAAATCAAAATTTTCTGAGAATGATATACAATTAGAAAACCGCTCTTTAAAAAGAAGTTGTCGCGAACTTTAGGCAAGTCAAACGGAGCATATGATTAAAATTTGCATAGGCAGGGGTTACCTTCCATGAAAGCTTCATGTCAAATTTATCAAAAATTACTTTTGGCATTGCATTATAGACAAACCTTGTATGAAAATTGGTGTGTTTGAGTTTACCTATAAACTAATCATTGCCTGAATTGCGCTTTCCCATGTTTTTGTCCACAAAAAGAAGTTAAACTGTTTTTAATGCTTTCTGTTGAAATATACATGAAGAAACATAATCATCTGTTACATTGATTTGAATGTTAGGGTCAATTTTGTTTACAAACCTCATCAATTCCTTCTTCTTCATGAAATGTACGCGACATAAACAAACATGTCATTGTATCGCCCTTCTTCGTAAAAAGGATGAAATCTTTTCCAATTCTCATAGAGCCACTAATAGAAGATTACATTAAGCAGTCCAATTAAGGCATGCAATAAAGAAGGGAAACGGGTTAACATTTATTATACACAAAATAGCATCCAGAAATCAAACTATCCTTTCACATTTTATATTATTTTACAAGAACACAACATAAAAGTCTAAAATGAAACAGTTAATGCCACCTTCCAGTGGTAACAAAGTGTTTGTAACCCCCCCAAAAAAAAAAAAAAAACACGGAATCTGTTCCTTTAAAGCAGGTTATGCAGCACAGTGCTTGTGCAGAGTCATTTGGCTCCCTGTATCACCTGAAAAAACTGTCCGATCCTGCCAGTTTCTGCCCTTCATCCCTGTAAACTGACCACGGTTTATCATGGCTGCTGAGCCCCGACACAGTGGTCAGTTTACGTGCCTCCGTCATCCACTGTGTTTCCTCTCTCCCCCGAGACCCCCCCCTGCTCCCTGCCTGCCTGTCAGCTCCATCCACTTCCACTCCATGATCCTCCTCTCCTGCTGGTAAAAAATAGTGTTAGGTCTCTACAATCCCCTCTGTTAGATAATAACATGTGCTCCACTCTATGTCCTTTATTTTAAAAAAGCCGATATCTATCTCTCCTCCTCCTAGCTGACATCAGCAGTTCTCGGCCCCTCCTGCTGTATCTGTCAGACGGGGAGAGGAGAGAGCCGAGGAGTCACACGAGCACCTAGAGACGCTCTGATAAAGGATATTAATCACGTTTTTTTTTATATATAATAAAAGGACATACAGTGGGGCACATATTATCTAACAGAGGGGATTGTAGAGACATAACAAGTGGCTTTACAACCAATATTTTTACAAATGGTTTGCCAAATCTAATGTGCGTTAGTGCAATGAAATAGTTTTAATACTTTTATATGGACGTTTTCTAATTTTCTCATTTTGATTAAAAAATGTCCAATTTTATTTTAATAAAAGGGACAAAATAAACTAATAAAATGGATCAAAAATGCTTAAACCAAATGTAAGCTGTTAAAACAGTATTTTTGCACTCAATGTAAAATCCTTTCCTTGGAGCCCATTGGAGGAACACAGTCTTTCACCTTCGGGTTATACTGCAACATCCAGGAAGATTGGACACTGGCAAACGAAAAAGAACAGTAAGCCACCCTGGGATAACCTCCCCTCCCACCAGCATTCCTGGTTTTATAGCAAAGCAGTATCAAGAGCATGATCATACAGAGGTGTGGGACCTATGTCCCTCAATGGACTTCAAGAGAAGAGTTTTATGATGAGTACTGAAATGCTATTTCCTTTTATTAAACCAACACAAAAGTGTGCATATCCCCTTATTGGTTACATTTCATACCAAACTACTCAAATTCATAAATGTAAAAAATGAGTATGTCTAAAAGTAGTTAATATAAATAACACCTAGTGAAAATTAATAAATACATTTTTCCAATTCACGTGACTCAAGTATCATAAAAATGATATTCCTTAAACCTATATATTATGAACATCAGAAATTTACACCAATCAATAATGTGTGAAAAAGTCCAAACATATAAAAACATAAAATAGTCCAAATCCACAAATGATGATCCATAATGGATGATGAGAGCAGATAACAGAAGAAGCTTCATAGTGTGGTAAACCAGCTAAGAACTTTTTTATAAAAAGTATTGCACTTACATCTAAAATACATCTAAAAATGGTAAAATAAATTTTCCATAGGACCGCGGCCACGTCTGTGGAAGTTTTTATTCCTGCGTGCGTGCGTGCGTGCAATACTTTTAATAATAAAAGTTCTGCCCTCTTGTGATATCTATGCTGGAAGCTTTTGATCTGCCCATGTTGGTCTGAACATTGGATATATCTTGTGGCGACACCAGCGCTGTGATTTACTGATGGGGTCACATCATAGTCTGCCAATCCAAGGATACGTGCAGTGGCTCTCTTTATATGAGCAGGTTTGATCTCTATAATCTGAGATAAACTTAGTCTGGTAAAAAGTTGTGGGGATAGCACCTACTGAGCACTATAACACCGTTTTGTCTGTGTTCATCACTGTGCATCAGAGCACCTGGATCATCATTTGTGGATTTGGAATATTTTCCATTTATAGGTTTGAACTTTTTTTTTTTTTTACACATTATAGGATTCACATTCAGAGATGCCCCATAACCCTTTCAACAGTCATACCATTAAAGCCAGTGGCCATGAAGGATCCCAGAAAATCCCAACAATCTGACAAAGCCCACAAAGTGTCCGCCAACAGTCTTATCGGTTGGTTTATTACGTCCGCCTTGGCCAGTCCAAAGCAAATATCAGGGTGCAGTGATCCCACAAAGTTACCAAAAGCATCTACTGCTTCTACTAGAGGATGCCTGTACTTAGAGAGAAACCTATCCAGTTTGTTTTTGGTCCAGAAACAGGTACTGGAACATCTCTGGTTGTAGGGGCCACTCCCTCAGGTCTAGGCATGGAGGATGTTTGCCTGCCAGTTGTCTATACCTATAATATAAATGCTGGTCTATTGAGAAAGTGTGAAGTTCTGCCCAGTACAGGGTCTGATCTACCTCTTGCTGCTGCGAGACAGCTACTCCCTGATGGTTCATGTACGCCGCCAATGTGGCGTTGTCTGGTCCAATGCTATAAACAAATAAATTGCCTGAAGATCCTGGATGTTGTTTTGGAGGTGAGAGTCCTCTAACAAGTAAGTTCTCTGCACAGATAGGGTGCCCATGACCTCTTTTCCAGCCCGATAAACTGCCATTTGTCATGAAGATCTTCCACATGGGAAGAAAGGGCTTCCCTGATTCCACCATCAGGCTAAGAACAAATTGGTCCTGGGTGCCAAACAAATCAATCTGTCCAGGAACTTGACTGACTTATCCCAAAACTAAATAATGTTGCATTTTAGAGGTCTGGAGTTAAACTGGACAAAAGAAACTGCCTCGAATGAGACTCCTATCAGACCCAAGACTCTAATGCAAAAACAGAGTTGATATATCCTGGACTGGAGAGTCTGAATCTATAATTAGAAAGTCTTAGCTTAAGCTGTGTCCAGAACTATGAGTCAATTCCAGCACTGATTTATCAGTGATTTCTGAAGGTTAAGGTTTCATCCAAACTACTAACATCTGGACATTAAAAGACACGTTGTACAACATTGTCTGTGCCACTTTTCCCTCAACAGAAGGTAGTCAAAAGGTATCCCACTATAGGCTGCCACAAAAGCACATTAGGGCTATTACTAGGGCCAACACCCCCCCCGTGAGGCCCCACAGCATAAATGTAAGAAGCCAGAAAGCCATCTTGGTGAAAGAATGTGATGACAGACTTGGTGGATTCCATGCAAAATGTCTAAGCCCAAATAAAGATAAAGACAAAGACATACAGAGCTTTGAGATCCAAGATGGACTGGATGCCCCCTTTGGGTCTGGGAAAAAAAAACCCTGAAACAGCTCTGCTACAGGAACTGAGGCAATGACACCTTGATGTTAAAGACCTGAAAGTGCTCATGGGAGACCTGCTAATCTGTCTGGAGACATTGGAAGGTTGAAGGTAGTAAAACAAGAAAGGAGACCAGGAGCCCTGGCATACCACCCTCCAGCACCCAAGCAGTCCAAACCTCCATTCAAAAAGGTTGACAAACATTCCACCCAGTCTACTCTTACCAAGTTTTAAGATACAGGGTCACACAGCTCTGGACAGTCTTACTCATTGGGAAAAGTATATCCTTTTAGGACACCAACCAAAAAAAAAAACTGAAGTATGCTGGTAATGGGAAAGGATTATCCTGGGTAGGCCTACAGTTCTTCTGTCCAATCCGCTTGTAGGTACCAGTACAGCCCAAAAAGTGTAAGACATTCTGTGTCCCTTATTGGACAATGGACAAGAAATTCACTATAATTTTAAATTTCAGATAGCACGTTTCAAGTATTGTAGGCACCCTTTTTAACCACTTCCATACCACGCTAATTCCAGCACTCTTGTCCTACATGTAAAAATCATAACTTTTTTGCTAGAAAATTACTCATAACCCCCAAACATTATGTTTTTTTTTTTAGCAGAGACCCTAGAAAATAAAATGGAGGTCTTTGCAACTTTTTATGTCACACGGTATTTGCGCAGCAATTCTTCAAACGCAAATTTTTTTGGGAAAAAAAAAAAAAACAAACACTTTCACGAATAAAAAAAAAAAAAAAAAAAAAAAAAGGAGGAGGAAGAAGAAAGAAGAAAGAAGAAAGAAGAAGTTAGCCCAATTGTTTTGTATAATGTGACAGATGTTACGCCGAGTAAATAGATAACTTACATTTAACGCTTTAAAATTGCGCACGCTCGTGGAATGGTGCCAAAATTCAGTTCTTAAAAATCTCCATAGGCAACGTTTTAAACATTTTTAGAGATTACCAGTTTAGAGTTACAGAGGGGGTCTTGGGATAGAATTATTGCTCTCACTCCAAAGTTCGCAGTGATACCCAACGAGTGTGGCTTGAACGTCGTTTACATATGCAGACGTGACCTACGTATGCATTCGTGTGTATGTATATATATGTATATATATATATATATATATATATATATATATATATATAATTTAATTTTTTTATTTTTACACTTTAAAAAAAAAAAAAGTTTTTCGAACACTTTTATTCCTAGTAACATGCCTTGTAATAGGAATAGTGCATGACAGAGGTCCCCTTCATGGAGTCAAAAAACCTCACATCTCTCCTCCAGGCTGGAGAGTTTAAGATCAAAGTCATAGTGACTGCCGGGGATCATCTAGCTCTCGGTTTTCTCTATGACCAACTTCCGGCACAGGTGGATTCCATCTCCTGCTTGCCAATCGCACAGGCGAGCTGGTAGAAGCACCAGAGGGTGGCTGGAGAGGGGGGGGGGGTGGACGTCCACTCCCACCGCCTATAAGAATGATCAAGAGGCTGAACAGCCACTAGGATTGTTCTTATGGTGAAGGGAACCACCAGCTGAAAAAAATGATATCCGAATGATGCCTGCAGCTGCAGGCATCATTCAGATATCACCACTGAAAGCCCAGGACGTCATATGACGTTCTGCGGTATGGAAGTGGTTAAAGAAAATGCTTACAGATTTTAGGAGAGAACACTGCTGTTGCATACTTTTTTGTTCTGCAGTTTGCAAATCCCTCACAGAAATGTGGAATATGTATCATGATGTTGCATTTCATGCAAAAATTGTGTTGTATCGCGTTGTGCCCGTTTTGTCAGATTCTGCAAACGTGTGACAGATTTACAACATTGCTCCATTATGTGAAAGTGTAGCAGATTTGACAACTTGTATATTTGCCTAAAAGCTAGCTTTCAGGAAACCATTTATAAAGTAATTTTCAGACAGTTGTGTCTGTTTAAAAAGTGTTCCACATCCCCTAATATAGTGCGTCAGATCAGTGTGTTAATTCTTCCATGATCTAACTCCTAACACTTGCAACACATGTGCAAAAGCTAGACTGATAACTGCAAATAATTTGCACACATTCACATGCATGAGATTTAAAGATAGAGCACAACTGTAGGTATAATGGTTCAATTAACATATAGGTACCATTAACATATAAATTAGACAGACTGTTTTACATTTAGGACCTTATACAGTATAAAGCTTGTTGGGTGTTAGAAAAAGCTTGTTCCATGTATTGGTTGTGCCAGCTACTTACCAGTGAGCATAAATAAAAAAAACAAGACAAACCCTAGAATTTAACTATTATGTGCTGTTCTCATGGTAAAAATCCAGGTACCCCCCCTTCTGGTGGCTAGTCACATGCTGACACAGAGGACACTGAGCAACTGATGTCAGTAAATTGATAAGAAAATCTGCAGACCATTTAGCTCTGCCAATAATATCAGTTGCCATAGAAACATCAGGCAAGGACCATTAGGGACATTTGTCTCAACACTGGATATGCAAAGGAGCTCAGTTTCCCACCAATAAAGCAACATGTACATTTTCAGCTTTTTCACCAAGATAGCCTTTAACAAAATAGCAGTTACTGAAGAGAGATTACTTAGACTGGAGCAGCTATAATCTGTAGCAGAAGTACATAGCAATCAATCAGCTTCTAGCTTTCACTTTCAAAGTTTTAAATGGAGTTCCACCCATTTAAAAGTCAGCAGTTATAAAAAGTGTAGCTGCTGACTTAATAATCAGACTCAACTGTCCCACGGTCCAGCGATGCGTGTACAGGAAGCCTCGCTCCTCTCCCCCTCGCTGCAGTGCCGGCATTCTAACTGTGGGCGCCCGGCTGTGGCTTCATAGCCGGGCGCGCACTGAGCGAGCTGTCAATGACCAGGCAATCTTCTGAGACCTGTGACGTATCCCAGAAGATTGCAGGGAGGAAGGGGGGAGAGGTGATCTTCCTTCTGGTGCCGCGGAGCCAGAGGAGGAAGTGGGAGCTGGGTGCCCGTAAAAACAGGGTACCCACTCCTCCCCCCAAAAAATGACATGCCAAATGTGGCATGTCAGGGGGTCATCTGCACTTAAAGCAGAAGTTTCATTTTTGGGTGGAACTCCGCTTTAACAGGATAAAGTCATTTTTAGTGAAGTTACACCGATATTCAGGGTATAACGTTACTAAAGCAGTTGCCCACACCATCCCTCGTTGTGACAGTGGGTGAGGGTGCTTCTCCCCGCACCAACTGTCACAATTCAAAAACAGCGTGGCTGTGCAGGGCTCTGCCCACAGAGCTGCATCATTCATTCATGAGGTCAGTGAGTGAATGAACTACAAGTACCATCTTCCACCATGGTAGACAGCTTGTAGTTCTCAATAAACGCTGGTGAGTGCTCTCGTAGTTCATTCATCTTCTTGTCCTTCAGGATCTGTCTGCCCGCACTGGAGGTATGGGCAGACAGCTGTACTAAGTGTCTGAAGACGCCTGACATTGCACACGTGTTCGCGGATGATATGCTCTGTAGGCTCCTAGGAGAATAACCACATTTTTATGGGCAAAAATGATGCATTTGTTATTATTTTAAATAAACGTATCCTTTCTCAGAAGGGGCTGAAGCTAGTAGCCGATTGGTTACTATGCACAGCTGCTCCAGTTTTAGAAAAATCCTTCAACTGTATTTACACGATTCGTCCTATTAGAATACATGAAAATGCACACATAAACGTAATGTTTTAAATTCAATATATTATAGTAGTTGAAACGTACGACTTCAAACCGTTTCCATACTGCCCAATTTGAATGGACTCAGGAGTTCTTTTGGCGGACCGGCCGAACTGAATGACACTTGCAGCTTCACCTATAATAAAAAAAAATTAAGAATGACATTCTTCTCACATAGCAATTACACAAACCAAGGTCTCGCTTCCCTTCTTCCTCAATTTGCTCAATAACAGACCAACTTCCATCGACCCAAAACAGACTGCTTAATGTCTAACACTAGACCAATTCACCATAGTTTCACATTATATTAAAATATATCTATCTATCTATATATATCTATATCTATTAGTTATTTTTGCACCCACCATTATTGTACACTGCATTCTCATGTCAAAAACAAAATAAAAAAGCAATGACACGGCTTTCCTATTTATCTTGTCCTTTTTGGTTCTGGAACAAGTAGCATTTAATATAAATATTGCAAGAATTTAAAATTGTAACACATAGCAACTTAATTTCTTGTTTGAAATTAAACATGCCATATATTTATTTAGAAAAGCTTTTATTCATTTCAGTTTACTCCAATTACTTCCAAAACAGTTCATCACACAAGTGCTCACGTATTTTTTTTTTACTCACTTGGATCCATTCCTGTTCCATCATCAAGAAAACAAAGCATAAAACCCCCTCTTAGATCTTCCCTTTGCACTGTAAATAAAATAAAAATGTTAGCATGCTCATTGTGTGCATTCTTTAAAAGCATGAATGATTGTAGTAACCATAGATATAAAAACATTTTGTTACATAATGTATTGTGCAGAAGTAATGGACTCTTCTGGCAAAAAATAAAAAAATCAAAAAAATCTGTAAAAGCAGAAATGCTATTAAAATAATTCCATTATTAGTATTTATTAAACAATATGGACAGGTCAACAGAGCGTGCTCCAACGCCTCTCTTTCACTTCCCCTCAGTGTAGCACCAGTATTAAAACAAATAGCTCCATAGTGTAGTATGTACCAAAAACACATCTATGACATAGAATGATTTACTCACAAAACAAGGACTACAACAATTAATACTCTATTGCAGAGTTTAACGATTCTTTCATACAAGTGGAGAGACTTATCTGCTCACTCAGCTGTCAAAAGAAAACATCCAGCAGTCTTGCCAAGTTTTTAACATGAAATATTGTAACTAACTCTTCCTTAGATCAAAGGGATAAACACTTCTGTGTGTAAAGAAAAAATCCAGGCAGTCTGCCAAGTTTTTAACAAGGTGTAAATGCAGGAAGTTTAACCACTTAAAGTCTAAATCTTTTTCTGACACTTAAAGGGGTTGTAAAGGTAATTTTTTTTTTTTTTTTTAAATAATAAACATGTTATACTTACCTTCACTGTGCAGCTCGTTCTGCACAGAGTGGCCCCGAACCTGGTCTTCTGGGGTCCCTCGGTGGCTGTTTCAGCTCCTCCCCGCAAGCATTCACCACCTTAATGCGAGCTCCCTCGCATGGTGGCGAGTGCTTGCGGGCGCGCTCCCGTGATACAGCCGGCGGCTATAGCCGCTCGCTGTATCACTCGGCCCCGCCCCCCGGCGCGCCGCGTCATCGGATGTGATTGACAGCAGCGCGAGCCAATGGCTGCGCTGCTTTCAATCCATCCACTGCAGCCAATCAGCGACCAGGCTGAGCTGCAATGAAGATGACGAGAACGAGCAGCGAAGATTCGAGGCGTCAGGTAAGTAAAACGGGGGGGCTGGGGGCGGCGGTATTGTCAAAAGTTTTTTCACCTTAATGCATAGAATGCATTAAGGTGAAAAAATTTTTACCTTTACAACCCCTTTAAGTTAAAATCAATATTTTTTGCTAGAAAATTACTTGGAACCCCCAAAATATATATATATATATTTTTTTTTTAGCAGAGACCCTAGGGAATAAAATGTCAATTTCTGCAATATTTTAGGTTTAACTATATTTTCTCAGCGTTCTTTCAAACGCAATTTTTTGGGAAAAAACACACTTCAATGTAGGGCTGAAACAACTAATCGATTCATCGACAACTAATCGATTATGAAATTAATCGATTACTATTTTCATAATCGATTAATCGGCCAGTAACATAATGGGGTTAAAAAAAAACTAAAACGAGCCCTTTATAGTACAAAAAGGACAAATAATCGCTACTGTAGATGTTACTTTCACAGTTCTACAAAAAAAAAAAAAATTAGGCCCTTACAGTAGTGATTATCTGCTTTTTTTTTGTACTATAAAGGGCTAATTTTAGTTTTTTTAACCCAATTGGCCAAAAAAAAAATGCAAAAACGTAAATCGCCGCAAAATCACGTGCGCAAAAATCAAAACGCACAGCAAAAAGCACTGCAGAAACAGATTGAAAGCAAGGTGTGTAACGAGCCTTATTCTGGCCACAAGGATCAATTTTGAGACGAGAATATTCTTAATATAGTCTTTGTATATTCGCTGAATGAAAGAATGTTGTTTGAAATTTTTACTTGTTTTTAACATTCGGTTTTTAAAACGAATGTAATTTCTAAACGAAAACCACATACACTGTCTGAAAATTACTTTGACCAAGAAGTTTTCAATTTCCAAATTTTCCCGTCACTGTGGTTGAAAATGAACGTCGACTTGACCCCACTAACGATTAGAAAATCGAACGAACGTTCTTAAAATGAAATTTTTTTTTGGAGGAAGACATTTGATCTCTGAGTCTGATAATATTTATCAGATTCACCCTTTAATAGTATGTACAGTATATCTTTTCTCTAATGCCCTGTACACACGGTCGGATTTTCCAACAAAAAATGTGTGATAGGACCTTGTTGTCGGAAATTCTGATCGTGTGTAGGCTCCATCACACATTTTCCATAGGATTTTCCGACACACAAAGTTTGAGAGCAGGATATAAAATATTCCGACAACAAAATCCGTTGTCAGAAAATCCGATCGTGTGTACACAAATCCGACACACAAAGTGCCACGCATGCTCAGAATAAATAAAGAGATGAAAGCTATTGGCCACTGCCCCGTTTATAGTCCGGACGTACGTGTTTTACGTCACCGCGTTCAGAACGATCGGATTTTCCGACAACTTTGTGTGACCGTGTGTATGCAAGACAAGTTTGAGCCAACATCCGTCGGAAAAAATCCTAGGATTTTGTTGTTGGAATGTCCGAACAAAGTTCGACCGTGTGTACGGGGCATTACAGTTTATACGGTGTATCTCCTCTAATAGTATATACAGTATATCTCTTCTGTCTGTTATTCTCAGAGTGGATTAGATATTTTGCTCCCTTACCATATAGTTGGTTATTTATATTTACCACTGCATAGAGATATTTAAGAATAAATTGCCTTTTTTTTAAACTTTACGCCACTTTTTTTTTTTTTTTTTTTTTTTTTTTTTTTTAAGGTTATTAATCGATTAATCGAAACAATAATCGGCCAACTAATCGATTATGAAAATAATCGTTAGTTGCAGCCCTACTTCAATGAAAAAAAAAAAAAAAGAAACACTAAAAGTTAGCCCAAATTTTTTTTTGTTTTAATGTGAAATATGTTACGCCGCGAGAACTGTGATCTATCTTCTAAGCAAAAAAATCACGATTCTCATTTTAGCCAGAATCGTGCAGCTCTAATGCGCATCTGGAAGTGCTGGTCTCTACAATTTTAAAAGAGGATTTGTCTGGTAGCAGATAAACAACGCAGTGCTTCAACCTCCCAAAATTCATTCATGGCTGGGGTACTGGTGCTCAAACAAGGGCTGCTGAAGCCTCAAAAACACTGAATCCACGGAGGAAGCTGACACAGCCGTACATAGCGATAAACTGTCAGCATTTACTGTATTAGGTGCAACAGTAAAATACATCCAACAAATGTCAATGTGTTTCAGCCATTGAGGCCTTACTCATGACTGACCCACATTACCCATAGGCAGCCTAAATGGGAAACACTAAAACACGGGCGTTCATACTTTGGGTGATGTGGTAGAATATACAACCATACAAAATGATCAATCGTCACAAATTAAAAACACAAAAATAATTAAAAATAATGTATCATGCAAACTAAAGCTACTATTGTATAATCACATTTAGCAATCAGAAAATCCCACGTGTAATTGTTGCTTAATGGGGAGTGAAATGTAACATCTTAAAGCAGATCTATACAAAGAGGAAAATCAGAATATTAGTGCTATACAAGACAGCAGGAAAGAGAAAAGATATAACTGGATTATCTAAGATACAGGTCCTATGGTTTAAAGGCCCCAAGGATGTGGGTCTGCAATTAAAAAAAAACTCCCATTCGGAAAGGCAAGCGGAAGGCATGTTGCTACTACGTCACCATTCTGAAATTTGCAATTTTTTTATTGCAATAAAATTATCTATGGTGCTGAAAGCATTAGAGACAAGTACAAAGAAAATTAACACAATAAAAAGATTACCTCCTAATTCATGTGCCTATGTATTCACCTGTATGCCAAGCACTGCAGACTGTGTATAGCTAGGAACCAATCTAATGTACCCTTTCTTACCCTAGTTATGTCATTGTTATAGGGTGGGCATACCCCTTAACAGGTCATCAGGGTCTGTGGACCAAAAAACAGACCACAACCCTGGAGCTAATAACACTTTGCAACAACATGCCAGGGTAAGCACCTAATACAGTTCCAGTGCTTGAAGCAAACATTACAGGCTGACCCTACACACACTGGGTTCCAGGTATGGTCCCCAAGGTAGACACTGAGGGTTACTGATCTGGAAACTGCTAGTTAGCCATGAGCAATGTCCAATCACCTGAAGGTAGCCGGCTTATGTTTCGTGACTTGTAATATACAACATAACCTGTTTCCCCTACATTCTGTTAGAAAACATGTGAAATATGAATTCCAGAACAAATAAAGCAAACGTTATTTGGAAAGTAGACTCCCTACTCCCCATCCCACCTCCCGTTCGAAGTGCTGATATCGAGTATGATTTTTTTATTTACTTACTGTTTTTTTTCTTGCTTGAAAGACTGGTTCCGCACACACAGTATTTGTGTGAGGATAAATATATCAAAATACACACACACACACACACTCTATCTCACAAAAGGGAAAAAACAACACCTCTCACATCTTTGTAAATATTTTATTATATCTTTTCATGTGACAACACTGAAGAAATTACAATTTGCTACAATGTAAAGTAGTGAGTGTACAGCTTGTATAACAGTGTGAATTTGCTGTCCCCTCAAAATAAAATTGTCCAAATTGGGCCCAAAGTGTCAATATTTTGTGTGGTCACTATTATTTTCCAGCACTGCCCTATTCCTCTTGAGCATGGAGTTCACCAGAGCTTCACAGGTTGCCATTGGAGCCCTCTTCCACTCCTCCAAGACATCATGGAGCTGGAGAATGTTAGAGACCTTGGGCTCCTCCTAAACCTTCTCTTTGAGGAAGCCCCACTCAATAGAGTTAAGGTCTGAAGACATCCTTGGCCAGTCCATCACCTTTACCCTCAGCTTCTTCAGCAAGGCAGTGGTCTTGGAGGTGTGTTTGGGGTCACAGTACATGTTGGCATTCATGGTTCCCTCAATGAACTGTAACTCCCCAGTGCCGGCAGCACTCATGCAGCCCCAGACCATGACACTCCCACCACCATGCCTGACTGTAGGCAAGACACACTTGTCTTTGTACTCCTTACCTGATTGCCACCACACACGCTTGACACATTCTGAACCAAATAAGTTTATCTTGGTCTAATCAGACCACAGGACATGGTTCCAGTAATTCATGTCCGTCTGCTTGTCTTCAAACGGTTTGTGGGCTTTCTTGCGCATTATCTTTAGAAGAGTATTCCTTCAGCCATGCAGACCAATTTGATGCAGTGCGCGACGTATTGTCTGAGCACTGACAGGCAGACCCCCCCCCCCCCCCACCCCTTCAACCTCTGCACCAATGCTGGCAGCACTCATATGTCTATTTCCCAAAGACAACCTCTGGATATATCGCTGAGTATGTGTACTTAACTTCTTTGGTCAACCATGGCAAGGCCTGTTCCGGAACCTGCCCTGTTAAACCACTGTATGGTCTTGGTCACCTTGCTGCACAGCTCAGTTTCAGGGTCTGGGCAATCTTCTTATAGCCTAGGCCATCTTTATGTAGAGCAACATTTTTTTTTTCAGATCATCAGTTCTTTGCTATGAGGTGCCATGTTGAATTTCCACTGACCATGAGAGAGAGCGATAACACCAAATTTAACACACCTGCTCCCCATTCACACTGAGACCTTGTAACACTAACGAATCACATGACAACTGGGAGGGAAAATGGCTAATTGGGCCCAATGTGGACATTTTCACTTAGGGGTGTACTCACTTTTGTTGCCAGCGGCTTAGACATTAGTGTTGAGTTATTTTGAGGAGACATCAAATATACACTGTTATACAGGCTGAACACTCACTACTTTACATTGTAGCAAAGTGTAATTTCTTCAGTGTTGTCACATGAAAAGAGATGATAGAGATAGAAAAAACTGATAGGCCGATGAAAATAGGAGGACAAAAAAATAAAAATAAATAAAAACACACAACAGCGCAAGCTCATTTAATACCTGTGTAAATATCAATTCTTGTAGCATCAGCATCTCTGAAAAAGAAAACAAAAAATACATGGAGTTTATAAAATTGGCTATTATGAAAAGTATTAACATTTTCTGCAAAACAAAATTCGATATGCATTTGTTATTTTTATTTTTAAGCAGTACTACAGGCAGCAAGCTAAATCCAGGCACTTGATGAACCAAAGTTGCACAGATGGATGGACGAATGATGTCCTGCTGTCGTTGAAAGCCAAAAACGACTTTAGACAAGAAATGAAGTCCCAAGCCTCTAAACCACCTTGTCCCATTACAAAACCAGAATGGGTTTCTTGCAGAATAAGGCTGCCAGTTAGGCCACTTGCCTCACAGACATGACAGCTTTAACCCCCTTGTGAATGAAAGTAGAGAAGAATGTCTCTAATATCTTCAAAGGGCAGGTTCTGAAGCACAGAGAAAACCAGAATCGGATTCAGATCCCATAAAGTCACAATGACACAGGCAGGGGGAGCTACATGGGAGTGAGAGGCCAGGATTTTTTAAAACAAGACAGAAATGTCAGAAACCTGACCCGTGATAAAAGAGTGAAGAGCTGGTCCAGATCCAGCTGCAAGAAGGCAAAGATTCATCCGGCAGTGAAACTCTTTGGGTGGAAGCCCTGAGAAGCACACCTAATGAAGTGTGCATTTTATATTTTAGCACAGTAGGAATCACAGACTCAGATGCCCCTGTCCTTCAACCGCCATACCACTAAGGCATGCAACTGTGAAGCATGATGGCAAATAGGTCCACGGGACAGAAGATACTGGAGATTTGGTAGAGCGCACAAAGCTTCTATCAGGAGTCTTACAAGGGAGAAGTTTCAGGTTGTGAAAGGCATAGATCAGGCTGTGCTAAATTCACAGAGCCTTCACAGCATCCACTGCTCCTGCTAGCAGATCACTGTACTTGGGAAACAAACCTGTCCAGTTTGTTGTTGAACTTGCAGGTCCACAACTGGTGTCCCCCACCTGCAACACAGGTCCTGGAACATCCCTAGATGTAGGGATTACTCCCCCAGGTCCAGGCGTTGCTGGATGACAGTTTTAGAAGGTTAAAAAAAAAAAATAAAAAATAAAAAAGTAAAGGACACAGGTCTATCCAGTTCAATCACTGTGAGTGTATGCATCTTTGATTTTTATTCTCTAACTGTTCCCACAGCCCTGTATATTCTGCTCCCTGAGAAAGATATCTAAAAGTTTTCTTAAAAATTGTCAATATTCGCAACTCGTATCACTTCCAGGAAAAAAAATAAATAAAAAAAATAAAAAGAGTTCTACATTAGGCAATCTTAATCCATATTAATTACCGTATTTATCGGAGTATAACACGCACTTTTTTCCCCCTTAAAATCAGGGGAAAGTCGCAGGTGCGTGTTATACGCCGGATCCCCTGCGATCCCGAGCTGCACAACTTCAAAATCGCCGACCGCGATTTGAAAATGGCGCCGCCGGCGCCAAAATACACAGAGCCGGTCCTCGGCTATTTCCGGCGGCTCTCGTTCACTTTCGGCTCCACTCGTAGTCCCGAGCGGAGCTATCCAAACCTATTCGGCTAGGTTCGGATAGCTCCGCTCGGGACTATGAGTGAAGCCGAAAGTGAACAAGAGCCGCCGGAAATAGCCGAGGACCGGCTCTGTGTATTTCGGCGCCGGCGGCGCCATTTTCAAATCGCGGTCGGCCATTTTGAAGACAGGGGATCGAAGGCTGCACTGGGGAAGGCTGCACTGGGGAAGGCTGCACTGGGGAAGGCTGCACTGACAAGGCTGCACTGACAAGGCTGCACTGACAAGGCTGCACTGACAAGGCTGCACTGACAAGGCTGCACTGACAAGGCTGCACTGACATGGCTGCACTGACATGGCTGCACTGACATGGCTGCACTGACATGGCTGCACTGACATGGCTGCACTGACATGGCTGCACTGACAAGGCTGCAATGATGGGCATTTAAATGTAAGTTTTTTTTCCCTTCAACTTCCCTCCTAAAAGTTTTTTTTCCTTAAAATTCCCTCCTAAATTGGGGTGCGTGTTATACGCCGGTGCGTGTTATACGCCGATAAATACGGTAAGTTGCACTTTGGGCAACGCTTTCATTACCAACATCTTTCCTAAGGATTGGTAGCTAAAACTAAAACTAGTGCCTTGCAAAAGTATTCACTCCCCTTGGTTTTTGACCCATTTCGTTACATTACAGCCTTTAGTTCAATGCTTTTTTTAATCTGAATTATATGTGATGGATCAGAACACAATAGTCTAAGTTGGTGAAGTAAAATTAGAAAAATATATACATAAAACGATTTTTCAGAAATAAAACACTGATAATTAGCATGTGCGTATGTATTCACCCTTTTGTTATGAAGCCCATAAAACGCTCTGGTGCAACCAATTACCTTCAGAAGTCACATAATTAGTGAAATGATGTCCACCTGTGTGCAATCTAAGCGTCACAAGATCTGTCATTACATATACACACCTTTTTGAAAGGCCTCAGAGGCTGCAACACCTAAGCAAGAGGCACCAAAAACCAAACACTGCCATGAAGACCAAGGAACTCTCCAAACAAGTAAGGGGCAATGTTGTTGAGAAGTACAAGTCAGGGTTAGGTTATAAAAAAATATCCAAATCTTTGATGATCCCTAGGAGCACCATCAAATCTATCATAACCCAATGGAAAGAACATGGCACAACAGCAAACCTGCCAAGAGACAACCGCACAACAAAACTCACGGACCGGGTAAGGAGGGCATTAATCAGAGAGGCAGCACAGAGACCTAAGGTAACCCTAAAAGAGTTGCAGAGTTCCACAGCAGAGACTGGAGTATCTGTACATAGGACGCCAATAAGCCGCATGCTCCATAGAGTTGGGCTTTATGGCAGAGTGGCCAGAAGAAAGCCATTACTTTCAGCAAAAAACAAAATGGCACGTTTTGAGTTTGCGAAAAGGCATGTGGAAGACTCCCAAAATGTATGTGAGGAAGGTGCTCTGGTCTGATGACACCAAAATTGAACTTTTTGTCCATCAAAGAAATGCTATCTCTGGCGCAAACCCAACACATGACCCAGAGAACACCATCCCAACAGTGAAACATGGTGGTGGCAGCATCATGCCGTGGGGATGTTTTTCAGCAGCCGGGACTGGGAAACTGGTCAGAGTTGATGGAAAGATGGATGGTGCTAAATACAGGGATATTCTTGAGCAAAACCTGTACCACTCTGTGTGATTTGAGGCTGGGATGGAGGTTCACCTTCCAGCAGGACAAATACCCCAAACACACTGCTAAAGCAACACTTGAGTGATTTAAGGGGAAACATGTAAATGTGTTGGAATGGCCTAGTCAAAGCCCAGACCTCAACCCAATAGAAAATCTGTAGTCAGACTTAAAGATTGCTGTTCACAAGCGCAAACCATCCAACTTGAAGGAGCTGGAGCAGTTTTGCAAAGAGGAATGGGCAAAAATCCCAGCGGTAAGATGTGGCAAGCTCATAGAGACTTATCCAAAGCGACTTGGAGCTGTGATAGCCGCAAAAGGTGGCTCTACAAAGTATTGACTTTAGGGGGGTGAATAGTTATGCACATTGACTTTTCTGTTATTTTGTCCTATTTGTCGTTTGCTTTACAATAAAAAAAAAAAAAAAAAAAAAAAAAAACTTCAAAAGTTGAGGACATGTTCTGTAAATTAAATGATGCAAAGCCTCACCCTCGTGTGAAACAAGACTTATTGCAACCATGTGGGGGAATGCGCTATAGAGGCTCAGGGTAGCAGGCAAGGCCTCAGGTACTCACAGAACCCAGTAGCAGGTGGAATTCGGATGGCCAGACATGACGAAGGTCAACTGCAAACAGGAGCAGCAGAAGGGAGATGCTTCCTCAACTCTGTATGGTGGGAAAGAGCTCAGAGTGCTTGTGTACACAACTCTATCCAGCTAATGATTTCAGTGCCCATTCCCACAGCATTAACACCTTCCAGAGAAATCTGGGAAGAGCGGGGTGTAATGGTGCCTCAGTGACCTAAGTAAATGAGTTAGCAGTGCTCCGCCAGCAGGCCTACTTACTAAGTGAGTTTCAGAGACCAGACAATACCAGCAGCTCTGAATCCAGAAAGGAATTAAACAGCTTATACCAGAACAGAGTATGGAAAGCGCCCTACGTGGCACAAAGTTCACAAAACGTCACTTTCAGGCTATCCCCGCAATGTCCAGTGCAGTGGGTTTTAGGCACAATACTTTAAAATCCAGGCTAAGGACAGTTTTGCCAGAGAGCTGCAATTAAAGAGATAAAGCTTCAGCAGAGATGTAGAGAAGAATCTTGACTGAAAGAAAAAAAAAATTGTGAGGAAAAAAAAGGAAATAGAAATTTAAAAGTGTAACTACAGGCAATGTTTTTTTCCATTTTGAAGTAAGCGAGGTTTATAACCCCTATCAGTTTTTTGTTTGCCATCTGTGTCGCATTGGGGAGATTTCCCTTCACTGCTTGTCATATTGCCAAAACAGGAAGTGAAAAGTAAGGGAACCCCAGTGTGTCACCAGAACTATTGTCCCCACTGGAAGAATTTCCCCTTTATTAGTGTTCTAAAGCAAACCAAAAATGTAGAATCATTTTACTTTTGATAACGGTAAACAGGACAAATAGGGGGTGGATCTTCCAAATGGGGACACAGGCAGCAACTGAAAAAAAATATAAAAAAATAAATAAATAAAAAAAATCAAGTTAGACTTACCGGAGTCTTTCAGGACAGCACCTTGAGAGCGTGGCTCTACCCACTTGACAGGAAACACACCTCCAAACTTTAAAAGGAGGCTCCTTCCCACTTATCAGTAGTAGTAGAGAATCCCCGGCCCAAGCTGGAACACATAAATCAGAATATGGTTAGTCACAGCATAGTAATTTAATACAATAATGGCGGGTTGCTGCTGTCCTGAAAGACTCCTGGAAAACAAGTTACCGGTAAGTCTAACTTGATTTTTCCCTTAACGTCTTTCAGGACAGCACCTTGAGAGGATAACAGAGACTTACCCACTTAGGGAGGGACCACAGCCTGCAAGACCTTTCTGCCAAAAGTTTGTTCACTTGCTGACAGAAGATCCAGCCTGTAATGACGGACAAGCGTAAGGTAACTTGACCACGTAGCCGCCCTACAAATCTAAACTGGGGTGGCACCAGCTATTTCTGCCCATGTAGTGGCCTGAGCCCTGGTAGAATGTGCTTTAATTCCCAGCGGGGGAGATAGTCCCGATTGAGAGTAGGCTGCTAGAATAGCTGATTTAAGCCATCTAGCTATAGACCCCTTAGAAGCTTCTTCTTACCAGAAAAAAGTATAAATAGAGAGTCCGAGGACCGAAAGTTACTTGTTACCGCCAGATACTGTAATAAAGTCCTTCTTACATCCAAATTGTGGAATTTGCCTTCTTTTTCCCCGAGGGGTTAGAGCAAAAGGTTGGCAGGATGATCTCCGGCGACCTATTGTGTGCTGATGCCACTTTGGCAAAAAACCCAGATCGGTTTTAAGTATAATCCTATCTGTGTAGATAGTTAAAAAGGGTCTCTTAACAGATAGGGCGTGCAGCTCACCAATTCTCCTTGCTGACGTTATTGCAACCAAGAACAAGGTCTTAAGAGTAAGATTCCTTAAAGAGATTTCTTGTAGTGGTTCAAAATGTTCCTTTGTGAGGGCTTGCAGGACCACCGATAGATCCCAATTGGGAAAGTGCTTAGCCGGAGCTGGTCTAGATCTGGTAAGCGCCCTGAAAAATCTTATAACCAAGGGCTCAGAAGAGATTGGTCTTTCTAGAAATACTCCCAAAGCAGCTACTTGTACTTTAAGGGTGCTGACTGACAAGCCTTTGTCTGCCCCCTCTTGAAGTAATTCCAAAATTGACACTAAATTTCTTACTTTTCTTTTAGTCGAAAGACAGAAAGAGTTGAAAACTTTCCAATATTTAGCATAGATTTTTCTGGTCACTATTTTCCTACTGGAAAGTAAGGTAGTTACCAAGGGTTGTGACAGACCCTTGTTTCTTAACAACTGCTCCTCAGAAACCAGGCTGTGAGGCTTAGACTGGCCACTCCCGGATGCTGTATTGGACCCTGTAGGAGCAGGTCTTGCCGGAGAGGCAGCTGCCAAAATTGCTTGACTGCCATCTGTAGAATGGTGGAAAACCATGCCCCTTTTGGCCAAAATGGAGTAATTAGGATTACTGCCACCTTCTCCCTCTGTATCTTCCTTAACACCAACGGTATAAGTTGGAAAGGAGGAAATGCGTAACCCAGATGGAAGTTCCAGGGCTGAATTAACGCATCCGTCCCCTGGGCCTTGTCGTTTCCGTGAATAGAGAAAAATACTGGGAGTTGTGTATTTTCTTCTGACGCAAATAGGTCTATTTGTGGTTGACCCCAGGCCCTGGTAATCATTGCAAAGATTTCCGGATTCTCGCTCCATTCTGATTCCTGAATCCTCCTTCTGCTTAGATAATCTGCCACTGCATTTAAGGTGCCTTTGAGGTGGACTGCTGATAAGGACCGAACATGCTTTTCTGCCCAAACCAGGACCTTTGAAGCTAGCAACTGAAGTGTTTTGCTTCTTGTACCCCCCTGTTTGTTTAGGTAGGCTATGGTAGTGGCGTTGTCTGAGAGGACCCGGACATGGGAACCTAGAAGGATAGGAGAGAAGGCCTCTAATGCTAAGGCGACTGCCTTTAGCTCCCTCCAATTTGAGGACCTCTTTGCTTCTGTCCGAGACCACATTCCTTGCGTGAAGTCTTGGTCTAAGTGAGCTCCCCAACCCCATACACTGGCATCTGTCGTTACCACCTTTTCTATTGGAAATGACCAGAGCAGGCCTTTTGACAGATTCTCCGGTCTCCTCCACCAAAGTGATCTTTTGACTTTGGTGGGTATTTTCACCTTTGCTTCCAGAGATTCTGTCCTGTGATTCCATATTCTCAGGAGAAAGGTCTGGAGAGGCCTGAAATGTAACCTTGCCCATTGAATGGCTGGTATGGTTGCGGTTAGGGTTCCTAGGGATGACATCACTGGTCGGACTGATAATTCCTGACTTGCCTGTAAGGATGCTACCAACTTTGGACCTTCACCTTTTTCTCTTCTGGGAGAAAAATTTTCTGTTCCCTTGAACAGATCTGATAGCCCAGGAATAGTATTTTCTGGGCTGGATTGAAATTTGACTTCTGCATATTTATGATCCAACCCAGGGTTTCTAGATGACCTTGGATTTATCTGAGGTCGTCTAGCAGTCTTTCCCTGGAAGGGGCAAAAAGGAGTAGGTCGTCCAAGTACAGAATTACCGCAATCCCCTGCATGAGAAGAGGTGCAAGCGCTTCTGTCATTATTTTTGTAACTATTCGTGGGGCAGAAGACAGGCCAAAAGGGAGGGCCCTGAATTGCAAGTGCAGAACCTCTTTCCCCAAATTTATCGCCAATTATAGGAATCTTTGGGACTGCGGGGGTATAGGGATATGCAGATAGGCATCTTGAAGGTCTATTGATGCCATAAAGCATTCCTTTGTCAATAGATTCTTGACCGTGAACATGGAGTCCATACGAAACCTTTTGTATTGGACTGATCTGTTCAGTGGTTTCAGGTTTAGGATTAAACGAAAATTTCCGGATGGTTTCTTTATCAGGAATATACGGGAATAAAATCCCTGATAAAGCTCCCCCTGTGGGACGTAAGACATAACCCCCTGATCTATCAGATCCTTTAATAGGCTCTTCATTGCTAGGGATTTTGTTACATCTCTTGGAAGATTTGTCACCAAGTACCTTTCTAGGGGGAGATCTGAAAATTCTATATTGTAACCCTGGGCTAGCATATTCAGAATGAACTGGTTTTCCGTTATGCTTGCCCAATAGGGGAGAAAGCCTTGCAATCTTCCCCCCACCTGTAACCGGCTGTCATTGCGTCTTGCTGGTTGACGCAGGAGGATGGAAAAGGACATTTCCTTTGCCTTTTCCCCCTCTGCCCTGACCAGTTTTTCTTTTTCTCCTGAGGCTTGTTTTGTTCCTGAGCCCTTTGAGGACGAAAAAAATGTTTGACTGGTTGGTTGTTTCTTCTTTTTGACAGGAAAAGATTTCTTTTTATCTGCAGTCCTGTCCAGAACTGAATCCAAATCAGGGCCGAACAATAAGTCTCCTAGAAAAGGGACCCTGCATAATTTATTTTTAGATGCTGCGTCCCCCTGCCAAGTCTTTAGCCATAAAGCCCTTCTAACAGAATTAGCAAGGGCTGCCGCCTTAGCTGTCATCCTGATAGGCTACGGCTGCTGAGAGGGTAGAAAAGGAGTCAAGGATTTCTTGCTTAGGGGAATCTGCTATTATATGAGCTTTAAGCTGATTTACCCAATACTCCAAGTTCCTGGAGATGCAAGTAGTTGCCATAGCTGGCTTAAGGTTGCCCATAATGGATTGCCAAGTCCGCTTGAGCTGTTGGTACATTTTTTTTTCCATGGGGTCTTTTAAAATCCCCATGTCCTCAAATGCCAGATCAATAGATCTTGACACTTGAGAAAAGGCTGCATCAAGTTTTGGAACCTTATTCCAAAGAGCCGCTGGGTCTTCATCAAAAGGGAACCTTCTCTTATGAGCCCTAGAGAAAAATGGTTTCCCATCGGGGTCAGCCCATTCTTTTCTGATTGTTTCAGAAATCACTGCATGGACTGGAAAGATACGGGACTTAGACTCGCTAAGCCCTGCATACATCTTGTCATGTCAAGACATTTCCTTATGCTCTTCCTCAAGGCCTAGAGTAGCATAAATAGCCCTTAAAAAACCGTCCACCTGATCCAAAGATAATTTATATTTGGAAGATGTATTTTCCAGCTCATCACCATCCTCATTCGATTCATTAGAATGGGATGGGGAAAGCCCTTCCTGGTTCAGAGGACCCATTTCTGCCTCCACTGCCGGGACTAACAGTGAGCCTTGCGAGGACTGTGAGGTAGTGGGCCGACTTGCAGATGGATAGGTGAGTGAGGATCTGAAGGATTGAATGGTAGCATCCAATTCCTTTTTAGCAGATGCGATTAGATCACTGCATGCGGAAGTGGTCTCTTCCCTCACCAAGGAGTCAATACATGCCTTTTTCCAGCCTTCATTTAACTTAATTTTGCATGAAGGACATTTCTTTCTAATCCCAGGGTCAGAGCTCTTGGCCTGCCATAAGGGAAAAAGAGAGAGAGAAAAAAAGACAAACCATCTTTTAGAGTCAGCTTGATTACCCAAGGTTGCTCACCACAGGTGCACAGTGAGAAAAGCTATCAGACTCATGTGCCCTGACAGGCCCCTCCGCCACCAGGGGGAAAAAAAAAATACCCTCAAACTTCACTAACATGTAGAGAGAAGAGGGCTAGAGAGAGACCCCACAGTAAAGCTGAGCAGAAACTACAGTCTGCTCCTTACCTGGGCCTTGCTGGTGCCTGTGCCTGTTCCACTAGCTGTGGTTCCTGAATCCATGCTGAGGCAGCAGCGTGATGCCTGTGGCGAAAACGCCGGTTTCGGACTCCAATAGCACCTGTGCGCCGGACCGGAACCGGAAATAAATAGGCACGAGACCTATTCCTCCCTCCTCCCCCTGCGCTTCCGGCGGAAATGACGCCTGGCGCCTGCTCCATGGATGCCGCCCCACTTCTGGATACCTCACATCCGGTGGATGCAGTCCTCTGACTGCCCTTCCCAAGATGGCGGTGGCGTCAGGGAAAAAACATGTGCTGGCAATAAAAAACAAAACGCCTGTCATGTCTGACGCCCCTGCCTGGAAGCAGCGATACCCGGAGCAGTTCTGGCTCTCCCCGAGCACTGACAAGGGAGAAGGAGCCCATCCACCCGGCACCCGTAAGCCTGTGGAAAATGGGAGGAATTGGCTCTCCTGAGGTAGGTAAAAATAGTGGAGTAGGAAGCCTGTTCTCTCAGGACAGAACCTTGAGAGCTCCAAACTCCCACATGTGTTCCCGCCGGAGGAAACACAAACTGATGATAAGTCGGAAGGAGCCTCCTTTTAAAGTTTGGTGGTGGTGTGTTTCCTGTCAAGTGGGTGGAGCCACGCTCTCAAGGTGCTGTCCTGAAAGACGTTAAGGGAAAAAAGGTTTTGCTTTTAGGTACACTTTAAGAAGTATTCAGAGGCAGGAGCACGGAGAGAACTACAGAAGTGTGTTGATGCTTATTTCTAGTTCAATGAGCAGGCAGGCGATCTAGTAAGCTGCAGTACTGAACAATGTTGGTTGAAGCCACAACTTTTTTATGAACCCGATCAACTGAAATTTTAACCATCTGATGATGTTACTCCTGCCTACCAAGGCTCCTGTCAGCTATCTTGCCAAACTGCATCAAATGCCAGCAATTATCCTCAAGGAACACTCAGCTCTCTATTATCAGGAACATGTTTGTCCAAAATATTTTATCTGCAGAAGAATGCACATGACTTCCTATCATATTGGCATGTGAAAAAACAATCTTGCACTGAATTTTTAAAAACATGTAAGAATTCGTAATTTTCATTTTAGTTGTTCAGGCCAATAATTATTTCATATTATGTATATTATTACGCTACAAAAAAGTTAAAGTGGATGTAAACCCCATTCATGAAATTTGACCACATAGTTGGTGAGGTTGAAAAAAAAAAAAAAAACACAAGTCCATCAAGTCTAACCTGTGTGTGCACTTTTTTCAATATTACATTGTATATCCCTGCATGTTGCGGTTGTTTAGGTGCCTAATAGTTTTTTGAAATTATCTGTGCTCCCTGCTGAAACCACTGCCTATGGAAGAGAATACCACATCCTTACCGTAAAGAACCCTCTACGCAGTTTAAAGTGGAGTTCCACCCACTTTTACAACTCTTCAGCATCCCTCACTAAACTGTGCACTGTAAACAAATTGGATATTTTTTTATTTTTTTTTCTCAGCACCTACTGTATATCTGCTGTGTTCATTTTTCACTTCCTCCTCCCTGGCCGCGGCCCATCGCATCATTTCCTGTTTGCAATGCATTCTGGGAAGGGGCGGCAATTTCCTCTGAAACTGCCATTGCTATGGAGACCTGACCTGAAACCTATTACACTGCTTGTGCAGCACTGAGCATGTGGGGCGGCAACTTCCTCTGAAACTGCCGTTGCTATGGAAACCTGACCTGAAACCTATTACACTGCTTGTGCTGCACTGAGCATGTGCGAGATCTGCAAGGATGAGATCCAGGAAGAAATACAGTCTGGCTTCAGATGCCCACACTTAAGATGGCCACGGCCTGCTGTAAGTTTATAAAATAACAAACTACTGCTATAAACTAAGAAAACAGACCTTAATTTACAGACTAACTTTACTAGAATACATTAAGCTTGTATATTATGGGGGTATTTTTATTTAAAAATTAGAATTCCGGTCGGAACACCACTTTAAGGATAAACTGCTTTTCTTCTAATTTTAATGAATGGCCATGTGTCTTTATGTTCTCTTGCGTGGAAAAGTTTTATCCCTATTGTGGGGTCACCAGTACGCTATTTGTACATTGAAATCATATCACCTCTCAAGCGTCTCTTCTCCAGAGAGAAGTTCAGTGCTCATAATCTTTCTTCATAGCTAGGATCCTCCAGTCCCTTATTTAGCTTTGTTGCCCTTCTCTGGACCCTCTTCAGTTCCAGCACATCCTTCCCGAGGACTGGAGCCCAGAATTAGATGGTATACTCCAGGAGCAAAATTTGTATCGGGGAGGTTGCTATAAATAGATTAGCAGAGAGCTGATCTATTCACCACACAGCTCTGCATGTTCCTTTCTTCCTCTGCCTATGTGGAGGGGGGTGTGCGCCTTTCCTCCAATCAGCTGTCACACGGTGTATGTCAAGACTCCCCTCCCACTGCTGAAAGGGGTAGTAAAATTCCAACACCATGTTCACTTTCTAAAGAACATAGAAAGCTGAAGACAGCAGATATACATGTAAAACTTATGTAGGGAGATTTGTTTCACTTGTATAATCTGAGGCTGTTCCCTTCACTGGGTATAGGAGAGGTTTTACATCCACTTTAGGTACAAACAAACAATCTGTAAAACTAAATTCTACAGAATATGCAAACATTACATACCTTGCGTTATCAACTAATTCAGCCAAAGCACCAAAAAGGAATTCATGCGTTGTTCTATTTAAAGAAAAAAAAAAAAAAGTAACAATTAAGTGTATTGCATTTCATTGCTTGTTTGATAACATTTTATAATGTCTTTAAAGTAGAGTGTGTTTACCAATCCATGGTAAAATTGCAACTGTAAACATACACTGGTGTTTGATTTCATGGATTCAAAAAGGGAAAAAAAAAATGCATTTTCTGAATTATTAGGCAATCCAAACAAGAATCACATTTTCATTCATTTTCAAAATGTAACATTTAAAAACATTTCAAAACGGTTTACTAGGATCTCAGCTATGCAACAGAAGGAGCAACTCCTCATGACTCCATGAAGGACCAGGGTGAGAAACACTGGCAAATATGGACATTATGGTTCTGCTACAAACGCCAGACACCTTTGGCGGTTCAGTAAAACCCATCCTGAGCTTTTACCCCTCATGTGACTAGTACAAACTCTAGACCTACAGAAAGGATAGAGATGTGGTAAACACCCTTCCCTCTCGCCCCTCCCCCTTTCCTTTACGCTACTATGGATACTTATGAGGTCTTATCTCCTAAAATGTGGCCTAAATTTTATGAACACTGTACACTCTGACACTTTATTGTTCTGCCTAGTCATTTAGATTGTAATTTTCTCTTAAAGCGGAGTTTCAACCAAAAGTGAGAGTTGTGCTCGTTTTACTCCTTCCCCCCCCTCAGGTGCCACATTTGGTACCTTTTGGGGGGAGGCTGACAGGATATCTTCCGGGAGCCTCAGCCACAGGTATTTGCGTCATCGCTGAGGCTCCCCCCTCCTTTCCCAGCCATCGGGCCAGTAGGAGAGGAGGAAGAGCGGAGCCTCGTGCACTACTGGGTTCCCTTACTTGCAATGGAGGTGAGTAAAGTAGAACTAAAGGCAAAACTTTTTTTTAGTTTTGAAAAGCGTGGAGAGGGATTAGAACACCTGTAAGGTTATTATTGGTATCTGTGCCCCCCCATTAAAGTGGAAGTAAACTTCCATCACTAACTTACCTATAGGCAAGCCTATAATAAGATACATACAAACAAAAAGTGGGGTTAAATGGCGCTACCTGAAACTAAGAGCACAGGTTGTAAGAGGATGGGACTGTGCCTGGGGTGTGTAGTATACACCAGACCTCGGCACCTACTGTCCCAGCCTAAGATATCAAACCAGGCCCTCTAATGGGGGTGTTTAAGAGTGTGTAAGAAGTCTAAGTATAAATGGCGTACACCCTCAGAGTAACATGTGGGCAAGCTACTATACACAGTAACTCCTTAATGGGGTTGTCCGAGATGTGACCTAGTGATTCCTAATTACTAGATGTATATACATATACGTAAGATATCAACTTAAATTATAAATAAACATGAAATATTACCTTAAATGAAATACATGTGTAGAGGAGAGTGTCCACGAGTTACAAAAAGTACCAAAGCGTGCATATAAACAATCATACCAATCTTGCAAGTGAAAAAAATGCGATAATGTTGCTTCCAACACACAGAAAGATATATATTATAAAAACCAAACCAATTTGAAGTGTGGCAGATTAGCAAAAAAACAGTGAGCGTAAAGTGAAAAAAATATGGCAAAATGCCAAACAGAACGCCTCCAGAAAAAAGCATGTGCAAGTCTGTATATATAAGTGAAAAAATATATATAACAGTTCCCATATAGGTAGTATTCAGTCTGTGCTCATAGGTATAGCAGAAATCATCAACAGGTGACATGAGTGCTTGTAATATCTCCAGGTGACTTGTGTGCTCCCCCACAAGGGTCCCCACTCACCGGATCCAGTCACCCCTACAGGGGTAATGCGCCTTTGGCCATAGATGAAATGGATATAACCATAGATATATTCTTATCTTTTTTCTTGCTCACACAGCACTTGGGGCTACTGGCTCCTCCTACGCGTTACATCACTGGCACGTGACTTTTTCAAGTTTTTTCACGTGCCAATGATGTAACGCGTAGGAGGAGCCAGTAACCCCAGTGCTGTGTGAGCAAGAAAAAAGCCAAGAATTTATCTATGGTTATATCCATTTCATCTACGGCTAATTCATAAGAGGGCCTCCCCTGTGCATGCTCCCTCACTAAGAGTCGGATGATCACAGATCCGAGTAAGGGGCCGGTCCCGGCCCCTTACCACGTGATCAGCTGTCAGCCAATGACAGCTGATCACATGTAAACAAAAGCTCGGTAATAGTTTTTTTTTTCCTCACGCTGACAGCGTGAGGAAGAAAAAAAAAGGCGATCGCCGGTTTATCCGCAAGGGACATCGGTCCCGAAGAGGAGGAGGCAATTATGCCTCATCTGTGCCCACCAGTACCCCCTGCCAGTGCCACCTGCCATTACCACCTGCCAGTGCCACCTATCAATGCCCACCAGTGGTGCCAATCAGTGCCACCTAGCAGTGTAACTGATCAGTGCCCATTATTGCCACCCATCAGTGCCCATCACCGCCACCCATCAGTGGAATAAAGCTCGCCAACCTAGCTGGAGTGTAATACCATCTATATAACACTTTGTAAGAATTTCAGGAACAAAACGTTCCTGGAGCATTTAGACAGTGCCGCAGTCATGACCTGCCAGTCCTCTGGGTCCAGCCGCTTCCCTAATTCTGCCTCCCACTGGAGATGGTATGGCCTCAAGGGTGGCTTTTTTGAGGGGGATGTCATGGGAGGATCGTAAGGACGCGAATGGGATAATCTTAGT
Source organism: Lithobates clamitans (assembly GCA_037952925.1). Lineage (NCBI taxonomy): Eukaryota > Metazoa > Chordata > Amphibia > Anura > Ranidae > Lithobates > Lithobates clamitans. The sequence goes on from JBBGZY010001065.1 coordinate 1,581,667, forward strand.
GGGGGTAAACATGGAGTGAATATCCACAAATTCATTCTCGGACCACCATGCAAATTGCAGTGGGCTGTCACGGCCTGGTGGGAATAATGGACAATGGAGAAGGTGGAGTAGAGGGAGATGAGGGGAGATCAGGCTCGCGGAATACTTAATCGAGCCCATAACCTGAGTGGGTGGGCCAGACATGGGCCGATGTTAGTTGAGCGATGGGCTCTGGGGAGCCAAGGGAGGGAGGCCAGTGGTATCGGGTGAGCGTCCACTAGATCAATGGCAGCCCACAACGGCATCTGCTGTTTCTCATGAAGATGTGATAGCGGGGAAATAGCTACCGCTGTGTAATAGGCTTGCAAATTTGGAACAGAGAGGCCACCATTGATCCTGCGGGCATACATATAACCTGTTTTTTAATCCTGGGTCTTGTAGGAGCCCAAATAAATTGCATTATTTTACGTTGGTGTATACATATGATGTGGAGTGGGACATGGACCGGTAATACCCTAAAATAATAAAGCAGCTTTTGGAGATAGGTCATAGGGATGGTTGCAATCCTTCCAAACCAGGACAGCGGAAGGGCAGACCAGGAGGTAAGCATTGCTGTTAATTTCCCAAAGAGCATGGGGTAATTGGCTTGATAGAGGCCTGAGTATCTCGGAGTAAGCTTAATCCCCAGATAGGGTAGCGAATTTAACCATTGAAAGGGAAAGGCAGATCTTAAAGCTTCCAGCTCAGGGGAGGAAAGGTTGATCGACATAGCTTTAGACTTGACAGCTAGGCCCGAGAACGTAGCAAAGGTATTTAAAAGAGACAGTAGGTTAGGAAGGGTGAGTCTAGGTTTGGCAATAGTGAGCAGAATATCGTCCGCAAATAAGGACAATTTGTGAGAGGTACCCGCAATTTCCACCCCCGCTATATCCGGGTGGGTTCGGATTGCCTCCGCCAAAGGTTCCAGCGCCAAGATGAACAAAAGTGGGGAGAGTGGACAACCCTGCTGGGTTCCCCTTTTAATGGGGAATGTGAACGATTCAATCCATAGTATTTTGCCTTGGCCTGGGGGGGGGGGGGGGGGTGTCGTAAATAGCTGAAACACAACTCATAAAGGACGTGCCAAATCCAAAGTGGTTTAATACCTGTATAAGGTAGGGCCAGGACAAGGTGTCAAAAGCCTTATTAATGTCCAGTGATAAGAACATTGTTTCTAGGGACCTATTGTGGACAATGTGTTGCATTTGTAGAAGACGTCGGATAGTGTCGCTGGCCTGTCTCCGTGGGACAAAGCCCACCTGATCCTTTTTAATTAATCGTGGAAGAAAGGAGTTGAGGCGATTAGCCAGGATCTTAGTCAGGATTTTCATGTCTATATTGATTAGAGAGATCGGCCTGAAATTAGCTCAGGAGGAACGGTCCCTATCGGGTTTGGGGATCATTACTATGTTGGCTGTCAACAGGTTAGGTGTAAAGGGGTGACCTTCTTTAATTGAATTATACATAGTAGTCAGAAAAGGGGCAATGACATCTGCCAGTTTCCGATAATAGAGGGCTGTGAAGGCGTCTGGGCCCGGGTGTTTACCTATCTTCAACTCCTTAATAAATTGAAGGACTTCCGAGATCTGTATGTCTCGGTCCATAAGAGACATGCGAGATTCGGATAGAGAGGGTAAAGAGATTCGTCAGGAAGGTTTCGAGACCTTGGGTGGAAGAGTGGTCGGGGGCTGAATTCATCCAGAACTCCTTGTGGGTTACCCGTGAGGACATTGTGGCGGGTGCGTAAAGTAATGGGAGTAAATTTTGGGGTAAAGGTGCACAATCTATTGGCTAACAATGCATTGGGTTTATTGGCCTTGGCGTACCACTTTTGTCAAGCCCAGCGTAGAGTGCGTTCCGCTTCGTCGGTCAAGCACAGATCAAGATCAGTGCAGACTTTATCTAGAAGCCTGCAGTTGTCAGGGGTAGGGGTTTGTTTAAAGGTTGTTGTTAAATTCTCTAATTGTTGTTCCAAGTCGCAGCGGACCTGTGCTCGCAACCTCTTGCGTTTAGATGCAATACGGATAATGTGTCCCCGAAGGACCGCCTTATAAGCTTCCCATAGTGTGACCGGGGAGGAAACTGATCCTGCATTAACTTTAAAATAATCCACAGAAGTTTTATGGATATCATTGAGGATCTCTTTGAAAGAGGAGAGAGTCGTTCATGATCCAGGGGGAGTATTGGGGTTTACTGAGGATAGAGTGAAGAACTGTCACGATAGGGTAATGATCTGATCAGGGGGCGGCGAGGATAGAAGTCGAGTCCATCAAAGAAAGATGTTTCCTTAGGACAAACATATGATCTATTCCGGAGTGAGAATGATGGGGGTGGGAATAGTGCAGTGATGGCAAACCTTGGCACCCCAGATGTTTTGGAACTACATTTCCCATGATGCTCCAGCACTCTGCAGTGTAGTGGAGCATCATGAGAAATGTAGTTTCAAAACATCTGGGGTGCCAAGGTTCGCCACCACTGGAATAGTGGGTATAATCCCTGCCCAGAGGGTGAAATTCCCTCCAGACGTCCACTAAGTCCTGGTTTTGTAGGGAGTGTTTAAATGTTTTGGCGGCTGAGGAGGGGAGCCTATGTTTCGATGGGTAATTGTCAAGAGAGGGATTCAATGTTATGTTAGAGTCTCCCGCTAAAAGGAGGGTACCTTTCTGATGCGATTTCAGCAGGGAGCAGACATGGGTCAGGAAAGGCCCCAGATTCTTATTCCGGGCATAATAAATCATAATGGTTACATTGTTATCTTGAATGGTGTCCTGCAAAATTAAGTATCTACCATTTGGGTCTGCAAGTAAATGGGACCCATTTGTGTATAGCGGGACTCCCCTCTGTTTGGTCGGACCATTGGCCAGATAAACGGGAGGGTAATCTGCCGCAAAGTATTTGGGGCAGGAGGAAGAGGAGAAATGCGTTTCTTGTAGGCACGCAAGGTCTATTTTGTGCTGTTTGAGGTATCTAAATACTTTGACCCGTTTGAGAATTCATGCCCTGAACATTCAGGGACAACCAGTGGAGGGTCATGGAATCAGAGGTGTGTTGCTATGATATGCTCCAGTCGCGCACCCCGGGGACGGGGAAGGAAAGGGGGAAAGAAAAGGTAGGGAAAGAGGGGGGGGGGGGAAGCAAAGCATGTGACTTAAGGTGTATCAGAAAGATTTTGGTGTAGGATAAGCATTAATAACCTAAATGCATCAGCAGTTTGTGGACTCAGGGGCCCACAGTGGCGTAGGACCTTGACCAAGACAGCAGTCCTAGCCAAGTGTCGCCTCATGGGGGGAGCAGTGGTTCGTTGGAACCACTGGCCGTTCGCAATAAAAATACATTCAGTTAAACATTTTGTTAGCACAGAATCTGGAAAACTATTAATAACACAATCTTCAGGAACCAAGAGACGACGAGCAAAGGCCGGCCATCGCCGGGAGGCCAGACACCCTAGTCCGACATTACCCGACCCCTAGGCTTCCCAAACCATCAAACGGGGGTGGGGAACCCACCGGCAGGAACAAGGGCCACAACCATCCTGGCCATCCGGTGAAAGGTACACCATCGAGGAATACCCCACCCTGTTACTGTATGATAGTCCCGGAGATATATGGAAAGAGAAAAACTTAAAAGAGAGGGGAGGGGTAGTTCAGCAGACAGACTCCTGCTGCCATGAATGTAGCTGTATGGGAAGTTTTCTAGTTATCTTTTTCCATTTGTTGAACTAGATGGACTGAGGTCTTTTTTCCACCTATGCAACCTACCCGTGAAGGTACCATTCCCAAGGATCCGGTCTTTGGTAATGGAGATAATCCACCTGCCAATTTTCAACGTACCTTAGAGCAATGGAGTTCAGACCCAGGTGTTCCAGGTGAGGCAATAGAATCAAACAAAACTACTTGGCGATTAGAAGCCACCCAAACTGCTCAAACATCCACATTGCAAGTCGTTGAGATATTCAACCACTGAGATTCCCTGAAGACTCAGAGGGGCCAACACAGAAGCCGAAACCTTCTGTGGGCTTGAAGATAGACCTAATAGCAGTGCAGTGAACTGGTAATGGTCCGCCCCCACTGCAAACCCCAGGGAACATTGGTGACACAAAGATAAAATGTAAAAAGTACGCATACTTAATGTCAATCAAGGTCAAGAAATTCCAGATGAAAGGAAACCACATATGACCATATGGACTCCATGCAACCTCTAAACTCCTATAAAGCATTGAGAGCCTTTAGGTTTAGAACAGGCAACACTCCCTCCCAAGTAGGTAAAGGCAGAACCTTTAGTCCTCCCTGTAGTATCCGACAATTGTCAGACTAACAAATGACTGGAGATACACACTGGGGTAACTCCACTTTTGTGGCGAAAAAAAAAATAGCAAAATAGCAAAAAAAAAAAAAAAAAAAAAAAAAAAGGGAAGAATATATCGTATACAATTGCGACTCAAGTCATATTGTAATTGAACGTAATTAAAAATTACCTTTCCTTTTCGATCTTCAGCGCTGTAATTTTCTGTAAAATGCAATATGACTACCTGGATGCATGTACAGAGCACCACCTGAAAATGTAATTTCCCACTTGTGTGATTGGTTGACTGATTTTCCCAGAAGTCTGCACTAAGATACAAGTCAGATTTTTGGCATCCCCACAGCAAAAATGCCATTTTTGGTAGAATACTCCCAAAGGGAAATCACGTCTAAAGGGGATTTAGACCCTTCTACTTTGCTCATTAGAACCCCAATGAGCAAGCTGATTGGTAAATTTAAAAACACTCCCATAAAGATTCACTTTGCACATGGACACAGAAACAGCTATCTCTTGATTATAACAAAAAGGTAGGAATCTGCAACAAATTTTTTTAAAATCCTTGCAATGTAGATGGATCACCCACCATCCACCAAAAAGTGGAGTTGCTCTTAAAGTGCAAAGTGGCAATTCAGTCAAGGTAAGGTACTCACCACAGGCAAAACCAAACTTTACAATCCAAAAGGTGGTTGATACCATGGTCCTACTCTCTGCATCAGCTCCCCTGGTTGCACCACGTTGCCAGAATAGTGATGGACAGCAAAAGCAGGAGAACCCACAAACTGAAAATAAAATCGTTGGCAGGGTCAAATTGAGGTTAATTTTCGACTCCAATGATGGGAAGATTCAAAAGACCAGAATGGAAAAATCTCTCAAATGATTCAAATGATCCAGGATTTCGTCCAGGAAAGTGCATTTGCTCCAAAATCGAATGTTAAAAGCAAACTTTTTTGAAGTATTTTCGAATAACGTTCATCAAGTGATTGAAATTACTGAGCAGAATTTTTGCAGGAACAAACATTTTTAGGATCTACTAATGTATGGACAGCATAAGGCTAAATTTACACATGTGCCAAGAGCAGGCATTTCATCTGCATTTTTTTTAGGTTCACAAGTGCCTGCCAATGCTCTGTACCAATCAGGTCTATTGCAGCTGACATTGTTCACATGGGCACATTTGCAGTGCTTCCCGTTGCGCCAAAATTTATCCAGCATGTAGCTTCCCACTGGCCTCATAAATGCACCTATAGAAACAGACGTGACACAAATGCATTAAAAATGCGTCCAAAGCACGTCTTAACACAACAGGTACATTATACTAGTGTTCCTAAACAGAGAAGCGTTAATTGCCATAAATCGTAAATACGGTGCCACTATATTTTGTTTTAAATTCTCTATGTACCCTATTCCTACAAAGATGTTGTGTGGTCACATGATCTTTCCCTGTTCTTTGGCATATGCAGGGAAAGATCTTTAGGAGTTTCTATTGCTCTGCTGATGTATGCTCTCTACAGTGCGAGTCTGTCTGGCCAGCCCGGATTGGAAGACTTCTAGAGCAGAATCTGAGAGATGTCTCCTCCCACCTAGAATCAGGAAACATAATCTGCTCCATTATAAAAAGTTCACACATACGTCTGTGTCTTAGTAATATACAGAGTACCAACGGAAAAACTGCTAACCTAAATGCCCTAGGTTCACACCTATGCGTTTTGCATTTAACATGGCTTCCTATGGTACACGTTTACATCTATGCGTTTTTGCATTTTGCGTGTAATAGATGTCAATGGAATCGCACCAGAAACGCAAGTGTTGTGTTTATGATGCCATTAGATGGGTTTTGCATTTTTCTGTTTAAACACTGTATATAGCTGGTTGCTAAAGAGCAGGCCAGGAAGCCGGCCGCCACATCCTTAACCGATCCCCCTAAAATCCATAACAGACCCTAATCCAAGCATGCAGCCCTGGCAAGTAAGGAAAAGGAGGGGGCAGACAAGCGAGTGCCCCCCCCGCCCCATCCTGAACCATACCAGGCCGCATGCCCTCAATATGGGTGGATGGGTGCCTAGGGGCAGGGGGGGGGCTCTGCCCCAAAGCACCTTGCCCCCATGTTGATGGTGACAAGGGCCTCTTCCCTACAATCCTGGCCGGTAGTTGTTGGGGTATGCAGGCAGGGGGCTTATCGGAATCTGAAAGCCCCCTTTAAGAAAGGGCCCCCCCCAGATCCCAGCACCCACCTATGTGAATACATTGTACCCCTACCCATTCACACCAAAAAGCACTGAAGTGCTAAAACTAAAAAAAAAAAAAGAAAAAAAATTAAAAATGTCTGTCATAGCTCCAACGTGTCTTTTCTCTGGTACCTATGTCTCCTCCTTGAGCGGTCTCCTTCCTCGCCGCCGCTTACCCACTAAAAAACAAAAAAAAAAGCCGATCTTCTTCAAATGCTGTGTTCCTTCGTTGTGTTGTCCCCCGCTGTCTGCCATTTCTTATATAGCCATGGGCGTTGCCATCCGATGAGGTCACCCATGGAACCCGCCCCTTGTGATGACACATGATGTCACAAGGGGCGGTTCCCCTGGGTGACATCGGATGGCCACACCCCATGGCTATATAAGAAAAGACAGACAGCGTGAGATAACAACGGAGAAAGACAGCGTTAGATTCTTTTTTTTTTCTTTGTTTTTAGCGGGTAAGCGGCAGCGAGGAAGAAAAGTCAGCACAAGAAGAACACACCCCGGGGGGAGAAGAAGACTGCACCGGAGGGAGAAATGACTACCGGAGCAAGAAGACATCGGTACCAGAGAAAGAAGACACAGAGCTATGTCGGGGGACATTTTTAATATTTAATAAAGAACTTGTTAAAAAAACATTGCCTGTTTTTTTCCGAACACTTCACTACTTTTTGGGGTGAATGGGTACAATGCACCCCATACTCATTCACATAAGGGGGAGGCAGGATCCAGGGGCCCCCTTTCTTAAAGGGGGCTTCCAGCTTCCGATAAGCCCCCTGCCGGAAGACCCCCACAACCACCGGCCAGGGTTGTGGGGAAGAGGCCCTTGTCCCCAACATGGGGGCAAGGTGCTTTGGGGCGGGGGCTCAGCCCCCACCCCCAAAGCACCCATTCTCCCATGTTGAGGACATGCGGCCCAGTATGGTATGGTTCGCTCCTTAGCAACCAGCAATGTACAGTGCGTTTACCCACTTTCAGAGTGCCCACCGCACATTTACTGCAGCAGGGCGGCCCGGCTGCGCAAAACAACGTACCTGTACGTTGTCTCTTCCTCGGTCTGGGGCACGTGCGCCGCCGGCGACCCGTGTCTTATCACAGTGGGAGCCAATCAGTGGGTCTGGCAGATGTGATATCTGTCAGGACCCGTTGATCATTGACAGGAGAAGCAGAACAGCGGTCTGGCTATGTAAACAAGGCAGATCGCCGTTCTGTCAGAGAGGAAAATAGAGAGCTTGTGTTTCTGCTAAGAAGGAACACACATCTCTCTTCCTTCAGTTAAGCCATCCCCCACACAGTTACAAAGCACTCCCTAGGAGCACCTGACCGCCCCTGATGTTAACCCCTTCCCTGCCAGTGTCACAAGTACAGTCACTTAGTGTACAATGCAATCCCACCAAAAAGCGCTGATAAAAATGCCATAAAAATATACCATAGTTTGTAGACGCGATAACTTTTGTGCAAACCAATCAATATACGATATTGTGGTTTTTTTTGTTTTTTTACCAAAAACATGTAGCAGAATACATAGCGGTCGATGCAAAGGTTTTAAAACTTGACCATGTCGCTGCCCTGCAGATCTGCTCCGGCATGGCCCCTGCCTTTTCCACAAAAGAAGCCCAGGCTCTTGTAGAGTGTGCTGTCACTTGGGGTGAAAGCTTTTGTGCTTGATCTGCAAGTGATATGGCCATTTTGACCCATCTTGCTACTGTGCTCTTTGAAGCTTGCTGACCTTTGTTTGGTCCAGAGAAAAGGACAAATAGTGTTGAAGATTTGACAATTTTTGGTTCTAAATAGGTTATGAGGGTTTCCAATTTGGAATATCCATCTCTATTCTTGCTGTCAAGAGTTTGTTAGAGAAGGAATAACAAGGTTTTGTAAGCTATCAAATGCTGAGGGGACTTTTGACAGAAAAGGCAGATTTGGTGAGAGGATCATCTTGTCTAGGTGATATAGGGCAGTATGGTTCGAGCTTTGAGAATGCCTGCATCTCATTCACTCTTCTAGTCGAGACTAGAAGCACAGTTTTTAGAGTGAGAATTTTGTCCGAACACTCATTTGGGGCAGGGGTCTCCAAACTATGGCCATCCAGTTGTTCAGGAACTACAACAACCATCATGCCTAGTCATGACTGTGAATGTCAGAGTTTTACAATGCCTCCTGGGACGTGTAATTCTGCAACAGCTAGAGGGCCGTAGTTTGGAGATCCCTGATCTAGGGGTTCAAAAAGGAGCTGCTAGGAATCCTTGTAAAACCATGGATAAGTCCCATGAAGAAAATTTCCTCCTAACAGTAGGCCTAATTTTACCTACTGAATATAGGAAGCGTTTGATGACTGGATCCTCTGCCAATTCTGTATTAAAAAGGATGACAATACCGCCACCTGAACCTTTAGGGTCTTGTGCGAGAGATTCTTGGTGGCTCTAGGCTGGAAAAAATCCAGAATTGTGGGTATTAACCCAAGCTCTCTTCCTGCACACCAGGCTGCAACTTTCTGTACTTTTTCGTATATAGCTTGAGTGACCTTTTTCCTGCTGCCCAAGATTGTGTCCACTACCTTGTCTGACAGCCCTTTTTCTTGTGGCAATACCCTTTCAGTAACCAAGCGGAAAGATTCATTGTTTTGATGTTTGGTTGAAGGATCAGCCTCTGCGATAGTAGCTCTGGCTTGTCCGGTAAATGCAAGTATGGCTGTAGGCTCATATTTTTGAGGTGACTGAACCAAGCCCTTTGTGGCCAGTGTGGGGCGAGCAGAATGACTGTGGCTTTTTCCCTTTTGATCTTCTGAATGAACCTAGGGATCAGGACTGTTGGGGGAAAGCCATAGCATAGAGGACATGACCAATTTTGGGCAAAGGCATTCACCCCCAGACTCCAGTCTCTTGGAGTTAGTGAAAATAACTTTTGAACTTTAGGGTTGTATCTTGAGGCAAACAGGCTCACTGTAGGTGTCCCCCAGATCTTTGTGATCCAGTTGAAAGTTGACTGGTCTAACTCCGACTCTGTATTCTTCACTGTGGTTCTGCTCAGGTAGTCCCCCAGCGTGTTCTCTACCCCTTTCAGGTATACTGCTGATATGGCACTATATGTTAGAAGTCAGAATCAAGTCTGATAGATTCATGAGCTGTGGGGGGGGGGGGTATGGGGGGGGATCTAGTGCCTCCTTGTCAGTTGGTGTAAGCTAGTGTTGTAGCTAGCTTGATTGGATTTGAATGTTTTTGTTTTGAATCAGTGTGTGAAAGGACTTCAGGGCGTGTTCTTCAGCTTTCAGTTCCCTCATGTTCACTGAGGCTTGTGTCCAATGTTGGCTCCATTTGAGCTCCCCAGCCAAAGGTGTTGACATCCCTGGTGATACGAATTGTTTGTCTGGGTCCACTGGCGCCCCCACCTGAGGCGGAGTGGCTCAGGCCACCACTGCAGACATTCTTTGACAATTTGAGTCCAAAGACCTTGTTAGCACATAATTTTAACCACTTGCCGACCGCCGCACGCCAATGTACGTCCTAACTTTGCCGGCGGATATCGTTGTTATGGCAGCAAGATCACTTTCATCAGTGGCGGAAGAAGGCCCCTCCTCTCCCGCCGCGATCCGGTGCCCTCCGCTGCTTACCGGAGCCGTCGGTAGCAGTGGAGGCGATCGCGTCTGTCCCCTTGCTGTGCCTTGAGATGAGTGAGGGGAAGATGTTGCCCACTCGTCTCCATGACACTGCAGGGCGGAAGCGACGTCAATACGTCACTTCCACCCATACGTCTTAAAAAGGCATATTTTTTTCAATGTCATTTTTTTAAAATGACTGTTTTTTTTAATTGCATTTTAGTGTAAATATGAGATCTGAGGTCTTTTTGACCCCAGATCTCATATTTAAGAGGACCTGTCATGCTTTTTTCTATTACAAGGGATGTTTACATTCCTTGTAATAGGAATAAAAGTGACAATTTTTTTTTTTTTAAACAGTGTAAAAATAAATAAAATCATAAAATAAATAAGAAAAAAAACATTTTAAAACGCCCCGTCCCGACGAGCTCGCACGCAGAAGCGAACGCATACGTGAGTAGCTCCCGCATATGAAAACGGTGGTCAAACCACACATGTGAGGTATCGCCGAAATCGGTAGAGCAAGAGTAATAATTCTAGCCGTAGACCTCCTCTGTAACGCAAAACATGCAACCTGTAGAATTTTTAAACGTCGCCTATGGAGATTTTAGAGAGTAAAAGTTTGACGTCATTCCACGAGCGGGCGCAATTTTGAAGCGTGACATGTTGGGTATCAATTTACTCGGCGTAACATTATCTTTCACAATATAAAAAAAAAATTGGGCTAACTTTACTGCAGTTTTATATTTTTTATACAAAAAAAGTGAATTATTTCCAAAAGACCACTGCGCACATACGGTGTGAAAAAAAAGTATTGCAATGACCGCCATTTTATTCTCTAGGGTGTTAGAAAAAAAAAACACAATATATAATGTTTAGGGGTTCTAAGTAACTTTCTAGCAAAAAAAAAAAAACTAATTTAAAACATGTAAAACACCTAAATTCCAAAACGAGGCTGGTCCTTAAGTGGTTAAAGAGGCCTTGCATGTAGCTGTGCCCAACCAATGGCCAGAATAGATGAGGTCATAAGACCAAGCACTCTCATACCTTTGCTGATAGTGATCGAATCAGAGCAACATATTGTAGGTCATCTCTTCCAATATTCTTGATTCCTTGTCTTGAGTAAGATAGATCTTTGTTTCCTTGGTGTCTAGTATATAGTCTAAATGGTTTACGGGTTTGACTGTAGACAAATTTATATTTTTGCTCATTTATAATCCACCCTAGATCCCTAACTAATAACTAACTAATGCTTGACTGGAAGAAAAAAAAAAAAAAAAGTGCTTCTGGTGTGCTGGCAAAGAAAAGGAGGAGATTGTCCAAATAAGGCATTACTCCCATACCTTCCAGGCATAACTTCTTTAGAGCTTCTGCCAGGATTTTTGTAAATTATCCTGGGAGCTGAAGAAATTCCAAAAAGGTAAGAGCAGTGTATTGAAGGTGAAGTATAGCCTTCAGGCCACAAACTGCAAATCTTAAGTATTGGTGGTGTTTTTTTTTTGTTTTTTCATTCGTTTTTAATGAAAAATAAGTATAAATATCACAAGGTACAACAAAAAGATTGAGTATGTAGTACCCCAAGGGGGTGAACAAGCCAAACGTTAAGGAACTGGAAATTGGTTCCTATATACTCAGGTATGTGGCACATGTTGCAGGATATAAACAGTCCAGGCGAGGAATGCCAAGAGGGTAAAACAGAAATGAAAACAAACAATAAAACAATAGGATAAAAAACAAAAAAAAACAAAAACAAACATTGGAACAGTAGAACACTGAAACATTATGTCTGTAGCAAGATGTGGTCTGACAAGGTGCAATGGGCAAAGAGTAATTGTACATTATATGATATGCTAATTCACTAAACAGCTTTAACGGTTAAGTTTTTAGCCCATGGAATCTAAAGACTCCATTAACGATCAAAGAGTCGTTTATTACTGTGTCTGTACGTCAGTAGGCTTACAAAAAGCAAAATTTTGCTTCACCATATCATTAGTGAGGTTTTTTTCTTTATCGGTTTATGTAGATAAGTGTTCTGCAGATCCATTGTTGCCATGAATACTCCTCGTGGCAGTATATTTCGTATGGAGTGGATAGGACAGTAGCCTTACTGCTCGTTCTTGGTCTTTGGGAAGTGTTGTGTCCAAATACCTGCTCAGCGGGGTAATTGAGAATTCTATAGCATCTATCATAATCTGCCACCCACTTGTAAGAGGTCATTGCTTCTTGGTATTAGAGGTAGAAGGCTTGAGGATGAAATCCTCCCCATTCTTTTCAGAAAAGACCATCGCTTTTTTGCTTCTGCTTGCCTGTTACCTCTTTGTTGCCGAAAAGGAGCTCAGTTTTCTTCCTTTTGGGCTGAGGAAGGCCTGTTTTCCTGTCTGCTGGTCTGTCAAGTATGGACTCCGAGTCCGGCCTGAAGATGAGGCTTCCTGTGAAGGGAATGCCACAAAGCTTATTCTTTGAGGGGACGTCCCCTTGCAAGGTTTTCAGCTATAAAGCTCTTTTGGCTCCATTGATCAGGGCTGTGTCTCTGGCTGCTTTTACACAGCTGATGAGTCAGCCAGGAAAACAGGCTCCTTGTTCAGTTTTGGGATGGTTCTGAATAGTTCCTCCCTGGTCATCACTCCTTCCAAATGGTTTGGGAACGGATTCAGCCATAGTAAGTGCGTGTGTGCTGTACATGTGGGCGCAATCGCAGGATTGAAGTTGGCTGCTCCGGCTTACCATACTCTTTTTGAATATGAGGAAGGCTGTAATAGCCAAAACACATTAGTATTTCATGTACTCCGTTTCCTTTATATAGCCAATAAAGTGTGACAAGCGGAGTGTACTGTGTGGCTGGCTTTTTTTTCTACTATATTCCTGCCCGATTCCCAAGGAAGTACTGGCGCATCCTCAGGTGTACACAGCGGTCTCAGCACACTAAGTAAGTCCTGGCCACACATCTTCTGCCCTGGCTGCACAGGAAGAACCAGGGAGGATATCCCAAGATGTTGCAAGCTGGGGGGGGGGGGGGGTTGCTAGCCTCCTATTTTGGAGAGAAACCTCAGGCTGAAGAGAAAATGAGGACCCTGGTATGTGTGAACTTTTTATAAATGGTGGACATTGTGTTTCCTGTTTGTAGGTGGGAGATGCTGCCCTAGAAGATGAGACAAAACTATTTCAATACATAATAAATAACTATTTTACTTCTTCCTCTATATTTTTAGGAACACCCCAGTACCGCTTCATTTTTTAATAAATTGGATAACATTGTTATGTCTTATTTGGACAGGTGTCAAGTCACCTGAGGCCAGGTGACAGATGCACCTCGTTGGGGTCAGGAGTGCACTGCTAAGGTAGTGGACCCTACGGCTGACTGCTGCAGATGGAGCTCTGGGTGGTTCAGGAAAGGAGATACTCTGGAGCACCAACACGGATCAAACGGGAGCTAGAACATGAGATTTCACAGGGCGTGGAGTATAAGAGAGAGTAGGTGTTCACCAGGTGGGGATGGATTTCGCTGCAGTCTGGCTCCAGGTTGCGGCCCATGGGGTTTCCCAGCTCATGCTCACAGTAGACTACTGGAGGACAGAGAGGAAGCAGCAGCTTGGGACAAGGGATAGTCGGGAAATAGCCAAAAAGGTCAGGGCAACAAGCAGATAAGGATAGTCAAGAACACTCCAAAAGGTCGGGATATGAAGCAGACAAGAACAGTCAAAAACAAGCCAAGATCAGTGACCAGAATCAGACGTAGAGGGCATGGCAAGACACACACGCAGGAAGCCAAACACACAATATTGATCAGCAAGGCTGGCTTGCAGTGCACAGGTTAATACAGTGTTTCCAGTCAGAGGCTGGGGTGGAGCCATGCTTGAGGGGAGATTACTTAAGTAGCCAGGTGAAGGGCGGCTGGTCTCTTGAGCTGTACAGACATGAACATTACTGCAGATCCATAACTGTACCCCCCCCCCCTCTTACGAGGCCTCCCCCTCCCCTGTTTGGGCCCAGGCTTGAAAGGAAACCTCATGTGAAACCTCCTCAAAAGAGGAGGCGCAAAGACATCAGATGCAGTGATTCAAGACCTCTCCTCAGGACCAAACCATTTCCAATGAACAAGGTACTAAAGAAGGCCTTTACAGAGCTGGTAATACAGAACTTGACCAACCTCACGCTTTAGATTATCCCCAGAGACCGGAACTGGGGTAGGGAGAGGACTCACTGAGGACCAAAGGCTTCTTAGGAATGGGCAAGGGCATGAGAGGACCAGCAGGAGCCTGAGGAGGGGCCCCCAGACCCTTAAAGATGAGCTGGACATCCAGCACAGGACCATCAGAATGGGCAGAGGTCAGTGGATCCGTGAGGTCAGGTTGTCTAGCAGGCGACGTGTCACAGGAGTCCAGCCGGATAGCTGAAACACAAGCAGAATGCAGAACACATTCCAGAAATCGCTATACGCAGCGGGAAGAGCAGAAGATACTGAGATGGTGGCAACAGGAAGTTTCTCTTTTGGGGCAACCCATAAAGTAGGCAGGACGAGGAACAGGAGGAACCCCAAATCCAGGATCTGCCCAGCAGTCTAGTCCAGTGTTTCGCAACTCCAGTCCTCAAGGCGCACCAACAGGTCATGTTTTCAGGATTTCCCTCAGATGAAACGGCTGTGGTAATTACTAAGGCAATGAAACTGATCAAATCACCTGTGCAAAATAGTGGAAATCCTGAAAACATGACCTGTTGGTGCGCCTTGAGGACTGGAGTTGAGAAACACTGGTCTAGTCAACGTGTGGAGAATGGAGCCGTAACCAAGGAAGACCCAAAACGATAGGCGTAGAGGCCTTAGATAATAATATTGATCAGCAAGGCTGGCCAGCAGTGCACAGGTTAATATAGTGTTCCCTGTCAGAGGCTGGGGTGGATCCATGCTTGAGGGGAGATTACTTAAAGCAGCCAGGTGAAGGGTGGCTGGTCTCGTGAGCTGAACACATGGAGAGGTAAGCAGACAGACATGAACATTCCTTTAGATCCATGACAGCAGGTATTGTCCCTTGTAGAACCAGGTCTACTTTGCAGTTGCCCCTTTCGTCCGGTGAATTAGCTTCATCTATTTTGGGAAATACTACTGGGCAGCAGTGCTGGTTACGGTATGCTGGTGGTTCTCACTAATCCATCAGCACACTTAGAGGCTGCCATCCTGGATTCCTATCCAGCTCTGAGCAACTTGGTATATCGAGGCCCTAGGTCTGCACCACTTATGATGTCCCTGCTGCTCAGTACGGTACGGGCACAGGACCAGGTGCCGGCAGCTATAGGCTAGACTAATACTATCTCCCCTAAGGCTGGATTCACCCCTATGCATTTTGCACTACAGAACGTGACCCCTTAGGAATCCATGTTAGATTGACTGTAGTGCAAATCTGCAAAATGCAAAAAGCACTAAATGCATAGGTGTGAATGCAGCCTTTGGGGCAATCCTAGGCTGCCGCATTTGTGCTTTATCCCTGATCCTAGTGTATGGACCGTTTTGGTATTAAAACATATTATGTCTGCGGGGCAGCTCCCATCTGTTAACTGCCTTCGGGAAACATTTCACTTGCCCTCTTGGATGTTTTGTTTTTTTTTCGATACTTGCAGCTCCACCATGCAGTCCAAGCGCAATTTTCCTCTGGGGTAACATTGGCTCCTCACAAGGTAGAAAGGTTTCTTATTACCCGTAATGCCGATAGGATTCTTTCCTAGATTTACTTTAGAATTAGTAGTGGGGGAACGATCAAGGGGACCCAATTCTTTCAGCATTGGCAGAGATATTCCCACCTTATCTGCTGATGACTGGGATGAAGAGCCTCAGAACTATGTGCCAACAGTTATTTCAGCAAGAGGTAGATTTATACATTCTTAAATTTCTCCATAGGGCATATTTAACCCCTCAACGCCTCTCCCGAATTTATCCCACTCATTCTGTAAATTGTCCTAAATGTACTCAGGAGGTGGGCACATTCTAAATCATGCGGTATGGCAATGCCCCCTTCTACAGAACATTTGTTGGGAGATAGTAGCCGATATAAATAGGATTGGGGATCGAAGTATGGCACTGGATCCACAGATTCTTTTGCTCAGGATAGGTGACTTAGTGGTTCAATCCACTGCCAAATGCCTCTCTGCGTTTTATGCTGCTTTCTATTCCAGGAAAGCTATACTCCTAAAGTGGAGACAACTTGACCCTCCTATGCGCACTCAATGGAGAGCTTTGGTCGAGACTGTTCTACCCTTGCACAAACTTATCTATATGGGCCATAAATTCCCCCCAAAAAATTGGTGGAGCTGAGGCCAGATTGTTGTTGCTTTGATGTAGATTTCAGATACAGAATTATAAGTTACCAATAGTTGGCACAGAGAGCTGGATGCATCCTGATAACCCATTTCCCTCCATTATGGTCAGGCAGCCTATTGGATTTATTCTCATCCCCCCCCCTCCTTCTCAGAAGAGCTTAGTGGGTGATGCAAACTGAGCTTTCATACTGTATTGCACTGGAGTTCACTTCCCTTTGGTGGTGTGTAATGGCAGTGTAGGATTATCGTGAATGTTTATTGTTCTCTTCTGTTTTATTTTTAGTTAATTCTCTGCAAAAACCCTTTTAGGCTGGGTTCACAGGGAGCAAATTGTGGACGCACTCCACTACCTCAGCAGGGGATCACTCCGTTGATCCCCGCTGAGCTGGCGGATGACAGGTCCGTCTCTGCTCACTGTGCAGGGAAGGACCTGTCAGAGCCCCGCTGTTCTCCATGGGGAGATGGGATGAAAACGGACAGCCTGTCAGTTTTCATCCGATCTGCTGGACGGATGGCGAACATATCGTCATGCGTCTGTTTTGAGTGGATCTTGTCAGATCGGATGGCAGGCGGGTGTTAGACACATCTCCGCTGACATCCGCCTGCCCATAGAAGTCAATGGGTGGCCCGCTTGAATCCGCCTGAAAAACGGACAGGCAAATCCGAGCGGGCCGATCGTGTGAAAGGAGCCTTACTAGTGTGTGCTGTTTAATTTATATTTCAATGTTAATGACTGTATAGACTTAATCCTTGGTTTGCTGTCAAACTTTTCACTCCAGTGTTTCTAACTTATGGCTGTAATATTTTTAATATAGAATAAAACGTTTGTTAAAAAATAAATAAATAAATAAATAAATGGATGTGTATTTTGTCATTTTGTTCTGACGGCATCTGCATCCAAGGCTTTTTTTTTTTTACTTTACAGGTATTAGCAATTAAATATTAGATATAACTAACCTTTTTTTGCGAGTTGCTTAGTGAATGTAATCAATCAGCATACTATATCTTGCTCCCATAGTGTTTAGTAATAGGAAGCCATGGAGAAGGAGGAGGGAGGGAAATGTCACTTACCACTGTGTAAATACCCACATGAGTGATTTTAGAGTCATGTGAGCTGCACAGATAAGAAAAAGAAGGAAATAAAGAGCTTAGAAAGGAACTAAAATTGAGCATGCTCCTTAGGACACCAGTTGGCATACACAATTTCAAGCTGCAATGCAGACACACAGAAGATGGGAGGGACAACTAAAGGCAGGATCAATCAGCTATATTTAAAATCTACACAAAATGAATGCTTTAGTGGCTTTTTGTGTATACACACTGTTTTAACATGTAATGAGAGCTTTTCATAGTCTGGGTTTAACAACACTTTAAAAGGGTTGTAAACCCTCGTTTTTTTGCTTTGTTTTTTTAATTAACATATTGTACTTACCTCCACTGTGCAGTTCATTTTGCACAGAGTGGGGTCCCCCAATGGCGCTGGCGGCTCCTCTCCGCATCGGGAAACCCCTTAGGAGAAGCCCTCTCCCTGGGGGTTACCGTGTGGGCACGCTCCCGAGTCCAGCATTTGTGTCCATAGACACAGAATGCCGGACTCAGCCCCGCCACCCGGCACTCGCATCATTAGATTTTATTCACAGCAGCGGGAGCCAATGGCTGTGCTTCTATCAATCAATCCAAACAAGAGCCGAGCCCCCGTCCAGAGAGGGTGTCGGCGTCTCCAGCGTGGGAACGAACGGGCTCAGGTGAGTAAAACAGGGGGGCTGCTCAGTGACAGAAGTTTTCACCTTAATGCATAGGATGCATTAATGTGAAAAAACACAAGGGTTTACAACCCCTTTAATGAACGTTCATGGTATCTAAAATTTCAAAGCATGTCTAAACAAGCCCAAAGGCTAAATTTACACTAGCATCAAAAGCATGGAAATGTAAACACACCTCAAACGTTCTGCAAAATTTGTTACTAGCTGAGATGATAGTACAAGAATCCATACAACAGAAAACCAGCAAAGGAAGCATTTGGCAAATGTTATTTAACACAACACAAACATTGCAAAAATGCAGTCAAAACGCGCATGTTAATGGGCGTCCATGGTATCTAAAATGTCAAAGCACGTCTCGACATGCCCTGAGTGTCACACAGTCAATGCAAAAGGTCTTTAGGCAAGATGGCAGGGAAAGAACAACCTGCAACAACAAAATTATAGTGCAGCGCAAACAGGCAAGTGCCTGCAAAGAAATGGTGTCCACAACCATTGCTGTGGATGACAGCTTGTCTGCAACTCAGAGCTGTGGCAGCAGACCTTTATCTAGACTGGCCTCTCAACCCCGAGGAACCCTTGAAATAACTTTCCAGTCTCAGGGAACCCCTGCTAAAAATGACTATATCCACAACACATGACACATTAGTGTGAGGTCAGTGGGAAGAAGTACAACCTTACAGAACCTAAAAAGATCAATGGTGTCAGTGGAAACATATCTGAGAGACAGAAACTTCTCATTACTCAAGGAACCCCTAGTAACCCTCAAACTTTGGAGGAACCCTGATGTAAACTATTAGCATGCGATACATGACTAATCTGGAGAGATTACAAGATCTAAAATATTCAGCCTGTCACCTAATAAAAACTTGATGCAAAAGAAGATAAAAGTGACTGGTTAGAAAATAAATAATAAAATGGCCCAAACCCAGGAGCTGGGTGAGGGACATCTTTCTCCTTGGAAGCTAGGGAAAAAAAAAACTGAGTTTCTAGCAGTTGTCAGGATTTAACTATCTGGTACTGATCCTCATAGTTGCCTTTTTCTGTGTGCCTAGCATCCTCCTAAAAGGTAAGAGCTGTGTCCTTTAATGGACAATATAGAGAGAATTCTCTCTGCATTAACATTCTGTTGAGCATTACTTCAAAGAAAATACATTTTGATCAAAATCTGATCAAATTAAATAGTGAAAACTGATTGGCATTTCAGCATACATGAAATCAGTTAGAGGTGCTTCTGATGTGCACTTGATCTCCTGTACAGCTACAACCTGTATTTGCACGCCCATTGACTTTTATGGAGAAGCAGCTCTAAAATGAACAAAATATTGACACATGCTCTTATATACTGCCTAGAAAACTAAATAAAAGGATTGGGGTAAAACTCAGAGAATGCAAGTACAATTTCTAACAGTTTATGTGGCAATGCAGAGAAAATAAGGAAATAGGAAGAACTACTTGCTATTTTACCAGTACGACAAACTAATTATATTAGGCAATCTTTGATAGGGAAGCTACAGACAAATAAAAGGGTTTTAACTTTAACCTCTTTGCGTTGGTGCTTCCCAGACCTTTAAGAGGTTTCAGATGCGGCGATAACAATAGGAAAGCTTACGATTGCAATAAGCGATCAGGAGCGTCCGGTTAGCCACCGGTAACTGTGGGGTGCGCGCTCTTGGCACAGCTGTGTCTGCAAATTAGTAAGCAAATATGCGGCCGCTCTGCGCCAATGCCCACCTGCCGAGGCCGCATATTTGAGCACGGGCGGCACCTAGTGTTTAAAGTGTTTGTTACCCTAAAAAAAAAAATATATAAATACATAAAATATTCGATTCTGTTCCCTAAAGCATGTTTGACCCTCCCTCTACCACCTAAAAAACCTTGCTGATCCTGCCTGGCTATGCCCTCCCCCCTGTAAACTGACCACTGTTGATCATGGCTGCTGAGCCCTGACACCTCAGTCAGTTTACATGCTTCTGTCATCCGCAGCCCTGTCCTCCTCTCTCTCCCTCCCGTATGTCTGCTTGTGAAAGTGCCCGCCCCTTCCCCTCCTGTTGCTTTAAAATCAGGGTGGATATAAATATTTTTTTTTTAATTATTTTTTTATTATTTAAAATTTGATTTTTATGAAATTTATTTTAATAAAATGCTTTTGGAGTAAAAATCTATCTGAAGATAGTTTGCTATTTAAGATACATTAATTAATTCGTATATTCAGCATGAAATGGAGCTTAGTTATGTAGCATGATGCTGTATATTCTGCAATAATTATATTTTTGATAAACTCATTCAATGAATCCAAGCTGAGATAACATGCACTGCATTGATGCATTCACACAATTTCACAGTAACCATGAGATAAAACAAAGTTTAGTAATATTCCTTTATGCCATTGTTTTGCAAATCTATGTACACAACAAACTGTATGACTGAATGGTTCCGATATCGCTGTTTTACTAACCTGAAAGCTTAATATTCGAAATAGAATATTTAATATTTGGAAACAAATTGAAGGTTTTCTAACTACCAGCAAGAATAAGTCCTTACATTTAAAGAGAATCTGTCATTTCAGATCCATCATGGCAGCACCTGTTAGCGGGCATCCACTCACCTACTGCCGCCACGTCCCTCACCTTGTTGCATCAGTGCCGCATCACCAGCTGTCCCATTAAAGTGAATGGGACTGTCAGTGAGTCAACAGCGGGTCAGAGGAAGAGCCGCTGCAGGACAGAGATGACAGTTGCTCTTTAAAAATTGATTTAAAATCGAGTTGATTTAAATCAAGACTTTTTACTAGTGATTTAAATTGACTTTATTTAAACTAAATCCACCCTGTTTAAAACTATAATCTATTCATGCCATCCCCTCTGATGATATATAATAATAATAATAATAATAATAATAATAATAATAATAATAAGGCCCAGTGTCCGATCTGTATATAAAAAATGCCAATTATACCTTATATCAGAGCGTCTCCTGGTGCTCACTTGACTCCTTGGCTCGCTCATCTCCTCGGCTGACGTCAGCAGGAGTTCTCGGGCCCGCCTGCTATAGCTGTCAGCCGGGGAGAGGATAGAGCCAAGGAGTCACGTGGGCGCCAGGAGACGCTGTGATACAAGGTATAATCAGCATTTTTTTTTTTTATATAGATCAGACACATGTGGTTATATAACAGAGGGGATAGCATGAATATATTATAGTGGCTAAACAACCATTTTAAAAAGGTAGCTACAGAAATTAAAGAAAAACGCTTAGTTGCAAATGGATTAGCTGTGCAAGGATTAAGACTGTACCACAAAAAAAAAAAAAAAACCAAACAAAAAAAACAAAAGTTACACGAATTTCCACCCCTAGCATGCACACTCTTTCCCTTCCCATGATTTCTAAATATTATCTAGTACAGCTTACAAAAGCAATACAATCACCATAAATTTTCAAGCGAGTCCAATATGGATGACGATGTGCTCAGGTCATCTGTTCATGCATTATAAACGTCCTAAATCTGACGTCCATCCTATACCCTTTGACATCTTCAGTTTCCATTGTCTGGTACGTCAAGTATACACTGATGGTACCACACCCTCCACGAGCAATGAGAAAAATAAATATAATGTTCAAGCAGAACTAAACTCTCTCAAATCAACATTAGCCATTGTTAATCCTTAAGCTGCTAGCATTAGTAAATTGATAGCAAAAATACATTACGTTTACTTGATTTAAAACTTTTTTTTTTTTTTTTTTACTTTTTATCAGCTACTTCCTGGTTTTCAGGCCTAGGCAAAATTATGTCATACATCCCAGGAGTCTTCGGAAGGGGAAAGAGGGGTTTTCTCAGCTAAGCACATCCTCCTGCCTGGTCTGAGGATGAATTCCACAAAGTAAATGCTACATGAATAACCTGCCCTTACTCAAGATGGTTGCAGCCAGAAATACTAGGATGGGTTTTGCAAAGTGATTTCTCAGGTATTGAACTTTAAATTAAAAAAAAAAAGTTATCTTTCAAGGTTACAAAACTGCTAAACACATTGCTTCTTGTTTGCCTTACTTTCAGGCCCCATTCACACCTGAGCCTTTTGTAGCTCGAAATGCCTGAAGCCAAACACATGACGATCAAAAAAGTTTTAGAGCTATTTTTGTAAATCGATTTGGGCAAATTGGTGCCTCATAGTATTGCATTGTTGCACACAAAAATGTGTGTTTTGTAGATGATATGTCCACATGGCAATAAGTGATGTCACAGGTGATATGGCTAATAGAAAAAAACATCTGAAGATCAAACGTTGTAACAAAACGCGCATAAAATGTGCACAAAAAAGCGATGCTCCGTGTAAATGCAGCCTCAGAAATATAAACAAGAGAACTAAGAAATGAACATTAACTAGGACAATACCAATATCACCATGGTTTCTTGGATACTTTGTTGGTATATTTCTTTAAAAAAACATTTTCAAGATCAATCGATTTGCTGTTTTAAGAAAGCGCTGTTCACGCATCCAGTATTTGGAAGACACGTAGAAGGTCAAACCACAAAAAAAAAAAATCTTGACAATCAGAATACTCACGAATTAGTGTGCAGATACTCGAAGGTCAACTGGGCCCGATTCAAACTGCTATAGTTTGTGAATGCCATGATCCCACTGTTCAGTGCCTATGGGGGCTGAACATAAAAATGAACCTATAGTTGATAATCGAGGCGTCGTTCAATGTTGATCCTGGTAGCCCTTGTGTGGGCAGTACAACATGCCTCAAGTTTAGTGCCCAACCACCATCCAACGTCAAGTCGTCTACAATCTTCGGGACGACCAATTGGAAGCTCAAGGTTCAACAGTATCTGTAAGTACAGAAAAACCTAAAATCGATCATTTTGTTTCCTAGTACTCGATTCAGAATACCCAACATCACAAACCTAGACAACCCCTCCAAGCCTGTGAGGAGCAGTGGGTTAAACCTACCCTCTACACGTGTATGGAGATGTGGATCTCCCAGTTCTGTGAATGGTAAACGAACAATTCCAGTCTACTTGCAGCCTAATGTCGGCTGGTTAGGGGTCATGCCTTGCAGCCCTCACCAAGCCAGTCCTATGGTTGGAAGCAGACGTAGTGCCTGTAATAGAGCCCTGTGTGAGGAGAGCACGTTCTCACACACAGACACACACAATGTGAGGGCTTCCCGCTTCTCCTAACACGGCCGAGCCCTGTACACCATAGGAATGCCGTCCACCTCAGCCTCCAACCCTCCCTCTAATGCAGTCCCTGGCTTTCTAACCCGTTTCCGGCGGGCTTCTCCGCCCCTTCCGCAGTGCGCCAAGCTCTCCGGTCACCGGCCGCCGCCCTCTAAACACGCCTCTATGAATGCTGACGTCCGGGAGAGATGCGGAGAAGAAGAGGACGGTTGGCGGCTTTATTTCCTCATGGCTACTCTTCTTCCCGAAGAAGCCCCGAGTCTTCAGTGTGCTCCTCTCATGGCAGCGCGGCGACACCCCCCAGCTTGTGTGTCTACGTGACGTGTGGAGGGGGGAGGCTAGGCGCAGGGCGGGGAGAACAGTACACTGCTCTTGTCTGAGGGGAGGGGGGGCGTCCAGATGAAAATGGAGAACCGTGTACGCGCACCACTCACGGTCCGGGTTACCGGCTTCGTATTTGTGAAGGCAGCGGGCGTATGAGGCGCTCGACTGTAGAGAAATGGAGTTGTATCGTCGGCGGTGGTGACTCGGTTGAATACGTTGCTTTCTTTTTCCCTTCCTTACGTCGTCTGCGAGCGAGCTATGGAGGAGACATGGCCGCGGCTGCCGGTTATGGCGCCTGGTTACCTCAGGAGGTGTGTGGCGCAGTTTGTCAGTGCTCGTGCCTGTGGGCGGTTAGGACGGCTGGTCACCTGTGAGGTGCTCGGCGTCTAGGAGCTATGGAGGAGACATGGCCGCCGCTGTCGGTTATGGCGCCTGGTTACCTCAGGAGGTGTGTGGCGCAGTTTGTCAGTGCTCGTGCCTGTGGGCGGTTAGGACGGCTGGTCACCTGTGAGGTGAGGTGCTCGGCGTCTAGGAGGCTCAGCACTGCTGGAGGCTGTGGTTGTTCTAGAAATCCTCAACCCGGATAAAGAGTGGCTGGCTCCTTTCTTAGCTTTCAAGCCTGACTAGGATTACACAAAACCAGGAGTGTTGCCTGTTTGTGTGTTTTTGTTCCTCCGCACAGTTGGGGATTCGTGTGACATGTTTGGAAAGGCAGCTTGGTGGTGTTTGTAGGTTGAGTTCACTAGTTTGTCCCCTGATTCCAGTTTTTGAAGCACTGTTCAGGTATTGTGTCCACACCGACCCTTCTATGTAGGGCTTCTGCAAGGATACCTATACAGGCAGTCCCCGAGTTACGAACGGGTTAGGGACTGCCGGTTTGTTCTTAAGTCGGATATGGTCGGAAGCGCAGAACGGCAGAGACGTCGTTTTCCGATGTTCTGTCAAGTAGCCATGCATGCGCAGATGTCATTTTCCATGGTGCCCACCGTCAAAGTGACCATGCATGCGCAGAACGTCGTAAGTAGGAGTCGTTCGCAAGTTGAAGGTTCGTAACTCGGGGACTGCCTGTACTATGCGAAGACCCCGTTCACACCTGAGCGATTTTATACTTGTAGCTCTTAAAAGCTTAACAAGCCAAATCCCTTTCATTTCAATGACCCCTGTTTACATCCTGAATCGCCTGAAGCAAAACAATCGCTCAAAGTATATGAGCTGCTTTTTTGGCAGATTACAAGTGTTTTTTGGCCCCATAGACTTCAATAGAAATGCTTAACTTTTTTGATGCTCGTTTTCTGCTTAAACAGCAGCTCTCCACCCCTAATTTCCTCTCCCTCCTAGTGCTTTCTATTGGCTAAACAAAAACTCCTGAAGCTGAAAACGCTTGTAAAAAGCTGAAAAAACACTTAAAAAATTCCAGTGAATTGCTATGCTCAGGGGTGAATGCACCCTAATGGCCCGTACACACGATTCAAATATCGCACAAAAACAGTCGTCCGGGGAATGATCGTACGGTATTTGGATCGTGTGTACACTACTTTCGACAGCCGATCACGACCGTTCATCCAATATTATTCGATTGGACATACACGAAAATTTTCCTCGTACGATTTTCATTTAGTCAGTACAGTTGTCATCCGAAAATACATTACAACACATGACATCACTTCCGATTTTTTTTTTTGTCTGTTGTACGAGAATTTTCATGACTTTATTTAGCTATTCAATTTCTACTTGCGACTATTAAGCGAGAACGGTCGTAAGATATTCGGAACGTGTGTACGAGGCATAAATGTTGTCAGGTAGAAGTACTCAGAGTACGAGCCACTTCGTCTGTTGGGTATTAGGCATTTGCTAGTTGAGGTCGCAGCTTTTGGAACAACTCAAGGGCTTGTTCACTTGACTAAACTTCTAGCGCTTAATAAACGCTCCTATAGTGTTAGTATGGGCGATAAAATGGTATTTTACAAATATTAATGACGAGTTAAAAAATGCTCCTCAAACGCCCTATGTGCAGTCTTGAAGTATTTGAGCGCTAAGGCGTATTAAAACCACTCCACAAACGCCTATTTCAGGAAATAAACTAATCTTGACGCACCGTAACTGCCTGCCAGAGCATTTGCAAGGCTTTACCATAGACTTGAATGGGAGATGTTGAAAGGCTTCAAATGTCTCCTGACTCAAAATGAGGCTTCAGTATTAAAGCAACGCTAACGCTTCATGTTTTGATAGTGTGAACAGCACGGTGTGCTATCCTTTGTATCATGCTCATAGGCATTTGAGGGGCATTAAACACTTCAGATGCCTGCTTTTAATGCCAGTGTAAACTTCGCCTTAAAGTTTTGGGGGGTTTTTTTGCTAACTGCAGCAGGCATCACAGCTTTTTAAAGCGGCATAGATACTTACCTCTGTTCCAGCAGTTTGGTGTCCACAAGGTCCATTGCTGGTGTCTTTCCCAGCTTCTTCCAGGTGCCGATTTTTCAATCATCTTGATTGGCAAGTGCAGGATGATGTCCTACATGCACAGGAGTGCAGTCAACCCAGCACAACATGAATGTGCCAGGATGTAAACTGAGCTGCACATACGCAGCTCAGTGTACATTCTACAGGAGCCTGCAGATATAAGTATTTTAGTAAAAAAGAGGCATTACCTTTTTTCTTTTGCAATAAAAAGCCTGTCTGTTAGTAATTTCTAACTTTTTGGGTTTCGTTCTACTTTAAAGCAGAAAAATACTTACCTAGGATCCAGCGATGCAGTATGCCTGAGCTCCCCACCTGGCCGCTGACATGTTTGAGCTGTCAGCTTCAGGGTCTCGATCGCCGGGCAGGGATGTAACTCCGGCGCATCTGTGGGTGCTCAGTAAGATTAGGCATTGCCAAATTTGTACAATGACCTGCGCATGTACAAGGGCGGACAGGCAGGTAAGTAACGTTAATGCAGACAAGAAAGCATGTCTCTTCTGCATTGTAATTCCTGCCTGCCTACCCATTTTAAAACTCAAGAATAAAGTTCCACTTTAAATATATCGAGAACTAGAGGAATTGTATGTTTTATAGCGGAACTAAACCCATCATCAATTTAATGGTTATATTTAATACATGACATGAATAACTTTGACAGTTTGGTGCTCTGAACCAAACCGTCAAGGCTTCAAATGGCTGGTATAACTGATCACATGCAGCACCAAGGCAGCTGCAGATTTAATGGAGGCTAAAGTCCAGTGCATAGTAATAGAAAATCGCACAACACTTTTCATAAGCACAACGATTGTTCAATTTTCTGCTCGTTAAAGCAGAACAATAAGTTCCTCAGCTCTAGGGATGCAGCGTTCCTGACAGATGACCTCTTCAGTCGGCTGGTTTCTGGGTCTCAATCACCAGCTGCTTTCATTGGCGAGGATGATGTGTTCAGTCAGATTCAGCATTGCCGACTTATTACCTTATTATTTGCAACTGTAGTCACAGGAACATCGCGCTGCTTGGAGATGGTCTTAACGCCTTTACCTTTTGACATGTTGGTTTATAATTTTCTATTTGATTTCCTCAGGCAACTCTTCTGTTTGCTTTTGCTGGTCCATGTTCAGTATGGTGCCAAACTGCAGAGTTACTGCTTTTCTCGAATAAAATAGGCTGACTGATTACAAGAGGCATTCGCTTTTTCCACATTTTGTTATGTTACAGCCTTATTTCAAAATTGATTCAATTCATTGTTTTCCTCAAAATTCTGCAAACAATACTCCATAATGACAACATGAAAGAAGTTTGTTTGCAATCTTTGCAAATTTATAAAAAATAAAACTGAAAAAAAATCCCAAGTACATAAGTATTCACAGCCTTTGCTCAATACTTTGTTGAAGCACCTTTTGGCACCAATTACAGCCTCAAGTCCTCTTGCATATGATTCTACAAGCTTGGTACACCTATTTTTGGGCAGTTTCTCCCATTCTCTTTTGCAGGACCTCTCAAGCCCAATCAGGTTGGATGGGGAGCGTCGGTGCACGGCCATTTTCAGATCTCTCCAGAGATGTTCAATCGGGTTCTAGTCTGGGCTCTGGCTGGGCCACTCAAGGACATTCACGGAGTTGTCCCATAGCCACTCCTTTTATCTTGGCTGTGTGCTTGGGGTCGTCCTTTTGGAAGATGAACCTTTGCCCCAGTCTGAGGTCCAGAGCGCTCTGGAGCAGGTTTTCATCAAGGATGTCTCTGTACATTGCTGCATTCATCTTTCCCTTGATCCTGACTAGTCTCCCAGTTCCTGCCGCTGAAAAACATCTCCACACCATGATGCTGCCATCACCATGCTTCACGCTAGGGATGCTATTGGCCAGGTGATGAGCGGTGCCTGGTTTCCTCCAGAGACGACGCTTGCCATTCAGGCCAAAGAGTTCTATATTTGTTTCATCAGGCCAGAGAATTTTGTTTCTTATGGTCTGAGAGTCCTTTTAGGTGCCTTTTATCATGTGCCTTTTACTAAGGAGTAGCTTCCGTCTGACCACTCCTACCATACAGGCCTGATTGGTGGAGTGCTGCAG
The DNA here is from genome assembly GCA_037952925.1 of Lithobates clamitans. NCBI lineage: Eukaryota > Metazoa > Chordata > Amphibia > Anura > Ranidae > Lithobates > Lithobates clamitans. The sequence goes on from JBBGZY010001065.1 coordinate 1,609,908, forward strand.
AGATGGTTGTTCTTCTGGAAGGTTCTCCTCTCTCCACAGAGAAATGCTGGTGCTCTGTCAGTGACTAAGGCCCTTCTCCCCCAATTGCTCAGTTTGGCCAGGCGGTCCGCTCTATGAACTGTCCTGGTGGTTCCAAACTTCTTCCATTTACCGATGATTGGGGCCACTGTGCACATTGGGACCATTCAATGCTGCAGGAATTTTTCTGTACCCTTCCCCATATCTGTGCCTCTATACAATCCTGTCTTGGAGGTCTACAGACAATCCCTTGGCCTTCATGACTTGGTTTGTGCTCTGACATGCACTGTTAACTGTGGGACCTTCTATAGACAGGTGTGTGCCTTTTCAAATCATATCCAATCAACTGAATATACCACAGATGGGCTCCAATCAAGTTGTAGAAACATATATCAAGGATGATCAGGGGAAACAGGATGCACCTGAGCTCAATTTTAAGTGTCATGGCAAAGGCTGTGAATACTTATGTACATGTGATTTTTTTTTTTTTTTTTTTTTTTTTTTTTTTCAATTTGCAAAGATTTCAAACAAATTTCTTTCAGTTTGTCATTATCGGGTATTGTTTGTAGAATTTTGAGGAAAATAATGAATTGAATCCATTTTGCAGTGAGGCTGTAACATAAAATGTGGAAAAAGTGAAGCGCTGTGGATACTTTCTGGATGCACTGTATACAAAGGGAATGCAGGTATATATGTGACGATTGCTTTAAGATCATCACTTTTCAGGAGGAACGAACCTATGTTTCAATGAACTGTAAAGGTACCAGCAAATATGTCCATGTTTGTAGTTGCTACCTCCTTTAGCAGTAAGGAATATTGGTTGGATCTTTTTAAATGCGGAAAATAGATTAAAGCTGTAGAATTATTTAGGACCTGTGACAGGAGACACATTTCTGGTGACTTTTAGGATTGGTGCACGCTATTAGCTGTCAGCTCCACGTACAAGGTTAGTGCAGTGATCTCCCCCTCTGAGCCAAAGCACTCCAATTGGCACTCGGCCAATGGCTGAGAGCACTGATCGGGAGTCGGTCAGATTCTGGTTTTCCAGCATGCAGGTCCGACAGAAGCCGGCCAGACCGACATACGAATGGGCTGCATTTTGTTTAAATCGGCTGTTTCCATACATTCGACCCGTGTGTGCCTTTTTGTGCTTGGGCATGTTGCGTCTAAATGCATTTAATTAAATATGCAAATGTGGGTTTCAAAAACCGGAATTTGTGAAAAGGTATACCATACCTGTTAGCTTTTAGAGCACCCTCTATGTTTCTAGTGCACATTGCCTCAATGTAAACCAAAGCAAAGAACAAATAAACAATTGGAGGTAAAAAATCGATAATGTAATTGACTTATTTACCAAAATTTTATCTGAAATCGTGATTCCTCAAAGTTGCCACCCTTTGCAGATGTACTAGTGGTGGCACACATTAGGAATAGGAACCAAATACAGTTTGGGAAGTTCTTCCTAATATGGTTGCAGAAGTTCCCATAAATGCTTTTCACTTGTAGGTTTATATTATATAATCCGATGGGGTCCATGGTTTTTTTGCATGCTAGTCTCATATCGAAAATAAGAGGTTACTAAATTTGTGAAAATTCTCGTATGTCCGAATACAATTTCAGAAGTGATGTAATGTATTCAGCCGTTTCTGAGCATGTATGATCTTTTTTTTTTTTTTTTTTTTTTTTTTTGACAAATACTGTTCTGATTGATTTTAATGGGACGCAGTGTTCGTGAGTTTTTCAGGTGCTTTTTTTATTTTTATGCAAAAACGCTCGAAAAACTCATCAGTGTAAAAGGGGTCTTAAAGAGGAACTCCACCCTGTAAACAAAAATGTAAAAGTCAGCAGCTACAAATATAATGTAGCTGCCGACTTTTTTAAAATGCACACTTGGCTGTCCCAGGATCCAGTGATGTCATCACACAACCCGGCTCTTTTCCAGTCTTCGGGTCCAGGTTCTGGCATCTTAACTGTTGGCAGCCGACTATGACTGTTAGCTGCCTACTGCTCGCGCTGCACCTTGTGAATGGTGGGAAGGGGAGGGCTAACTTCTGCTCAGATCCCCACTGTCAAAATTGGGTACCTGCCCCGCCCCCTCCCCAAAAACAAATGCAACTTTTTGGGAAGGAGCAGAACTTTTCTTTTTGGGTGACGTTCCGTTTTAAGTTGGCTAAACTAGTCAATCATACAGTGCCTTGAAAAGTATTCATACCCCCTGCAATTTTCCACATTCATGTTACAACCAAAAACGTAAATGTATTTTATTGGAATTTTATGTGATAGACCAACACAAAGTGGCACACAGTTGTGAAGTGAAAAAAGTAAATGGTTTTCAAACTTTTTACAAATATCTGAAAAGTGTGGCGCGCATTTGTATTCAGCCAACTTTACTCTGATACCCCTAACTAAAATCTCTAGTGGAACCAATTGCCTTCAGGAATCACCTAATTAGTAAATAGTGTCCACCTGTGTGTAATGTAATCTCAGTATAAATACAGCTGTTCTGTGAACAAACAGCACCAGCCAGGTCAGGAATAAAGTTGTGGAGAAGTTTAAAGCAGAGTTAGGTTATTCACCATTGCACTACAGTGAGCTCTCATGCAACCGTTATTTGGTTACTATTTCTTAGAGAATTCTAATGCAATTAAGGCACTCTTCACACCAGCCTGTGCCACTTAATACCCATTATGCATTTTATGTTTATACATATGCATCACCCCTCATGTGTTAAATATCTTAGTTACTGTTGTGCTACTTACTGCTTCTTTTTGCCCATGTAATGGACCAGTGCCTGTTTGTACCATTATTCTCTTTCCTGACTAATAAAATATTTGAACATAAAAAAAAGTAAAGACGGGGTATACAAAAATATCTCATGGTAACTCTGGAGGAGCTGCACCGGACCCACAGCTCAAGTGGGAGAATCTGTCCACAGGACAACTATTAGTCGTGCACTCCACAAATCTGGCCTTTATGAAAGAGTGGCAAGAAGAACGTAATTGTTGAAAGAAAGCCATAAGAAGTCCCATTTGTGAGAAGCCATATGGGGGACACAGCAAACATGGAAGAAGGTGCTTTGGTCAGATGAGCCCAAAACTGAACTTTTTGGCCTAAAAGCAAAATGCTATGTGTGGCAAAAAACTAACACTGCACATTTCCCTGAACACACCATCCCTACCGTTAAACATGGTGGTGGCAGCATCATGTTGTGGAGACAGGGACAAGGAATCTGGTCAGTTGATGGGAAGATGGATGGAACCAAATACAGGGCAATCTTAGAAGAAAACCTGTTAGAGTCTGCAAAAGACTTGAGATTGGGGCAGAGGTTCACCTTCCAGCAGGACAACGACCCTAAACATACAGCCAGAGCTACAATGAAATGGTTTAGATCAAAGCATATTCATGTATTAGAATGGTCCAGGCCTAAATACAATTTAGAATCTGTGGCAAGACATTTGCAAAGAAGAATGAGCAAAAATTTCACTCTCTAGATGTGCAAAGCTGGTAAAAAGACTTGCAGCTGTAATTGCAGTGAAAGGTAGTTCTACAAGGTATTGACTCAAGGGCTGAATACAAATGCACGCAACACTTTTCACATATTTATTTGTAAAGAATTTTGAAACTCATTTTCCTTCCACTTCACAATTATGTGCCACTTGTGTTCATTTACACTTTTGGTTGTAACATGACAAAATTTGGAAAGTTTCAAGGGATTTGAATACTTTTTCAAGGCACCATATGTGAAAAGCTAGTATAACACCCACTGATGGTGTCCTCCAAATTTGTGCTCTTCTAAGAGCAGTCTAAAACCAGTTATACTGGTGGACAGTGCATATGAAAAAGTTGTTAGACATACATAAGCAAATAGTTATCTCAAAATAAAGGGATAAAACATAAGAGAAGTAATTTTTTTTTTTTAACCCATCATACTTACCTAGGTGGATGCAGCATCGGTCCCCCAGGATCTCTGCACAGAGAACCGAGCCATCGAACAAGCTTAGGCTGGACTTCTCTTTTTAACTTGAATGTAGATCTCAAGTTTATACTTTGAAAGATGCAAATCCACTTTCATGTCCAAAGCATGCCAGTGAGATGAGAGGTTGGCCCATGTGCTCTAACTATTTATCACTTGCACATTTTAATAGCCAGGGTTTCAGACCCATAGAACTGTGTGGTTTCAGACCCATAGAACTTTGCAGAGAGACCAAATACTGACTTTTACGCTCAGCTGATCCACTATCAATGCAAAATGATCCAAATTAATAACTCCCATATGCAACAATTAATCCAGCATGGCTGGAGTCTGTCTCCTTTCCATGCAACAACACCTTTGCAGACAGTTTTATATTGGTGCATTACGCAGCATGGGAGTTATTAAATATTTTTGTTCTAGAATTGCAGTATACGCTTTTGTTTCGGAACACAGGTGGAAATATTACACCTTACGCTGTGCAATTTGGATGCAGTAACGTAGACTGATATCTCAAGCTCTTTCTAATAAACCTCTGCTACGAAGATATTCTAATCAAACATTTGGTCGTCTTTGCTGTAATGTTAAAATGTAATGCTTGCTAAGAAGTGGCCTTTATCATGGCTACATTATGACAGCTTTGTATTGTGTAGTTGAAAATGTGGACAGCCAGTGAAAAAATCCAGAAGTACTCAGATGGGCTTGGTTTATGATGACGTTTCACTTTGAGAAACCATTCTTTTGCCTATTCAGTGACATCCAAAAATCTTTCATGACGAAGTGAATATTTCAATGTTTATTTCGGAATTTCTGTAATGCCGCGTACACACGGTCGGACTTTTCAGCTACAAAAGTCCGACAGACTCTTGACAGACGTTTGGCGGACATTCAACAGACTTTCTAACTTGCCTACATACGATCACACCAAAGTCCGGATTCGTACGCGATGACGTACACCAGACTAAAATAAGGAAGTTGATAGCCAGTAGCTGCCCTAGCGTGGGTTTTTGTCCGTCGGACTAGCATACAGACGAGCGGATTTCTGGGTCCGACGGAGTTACAACGTAAAGATTTGAAGCAAGTTCAAAATCTAAAGTCCGTCAGATTTGCGACTGGAAAAGTCCAGTGAAGCCCACACGATCGGATTGTCCGCCGGATTTGGTCCGTCGGACAAGTCTGGTCGAAAAGTCCGACCGTGTGTACGCGGCATAAGACTTTCTTTCAGTCAGTCAGTCAGTAGTTACTCAGTGATGGTCTCTGGGCTAGGTAAGACATATTTTCTTTTTCCATTTTGGCTGTTTTTATTTTTACTACCACTTGGTCTGTCATACCTGCAGCTTCAAAGTCTTCTCTTCACAGTTGAAAGTAAAACACCATTACACGAACCTTAAATTAACATTGTTGTACTTTTGAGGCATCATCATGAAGTCTTCTGACTTTTAGAAACTTGTCTTCTGATTCTGTTGTAACTTGGGACCAGTCCCAGCAAAACCCAATCTGTTTCCAAGTGCTTATTTATGGTGTAGGAAACCATTTACCGTCACCTTGTCTTTCTTTGCAAAATCTCTAGAGTATCTAAGAGTAAAGCCACTGAAATTGATGTAATTTTCATTTTTTTTAGTCTACCGTTTGTCATTGATCATATAGACAAAGACCCGAACATCTGGAACAAGCTGTGGACTGTGGATTCAAAGAGTTTGGTAGCCATGTTTGGTGCAAAACTGAAGGCAGCATTTCAGGAGAGGATAGTCATACCAACGGAGAAGCATAGTGGTGGAAATGTTAAGGTTTGGAGCTGCTTTAGGGCCCGAGTAGCTTGCAGTTATTGAGTCAACTAGAAATGCTGCATAATATGTGTGCAAATCGGAGGTTATCGGTCTGAAAGTTTTAAAGTGGTTGTAAACCCTTGCATATTTGCAGTGAAGTGACTGGCCTCTGATACAGAGATGAAAACAAATCCTCATACATTAGTTGTACTCTATCTGCAGTCTTTTCTTCTCTACACCTGGTTAAAGTCCAAAATTTATACAGCTTGTCTGAGCTTTGCAGGGAGCTGAATTTACACACTGTGGAGCTCAGTGAGGAGAGCTGATTGGTGTGAAGAAACACACCCCCTTTCACACAGGAACAGAGCTGAGGCTGTCACTCACAGGCTGTGTTTTGGAGTTCCCTTTCCTTTCTACCTCTGTCAGTAAAACTCGTCAGAAGTCACTTATGCAGAGGCATGAGGTGGCGGAGAGAAATTACACTTTGTGCTCTGGATTGAGACAAGTACACACTATAGAGGGAGATGCTTTGTTCATATTTAATGTCTGAGGTTGACAACCACTTTATACTTAAAGTTGACTTTTCCACACCTATAATGATCCCAAGCACTCCTAGCACATTGCCAAGTAATTGTTCAAAATAAAGAAATTGAGGGTTATAGGTTTACCTAGTCAAAGCCCTCATTTGAATCCCATTGAATTGGGGGGGGGGGTAATTAAAAAAGGCAGTTTGTGCAAAACAATTTACAAAAATCTTGCAACTGTAGGTATTTTGTCTAAAGGAGTTATCAAAGATTATACTGGTGGACAGTTATTCAAAACACCTTAAAGTGGAGTTCCGCCCACTTTTACAACTCTTCAGCATCCCTCACTAAACCGTGCGCTGTAAACAAATTGGATATTTTTTAATTTTTTTTCTCAGCACCTACTGTATATCTGCTGTATTCATTTTTCACTTCCTCCTCCCTGGCCGCGGCCCATCGCATCATTTCCTGTTTGCAATGCCTTCTGGGAAGGGGAGGCAACTTCCTCTGAAACTGCCGTTGCTATGGAAACCTGACCTGAAAACTTTTACACTGCTTGTGCTGCACTGAGCATGTGCGAGATCTGTAAGGATGAGATCCAGGAAGAAATACAGTCTGGCTTCAGATGCCCACACTTAAGATGGCCACGGCCTGCTGTAATTTTATAAAATAACAAACTACTGCTATAAACTAACAAAACAGACCTTACTTTACAGACTAACTTTACTAGAATACATTAAGCTTGTGTATTATAGGGGTATTTTTATTTAAAAAGTATGATTTCGGCCGGAACACCACTTTAAGGTGGTTCTATCTGCCAAGGGGCCAATAGCAGCTTCTGAAGCCAATTGTATCTATTGATATTTTTTTTAATGTATTATTTTAAAGCCACTTTACTTGTGTTTTTATATTTAAGTCTATTGCATTTGGGAATATTCAGGTATGTTGAAAAAGTCAATCATTTCCACTTGTGTACCTACATTTTGACTTGGGTTTAGGCTCCAGCAGTCTACTGTACATTAGAATTTGGGGAGAAAGACAAGGAACTAACCAGATGTCATACAATTCAAGCAGCATGCTGATAGGAGGAACAAGCAGAGAGATGTGCTCATCAGAAAGTCACTCCTTGCACTGTTTAGTCACGGTGGGCAGGAGTGAAAGTGTAACGGCAGTAGAGAAAAATTAGGTCTCTTCCCCAACTAGACAGGGTTGTACTGTGTGGACATGAGTGGATGGACAAAAATTTAAAAAAATCCTTTGGCAGATAAGCATCACTTATGTGTATTTAGCGGTTTGCCTGGAGTTCAGTAGTTCATATTATTTTTTTTCTATCGAGTACTAATACAGATTCTTTTTTTTATGGAATTGTGTACAAACCATATATCATCTCATTTCTAAGAAGTGTTTTACATATTCAGAAAACCTCAAATATTCTGATTCTTGAGCTTAATACCATTACTGAAGAAAAATCTTAAAATAATAATCTAAAATAAAATTAGCAAGGTGTTGTATAATCATAGATATAACACACACACACTGAATTTTTTGGGGTTTTTTTTTTTGTTTTGTTTTTTGAGGCGTACCCCCAATTCCAGTTTGATTAGATAAGAAACACAGAATTACAACAAAATAAGAGAATTGGGCTAAAGTTACCACGCGTTTGGATGCCATGAAGTTAAAACCCTTCTGAAAACAGACTGTGGGCAATCTAGAGAGATCCTAAAAATCACAGACCAAAAGGAAAATACTGAAATCATTTAGGAGAGACTATTCCCATCTACAAATAGATGCAGAATGATTCTGCCTTAGTAGATGATCAGCTTTGTCTTAAAATGTAAGTGGTGGTGTATTCTGGGAGATGTGTCTGATTTAAAGCGGAACTATACTCACCTCAGCTTTGGCGATGCAGTGTCTCCAAGCTCCCTGCCCGGTCGCTGTCCTCTTCAGGCGGCTGGCTTTCGGGTCTTGATCATTGGCTGGACGAGGATGACATTACTTCCGCACATGTGCGGGAGTTCAGCAGGGCTGGACTGGGACAAAAATTTGGCCCTGGACTTCATCCAGACTGGCCCACTTTGACAGGTCTCTCCCATGCCGGCTTGCCACCCAAGCCCCCCCCACTAGCAATTAGCCGTTCTACATTATTTCTCTTATAGGCAGTACCAGTGGGGAAGCTAGACATTATTTCACCTGGGGCAAAGAATCAGTTTGGCGCCCCCCCCCCAATGGGACAAGATTAGGCAGGAAAGTGAGGCCGCCCTCCTTCCAGATCGTATGATGAGCTTCTCAGTGTTGACTCCTGAGCATCATGTCTGTATTCAGGCGCGCTGCATAACTAGCCAGGGAGAGGAGGTGAGCACTGCGGGGGGGGACAGAGGACCGGAGGGAGGCAGCGGTCCACTGTCACTGAAATCGGCCCACTGAGCTATCGGCCCACCGGGAAACTCCCTGTAGTCCCAATGGCCAGTACATGCCTGGAGTTCAGTCAGATTCAGCATTGCTGAATGTCTCTTCTGCATTCAATTTCTGCCTGCTCGCCTATGTTTAATTTTGGCCTAAAGTTCCACTTTAAGTTTTTATATATTAGATAATTAGGGTAGAAAAACAAAGAAGGGGGAATTGATGAAAACTGGAGCAACTTTGCATGGCAACCAATCCGTTATATCCTTAATTTTCCACCTATCCTTCCCAGCCAAGAAAGCAGCCATTTAAGCCTCTGATCTGCAGTTGCAATGGTGATGTACATGTAATCAGCTAAGCCACCAAACATTTGATGGTTTACCAGTTTGGTTGAGATCACAGGTGAAAGTTATCATTCACAGCATTCCTTGAATGTAACTGCTTTGGGAAACAGTTAAAGCAAAGTTCTAAACTTGCCTTTCTGTCAACAGTCCCCCTCCCTTGCTGGCGTCTTCTCCTGGATACTGGTCTTTGGCCAGCTCGTAATGACATCACTCCTGCACATATGCAGGAGTCAGTCATCCTGGCACAACGGGACCATGCTGGTAATGTGCACAGCTCAGTTTACATGCTGGAATACACTGCGAGCAGGCTCGTAGGTGTATTTTTTTGTAAAAGAGGCATTGCATGCCTCTTCTGCAATAAAAATCTACCTACGGTACCTGCTTGAAGTTTGTGACAGCAGAAGTTTAGTTAAAATCGATGGGATTAGTTCCACTTTAAGCCTTTGTTCACACTGAACACTGCTTTGAAACCGTGCCAGTTCACCTGAAGTCGCACAATTTCAAAGCCGCATTTCAGTCCAACTTCTGGGGCGACTTGAAAGACATCTGTGCGTGTTCATGCACAGATGTCTATTGAAATTCGCCCTGAAGTCGCCAAAAGTAGTGCAGGAACTACTTTTGGAAATTGTGCGGCATTGCACCGATTGGGACGCTACTATTGCCGGCAATAGGCTTTGATTTGACATGCGATTCGAACGGGGGCTAACTGAATGAGCTGAAGATAGAAGCTGATAGAAGTCCCCCAGAGCATTCTTCTGATGCTCTGGAACATTTAAATATGTAAGGACATATTTAAAAGACTGCTGACCCGATTGTTGCTGTAGCTTAGACTAAGTATGCAGATAAATACATGACTTTCCTGATCTCCTTTTGATTCAGGGTTATAGACTCTAAAACCATTATAAACAGTATGTGTGCAAAATAGTTGGAACCACTAGTGTTTTTAAAAGGCCAGCAATGACAAGTCCCATACTTCTTTTAGAAAAAGTTTACTTTAAAGCAGTGTAATTGGACTGGGCCAGTCAAAAAGACACTATTTTAATAAAGGACCACATTAGCTCAGGACTTCTACCATGTACACAAATGTTCATTAGGTATGTATTACCTTCTTCATTATTAAATTTGATATAATTTTTTGATTAATATTTGCAATAAAAACTATTGAAAATAAATTTGTTGTCTGATAATTTCTAATGTATTTGGGTGTAACACCAGGTAGATTACTCACAGCCTGCATCACTGCTTTTCTGTATCACCCTGGAACTTTTTGGTTAATTAGAAGGCATCTTTATTAGCCCCTCAGCTTACAAATACGATTGAAATAAAAAAAGTTGGCTGGAGTGCATTTTTGCAGGATATGACGTCATTTGTGCTTCCTAGAAGCGTCAGAAGCTAGTTTGAGATAAGTATGTGTTTTTGTACACACTTTATTTTCTAATGCCACCATAACTGAATAAAGGGGAAATCTTCCAATTGTTTACATGATGGGTGTCTAACAAGCGATTTCCCTCAAATTGGAAATATATCCTCTCAGTTGAAACTACAGGACAGGAAGTGAAGGCAAATCTCCCTAATAAGACATATGGCAAAAAAAAAAAAATCTGACAGTGGTTTTAACCCTTCCCTACTCCTACATTTTCTTACGTTTTGGTTTACATATTTTGACATAATGAAAGGTGACGTGATTGAGGATTGAGGGATGGTATGTTTTACCTCACATGCTTTCTTATGTGGGAAACTAAGATGGAATCCAGTTTGGGTTTTTTGGGCCACCTTGGCTGTGTGGGATCCGAATCGGGTTGTGCTTCCAACTTGTCACCAGCAGCAGGTGGGATAAATAAAGAAGGACTGGAGCAAGGGGTTGCTCTGACTAGGACTCAGGAAGCCTCCTGAGAGAACTATATGTGAAAATCGGTTTGTAAGAAAAGGGTTTGCAACATGCTTGTTTTTTTGTTGGTGACTGGGAGAAGCCCTTCACCTGTGAGCAATCTGTATTGTTGATGCCTGGATGAAAAGGATTTATTTTCTATTTTGTTTTGTAGGTAATCTGTTTAATGAAACTTTCTACAAGTGGGTAACGTCCTGAGCAGGTGCAAAGGAGGAGGATATAAGGCTCTTGCTGTAGGCTACTGCAACTCAGCAGGAAACCAACTGCCAGTTTGCAGAGATTCAGGGGCAGATGGCAGAGGTGCAGCAGAAGACCACTCCTGTGTAGCAGGAGATGAATTGCCAGTTTGCAGAGGCCCAAGAAGCAGACCAAGAGCTTTTCAAAGAGGTGGCCCAACACCTTGGGGAGTAAAAGAAGGGCTCCACAGGTCCATTACTGGTGGAACAGAAAATGGTACGTGCTAGCCATTACCTGCAAAAGTTCACACATGCGCGCAGCGATTCATGGAGGCAGCCTAAACCCCCCCGCGCACCAGCCGAACCCCGCTGATGTCGGTGGCATTTGGGAACCCAGCCAGCCAAATTCAGCCCTGCAGGGTGCCTGACACCTGCAGCCCGCTATCTATGGCCAGGAGGAAGCCGAAAAACACTCCAATCCCATCAGTCAAGGATCGGAGCCCACAGAAGCCAAGATGGCCGCCGAACCGTCCTGCAGTGTCCCCGCTCCACATGGTGAGTCGGCTGCAGCTATCCCATCTGCTGGTCTCTCCCCCGTGGAGCACATCCCTAGTCTCTTACAGCCGACCCCACAACCTGGGACTGAGTCACCAGGCAGGGAGTCCCTTTCATCAGGATCCTCTATGGACCGGGATATGGGAGAAATTATGTCCAGCCAAGGGAGCCTGTTTGCTAGCTCAGAACTCCCTGATATACCCTCCCAGCCTCCCCGAGTATTCTGGGGACCCCATCCTTCTGGCCCGTTTTTCTACTCCCTTGGAACAGGGTCTAGAGAAAGCTACCAGACAGATCACCTCTGATCTTAAACAGGAATTTAAAGGGCTGGGCACCCAAATTAACACCATTGAGACTAAGCTTGATGACACAGTCATTAGAACCTATCCGAATTCAAACCAGATAAACCTGCTCTATCAACAGCTAGAGAACATTCTGTCCAAGATTGAAGATCTGGAAAATCGCTCCAGGCGATACAGTTTTAGGATTCGGGGCCTGCCAGAATCTTATACCGATACCCAGGCAGCGGTTTTAGATTTGATGCACACTCTCTTACCTGATTGGAAGTGGATCGGACACACAGGGCTCTGATGGCTCCCCATCCTAATGGTCCCCAAGAGACATTATTGTGAAGCCTTGTTACTATGGAACGAAAGAGAAGATTATGCAAAAAGCCTGTGCTGCTACTGACATCCAAATCGCAGGCCACAGTGTTAAAATTTTTGCAGACGTGTCCCCTGCTACAGTCCAGAAGCGGAGAACCTTTAAACCATTACTACAACCCCTACAGCTCAAGGGCATCAGATATCGTTGGCAGTTTCCCTTCCGCTTGGAATTCACCTATCGCAGCAAAACTTATTCCTTCTCCACTTCCTCTGCTGGGGAATCGCTTCTGCATCGCCTGGGCCTGATCTCCCATGCTCCTAATTCGTCACCGCCTTGATGGTCCACCCGGCAACCAGGGTGGAAAGGGTCCCTTGAGGAAGCTCCTTTGTCCCAGCTCTGGCGGACCACCAGAAGCCGCTCTCGTCACCAGACCTCCATGATGACCTCAGATGTGTCTTCCTTTGTCTGTTTTACTAAACAGCCATGCTATTGGGTTCCCGACCATTAGCATCCTGGGACTTTCCTCAGGCATGATTGACTTTGTGTCATTTGTGCTCTTCTCTTAGATTATTCTGCAAGGTTAAATTGTTTCTAATGTTTAGTGCCTTGTTCTGGGCTCTTCCAGTTAAAAATGTTGCAGTTACTTTATGTCTTATGTGCTTAGCACAGCGGTTGAAGGTTCCTCCATCTAAGCAGTTCCGTCTCCAGCAGATCCTGCACTTTCTGCGTTCTTTGCAGAGATCTACATCTGATATAACTACGCGCTCTGCTTTTGAGTCCAGATGTTTCCATGGGGATGTTCGGAGGGGGGGCATCTCAATGCTGTACAAATTGTTTGTTTACCCATCTGCGAAATTGCCGTATATGTTGTAGTGGAAGTGGGACTTGGGAGAGGAGATTGATTTGAGTGATTGGTGGAAGTGGTCTCCTCGTACATATAAAGGTATCATGAACATAGCCCTTGCGGAGGGAGGATATAAGCTGCTTTCTAGATGGTACCTGGTGCCTGACCGCCTCTCCAAAATGTACCAGGGAGCTTCCTCTCTGTGTTTTCGGGGATGTGGTCAACCTGGTAAGATGTTCCACGTATGGTGCACCTGTGCCAAAGTTCGCCGGTTTTGGATTAGAGTTCATTCCCTGATCTATTCTGTGACCATGGTGAATATAGTTAAAAATCCTAAGGTGGCTCTTCTTAACGAACCTGTTGATACTCCCAAACACGTTCAGACTTTAATCTATTTAATGTTTCCCGCGCCAAAAATCGATATAGCAACCGCTTGAAAGAAATCGGTGGTAAAACTGCTAAGTTTGACCATGTTTGGGATCCTTGGGTTAAGTATCTCCAACTTTCACCTGACTGAGGGGTGTGGGTGGTGGAGGCATGCGTTCGGACAGTCCTTTTCCTTCTGCTGTGTCTCATCCTTCTTCTCCTCTCTTCCTTCCCTTCCTTTTTTTTTTTTTTTTTTGTCTTTCTTCCTTTTATTTCCTCTTCTCCCCCTTTTCTTTCTTGGATCCGCATTTCCTCTATTATCCAGTTGAGTTGTTACCACTTGTGGTTGTGTATTACGTTTACCAACAGCCCATTCTGGCGTGCTGGTAGGTGATAGCAAAATCTGGTTCTAATGTTTTCCTTGAGGGGAGGCTTTCCGAATGGGATGGCTGCTTGCTCCGTATGACCCTTTTCTTTATGTTGAATTCCTACTTTACCAGGCATCCTTTTGGGTTGGGAGTAGCTGGTGGCATAATATTTTATTCCCACTTTATACCTGTTCTTACTGTTTTAATATGCACCACCTGCGTTGTGGATTCTCCCTTATTTTTGTAAAAAAATTATTTTCAATAAACATATTGAAACAGAAAAGTTGACACCTGCATATGATGTGGAAGCCCACCTAATTTTTGAGAGAATTACCGCATTGGGAAGGTTGGCAAAGAAGAGCTATGGGTGGGATTGCTAGCACCTTTTTCTGACAGGTGAACCTCAAAAAGTCTATTATGATCTGGAACCAGATGCTGCCAGGATTATGAGAAACTAAAGGCTGAGATTCTTTCATGCCTGGGCATCATCATTGTGGTCTACGCTCAATGGGTGCATCAGTGGTCATATAGTAATGACCAATCAACCCGCTCTCAGATGTTTGATTTGATACAGCTCACCAGGAAACGGCTGCAGCCGGAGACCTTGTTGGCACCTAAGATTGTGGAGCTTGTGGTCATGGACCGCTGTCTGTGAGTGCTCTCTGCCACTTTGAAGAAATGGGTCAGCCATGGGGATCAGCTAGTGGACCTGATGGAGAGATATACTGCAGCTGAGGACTTACTGAGCTCATCTGTGCCCCACCCCAATGTCTCTAGGGGCAAAAAACCTCCCAGAGGATCTAAGAGAACTGTTCCAGGGTTTAAGGGCTCAGGGAAAAGTTGCAAGACTGGTGCTACAGATGAGACTGTGGGTTCAAGATCCAGAGACTGGACAGATAGGTCAGGAAGGTACCTGAGGCCAATTGGAGAACTCAGTGCAGAACACAAAATGTTACCGTTGTCATGCGTTAAGTCATATTACTGCTAACTGATAAGCCAATGCAATGTGACTATGGTTATTTAAAAGAACCCATGTCTCTTTTCGCACAGGTGGCATGTACTGCATTCTGTCAGGGATGTATAGAAAACAAATGTGTGTGAATTCAGTTGATGGTAAGCCAGTCACTGCTCTACTAGACTGGTAGCGTTGTGTCATTAGTCTAAATTGATTTTGTTAACCCTGCAAAGTTTTACCCTAGTACTATTGGGGTTATTTGTAGACATGGTGACACACTTGACTACCAGACTGCTATAGTTGAGATTGATACTCCCTGGGGCTTTGTGACACATTCAATGGCTGTGGTACCCTCACTGCTTCATGAAGCTATAGTGCGGAGGGAATTCCCTCATTTTTGGAGTTTGTGGGAAAACAAAATAAGTCCAGGAGGACAGAGCTACCTCTGCTGGGGAAACACCTGAACTCCCTCCTGACCCTTTTGATTGAATGAAAGGGGAAACTGTTGATGGGTACATGCTTCTCCTTTCTCTGTAATGGCTGGGGAACAGGAAGAGCTGGAATCCAACCCTGAGCTTGAGAATAATGAAGAGGAAATTATCTCTGACTCTAATAATGAGAGTGGACAGAACGTGGAGCTAGGCTTAGAAGTCAGTCGAGAATTTTTGTACGGAAAAACAGACTCCATGCTTACTAGAACCAGAAAAGATATTAAAATGATAGATAGGGAAACTGTTGAACCCAACGTTTGGCCAAGAATTTAATCATTCAGAAACAAGAATAGAATAAATAGAATGTGAAGGAAAATAATAGAAAAGAATATAATAGAAGTTAAAGCAAAAGAATAGAATCAATTAGAATAGAAAAAACAATAAAATAGAGTATAACCATTTTCTGAAATTCCAATAGAATGAATTCCAAATTTAAATAGAAAATAAAAGAATAGAAAAAACAATAGAATAAAAAAAGTAAAAAGGGAGATAGGACTCTCTCTAGTAAAAATGGGATTTTGAGGGGGAGATAGTGTGTCTGTTAACAGTGAGCCAATACAGCGATGGTTAAAATAAAAATATAAATTTTATTTAAACATATTTTAAAATATACATTACAGAGTAAACAATCAAACTTCAGGATGACCATGCAATAGCTTGTGTTCAGAGAACAATTATGATCAGTCAGCCAACATGTTTCGCATATACTTTGCTTTGTCAGGGCATTAGGGACATCACTGATTTTCTCTAGATTGCATACAAAATATAAATAATTAATATAATTGTGAATACCTTTCGGCCATAAATAAATACAGACCATGAAAAAAATACAATAAAATACACCATTTCATAAAATACACTATTTCAATTAAGTATGTTAGATTATTACCAAAAACTTAGAAAAGTAAGTGGAAGAGGATATCAAAAATCTAAGCCTATATTTAGGAGAGGGAGTGCCAATCCAGTCAAATGAGATCAAAAAAGTAGTAGTGGAGGATGTCAGGAGAATGACACCTCATCCATCAAACAAGGCATTATAAGGTACTATACAGCAGTGCTAGTCGATTGGTAGAGTAGGGGCATATCATTATGCCGGCGCATAGCATGCAGATACCACCCTTGTACTGACAAGGAACCCTTCATGCACAAATCGCATGTGTCAGGTCGTCAGCATTAACATGTAAAGAAGAGGGGCAAAAGGGCATAAAGCTCACCTAGTGGTAGATAATAAGGTCCTGGTGTTTGGTAGGAATAGCCAGCGTCCGCCACTTCCGACGTGGGATCGCGGGATGCGTCTGTTAGACAGCACACTGGCGTCCCCTAGCAAAAAAACCTGTTTTAAACATGTAAACACCTAAAATCCAAAACGAGGCTGCTCCTTAAGTGGTTAAAGACTTTTGCCTGGCTGACTTCCCTTCTGGTTCCTGATCCTGTTTACTACCTCTACTATGCTGATTTCTGGATTCCTGTTTCACTAGCTTGTTCGGTCTACCCGCTCTAGTTACCAAATCCTGGCTATGTTTTGACTATGTTTGCTCTGTTTGTACCATTTTATTAAAAAGTGTGATTTTTACTCCACTTCTGTCTCATACTGGTTCATGGTTTTTGACAGTAGGCAAAGGCAATGAATTCAGAAGATGCAGGCAATCCACTTATTGGTAATATTTTTTCCAGATTGAATGAGCAGGATCACCGCATGGATCAGTTTGCCATGGCATTACGGACACTCTTGTTTCGCACGGCTCACCTGGATCCTCCCACTGAGGCTGTTCTGGTACAACCTGTCTTGCAGACTGTCCCTGCTGCTGCTCCAGTCTCTGTGCAAGCACCCACCTCGAATATTCCCTCTATAAAAGGTATGTCTGGCTCTGCTCCGCTTCCCCAGCGATTTGGGGGCGATCCAGTTCAATGCAGAAGGTTTCTCAACCAGGTTGGTATATACTTTGAGATGCTGCCCCAGGCCTTTCCCACAGATAGAAGCAAAGTAGGCTTGGCATTTCTTTGCTTTCTGAGAGAGCCTTGGCCTGGGCAAACCGTCCATGTGAGATGCAAAACCCTGTCGTCCTAAGTTACCCAGAGTTTGTGGCTTCCTTTAAAAGGGTAGTTGACGTTCCCGCACACGCCACTTCTGCTGCCAAGAACCTCATGTCCATCAAACAGAGTACAAGAACTGTTTCAGATTACGCCATTGAATTCCATACTCTGGCAGCAGAGGTTGCTTGGAACAATCAGGCCCTCGTGGCTGCTTTTTCTCATGGTCTCTTGGATACCATCAAAGATGACATAGCAGCCCGAGACATACCCACTGAGCTGGAGAAGTTGCATTTGCCATTCTCATTGACTCCAGACTCTGAGAGAGACCTTCCTTTAAGAGGCGCTTGCGGAAGCCGCTGTACGTTTGGCTCTGAGCTTTGCAGTCCCACCGTGCCTCCCTCACCTCCAATACCTCCTGGTACCCTGGTACCAAGTCTGCCAGTGAAGTAGAACCCGTGCAGTTTGGCTTCACACGTCTCTCTGTGGATGAGAGGGCCTTTAGGAGGAGAGAGAGATTGTGCCTTTATTGTGGCCAGGTAGGTCACTTCCTGAAGTCTTGTCCTACCCATCCGGGAAACGCTTGCACCTGAGATCCTGTAGGGGACAGACCTTAGGTGGCGTTGTTAAGTCCCCAGTTATCCAGAAGGATAAGCCCCTGGTTCCAGGTACCCTTTCTTGGTCTGAGTTGTCCATTGAGATACAGGCTCTAATTGACTCTGGGGCTGCAGGCCTGGCAAATTTTTTTTTATTTTTATTATTTTTTTTACATTATTTTATTTATTTTTACACTGTTTAAAAAAAAATTGTGTCACTTTTATTCCTATTACAAGGAATGTAAACATCTCTTGTAATAGAAAAAAGCATGACAGGACCTCTTAAATATGAGATCTATGGTCAAAAAGACCTCAGATCTCATATTTACACTAAAATGCAAAAAAAAAAAAAAGTAATTTAAAAAAATGACATTGAAAAAAATATGCCTTTAAGAGGCGTGGGCGGAAGTGACATTTTGACATCGCTTCCGCCCAGCAGTGTCATGGAGACGAGTGGGCGCCATCTTAGCCTCACTCGTCTCCAGGCACAGAAGGGAGACGGACGCGATCGCCTCCGTCGCTACCGACGGCTCCGGTAAGCGGCGGAGGGCACCGGAACGCGGCGGGGAGGGGGGGCCCTCTCCCGCCACCAATAAAAGTGATCTCGCGGCAAATCCGCCGCAGGGAGCACTTTTATCAGAAAGCCGACTGCCGCGCGAAAACGGGGATACCGGGGTTATGGCAGCCAGCTGCTGCCATAACAATGATATGTACTGGCAAAGTTTGGACGTACATTGGCGTGCGGCGGTCCGGAAGTGGTTAACAGGAAAAAACAGCAGAGAGTATCTGAATATGTTGACCAGGCAAAGGCACAGGAGATCTGATCCAGGCAGTTTAAATAGCCAGCAGGGCTAGCTGACGGGCAGAAAATGAAGACCAGGTGAGTCACTGTGGAATGAAGAGTACTGGCAATTAACCAACAGCTGAGCGGCCAGCTTAGAGAAGGAAGGGCTGAGCCCAGCCCTGACACCAAACAGCTGTCACAGGCATGTATGTCAGGGCTGTGCTCAGCCCTTCCTTCTCTGAGCTGGCGGCTCAGTTGTCCGCTAATTGCCAGCTCCTATCTCTCCACAGTGACTCAACTGTTGATGATATCCTGCTCTTCAGTCCTGCCTACTTAAGCTGTCAAGCTCAGATGATCTCTGTCTTCGCCTTGGTCACATCTCTAGAGATGTTCTCCTGTGTTCCTGTTAAAGACTTGCTTGGCTGACATTCCTTCTGGATTCAGATCCTGCTTGCTGTTCTACTACACTCATCCCCGGCTCCCTGATGTTTTGGCTTGTTCTGGTTCCTGAACTCTGGCTGTTTTGACTACGTTTACTCTGTTTACCTTTTTTTAATTATTATTAAACAAGTGTGATTTAACTGTACTTCTGTCTCGGTCTGATTCATGGTTTCTGACAATGTACCAGTGTACAAAAACATCTGTACAACTAGTGTCCCATCAACATCCGTCTCAATGTACCAGTGCACACCAAAACATCTGTCACAGTGTACCATTGCACAAAAACATATGTAATACCAGTGTCCCATCAACATCTGATGTGAAAGCTTTCTTCTGTGTGAAAATCGCTAAAAATTTTAATTTGGATAATTTTTTTTTTAGAATAAACAAAATAAATTCCGAAAACGCATTAAATGAATTTAACTAAACTAAATTAGTTAAATAACAAACGAGGTGAAACTAAACAAATTTTTTCGTTTTGCACATGTTCACGTAATAGCTCAGCTAAGGCTATTATCAAAGGGTTCATCCAGGTATTTAGTCGCGTGGGTTCCGAAGGAGGTATTAACAGATCAGGGCACATCATTTATGACCAGAGTCACTTAGGCTTTATGTACACTGCTGCTAGTAAACAGATGTTTAGGAGCAGTTGGGCATTTTTTTCAGCTGCCCCTGAACTCTCCTCTATGTTATCTTATCAATACATGCACACAGGGTTGTTTATAGTCATTTCTAGGCAGTTGAGTTTAGAAGCATTTTTTGGAAAGCAAAAAATGCGTTCAGGACGGATGTTCAGAGGCATTTGAAAAGCCAAATGCCTGTAACAGCTTGTAAACATGGTAACTCGCGTTTAGCCACATTTCGTTTACAGGCATTTTTAATGGAGGTACATTTTTGACTATGTGAAAAAAAAAAACGCTCCTTAACGCAAACGCGCCATGTAACCACAGCAAAACGGACGTTTAGTATCTGTCAAGTTAAATCGTTCAGGGAAGGTTGTAAAATGTCCTGTGTACATTAACCCTAAGGAGTTGAGTAAGTTGTTCAAAATCTCTCATCTCTGTACCTTTTGTCTAGCACCCCCAAACTGATGGTCTTGTGGAGCGATTTAACAAGATGCTCAAGAACATGTTATAAAAGGTGGTGGACAAAGATGGGAGAAATTGGGATTTTTTATTGCTGTACCTCAAGTTCGCTATACGAGAGGTACCTCAGGCACACCTGAGGTGCCTATAACAGAAACCTTGTCAGTGACCCAACAGAATTACGTAAAAGAGTTTGTGAGAAAGAATAAAGACTTTTTCTTTCACCTCTACAAACAAATGGCCACTGCCTTCACCTACAGTTGTGCTCATAAGTTTACATATTCTGGCAGAATTTATGATTTCTTGGCCATTTTTCAGAGAATATGAATGATAACACAAAAACTTTTCTTTCACTCATGGTTAGTGTTTGGCTGAAGCCATTTATTAATCAACTGTATTTACTCTTTTTAAATCACAATCACAACAGAAACTACCCAAAAGACCCTGATCAAAAGTTTACATACCCTGGTGATTTTGGCCTGATAACATGCACACAAGTTGACACAAAGAGATTTGAATGGCAATTAAAGGTAACCATCCTCACCTGTGTTCAGTTTGCTTGTAATTAGTGTGTGTGTATAAAAGGTCAATGAGTTTCTGGACTCCTGATAGACCTTTGCATCTTTCATCCAGTGCTGCACTGACGTTTCTGGATTCTGAGTCATGGAGAAAGCAAAAGAATTGTCAAAGGATCTGTGGGAAAAAAGTAGTTGAACTGTATAAAACAGGAAAGGGATATAAAAAGATCAAGGAATTGAGAATGCCAATCAGCAGTGTTCAAACTCTAATCAAAAAGTGGAAAATTAGGGGTTCTGTTGAAACCAAACCACGGTCAGGTAGACCAACTCAATTTTCAGCCACAACTGCCAGGAAAATTGTTTGGGATGCAAAGAAAAACCCACAAATAACTTCAGGTGAAATACAGGACTCTCTGAAAACATGTGGTGTGGCTGTTTCAAGATGCACAACAAGGAGGCACTTGAAGAAAGATGGGCTGCATGGTCGAGTCGCCAGAAGAAAGCCATTACTATGTGAATGCCACAAAATATCCTGCTTACAATACGCCAAACAGCACAGAGACAAGCCTCAAACCTTCTGGCACAAAGTCATTTGGAGTGAGGAGACCAAAATTGAGCTTTTTGGCCACAACCATAAATGCTACATTTGGAGAGGAGTTGTAAGGTACCTGGTAGTTGAGCCTGACTGGTAGAAGGAGACCTCTCTTAAGCGCTGGTTCAGGAGCCACTGGAAGTGGGAACAGTGGTCTCTTGAGCACAGTGGGTAGGAGGGCCTGGTGCGGTTCCAGCAGAAACAGATGATGATCTGGAAGGACGCCCCTCAGGGATGGCTGAGCTGCGGATGCAGGTATGCGGATGCAGGCCGGTAGACAGGCAGGTAGCTGAGAAGGCAGCGGCAGGGTGCTTGACAGGCAGGCTGGAAGCAGCGTCCCAGGACACAGGCAGAAGCAAGTCAGACAGTCCGTATCAGCAGGAGATCAGGCAGGTATGGCAAAGGGGTGATCCAAGAATAGTCAGGCAGGCAGAAGTTCGGCAACAGGTAATCAGATAAACAAGGTCAGACAAGCCGGGTCGGATTGGAGACTGGAGAATGGTCAGACGTAGCTGGGTCACAGGTAAGTACAAATCAGGCAGAAAACAGGAACGCAGGTACAGAGCTGCAGACAAACAGCATCTGACAGAAGCACCTGTCATCCTTTTAAAGGGGCCTTGGCGCCAAACAGCGCTAGCGCGAACGGGCGCGCGCATGCGCGAACGCGCGTACGGGCACACGCGGGAGCGCTCCGGCGCCCCCTGGTGGGGAATTGAGCAGAATTGTCCTGGAAGAGCTTCTTGTGCACCTGTGTGCACGCATATTTGCCTGACGGCCACTGATATGCCCCTGACATTGCCCCCTCCCAACGGGCAGCCTCCGGATGCCCAGAATACCCTTCTTTTCAGGATGAGCAGAGAAGTAAGCATGGATTAAACGTCTGGCATGGATATTACAGTCAGGTTCCCACTAATTATTTTCAGGACCATACCCCTTCCACTTAATTAAAAACTGTACTTGCCCAGCTCTCTTTCTGCAATCAAGGATGGCCTCCACTTCATATTCCTCATTGCCGTCCACCAGAACCGGTTCAGGGACCCTGGTGCCCCTGTCAGGAAAAGGATCATCTACAGCAGGTTTCAAGAGTGACACGTGAAACACAGGGTGAATCTTGAGTGAATCAGGTAGACACAATTCATAGGACACCTCATTAATCTTTCTTTTCACAGGGAAGGGCCCAATGAACTTAGGAGCAAGCTTCTTAGTGGGACAGGTTAATCTAATATTATCAGTAGACAGCCATACCTTGTCACCAAGCTGAAGGTTTAGGTCTCCTCTTCTTTTCTGATCAAAGAACCTTTTGTTGTCCGCTTGTGCCTTGGATATTGCTTCCCGTAAGATCTGGTTGTTATGACTAAGGAACTGCACTGTGTCCTGGACCGCTGGAACTGGGGATTCTGAAAGAAAATCTGGTAAAAAAGATGCATGAAAACCATAGTTGGAAAAGAAAGGGGATTGACCGGTAGCAGAATGGCTGGCATTGTTGTAAGCGAATTCCGCTAGGGGCAGCAGAGACACCCAATCATCTTGTACAAAAGATGTAAAACACCTTATGTACTGCTCTAGTGTCTGATTTGTCCTTTCAGTTTGCCCATTTGTTTGGGGATGGTATGCTGAGGACAGGGCTAGTTCAATTTTCAGGATCTCACAAAGTGCTCTCCAAAAACGTGATGTAAACTGCACCCCTCTATCGGACACTATATTTGCAGGGATTCCATGTAACCTGACAATCTCCTTTATGAACACACGGGCCGTCTCCACAGCAGAGGGTGTTCCCTTTAGGGGCACAAAATGGGCCATTTTGGATAGTCGGTCGACCACCACAAGGATCGCCGAACATCCTTCAGAGCAAGGTAGTTCCACTATAAAGTCCATCGCTATCATCCTCCAGGGCCTATCCGGTATAGGTAATGGTCTCAGTAAACCCCAAGCTCTGTTCCTGGGAGTTTTATTCTGGATGCAGACAGAACACTAGTTGACGTATGTTTTGCAGAATTCCTTTAGGTTAGGCCACCCAAAATGTCCTGCAAGTGGGTGGTCATGCAGAAGTGTCAGCACCTTGACTCGGGCACTCTCTGGTACAAAGATTTGACTTCCCCTCCACAAAAGTCCATCACGAGGTGTTAAAGAGGATCCCTGAAGGCTTGAAGGTTCTGGAGATGCTTCTCTGATCATGGACAGAAGATCTGTTTGGAGAAGGAGAAAGCTATTTGCCGGCAAGATAGTGTCAGGTACCGAAAAGTCTTTAGGGTTATCGAACATGCGCGACAGCGCGTCCGGTTTTACATTCTTGGATCCGGGCCGATAGGTAATATGGAAACAGAATCGTGTGAAAAATAGAGCCCAACGGGCCTGTCTGGGTTTTAACCTCTTGGCGGATCTTAAATACTCGAGATTTTTGTGGTCTGTATAAATCAGTACTGGGTGAACTGCGCCTTCTAGCAAGTACCTCCATTCCTCCAAAGCTGTCTTGATAGCGAGTAGCTCTCGATCCCCCACATCATAGTTCCGCTCCGCAGATGAAAGTTTCCTGGAAAAGAACCCTACGGGGTGCATCAAGTCCTTGTTGCCTTGTCGTTGGGAAATAACAGCACCCACGGCTACTTCGGACGCATCAACCTCCAGGATAAAAGGTAAGGATGGATCCGGATGGCTAAGGATCGGAGCTGATGTAAAGCGTTTCTTTAATTCCTCAAAGGCCCTCTGGGCTTCTGGGTTCCAATGGAAACAGGAGTTCTGCTTAGTCAGCTGCGTGATGGGGGATATGATGGCAGAAAACCCCCTAATGAACTTCCTATAGAAGTTTGCGAACCCAATGAAGCGTTGTACACCTTTTTTGTCCATGGGAGCAGGCCACTCTAACACAGCAGATACCTTCTGAGGGTCCATCTTGATGCCGGTTGGGGAGATTACCAATCCCAAAAACTGGATCTCCTGCTGTTCGAATTCGCACTTTTCCGCCTTAGCATACAGTCTGTGCAAACGGAGTCGGATCAAGACTTTACGGACATGTTCCCTGTGCTGCTCAAGTGAACTGGAGAAGATTAGAATGTCATCCAGATAGACAATTAAAAAGATGTCCAGGAAATCTCTAAACACGTCATTGACCAGATGCTGGAACGTGGCGGGGGCATTGCATAGACCAAAGGGCATGACGAGGTATTCGTAATGTCCGAAACGGGTTCTGAAAGCCGTTTTTCACTCGTCCCCGGCCCGAATGCGGACCAGATTGTAGGCCCCTCTCAGATCCAGTTTGGTAAAGATAGTAGCAGATCTCAGCTTCTGGAACAGTTCAGGTATCAGTGGCAGCGGGTAACGGTTTTTGACTGTAATGTTGTTTAACTCCCGATAGTCCACACAGGGGCGAAGAGACTGATCCTTCTTAGAAACAAAAAATATTCCGGCACCAGCTGGTGAAGTGGAAGGTCGGATGAAGCCCTTTTCAAGATTTTCGTTTAAATAAACCTTAAGTGCCTCTTGCTCCTTTTCGGACAGCGGAAAAATGCGCCCGAAAGGAATTTCAGCCCCAGGGAGCAGCTCAATTGGGCAGTCATAGGGACGATGGGGAGGCAAGGTGTCTGCCCCCTTTTTGCTGAACACATCCGCAAATTCCCGATAGACTTCTGGTACATCTTGGGGTAGGTCTGGATCAATGTCCATACAAAGTAAGGTAGCAGCGGGTTTAGAGGCTTCTGGTAGACAATGTCTTTGGCAGTAGGGTGACTGGAACTTGATCTCGCCCGTGACCCAGTCAACCAGAGGGTTGTGGGCCTGAAGCCAGGGCATGCCCAAGATGATTGGGAATAATGGAGATGAAATAACGTCCAGGGTTAGGATCTCTTGATGCTGGGATGAGCAGGTGGCAGGCAGCGGAAGGGTTTCCTGAGAGACTTGTCCAGATCTTATATGGGAACCATCGGCCAAGAAAACTGAAAGTCTATGTGTCTTGTTCTTTAAAGGTAGGTTCTGTTGGGTGGCGAAAGCAGAGTCCACAAAGCAACTACATGCCCCGGAGTCAACAATGGCGTTGACCTGGATTGTTCTTCCCTGAAGCTGCAATGAGAGGGGAAGGACAAGTTGAGTTGTATTGGCGGTTAAAGCAGATAAACAGGTTGGAGTAGAAGAAAAGCACTTACGAGTCTTTACTGGACAGTTGTTCACATAGTGGCCCGACCCACCACAGTAGAGACAGAGATTTAACTGGCGTCTGCGCGCCCGTTCCTCCGGGGTCAGGGTAGCCCGCATAAGTCCCAGCTGCATCGGTTCGGGAGCCTCGGTTGTGTGGGTGACTGGACTCGGGTAAGCAGAAGGTAGGTATCGGGAGGCAGGAACCGGAACTCTTGGAGTCATCCACGTAGGGCGTGTTGATTGGGAAGAGCGTTCAGACCTGCGCTCACGAAGGCGTCGGTCAATCTGGATGGTAATGGCGATGAGTTCCTCAAGGGTATCAGGCATCCCTACTCGAGCAAGCTCATCCTTCAGACCCTCAGACAGTCCCATGCGGAACTGGTGACGCAAGGCTGCGTTGTTCCATTGAGTGTCCGCGCTCCAGCGTCGAAAGTCTGTTACATAGTCCTCGGCCGGTCTACGGCCTTGCTGGAGCGCGAACAAAGCTGCCTCAGCGGTAGCAGTCCGTTGAGGATCTTCATAAAGCTGGGCCATGGCTTCAAAGAAGGCGGGCAGGGACTGGACCTGTGCATCGTTGGTTTCAAGCAGGCGGTTGGGCCCAGGTCAAGGGTTCCCCCTGAAGAAGGGATATAACAAATCCCACCTTGGTGGCCTCCAAGGAAAAAGTCCGTGGCTGTAGAGCAAAATAGAGTTGGCAAGTGCTGCGGAAGGCCACAAATTTTGTTCGATCACCGGAAAACTTTTCGGGGGTAGGCACTCTCGGCTCAGGTGGAAGCATTACCACAGAGGGCGGTGCAGCAGCCTGTACTGGAGCGGCTGCAGCAGGAGCCACATTACTGGAGCCACTGAGATTCAATACTTGACCCTCCAGTCTGTTGTAACTGTCCTGTAAGGTTTGTACCGCCTGGGTAAGTGCTGCTAAGTGCGTACAGATCTCCTTGATGGGAGAGGTCTCTCCTGCAGGCTCAGTCATGGCTGTTTGTACTGTAAGGTACCTGGTAGTTGAGCCTGACTGGTAGAAGGAGACCTCTCTTAAGCGCTGGTTCAGGAGCCACTGGAAGTGGGAACAGTGGTCTCTTGAGCACAGTGGGTAGGAGGGCCTGGTGCGGTTCCAGCAGAAACAGATGATGATCTGGAAGGACGCCCCTCAGGGATGGCTGAGCTGCGGATGCAGGTATGCGGATGCAGGCCGGTAGACAGGCAGGTAGCTGAGAAGGCAGCGGCAGGGTGCTTGACAGGCAGGCTGGAAGCAGCGTCCCAGGACACAGGCAGAAGCAAGTCAGACAGTCCGTATCAGCAGGAGATCAGGCAGGTATGGCAAAGGGGTGATCCAAGAATAGTCAGGCAGGCAGAAGTTCGGCAACAGGTAATCAGATAAACAAGGTCAGACAAGCCGGGTCGGATTGGAGACTGGAGAATGGTCAGACGTAGCCGGGTCACAGGTAAGTACAAATCAGGCAGAAAACAGGAACGCAGGTACAGAGCTGCAGACAAACAGCATCTGACAGAAGCACCTGTCATCCTTTTAAAGGGGCCTTGGCGCCAAACAGCGCTAGCGCGAACGGGCGCGCGCGCGCATGCGCGAACGCGCGTACGGGCACACGCGGGAGCGCTCCGGCGCCCCCTGGTGGGGAATTGAGCAGAATTGTCCTGGAAGAGCTTCTTGTGCACCTGTGTGCACGCATATTTGCCCGACGGCCACTGATATGCCCCTGACAGGAGTCAACAAGGCCTATGATGAAAGGTACCCCATTCCTACTGTGAAACACGGAGGTGGATCGTTGATGTTTTGGGGATGTGTGAGCTACAAAGGCACAGGAAATTTGGTCAAATTCGATGGTAAGATGAATGCAGTATGTTATCAAAAAATACTGGAGGAACATTTGCATTCATCAGCCAGGAAGCTGCGCATGGAACGTACTTGGACATTCCAACATTAAAATTATAAAAGCAATGTGGAGAGCAAGTCTGACGCGTTTTGTCCCAACAGACTTCAACTTGCCCCAGTTGAAGTCTGTTGGGACAAAACGCGTCAGACTCACTTCGCTTGCTCCCCACATTGCTTTTATATTTTTAACTTGTGATCACCAAGTATTTTTTTGTACTCATCCATCAATGGTGTATTGTACTTTTTAGAATAAATCTCTTTGTTTTTGACCTGCACCATATGGAGCCTCTCCATTTGTTTCTCATTTTTACTCCAGTTTGACCGAGCCTATCCTTTTACCTACCACCGGCCTTCAGACGGCTCTCCCATTGGGTGGTAGTTCCACTCCTTCTTGAAGAGTTATCCGAAACCCTGGATCTTCGGCTAAAATCTTACTGCTGATGAGCAGATCTATTCCGTTTGGAGGGACCATCTTCCAGCCAACTCTTAACCTCGAGTTGTTCGGCCTACTTGAGCCTGATTGACCCACTGCCGCTGGCAAGTGGGTCCACCTTATCCGGTAAAAGTACCCATTCACATCTTTTTTACAGAAGATCTCCCTGTTTCAACAGTCTCATAACCAGACCTACATTGTTGCACCATCATCAACTTCATTGAGGACTCACAAGTCACATTAGATGGGCACACCCCTTTGGAAGTTCATTTATTTGGTCTATTTTTATTTGATTTTTATTTGAATTTCATGTTCACTGCTTTATCCTTTTTACACCTGTGAATATTGGATTTGCACTTTACATGTTTGGATTACATGTTTATATGTTTCACATATCAAACATTTCAGTTTATTGCTGTCGTATTGTTATATTTAGCGCTGCACTGTTTTCTTCACATTTGGTTGGGACTTTGTTTCAGCGTCAGCAGCTTTTTTATCATATTCGGTTTAGCACAGTAATTTGATCATTTTTTCCCTATTAAGGTGAAAAAACACCTGGCAGTCACCGGCCCTCTAGCTCGTCCGTTTTACTTACCTGAACCCCTTCATTCAGTCGGCAGGGACGCGCTGTCTCTCTCTCCACGGGCTCCCGGCTCTTGATTGGATAGATTGATAGCAGCGCAGCCATTGGCTCCCGCTGCTGTCAATCAAATCCAATGACACGGGGGGGCAGGGCCGAGTGCTGCATTCAGCCTCTATGGACGCAGAATGCTGGACTCAGGAGCGCGCCCGCAAGGTTGTCCCCGGGAGAGCATTTCTCCAAGGGGGTTATCTGATGCGCGGAGGAGCCGCCAGGGGACCCCAGAAGAGCAGTTTTGGGGCCACTCTGTGCAAAATGAGCTGCACAGTGGAGGTAAGTATGATATGTTTGTTATTTAAAAAATAAAATACCCTTATAATCACTTTAAGACCAGATCGCCGGACAACATGGGCCTCGTATTCGGTCTATAGGGAGAGATTAGATTGAGGTGAGGAGAGACAGAGGGGGAGGAGGGAGAGGTCGTGGGGAGTTTTTTTTTTTTGGTTAGGGAGGGGGATGAAATTTTTTTTTAGGGAAATGGGTTAATTGTAGAAAAAAGGAATTATAGTGTCAATTAAAGGAAACAAGATATGCAGATGGATAGATTTACTTAAGATGTATTAAGCTGACACTGTATGAGTGTAATGAATTGTATTATGAAACCCAAGAAAAATAAAGAATTTATAAAAAAGACCAGATAGCCAATATGCAGTAGCCTATTTGGACAATGTATTCACCCACAGCCCTAATTGAGAGTCTCATTTGCCATGGGTTCCAGCAGTAGTGGATTCACTTAGGAAAGTGGGAGTTACTGCCATTCCCAAAAAGTATGCCATAAGCTTGGAAGGGTCAAATACCTTGGCTACATCATTGGTCAAGGGCTGATTTAAGCCTCAGATCAATAAGATTGAGAGGATTCAAAAGTAGCCCCAACCTATAAATAAAAAGCAAGTTCGAGCATTTCATGGAATTACAGGATACTATAGACGTTTCATTTCTAATTTTGCCACCATTGTAGCCTCATTGATAGATCTGCCGAAAGGTAGCATACTAATACACAGAAAATACACCTTTCATGTCAGAATGCATAGACAGCTCCCTCATAGTGCCCCATTCACAGGCAGTTGTCTCATAATACCCTACTTCAATGTACTCCATCTATATCCAGTGCCCCTCTCCTCACTATGGTCCATACACAGCCAGTTTCCCTTTAGGGCTGGTTTACATGCAGCTGCTGGTGTTTTGTAGAATGGAAGCCATGCTGATGCGTCAGTCATATGCTCACCATATTGCTTCCTTTTTTTTTTAAACTATTTTTATTGAAATGTCACACAGTGACATTTCATAAAGTTCAAATGGCCACAGTGTGCTATATAGCAGTGGAATGCATCTCACTGCACTGAAAAAAGTGATGCCTTTTGTCAGTACACACCACCGCGGTAGTCTGAACTGGCCAAGTAGCAGGGTTGCCAACCTCCTGAAAGTGTAAATTTACAGACACAACACAAAAGATTAACTGAACGAGCCAATTTTTTCTTTCACTTTGTTTTTATTACAGTGGATGTAAACCTGATTTATGAAATTTGAGTTGGACACATATATCTGATCTGCAGTGTTTTTTTTATCGCTCTTCAAAGCACTGTGGGGGGCCTTGCTGGAGCTCTCACTGACCTGCCTCCTCCGTAAGACTGCTCAGGTATAGGGCAGTGGGGCACTACGGGCAGGCTCAGCCAGACCACGGTCTTTCTCTGTCTCTTGATCCTGCAACTGGATTCTTCCCCCCGTCCTGGTGGGGACCTAGAACTCCATGTGAACTGTAAAGGATGGAAAAGCCGAACACTGGAGACACTGCCACAGATCTGAGCGGCACATGAGGAGAGGAAGCTCTACAGCACAGCAGCAAGTGAGAGCTTGGAAGTCACTGATACATGAGTGACATCTTCCCTGTCCCTGGTACTACAAGCGCAGCCTGCCCCAGAGCTCACTACACACACCAGGGTATGGAGTGGCCCCATCATAGAAATTGCACATACATTTACAGACAGTTGGCAAACTTCCCATGTAGGAGACAAAGCATTGTCTTGCGGTGTGACTACTGACAGTCCTACCGCATCTGGTGTGAACAGGCCCTAATGTCCCTATAAACAGCTAGTGACCCCCTGGTGTCCACATAAACAACCATTGTTCTCATATTTTATGACAGTGTCCCCAAATAGTACTGCATGCACAATGGCCCCCATCCAGAGCTGTTGTCCCTTCAGTGCCCTAACATTTCCCTCATACTGAGCTGGGAACCATTAGTTCCCCCATACTGAGTCAGTCCTCTGTAGGGCTGATCCAGGACTTTCACAGACTAAACCCCATGTGCTGAACAAGTGCTCCCATCATGCACCTGGAAGCATGTGTTCTCCTTGGTGTATTTACAGCAAGTATCTTAAGCTGCATTCTCCCAGGGACGTGGAGGCAGGTGAGGCAGAGTCTCATCTGCCATGAACATAAAAAAAAATGATCAAGCTTTGAGGGTCAAAGCTTGGCAACCTGGGGTCACAGATGAAGTCCTACTCCACCACTGGTCAAAATTTGAGGCTCCTATGACCTATAGCGTGGAGCTCCGTCTCAGGTTCTCAGTGGCTCGCTGTGAGGCTGAGACGGGTATCAGTCCAGGCACCTGGACTGATTCCTGAGAGGTCAGCAGAGAGCGGACTTCAGACCACTCTCTGCTGAAAACGGGTCACAGGAGTGCAAAACTAATTGTACTCCTGTGATCCATAGAAGAAGCCTTGCCAAACAAGCTCAGGCTGGACTTCTCCTTTAACTAGAAGGAAAAAACATGGGTTTATGGGTATAAGATTTACCCACAATCCCATGTTTTTCTCACACAGTTCAATCTGCTGCTGTTGAAAAGGTACTGTTATAATCAAGCTAAATCATATATTATTATGTTATATGTTATAACATAATAATTTATTATTTTTCTATTTACTGCGAAATTACTGGTTGGAAGTTATAACTTCAAACTTCAGTAATTTGTCCGTTAAGCCACCTACTTGAGTACAGTTTTTGAAAATATAGTAAATTACCTTAAAAACAATATATAATAATTATTTGTATATTACTTACTTATGTATACTAACCCCTTGCCACCCAGGCCAATTCTGACACTTCTCTCCTACATGTACAAATCATCATTTTTTTTGCTAGAAAATTACTCAGAACCCCCAAACATATATATAAAATGGTGGTCGTTGCAACTTTTTATGTCACACGGTATTTGCGCAGCAATTTTTCAAATGCATTTTGGAAAAAAAGTTAGCCCGATTTTTTTGTATAATGTGAAAGATGATGTTACGCTGGGTAAATAGATACCTAACATGTCACGCTTTAAAATTGCGCACACTTGTGGAATGGCCCCAAACTTCAGTACTTAACCACTTCCTGCCCAGCCTATAGCAAAGTGACGGCCGGGCGGTGGTTCAGTTATCCTGACTGGGCGTCATATGACGTCCAGCAGGATAACAGCTGCCGCTGCACACCCGTGGGAGCGTGCATCGCGGCGATCGGTGGTGTGATGTGTCAGTCTGACACACCGTTACACCGATCTCGGTAAAGAGCCTCCGAAGGAGGCTCTTTACCAAGTGATCAGCCGTGTCCAATCATGGCTGATCACGATGTAAACAGGAAGCGCCGTTGATCGGCTTTTCCTCACTCGCGTCTGACAGACGCGAGTAGAGAAGAGCCGATTGGCGGCTCTCCTGACAGGGGGGTCTGCGCTGATTGTTTAACAGTGCAGCCCCCCCATGGATGCCCACACTGGACCACCAGGGAAGCCGCCAGGACCACCAGGGAAGCCCCCAGCATGTGGATGGCCAGGTATGTACCCCATGGCCATCCATATATAAAGAAATGTGCCCAATACATGCCAATCAGTGCCCACAAATGGGCAGTGACTGGCAACATTATGGATCAGTACAGACAAGTGATGCCCAGCAATGCCACCCATCAGTGTCATCAGTGCCCATCCATGCCCATCAGTGCCCACCTATCAGTGACCATCAGTGCCCATCCATGCCACCTATCAGTGCCACCCATAAGTACCCATCAGTGCCACCCATAAGCACCCATCAGTGCCGCCTATGAGTGCCCATCAGTTCCGCATATCAGTGCTGCCTTGTCAGTGCAGCCATATCAGTGCCCGTCATTGAAGAAGAAAACTTACTTATTTACAAAAAATTTTAACAGAAACAAAGAAAAACTCTTTTTTTTATTGTTGCGCAAAAAATAAAAAAATTGCAGGTGATCAAATACCACCAAAAGAAAGCTCTATTTGTGGGAACAAAATGATAAAAAATTTGTTTGGGTACAGTGTTGCATGACCGCGCAATTGTCATTCAAATTGCGACAGCGCTGAAAGCTGAAAATTGGCTTGGGCAGGAAGGTGTATAAGTGCCGGGTATTGAAGTGGTTAAAAATCTCCTTGGCGATGCTTTAAACAATTTTACAGGTTACATGTTTAGAGTTACAGAGGAGGTCTAGTGCTAAAATTATTGCTCTTGCTCTAACATTCGTGGCGTATGTACCCTGTGTGTATCTGGCTCTGATACTAGCCAGTGCCTTACCAGCCACTGACCTCACCACACGTCCCTGCATTCTCCCTCTGGACCACTAGATGGCAATGTATATCGTTACCTAGTTTTCTCATTCAGTTACCAACCAGAAAGATTTTTTTTAATGAACACACTGCTTAGATGAATCTTTAAAGAATAATGCCCTGTACACACGACCGGTTTTTCCGACAAAATAAACTCTGAAGGATTTTCCGACGGAGTTCCGATGGAATTCCGCTCAAGCTGTCTTGCATACACACGGTCACACCAAATTCCGACCGTCCAGAATGCGGTGACGTACAACGTGTAGGACGGGACTAGAAAACGGAAGTTCAGTAGCCAATAGCTTCCGTCTCGTGCTTGATTTAGAGCATGCGTCGTTTTTGGTACGTCGGAACAGCATACAGACGATCGGTCGGAAAAATTTAGAACATGTTCTCTTTCTAGGTCAGTCAGAATTTTCGAAGTAAAAAGTCCGCTGGGGCATACACACGATCGGAATATACAATGAAAATCTCCCATCTGACTTTTTCTGTCGGACATTCCACTCGTGTGTACACAGCATAACAGTACTTTAACAGTATGCGTCGAAGCATAGTGTTAAAAAGGGAAACTGGCTACCCTTATTTGAAAGTTAATGTTCACTGTGCATTGCCATTCCACTACAAATCAAATCGTACAACACTTTATGAACTACATTTTGGGTTGAATATTTGAGGATGCGCTTAGTAGATAAAAAAAAAAAAAAAATCACAAAAAAATGCATTTTTTTCCCATTTTTTTCTCTATTGCAAACCTGCTACCAAATTAAGCCTCATCTGTCCCAAAAATGCTGTAAGGCTTTATATACTGTAGACTTTCTGTGTGTTAAGTTCACTTTACAAAAAACATAATACAAACCACCCTCTAGCCTCCTAACCTAATCTAAATTAAAATTACAATATCAGGGTGCTTACCTATATATGACAGCCTCTTCGGGTGTTTACATCCTCTGTCCAAAATCTTCTGGCACTGTTTAGATTGGGTTTTGTGCCTGGGGAAGATGGGCTCCTTTTTTTTCTTTGTAAAGTGAAAGTGCATGAAAACAGTTAAATGCAGTTGAAATACATATATGTTTATGTTATATACCCACCCTCTGTTGTGGAATAAAAAGAAGGACCTGTGACATCACTGGACTCTTCCGTTTCATTAAAAGTCCCTGAAGTTTGCATGTGTGATGGCCAGTGTTAACCTTTGGTTCAATGATCAGTCTAGGGGTATGCCTTTCTAATCCTTTATTGAAGAACTTGGATAGGAGTAGGGTAAGGCTTCATGTACAATAGCAGCTCCTAAACTTGAGTTTAGGAGCTTTTGCCGTTTTTTTGCCAAAGCTCCTAAACTCAACTCCATAAAAGCCTGTGTGGTGAGCTTCAACCTCCCTCTCCTGAACATGGTGCGATTTTGCAGCGTTTTGCATTTTCCCTTGGCTGCAATAAATGTAGGCAGGGTGTACATGAAGCCTAACTGTGGTATATTCTCGGAACTTTAGCAGCAACTTGAGGACACTAATCTTTCTCCTAAGATTCTGAGTCCTTGCACAAGCAGTTAGTGAACTGAACTATACCAGAACACCAGGCACAATATCCCCTTTTTGAGCGATGCTGACTACAACATTCAAGGAAATCCAGCAGCACACAGTCTCAGGGATCTCTCACTCCCGTCTGTAGTCACTAATGTCCTTCCATAGTTGGACACCTCCTTCCAATAACTTCCATAAACCTCTTCCGATGATACCAAACCAGATCCTTAGACGAAAGTCCCTTAGTCAGCTCCAGCAACATTTAGAAGAGTAGGCTAGCCTAGCTGGTACATCAATAAATGGCAGACACATGGCAAGCCTGCTCGGGAGGGCAACAGCCTCCAGGCTGGGATCTCCTCCTCTAGGAAAGGGACCCCTCTGCTCCAGGTCTCAGAGACATTTATGCTTCTTCCTAGCCAGCATCATGGCACCTCTCTCCTGTAATTAGTTAAGTAGCCTGAGATTGCTTTGGGCTGTTCTGGGCTTTACTGGCTGCAGGTCTGATTGCTTCCCTCTGCCTTATGGAGGATTCTGGAATGTAGTGGGCTGGATGAAAAAATCAGCAGCTCAATAGTTATGTTGTCCCAGCCAATCCATGGGGGAGGGTGCCCAGATGGTGGCTGGGAGAGGGCATAAATAGCCTGTAGCCTACAGCTGCCTGTTCTTGTCCAGTAAGAGAAATTCCCAGCCTGGAGCGCTTTTCCCCTTACAGGCAGCCCAGCTGACATTTACAAGGAGCTCATTGAGGTCAAAGCTATGCTAAGCTGGGGGGCCTGTTCTGCTGAGAAACTCTGAAGCTAAGGAAGGGGGATTTCACCTGGGAAAAAAAGAGAGACTAAATGAAACACTTGTTTTTTTTTCATCCATTTGTGTTTCTATTTTTTCATTAATTTACTGTCTTTGGTATCTCAATTATTATTATTATACAGGATTTATATAGCGCCGACAGTTTACGCAGTGCTTTACAACTTGAGGGTAGACTGTACAAATACAATACACTTTAATACAGTAGGAATCAGAGAGCCCTGCTCATTAGAGCTTACAATCTAAGAGGGAGGGTCAAGAGATACAAGAGGTAGTAACTGTGGGGGATGTGCTAATGGAGAAAATAAATGTACTGTTGCTAGGTGGGGGCCAGACAGGCTTCTCTGAAGAGATGAGTTTCTAGGGATCAACTGAAAGTGGACAAAATAGGAGACAGTCGGACAGATTGGGGTAGAGCATTCCAGAGGATAGGAGAGACTCTGTGGAGAAGTCCTGGGGGTGAGCATGGGATGAGGTAACAAGAGAGCTAGAGAGAGGAGGTCTTGGGAGGAGCGAAAAGAATGATTTGATTGGTATTTTGAGACCAGGTTAGTGATGTAGCTGGGGGCCAGGTTGTGGATGGCTTTGTAAGTTATTGTTAGTACGTTGAATTTAATTCGTTGGTGGAGTGGCAGCCAATGAATGGATTGGCAGAGAGGGGTAAAAGACGAAGAGTGGTTTGTAAGGTGGATGAGCATGGCAGCATTCATGATGGACTGAAGGGGGAATAGCCTATTTAGAGGTAAGCCAATGAGAAGGGAGTTGCAGTAATCGAGGCGGGAGATGACAAGGGAGTGGATTAGAAGCTTTGTGGTTAGGAAGAGGTGAATCTTGGAGATTTGCAGGGGTTGAAGCAGCAAGCGTTGGACAGTGGTTGGATGTGGGGCCAAAAGAATAGTTCAGAGCCCAGTATTACACCTAGGACCTTGGCGTGGGGGGACGGGTTTATAGTTGAGCCATTGATTTTGACAGAGAAATCAGGGGAAGTGGCACGTGGGGGAGGAAATATCATGAGCTCAGTTTTGGATAGGTTATGTTTGAGGATGTGATGTGACATCCAGGCTAATATGTCTTTTAGTAAGTTGGTGATGCGTGAGGAGACAGATGGAGTGAGCTGGGGGGTGGAGAGGTAGATTTGGGTGTCGTCAGCGTAGAGATAATATTGAAAGCTTTTGTATATTTAAAATGAATTTGAAGCATAGACATGGACAGGCATTAAAAGGACTTCTTTACTTAATCACACACAGCAATACTGGAACCATAGATGCTAAAGAAATACATAGCTCTACCAAAAATATACACAAGTGAACATATTTACAATGCTTTCCCCTACTGGATGCTGAGCAGTATAACACACTAATACAAAACAAAAGCCATGGGAGGCAATCAACTGACCCAGAGAGGAGGTGTAGATTTAGAAAAGGAGAGGTCCAAGAACAGAATCTTGGGTGACCCCGATGGAGAAAGGAAGAGGAAAGGAGGAAGTAGAGTTGTAAGTGCCACTGAAGGAGCGGTGGGATAGGTAGGATGAGAACCAGCAAAGAGTACAGTCACAGAGACCAAAGGAGTGGAGTTTTTTGAGGAGGTGGGGGTGGTCCACTGTGTCAAAGGCAGCAGAGATCCAGGAGAAGTAGTACAGAATAGTGTCCGTTGGTTTTAGTCGTTAGTAGGTCATTTGTGGGTTTAAGGAGAGCAGTTTCGGTCGAGTGTTGAGGGCGAAATCTGGATCAAGAAGTTTGTTCATAGTCACATGGTTGCTCAGTCGATTGTAGACCACTCTTTCAAGGAGTTTGGAGGAGAAGGGGAGTAAGGAGATAAGGTGTAAGTTGTGACGATTGGGGTGTCCAGTGAGGGCTTTTTAAGGATAGGGGTGACTAGCGCATGTTTTAGAGAGTTGGGGAAGATGCCAGAGAGGGAGAGGTTGAAAATGTGAGTTAGACAGTGTAGAATAGAGTCAGAGGGTGAGCATAGCATTTGCGAGGGAGCAAGATCTAGGGGACAGGTGGTTAGATGGGTGTTAGAAAAAAGTTTAGCAACCTTGTTAATACTGTACTAGCAGGGTTGAATGAGGGAAGTAATGATTGTACCTGTGGTCATGGGATGTTGAGTGGGGGAGGTTTCTGCGCATTGGAGATCTTCTCACCAATTGTATCAATCTCATTTGAAGTGATTGGCGATCTCCTGGGCAGTGAGTGAGTTAGAGGGTGGAGGCAGTGGAGGACAGAGTAAAGTGTTAAAGGTAGAGAAGAGCTGGGGGACTGGATGATAATGTGTTAATGAGCGTTATAAAATAGGTCTGTTTGGCATTGTGGAGGCAGAAATAGTATTTTAGGAGGCAGATTTATATTGGTTGAAGTCTTCCTGGAACTTAGTCTTATGCCACAGACACTCAAGAGCGCGGCTACGTTTTCTGAGACTTCTGGTGTCGTCTGTTTGCCAGGGTTGTAGAGGTCAGGGCCTGATTCTGTGTGTAGTGAGGGGCAAGTATGTCTAGGGAGCATGACAGTGAGCTGTTGTAGACAAAAGTGGCTAGGTTGGGGCAGGACAGGGGTGAGATTTTGTCATAGAGGTGGTCAGTAGCAGAGTAGAGGAGCAGAGTAAAAGAGAGAAGGGTTGAGGTGGCGAAGGTTTCTACAGGTAACCATTAGGGAAAGGAGGTGGAAGACTGGGAGAGAGCAAAACTAATAAGGTGGTGATCAGAGTGTGGGAGAGGATTGTTGGAGAGATTGCACGGAGTGCATAGATAGAAGAAGACAAGGTCAAGGGTGTTGCCGTTGGAGTGAGTAGGAGCCTGTATCCATTGCTTAAGGTCACGAGATGAGGTTAGACTGAGAAATTTAGAAGTAGTAGTAGTATTAGCATTAACAGGGATGTTGAAGTTGCCCAGAATTATTGTGGGGATTTCAGAAGAGAGAGAGTAGGGTAGCCAGGTAGAGAAGTCATCCAGGAAGGTTTATACAGGTCCATGGGGCCGGCAGATGACAGCAATTCTTATGCCGCGTACACACGGTCGGACTTTCCGGCATACTTGGTCCGGCGGACCAGAGTCCGCCGAACAATCCGACCGTGTGTAGGCTCCGGCGGACTTTTTTCCAAAAGCCCGCCGGACCTAGATTTGAAACAAGTTTTAAATCTTTCCGCCTGCCCGCTCGTGTGTATGCTGGTCCAACGGACCAGATACGACGCAAGGGCAGGGCATTGCATTTCACGCTCGCTGCAATAGGAAAAACAAATTTTCCTATTGCGGCGAGCGCGGGGCATACCAGGCCCTTAGGTCTGGTATGGTTTATAAAGGGAAGCCCCTACGCCGAAAAAACGGCGTGGGGGCCCCCCTAGAATCCATACCAGACCTCGATCTGAGCACGCAGCCCGGCTGGTCAGGAAAGGCAGTGGGGGACGAGCGAGCACCCCCCCTCCTGAACCATACCAGGCCGCATGCCCTCAACATGGGGGGGTGGGTGCTTTGGGGGAGGGGGCGCCCTGCGGAGCCCCCCCACCCCAAAGCACCTTGTCCCCATGTTGATGAGGACAAGGGCCTCTTCCTGACAACCCTGGCCGTTGGTTGTTGGGGTCTGCGGGCGGGGGGCTTATCAGGATCCGGGAGCCCCCTATAATAAGAGGGCCCCCAGATCCCGTCCCCCCCACCCTATGTGAATGTGAACTCCAGCGAAAGTCAGTCGGAAAGACGGGCGGACTTAGCCCGCCGGAAAGTCCGGTCGTGTGTGGGCAAGTCCGTCCGTTTTAAAGTCCGGCACACCTGGCAGACAAAGTCCTTCAGAAAGTGTGCCGGACCAAGTATGCCAGAAAGTCCGATCGTGTGTACGTGGCATTAGAGAAACAGGAGAAAATAGACGAATACAATGTGCCTCAAAAGAGGAGAGTCTCAGAGAGGGAGGTGGGTGAAGTACCTGATAGGTGCTGCATGGGGCTAGAAGGATTTTCACTCCACCTCCCTTCTGTCCACTTGATCTGGGGGAGTGAGTCCAAAGAAGGCCACCATGGGAGAGGGAAGCAGGAGAAGTAGTGTCAGATTAATGAAGGCATGTTTCGGTAATGGCAAGTAGGTTAAAGCAATTTGTGATAAAGAGATCGTGGAGGGCGGTGAGTTTGTTACAGACAGAGTGGGCATTCCAGAGGGCACAGGAGAAGGGGGGGCTGGTTTTGGGAAGAAGAGGAATAGAGACTAAGTTCTGTGGGTTGCAGCTGCTGCCAAGGGGGTGTAGGGAGAGGGGAGCATTGGGCAATTCACTGACAGACTCTTTATTAAAGCCTACCTCTGTAAAATTGTGTTTTGACATGCTTGTAGTTTTTAGAGATTAAAACACTAATGGTTCTATTCAAAAGAGTTCTTATTATTTAAGCATTACATATAATGAATCCCCCCACCAATCCCCCCCCCCCCCAACCCATCCCATTTTTTTCAAGGTGTGAGGCATCCATGCACTACTTCTTTCCCTAACACTATACTGCTGGGTGCTTAAGCGAATCGCAAGGCCCAAGTGATGTCATATGTGGTATAACGTGATTTTTAGTTGTGTTTTACACCAAAGTGGTGAGTCCACAGTGGGGATTGAAATGACATAGGGGAGCAGGGTCGGTAAATAAAGGACCTAGAAATAAAGGGAGATAAAATATAAATGTGTAAGCTTGTGACTTGGAGGCAGAGCTTCTCATGTGCTCCCTCATACCTGGAAATACTAGGTATGTCACCTTGCTTTATGGAATGGAGCAATGGGGGTACAACAAGAAGATAAGTATAGCCAACTCTGGGTGTCGGGATCAAAGTAAACCTGTAACATTGCCCTACCTTTTTTTTTTTTTTTTTTTTTTTATTTTTTATTTATAACAGGCAAGGGGGCCCACATGGACCAACATACAAATAGTATACATTAACACGTTATCAGTCATAGCGTAGAGCACAATCATATGATTCAGTAAGCGTATAAGGCTGTGAGTCCTGTCCGTTAACATCTGGCGTCTCTCCGCTTTGGTAACAAATAGAATAAAGAACAAAAAAAAGAATAAGAAAAAAAAAAAAAACTCTACATATTCTTTATAGTATAGTGGGTTAAGTTGGTGCAGTCCCTCGGGCTCCCTCCCTATTTTTTCCCTTTTTTTCTTTCCACATATTACATTAGAGTCCTAAGATTAGGAAAAGAGTGAGAGTGAGAGTAGGAGTAGAAAGGTAGGGGGTGGGATGTGGGGGATGGGGAAGGGACGCGTACTCCGCAATCATGGAGTATTTGATGAATTCTCTGAGGCATGGCTGTAAGCACATTTATCTTGTGTCACAGGTGTGGGTCTCAGTAAGTAATTTACCATGTGGTTGGTTAGTGGGTTATTCAGGTTTCCCGCAGGGTTTGGCCCTCGCTAGAATAAATGAACATATTCCACAACAGAAAAGAAAGAGGGCGCACCAACCTAGTGCATTACCACTGATAAACTTTAATGCAGCATAAAAACAGTAAAAATTATACTCACAAACGAGCTAGTATAAATAGCTTTCAAAAGGGCGCAAAAGCGCTGTTTCTGTGGATCAACACCCCAGGACCTGTTGCCGAGAGGATAAGACCAGCGCAAATGGCTGATGGCTTACGCCTTTCGGGGGAGCACCCCTTTCTTCAGAGCCTAAGCGGGCAATATTCCACAACTGCGATGTTTTAGAGAATTTTTCCTGTCTGTTTTAAGCAGTATGGATAAGGTCTTCCATTCTTTTGATATCTTCTACTTTTTTAATCCATAAGTCTATAGTTGGGGGTGTCGGGGATTTTCAGTGGAGCGGTATGCAGGCTTTAGCTGCGTCCAGTAGATGGTGGAGCACAGACTTTTTATATATCTTGGTGGGTATATTGGATGCATGTAAGAGGAAGAATGCTGGGTCATTAGTAATGTTATAGTCTGTAAATTTCTGTATTGTCGTCTGTATTGTATGCCAGAAGTTCGTCAGTTTAGAGCATGACCAGAATATGTGTAATAGTGTCCCTTTTTCTGCTTGGCATATTCAGCAGAGTTCAGGTGTCGTTGGGAAGTATTTGTGTAGGAGTGTTGGGGTTCTATACCAGTGTGATAAAATTTTGTAGTTCGTTTCCTGAGTCTTGGCGCATATAGAAGATTTGTGCGTGAATCTGATAATTTGTTGTCTTTTGGTACTGTTAAAATTACAGTTTAGTTCTTTTTCCCATTTAAATAAGCCTGGTGGTACGAAGTCTGGTGTGGAAGTGTTCAGTAAGGTATATGTCAGAGAGAGTGTATGCTGTAATACCCCTGGTGTCGAGCACAGGTTCTCAAATGTGGTAGGTGGTAAGGCATTCGAGGGGTGCTGAATGGATTTGAGGAAATGGCTCAACTGGAGAGCCCTCAGGAAATCCAGGTGGTAAAGACCTGTAGGTTCAGCAAGTTCTGTGCTCGTCCTCCACCGTCCTCCAATGCTAAAGTGGGAGGCTTGGTAAAAACCCTCCTCAACTAGTCTCTCAAAGACTACATCTTGTAAGCCTGGTGCAAACAAAGGGTTTCCCAATACTGGGTATAAGGGAGAGTTTGGTGAGGACAGGGATGCTCGGGGTAGAAGACGAGCACAGATTTGTATGGTGTTTCCTATTAGAGGGTGTTTCTTAATCTCTATCGGAACAGCTGGGCAACACCAAGGAGCTCTCCGGAGCGGAACTATGCTTTGTTTCTGTTCTATCTGAGTCCACAGTTTGGTATCGGAGTGACGGCACCAATCCACTAACCTCCCCAGGTGTATTGCCTGATAATATGTGCGCACATCAGGGAGTGCTAGTCCGCCATATTGTTTGGCTAAGACTAATATTTTGTTAGAGAGTCGTGGTCTTTGTTTGGCCCATACGAATGCCGTAAAAGTCGATTGTACTTTCCTCAAATAGGCCGAAGGTATAGCGACAGATAGAGCCTGCATAAGGTAAAGAAATTTTGGTAGTATGGACATCTTTAGTATATTACAACGTCCCAGCCATGAGTGCAGCCCTGTGCCCCATTGGTTTAGAAGTGCTTGGACCTTTTTTAAAAGTGGTGGGAAATTCAACTCGTATAGCCTGGACAAGGTCTGTGGAATGTGCGTACCTAGATATTTTAATGATGTATTAGTCCATTTCAAATTGAAGCTAGATTGGAGAAGCGAGAGCTGTAATTTAGGTATTCCCACCCCCATGGCCTCTGATTTGGTGACATTAATCTTCAAGTTTGAGAGGGACCCATATAAGTCAAACTCCTTAAGTAAGTTTGGGAGGGATAGCGTTGGTTTCGTGATTGAGAACATGAGGTCATCTGCATACGCAGACACCTTATATTGGGACTGGTTTATGGTAACTCCCGATATGTTTGGGTTCAGCCTTATGTGGCACAGAAAGGGTTCGAGAGAGAGTGCAAAAAGAAGGGGCAATAAAGGGCACCCCTGCCTCGTCCCATTAGTGATTGGAAACTGGTCTGAGATCACGCCATTCGCCCTGACCCTAGCCGTCGGTGTTGTGTAGATCGCTTTTATCCAACGCATCATGTTATCGCCAATTCCCGCGTGTCGGAGTGTTTCAAACATAAAGGACCAGTTTACACGGTCAAACGCCTTTTCGGCGTCGGTGCTTATGAATACACTCGGTGTTTTGGTGAGGTTAGCTGCGTGTAGTAGATTCAAAACCTTAATGGTGTTGTCTCTCGCCTCTCTACCTGGTACAAAGCCCACCTGATCCAGATGTATTAAGTGGGGGAGGTGTTGTTGTAGTCTGATCGCTATTATTTTTGTAAACAGTTTGAGGTCAGTATTAAGCAGGGAAATTGGGCGGTAGCTTCCGCATTGGGTCAGATCTTTCTCTTCTTTTGGAATGACCGATATCTGGGCCTGTAGTGTGGATCTATGAAACAAACCTCCCTCTGTGTGATTATTGAACAGTTCGATCAAGTGATTCCCCAGAGAAGGTAAAAGAGCCTTGTAATATTGAATTGTAAGGCCGTCAGGACCTGGGGCTTTCCCTGGCTTAGGGTTTTTAATTGCTACTTGCAACTCTGTCAATGTTTGCCCTACCTTTTTAAAGTTCATGTTAATCTTTAAAGTTACATTAGCTCTCTGTTGTTTTTTTTAAAGTCTCTTACTGTTGTGTTAAGGTTTCTTTTTTTTGTCCTGCGCCACTGATGCACCTCACCGCTACAAGTGTAGAAGGAGCAGTGCCTTTTCTGGTCACACGCTCTGCTCTATGTGTACTTCATTCCCTATAGAGCTGAATGTGTCTATCCGTAGATGTGTAGTCCATCTTGGGGGTGGGCAGGAATGGGTGCTACATTCACCAGGAGGGGAGCATAGAAACCAAACGTAGCCACCCTAAAACAGGAAATCTGAGAATAGCAGAAAAAAATCTTGCATTTGAGCGATGAAACAAAGGAAGAAAAAATAGAAGGCACCTTCTACTTTTATTTAAGCATATTGCATTTATTTTATTTTATAAAAAATGTAAGTTTAGTGTCACCTTATGTATAACAAACCATTGAAAAACATCAGAATTCAATCTGTTGACCTTTGTATTGAAAAACCCAAAAGTGGGATTTGACATTTATCACCCTGATTGAAAAACAGTGTATATTTTTTAAAAGTTCCCTATATTAAATATAGAATACAATGAAAAGGTCTGACCTCCCTGATAAACACAAACCTGAAATTTTAAATGGATCATCCAGATGTTACTTCTTTAAAATACAATTCTGCTCATTTCTGTTTGTTATTGATTTATTGTAGTGTAGCACGGCCCCCTGCATCATCTGCATCGCCATGACCCTGTAAACACTCCAAACGACCTGACACTCTGGGTTCAGACATCATTGCAGCACCTTTAAGTAATAAGACAACACTCAATGCATTTATGTTCTATTAATGTTTACTGGAATACTTCAGATAAGGTATTGCTGTACACGGGAGGTAATGGTTCAACTGAGCTTTGAATAACAGCACAAACTCATTAGAATCATTCCTCCAAAAATGCCAGTCAAAATAGTTGGTTAACAAAAGAGTATAATATTCATATGTACAATAGGGCACCACTAGGACATAACCCAAAAGGATAAGCAGAGGTTAAGCAAACAATTCTGACAATACTTCTAGAGAGGAACCAAGGCCGGCCTGTTCAACCTTTTATCCTAATGAGAGATGACTCTAAACAAGGATGGTATGAGGGCCCTTTAAGCAGCAATGACAGAATGTCCCCATTGCAGATCTGATGGTCTTTACCTGCAGTCGGAGCTCATTAACTATCTCCAATAAGGTTTAGTAACAGAGTGGTAGTATATCTTATGATGACTTTAGCTAAAGATGCCTATGTACAGTGTTCGAATAGAAATGCAGTGAAGTGTTCCCAAGTTAAAGCTGTCTGTACACAGTATCCCAGTAAAACAACCAAGGAAAGACTTTCAAAAGTGGGCAATTGCCCTCTCACCAACGACCAGGCCGATTCAACGCCTTGTAGACAGCGACCCCCGGATAGATGTCCTGGCTGCGGACTCGCTTGTGATGATTCCCCCGATTGGCATACTCAGAGCGTGGGTTCCTGTATGGTCGAGTTAGTGCTGGTCAGATGTCCAA
This sequence comes from Lithobates clamitans, assembly GCA_037952925.1. Taxonomy (NCBI): domain Eukaryota; kingdom Metazoa; phylum Chordata; class Amphibia; order Anura; family Ranidae; genus Lithobates; species Lithobates clamitans. Next base: position 1,654,801 of record JBBGZY010001065.1, read on the forward strand.
TGAGCAGCAGGCAGCGCTGGACCCCTTCTCGGTCGGGGAGGAATGGTGTACACCCACGTGGTAGGCCATGACCTCATTCCCCCTGCGCGGAGAGATCCATCACACATGAGGCCCGGGAAGAAGAGAGCCTGGGGCAGGTCTCTGGTTTCTTTTATAGCTCTTGCCAGCAATCTCTCCGATGGTAGCAAAGATCCCTGGGATATGTAGTCCAAACATATAGTCATGCAAGGGAACAGATATCTGGTGCAACTACAATCCCACAATTCCCGTGGTTGGTCTCACAAATATGATGTCAGTTTAATAACACCGGGCACTAGAGGGATAATATGATATACAGATAGGGCAGGGAATAGTGGTTTGTTGCAATCATGGTCCATATTGCTACAGTAGTATTTTCTGGTTCAATATTTTAATTAAAAGGTATAGTACAGCATATACTCGCAACAGATGTACATATCAGCATGACGAAAGGGGTGACATTTCAAATATATAATATGTTGTATAATGTTTCAACATTATGCAATCCAAACAGTGGCGGGTGGTGCTCAATTGTTTTGGGGGGGGACGGCAAACAAACCTGGCCCCCTCACCCCCCACATCCACCCCCCACCCCCCTGACCGCTCTTCTGGCCAAATTGAATGGTACCCGGGCCTCGTATCCGAAGAAACTAGGTTTTTGCCTGTGAATGCTTCTCTTTTTAGAGAGCTGGACCCCGGGATCCAGTACTTTTTGGTAGTAAGGCCATAAAGTTTTATTGGCGGGGTGCTGTTCCAGGTCCAGGATTGTGGGTTTCCTCAAGGATCCCCAGCTCCTGAATGGAACCCACCGTGAAGGGTGAAGATTGTGTCTGTTGGTTTACCACAGAAAACCCTGTGGTGGGAAAGGTAAGTGGAGTTTTCTAAGACATTTTTTTGAATTTTCTTATAAATGTCTCCTTTAAAATCAGTAAAATGTTGTCATGCCATGTCTTGTGTCACCACTGGGGGCTGTATTGAGCACTCACTGCCTCATGCTGGAAACAGCGTTGTGTCAGAGAGCTGAAATGCTTCCTCCTCCTCCTTCTGGACAGCAGGACCTCCGGTAAGCTTAAGGGGGGTTTTTCTCCCCGCTTATCACCCCCCTGTGCTGACAGTCTCCCCCTCGTGGGGAAGGAGTGCTCAGAGTCTTTTTTTTTTAAAAAGACAGGAACAAGAGCGATCAATGCGCTGATCGGCGGCTTGCAAACCCCCCCGCGCCATGCTGTCTCTCGGTAGGTCTGAGAGGACCTGTAGTCCACCGCTCGCGTGGGAAAACCCTTACTTTAAAAAAAGTGGGAGGAGCCGTAGGCAACGTGGGGGGTGGGCTTATCGGCGGCGGCGTTCTCCGGTGCCCAAACATGAGGAGGCAAGTTTTTAAAAGCACACTGTATGTTACTGCAGGCTGTGGAGGGACACAAGAGCAAAGAGGTGGCATTAACAGGTTTGGTGACACAGGCATTTCCTTTTGACACATTTTTTATTGCTGCATCAGGCTGGGCATTAATAGCAGCAATTGTGCTGGACTATAGACCTAGCAGTGTATGCATTCCTTATGGTAGTGCCTCTGCTTTGTGCATCAGGCTATGAGCGGAAGGGGGACAAGGAACACCTCAAAGGCTTCTAGAGGGTCTGTTGTTTCACGACAACCTAAATCCATGTCTAAAAAGATGGCATCTTCCTCTGAGAGTGATGTGGCCGGTCAGAGTGAGCCGTCAGGGGTGACTGGTGTTGTAGCAGCTCTGGACACTTCAGCCCCTATATATATCACTCAGGAGGTTTTTTCTTCTACAATTTTAGGTTTGGAACAGAAGATTGATGCTTTGCTTCCCACAGTGGGCCCAAGCGTAGCAGATCCCCGTCCATTGCTCAGGAACCTCATGCTGAGGAACAAGGGGCGAAAGATCATGAAGTTCTCTCAAAGGATCAGAATGAGGCTGATGACTCCTCTTCTGAAGATCCTAATATGGAGGGATCAGCCTCACAGGAGAGACTGTTGGTACACTCCCTTATTAAGTTGGTCCGCTCAACTTTTTTACTGCCTGTAACACAGTCTATTGATGACCCCACCTCTGGTTTTGGATCACTAAAGCCTTCCCAATCTGTTGATATCTTTCCTATACATTCATGGCTAAAAAAAGCTCATGTATTCTGAGTGGGAGCACCCAGATAAACAGTTTTTTCCTCCAAAAAAGTTTTCTATACTTTATCCTATGGAGGAGGAATTCTATAAGAAATGGGGGATTCCAGCAATTGATGCTGCTATATCCTTAGTAAACAAAAACCTGACTTGTCCTGTAGACAATGCGCAAATGTTGTAGGATCCAACAGATAAAAAGTTGGAATTTCTTTTTAACATTGAGGGTTCCCCATAGAAGGGTTGGGACTTTAAAGGCAACTACATGTAATAGAAAAGACAAAAAATCTAAAAATCAATATATTTTATTGTTGTATCAAATTGAAAAGAGTTGGTGCATGTAACTGTTGCAACTAACTCATTAATAGCAGCATAAACATGAAAAGGAAGTAACAAAATATAACCTAAGAACATTTGTGGTCTCCTCTAAAGGAATGAGAAAACAAGCACAAAAACATTTGTACAAACAATTGTGGTCTCCTCTTGTGAGAGGGAGAAAGAGCCCGACGCGTTTCAGGAGCTTGTCCTTTCTTCAGGGGCTTGATATATGTAGAAACAGGTGTGCATCTATAAGAAAAACGACTCATCAGAGTTGAACAATGTAGGGACAGGAGATAAGAGGAGCATCGGTGAGGCAGACAAGACAAATCGGCCATGAGACAAACACACAAAAAAAAAAAAAATAAAATTGAAAAATGATTGAGGAAAATAACCTGATGCAAAATCTGGACGTGTTTGCTGGTGAATGTTCACTGGATAACCTTGGACACGCACCAAGTCCAGAAAAGAAGATTGGAGTACTACGCTATGGTCAAGCAATATAAGGTGGCACTCAGTTGGTATATGTTGTATGTGGCCAACAACTGTGCGGTATAGCACTGAGCAGTGCATAACCGTATGGATTTCAAGTTTACATATGGTGTATCTGTGTAATCAAAAAAGAAAGGAGGATTTGATTACACAGATACACCATATGTCAATCATTTTTCAATTTAATTTTTTTTTTTGTGTTTGTCTCATGGCCGATGGACTTGCATGCGATATTTTTTTCATGTTACCTGTATGCATGCTAAGTAATGTGTAAGGCCCCTTTCACACTGAGGCACTTCTAAACTGCCAGTAAAATACTACCGGTAAGTGCTTTTGAAGAACTTTTCAGGCGCTTTTGAAGAGCTTTCCATTCATTTCAATGGAGAGTGGCGTTTTTTCACTGCCCTGCCAGCACACTGCCCGAATGTGAAAGCATTTATTGATTTGAATGGAAATAGGTTTTCGTGAGCTTTTCAGGCACTTTTTTTAGCATGAAAGCACCCAAAAAGTGCTTCAGTGTGAAAGGGGTCTAAGTGTAGTACGTGCCTAGTATGTATTACCTCTCTAAAAAAAAAAAAATCACAGTAATGCCCCAATATGGCTTTCTTTTCTCTCCTGAAAGATCATACCATCTTTGTTAAAACATCATCCAGGGTCAACATCTCCTTCTCGAACTGAGATGCTGTCTCAGAGATGACACAGTTATGTAAATCCTGATGCCTGTGTAGTACTTGGTTGTGTTCACAAAAGTCTGACATAGAGCAACCTCTGCTGTAGCCTTTTTATTCTGCTACATGGTTACAACAGTCTGATCACTGGGTTGGAGGAAAATGATTAAATGCTTCCTCCTGTGCAGACTGAAGACATCATTTCAATCTACACCAATCTCTTCACTGGAGCCCAAGGAATGCTTTTTAATCATAAAAGGAAGAGCTTTTTTTGGAAATGATACTGTTGCTGTATACTGTGACATGACAGGAATGTATTCATACAGACTGCCTGGTAGAATTACTGAAAGTCCACTTCACTCCTAAATAAAATTTTAAAATGTTGTGTGGAAAAGAAGGCTTTTAACCACTTGCCGACCGCCGCACGACGATGTACGTCCAAACTTTGAACAGGGATATCGTTCTAGCTAGCTGCCATAACCCCGGTATCCCCGTTTTCGTGTGGCGGCCGGCTTTCAGATAAAAATGGTCCCTGTGGTGGATTCGCCGCGAGATCACTTTTATCGGTGGCGGGAGAGGGCCCCCTCCCTCCCGCCGCGATCCGGTGCCCTCCGCCGCTTACCGGAGCTGTCGGAGGCGATCGCATCCGTCTCCGTCCTGTGCCTGGAGACGAGTGAGGCTAAGATGGCACCTACTCGTCTCCATGACACTGCTGGGCGGAAGCGACGTCAAAACGTCACTTCCGTCCATGCTTCTTAAAGGCACATTTTTTCAAATGTCATTTTTTTAAATGACTTTTTTTTTTTTTTTATTGCATTTTAGTGTAAATATGAGATCTGAGGTCTTTTTGACCCCAGATCTCATATTTAAGAGGTCCTGTCATGCTTTTTTTTTTTTCTATTACAAGGGATGTTTACATTCCTTGTAATAGGAATAAAAGTGACACTTTTTTTTTTTTTAAACAGTGTAAAAATAAATAAAATAATGTAAAATAAATAATAAAAATAAACATTTTTTTTTTAAAAAACCCCCCATCCCGACGAGCTCGCGCGCAGAAGCGAACGCATATGCGAGTAGCGCCCGCATATGAAAACGGTGGTCAAACCACACATGTGAGGTATCACCACGACCGGTAGAGTGAGAGCAATAATTCTAGTCCTAGGCCTCCTCTGTACCGCAAAATATGCAACCTGTAGAATTTTTTAAACGTCGCCTATGGAGATTTTTGAGGGTAAAAGTTTGACGCCATTCCACGAGCGGGCGCAATTTTCAAGCGTGACATGTTGGGTATCAATTTACTTGGCGTAACATTATATTTGACAATATAAAAAAAAATTGGGCTAACTTTACTGTTGTCTTATTTTTTTTATTCAAAAAAGTGAATTTTTTCCAAAAAAAAGTGCGCTTTTAAGACCGCTGCGCAAATACGGTGCAAAAAAAAAATTTGCAACGACCGCCATTTTATTCTCTAGGGTGTTAGAAGAAAAACTATATATAATGTTTGGGGGTTCTAAGTAATTTTCTAGCAAAAAAACATGTAAACACCTAAAATCCAAAACGAGGCTGGTCCTTAAGTGGTTAATGCTTGTCTGCCCCGCTAGCTATGAAGCCAATCTTTGCTGTCTTGAAGAAATAATAGTGCTGAAGTCTTCTTCTAAGAATGCCCTGTCTGGGGGGCGTGGCTAGGATGGCGCTGTAAGCGGCTGCCTTTTCAGAGAGCTCCGCTGATCCGAACGAAAATCCGGATCCATCGGCCCCAAAAAAGCACCAAATCCACTCCTGTTGTCAAGCAGGGGATAGGGGATCCTATCCCTGCCGAGATCTGGGGGAAATTTTGACTCCCGGAGCGAGATTGAGGACCCGGCCTGCCGCGGGCGACTAGGCCGAAGCCGCGGCCTTTCCTGACGGCCGCGCGGCGGACCGGGAACCATCTGCCGCGATCGGCCTGGACATCGGGCCCTGCTGGCTGCCTCGGACCACAGGTGGGGACGGGTGAGGGAGTCCTGGACTGTGTCTGGGCCGGGTCCTGGGCCTGAAATCCTTTTATTCCCCCCGCGATTCACTAGGCCGCAACCGCGGCCTTTCCTGGAGCTCCGGGGCCGCCGGATAGACGGGGGTACTGCTGTGTCCTGCTGAGCTAGTGGAGGGGGCCCTGTGACCGCTCAGAGACACTGCCAGGCTACAAGAGCAGACCCTGGAGCACCCACATCCCCCCCCCTTACAACTGTGGTGAAGTGCGGTGGCTGAGTTGGCTATTCCTGTGGGCCCGTGCGGATCTGAAGTCAACGGCTCCTGTGCCATTTGCCTGCAGATGAGGAGGGAGGTCTGTTAAAGGGACACAAACGTTATCCTACCTGCTGCTTGTATATCCCTGACTTCACAAACAGGCTCCCTTTACCAATTGCTGAGTGCTGCCCTACTGCCCGGACCTGGGCCCCCGCCACCTGAATGAGGCGCCGGAATTCCAGCGCAAGATACAGTAGAGGGGGTAAGAGGTTGACCTTCCCACCCCAGCTGGACTCCCCCCAGACGCCCACTGGTCCCCCTCCGGAGGTCCCTAAAGTGCGCGACACCCACAGAGTCCCACAGACAGACATTATGGAGTCGGACGACTCCCGTCCCCCCTGGTTGGCGGACGTCATGGCGGCCATTGCCACTTGCCAGTCAACACTAACAACAAAGATCGAGGCAGTTCAGTTGGACATGGGTCTAATCCGTCAAGATATAGATAAAATCAGATCACGGGTCACTGAGACGGAGCAAAGACTGAGCACCACTGAAGACACCATTGCGGAACACGAGAGGTCCCTCCGTACTCTTCAAACTAAAGTAAAGGCCCTCGAATACAGAGCTGAGGACGCGGAGAACAGAAACCGGCGAAATAACCTTCGTATTGTTGGTCTACCGGAGGGGGTGGAGGGAAGTAACCCTACCTCCTTTATAGAGGGCTTGCTCCGTGACCTTCTACCTGAGGCCCGCTGGTCACCTTACTATACGGTGGAGAGGGCGCACCGCATCCCGCCTAAGCCGGGACCTCCTGGATCCCCCCCTCGCACCTTCATTCTACGTCTACTTAATTTTAGAGATAGAGACGAAGTTCTCCGTGCCTCTAGAAATGTTGGGGACCTCAGATTCCAGAACACAAAGTTGATGATCTTCCCCGACTATACGGTAGAGACCCAGAAACTTAGAAAATCTTTTGACCAAGTTAAGGCGGCTCTACGAGCACGCAACATTCGCTACAGTGTACTTTTCCCTGCTCGCCTGAGAGTCCAGGATGGCGAGACAACTCGCTTCTTTACCTCTCCAAGGGAGGCCTCCACCTGGCTGGACTCGCTACCACGGATCCGTTGATGGTGTACCTGGCATGCAAGGTGAGATCCTTCATTGTTTGTTCACCATAGTCTTGGCTCAGGTCTGAGGTAATATACGTATTCCCACATGGATGACTTTCTTCGTTGCATAAGTTTTGCTCAGTTCAATCCATGGGGTGGACAGCCTTGGGAGGAGAGGTTCATTACCCCTTCCAGGGAAATTCTAAGATAATGCCCCTGCCAAACAATTTGGTCAGGAGACCGTTGGAACATGAAGTTCCTTTACAACTCCTTGTTCTCTTGAGGGATGCTGGGAACATTTTTGTTCGATATCTTCACCCAACGATGGACAGACTTTACTGTGGGGTCATACTATCGGATGTTTCCCCGTCATCTGACTTTCTGAATCTCCACAGCCTGTTGTATTACAAACGGAGCTCTCAATTGTATAAGCCGCTTGAAATGCTGTTTCCCCCCCGTGTGAAGTTTCGGGGGGGTGAGCTCGCCTCTTCCACGGACCCTCTGTTGCAGCCGGCGAGCTGAATAAGTTCGGGATTGAAACCCGCCTCAGTTTTGGGGGGCTGGGTGGGGAGGGGGGTGGGGTAGGTTCCCCTATTGGGGCCATCTTTATTTTCATCTGCTCTGATTTTTGGGATCCTCTATCTGTTTTTGGTTTGGTTTTGTTTTTGTTTGTTTTTCTTACCAAAATAATTGACTTATCAGCATTGCACTGTTTACAAATGTGTCCGGTTCGGGTCTGGGGGTCCGATCCGAGAGCCGCGATTTCCATTGCTCCTAATACTCTTAACAATATCAATGGCCATGTCCTCACTTAACATCATCTCCTGGAACACCAGGGGACTGAATTCCCCGGTTAAACGCTCTCTGGTGTTCCAATTCATTAAGTCTTATAATCCACACATATGTGTGCTCCAGGAAACGCACCTAACAGGTCGTAGGGTATTGGCCCTTAAAAAACCATGGGTGGGACACCACTACCATTCCACGCACTCCACATTTTCTAGGGGTGTAACTATACTGGTGCTGAAGTCACTCCCCTTTCGGCTCTTGGATTTGGCCCTGGACCCTGACGGACGGTATGTTATTATTCACGCAAAAATTTATTCTTTAACGTGGACTATTGTGGGCTTATATTTGCCCCCCCCGGCCTCCTTGCTGGTGCTCAATCAGATCACCGGTAAGCTGGCCGACTTTGCCTCTGACAACAATGTCATATTGGGGGATTTTAATCTGGTCCCTGACCCGGATTTAGACAGGCTAACTCCTGCGGGAGGTCATTGCTCTGGGTTGGCTGAGTGGGCGGATACCTATGGCCTGACTGATGTCTGGAGGTGGCGTCACCCCCAATCTAGGGCATACACATGCCACTCGGCCTCCCACAGAACGTTTTCCCGCATAGACTTGGTCTTCGCGGGGTCTCGGGTCCTCCCACGGGTTACAGACATACGAATACTGCCTAGGGGAATTTCCGACCATGCACCCTTGTTGTTGTCTTTGGATCTCTCCCTAGGCTCAGTAGAGAGGGTATGGAGGCTCTCCAGATTTTGGATTTCAGACACTGCAGTAGACTCCCAATATAGAACGGAATTGCTTGATTTTTGGGCCACAAATGTGGGCTCTGCTGACTCCGCGGTGGTGTGGGATGCTTTCAAAGCCACAACGAGGGGGCACTACCAGACCATCATTGCCAGGGTCCGACGTGAGCGTAGAGCAGACTTAGTGAAGGCAGAGCGGGAGGCGTGTAGTGCGGAGGCTCTCTTTGTTCGTACCCGGGACCCTGCGCACTATTCGCATCTACAACTGTTGACAAAGGAGGTGGTCCGTCTCCGTACCTCTCTCACGCAGAAGAAAATGTTGTCTCAATCCCAACGGATTTTTGAACAGGGAGAGCGATCAGGCCGTCTGTTGGCCTGGCTCTCTAGGGAACAGGCGGGTGGGATGAGCATTTCACATATTAGAGACTCCTCGGGACTACTGATCCACACACCGGAGGGGATCAACTGTTGCTTCGCGGAGTTTTATGAATCTCTTTATGGTTCCAGGGTAGACTATAGAGGGGAGGATCTGGGGGCATATTTAGACGACATAGATATCCCAACCCTTACAGTAACATATCGCGACAAGCTTGACGCCCCAATTACGTCCTTGGAGATACTAAGGGCACTTAAATCAATGCAGGCTGGGAAAACTCCGGGACCTGATGGCATCCCTGTAGAGTTTTATAAACAATATGCCACAGAATTAGCTGACAAATTACAGGTCCTCTTCTCTGAGTCATCGCGTCTTGGGAAACTTCCTGACACAATGAGTGAAGCAATCATTGTAGTGATCCCCAAACCAGGGAAAGACCCCACGTTGTGCTCCTCGTACCGCCCTATATCTCTTCTGAACGTGGATGCAAAAATACTGGCAAAAGTATTGGCCAATAGGCTTAACCTGGTAATTACTGCTTTAATCCACAGAGACCAAACTGGCTTCATGCCCGGCAGAGGAACTGATATCAATATCAGACGCCTCCATACTCACATAGACAGGGCGGACGAGGTGACCAATGGGATGGTGGCCTCACTCGACGCGGAGAAGGCTTTTGATTCCGTCGAGTGGGGCTACCTATGGGAGGTTCTCTCGCGCTTCGGGTTTGGTGCGGGTTTCACAAAATGGCTCCGTATGCTATACCACGGCCCCTCAGCTAGAGTACGTACCAATGGATGCCTCTCAGGGAGGTTCCAATTGTCTCGAGGTACGCGACAGGGGTGTCCCCTTTCCCCGGGTCTATTTGCTCTGGCAGTGGAGCCCCTGGCTATACTGTTGAGGGCCGACCCTGGGGTAAGGGGGCTTCAGGTGGGACCCATTGAGGAGAAGTTATCACTTTACGCGGACGATGCTCTGCTTTATTTAGCGGATGCGTCATCCTCTTTGCAGACTGCACTCAATCTGATTGATCGATTCGGCGGGTATTCGGGGATTCGCATTAATTGGGACAAATCGATCCTATTCCCGCTCCATCCCTCGACCCCAAGGTTACCACACCCACAGCTTAAATGGGTAGATGAATTCAAATATCTGGGAATAAAAATTAGTGGTAAGGCCCAAGATTATATTGACAACAATTTACGTCCGCTCATGACACAGCTTACGGCTAAATGCTCTGCTTGGCGTTCCCTTCCATTGACTCCGGTTGGCAGAGTCAACTTGCTCAAAATGATCTTCCTTCCCAAATATCTATATTTCTTTCGCAATACACCCATACCCATCCCTGGGACCTTCTTCCGGAGGCTGGAGAGCCTGTTAATACACTTTGTCTGGGCTGGGAGGCCACCCAGGGTGGCCAAGCAGATCTTATATCTCCCTCTCTCGGGAGGGGGACTGGCGCTACCGAATTTCCAAATCTACTACTGGGCCGCAGTTCTGGTCACGATTCGGTGGTGGTTCTCCCAGCCCACGCAAAATCCCGCGGTCACTCTGGAGGCAGCCATTCTTGGTTCCTTTGCTGCCTTGAGCAACCTCCCGTTTCGGGGTCTCAGGGCCAGTTCGTCCATGACGACCCTGATGCGTACCACTGTAAGGGTTTGGCAGGAGGCTAGGAAAATATATAGGAAACCAAATTGCATTTCACCCCACATGCCCCTGTGGGGCAATCCTACGCTACCCCATTTTTATACTTTACCGGACCCCTCTCTATGGGCAAAAAAGGGAATTCTTACACTAAAGCATATAGTCAAGGATGGCAGGCTTATGACTTTCCAAGCTCTTAGACAATCATTTGCTATTCCTGCCTCCTTCCAGTTTAGATACTGGCAGCTGAAGCACGCCTTTGAGGCTCAGTTTCCTGCCCCCCTCACTCTGGAACCGGACTCTATTGAAAGGCTCTTGACTTCCAGCGTGATGGGGAAGCCCCTTTCCACACTATACCTATACCTGACAGTGGAGTATGATGTCAAACTAACTAGAACCTGGGAAAAGTGGAGGGCTGATATTCCTTCGTTGGATGGGGAGGAATGGAAGGAGTGTTTAATATCCTACATTCCTTCCATGATCGCTGCAAAAGATAGGTTTATACAATTCAAGTTCCTACACAGGGCATACTTTACTCCACAGAGGTTGGCGCGCATTTACCCTCAGAGAGATCCCAATTGTCAGAGATGCAGACGGGAAGTGGGTACTTTCTGGCATATGGTCTGGTCGTGTCCCTGTCTCCGACTCTTTTGGTCGGAGGTGGCATCCACATTGAGCAATGTCATAGGATCAGACTTGCAGGTGGATCCCCAGATACTACTGCTCAGTCATTTTGAGGATGTTGTGGGTGATAGGTATAGCAAATTGTGTCTAACCTTCGCATTGTACTATGCTAGGCGGGAAATTCTACTGCGGTGGAAAACGGTGGAGCCTCCTACCCTGGCCTCGTGGATAAGGTCTGTGAATGGGGTACTTCCTCTGTACAAATTAACGTATGAAAGTAGGCAATGCCCGGGGAAGTTTGACAAAATCTGGTCGTCCTGGGTCGATGCCTCCGGAGACCCTGATCCCCCTACTCCTTAAGCAGGATGGGAAAAGTAATGGAAACTATCCTATACCTCACGTCTCTTCTCTTTATGCCTGTTTTCTTTTATCCCGCTCCTTCTCATCCCTCCTTCCCCCCCCTCTCCTCCTTTCTTCCTCTCCCCCGCCTCCCCCCCCCCCCCCCCCCCCGCTGTCCCTACCAGGTTTAGTTGATTATTGGGTCACTCATTTCATACTATCATAAATGTATGAAGATTTGAGCTTTGAGAGGTCTGGTTGAGTAAAACTTCTGATGTTTGCACGCCTGGAATTCCTGATAAATAATGGCTATTGTTTAAATGTCAATTTCACCTTTTCTTTTTCTTTTTTATTCTCACTACAATGTCTGTATTGAAATTTTATATTGTACTGCTGATTTGTTCAATAAAAATTTTTCTGTTAAAAAAAAAAAAGAATGCCCTGTCTCCCTATGTGCTGTATAATTCCATCCACCGACCCCTACATCACTACAGGACGAAGCAGTAACGCAGCAGCCAATGGATGGAAACATAGCACCCAGTGGGGGAGCAGGCACATGTCAATCTCAGAACAGTGTACTATATTGTAGTATCTCTTCAAAACAAAAAAGATGAGCAGTGTAAATAGGAAAGTATTAAAAGTCATTTCATTGACACGGTACAGGAAAGGCGTGTTTCCCGCACCGTGTTCACAACGCACTGCCTTCGTGATCTGCTGCAAATGCCAGTACCATGCAATTTGGTTTGGCGCATTTTTTCAAAAGTAGTACATGCACCACTTTTTGTGTGATCCAATGCAATTTCAGCCTATTCAAATGAATGAGATGAAAATCGCACTGCAGGGGAACGCACAGGAATGCGTACCATGTTCCTGTATGATTCTGGTTTGAACTGGCCCTCAAGGCTTAGTTCACATTTATTAAAAAAAATTTGCACAGCAGCCAAACAGCCCCATTAGTTTACAAATCATGCTGCAGTGTAGAGATATCAAGCCTCCTTTAAAGCCCAACTCTGTGCAAAAAAAAATGTTTTCCTATGCAGTGGGGCTGTGCCTGTACTGCACGGGTTACCTAATCCTCCGATCTTCCCCACACAAGACCAGTCCCTGCGGCTCTTGCTCCCCTCATGGTCTAGTGGTCTTGTGCGATGCACTGTTCCTGACGTCATCACGCTCATAGATCTACTTTGGACGTGAGGACGTTCAGAACAGTACACCGCTGGATTGTGGGGGAGCGCCAATTGCTGGTGGAGTGGAGGATCGCATGAGTAAACAGCTTTCTCCTCTCCACTGAACAAAATGAGCAGTTAACATGGGTAAACTTTTTTTTTACCTGGAGTTGTGCTTTAAATCACTTAACTGTAGGCCAAACGCGCTTCCACAAAGTGTGGCCAAAAAAGAAGTATTCTGAGTGATTGGTGCCATCCTGCATAAAAACTTGGACATATGGTTCATTGAGCATTCCCTCATCATTACAGGAACAAGTGTGCAGTTGCTGTACTGCTTGTCCAGGAATGCGCACATGCACAGTGCACTCACCCTCCACATGTCACAGCAGCACTGAGCTTAGTGGATTTGTGGACGAGGAAGAATGCACTGCGCATGTGTGGATTTGTGGACAATGGAAAAAACACTGTGCAAGTGTAGATTTGCGGACCATGGAGAAAGCACTGTGCAAGTACGGATTTGTGAATGAGGAAATGTGCACTATGCATGTTTGGATCTGTGGATGAGGAAGAGCGCACTGTGGACTTGTGGATGAGAGAGAGTGCACTGTGCATGTGTGAATTTGTGGAAGAGGAAGAGCGCACCATGCATGTGTAAATTTGTGGACGAGGGAGAACGCACTGTGCATCTTCAGATTTGTACACAAGGGAGAGCGCACTATGCATATGTGGATTTGTAGAAAAGGAAGAGAGCACCATGCATGTGTTAATTTGTGGACAAGGGAGAGTGCACTGTGTATCTGCAGATTTGTGCACAAATGAAAGTGCACTGTGCATGTGTGGATTTGTGGACGAGGGAGAGCGCACCATGCATATGTGGATCTGTGGATGAGGGAGAGTGCACTATGCATGTGTGGATCTGTGGATGAGAGGGAGAGCGAGCATTGCACATGTGTGGATTTGTGGACGATGGAGAAAGCACTTTGAAAGTGTAGATTTGTGCACAAGGGAGGATATTCAATGCATGTGTGGATTTGTGGACGAGGCAGAGCACACTATGTAAGTGTGGATGAGGAAAAGCGCACTGTACGTACATGTGTGGATTTGTAGATGAGGGGGAGCACACAAGGGGGAGCGTACTGTTCATGTGTGGATTTGTGGTCGAGGGGGACATGTGTGGATTTGTGGTCGAGGGGGAGCGTACTGTACATGTGTGAATCTGTGGTTGAGGGGGAGCGTGCTGTACATGTATGGATTTGTGGTCGAGGGGCAGCGTACTGTACATGTGTGGATTTGTATTTGAGGGGGAGTGTACTGTACATGTGTGGATTTGTACTAAAGGGGGAGCGCACTGTACATGTGTGGATTTGTGGTCGAGGGGGAGCGTACTGTACATGTGTAAATCTGTGGTTGAGGGGGAGTGTACTGTACATGTGTGGATTTGTGGTCGAGGGGGACGTGTGTGGATTTGTGGTCGAGGGGGAGCGTACTGTACATGTGTGAATCTGTGGTTGAGGGGGAGCGTGCTGTACATGTATGGATTTGTGGTCGAGGGGCAGCGTACTGTACATGTGTGGATTTGTATTTGAGGGGGAGTGTACTGTACATGTGTGGATTTGTACTAAAGGGGGAGCGCACTGTACATGTGTGGATTTGTGGTCGAGGGGGAGCGTACTGTACATGTGTAAATCTGTGGTTGAGGGGGAGTGTACTGTACATGTGTGGATTTGTGGTCGAGGGGGACGTGTGTGGATTTGTGGTCGAGGGGGAGCGTACTGTACATGTGTGAATCTGTGGTTGAGGGGGAGCGTGCTGTACATGTATGGATTTGTGGTCGAGGGGCAGCGTACTGTACATGTGTGGATTTGTATTTGAGGGGGAGTGTACTGTACATGTGTGGATTGGTACTAAAGGGGGAGCGCACTGTACATGTGTGGATTTGTGGTCGAGGGGGAGCGTACTGTACATGTGTAAATCTGTGGTTGAGGGGGAGTGTACTGTACATGTGTGGATTTGTGGTCGAGGGGGAGCGTACTGTACATGTGTAAATCTGTGGTTGAGGGGGAGTGTACTGTACATGTGTGGATTTGTGGTCGAGGGGGAGCGTACTGTACATGTGTGGATTTGTAGTTGAGGGGGAGCGTACTGTACATGTGTGGATTTGTAGTTGAGGGGGAGCGTACTGTACATGTGTGGATTTGTACACAAGGGAGAGCGCACTGTACATGTGTGGACAAGGGAGAGTGCACTGTGCATGTGTAGACAAGGGAGAGCGCACTGTGCATGTGTAGACAAGGGAGAACGCACTGTGCATGTTTGGATTTGTGGACGATAGAGAGCGCACTTTACATAAGTGGATATGTTGGTGAGAGAAACCACACTATGCTCATGTGGATTTGTGGATGAAGGGGAGCGCACTGTGCATATGTGGACAAGGGAGAGCGCACTGTGCATGTTTGGATTTGTGGACGATAGAGAGCGCACTTTACATAAGTGGATATGTTGGTGAGAGAAACCACACTGTGCTCATGTGGATTTGTGGACATGGGAGAGGGCACTGTGCAAGTGTGGATGAGGGAGAGAGCTTGCGCCTGCGATGATGGGTACGCACTCATAATACCCTCTACTGCCCTAGTTTATATGCAATGACAGCGCAGAACTTTTCTGAGCAGAAGCTGTTGTTTGCCTAGAGGTATGTCATTTAAAGGCAGAGTTTGGAAAGTCATGGGACCCCTTGACTGCACTGCAAACGTTGGCGTCCCCGGAATGTGCACATAAACACGCATCATGCTTGCAGTGCCCAAACGTGGGTAGCAGTCACACATTTTGTTGTGTGAAAAACACATATTTTAAAAAGCTGCGAAACTCTCTACATAGAAAAAAAAAAAAAAAGGGAGCAGGAGCTACTTTGGCGCGTTTTCCGTACATAGGTTAGCCCATGAAAGTGAATGGGCTGCCCTACGCTATCATGCAACAAATGTGCAAAAAAAAAATAATTTGAAAAAAGCGTCAGACAGAAGTATATGGGGCGTAAAGGTGAACTAAGTTGGCACATTTTTTTTATTTAGGTGGCAACAGAATAAATTTAAAAACCACAGAGGAGTTTTTCCTCACATGTATAACACCCAAAAGTAAACAAAAACCTACAACACAGGACGTGCTCTCCTGTGTACATCCTTCACTGAGCAGACAAGTGTGAATGGCACAGTTCAATATGACGTCACCCTGTCTGCCTCTTCACCCCGGTGCCACACAGAGAAGACATTGACTCACTCTCTCCAGTCCGTTGGAAGTGACAGTTTCAGTTTGAAATGCATCATTATACCTGCAATCACTTCACCTTTCACCACACCACACTACAACTCCCGGCGCGCCCTGCGAAGGGGGCGGGTGTTATAGATTCGATCCGTCCAGTCACGACACACCTGGGCGGTGCGAACAGCACAACGGCCTCCTGTGGTTGGCTGGTTTATCAGTGGGAGGGGAAAGGGGGCGCACACGGGGCGGGCAAAGTAGTGATTTGAAGTTGCCGTGTGCCGGAGAGAACAGATGTAGATCGGTGGGAAGTGGAGAAGTGTGTAGAAGTGAAGTGATTATAATAAGAGAGACATGTCTGAGGAGCGCTTCACCGCCATGGACGAGGGATCACTGCGCAAGCTGGTAAGTCCATGCTGTCTTGCTCATTTCTACTGCATGTGTTGCTTCATGTACAGCTCCTGATTGGAGGGCTGATCCCTCGCTAACTCATTGTCTGCTGTGCGGCGGCTCCAGACTTGGCTCCCACTTTATCACGCCTTTACTAATCCGTCTGCTTTGTTCTGATGGGGATCAGGAGGGCTTCTAGTGGGAGCTGCTGGTGATCTGCAGCCATTCATTATGGAGCGAGTTAGTGGGAGCTTCTTTCTTCATTTGTAGCCTGTAATAAAGGGATCGCAGTGTTATCTGTGAAAGATCAGCCTTGTGGGAGCTGATGACAGGCTGTCTTCCTCTGGATGTCTGAGGATCATAGCCTGGGGGGGTGTGCTGTGTAGTCCTGCGGTGACAGGTCATCAGGAAATGAGTACACTCCTGACATAACTCATCCAAGCATTCCTCACCCAGGATGACACACAGACCTCTCTGCAACTGTTGTGGCTGCACTTCTCCTTTACCTGACTGATGCTTGGAATTGGCCTTCCTGGGTTTTTTCCTGATGATCACTGGTTTAAAGTGTAGGATAACAGTTTATTGTCCTTATCTGTGTATATGTTATCATACTAAATGGGAAAATATTGTCGCTAAAGAAACCATAAGAATTTCTTGTAAAAAAAACAAAACAAAAACCATGAGAACTACTTTTTTATACATAATAATAATATTAGAAATAATAATAATATTATTCAGGATTTATATAGCACCACCAATTTGTGCAGTGTGTTACCCCATAAAAACCCCCCATAAAATACAGTTACATTACAAAAGGGCTCTGCTCCTGAGAACCTACAAGTGATATAAAATGGGGATGAGCTGATGGAGGTAGAAGTTCTTGGGATGTTGATTAGGCTTGCATTTAGAAACCTGTAATTTAGGGGTTCCCTAAATGTAGATAGAGTAGGAGTCATCCGCACAGGGAGTTCCATAGGATGGGAGAGACTCAAGAGAAGTCCTGGAGGGGATTATGTTGAGAGGTGACCAGGGATCTAGAGAGCAGGGGATCTTCAGAGTGTACTTTTTTTTTTTTTTTTTTTTTTTTTTTTCTAATTTTGTTTGTGGTATATTGCATCTTTAGGATACACAGACACTAGCCTACCCTGACCACAGCTGTGGGAAAACGATTAGCGATTTGACTGTGGCTGGCGATTAAAATGTTCCTATCCTGAAAGCAATTCTTCTGCGTTCAGGAGAGGGAGGTTTAGGCTCCTCACTCTTCATTGACACTGGGGAGGTGTGTTTTTTTTGTTTTTGTTTTTGTTTTGTTTTTTTTGTTTTTTATGCAAAAGCGCTTAAAAAAAAAACCCGCCTAAAAATCTGCTGCTTCCCTTTAAAATCAATGAATGTGTTCACACTGGGGCGGTGTGCTTCCATGGAGGTGAAAAAAATTCTGCTTGCAGCATTTTTGGAATGTGTTTGAGGAGTTTAAAAGAAAAACAACGCCAAAAATGCACTTTCCCATTGAAAGCATTTTTGGTGTGGTTTTTGAGTCGCATGTCCTTTTAAAAACCACGCCGCAGCAGAGCTAAACGCAGCAGCTCCTAAACTATCCTAAAAGCCTATGTGTACATGGACACATAGGGGTTGGTTTACTAAAGGCAAATCCACTCTGCACTAGTGCAGTCGCTGTAGATCTGCAGGGGACATGCAAGGAAAATGAAAACCAGCATTTTTTGCCCTCATTTAGATCCTCAGTTCTACAGCGACTGCACTTCCAAGTGCACTTGTAGTGCACAGTGGAGTTGCCTTTAGTAAATCAACCCCATAGGCTTTTATGGAGTTGAGTTTAGAAGCTTTGGCAAAAATAATTCCAAAAGCTCCTAAACTCAAGTTTAGGAGCTGCTAGTGTACATGAAGCCTTTTAGTGGCCATAAACAATCAATTTTATTATCTGATTTGTGCTTTTCAAAGAAAATGATCAAATAGGCATCACTTCCCTTTTTGATCCAATTTTAATGGATGGAGTTGATCAGCCAGGTCGTTGCATTGATCGCCAACACTGAGATGCTTTGATTGTATTTTCTGTCAATCAGATTGTGAGTTTAGATCATATCCAACAGATGCGATCAGTAACTTAGTTGTATCTTGTGACTATCGACTCCACTTCCCTGTATGTGATCTCAATCAAATGAACTATAGATCAATTATTCCTATGGGGAGGGATCGATTAGAGAAAAAAAATTGGTAATTTATTGAGCCATGTATGGCTATTCTTAGGCTGATGGGAGATTGCCAAATACCAAGCAGCAGGCATTGAAATTATTGTGAATTGGTCGGGATAGGAATAGGGGAGCTGACCCATTTTTGAAGGTGCTTTCTGGTCTGTCATACTTTTTTTTTTTTTTTTTTTTTTTTTTTTTTCTTGCTTCATTTATGGTCTCAAAGGAAAGTGCCTGTACAAACCATAAGAACTTGCTTCTTCTATGAGAATGACTGGCCAAGTAGAGAAGTAAGGATAGGGTTGACAGTCCTGGCACTTTCCTCCTAAAATTTGGCAGCTCGTTTTTCTATCCTGACATCTTTAAGAAATCACTGCTGGTGACCAATGTTCCCCCAGTGTTCCTTGGGGGACACAAGCGGTCCTCTATGGCTGGGTATAGAATGCCCTAGAGGCAATAGCTTTCTCAACCTTTACCACGAAGGAACCCCCTGAAATAGGTTCTGGGGCTCAGTGATCCTTTGTTGCAGATGATTAGGTCTACAGCTTGTGGTGCATTCGTCACAGCACAGTGGTGGTCAATATAAAACCATGGCCTGTAATAAAAATTATTATACCTCCTAGATTGTAAGCTCTAACGAGCAGGGCCCTCTGATTCCTCCTGTATTGAATTGTATTGTACTTGTAAACTGTCGGCGCTATATAATAATAATAATAATAATAATAATAATAATTATACGGTATTTATATAGCACCAACAGTTTGTGCAATACTTTTTACTACATAATGAATGAGTGACTTGTATAGCTCTACCAATGCGAACTGAATCGCCTCAGGGTGCCTTTTGCTGCCGGTGTCCATCTGCGGTATAGCGCGGTCCTTGCCCCATGGGGTCCTGACACGCTTGCATACACATATTTGGCCAGTTTTTCGACAGGATCCAATTAACCTACCAGCATGTCTTTGGAGTGGGGGAGGAAACCGGAGTACCCGGAGGCACAGGGAGAACATGCAAACTCCAGGTAGATGGTGTCGTGGTCGGGATTTGAACCAGCGACCCTTTTGCTGCTAGGTGAAAGTGCTAACCACTGTGCTGCCCATTACAGTACCAGTTAATACAGGAGGAATCGGAGTGCCCTGCTCGTTGAGAGCTTGCAATCTAAGAGGGAGGGTCAAGAGATACAAAAGGTAATAACTGGAGGGATGGGCTGAAGAAAATTAATTGTACAGTTGTTAGGTGGGGGCAGGATAGGCTTCTCTAAAGAGATGAGTTTTCATGGATTGTCTAAAGCCTCGTACACACTACGATTTTTTTTTTTTTTTTTTTTTTTTCAATTTTTTGGTTGAACGAAAAAAAAAACCTGATAGCTCAGGTCGGAGCCGCTGTACTAACAATCCAATGTGTATCTCCCCTGCTGTGCTGTCAATTCCCTTCAATTCTGTTGATCCACACAGTTACAACACATTTTTATGGTGCCCTGCATTGTGGGACGCACCCTATATGTAATGTAGTAACAATGTTCCTGTAAGCTAGAGGTTCCTTTCTGTAGGTATTTGGAAGAAGCCCTGCAACAATGGATTTTGTGTTCCATTCTAACCATGCTTGGCATTTGCTTTTCAATCAAAATGTTCCTTATTCTGGACCCCCCAGAGCTCTAGCTATATTCTGCAGATATGCACAGCATACTTGCAAATTATCTGAACCTTAGCTTTTTGGTGTGTCCTCCCCAGCCATATAAAGTCCACAACCCCCCCTTGGCACTTCCACCACTGCCAACTTATCTTTGTTCTGTTCTGCATCTAGACTTCACTGTCTTCTCCACTGGCCAGCCACAGGTGACGTGCATGCATTCAATTACCTACTGGGATGGTCATTGTACAATTAGAAAACTACTGCTAGCAGGCTTGAAGGAGATTTTATGGCAGAAACTTCTCTGCCATAAAAAGTCAAATGTAATTTTAGTTTGCTTTTAAGGGATGTTCAGGTACTTAAACCTAAATTGCCTTAAAGTGGACCTCGCAGCACCCAGCCCTGTAATAATAAAAAAAAGTGTAAGCAATAAAAATAAAGCATTCAAATGTTAAAAAAACTTGTTTTCTCCAGGCTTTTGGTGCACTTGCCTAGGCACGAGTGACGTCGCTGAGACTTTTAAGCTGGTTTCTAGCAAAGCTGAGGATCCCAAATCTAGGTACAGGATGCTGGAGCATCAGGGTATTCCAGAAAGATCCTCAGCTTTCCCAGGCTCCCTCTGTATGGATTAGTAACTTGTATATTTAAATTTTCTGAGTTCAGCAGTCTTTTGGATACACGTAGATGCTGAAGGAAACACAGAAGTCATTCTGTGTTCAGCTTCTTTTTGCACATCTCAGAGCTTGAGCTGGATATTGGAGGTGTGCAAAACGTATATATTGATTTGTATTCCTGTAACCTTAGGAACCCCTAAGTCCGCTGAGTGCATGCAAAGATGTCGCAAGGACAAAGCCATTACAGTGAGCATTTATTTCATTTTATACTTGTGAAAGAAAACTGAATATGCCTGCTCTCTTTGATTAGACCTAGTAGATTCCAACCAAACATTGGTATGAAGATTCTTTCTATGAACATTTTGATGACTGGTCAAATGTCCGTTTTTGTAAGTACTTTAAGCGTAAGTAATTTCCCAAATTCATAGTTTGAAAATCATTTGTTAGAGAAAATAATTCCATCCTGAGATATTGTCGGTTCGACTCCACTAACGAAACAAGGTGCTGTTCTGAGAGGCCAGGCTCCCTGCCCCACCATTTTTCTTTCCATACCTCAGAGAGCCAGTTCCTCCATTTTCCACAGGGTGATGGCAGAAGCTGTGGGATGGGCTCTTCCCTCATCAGTGCACGGGGAGAGCCGGGACTGCTATAGGGGTTGCTGCTTCCAGGTGGCAGCGGAAATCTTCTTTTTTTTTTTTTTTTTTTTTTTTTGTTTCAAATCCGGCCGATTCTCTGAACGCCACCACCATCTTGGCATAGGCAGTCAGAGGACTGCATCCGCCAGAAGGGAGGTACCCGGAAGTGGGGCAGCATCCTGGGAGCAGGCGCATGGTGTAATTTCTGCCGGAAAGCGCAGGAGGAGGAGGGAGGAACAAGACTGCTGCCTATAGTTCTGGTCCGGCGCAGAGGCAATAATGGAGCCCGGATCCAGCGTTTTAGCCGCATGCAATGAGGAGGAGGACTAGGTGGAAAATGCACATTCTAAATATAAATTGTCTTTAGAGCAAGTAGATGGCCTACTAAGGGAAATTTATGCTACCTTTTGGGCTTGGAGGAAGAGCGAGAAGAATTGTCTGCATGACCGGCTGTATGCAGGACTCGGTGAGCCCAAAAATCGTACTTTTCGGTCCACGCAGAAATCACTGAGACAATTAAAGAATGGGCTGAACCAGAAAGAAAGCCTTTCTTCCCAAGGGCCCATAAAAGGAGGTTCCCAATCGATGAAGACCCAGCGGCACTTTGGAATAAAGTTCCAAATCTCGATGCAGCCTTTTCTCAGGTTTCAAGATCAACTAATCTGGCATTTGAGGACATGGGGATTTTAATGGACCCCATGGATAAAAAGAAGGATCAGCAGCTTAAGCGGGGTTGGCAGCCCATCATGGGCAACCCTAAACCATCAATGGCGGCTACTTGTTTCTCTAGGAATATTGGGTGAATCAGCTTAAAGCCCATATAATAGCTGATTCACCCAAGCAAGAAATTCTCGATTCCTTTACGATTTTGTCAGTAGCTGTACCTTTATGTTTCAGACGCATAAGCAGAATCTATCAGGATAACAGCAAAAGCCGCAGCCCTAACTAACTCAGTTAGAAGGGCGCTGTGGTTGAAAACCTGGCCGGGAGATGCGGCATCCAAAAACAAGCTTTGTGGGGTCCCATTCTTGGGGGGACTTATTGTTTTGGCCCTTATTTGGATTCCGTTCTTGAACTGCAGAAGAAAATAAGTCCTTTACTGTCAAGTTTTTTTTTTTTTTTTTTTTCACCCTCTAAGGGCTCAGGAACAAAGTAACAAACCTCAAGAGAAAATAAAAATTGGTCAGGGCAGAGGGGAAAAGGCAGGGGAAATGTCCTTTTCCATCCTCCTGCGTCAACCAGCAAAACGCAATGACAGCCTGTTACAAGTAGGAGGCTTTAAAATTTCCTCCCCCATTGGGCAAGCATGACAGAAAACCAGTATATTCTGAGCATGCTCTTCCAAGGTTACAAAATAATATTTTCGGATCACCTTCCAGAAAAGTACTTTGTAAAAAAACCTACCAAGAGATGCAACAAAGGCCCTAGCTATGAAGAACCTGTTAAAGGATCTGATGCAACAAGGGTTTGTGACTTGGGTACCACTGGGGGAACGTTATCAAGGATTCTATTCCCATATATTTCTGATTTAAAATAATAAAATTTAAAATAAAAAAACATCCGGAAGTTTTCGATTTAATCATCAACTATAAAACCATTAAACAAATCGGTCTTATACAAGAGGTTCCGTTTGGACTCTATCTTCATGGTCCGAAACCTATTGACCAAGGAGTGTTTCGTGGCATCAATCGTCCTACGAGATGCCTATCTGCACATCCCTATAGCCCCTCGGTCTCAAAGATTCCTAAGGATAGCGATAAACATGGGGAATGAGGTGTTGCACCTGCAATTCAAGGCTCTTCCCTTGGAGACAAAACGCGTCGGCAAGGTCTCCACTGCCGCCATTTGATTTTAAAAGCGCTGAATTTATCTGCTAAATTACTGTCTCTTATGAGATAAACCCATACAGACATCTTCACCTTGATGAGAGTCGGGAGTTTCCATTCTAGGCAATTGACGGTTCCAGTGTCCATCTCTATTGGTTGTTTATATAACACAAGCCTGTTTGACTCCCAGAACATATGTTCTGTTCTTGTGTGTTCAAACGTTCCGGTAAGCCTCCTGTTTTTATGGTGGTGGTGGTTCCCTTCACTTCAACTACACATCCTGGTTCACTGTTGGGATATCTATAATGAAGCTTTTCACAAGAAAGTTTTATTTATCCACAGGAAGCTTAAGAACTTTTTGCTAAAAATAGTTAGCTTTGTTTTCCTTTGGACATTCACTATGTTTTTTTCTTTATTGCTTTTTTAAGTTCACTGCCCCTATTTGGCCTATGTGTCACGTTATTTTCTAAGCGCTACACTATTTGTTTCCCTCTGCCTTTAAAGTATACCGTATAAGCCGAGTTTTTCAGCACCTCCTGTTCTTTTTTTCTGTGTGCTGAAAATGCCCCCCTCGGCTTATACTCGAGTCTCCCTGCCTCACTGTGTTCATCTGCAGCCTCATGCACCTGATCTCCCGGCGCTGTGACGTGCAGTCTAGTTGGCGGCCATCCAGTGTATCAAAGCCCCACCTCCTTATCCCATGATAGGCGGAACACTGACTCACTGCTGGGAAACTGAATCAGTGTTCCGTCATGGAGGAGGTGGGGCTTTGTTACACTGGACAGCTGCATGTCACAGCGCCGGTGTTCTGGAGATCAAGGTACATGAGGCATGCAGATGGGCACAGTGAGGCTGCAGATGGGTATTGTTGACCCTCTTTTCCACTTACAGTAGCTGCTGCATTTCTTACCCTAGGCTTATACTCGAGTCAATAAGTTTTCCCAGTTTTTTTTGTGGTAAAATTAGGTGCCTCGGCTTATATTCGGGTCGGCTTATACTCGAGTGTATATACAGTAAGTAACAATAAGCATTTTCTACTTGCACTTTTTTTTTTTGTCAGCTAAATATACCATTAAAAACGTTTTTATCTGTTCAATGAATGCAAAAATTAGTTGGTTTAGGCTGAAATCTTGTGTTCTTATACCTTTCTGTGCACAAGAAGGAGTTGTGGAGCGCCGGGCCGTGCAGGAGACAGGGGCGGCTGGCTTAAGCTCTCAGTGGCGCACTGAGAGGCTGAGCCAGCTGCCAGTCCAGGCATCTGGGTGAATCCTGACAAAGTGGGGATCTTTACAAAGCCTGGACCAGCTCACTGATGTCAGACTATCCTTCGTTAAATCTTTTCTTACTGTGGTTTTTCTTGCCTCCTTGTAACCACCCCCCCCCCCCCCCATGAGTGCTTAAATCCTCCCCCTTTTTTTTTCCCTCCTCCCTTGGAATGAGCAGTGCATGTTGGGTGTGGTTTTGTGCACCGCTGTATGCACACTACATGTCCCAAAGTACATCTTGCTAGCGAGCAAGAGAGGGTGGCTATATTCCAACATACAGTGGAAGCATGTAGAATGAACGTAGACAACATCTAAAAAGATTAATCGCAGTAAAGAAAAAAAATAATTGAAGGAGGCTGAGAGCAATAGAAGGTACTTTAAGTTAAAGCGGTTGTAAACGTATTTGTGTGTTTATATAATATAATATAACTTCTCTTTTTTTTTTTTTTTTTTTTTCTCCTGCAAGCTAATGTTAGTATGCATCGTATACTAGCACATATTGTTAAACTTGCCTTTTAAAACTAATATTTTCCGGCGCTAAGATGTTAGAGCTGCTTCTGGGTTTGCGGACTTCTGCTCTGTGACTGACTGGAGCCAAAATGACGTCACACAAATGCGTGTGGGAGCCGCCGTTCACGGCACTGGGCTCTGAAGGAACAGCACGGGTGGCTGTAACTTCAGAGTACATGCGCCAGTGACGTCACTGGCTGCATGTACAGTAAATATTTCCCAAACAGTACCAGTTTAGGAGATATTTACACTACCTATAGGTAAGCCTTATTATAGCCTTGCCTCTAGGTAAAAGCAGTGTTCATATTGGCTGCAAATTTCGATTTAGTCTTAGGACTAAAATTGAATTTTTAGTTTTTATTTTAGTCGACTAAAATCTCCAGTACACTTTAGTCGAATAAAATTTTGGTCATCAAAAATCGAATGTGTTTAGTTAAATTCTCTAGAATTTCGAAACTCATTATTATATACTCCCCTGGAGTAAAAAAATTTAATATGTTATTTATGGAAGGTATATGCAATTAGCAGACCTCCAGCTGTTGCACAACTACAAGTTCTAGGAGGCATAGCAAGACTGACAGCCACAAGCATGACACCCAGAGGCAGAGGCATGATGGGAGCAACAGCTGGAGGTCTGCTAATTGCATATCCCTGATTTATGGTGGTTTGAACAAGCTCACAGATTCAGATTTAGTCAGTCTGAGGAGGCCTTTAATGCTGTACAGGGCTCTGGACGGTGGTCTGAGGAGGCCTGTAATGCTGACTTATGCTGGATGGTGGTCGTCTGAGGGATGGCCTTTAATGCACAGTGCCCTGGATACCACTGCCACTGGTCAGAGGATGCCTGTAATGCACAGTGTGCTCTGGACGAACAGTGGTCTGAGGGGAGGCCTCAGGTCTGTAATGTACCACAACTGTTATTACTGTACACCTCAGTCTGCTCTGGGTGCCTGGCAGTGCGGTCATCTCGTCAGGAGTTGGGACTTGGGAGGCCTGGCTGGCCTGTAATGCGCAGTGCTGCTCTCACTCTCAGGTCTCTGGCAGTCGTCTCATCATGGTGCGCTTGCTTGCTGGGAACGGATTGAGGAAGCAGGCGGAGCTGTGTAAAATCCGGAAGTTGGTTCACGAGGGATGAAAATGTGCTCTACTTTTCATTTTAGTTTTCGTCACTGTAAAAAATGACGCAGACTAAATCTTTTAACAAACGTTTACGTTGACGAGATTAACACTGGGTAAAGTTAGTGATGGAAGTTTACTTCCACTTTTAAGAATACTTTTAGTTGAATATTTTTCCTAAACTAGAGTTCAGAGCCGTTATTAATTTTTATGGACTTGCAGAGTGTATAAAGAGATAAAACGTGGGAGAATGTGCATGTATTCCTCAGATGTACTAAATGTTATTTTTATTTTTCCTCGACCCACTTCACGGCCTCATGCACACTGGATGTTTTTTACAGCTGCTGTTTTTGGCTTCAGACAACTTTCTTTTTTTATTTGTTTTTTTTTGTTTTTTGCAGCCAGTAAACTCCCCAGCATGTTGTCCTATGTGTCCATACACACATAGGCTTTTATCAACAGTTTTTGGCAGGGGCATTTTCTGGCTGGAAAACCCCCCAGAACTAGTGGGTTTTGAGAGAAAGCTTAAAAACGCAGCTATCTATTGAGCCATAAACTTTTGTAGGAGTATAATTTATGCTAAACGCTGAAAAACTCATTCTACAGCTACTGGCTTTTTTTTATAATGTCCAGTGTGCATGAGGCCTAAAGCCCAACTGGAAAAAAAACCCTAACCAAATGCCCATTTTACATACCTGAAGCCGTGACCTGATCCTTCTCATCTGTTTACTTTCTGGAGTCCTTCGAGTGTCCACATCTCTGCCTACATGATGTGGATGCCTTCTATTGGTGGAGGTGATACTTGCAGCGGCTGGGTCCCCTCTCATAAGCTCCAGAGGCAGGAGAATTCATGGAGTATGGAGGTGACGAGTGCCCAAGAAGATGAGCAGGGAAAAATGCCTGGTCCACAGGGGAAGAAATTGGCTTAACTCAGAGGAAACGGTGACTTTGACACACTTTAATGCACGATGTGCTACTTAAACTTCATTCTTTGCCTGGAGTTGGGCTTTAGATTCCATTGTTCCTGACTTCTAGGAAATCCACATTTGGTTAACTGGAGCTCCAAATTTGGCCCTGAATCCACAAGAGATATTTTTGGCCATACATGATGAAATCTGTCAAACATCACAGGAAGAATGCTTTCAAGCTTAGCAGATGTTTGCAAAATGTGCTTCTCCATCATTTTTTCCTTTTATTGCAAACATTTTCTTTCCATTTGAGCTCTAATTTTGCTGCTATTAAACAATTTGCAGATTGGTTCTTGTTTTTTGTTGGCGAGTTTCACTGAAAGCTGTAATTGTTTTGGTGTCCTAGATGTGAGTGGAAGATTGGGAGGTGTTCATCATTATCTGCTTGAGTATCTTGTTTTCTAGTAATCTCCTCCTAAAGAGGTCATAATAAATGAATCATTCTTCTTAATACAAACATCAAACTACTTTGTGTGCACATTCCTGAGGCATGCCATGTTTTATTTCCTTTTTGCTTTTCTTAGCGCTCCATTGTGAAATCAAAGTTAAGTTTAACCAAGTATGGGGTATGCATGAATTTTAATCACTAGTTAGCATCTTGTTTATGTGAGCACCTTTTTAGGCTAGGTTCACGCTATCTAAGCATGCGGCTCACAGCAGGGGTCTGGTGCGTCCTCGTTCACTGTTTCAGGTCTGATTTCAGCCCAAATTTTTGGCTGAATTCGGACCTGAAATGGACCAAACGACGCACAGGGCTCCTGTGCAAATTCGCACTGGAGCCGCAGCGGAGATATGTGAACCAGTTCCATAGGGAGTAGTCTAAGTCTCCTGCTATTGCGAATTGGATGTGTATAGTGTGAACCCAGCCTTAAGGTCCTATTCACATCTGAGCATTTTGTAGCTCAAAGCTACAAGACTCTCAACATTTTAAAATCTTTTTGTTATAAGTGGTGCTTGTTCACACACCTGAACACTTAGGGGCCTATCGTTCAAAAAAAGTATGTGAGTTTCTTTTCAATAGGTGCTCCTGAAGAAATGTACAAAAAATGCATGTTGCTTTTGCAGTGTGTTTTGGATCATTGTCCATCTGTATTGTGAAGCGCTGTCCAATCAACTTTGCTGCATTTGGCTGAATCTGAATCTGGGCTGACAGTATATCTCTAAACACTGCAGAATTCATCTGCCTGCTTCTGTTTTATGTCACATCATCAATAAACACCAATGACCCAGTGACGCTGGGAGCCATGCATGCCCATGCCATTACATTGTCTCCACCATGTTTTACAGATGTGTGCTTTGGATCATGAACTGTTCCAAGCCTACTTCACACTATTTTTTTTTTTATTTTTTTTTCTTCCTGTCATTCTGGTACAGTTTAATTTTAGTTTCATCCATCCAAAGAATTTTATTTATTTTTTTTGTAAAGTCTAATCTGGCCTTTTTTTTTTTTTTTTTTTTCAGGCTTATGAATGGTTTGCATCTTGTGGTGAACCCTCTGTATTTGCTCTTGTGAAGTCTTCTCTTGATTGATAGACTTTGACAATGATACCCCCACCTCCGAGAGTGTCCTTCGCTTGTCTGGGTGTTGTGAATGGGTTTTTCTTTACCATAGAGAGGATCTTGTGATTATCCACCACTGTTGTCTAACGTGGATGTCCAGGCTTTTTTATGTTGCTGAGCTCACCAGTGTGTTCTTTCCTCAGAATGTACCAAACTGTTTGGCAACTCCTGATGTTGCTGCTATCTCTCTAAACAATTTGTTTAGTTTTTGAAGCCTTACAATGGCCTGTTTTTCACTTGCATGGACAGCTCCTTTTTGAAAGCATGATGTAGGTTCACAGTAGAGCTGCACAATTAATAGTTAAATCCCCTGATGATCTCTCCTGCAGAGGTTGCTGATTTCTTTCATATAACAAGTGGAGAGACTTTATCTGCTCACTCAGCTGTCAAAAGAAAGCATCCAGGCATTCTGCCAAGTCTTTAACTTGATACATTTTAACTAAGCTTCCTTCTTAGATCAAAGGGAAAGAACTTCTGTGTAAATAAGCTGGGCAGTCTGCCAAGATTTCAACAATGTGTAAATGCAGGAGGTTTAACCACTTAAAGGGGTTGTAAAGGTAAAATTTTTTTTTTTAAAAATAACAAACATGTTATACTTACCTTCACTGTGCAGCTCGTTCTGCACAGAGTGGCCCCGAACCTGGTCTTCTGGGGTCCCTCGGCGGCTGTTTCAGCTCCTCCCTGCAAGCATTAACCACCTTTTATGCGAGCTCCCTCGCATGGTGGTTAGTGCTTGCGGGCGCGCTCCCGTGATACAGCCGGCGGCTATAGCCGCTCACTGTATCACTCGGCCCCGCCCCCCAGCGTGCCGCGTCATTGGATGTGATTGACAGCAGCGCGAGCCAATGGCTGCGCTGCTTCCAATCCATCCACTGTAGCCACTCAGCGGCCAGGGTGAGCGGAGGAATAGATGTCGGGAATGCGAAGCTGACTTTCGAGGCGTCAGGTAAGTAAAACGGGGGGGCTGGGGGCGGCGGTATTGTCAGAAGTTTTTTCACCTTAATGCATTAAGGTGAAAAAATGTTTACCTTTACAACCCCTTTAAAGTCTAAATCTTTTTCTGACACTTCTTTAAGTTTAAAATCAATATTTTTTTGCTAGAAAATTACTTGGAACCCACAAACATTATATTAATTTTAGCAGAGACCCTAGGGAATAAAATGGCAATTTCTGCAATATTTTATGTCACACTGTAATTGCCCAGCGGTCTTTCAAATGCAGTTTTTATTGGAAAAAATACACTTCAATGAATAAAGAAAAAACGAAACCGTAAAGTTAGCCCAACTTTTTTTTGTTTTAATGTGAAAGATGATGTTACGCCGTGAGAATCGTGATCTATCTTCTAAGCAAAAAAAAAAATCATGATTCTCATTTTGGCCAGAATCATGCAGCTCTAGTTCACAGCAATAGAATTCAAATGCAAATACCACACTTTACCCTAGGCTCACACCTGTGCGGTTTGCTGAAATGCACTACAGTCCATTTAACATGGTTTCCTATGGAACAAGTCTCTCTCTCTCTCTCTCTCTCTCTCTCTCTCTCTCTCTCTCTCTCTCTCTCTCTCTCTCTCTCTCTCTCTCTCTCTCTCCCCCTCTCTCTCCCCCTCTCTCTCCCCCTCTCTCTCCCCCTCTCTCTCCCCCTCTCTCTCCCCCTCTCTCTCCCCCTCTCTCTCCCCCTCTCTCTCCCCCTCTCTCTCCCCCTCTCTCTCCCCCTCTCTCTCCCCCTCTCTCCCCTTAACCCATTCTATCAGATGGCGATAAAAACCTAGCTGGGTCAAAATCAAGATTGTTTATTTATTTATTTTTTTTTTTTTATATATGGTCAATAAAGGGAGTACAGCTTTTGGCCTGTGACCTAGTTTTATATAGCATGGCTACAGTCACACAAGGGGCCAGAGGTGAATAGTTTGCCGTGTTCAATGACTCTTCCGGACGCAGTAGCACTGTGGGCACATAAATCTTGTGGATTAGCTGCAGACAAACTCTGCAGTTAATGCTTGCCCTGGGCACACGCTGTTCTCCTCATGCAGCTTGCCAGTGTCTGAATGCAGCCTCACCCGTGCCCGGATCAGAGCGACGATCTCCGTGTGTCACGGAGCTGTGAATTGAATTGCCCGGGCGGCCACAGTAACAATGTCGCGCCTCCTGTAATCGTGTCACACTGATTCAATGTCCCGCCATTGGATCAGTGTGTCATCTGTCACAGGAGGCGGGACATTGGTACTGCAGCTGCCCGGGCAGTTCAGTTCTCAGCTCCGTGACACACGGAGATTGCCGCTCTGTGAAGAGGGAGGGGGGACTGGGGCGAGCTAGGTAGATGCCCTGGCAATGGGCGGCACCAGGGGGTGGGGGGCCCCGCCCAGGCCCCGCCTCCATTTTCGGGCCCATTATCGGCAAGAATTCTCTTTTGGCAAATTGCCGAAAAAGCCATTTTTGGCCGATATGTTTCGGTGCATTAGGGCTGTGGAAATGAACAATTAATTCCTCGATTTAATCGTTAATTTTTTTCATCCGTAGGCTGCCTGCCCTGGGGCTGCTTTGGGCCAAGCTGTGGCTGCAGCGCAGTGCTCCTCCCTCCTCTGGCATCTCCCGCTATGTGTGAGAAAAGTTCCGCCCTCCTCCTAGATCAGCTCATGTGATAGACACAGTGTTCTGTCTATCACACGAGCTGATCTAGGAGGAGGGTGGGACTTTTCTCACAGCGCAGCCAAAGTTTCCACACTCTGCTCCGAGACGCACAGCGGGAGATGCCCACAGACTGTGTAATCCAGGCACTGACTCCAGGCACTGACTACAGTGAGGCTGCCATTATGGGCACAGCGAGGCTGAGATTATGGGCACGCTGAGGCTGAGTTTATGAGGTGTGATGTCCTAAGTCTGGCTTCGGCCGTTGCCATAACAACGGTGTTAAATCAGCTAAAAGTAGTTGGATCTGTATGTGCGTTTATAATCGATTAAAAAAAAAAAAAAATCGATTAATCAAACACGAAAATTTTAAACGGGGTGTGTGTGTGTGTATGTATGTGTGTAATATATATATATATATATATATATATTTATTATTATTATTTATTTTCCAAAAATTGAAATGCGTATTGATTGTCTGCACCTTTTTTGGAGCTGTGTTAAAAAATATTCTGTTTGGTCAGTTAAAAAACAAACAAAACGCACCTCCCCATTGTAATGCATTGTGGTGTGTTTTTTTTTTTTTTTTTTTTTTAAATGCATTTATGAGTCGTATGACCTAAGAAAAACGCACCATAAACACAGTAAATACGCAGGTGTTTTCGGCAGTCCTTATCGGCGCTTTTTATCCCTTTCGGCTGAATGCTGAAAACTCTATTCTTGGCCAATAATTTTCAGGCGGCCGAAATTTCGGTGCATCACTATTGTTTACTGTGCAAATCAAGAAAAAAAAAAACATTGTCTTCCCTCCCATTGGTTTCCACCTGCTGTCATCCAGCTCTCAAAAGCCAGATCTTCTTCTGTGACCAGTAGAGGCTCTGGTGTTTCTCTTTTTGACCCCATTCGGTGGAATTCACGGTCATCTACCCAATCAAGGCAGAATGACAATACTTCACCCCAGCAAACTATATTGATCCATATTCCTTTCACACTTTTAGGCTGGGTTCACACTGTTGCGAACTGGATTCAATTCGCATAGCAGGAGATTGTGACCAGCTCTCTATGGAGTCGGTTCACACATCTCCGGTGGAAATTGCACAGGAGTCCTGTGCGTCTTTTTGATCAGTTTCAGGTCCGAATTTAGCCAAAAATTCAGGCTGAAATTGGACCTGAAACTGAACGGGGACGCACTGGACCCCTGCTGTGAGCTGTAGTGTGGTGATGGTGTCAGGGCTTACCTGGGTAGACTAAGACTACACCTCTCCTTCTCTCCTTCTCTTCTCCTTCTCTCCTTCTCTTCTCTCTTCTTCTCTCTTCTTCTTTCTTCTTCTCTCTTCTTCTCTCTTCTTCTTTCTTCTTCTCTCTTCTTCTCTCTTCTTCTCTCTTCTTCTTCTCTTCTTCTTCTCTTCTTTCTCTCTTCTTCTCTCTTCTTCTTTCTTCTTCTCTCTTCTTCTCTCTTCTTCTTTCTTCTTCTTTCTTCTTCTTTCTTCTTCTTTCTTCTTCTTTCTTCTTCTTTCTTCTTCTTTCTTCTTCTTTCTTCTTCTTTCTTCTTCTTTCTTCTTTCTCCTTTCTCCTTTCTCCTCTCTTCTCTCTTCTCTCTTCCTTTCTTCTCTCTTCTCTCTTCCTCAGGCTGAATGCATGAAGTTCATCAATCAACGCAGGTATAACCAGCCTACCAGATTAGCCTCTGATTATCGAAGCAGCAATTTCTCAGATCTTACACTGCAGATATACAGGAAGAATTTCAGACAAAATTGGAAATTTTTCAAGGTACTACTTGGGCAAACTAACTTAAAGCAGAACTAGAGGGAGCAATAATTGCCTTTCCTTCAACGGTCCCTTGCAGAAGAGTTATTGGAAGTCTCTTCCAATGTTAATTTTGATTTAGTTTTAGTCAGTCTTTTGACAAAAATGCAGTTTTTAGTTGTATTTTATTCATCTGAATTGAAAATGAGTTTTTATTTTTGTTTAATTTTCATCACTGTATATATAAATCTATTTTTTTTATTTTATGTTGGATATAAGCACACATGTCCATTTTACGTCTGTCTGCCTATAGATTAGGGTTGAGCTTCCATTGAGATCCACCTACTAAATTGACAAGTGGTTCTCCATCAGAAGGGTTGTATGAAAGGGGCCAGCGTGTTACTAGCTCTTTAAGAATATAGTCAAAACAACTCTTAGATTTACATGGCTAAAATCGTCACACACAATATACAACGTGATCCTCGCAGCAATGATATGTTGTTCTATGCAGGTTTGTGCAAGAAAGGGGATGGGTTTACAGTGACTATCTCTATAAAGATTCAGTAAAAATGTGAAAAATGATGCAGAGTATCCAGTCGTTAACACTTTGCAGTGCAGGTCTGCTGACATTTATTAAGTTTAATGACATTTGCAAGTTTTTTTGGACATGCAAAATCTTTCCACTATGTTTGCATCTGGCAAGCATACCAGCTCACACTTTTCGTTCACTCATTTTTTTACAGGGAAAGTATCCAAATGCCATTAAAATCTTTATAGGCAATTTACAGTGCAATACCAATTTGTGTGTCTCAAAATAGCAGACTTCAGCAGAGAACTTGATTTTCTTCTTTTTTTTTTTTTAATTTCAGCATTCATGAGATGTTATGCTGAAGAGTTATGGAAGCAACTTTAAAGCTGTACTTTAAAAAAAAAAAAATAGAGTAAGAAGGTATTTAGAAGGTTATTGCAGAACAAGGTTCCCTTTTTTTAAGAGCAGATCGGCCAGAGCGGGTATCTGCAGTCCAAAAGGCCCATTGCAACACTTTTGCAAACATGCAACAGTTGCTTGCTTAAAGTGCTCTTGAAGCCCCTATATTTTTGTTTTTTGTACAATTCTAACCTTCCCCTACCTAGTAAAGGCAGTTATATTTTAAAGCCTAGTACACACTATACTGCTTTTGAAGCAATCATCCGCTAATCTGAACACTAGTACACAGCTTTTGAGAACCAATCATAACAATTCATGCAAAAAATATCCGAAGGAAAGGGCGCGAAAAATTTTCTCATATGATAACAGAATGTGTACGATTTTCGTATAATCAGTACATGATTCGTCCGTTTAAAAAAAAAAAAAAAAAAAAAAAATCCAAGACTGCATGCTCAGAAATTAGAAAAATACAATACATTACATCACTTGCGAAATTGTATTCTGTCATACGAGAATTTTTGTAACTTTAGTAACCTATTGGTTTTCGATATGAGACTAGCATGCAGGAAAAAAGGACGATCATTTTGTCCAATATTTTTATTGTGTGTGTGTGTGTGTGTGTGTGTACACGAG
Organism: Lithobates clamitans; assembly: GCA_037952925.1. NCBI lineage: Eukaryota > Metazoa > Chordata > Amphibia > Anura > Ranidae > Lithobates > Lithobates clamitans. Next base: position 1,689,350 of record JBBGZY010001065.1, read on the forward strand.
GCTTAAGTCCCCCGTCCAGATCCCTGCCACTGCTTCCGATGCAAGGGACTGCTGGCCCAGTGCTATGATGGTGCTGCAAAAACATTGATGCCCCCTGCCACCCACCTTTTTGATTCATTTATCCTCTTCTCTCTCCTAAGAGGACCTTGCCGGCAGTTATCCATTAGGAAGTGTCTGTGTCTCAGACCGTAATGAAGGGCGCCTCCAGGAAGCAACTAAAGTTAAGTGTATGTAAAGTAAATTTCTCATTTCTTTCTTTTGGTCTGTTAAACCATTGAGGGGTTTAAAATCTGTAGCCCAAAACAATGAAAATGGTATTGCTTGAATGCCCCTCCAAACCTGTCTCAGTTGGATCAGCATGTGAAAAGACTGGTGCAAGACAAAATCAGCTTTTTCAGGCTCCAGTAGACTAAAACAAGATGGTGGCCGGCCTGCTGTTGCATAAGGCCTCATACACACGGACGTTTTAACAGCGGATTTTTTGAGCTGTTTTTGCTGCTTAAGAACGCCACTCCATGTTATTCAATGGGCTCATACACACCGTGGCGTTTTAGAGCTGTAACGGGCGTGGTCGTTTTTAAGTTCCCAAAAAAAAAGACCAGCGCGTTCTGAGACTCCAGCGCTAGAGCTGTTTTGACGCAGAAAAAAAGCTAAAAAAATGTGCATTGCCGCTAAACCGAGTCAGTGTCAGCATTTTTAAGCTGTAAAATAAAAAATGTTTATGTGGGTAATTTGGGAGTGGAAAAAAGCAGAGAGATGTGTTTTTTTGTTTTTTTTTAAACTCACCTTGGCGTTAACGCTTACAAATGACAGTAAACGCACATTGACGCCAAATCAAAACACTAATAAAATCGCATTTTTAACGCAGCTTTTTTTTCCAGGTGTTGTCATTAGCTTTACAGCTCGTTTTTTAAAACGTACATGTGTTTGAGGCCTAAATGTTATGAGATTGGTTAAAAAATGGCTTCAGTATCTATTCTGCACCTGTAGAGAACTCCTCACATTTACCCTTTTCGGAGCTTAATCATTTTATAGTTCAGCCCCAAAAAGGGCGAAACGTGTCTGAGGAGTTCTCTACAGATAAAGAACAGGAGCTGAATCCACCTTTTATTACATTTTATGCAACAGAGTTGCTGCTCAGTACGGTTGTAACCCTAGGAAAGTAAGCGTGTTAATGGCAGGATTACCAGATTTAAAAAAAAAAAAAAATATATATATATATACCAATTTAGGCTGCAGCTCTCTCAATTTTTGTTTTTGGATTTACGTTCCGTTTTTAAAGTATAAGTCCAGCCTAAGGGCTGAAGCACACTGCAGCTCAAAAATAAAAGCTGCTTTTACAGGTATTTCAGCTTTTATTTCTTCTTCCAGAAGCTTGTGCTGCTTCTTCAAGCTCCATTTGAGCATAAGCCTTTTTCTTTTTTTTTTTTTTTTTCACAAACCCTTCTAGATGATGATTTTCTTAACCACTATATAAACCAAACAAAAAGCTGGAACAAACATTTTCAAGCTTTTTTTGTGCTCTTTGGGCACTAGCTCCTCTCAACTTGTTTGGTGGAGTTTTTTCTGCCTGTAGGAGCATATGCCTGAAACCAGGTTGAAAAAGCCCTAGTGTGCATGGATACATTGGCTAACATGGAGGGCAGTTTCCAGGCAGAAAAAAATTAGAGCTCAAAAGCCTGTAGTAGCTGCTTCTTTGAGCTGCAGTGTTCATGAGCCCTAACCCTAAAATCCCTGCATCTACAGACATCCACGATCTAACACTAACCTATCTAACCCTATAAAGAAGGAATCCGTATACATAGCTTTTCTGAAGCCGATCTGATCCAGTCTCCAGCGGCGGAAGCTCTACAGAGGAGGACACAGCCGACAACTGCTATGAAATGAGTGGGGAGTGACATCACCCACAGACTTGCTATGATTTTACCGTTGTTGGCTGTGTCCTCTGCACCCGCCTCCACGGCGAAGCTGCAGATGACAGCTCAGCGTGGGATCGGGTCGGATTGGCTTCAAAAAAGGTATGTATAACAATTATTTTATTTATGTATTTTCTTTACAGGGTTAGATAGGTTAGTGTTAGATCGTGGCTATCTGTAGATGCAGGGATTTTAGTGTTAGGGTGGACTTCTACTTTAAGTAGTGGTCAGGCAAGCAGTTCAAATCAGTGCTGCTCTACTTTTGATCTAATAGTAAATCTATTTGTGCAGTATTGTTAAATCTCCCTCAAAAGGATGGACTACAGTGATTAGAGTCTTGGCCATGTGCAGTTTATACAGCATATTCAGATGTACAGCCTATTTTTTTGTGGACATTGGACTATTTTGTATATCAAAGAGCCTTTGGGTCTATTGTGCTTATAGGCATTATGGTGCCAGTGTAGCACTGAAAGAGTTAATAGCCACAATGGGAGCTTTGATTTCCTGTACGTTTTAGGAATGCTGAGTATTTACGTGCACCCTGGCACTAAGCTCCTGCAATTTTTTTTTTTTTTTTCTGTAGTTTTGAAAGGAACATTTGAATGCTTCTGTCTTGAGTAGCAGCTTGTAGACAAGTCACTCCTGTACCTCCAACACTCCGAAGCCCGCTTGCATACTTCCATTGTAACTTCTCTTGTCTTGTTTTCACACGGCTGTCACCCCTGGGGGTTGTCGAGGTAAAATATTACCAGATGTTTTGCATAGACATTTGCTTTTGACGTAGTACAAGGTCTACCTGTCAATTACAATTTTTTTTTTTTTTTCTTAAATTTTTCTCTTTTACAGGCCAATAAGTATATGTATTGTTACCCAATAAAAGGACCATAAAATAACCACACTGGCAACAAATATTCTTGAATTACTATAAAACATAATGCCCTGCAGCCCAGAAAAATGTGGTGTTTCCAAGTCCTCCTTTACTAATGTAAAGTAGAGGACAAACTGGATTCCATCATTGATATTCCGTTCTTGTTTGCTATTGTGCCATGCCAACATTGGTTACTGGCAATCACTCGCTATAATGGGACACAGATTCCTTGTTTGGTTAGCCCATAACCCTTTTTTTTTGTTTTTACTTTTTTTATTTTTTAGGATTTATATAGCGCCAACAGTTTACGCAGTGCTTTACAACTTGAGGGTAGACAGTACAAAAACAATACACTCTAATACAGTAAGAATCAGAGGGCCCTGCTTTTTAGAGCTTACAATCTAAGTGCTGGTTCACATAGGGGCGACTTGTCAGGCGACCTAGTCGCCTGACAAGTCGCCTCCCGTTCTGTGCTACGGAACCGTTCTAATAGGAGCGACGCAAGTCGCTCCGACTTAGAAAAAGGTTCCTGTACTACTTTGGGGGCGACTTGCATAGACTTCTATGCAGAAGTCGTTTTGCAAGTCGCCTCGGAAGTAGTTTGCAGGTCGCCTCGCTGAGGCGACCTGCAAGTCGTGCCGCCCCTGTGTGAACCGGGGCTAAGAGTAAAGGTCAAGAGATACAAGAAGTAGTAACTGTGAGGGATGTGCTAATGGAGAAAATAAATGTACAGTTGTTAGGTGGGGACCAGATAGGCTTCTCTGAAGAGTTGAGTTTCCAGGGATCTTCTGAAACTGGACAAAGTAGGAGAAAGTCAGAAAGATTGGGGTAGAGCTATCCAGAGGATGGGAGAAGCTCTGGAAAAGTCCTGAAGACGCATGGGATGAGGTAACAAGGGAGTTGGAGAGCAGGAGGTCTTGGGAGGAGCGAAGAGGACAATTAGGTTGGTATTTTGAGACTAGATTAATGATGTAGCTGGGGGCCAGGTTGTGGGTGGCTTTGCAAGTTATTGTTAGCTTAAATTTAATTTGTTGGTTGAGTGGCAGCCAATGGAGGGAATGTGTTTTGTTTTTTGTTTTTGTTTTTTTTTTTGTTTTTTTTTTTTTTTTTATGCTTTTGTGTGTAATAAATCTGTAAATATTATGGTTTTTATACTGTTTGCTCATTTGCATAATTTTGGCAGTTTGAGAGAAACTGGTTTACTGGACTTTTTTTTTTTTTTTTTTTTTTTTTTGAAGTTTCCATAGTTACAGACATTATAATTTTAGTAATATTGTCATTGGCAGAGAACATATGGTTCTGGAATTTCAAATCCAAAAACATTAAAAATAAACACACTTGAATTGGACTTTTATAAAGAGGCTCCTGACCTCTCCTTAGGAAAATGCTAGTTATCTGGCTATCGTGCTGCTTCAGTACTCTGAGTCACTGACCTGGAACAAGTTTACAGTGCATGAAGATTGATTTCCGCTGTTTCATGGTCAGAAAATATTTTGAGCTCTATGGACACAGCGTACGTTTTTTCATTTTAGAACATCTGCATTGTAAAATACAACACAATCCTTACTTGAAAAATCTCCTTTCATGTTGTGATTTCTGTCTGTCTACTGGCCATCTCTTTCCACAACTTCCTAGATTCTCTGCATGCTTTTCAGCTATCCTCTGCTGTTTAATATTTCAGAGGACTACATATCCCATAGTACCTTGCTGCCTGTGTCCTGACAAAATAGGCAACTCGGCAGAAAGTCGAACCACATCACTAGCGCTTTCTTTAAACCATCAATTGCTGATTTGGAAGAATTGGTGTTTGGACACACCGGCTACCGAATACGGTCCGGTACAGGAAGATTTTGCTGTTTTCACAGCACAGCTGCTAACGAGGGCAAAGTTGTCGTCGCCTCGGAGGCGGCCATTTTCTTGGTTAGTTTCGGAGCAGAGTAAGGATCTCCGCTCATAATATCGTGCACCGGACTCTATTCGGTTGCCGCTGTTGTGTCCAAACAGCAATTTGTGAAAATGAACAGCAATTCGTCAAAATCTGCAATTCATGATGGTTTAAAGAAAATGGAAGTGACGCGGGTTGCTCATTCTGCCAGGTTCGACATTTTATCAGAAAAGGGCTTTCTTTTGGTGGTATTTAAACACCGTTTAAATCATTTTTTGCTAAAAAAAAAAAGACCAAAAATTTTGAAAAATAAACAAACAAAACCGTCTCATAGATTGTTATAATAAATAATTAATAAAAAATTAAATAATTATAAATAAAACATAATTTTCTCCTGCACTGGTACAGAAGAGGCAGCCGTGGCTCTGTGTGAGGGACCAATGTCAGCGTGGGGGGGGGGTGGTGGTAACGATTACTGATCTTCTGTTTACATCACAGGATCAGCTGTCATTGGCTGACGGCTGATCATGCGGTATCGGCCCCTTACTCTGATCGGTGATGAGAACGCGCAGGCAGCTCTTGCACAGGAGGGCGTCATATGACAACCTCCCGGCAATTAAGGCTGTCATTCGGCTATAGCGCGGGCGGGTGGTGGTTAAAGCAGGGCTTGACAAAATTTGCTTTGAACCTAGGAGCCAGCTAAAGTTAGGAGTTAAGATTAATAGTAATTTATTATTATTATTATTAGGTGAACTTATCCTATAACTTTCACAGCCAGAGCTGTTTTTTGCACACATTTAAAAAATCATTTTAGGCCTGAAGATTACATAAAACCCCCAAAGGTTATATATTTTCTGAAAGCAGACACCCTAGAGAATAAAATAGCGGTGGTTCTATTTTTTTATGTCACATATTACTGCAAAATTTCAGTAAAAAAACCCCCAAATTTCTCCGCATTCAACTCGCATAGCAGGAGAATGTGACCAGCTCTCTATGGAGCCAGTTCACATATCTCCGGGGCGGCTGCGGAGCGCACTGCACTGTGCGTCTTTGGCTTTTGTTTCAGGGCCAAATTCAGGCACAGATTCGGCCCTGATTAATTCCCGAACCGGAGAATGGGGACGCACAGCGTTCCTGTGCAATCTGCAGCCGGTTCCTGTGTGAACTGAGCCTAAAAGTTTTAGGGGGCACAAAAAACGCAATAAATTACTAAATTTTTTGGAGATATATAATATATATTAGATAGAGATAGAGATATATAGCCGAGGGTGCAGCAAGTAAATTGTGCATTTTGATTTTATTTTTATTTTTTTTTATTTATTCTTTTTCAGGCATAGGCGGCCCTTGTGCGTTTTACGTTTGTACATACGTATATGTGGGGTGCCTCAATTTTTTATCTTATTTTTTTGGTGGGGGGGGGGAGTAATTTTATGTGCTTGGGTGTAACTTTAATTTTTTTACAATTTTAAAAAGCTTTAAGTCAGAGATATTCATAAGGTGGTCAGCAGTGGTAACCCTGGTACATTTTTAAATTCTTACATTCATGTATCTCTGTATTGAACATTTTGCTTACGTATGTGTACCTATAACCTGTGGAGTATTAAAAGCTGAACTCCAGAAATAACACTAAGAACACCTGTTAAAAGACATAAATTGAAATCGCCTTAAGATTCATGTCTAAACATTTCTAAGATTTTATACAGCCGTGGTTGATGACCTGCTCTTTCTCTACAGCAGCTAAACAATACAGCTAGGGTCACCTCCCTATGCTCCAGCCTGTGATTGGAGAGCCGGAGAAACAGCAGACTGATGAACCCCTCTCTGCTCTCTCCTGCTGTCAACATGCCAAATTGGCTCCTAGTGCTGCTCCACACACTCCCAGTCTGAGTTCTGTAATACAGGGAATTACAGAAGGCTACTACAAAGTCAAATACAGTACTTCTATGTGTTGCTTTTAAAAACCCAACATTTTTGTTATTTAGCTAATAACTATAGTAACTAATTTTTTATATCTTCCCAAAGTGTGTGCTTTTTAAATGGTGAGATTAAACCATAACATGTCAAGTTTTTACTGCCATTTTGTGCCCCATTTTGAAAATTTACCCTCTATTTGTCATGTTTACCATTTTATTACCAAAAGTGAACGGGAGAAAAATGAATTTTGGGTTTCCCCAGAACAGTAATGGAGGATAAATCTTCCATTGGGGACAACAGTTCTGGTGACAACCAGTGACTTCCTCATTTTGGATGTATATCCTCTAACGTCCTGTTTAGGCTATGAGACAGGAAGTGAAGGGAAATCTAACTCTGATGACAAAAATAAAAGTCACGGAATTATAACCCTCCCTTACTTCATACAAATGGGGAAAAAATTTGCCTTTTTTAGTTCAACTTTTTTTTTTTATCATCTTTTAGAGCTGGTGGTTTCAAATATACAGGCAGAATGCTGGTATGAACATTTTTGTGGAAAGCCACAAAATGGGATTCTTCATGATTAAAAACCAGTATATGAAAGTTAGTAGACTCCTTGCCAACCTAGCATCCTTTTTAGTGAGAGGCTGTCTTCAAATATACAAAGGACAACTTAAAATAAGAATAATTGCTTCCTCCTCCCTGAAATTTTAGGTGGTTTTAGCAAGATTGGAGATGCAACAGAGGTTAAAAATCTCATGCCCTCCTATTGTGCTAGTGCTATCTTGAAAGCATTTTACTCTGAGGAAAGCCAAGTGATTACTTTGAAAAATAGTTGGCGTTTGAGCTTAAAGAGGAAGTAAACACTGATGGGTTTTACTTCCTCTTTTTTTTTTTTTTTTTTTTTCCCCCCTGCAAAGTAAAAGCCTAATGGGCTAGTATGCATCACATTCTAGCCCATTATGTAGCACTTGCCTGAAAACGAAGCCCCCGCTGGTGGCCGCATCCATCTTCGCCCCTCTTCCTTTTGGGGGTCGCGGACTTCGGCTCTGTAACTGGCCGGAATCGCATGACGTCACTCCCATGCAAGCGCGCGAATGGCGTCAGTCACGGCACTTGCTAGTGAAGAAACGCCATGGAGGGCAGTGTCTTTACAGTGCATGCGCCAATGACTTCATCGGCGCAGTGTACAGCAAATATCTCCTAAGCGGCGCAAGTTTCGGAGATATTTACAGTACCTATAGGTAAGCCTTATTATAGGCTTACCTATAGGTACAAGTGACAGAGGTTTAAAACCACTTTAAGCCGGCCATACATGGTTCGAAATTCCGCTGAACTGGCTGATATTCGGTCCATGAATAGACAGGCTGATTGTACCCAAGTCGATTATAACCAGTCTGTCTTTTTTTTTTTTTTTTTTTTTCCCATTCGATTACTGCTGACAGCTATAGCCGCTAGCAGTAATCATTGTATTCTGTTGGCTGGGAAGGTTCCCCACACTATCATGCTGGCAGAACACAATAGCACTGCGGGAGGCATAGTGTTAAAAGGGCTGTAAAGTCTCAAGGTTTTTCACCTTAAAGCATCCTATTCAATAAGGTGAAAAACCTTATGTGCTGCAGCTGCCCCCCAGAGCCCCCGCCTCTTTTTTTCTTACCTGAACCCGCTGTCTCTGTCCTCATTGGATAGATTGATAGCAGCAGGAGCCATTGGCTCCCCCTGCTGTCAGTCAAATACAGTGACAGGGGGCGGAGCCGAGTCCTGTCTGTGGTAATAGAGCAGCGGGAATTGTGAGCATGCCCCCAGGGAAACCAGCTCTCCTTGGAGGCACCCGATGAAGAGGAGGAGCCAGGAGCGCCGCCGGGGGACCCCAGAAGAGGAGGAGGAGGAGGAGGAAGAGGATTGGGGCTGAGCAGGAAACCCTCCTGCAGCAATCCCTCCTACTGTGGTATAAAATCCTTGCTCAGAGCAAATCCCTAGAAAAAAATCCCTAGAAAAAAATCCCTAGAAAAAAGTGAATGTGTTTAAAAAGGACTCGAAGGAGCAGCTGCTTCTACTACCTTTTTTTCATGAGTGAACATCATAGTCACTGGTGCACTTTTGAAGCGAGAACATGGCCTATTGGAATAAACACCCCATACATTTAAGCTCCCCCTTGTGTGTGTGTGTGTGTGTGTTTTTTTTTTTTTTTTTTTTTTTGGGGGGGGGGGGGGTTGTGTGTGTTCAACAAGCTGGTTGAATGAGAGAATACCTCGCTTCCCCCATCATTACATTTTATGTGCATTGGGGAATCCCTCCTGCTGTCACCGAACCTACTGTAGGGTTGCCTTGCAAGCACCCAAACTTTGGTTTACATTGTGATAAATACAAGAAGTGCTGCACTCCACTTACATAAATACTGTGCTCATATTTATGTATAAAAGGGGACCACAGCACTTTATTGTAATAATCCCGAAATAACTATTATCGACTTAGGGGGATGTATGGTTCAGTGCTAGCAGCCTCCAAGGAGTAGGAACACAACAGTTGTAGCATAGGCGCAGAATCTTTTTGTAGTTTTCATCTTTTGGTTTACATTCACTTTAAAAAGGATATCCTTGTAGCAGTTGTCTAGAACCCAAGGATTCGGGTCTTACCAAAGTCCCTTGTAGACACAAATAAGCATTGGTCGGTTTAAATCTTGATTCATCTACCAAGAACTCATATAACCATTTGGGTGGGCTGACGCTCTTGTGAAGCAGGCTGAATGAATGCCTATGAGCTTCAGTTTATGGACAAGATGACCTGCCAAAAAGATAGTATCGTCTTCACGGCAGAGAAGGTTTTGTGCTAGTTATTGTTTAAGACCATTTGGAATATTCAGTGAAAAACTGCTCTTATCCATGTTTAGCACAATGGAAGTATTGACAGAGCTTTCAGTTTTTTTGTGAGCTCAGTAGAACAGTATTAAATGTATACATTTACATTGTAGTGTGGAATATATACTACTTCTATTGTAACACTACTCTTAAACTGAGCAGAATTTTCCAAATGTTTGGAAGGATGACCTCATTTTCACCACCTTGTCTTGATGAAGGTAAAAGCTTTCATAGACTTTTTTTTTTTTTCTCCTCCTCTTTCCTCCTATACATCAGCCATTTGAGGTATAGAAACTGGAGTAAGGCTCGTTCACACGGGTGCAAAGGGCTGTAAAACGTATAAAAACCAGCATATTTCTGCACATGGAGTCATAGGGGTTTGTGTGTTGCCGCCTGTAGAGATCTGTTAGCTGAATGAATAAGTTTATGCTGTTTTCCCACTCCTTTTTAGAGATAAAAACATTTTAACAACCTATTTAAGAATTGGATGCTTTCACGGAAAATGTATTACATCAGTCTGTTACAGCACCATGATGCGAAAAGCTAAGAAAACTACTTCTGGAAAGCTCCGTCTCTGCAAGTGGTATGAGGTAAAAGGCTTTCACCATTCTCTGAGATGAATCCTTGCTCTTTACAGGTGGGTCTGGATCAGCATTTGGCCATCGCCACCATCAAGGGTCAGATCTCTGCTCTTGTGACCTTGTTCCAGAAACTGCTGACTTCCCTTTTTTTTTTTTTTTATCTAACTACCTCATTTGTTCCCTGTGACTCCCATGGTATCTGAATCTAGTTCTATTGTTGCTCCAAAAACAAACGCTTTGAACCGATCAGGGGTATTCCCTTTTCTACTCCAGGCCAGAGCTACCTTCAGTAGGAAGAAAAAGCTGTGCCCTCAACACCACCTTGCCCTTGTGTAAGACCAGGAACACAAGGGCAAGGTGGTGTTGAGGGCACAGCTTTCTTCCTACTTAAGGTAGCTCTGGCCTTTCAGCTTACCCAGGACATCATTCATTCACCCCTCTGTCTGACTTAATTTCATCATAAGGAGATCCCCCCCCCCCCCCATTGTCTGCATGTAGTTTTGAGGTGTACCTTTTTCTTGCAGCCATCGTTTCCACCAGCAAGGTCATACATGCTGGCTGATCGATAGAAAAAAACAATTATTTCATCCACACAAGCAAGGTGGATGGAGGCATCCTCTCTGCTGTTGTATTCTGACAGCAGGGACCCTTCACTGTCAGAATATACTGATCGGTGCTGCAGCTGTTTGGATGAAAATTTTACAGCATTTCACAATGCCCATAGCTGGATTGATGTTCAGCTGGTCCTGCTGAACCGGTCAAATTTCCATCCATTTATGGCCAGCTTGAAGCCTAGCACAAATGGGTCGAATATCGGGCGCGTGTATTGCAGCCAGTCCAATAGAAGCAGGCCATTCGGGGCATGACCAAAAAAGGTCTGCCAATCAGCTCTCTCGGCCAATGGCCGAGAGCGCTGACCAGAGTGTTCTGGCAGGGGCACAGCTGGGGCGATCGCTGTACGAAAACCGGATAGTTAGTCAGCGGCACCTCCTGAGTCCTGAGCTGTCAAGTTTTTTTTTTTTTTTTTTTTTTTTTCCCTTTTAAGTCCATTAAAGTCATACCCCTCCGTGTTTCTGATCAGACTCATGCAAGAAAAACTAAAAGATTTCTGTTTGCCCTTGATTTGGATAGCTGAAGTTGGTATAATCTTTTGCAAAGGGACATTTCACTTGCCTAGTGAATGTAGGAATGTTGTGCTAACTTTAGTGATCTAATAGTGTGTGTGTGTGTGTGTGTGTGTGTGTGTGTGTGTGTGTTTTTGTTTTCTTGCATGTGATTTAGCTATTCTTTCCAAAATAAACATATACTACTACTTTAGTAAATCTGGGTCATTGACTAGAGTGGAGAATACATTTTACCAAAGGACATGGTCGTACATTTCCATATCATTTTGTAAATATTTTCAGCAGACTTTTTTGCTCTTATCATAAATGTCACTAACAGTTGATAGTGAAATTATCTGTATTGGCTAGCTGAATTGGGTGCTTTGAGCATTTTTTATTTGGTTTATTTGACTTGAATTAGACAGTGGCTCATATACAGCTAAGCACATGTCACATATTAATCAAACATGTATTTAGTCACCCACAGTTATCACAGTTAATGCAAAATTGTAATGTTGCTTATCAATTTTAAGACAATCGCATGATTAGTTTAATGTACCAATAAGTTCTTCTAGAAAGTTTTAAATGGCTACATTTTTTTGGGGTAATTTTGATTGTCTGGCGAGTTCTGCTACTACTCGATGTCTCCTCTTTTATCAAGGAGCATCAAAAACACCTCTTAACACAGTCTGTGAATTTGACATATGTTCTTCTTTAGCACACTGAGGCCTTAACTGTCAGCCTGGAATCCCGTAATATAGCATTAAAATGTCAAAGGCACGTGATCCAGCTGAGAAGATTAGAGGATAATGTGAATCCGCATACCAGTGTATTTTCTGACTTGCTAGAAGAGCACTGGCTACTTTTTACTCTGTTTTGCAGATCATTCATCAAAAGATTGCATCAACTTAGATTGTGAAATCTTTTCATGCCGTACATATAAAATATAGCCCCCTAAGAAGATAGAACTGGCAAAGATTACTGTACAGTACAAAGATATTTTGCAAGAGCATCATTGGACATCTTGCACTTGAAGCGGTGTTTGTGTGGGGTGTGTGTTGGTTTGTTTTTTTGTTTTTTTTTTAATCATTTTTCTTAGCTTGCTTTTTTGCTATTTTAGATGCTGCCAACATAACTTTAAAGAATGGAAATTAAAAAATGCATGCACGCATCGGTAAGTGGAGTCGGCTATAGCGAGCAGTACTGACCAGTGTATTCTAACAGCTGGGAAGTCTCCCCACGGTCAGAATGCAGTAACTAGGTTGAACAATATTTTTTTATTATTAATGTATGGGCAAACGATTAAAAAAAAAAAAATGAGCAAACTTTCTTACATTCTTTTCCTAAAAATTTTCATTGGTAGAATTTGAATCTATGGCCAGCTTTAGGTACATTGGCCAAACCTTTAGCACATCAGTTGTTCTAAAGTTGTCCATACATTAAAGTGGTTCTAAAGGCTGAAGGTTTTTTCCCTTCATGCATTCTTTGAATGCCTGAGCCTCAGCTCCTTGGGAACTCTCCTTCCTCATTGGCTGAGACAGCAGCAGGAGCCATTGGCCATTGAGCAAATGAGGAGAGGGAGGGGGACGGGTTGAGTCGTGTGTGTGTGTGTGTGTGTGTGTGTGTGTGTGTGTGTGTGTGTGTGTGTGTGTGTGTGTGTGTGTGTGTGTGTGTGTGTGTGTATATATAGACACGCAGAACAGCAGATGGGGAGCGAGCCTGCTCGGGTAGTCCATAGCAGGCTGCTAGTGTTATGACGGAGGATGGACTATAGCCAGCAGCACTGATCATTTGCAGAAAAACCTGACATGCTGGTTGCTTAGAAGTCAAAGCTGTAGATTGACTTCTGCACAACCAGCCTGCCCATACAAGGATCAAAATGCTAAACCAGCCAAGTTTCGATCCATGTTTGGCCACCTTGAAAAAAAACTTATTGGCACACACTATCACGTAAGATTAGTTGAACTCTGTTGAGAATGCTAGTTCCTTGGCAGTCATTCTGATGATTTTGAATAAGTCGCTGATCCTAAACACTACAACAAGTAAAGAGAAGAACTTGGCGCTTATTTACAGCATGCATTTTCTGGAACTGTGACTGAAAGGTAATGAAGTCCTACAAAGCCAGGCATTGACCTGCTCCCTCCTCTCCTTTTGAAATTTCCTGTGATGCTAACTGGTGTAACTGCTCTAGTCACCTTTGCTCAGGATGACTAGTCTATTAACCAGCTCCTTGCAGTGCTGTCATCACATCAGCTCTGTTGATAGTGGGTGACGACCCGCTCTCTGCTTCTCCTGTTCATTTACCTCCCTAGCATTGCCTTAAAAAATGCCCATTCCCTCCTAATGGATACAGAGATGAGCATCATAGGAAATAGAATTTCTCAACTAGCAACAAGCATTGGAAGGACGCAAAGTGCGTTTTATATCCTATAATAATATTTATAACTGAAAAATCCAGATTGTAGACACCCATATAGTGGAACTACCGTAGAAATCTTTTTTTCCCTTCCTGGCATACACATTAACTTCTTTATTTTTTTGCATAACGGACTTTGGATCTTATTACTGTGCATTGTTCAATTTAATATCATGTAATCTTTTACTTGTTAAAGTGTTTTTGTTTTGTTTTTTGTCTTTTGTTAAACCCAGTATACTTTAGCATGATTAGGTTATGTTCTAGTGTGATTAAATGATTGGTATAGTCAGTGCTGGCACAAGGTCACCTAGAGCCCAGGGCAAACATGCCAAATTGCGCTGCTCCCCTATTTTATTTATGAGCATTATGCGTCAGCAAACCCCCATATTACTTTTATAGCACAAGCCCCCCAAAATAGCATTCCTAGCACATCTGCCCTTCTAGAACCATTCTTAACCCTGCCACCCCACATAATTCCACAGTGCCCAGGGCAGCCACCCCTCCTGCCCACCTCTTGTCCTGGCCCTGAGTTTAGTTTTCTAGAATTGTCATGTTTATAAGTACACAAGCACCCAAACATATACTGGAACAAATTTAATTCATCAATTATTGGATGGTGAGTGAGAAATTAGAGGATGACCAAGCAAGAGACCCTACATTAGACGTTTGGAACCCTATATCTTGGTGCTGGTCGATCGGAGGTGTGGATATGTAACCTGTTGCATTGACTGGCTTTAATTACACTAGTATTTGCTGCATTTTTGGTCTCCTCGTTCTGTTCTTTTTTGCATTGTGAAGACCTTCTAACCTTAGACATGCATGTTCAGAACAGATGTATGTTAACCATGCTGATGTGACGTATCGCCTGCAGAGGAAAAGGACTTCTGTGTCTCATCGTGTGTGTGTGGTGTGGGTTTTTTTTTTTTGTTTTTTTTGTTTTTGTATCAATAGTGGCTTATTTGTTTTTAAGTTCTTTTTAGCATGTTAGCAAGGCCCCTTTCACACTTGTGCGACTTGGGACTGCAAAATCACATGACAAGTTGTACCCCATGGTTTCCAATGAGTAACACTCATATCTGTGCGACTTCAAAGTATTCCCTGCACTACTTTGGTCTGACTTTGATGCGACTTGAGGTCCATAGACCTCAAGATTACACAGGCATTGCTTCAAGTCACGTCCAAATGGTGCAACTTTCAGGCCGCACAAGAATGAAAGGGGCCTTACTAACATGCTAAAAAGAGCAACTTGCTTACAATTACTCTAGAGTGGATAAGAGACCGGCAGATACAGTGATTTTACCAGGATGCTTGCCTTCAAAGACACAAGAACGCTACTTTGCATGTCTCTGCATAGTTCAGTCATGTAACAAATATTGATTCAGACTAAACACACCTGGCAAGATTTTAAAGTTGAACACAAAAAAAAAAAAACGCGCTTGTACTTAATTGTGTGCAATCGTTCTGCACAGAGCAGCCTTGATCTTCTTCTTCTGGGGTCCCTCGTCGGCGCTCCAGGCCCTTCTTCATTGAGGGGGGGGGGGCACCTGTGCGGGCTCGCTCCCAGGTCCCTCTGCTGCATCTATTGACAGACCCCCTTCCCATTTTTACTTCCTCAATTCACACCTCACCTAAGCGAAAATTGTCTACTTGGACTGCTTCCAGCCTCCAGGGACACATCAAACGTCCCATGAAGCTGCAGGACCAGTCCCACCGTGGTGCTATTCCACATGCAGTGGGGAGCTGGCTGTGAGACATCGGGGAATCGCCACTGACTCCCATAACCAAAATGGTTGCACTGGAGAGCGGCAGCCTGCCTAAGCATTAACTGAGGAGATAGTGGTGGATCCCATGTGCTGGTAAGTGTTCGTTTCTTAGAAGTCCGCAGTATTTGTAGCTGCTTACTTTTTATTTACTTTTTTTTAACCAGAGTGAAGTTCCTCTTTAACTGCATTGATGGTTTAGTGGTTCTACGTCAATTCAAATTGTGAATTTTTGTTTGGCTTCTGTTCCATAAATGACTGGAAAAACGAAATAGTAGCATGTTCCTGATATAGAACGTTTGTCGTCTGTAATCAGGCTTTCTCATGCAGTTTTTTGAAGGGTTTCCTCATTAGCTGTTAACCGCACTTATCAGCTAAACACCAAATTCCTGCTCTTTATCTTTGTCAAACTAATTGCCAGGAAATTCACTATTATGGCTATGCCCATAGTTGATTAAGGCTACAATTCTGACCAGTGCGATGCTTGTAAACTTTAATGTGCATAGTGTATTTATTCAGCTCTGGTGTATATTTGGTATACATATTTGTTGAAGGTAGGTATATGTCAAAGCTAGGTATTGTACGCAGGTTACATTGTGTTTAAAGAGCTGTGCTGAATTACAAAAAAAGAACTATGCCAAGTACTGTTTGTAGCTGGAATAAAACATAATTTCAGAAAACCTTTTTCTATAAAAAGAGGATTTTTGCAGCTAATAGTATGAATCGGGTGCACGTGCGTGCCCACTCCTCCTACCATGGCATGTAGTGGCCAAATAGGCTTTGACCAGGAAAAAGCTTCTGTTCCCATGATGCACTAGGAGCTTCCCATACATTACCTCTGTGTAAAATGTGCAGTCAGTCTGCTTCATGGCCTGCAGGGATGGGAATTTAATGCAAAATGTTTCAGGATGTCAGGTCCGGAGTTAAAATTTAACTTAACCAATCATTTTACTTACTTGTCTTATCAGTCATACACTTCCTGTTTTAAAACGGAAAAAAAGATGGTAAAAGTGATATTGTGAACAGTTTATGCTCCCCTGCCATGCTACACAGTAGGAAGGTGACACCACTTTTTTTTTTCTCATTGCAATGTTCCAGCTTCCTTATTGGTGAGGCCTTTTTTGATTTTACCCCCTTCATAAACTGGTTTAACACCTCTCCTTCCAGTGTCTATTGTACTGTGCATTGCAACATACAATGGATATAAAAAGTCTACACACCCCTGTTTAAAATGTCAGGTTTCTGTGATGTAAAAAAATGAGACCAAGATAAATCATTTCAGAACTTTTTCCATCTTTTTTTAATGTGACCTGAAAAAACCGTACAACTCTCTTGAAAAACAAACTGAAAACTTTTGGGGGGGGGGGGGGGGAGTAAAAATAAAAAAAAATAATTAATGTGGTTGCATAAGTGTGCACACCCTCTTAAAACTGGGGATGTAGCTGTGTTCAGAATTAAGCAATCACATTCAAACTCATGGTAAAAAGGAGTCCATACATGTCTGCCATCATTTAAAGTGCCCCTGATTAACCCCAAATAAAGTTCAGCTGTTCTAGTAGGTCTTTCCTGACACTTTCCTACCTTTTTGACATGTTAAAAGGTATCAGTCAGGAGAAGGGTACAAAAGACTTTCCAAGGTATTAAATATACCCTGAAACACAGTATACACGCAGTACACCCTGGAACACACAACCGTTATCAAATGGAGAAAATATGGCACAACAGTGACATTACCAAGAACTGGACGTACCTCCAAAATTGATGAAAACACGGGAAGAAAAATGGTCAGTGAGGCTGCCAAGAGGCCTACAGCAACATTAAAGGAGCTCCAGGAATATCTGGCAAGTATTGGCTGTGTGGTATGTTTGACAACAATTTCCCGTATTCTCCATATGTCTACTCTATGGGGTGGAGTGGCAAGACGGAAGCCTTTTCTTATGAAGAAAAACATCCAAGACTGGCTACATTTTGCTAAAACACATCTGAAGTCTCCCAAAAGCATGTGGGAAAATGTGTTATGGTCTGAAACCGAGGTTGAACTTTTTGGCCATAATTCCAAAGGATATGTTTGGCGCAAAAACAACACTGCACATCACCAAAAGAACACCATACCCACAGTGAAGCATGGTGGTGGCAGCATCAAGCTTTGGGGCTGTTTTTCTTCAGCTGGAGAAGGGGCCTTAGTCAAGGTAGAGGGAATGAACAGTTCCAAATACTAGTCAATATTGACACAAAACCTTCCTCTTCATCTTAAGCTTTCTAGCAGAAGTCTGAACTTCTGGTAAAGCCATTCCTTTGTTGGTTTGGATGTATACTTTGGGTCGTTGTTGTGCTGAAAGATGAAGATTAAAGTTTTTTGGCCCAGCCAAAACGAGGGCCTTAACAGTACTCTTGAAACATACAGTTGTGCTCAGAAGTTTACATACACTGGCAGAATTTACGATTTCTTGGCCATTTTTCAGAGAATATGAATGATGACACACAAACATTTCTTTCACTCGTGGTTTAGTGTTTGGATGAAGCCATTTATTATCAATCCAACTGTGTTTACTCTTTTTAATTCATAATGGCACAGAAATTGCCAAAATGACCCTGATCAAAAGTTTACATACCCTGGTGATTTTGGCCTGATAACAAGTTGACACCAAGGGGTTTCAATGGCTATGAAAGGTAACCATCCTCACCTGTGATCTGTTTGCTTGTCGTGTGTGTATATATATATATATATATATATATATAGAGAGAGAGAGATATATATCTATCTCAATGAGTTTCTGGACTCCTGGCAGACCCTTGCATCTTTCATCCAGTGCTGCACTGATGTTTCTGGTGGATTCTGAGTCATGGGGAAAGAATTGTCAAAGGATCTGCGAGAAAAGGTAGTTGAACTGTATAAAACAGGAAAGGGATATAAAAAGATAGCCAAGGAATTGAGACTGCCAATCAGCAGTTTTCAAACTCTAATCAAAAAGTGGAAAATGAGGGGTTCTGTTGAAACCAGTGTGTACCAGGCTTAAAAGAACGTAAACTGCCCCTTTTTGTTTTTAGATTGGAGGCCCCTGATTTTATACAAATCCATTCCATGTGTATTACTCTTCCTTGTGTCTATTTTGCTTAATAACCCAATATATACACACGTACTGTATTTCAGTCTTCATCATTAGAATGTTGGAACTGGTAATATGCATACTAGACTTTTGGAAGTGCTCGCAATATATTCTGGTCATATTTGTATACATTTATTTTTCACAAACCATGCTGAGTAATGGACGTTTGACCTAGAGCATGATCTTTCTATAAATGGCTGGGAATCTTTTTTTTTTTTTTTTTTTTTTTAACTGGACTAGCCATTTTTCCCTATGACACCTACTAGATCAAATACTGAACTGTATAACATATGTTTGCATATACGCTGTCACCCTCTGTACTGAGACAGAATTTAGATGTAAAAGAGTTAGTTTACATTTCCTAATATATACAAGACACATGAGTCATTCTGTTAGCTGTTGTATTTATTAATGTTATCATGTTATAAACTTTTCATAATTACTTGGGATGCTTTGTCATAGTTCCTTTCCATCTTTCCTGCTCCCAATGTTCTTTCTCGTTGGTCCTGTTTCCCAACAGGAAGCACTTTGGAATCAGTACAAGATGACATAATCCATTTATCATATAAATGTTTCATTGTTTCACTCTTAAAGAACCCTGGTGTAGATAATTTGTTTCTAATTGCAAAGCTGTTTAGATCTTAAAACAAAACTGTATGTCTAGTTTAGATTACATAAAAATGATTGGTTGTCAGAGGGAGCCATGTTTTGTTGGTGTCTACCATTGTACCATAACTCACAAATTAATGTAAAAGCCGAAGAATGTGGAGTAAACATTGAGTTGGAGTGATTCAACTGTTGCGATAGGGGAATAAGGACTGATCCTTCCCTTTGCAAAATTTGGACCTGAATCGCACCTGAACTGGTGAACAGGCATGTACTGGTCCGCAGGCATGAACCTGCGGCTGCACATATGTGAACCCGGCCTCAATGTGTAAGATTATTAGACCTTAAGCTTAACCATGTATTGGGCAGTCTCGGGCCCCTCAAAATTACCACAATGGATTAGCGCTAGGTAGCAATACAATACATTCAAAAAACCATAAGTGTCCATAAGGCAATAATTCATTCTAAAGTGCCCTAATGAATGTGCTTGTATTCTATTAAAAGTGCTCCACACAGTTCATGCAGAAAAAATCCTTTCCAAATGGTGCTCTTCAATGATTCCACACCAAACCCCTTATACACTGAAACTCCACCAGATCTTTAGACACAGGGTTTAGGTGGGGTTTACGTAGGCTTTGGTTATTTCCCAAATCAGGATATCGGTATAGCTAGTTTCCTTAGGCCCCATTCACATGGGGTGGACTCCATCAAGCCGATTCGCCTGCTCAGCGGGGAATCTGTCTGAGCAGGCGGATGACCGGTCCTTGTCTGCTCTGTTGCTGCAGAGTGGGCATTGACACAGCCCGCTGTTCTCTATGGGTCATATGGAAACAGACTGCCTGTCCATTTCCATCCGACTGTCTTCTGACCCGCTAGACCAGATGGGAAACTGATCCCCCATTTGTTTTGTTTTCGTCGGATGTAGGCGGGTGTCAACGGACACATGGGTGGTCCAACCGAGTCTGCCTGGAAAACTGACAGGCGGACCCGATCGGTCCGTCAGTGCCAAGGTGGCCTTTTATTCCCCTTTTATTCACTAGAAGTTTAATATGTAGTGGCATGTATTGATACCTAGCGCTCATCCATTGTGGTAATTTTAAGCTTAAATATCTAACTGCATTTAGGACAAAATCATGGGACGAGCTGCAGGGGTAGTCGATAAATGTTAGGGGTGAATCTGTGGTGCAATGATTGAAATATTAGTCTAAGGTCCCTACAAGAACTGGTAAACACTCAACTTGAAAAAAGCAAAGCTAAGAACTTGAATGTTACTGCTAGCACCCAAATTTTCTTTAAGCATTTATATTGGGAATAGAAATTAAGTTCCTTTTTTAAAATTGCCTGCTGACTCCTAGATTGGACTACTTGTCTGAGAAATTCTGCAGTATTTTTCCACCTGTTAGAGTGGACTTCCACTTTAACACTTAAATTTTCCCCTGCAATCATTATGTGACCAAGTTCAGCCTTATGCCTCAAAATTAGAAAATCCCCAGTTTTTCTGCTTTTTAATATGTAGTATCCAGTGCCATCATATGACTTAAATTCTACTTCCTTTTGAGTCGCATGACCAGTCACAGCACCCGTTTCCATCTATGTGACATTGAAAAGGTACCAAAGTCGCATGACAAGTTGCACTAGTGGAAACAGAGCCTTAAACTCATTACTCACATGTAATGAACAATAGGAATCGATCTGTAGCCTTCCAAACTTTCAAAAAAATGTTCCTTTTTGTACCCCATTTCTTTCATATCCCCCCCCCCCCCCCCCCAGCTGCCACACCATGCACACAGTCCCCATCACAGTTCCATGCAGAAACAACCACGCGGTTGTATACTGTAGAAAATCTGCAGCCTGTTGCATTGTAATCTATCTTTAAAGTTTCTAACAAACATACTTCCAAAGTCCCTCTCCCTCACTCCCAAACAAGGCAATGAAGATAGGAGGGGTGGGGCTGGGCAGGTCTATGCCTGTCTAAGAACGACCGACAACCTTTTCAGGAAGTGAAAGACTGCTTCGCAAATTCAGATAAAGGAAGATAGCGTTATCGGTGAAGCGATTGTGTCACTTAGAAAATCTAATCTAAGGTAGACAATCGGCTAGCCAGAAAATGAATGATCTCTAACATAATGATATTTAACATACTATTAATAGGATTTTTTTTTTTCTTTTGCCTGTACTTCCACTTTCAGTAATTCACTAAGTCAGAAGTCTAGCCTTTGTCAGTTAGTAGGCTGCCTATATCCCCAAGGTAGCTGTGGATTTTTTTTTTTTTAAACGTCTAGAATACTGATGGGTTTATATCTCTTCAGAGCTGCAGTGGGGTGATCTTGCTTCTTGAGTTGCCCACACCATGGAATCTTGCTTTTCCTACAGCATTTTCCATAACGTTAAATGAAAGATGCAACTAAAATAGGTTAGAAATAGTTCACTTTTCCCTGTTGGGAATGGAGGAAAAGTCCCAGCAGGTTTGGGTGGTTATTGGATGTCTCCTGTTCTGTTGAAATAGATGAGAGTTCATCCCGTCAATGGCCAGATGAAGCGTCTTTCCTGTTGGGCAGACTATACTGTTTCCTGAAAGCATTATAGCTCCTTTTTTATATTTGGAGCATATTTCTTTTGTGAAAAACACCTTCCTTCTTTTTTTTTTTTTTTTTTTAATTTTTTTGTTTTGTTTTGCCAATTCAAGTCGGTTTCAGTTGGTGTCCTCCATATCTCTGTCATTTGGTCTTTTTTGTTCCTTGCTGTAAAACGCAACCTACTGTGCTCTGCTGATGGCATGAGGCTGAAAGGTGTTTATCTCGGGCCATGCATTCTGTCGTAAATGCTACCATTCCCTTTTTAGGGCAGATGAAAACTGTTTAACAGACTTTAAATGTCCAAAAGAAATGAGACAGTATAAACTTTTTATTTGGCAGCATGTATTCCTGATGACAAATGAACGTATTTTGGCTAGGAACAGGCCGCGTGTGACCTTTATGGTGATCTTGGAGTAAGAGACGATGCTCGTTCTGTTCTGCTATACAGGCAATGTGCTAAAACACCAAGGGTTAAAGACTTTATTGGGGACTAGGCTTGTTTAGCTACACTTTTAAATGAATCCTCAAGAGAAAGATGTTCTCCTTTCTCTTTTTTTTTTTTTTTTTTAAACAGCTGTTTTTGTTCATGATGCAATTTTTCAAGGAAAATTGTAGCATACCTGCGTTCTTGTGTAGACTTAGGGTCGGTTCACACTGGGGCAACACGACTTCAGCGCGACTTTGTACCGCGACTTCAACGCGGCTTCAGCGCGACTTCAGCAAATTACAAGGCGACTTGAAGTCGCCTCCATGACAGGCGACTTCGCCTGTGGCCAATCACGGGGCAATCGGCTCTCTGGGGGGGAGGGGTTTTCCTTGCAAAGTCGCTTGACTTTACAGAGAGATCCGACTTGGAGGCGACTTCCATTGATTTCTATGGTACAGGTCGCCTACCAAGTCGGATCAAAGTAGTACAGGGAGTACGCTCTGAAGTCGGAGCGACTTCAGTAGCGTCTATTAAGACGCTAGCGTTCACTCCCATCAAAACTATTTCTGGGGCGACTTGAGGGCGTACAAGTCGGATCCCTAGTCGCCCCAGTGTGAACCGAGCCTAAGGTATGTTGCATGCATACTAAGACATGGAACATGGCCTACCTTCTGAAAGCCTCTGATGTTCATCCTGGCAATAAATGAAATAATGTGGCTGTTTTGTTAGCTTTATCCCTGTAGTTGCAGGTATTCTCGCCAAATAGTTTTAAGGCTCCGTGCACACTGGGGGTTTGGCTGCAGGAGGAGGACACATGTGTCGTGTCCTACCTGCTGCCAGCATCACGGCAAACTCTGAGAGGCTGACAGCTGCTGCGGCTGGATGGGGCGGCAGGAAAGAAATTTGCTCCGTGTTACTAAACCTACAGCAGTAAAATCAGTCTTTATATGCAGTAAAGCTTGTTTGATATACTCACTGTGGAACCTAATCCTCCGCATTGTGTAGAAAGGCTGTTTGATCCTGTCTTCTCTGATCCTCCCCTTCTTCTTTTACTGTCCCCAATCCATCTGCACTCTGCACATGCTCAGTTTGGTGTGTATTGCTAGAAAGATTTTATGGGCGTGTTTTTTTTGTTTTTTTTTTGTGTGTGTGTTTGTGTTTTTTTTTTGTGTGTGTGTTTGTGTTTTTTTTGTTTTTGTTTTTGTTTTGTGGTCAGCACAGGGTAAATCAGCACTTTCTAGACAGAGGGTCAAGGGTCATTCACCCTTATAGGACAGTCAGGGGGGAATTAAAACTTCTACAAGCTTTAGTCAGTGCTTGGCTAGACACTGATAGAAGTCTGATAGTAAAATAATTGTTTTTCCATGTTCTGTGTACTGCGAGAAAAACGGTTATAGTGAATTCAGGGTCCTGGGCTTAGTAATACTTTAAGTCTACTGAAGCTTTACCCACACAGGTTGGAGCATGGATGGCGGATTCACAGTGCTTAACTGTGTGATAAGAGCATATGGTTTCACTCCTTAGCACTGTGAAAAGCCTTCTGAATCCTTGCAGTAGACCGTTTTGAATTGTACTTGTAAAGGGTTGGAAAATCTAGAGGGAGTCCAATGGTCCTGCATCTTGCTAGTGGCCAATTCCTGTGATGGTTGGTCATAAATCCTAGAAGGGGGGGCCCCAAGTGCCAAAATCATCAGAATAAGCCCTGGTTCACGCTGAAGCCCACAAGATTCGCTGCGTTTCCATGCATCGCACTGCAAGGCAATCGCACAGTGTCCATGCGATCTTCTGTGGGTGTTGCTGTTAGATTAATGACACCCTGAAACGGATAGCAAAATGCAGTATGATTGTCAGAATCGCATTGCATGGGTGTGAACACCCATGCGATGCGATTAATGTGCGGGGGGGGGAATGGTCCTTCACCATTTTGGTGAAAACGAGATGCGATTTGAGCCATACAGAAAATTTGGCTCAAATTGCACAGACATTGCATGTGATGTGCACAGGAATGCGGTGCGACGCACATGTGGAGTTTTGCACGCACCAGTGTGTGAATCTAGGCTAAAGGTATATTGAGTGACCTATCTGGTGTTGGCACTGATCTATGTTCCCTTGACAGCAGTAACACTATACAGAATGGATTTGCTTATTTCCTGTAACTGCTAATTATTGGTATTTAAAAAATGTATTGCGTAACCTGTAGCAGCCATATCTTAGGGTGAATACTTGGGATGATATCCTGCAATGTGGTTACTATGGTTTACACCAGGGATCTGCAACAGCTGGAGGTCTGCTAACTGCATAACTACAAGTTCCATGAGGCATAGCAAGATTCTGACAGCCACAGACATGACACCCAGAGGCAGAGGCATGATGGGACTTGTAGTTTTGCAACAGCTGGAGGTCTGCTAATTGCATACCCCTGGTTTACACCCTTTCGTTAAAGCAGAATTTCGGGATCGGTACACGGTGTACACCCCCTTACACAAAACACTAAACTGTTACTACTACTAATACTACATTTGTGAAATTCCTTATCATTGAAGAGAAAAGTCTAATTGAATTTTCAGGAAGTCCTCTCTGTAGTTCAAAAAATGCATCATGTATTCTGCCAAGGAGGAGCTGTTACAACAGGGTTTACCATCCAACCTGACAAAACTGGAGAGGATCTGCAAGGAGGAATGGCAGAGGATCCCCAAATCCAGGTGTGAAAAACTTGTTGCATCTTTCCCAAAAAGACTCATGGCTGTATTAGATCAAAAGGGTGCTTCTACTAAATACTGAGCAAAGGGTCTGAATACTTAGGACCATGTGATATTTCAGTTTTTCTTTTTTAATAAATCTGCAAAAATGTCAACAATTCTGTGTTTTTCTGTCAATATGGGGTGGTGTGTGTACATTAATGAGGAAAAAGAAAACTTAAATTAACCTCAATGATTTTAGCAAACGGCTGCAATATAAAAGTGAAAAATTTAAGGGGGTCTGAATACTTTCCGTCCCCATTGTATAATACACATCAAACTGCAATAAGACCTAAAAAATTACTGCAAACTTTGCAGGGATGGTGGAAACCCCTCCTACAGATATTTGGCAGTGGACAGTGCCCACTGCTTAGTGCAGCATATCAGTGCTGCCTTATCAGTGCAGCTTTTCAGTGCCCATTAGTGCAGCTCATCAGTGGAGCCTCATCTGTGCTGCTAATCCGTTCCCATAAGTGCAGCCCTATCAGTGGGGGCGGTGCTGGCAGGGAGCAGAGGAGGAGGAGGAGGAGGACATCACCTTCATAGGCAGTACAGACTGGGACCCCCTCCGCCCACTACAGCAAGTGGGTATGGAGGTAAAAGTCCCTGCTTGCTGTAGAGAACTACAATTGGAAAGTGCCAAGACTGGGGGCTGGGAGTACAGGAGTAGCAGCAGCCACCAGTCTTGCAAACAGGGTATCACAGGGCGGTAACATTTTTTTCTTTAAAATCGGCAGGCTATTGAGTAACTACAGAGCTCAGAATAAGATGGATGGCATAGTCGAAAGGTAGGAGATCAGCAACAAGGACATGGGGGTCGAAAACATTTTTTGCCGGAGTTCTGCTTTAAAGTGCTCTGCAAAGCATGGTTTGTAACTAAAATCCCCAATTTAATGTATACCATTACATTTATAGAAATGTTTTGTAGATCCAAGATGTATGTAGATCAGCTACGTATATTGGGGTGGGGGAGAGAAACACACATTGCTGTTATAGTGCTAAGAGTATGGGATAAAATTGCATAACTGGGCTTTCTGTCTACCAGGGCTGAATAATGAAATATTGAGCTGGTGGCCAAGCCATAAAATACAATGGAGACCTTGGAATAGCTGGCAAGTGATCTGCAGTAGTGGGGTATGGCTGTCATAGTTGTGAGCATATGTCCTGACTCTTTTTCTTTTTTTTTTTATTGCTCCTTTTTCCCTTTTTGTGTGTGGATTTAATTTTCTCCCTTGGGGAAGGTCCAAAATTATTTTTATTTTTTTGTTTTAAAAAAAATAGCAGTGGAATTGATGACATTTGGTATTGCTCCAAAGGACAGCTGTCACAGATGTTCATTGCACGCTGGCTCTAATTTAAAATGTTTCTATTATTCACTGTATGTATGTATGAGTTGTTTTGTTTTTTTTCTAAATGTTTGTATCTTACAGGAACTGTTTGCAATTTATTCAATTCAGAAAGTGATATCAACAGGCCCTGTTCACATCTGGCGATTTGGGTGATTTCTGCCCATGAATCCAAATCGCAATGCTATGGTGGCAAAATGCACCACACTTGTTTGGGTGCCATTCATTTTTAATGGCACCTCAAACGTGGTGCAATTTTGCCACGGCAAACTGCATCATGCAAAGCCTTTCACCCAAAAGATGCTCCTACTCAATTACTGCACAATATATCGCACCAAAACCTGCACGGAATTTAAAGTGCCATTAAAAATAAATGTCACAGACTGATGCATGGTGCTTTTTCCCACTATTGCAATACGATTTGGAGTCACAGGCAGAAGCACAGCAGTTCTGCCCATGATCCCAAACCGCCAAATGTGAACAGGGTCTTTCTTTCTTTTCTTTCTTTCTTTCTTTCTTTCTTTCTTTCTTTCTTTCTTTCTTTCTTTCTTTCTTTCTTTCTTTCTTTCTTTCTTTCTTTCTTTCTTTCTTTCTTTCTTTCTTTCTTTCTTTCTTTCTTTCTTTCTTTCTTTCTTTCTTTCTTTCTTTCTTTCTTTCTTTCTTTCTTTCTTTCTTTCTTTCTTTCTTTCTTTCTTTCTTTCTTTCTTTCTTTCTTTCTCCTGTCATTTCTACAAGCATCTGGCAAAAGGCAGGCAAAGGACTTACCTGCCGGTTTGTGGTCTGAGCTGATCTTTCCCCATTCCTGACTTACCATGCCTTGTTCTCCATGTGGAGGCTACAATCTTGGTAGATGAGGGGGCTTGCTTCCTCATATAAGAGCCTCCAGCAAGGAGAGCAGTGAGCAAACCTGTAGTGACCTCACCAAATCGCACTCCTCCAAATTTTTCTGAGACAGCAGTCAGACGCACACTTCTGTTCCAACAGACTCTTCGCTGTATATCTGAAGTGCCTAGGCACTCTGACATTGCTATTTTTCAGGAGGAATTCAATACAAAAAGTAGATTTTCAAGGTAGTGTTTAGACCAATTATCATTTCTAAATGTTCCCCATAACATGGAAAATGTTAAATGTTTTGTGTTCAGGTCCACTTTGATGTGGCTGTAATCCCTTACATATACCCAGTGAAGTGACTGGCCCCATATAAGCTGGTAAACAGAATAAATACATTCGCTTACATAAATTGTACCTGTTTATCTATCTGAAGTATTCTCTTCTCTACAGCTATTCAAAGCGCTGAATTTAAAAAATCTTATCAGAGTTCAGGAAAAAGAGGGCAGAGAGCTGAAGTTACAATCTGCAGCTTTCAGTGAGGAGAGCTCTGAGAGCTGATTGGAGGGAAGGGACACCCCCCCCCCCCCCCTTGCTGCACATAGGAACTGAGCTGAGGCTGTCAATCAGCTGGAGGTCCCTCCTCTGTCACTTTTTTTCCTCTTGGTGTCAGGAAAACTTGTCAGAAGTGACTCATGCCGATAGCCGAGGAAGGAAGAGGCAGACAGAAATGACACTTGGTGCTCCTAAGCCAAGTACACACTATAGAGGGATATGCTTTGTTCTTATTTCAGGTCTGAGGTTTAGAACTACTTTAAGAAACAGCCTAGTGGCTTATTACATGGAGCTACTTGTGCCCCCCCCCCCCCTTTTTTTTTTTTCAGATATCTGTGACCCTAGAGCAGCCTTTCTCAACCAGGGTTCCTCCGGAGGTTTCTAGGGGTTCCTTGTGCTGTGGCTGATGAATCACCTTTTTGATGGTGCCTACAGAGTTCAAGGTTCAACATCACTTTGCAAAGCCAGCAGCATGACACAAAATATCTAGCTGACCTGCACATGCTCAAGTGTGTCTTTTAGGCTGGAGAGAACATTTACTTGTTGATGAGATGGCCAGGTCACATGATATTGACATCACACATGTGGGTGTGTACATAGGCTGTAGTGGAAATCTCCTCTTACCGGAACTCTCAGCACTGGAGAAACTGTAGTTTATCATGTAACTGTGGTATACAGATCATCCCAAAAAGTATATAGTGGCAGTATTTTAATGTAAAAAGTTTTAGAAGCTGTGGGCATCATGGGGGGGCAGGCGCAAATGAACCATTTTCATATTACTGAGCTTAGTAACACTTTTTTTTTTTTTTTTTTTTTCCTTTTTTATATGCCATCAACCTGGTTTAGATGACAATAATTTTGAAAGTTACAGAAAAAACTTAAACACCTTTTAAAAAAAAAAACGCCAAAAAAACCCTGCAGGAGTGCATAGCTGCCCATAGATAGCAGGGACCAGACTAATTTAAATCCATCTCTGGCTGTTCCTGTGTGAGAAGTTTTAAGCTCTAATGATCGGCTTCTGTTGAATGGAACTCTTGGAAGAATGTTGTTGATCAGTTAGCTGCAGCCACTGATCAGTGTGTTCTGAAAGCAGAGGAGTCTTGCTGTCAGGATACAGTGGCACATCGGGGATTGTGCCTACAATCGCCTTACTTTTGTGGCTGGGGGGGTTTGTTTTTTTTTGTTTTTTTGTTTTCCCAATTAGCCCTCTGGCTGATCAAAAAAAAGTCATTTGTGGCCAACCTTATTGTACATGGTTTTTTATCTTGGAAAACATTATTTTATGACTGCCTTACACTGAGTCTTCACCCACTGCCCACAGTACACACCTAATTGAAATTTGGTTATTGTTAACCTGAAGATGTTGGCATGGACCTCTTCTTTGTGAACTGAGTTAGTCCAAAAACTGATAAAATATTGTGCTTGCAGTGTATCCATCTTACCTGCATGAATTAAAAAGTCAATTTTTGGTCATAAAAAGGACAAAAAATGCACCGTACTAAAAATACCACGTGCATCTTACGTTTGTGAATTTCCACCTATGTCCTGCTGGTCTAGGTCTAGAGTTCTTCCTTAGACTTGCCTTTTGCCCTAGCCCCTGAAAGTGGACAGTACAATCAGCAGGAAGACTCCACTTATAACCAGGAATTGCAGGCTGAATGCAGAAGATTCCCAGATGTGCGGAAGTCCTGTCCTGTCCTGCTTCTTTAATGGCATATAATGCCAGTATAGGAGACGCCTTATAATACGTTTATATTGAATTTGACGCTACTTTTTTTTTTTTTTTAATATTCTTTCCAAACGTCTGCAGTTTCCTTTTTTTTTTTTTTTTTTTTTTTTGGCGTCATTTTATTTCATTCTTTCAGTGACCATGTAATACTGCTGTACCCTGAGCCTGTTAATTAAGAGCAGTGGGGGAGCTTGAACCTTGATTTCAGTAGCAAGTAATGAAACTTTATCTTGGCTCACATCGAATGTGTTCGATTGCTGTGAACCATCCAGCCACCACGTCTACAGTGTTTTTCTGCTTTCCTCTCCTTTTTACAAACGTGACGTCCTCAGCCATGGTGCTGAGAGTTGGGATTAAACCATAAAAGGCAAAACTGCACATGTCTGATGGTATCATTCTCCTAATCTCCCCCCTTTGGCTTTCCCACTCACCAATTTCCTTCCTTCCTTTTTTTTTTTTTTTTTTTTTTTCCCCATCACAAAATTTGGTGTCCATTTACTGTTGGTGTATTGGGATATGCTGTTACGACAGTTGTCTTCTGTCTGTTCTGTTTGACAGTGTGGCTTGCCGAGGTGTGACTCATATGATGATTTCAGCGTTACGTTCAAAGGAAATCTTCTTTTTGGATCCTGTACTAAAATTCCTTTGCCATTTAACATAGATTATATGTTGTAACTGGAGTGACCATTTATCTGCCCCTGCCACAAATACTTTCCTGATATTCGTGTTTAGTTTCCGCTGGATACGTTCCCGCGGGTCTGTTTTCCTGAGATTGTTTCTTTAACCCCTTGTTGCCAGCGCTGCCTTTTTTTAAATTTATTTGAGCAATTATGTATTGGTAAGAATTATGGATAGTTCTGTATAAAATTTTAATACAATCATTATACTAAAGTGATTGATAGAATCTGCCCTGATTATTTATTTTTTTTCCCTTTTTTAAGCATCACTCAATGAGCCCTTACAAGCTGGTATTAGGCAATTTTTTTGTTTTTGTATCGTAGGAAATTCAATTGAGGAGTCTTATTATATTCGGCACTTTTAAGTTCTTTGTAATTCAAACTGGATTACCTGTATAAAGACATTGGGGGAGTTGCAGTAAACTGATTGGAAGAGCAGGGCCTTCCTAACTCTCTTGTATTGATTTGTATTGTTGCTGTATATTGTAAAATGCTGTGCAAACTGTTACATAAATTCTGTAGAATAGACATGTAGAAGGATGTGCCATCATTTTACAGGATTTTTGTGCACGCTCCTGTGTTTATGGGGTCTATTAAGAAGGCCATTAATGTGATCGTCATTGAACATTCTCTGGTTGTGGAGCAAGAGCATTGTCCTTTAAAATACCTGCATTGGGAAGATTCACTTGCAGTGAATGTTTGTTTGACTGTCAGATTCACTACTTTATAATATGCCTCTTTGTATTTGCAGATAAACTGCAGGAAAGTTTTTTTTTATTTATTTATTTTTTCCCCATGTAAAATAAATGACCTCCTAATGTCCTGTTAGTGGCTGCTGCATTTAGTAAAGCTCTTAGACTGGGTTCACAGATGATCCGCATGCGACTTAGAGCAGGGGTCCGGTGCGTTTTGGTTCACCATTTTCAGGTCTGATTTCAGCCCGAATTTCTGGCTGAATTTGGATCTGAAACGGACCAAAAGATGCACAGCGTTTTTCTGCAAAACGAACCGGAC
This sequence comes from Lithobates clamitans, assembly GCA_037952925.1. Taxonomy (NCBI): domain Eukaryota; kingdom Metazoa; phylum Chordata; class Amphibia; order Anura; family Ranidae; genus Lithobates; species Lithobates clamitans. The sequence goes on from JBBGZY010001065.1 coordinate 1,720,251, forward strand.
CTGCTGCAGAGATATGTGAACCGGGCTCCATAGAGAGCCGGTCAAAATCTCCTGCTATTGCAAATTGGATGCGGAGATCTCGCATCCAATTCGCAATGGTGTGAACCCAGCCTATCTTTCATTCAGCCCGACACCTCTAACTGACAAACTTCCAGTGGTGAATCTTGGGTCTCGTCACATGGGTGTAACAATCCATACACCCATTCAAAGGGCTGTCTTTACCCATGCAGGATGCCCAGGTGTTCAGTTCAGTGACAGGCGGCTGTACAGATCTCCAAGTGCAGACCGATGGCATTCTGAGCCATGCTTTGGCCTTCCACGGATGTACAGTTAGAGATGCGTTCGGAGATCCCGTGCAGCTGTCCGCCTGTCAATGATTTGAACAGACTGCACAGAACACCTGTGGATCTCGTATGGGTCTATGGATTGGTACGCCCATGTGAATGAGGCCTGGCTCTTTTAATGGATTATAGGGGGTTACTTGCTTTACACCCCCTCTATTCACAAAACGTCTTGCATTCTTTTCACAGGATGAAAAGCATTCTGTAATGGAGGGGAGAATGTCACCTTCCACACCACCTCCTTCCCTTTGGTACCGTAGTGACACAGATATTTTATCTTCCCATCATAGAATACGAAAACAGATAATAGAGACAAGAGTATATAAAACGTGAGGAGAGTATCGCTTATTAAAAGGTTACATGTCTCTAGTGGTGCTGTCCGCCTACTGCTTAAAATAAGTTCAGGGTGACAGTCGACAATCCGGTACCCGCCATCTGGAGTAGGCTACTTAACATAGAACCCAACCTCGTGCCTTGCACTGGCAGCAGTCAGTGCAACGGTCCAGATTAACTCCGATACAGCCCAACCCGGGCCTCGCTCCAGGGGCAACCAGTGCCTCCAGCAACCTCTAGTGGCGGTGTCCTTCCCTTCTTCCTTTCCTTTTTTTTTTTTTTTTTTTTGGCACTTTTGATGTGGTTCCTATTTATTTCAGTGGGGAGGACCATTCTTGATGCGTGTTTTTTGTTTTTTGTTTTTTGTTTTTTTTTTTTTTTTTTTTTTTTTTTTTTTTTTTTGTTGGTTTGGTTTTTTGTTTTTTTTTCGTGCTTGAAAAACTCCTCCGTGTGAAAGGCCCTAAATGAAGGCTAGATATTTTCTAAAAGCAAAAGCAGCCAGTATTCGGACACTCATCATACCAGGTAATTGACTTTTTTCACAACAAAAAGGTTTATTAGGTCATCTTCCAAATAACCTAACAGCAGAATATGTCATACATAATTCTCATGCGTGATGATCCTCATGCTGCATTCACAACTGAGTTTTTACAGCTCATCATAAAATGCTCGTAAAACGCCCAACAAGCAAAATCCCATCCATTTCAATGGCACCTGTTCACATCTGAACGTTTTGTCACCTGAAGCAAAACGCCTGAACAATGCCCTAAACTCAAAAAAGAACATGAGCTTCTTTGGGGCAGATTACAGGCTTTTTTCTGCTTTTTACATTGGTGACCTGTACAAAAATCGTGGTAAAAACACGTGACTGAAAAGCTCAGGTGTGAATGCAGCCTCAAAGTGTACAGGTAATTTGTTTTTACAAGGCAAAGGTGTGTGTGTGTGTGTGTGTGTGTGTGTGTGTGTTTGTTTGTTTTTTTGTTTTTTTGTTTTTTGACCTGGACTTCAGCTTTGAAGAGGAAAATTATCCTCTGTATCTATCTACATCAGCAAGACCTATGGTTTCTCTGTATCCCTCTCTCCCATCCTAGATGACTCACTCTTTTCAGTCCTTGCCTCTCTTCCCATCATGCAAACAATATAAACCTGTCCAAACATGAATACTGGCTCTAAAAAAAGTGTTCTCAGTGATTGGGTGGTCTGTAATCCATTGATTGGAATATTGGCTCTCAAAAACATGTTGTAACTGATTGGGTGGTCTGTAATTGCTTCATTGTGGCTAGTAGAGGACACTTCTGTAGAAATTAAAGATCCAAGTTTTTTTTTTTTTTTTTTTTTTTTTAAATCAATAGAATCATTCTGAGTAAATCTAATCTACCTGTTAATGAAAGTTTAGTGGCAGTAGGAGTTTGTAAGCTTTTATATAGTAATGATTTTAGTGCATGGGCTATTCTTGAACATTCCGTCACTGGTCTCGACTGCCATACTAATCATGCATGCAATAACTATATTTCACCTGCCTTCTCCTATCCCATTCATTGGCATAGAAAGATGAGATGAATTGGGGAGGGGGGGGTTGGTTGCGTTTTTGCCCCCCCTGTTCCTGTTCTAGTTGAATAAGAACATGGGTAATCGAATGGTTCCTCCCAGGACTAGAACGCTGTGGGATGGGCACAGTTGGTAGAATAGTTGTAAAAAACAAACCTCACTTTACACGACAAAGGATGCCTAACTCCTTTAACTAACAGATGGTGCATGCAAAACTTTTGGCTCTATAAAAGAGTACCTCCTCTGACGTTACGACCTGTTTTGCTAGGTGTAGTTTCCATGCAAGCAACATATGGTAACAAATTTCATGCTCTCTGATCCAGCATGTCACCAGTTGGTGACGCTCATGGAGGGCAGGCAACATGCACAGCTGCTGTTCTATACAAAATGGTTTGTTGTAGAATGATGGACAAATGGCAAAAAAAAAAGCCATTTGGAAGATAACGCAAGGGGTTCTGTTGTCTGATTTGGATGGACCCTATGAAATATTTATTTTTATGAAAATCTGTATAAACATTGTTTAAACCAGCAGTAGGCGTGTGTGAAGTGGATAGTCATCACCCAGTGACAAACACGATGAAAGCATTCTACCACCAGAGAGTAATGTGCTCCGAAAATGTCTATATCTGTGAGAAAGTTCTGTGTTTTCATGCACTGTGGCCAGGGATCATTAGCCCTGCTTCATTCGAGCTGTCTGATAATATAAACTTTTCAATCAGTACTTATTTATAGCCTTTCTCCCCTAGCCTAGGAGGTCAATCCCACTGTGGACCGAACTTAAAGTGATTTGTAAGGGATCACCTTGTAAAACAACCCATTGCATTTAAATTTCTATTTAAAACTGAAAGAATTTTTGTACAGCTATTAAAAAAATAAAATGAAATAAAATATCTATATCTATATCTCTCACACTCTCTCTCACACTCTCTCTCACACTCTCACACTCACACACATGTAGGGACGAAAGATGAATGCTGCCAAGTATAGGAATATCCTGGAAGAAAACCTTCTCCAGAGTGCTCAGGACCTCAGACTGGGCCGAAGGTTTACCTTCCAACAAGACAATGACCCTAAGCACACAGCTAAAATAACGAAGGAGTGGCTTCACAACAACTCCATGACTGTTCTTGAATGGCCCAGCCAGAGCCCTGACTTAAACCCAATTGAGCATCTCTGGAGAGACCTAAAAATGGCTGTCCACCAACGTTTACCATCCAACCTGACAGAACTGGAGAGGATCTGCAAGGAGGAATGGCAGAGGATCCCCAAAAAGACTCATGGCTGTATTAGATCAAAAGGGTGCTTCTACTAAATACTGAGCAAAGGGTCTGAATACTTAGGACCATGTGATATTTAAGTTTTTCTTTTTTAATAAATCTGCCAAAATGTCAACAATTCTGTGTTTTTCTGTCAATATGGGGTGCTCTGTGTACATTGAGGAAAAAATGAACTTAAATGATTTTAGCAAATGGCTGCAATATAACAAAGAGTGAAAATTTTTAAGGGGGTCTGAATACTTTCCGTCCCCACTGTGTGTGTGGGTATCTATTTCTATATCTTTCAATGGGTGGGTTACCTTCTTTTCTTCCTATTTAATGATATCAAAGCACGGTCAGGGTGGACTCCCAATCCTTCACCAACAATCAATTAGAAAAAAAGACGGGACCAATGCAGCATCTTCTTTACTTCAAGATTCATTCAATTACAGAAAGTGCAGACGTGCAAGCCACTGTACAGTATCGAGCATCACTGCTCTTCATCAGGCTTTTCTGGCTATGTGTGATATACATATATATATAAAAGGTCATGCTTTTATCCCTGAACCAAAGTGTGCTACACAGGTGTGGAGCTTAATTTAGTTGTAATTAATAAAGCTAACATTAATCATATCTTAATGATAAACCCTATATTACGTGGATAAATGGAAACAATCAATCTTGCTTATACTTAAAATAATGTCAAACATTTATATACTTCTATCACAATCCTATTTAAATATTTCCAAAGGGTTACTCTCAAAGATAATTCCCCTATTTTCAGTCTGACAATTCTTTGTTTCAATTTCATTCCAAAATGTGTAAACAGAATATAAGCCTTCAAATCAATACGATGTATCCATTAAATCTAGGGAGACAAAAGAGAAACATATACATCTATATATACACATCTTTTATCAACATATATATGTATACATTTAGCTGTCTGAATCCACCTGTCCAGTCATATCCTACAAAAAATAAGTATAGGTCTTAGGGCTCTTTCACACAAACGATCCGTTCAGGTCCGCTTGTCAGTTTTTTAGGCGGACCCTCCATAGACCTCTATGGAGCGTCAGATGTCAGCGGTGACATGCCCTCTGACATCTGACCTGCTCCGATCCGAAAAAGTGTAAAGGAGGAAAAAACCTACTTTTCCATCCGTTTTCGGATCGGGTGACGATGGACTCTACGGTCCGTCATCATCCGATCCTCCATAGGGGAGAGCGGCGCTCTGCAGAGATGGACCTGTCATCTGCCTGCTCAGCGGGGATCCACGGAGCGATCCCTGCTGAGCAAGCGGATGTTCACGGGGGGCGGATCATCACAGATCCGCCCCGTGTGAAAGGACCCTTAGTCTCTATTCATACCCTTGGGGTGAAGAGACTGTAACCTATTAATCCACCATACTTCACTTTTTTTTTAGTTTTAAAATTCTGTCACCCCCTCTCATCACGGAGAACCTCCTCTAAAACCATGAAGCGTAATTCTGACTCCTTATGGTTTTTCCCCAGAAAGTGTCTTGATACTGGAAGACCGGGTTGTAAATGCCTAATTGTGCTGCGTTGTTGAGCTATTCGGTCTCTTATTTTCTGAGTGGTCTCACCTACATAAATAAGGTTGCAAGGAGATATATATATATATATATATATATATATATATATATATATATATATATATATATATATATATATATATATATATATATATATATAAAAATTGCGTACGACGACTGACAAGTGTAATAGCCATTGATCACTATCTTCTCCCTATTATTAGGATGAAGATAGTGATCACCCTTCACTCTGAGATCGCATTGAATGCAGTTTAAACAAGGAAAACATCCCTTCCTTTTTTCCCAAGATAGATATAGATAGATAGATAGATAGATAGATTATATCTATCTCATATTACAATTTTCTTATTTATTTTTTATAAATGATTACATTCCCTCTGTTCTCAGCTGCATAAGAGCTGGGGGGAAGGAGAAGCAGCATCACACTGGACTTCCCAGTGAATGGCTGTGCAGCGGGGGCATTTTACGACAAGCCTGATCATTGGAGGAGAGTACACTGAGTTCCCAGCATAGCTATAGAGAACTGACCACAGTGTGCTCTCCTGCTTAGTGTGGTCAGCTTTTAATAGGAAAGCAAGGGGACTAGCAGGAACACCAAGGATTTCACATAAAGAAAGCAATACAAAGGGAACAGGATACTTTCTCATACAAGTACATGGTATGGCGCAGACATATCAGGAATATGAAGTATTGGGGGTAACACGCTTTTTAAAGTGTCTCTCAACCCACATCATAAATAAAAAAAAATCAATAAATAGCGTATTACATACTGTTCATATTCAGTCGCTATATTTGTTTTCTATATTCTGCAAAAAAAAAAGGTCATTCCTAAACCCTGGAGTAGTCTTGTGTGTAAAATTATTGATCAGAGGGAAATCTCTACCCTAGCCTTCCAGTTGCCGTTTCTCAGCAGATTGTCTTTGTCTTTTTTTTTTTTTTTCTGTGTGTGTTTTTAGATATATATTTTTTTTTTTTTCCGAACATATCAACAGAAAACATCACCGCAAACAGCATCCAGATGTGAGCCATATGAGCTGCCAAGATAGCTGTCTGACCTCTGAGAAAGTGAGGCAGGACACGCAATTTCTCCACCAAATATTTTCTTTCTGTGACTGGCAGATATAAATATAATTCCCACTTACTGTTCTTTTCTCACTCTAAATCCTTACCCCCTTTAAAATGTGGCCTCCCACGGAAACCTTATGGCGTGGCTTTCATTCTGATTCTATTTTTGTATCGAATGAGAAAGGGGGGGGAAAAACAGGCATTTACTCAGAAAATGTCTACACAGCTAGTATATACCAAAATATATGGATAAAACAATATTACAAAATTAATTATTACAGCACATTCATTTTTCTGAGATTCTAAAACCGAATGTGTGTATTTCCAGTGCTCCATAACCTTCTTCCCTCCTTCTTCTTCTTTTTTTTTTTTTTCCCTTTTAATTAGTCATAAAGAGTGCTATATTCTGGGAGATATGTGTATGTTTGTTTTAGGATGGGAAAGAGTTAAGCTCTTTTGCCTGGTTAGTGATTTGTTACCATAAGCTCATTATCTTCTACAGCAGTACACAGAAGTCCTGAGCCCTTATCTCTGGTCAGCACTGCTAAAAGGGACCAGGTGTTAAAGGTGCCTCCATGCAGAATTGAATAGGTATAGTACATCACCTTGCCTAACAACCAGCATGTTTATGCAGTGATGATCTTTTGATAAAGGCTCAAATAGTCCTCTGTTGTCTTGTGAAAGCTGATGAGCTAGAATTTCAGTGTTTCTCAACTCCAGTCCTCAAGGCGCACCAACAGGTCATGTTTTTGGGATTTCCACTATTTTGCACAGGTGATTTGATCAGTTTCACTGCCTTAGTAATTACCACAGCTGTTTCATCTGAGGGAAATCCTGAAAACATGACCTGTTGGTGCGCCTTGAGGACTGGAGTTGAGAAACACTGAGCTAGATGCTATACAGTCATTGTTTCTCCCGGAGAACCTCTTAAAGTGGAGGGACACCCTAAAATAAAAAATAGCATTAAAATTCTTAAAAAAAATAAAATAAAAATTTGAAGAAAAACTTTTTTTTTTTTTTTTTTTTTTTCTTACCTGAAACCCTTGCTGCTAGGCAGTCTTCCTAATCTGCCTCTTCCTATTCTGCGGTGCTTCCTCCTCTTCGGCAAGCAGCCCCGTTGCCTTCTGGGAACTGTGTGTGTCCCAGGAAACAACGGGGCCATTAACAAAGCGCCGCAGAAAATGGGCAGTGAAGCCGCAAGGCTCCACTGCCTGTTTCCCTTAGGATGGAGGCGCCAGCGGCTGATCTGATGGACGGATCGGCCTCGGGGGGGCCAAAATCGCGGGCTCGCTGGACAGGTAAGTGTCCTAATTAAAAGTCAGCAGCCACAGTGTTTTGTAGCTGCTGACTTTAAAAAAAAAAATTGTGGCTGGAACCCCGCTTTAAAGTGTATTTGGAGGGGGAACATTGGGGTTAATTTACTAAAGGAAAATTAGACTGTGCACTTTGGAGAAACTGCACATTGCGGCGTTTAGTTAATGAGGAGAAGCTCTGCTGACTTCCATCATTCAATCATGTGCAAGCAAAAATGCTGTGTGTGTGTGTGTGTGTGTGTGTGTGTGTGTGTGTTTTTGTTTTTTTTAATTCTCCTTGCACGTGATTGGGTATTCTTTGCAAAGTGAAACTTTACCTCATTTACCAAGCTCTGGAGCAATTGCACTTTGCAGAGTACACATTCTATTTTGCCTTTTAGTATATCAACCCCATTGAGGTTGATTTACTGAAGACAAATACACTGTGCACTTGCACTAGAGCTTAGTAAAAAAATGAGGTAAAACTTTACTTTGCAAAGAAAACTCCATTTACATGCAAAGAAAATAAAAAAACAGTCATCTGTCCAGGACAGCACAGAGGAGACAGGCTCCACCTCCGGAGGCAGGAATGCAAACTTTTAATGGGGTTGTAAACCCTCATATTTTTTTTTTAAAAACAAACATATCATACTTGCCTCCACTGTGCAGTTCGTTTTGCAGGATGACCCCAATCCTCATCTTCTGCGGGCCCCTATCAGTGCTCACAGCTCCTCCCCGCATTGGTAAACCCCACAGGAGAAGCGCTCTCCCTGGGGGTTACATTGCGGGCACGCTCCCGAGTCCAGAATTTGCATGGACACAGAATGCTGGACTCGGCCCCAGCGCCGGCGTCATTGGATTTGATTGACAGCAGCGGTAGCCAATGGTTGCGCTGCCATCAATCTATCCAATTGAACCGATAGCCCTGGGTAGAGAGGTAAAGCGCGTCTCCGCTGTGAGAACGAACAGGCTCAGGTGAGTAAAGGGGGGGGGGGGGGCTGGTGGGCTGCTCAGTGACAGAAGTTTTTTCACCCTAATGCATAGGATGCGTTAAAGTGAAAAAATGTGAGGGTTTACAACCCCTTTAAGTCTTTAAAGGGTGGCCACCATCCCCCTTCCTCAGTCTCTTTTGTGTTTCCTCCACCAGAGCTCTGTCTCCCCTGACCCTAGGAGGCTGTCTTTTCACAACAATCACTGGACGAGACCTTCCACCTATCACCAAAGACCAAGAGGTCCTTGTCGTGGTGGAGAGACTAGGAGAACCTCCTGCGTGGTCTCCAGTGGTCCTTTCCGGTGTTTGGATCAATATACAGCAAGTTTATTCATGGACTGCTCTTCCTTCACCATACACCCCCCCCCCCTTATTTATTTTCTTTTCCCCTTCTTTCTTAATGACCTGGTTTCTCCCTGCAGATATGAGTTCTTCTCCTGAGGAAGCGAGTGCTGTTCTAGCTCTCATAACGCGTCAAGAGATATGTGTAGGAACTCTTTCTCTATGGACTATGTGCAATGTTGACATCCATGCAACTACCTCTAGCTCCTATGTATTACTGCTGAAGTGTTTCTTTTTAGGCTATGTATATTTTTAATGTAGTAATTTTTTATTAATTTCGATGTGTCTCTCCAAGTCCCTTGGGCATTGTTCTATGTATCATTATACTGTTTGGGGCTGAGATTCATTATACCCATGCATGCCAGCTACCACACATGGTTCATGTGGTTAAGAACAGTGGGCTGATCTCACAAATGTACAGGAGTATAAGTAAGGTGGGGCAAGAAGGGGAGGTGGAGTCCAGGAAGAAAACTAAATGGGAGGAAGAGGTTGGCACAATAACGGATGAACAGTGGAAGTTTATTCTGGCATTAGGGCCAAGGATATCTCTATCACCGTCACAGGGGGTCTCTTATCTATATTTGGTTTATAGACTTTCTTACACACCAGAGAAATTATTTAGGTTTGGTAAGAGGCAGGATGCGAAGTGTCAGCGGTGCGGAGATAGGAGAGGAGACCTAGTGCATTTTTTTTGGCGATGCCCCAAGTTATACAGGTATTGGGAAAAATTAGTGGAGGAGATTAACGCAATATTTGGGTCTTCATTGGAAATGGAGGCCAGAACTTGCCTGTTGTTTGCTGGAGGAAAATGATATGCTGAAAGACACCCAGACCGCTATTATAAGATGCCTGTTTCAGGGAAGGAAAATCATAGCACGGAAGTGGCAGGAGAAAGAACCCCCAACAGTAGGAGAATGGAGAAAAGAGGTTAAGGATATGATCACGAAAGAGGAATTCTGGTACAGAAAGAGAGGTAGTTTAAAGAAATATAAGAATATATGGAAGTTATGGCTAGAGTATGAATGGGTTGGATAGGTGTAAGAATATTAGGGGGAATGGGTGGTGTGCGAATGGGATGAGAGGGTGGTGGAGGGGAATAGAGGGACGGGGGGGGGGGGGGTGGGTATGAGGGGAAAATGGTGGGTTTAAAGGTTTGTGAATATTACTGAAGATTGTATATGTGGTCTCTATATGATCTGCTCGCTTGGAGGAAATCTGTGTTTTTGTTTTTTTTTTTTCTTTTAACCATAAAGTCTAGGATTAATAAAAACAAACAGAACATTAGCCACAATGATGTGGAAAAAAAAAGACGGGACAAATTTTGATTTTCAAAGTTGATACGACTTCTCTTAAGATAAATTTTTGCTGAAGTGGCAAAAACCAAAAAAAAAGAAAAAAAAAACCCAAAAAAAAAAACCAGATGAGTTGCCCTAGCTCATCCGTCTTTGATTTCTATAAGCTTGCTGGCCATGACTGATAGCATCCACCTGTGCTTTTCACCTCACAAATACACTCATTCTTGGCTGACCCAACACAGCCTTGTGAATGAGTCCTTAGCACGCAGCAACAGGCATCCAAACGCAATGGAAGTGGTGTGAATCTAGCCTAACAGATCACTCCAATAATGACAAAGACAGAAAAGCACTGGGGACAGCTAAAGTGGAGCTAAACTTGACTATGAAATCTGTTTGTTGTAGTCAAACCAGATCCCTGACAACGTAACTTGGTATTTAAATATTGAACACAAATAATAATCGGCTGTAATCATTGGTCACAAAATACACATTTTAAATAAAAGGAAGTGATTGTCAGGCAGTAAAGTATTCCCTATTCAGTGAGCTAGGATAACGTGAGGAAATGGTAATGGAATGAAGTGGAGTTGCACAATCTGGCCAAAAGTATGTGGACACCCCTCCCAGATTGAGTTCAGGTGTTTCCAGTGAGGGGAACTGGTGTTACAACATACTGACATTTTAGATTACTGTGCACTTCAATCCTTCTTTTTATTTTTTGGCAACGATTTAGGTTGGGTCAGTCTTCTGTTCCACCTTAACTGTGTCATAAATTAGATCTATATAGACAAAGTTGGTTGAGTTTAGTGTGAAGTTACTTGAGTGGCCTGCAGAGATCATTGACCTCCACCCTATTGAACAACTTTGTGTTGAATTGTAATGCAAGCCAGGTTTTCCTTGTATAACAGCAGTACCTGGTCTTACAAATCCTCTTGGCAGAATGGGCAGAGGCACGCTGTAGAGCGTCTTGATGGGAAAGTGGGGGCCAGCTCCATGTTAACGCCTATAGTAATATAGATGTGATAAACAGGTGTCCTTTTGGCCATATAGTATATTTTACAGTCTGTCTGGTAAATGATTGCCACCTTTTTCCCCCCAAAATAGTTTTCTGTCATACCAATATGTGGTTGGGAATACCTCCTGATCACTTTATAATATTGCCCATATCTGATTAGCTTGCTGCACGTGATCCTTTGACTTGGCTGTCAGTTTTTAGATTTTGATAGCATTCTGAGCACTTACACTTCCTGATCACTTACCTGCCAACCGTTAAATACAACTCCCTATAAAGGAATCATTTAAAGATGGAAAATGTTAGACGTGTATGAAAACCAGAGATGTTTAAAATTATTTGAAAGCAGCTTACATCACAAATTCTTTAGAACATGAAACTTTGGAACATTCTTGTTCTTTAGGCATTTTTCTTCCTTTTTTAATAGTATGATAAAAAATATAATCCAAACTGTGAATAAATCGTAAGAGTGAACATGACTAATAAATTGCAGGTTCGGAGTGATCCTTTCAGTCTTCTGGATTTTATGTCATCACCTGTGTATTACTGATCTGTGCACACTTCTACATTTTTTTATTAAAGCATTTCTCCTCCCATATAAGGCAAGCTGGTGAGTCAGGAATTGCGTTCTAAATTTCAAGATTCCTTGCTGCCTCAGTTTTAAAGGCAACATGTACTGAACTTTGCAAAAAAAAAACTAAAGCTTCAGTCAACCATACCATATCTGCAAAGTGTATCTAAGCCAACTATTATGAATATAATAATATATAAATCAGCTTGCCTGGCACTAAAGGCACATTCCACCATTTTGACAAAAAAAAAAAATTATAATTTATTTTTTTTTTTTTTTTTTTTTTTAGCATTGTACTCCTATAAAGCATTGTGTCTGTGAATGGTTGACATGGCTGTGTGGGATTAACCCTATGATTCAGGTAGGAGGGGGCAGTTTGAGAGTGGGGGTCTGCCCTAAATATAGGTCTAAGGCCCCTTTCACATGTGTGGATCGATCAGGTTCACCTGTGAGGTATGGTGTGTGTGTGTTTTTGTTTTTTTTGTGGTTGGACCCTTCCGTCAATCGGATCAGATGGCAATCGGGCGTAAACGGACGTAGATGCGATTGGGCTGCATCTGTGTCCGTTCTGCATAAGTGGAGTGAACATGGACCAGCCAGCTGCCTAATCAGCAGTGATCAGTGCACAGATTCCCCGGACCAGGGTCAGGAGTCCACCCTGTGTGGAAGGGGCCTAAACCTGAAACGTTAGTCCGACTGGTGGAATCGGCCTTTCCTTGTACATTTAATTTGTTTAGCTTTGTTTCCTACTTATGGCAATTTTGCATAATTGAGAGGATACAAACTCTTAGCACTAATCCCACACATTATTAACCTAAATATGTTTGAAAATGTTTCTGTATACTACCTTACTGGTGCATTAGTGCATGTAATTTCCTGTGTTTGAAATAAACGCCAACTTGTGAACAAATTTGTGGTGCTGGAATGCAGTGAAAATCGGAGTTTGGAATCTATTTCAGTTTTCTGCACCTGGGAGGCTCTTTTCCCACCCAGTGTAGTCCTGAGATTTGGTTGACATTCCCAAACAAAAAGCCCCTTGAGGCCTCTGTACCAGACACCGTCCCATCTGGGAATGACATTTCTAACTCTAGTAGTGGTAGACTTTTTCTTTCCTGCAAAAAAAAAGGTTGGCTAGATGATTAACCCAGTTACGTGGAAATTAACTTCAAGTCCAAGATTTAACTGTATTTACCTTCAGCTAAGCTATTTTACAGCACAGAACAGCACTGTAATGTGACAGATACAATTAATTTCTTTGTGGCTTATAAGTACACCAGACCATCATTATTTGCATGGATGCTGTGAATAGCCGAGCCTCAATCTTATTGAAAATCTCAACTAGGGCAGGATATATACATAGAAATGTCAGCACCATTGCATACCTTAACCCTAACATCACAAAATACAGCATGTTTAATTTGTGAGGGGATGGCTGGAATTGGAATTTGAATTATTTTGAGCATTTGAAAGGGTTAGTTCACCTTTTAAAAAAAATAAAAAATAAATAAAATACTCTGTGCAGTTCATGAACATTATTCCCTAATTTTAAACAAATCAGATTTTTCTTCTCTAGGACAGACCAGCCATTAGGACAAGTGCCCCCTAGCAGTACAGGAGCTTGCCCTGCACATGTGTAGTGCAGTTTCTTGTTGCCGCAGATGACCTCAGTTCTCCCGTTACATCTGCTGAGGCCCTCACGGCTGGTCCACATTAGAAAAGGGAAAGAACAGAGCTGTGAAAAATATTAGAATTGTTTGGGGCAGGATTCACTCAGTTCACAAAAAGCCTACAGGTATGGGAGGAGCATAAATTTGAATGTTTGTTTTTTAAAGGTGGATTAGCTTAGAATTATGAAACTCTGTTCATGGACTGCATAGAGTATTTATTTAATTGTATTTATTTTAAGGTAAACTTGCCCTTTTAAATACGTTAAAATGTATCCTCCTTTTTGTTTTTTTTGAGCTTGGAGTTTATCTTTTTTTTTTTTTTTTTTTTTTCTTCTTTTTTGGCACAGAGCTTTTAGTTCTGAGCACGATGACCTACCCTAGGCCCCCTTACATTAACCCCCCCCTTATCTTAACACCATCTCTACTCCCCCCCCCCCCCCCCCCCATTACTATAAGACACCTTTCACACTGGGGCCGCCCGTGCGTTAGCGCTAAAGCACTGTTTAAGCACCACTTTTCGGCCACTAGAGGGGTGTTTTTAACCCCCGCTAGCAGCCGAAGGGGCTAAAACCGCCCGTGTTGCGCCGCCTGAAAAGTGATTCAGAAGCGCTGCACATTCATTACAATGGGCAGGGGCGTTTTGATAGCGCTGTACACAGCACTCTCTAACCACCCTAAAGATGCTGCTTGCAGGACTTTTTCTAATGTCCCTCAAGCGCACCGCCCTAGTGTGAAAGCGCTTGGGCTTTCAAATTTGGGGCAGTTTTCAAGTGCTTTACAGGCACTATTTTTAGCACTAAAACGCCTGAAAACTGCCTCAATGTGAAAGGGGATCTAACACTAACCTTCCCTAATGATTCACTTCCTCCCTCTTAACCCACCCTCCCTCTCTATGTAAAGAACATACAACTCCTCTTAAATTCTTAATGTTGATAGCTCAAAGTGAAGTTTTATTCTCTATGGCATCACTGAGTCCCAGTTCAGCTATGCCTGGCCAAAGAAAATAAAGTTCTGTGAGGCACCCTATGGAAGTTGGTGTGTCTTGTATCATTTCCCATGATCCTTTTGGAATAGTTTTAGGGTTGGCAGAGGAGGTCTATGTTCCTCAGTGGCCGCCTACATAGCCCCTTGCTATCCGCCAGTAGGATTCACCTTCTACAGCTTTGAAATACATGGTGGTGGCAACAAAAGTGGCTGCCCTGCTTAAGGACAGTAAACAACGGTCGTCTTTAGCAAAAACTGTTGCCATGAGCCATCGAAAGAAAAGACTAGTTTGTGGATTAAGTAGAATGTATCTAAAAAAAAACAAAAAACTGCAAAGTGAAGAAAGATTGTGGTAAGGAAATGCTTTACTCTTGCTTTTTGGAGCATTTTTGCTCTGGGTGGAGTTTTGCTTTGACTTCTTGTTTACATCCTTGCCTCTACTGTGGTGAAGATCAACCACGGCACTACCTGCCTGGAGTTTGCATGTTCTCCCTGTGCCTGCGTGGGTTTCCACCTACACTCCAAAGAAATACTAGTAGGTTAATTGGCTCCTATCTAAATTGGCCCTAGTATGTGTTTGTATGAATGTGAGTTGGGGACCTTAGATTGTAAGCTCTTTGAGGGCAGGGACTGATGTGAATATACAATATATATGTAAAGCGCTGCGTAAATTGATGGCGCTATATGAGTACCTGAAATAAATAAAATAAATCTTTCTGCATCAAATACTAGCCTCAAAATCTACTCTTTTGAAATGGAAGCCCTTTATTGTTAATCTAGTTCTGCACATATTCTGAACCAGCACTGGCTTTTAGTGCATTTATGGAGGCATCAATTTTACTAGTTTTTGGTGTTTTAACATTGATATATTGGTATAAAACATCACTTTCCCTATTAACTGGTAATGTTTCAACACTGTATACACTTTAGTGTATGAGTTTTCCTTTTGCATCTCAGTATCTTTACTTAACTTGGCCTCTACTCTCCTCTAACGGAGTATGTTATGGGATTACTCATTCTGTTGCTCGTAGAACAGGCAAAGCAGTAACATTTTCACGCAAGCTCTGCAGTCAAATTTCGGAGACAATGACAAATATTCCATAAACCCATTCCAACTTCTGTAGGTCACTATCTGACATTTTGTCTCTTCTCCCTCGATGCTATGTACAGGAGTTTTCAGCATTCCTGCAATACAAAGGCATTTTGTGTTGTAACACTTATGCCCCCTGCACTGTACATACACTATGGGACATTCTCCTACAATGAGCAATCTTATTAGAAAACAACCTCCTCTCACTGCAGGAATGCCACGGAAAACTGCAAGTTTGCAGAAGATATCCAACATGGAAGTACAGTGTAAAGGCCATCACTTGAACCTTTTGTGTGGTTATTTAGGAATTTGATCTACAGTACAGGTTGTACTGTGATGTCAAAGTCCTGTGATGTCCTTTGATGTTAAAGGTCATAGCTGCAGCTGTATTTAAAGTGGAAACTGTAGTGACTAGTTGGTTCTTGCAGCACGGGATACTTGGTATAATTTTCCTCCAGATGCTCTATTAAAGTGATATGCATGTTCTATCTGCATTTCTTAGGTTTACCGTGAGCTTTAAAAAAAAAAAAAAAATTGCCTGGAGGATAATTCAGTCAGTCATAGGTGGAGTTGGGTCAAACACTCCCCTGTTCGGTTCGGACCCAAACACTATTAAAGTCTATGGGACCCAAACTTAAAGTCCCCATATAGAAGGCTTATATGCAAGTTATTGGCCATAAAAAGGGTATGGGGGCCTGGGGCCTGGGTACTGCCCTGGGGACATGTATCAATGCAAAAGCTTTTTTTTAAAAAAATTGTATACAGGAGCAGTGATATTCTGCTTAAAGTGAAACAATAAGAATGAAAAATTCCTTTAAATCTAGGGCCTGGAGTGGGGGGGGGGTCCCCTTAGTCTGCCTGTAGGGTGGTGCATCTGTACTGTGTATAGAACCTGCTGAACCTTTTTCGTTGTAAAAAGGTGGCCTTTTTACAATGAAAAACAAATTACATTCAAAGTGCCGGCAATACAGTACCATTGCTGGCAATACCAAAATGTTAAACAGCGTGCCCCCCCCCCCAAAAAAAAATCCATATCAGACCCCAAGCATGCAGCCTGGTAAGTCAGGCTGCATGCTTGCTTGAATTATACCAGGTCACATGCCCTCAACCCCCAAAGCACCTTGTCCATATGTTGATGGGTACAAGGGCTTCTTCCCAACAACCCTGGGCTGTGGTTGTGGGTAGGGGGCTTATTGAAATCTGCAAGCCCCCTTTAACAAGGGTGTCCCCCAGACCCCAGTCCCCCTCCTATGTGAATGAGTACTAAATCAGAGGGGCATTTCCAGATTCCGATAAGCCCCCTGCCCGCAGACCCCCACAACCCCTGCCCAGGGTTGTCGGGAAGATGCCCTTGTCAGAGCCCCCTTTGGAGAGAGCAGAACTGTGTGAGGGGCTCAGCAGGCCCCACCCAATACTGTCTGCCTGCAGAAAACTACAGGAGGGGATGGAGCCAAGGCCAGTCACCCTGCACATGGAGAGAGAGGGCGCGACAGTGACTGGTCTTTTATTACAGAATATTCCTACACAGAGGCAACGTTTCACTCTGGATTACTGCACAGATCTGAAGGAAATACACAAAGCGCATTCAATGAATAATACACAGGACTCTTGTATTTTTAGGCAAAATTTGCTTATCCTGGAGTTCTGCTTTACCAACTATTGTGTTTTTTATTTTTTACTATTTTAAGGTAAAAAAAAGACCAAAAATGTGGGTTTGCTTACATCTTACTTTGTATTCTAAAAAGGTAAAAAAAAAAAACATCCACCTCTTCACCCTTTTATATATGAGAGGCAAGTATGTGCCTTGCCAAAGATTTTTAGGGAAGCCTTGCACTTGGGGCCCATTCAGACTTATGAACAGTGGTGCAGCAAGCAGATTACTGCAAAATGTATGTCCCAGTGTGTTCCGTTGCCATTTATTTCAAATGGCACTCCACCAAACTAATACAGTATCTGCGGGTACCTGCCATGCAGTTTGTTGGGCTACGTTAAGACATATTTTTTTTATTTTTATTTGTGCAGTGGATAGTTTTTATTTTTTTTGAAAAATAAACTGATTTCTGCGGCAGTCTTGTGTCAAGCTGAGAAGGTGAGTAAATGTCACAGGTAGAAATAAAAACAAAGAAAAAAAGATTTTTATGATCACGGTGCTCCTTTTTTTTTTTTTTGTTTGTTTTTTTGGTGGTTTTTAATATTTTGCTGTCCAAAAACTGTCGTATCTGTTCTACAAGAGATCATTCTCCCATGTGCATGTCCACCCTTAGCCTCGGCCTTATTTGGCTTCATAGGCTGGCTTTGGCCTTGATCTGGTTGAAGAAGATGAAAAGCGAATTAGCTGTACTAATATTCAGACACGTGACTTTTATTCTAATATCACGCAGGGAGCAGTAGTCCTTGACCAAGTACAAGGCTTAGGCAATTTTAAGCTGGTACTGACATGCCCACACTTTTTTTTGGTTCCCAACCTTCTGTATGATATTCGGATAAAATTGGGGATGTGCAGCTACCCATTAAGTCAATTCAATTTTTTTTTTTTCAGCTTTTATTAGTTTAACATAATTAGAGACCAATGAATGGTTTCTGAGTTTGTGGTTTTCTGTGCTTTGGTCTTGTCTTCATTAAATATAAGCACGAGTTTAATTTCAAAACTCTGCTGACCCAAGGGACTTCATAAAACATTTTTTGTACTTTTATAAAAACTCCACTAAAACAGAACAGTTTTTGGCATCAGAATGCATTCTCTGCAGCAAAAAGTTTCGATCTGTAACAATCATCCTGGCTTGAGGAACGATTGTTGCAGATTGGAAACGTTGCTACGAAACTCCATTAGATTGCAGCTATACTGCTGCCAAGATCTTATCTGCTTTAATAAGATTTAGTAAAAGCGTGGATGTTTATCATGAAATCCCTTGTGCGGGAACATTATTCGGAATGTTCCTTCCCTGTGTGCCCTAAGAATTGACTTTGAAGTGCAGGAAGCTCTTTATTGTAGTGTGACTACATTATCAGATTCTTAAATGTTCAGGAGTGAAAATTTCAAGTTGCTGATCAGTTTAACTAGTTTTGGTGTTGCAGCAGAAGTATACTACTTGCACTACTGATGTATTAAACCTAAAACTAAACCACAAAACAAAAATGTAATGTAGATTTTCAATCAATGTAGTGGCTGCAAAAAAAATTATATATTTTTTTTTCTTTATTTGCACCTGGTGTTGCAACAAATACCGCTATCCATGAGTGACAATGCTTACCCTAGGTTCACACCTATGCGTTTTTCAGCCAGTGCAGATTGCATTTTTTATGCTTGTTTTTTTTTTTTTCTCTTTAACGCACTGTGTACAGCTGGTTAAGGAATGGACTGGGAAGCTGGCTGCAGTGCCCTTAACAATCGATGAGTCATCAGCTGTCAGCGGGTTTCCCTGCAGACAGCTGAATGTAAAAAGGAATTGCCAGCAATAAAAAAAAAAAAACCCACACACACTCCCCAATTTTTTTTTTTTTTTTTTTATTGCTGGCAATTCTTTACATTCAGCTGTCTGCAGGGAAACCCTCTGACAGCTGATGACTCATCGATTGTTAAGGGCACTGCAGCCAGCTTCCTGGCCCGCTCCTTAACCAACTATTCAGGTTTTTTTTAGGGAGGGGGAGAAAACAAAATGCATGAAAACTGCATGCAGAAACGCAGGTTTAAAAACACAACTTGCCTGAAAACCGCATCAACTGCAACCGCATAGATGTGAACTTAAAGTGGTGGTCCGCCCACCGCTGCAAAAACTAAGTCAGCAGCTACACATACTGCAGCTGCTGGCTTTTAATAATAGGACACTCACCTGTCCTGGAGTCCAGCGATGGCAGCTGATGTTTCCATTGGCTGTCAGGTGCTGCCGGCAGTGTAGCCTTACGCCTCCACGCCGGGAACTCTACTGTGCATGCGCGAGGCTCCGCACCTCTCTCCTACTGGCCCGGCGACGGGGAGGAGGAGGGAGCTGAGCGGTGACGTCAATAGCTGTGGCTCCAGGAAGTGGGAACAGGATACCTGTCAAAGACGAGTATCCTGTCCCCCTAACCCCCAAAAGGTGGCAAATGTGGCACCGGAAGGGGAAGGAAACAAATGAGCGGAAGTTACACTTTTGGGTAAAGTTTCTCTGTATACTGTATCTCACGTTGTCACCCAGGGCTAATCTCCTGAGTTAAGCTGGCTACACATTATACAATTTTCTTGTACAATTTTTCCTTTAGATTTACCAAAACCATATATCTAGGTCAAACCTAAACACTTTCAAGTTGCCAGCAGTCAGGCAGGCCCTTGCACTATATAGTTAAAGGAAACTGACCAAAAAGAATTGTATAATTTGTAGCCAGCTTTAGACTACAAGCACTTTCTTCTGCCCTCATTTCCATTTCTTTAGGCGGGAGGGATTTTGTAGTTCAAGGAAGATTGATGAGAAAGCTAATAATCTCCTCTCAAATTGTGGCATTAATGCACAGAAAGTTACAAGAACTCAAGAGATCCAGAAGAATCAGCAGACTTTCTCCCGGTGTACTGGAAGCTAAAATATATTAAAGTGGAACTCCAGGAGTGATCTTATTTCAAAACTTACATTGGTCCAGGTTGGCTTGATATATGTATCTGATATCTGGAGGACCACTGGGAATGCTAAAAATCACTGCAATAGTCGGCACTACATACGGTGATAGTGTGATCTTATGGGTCCTGCTCCAGCAGCTTCCCTACTGAACACAAAGGGTTGCTAGCTTGGTACCTCCACCATTCAGAGAACACCTTGTATTTTTTCAAATAATACAAGACATTCTCTGATTGGAGAAGGGTAGATCTCATGATGTCCTCTCCACCACCCCCACCCTCCCTATTTCCACCTCCTCTCTGTTTTATTGCAACCCCAGGTACAGCATACAAGAAATGTACAGGGCTGTGTCCTGGAGAGACGGTTCTTGAAAGCGCATATTAAACAAAGGCACGCAAGATAAATCATAACTGCAGTCATTTTTGTATCTTATGGCTTTTTTTTTTTTTTTTTTTTTGGGATTTGTTTTAATATCTCTCAAACTTTTTCAGATTGGTCAAAGAATAATTTAGATAAGATCTTGATGTTGGGATATGGATGTTCCATGCTCAGTCATTCCACTCGCTCCCTTTGGGTTTTTTGGCAAATTGATTTGTTTGCTTATTTTGGTAGAATTTTGTACACTTTATTTATAATTATTGCATAATGACTGGAAATACACAGACTTATCAGTGAGGGGGAATCAACCATAACATTCACCGATCTTGTTGCCAAGTCTTTTTTCCCTAGCCGATCTATAAGTAGACCTAAAAACAAACTGTTAGCCAGTTAAAGTCTTGTACAGGCTTATTTATTTTATTTTTTTATTTTTTTTCATTCTTCTATTTTTGTCTGCATTCCACATCCTGCCATGTTTTGCAGCACACCACTTCCCCAGCAAAGCATGGTGTGCTCGCTATGACAGCCTGAAGCTCCAAATAAAGATGTTCAGGAGATAAATGTCCTTAGAAAGCTGCTTTCACTGGTGATTATTACATGTCAGGACAAATTGTTTTGTGGTTTGTTTGTGCAGGTCTTCAGTTTGTGCATTTCTTACAAAAAGTCAGGTTTAATAGCAATAAAGCTGAATTCCAGGCAACCCTGCAAATACAGTTTTTAAAGCCCCATACACACTATTAGATTTTCTGCAGATTTTTGTCTTCAGATTTACCAAAACCATGTAGTGTAAGGGCCTGCCTGATTGCATACAAATTGAAACTCTTAAGGTTTGACCTCCCATATTATATGGTTTTTGTAACTCTGAAGACAAAAATCAGCAGAAAATCCAATCGTGTGTATGGGGGCCTAATATATAAATATATATATATATATATATATATATATATATATATATATATATATATATATATATATATATATATATATATATATATATATATATATATATATATATATATATATAATGCACTTTCACCACCAAAAGGATTTTCCATTCAATTCAGCATGATGCAGGCACCCCTGCCAGACAACATAGTTGGGTTCTTGACCTCCACTGCAGCAGCACACCTTGGTGGAGAACACACTTCCCCCTTTAAATCTGCCAAGTGATTTTAATGCAGCACACTGATGAGATAAACACCCTTCTTTTGGTCAGCATGTTCACAGTCAGTACATGTTCTTTCAGCAGGCTCCTAGAACTGTCCCTCCCTGCCACAGCTTGATTGCTGCTGTGCAGGAGATTACAGGAGAATGATATAAGAGCAAACTTGGAAACTCTCACACCATTTTATGAATGCCTGATTGTAGAATAAATGCCTGACATCCCAGTTTAAAGGAATCTGTCAGTGTAGGAATATGGGGGCTCACACTGCCGAAATGGTTTTTAAAGGTGCGTTTACCAGGCCAGTCCTCCTCATCCTTCACTTGTTAAAATGATTATAAACATTAATTTATTTTATTTTTTTATAGTAAACAGGTGATGCTTACCTGCTCTGTGCAATGGTTTTGCACAGAGCAGCCCCAATCCTCCTCTTCTTGGATCCCCTGCCGACACTCCTGGCTCCTCCCCCACCACCAAGTGCCCACCATAGCAAGCTGCCTGCTATAGGGGCACTTGTGTGGGCTCGCTTTCAAGCCAGCTCTGTGTATTCATAGACACAGAGCTCCATTCTCAGTCTCTAATTGACATTAGTGGGAGCTAATGACTCCCACTGCGGTCTCTGAACCAATTTCCATTGCAACTTGATTCGATTTTGATACGACTTTCGATGAGTGCATCTTTGTTACGACTTTGGCGTTGATCAATGTGATCTTTTTTTTTTTTGTTTGTGCTGTCCAAAGTTATTAGACGTGCAGAATGAAAACATTTGTTTTGGTTTCGTTTTGGTTTCTTAATGATTTGAAATCGCATCAGTCGAAGATTGAGCGACCGATTCAAATTCTGTGTGAAGAATAGCGGATTGTTAAGGAGCAGGCCTGAAAGCCGGCTGTCCTGTCCTTTTTAACCAATGACTCATCAGCTGTCAACGGGTTTCCCCACTGACAGCTGAATGTAAAAATAAGAATGCCAGAAATGTAAAACTAAATGCAAAAAATGGCGTGTGCCCCCCCCCCCCCCCCACACCAATTCATACCAGGCCCTTTGGGGTACTTAACCTTTTATTTGGGTTTTTATTTATTTTTACGCTTTTTGTTGAATAGTAAGAGCACTATGTACCCCTTAATCATTCACATGGGGGTTTAGGGGGGGGGGGCAAGATCTGGGGGCCCTGCTTGGGGGCTTCTAGATTCCAATAAGCCCCCGGCCTGCAGACCCCCATAACCACAGGCCAGGGTTGTGAGGAAGAGGTTCTTGTCCCCTCTGCAGCAGCAGAGAAGGACTTCTTGAGGAATGTAGTTCTGGAGGTGTGCTTACATCAATAGGAACTTATCCCTCTATTGCTTCTCCTGCAAACATTTTACGAGCCTGATGACATTGCATGGGGTACCAAAAGCGATTTCTCGCAACCTAAAATCAAAAGAAAAAATTATACTGCGGGGACATGCTGTAAAAGGGGAGAAGGTTTGGGTTTAAATTTGGGTAATGGCTGAACAATGTAATTTTAAAGAGCAATGGCCTGTACACATGATCCAAAAATCGGACGACAGATCGTCTTTTTTTTTTTTTTTTTCTTTTGCATGCTAGTCGCATATGAAATGA
Organism: Lithobates clamitans; assembly: GCA_037952925.1. Lineage (NCBI taxonomy): Eukaryota > Metazoa > Chordata > Amphibia > Anura > Ranidae > Lithobates > Lithobates clamitans. The sequence goes on from JBBGZY010001065.1 coordinate 1,743,336, forward strand.
AACATAAAAAATTTACTAAAATTCTCGTACAACAGAATAAAAAAATCGGAAGTGATGTCTGTACTAACGATCCGATTATCATACGATCGCTTTCGAAGACGCAATTTATTTATTTATTTATTTATTTTTTACGGATCGTGTGTTAATGTAAATTTATTTATTTTTACAGTTGCGTCTGATTATTTAACAGTGAACTCCCCAGTGAATGTCTTTTTTTAGGTGCCTTGACACCTACTATATTATACAGGCTTGTTTAAAGTCACTTAAAGTGTAGATTCTGATTTTAACCTCTTCAGAGTGCAATTGTGAGCAGCATTCTCTGTGGCCCTGCTATATTAAATTGCACTGGATTTCCTATGTACCTTGGAGGGTTCAGTTCTCTACCTAATGTAAAGAACAGTGAACAGCCTTTGCTTAATCGTAGTGTTTTTTTTATTTTTATTTTTTAATTATTTTTAAGCATATGATCTGCCAACATGTGCCCTATCTGACAACCCCTCATGCTGACAGCTGCTTTGGTGCAGGAAGCAAAATAATTGTGCAGTCTCATTTATTGCCTTGCTCTGCAGGTGACCTGAGATAATTTTTTCTACAGCCAAGTTTTTTTTATTTTCTTCCATGCAGTCATGGGCTGAAAATCCGGTTTTCCATAAACAAATTTTGTTGAAATTAAAGGCCTTGTTTGTTTTGAATATGGAAAATCTGAGTCGTTCTTTATCCAGTCACCCCGCATCAGGCTTTTCTTAACAATTTACTTTGTAGCAATCCTTCAAAACCCGATGCACATTTTCACTTTTGGCACAAGGCTTATGTATATCTCTTCCTCTCTTGCAGCTGGAGGTGACCCTGGACCTGGCGGAGAGGCGGGTGATCCGCTCGGCGATTCGAGAATTACGCAACAAAGAGTTGGAGAGATGTGAGGAAGCCTTGGCCTCTAAACGCTTCAGATCGGAGAGAGGACAAGAGGACAAAGAGAATCAGCCCGGGTTAGTTCATGTCTTTGTCTTCTAGTGGTCCTTCATTAAAGGGAAGCTATAGTGCATTTAGTGTAAGCATTGACTAATTGTAACATTATTATAGAAAGTAATATTTTAAGACTATAACATTTTACGTGCTTGTTCCACATTTTATTGCATTTTGTAGTCCTGTTGGTATTGCTCCTTAAGTGGTCCTCTTGCTGACCCAGAGGCTTGCACTCAGACAGGAATACTGTAGTACTGTCACTGTATTTTACTGAGTAGGAAGCAGAACTTACACATGCAGTAAGCAAGCTTAGTGGGTTTTACCTCTAACTGTAATGTACTAAGATAGAGATCTCTATATATCTGTGTATCTCAAACACACGCTAGAGTGAATTATTAAAAAGTGTCTTAGACCAATTCTGTTTTAACTGGTTCTGTTGTCCATAGCAGCCAATCAGCTTCTAGCTTTCATTTTTTCCACACCGCTTAAAAAACTGATTGATTGGCTATGCTCCAGTTAAGACAAAGTTTCTCGGACGCTTTTCGAAAATAAATTTCTCCCCCTGTGCTCTTTAAAAACATTTGAATGATTTCCCTTTTTAATTCATAAATGTAAAAACCCTTAAACAGAACTGCAGACAGGTAATTTTAGTTTGCCATTTTATCCAATTCAAAACTTTTTTTTTTTTTTTTTTAAATAAAGCTAATTAAGTACCTAAGTCAAGCTTTGTATTGGCTCCCTGTAACCCTGTAACCTCCTGCACAGCATGACTGTCAGATTTATAGCACAGTGCAAAAGAATTGAGCCTTAACAGTAATTCTATGATGGCATAATATGTATGCTTACACGCCTAGGGGTGAAATATTGACCAAAACTGTAGGTCCAAACCGCAGTACAGAAAACCCAGGTTGCTCACCTGCAAATGCAGGATTAGTTTAACAAAGATTCCCCCCCCCTTTCTAAAGTTTTAGACAAAGTAAGCCTCCAGGCAGGGAGCTATTGCACTGCGGTCTATTTAGATAACCCATAGTGTAACCTCTCTTTTAGTCCGTAAGGCATGCCATACACGGTGCAAATTTCTTTCCTGCAACCATGATTCTCCCATCAACACAGATGGTGCTAACAGGGGAATCTGCAATTGTCTTCTCCCAGGAGGGGCAAGGCCTTCCCCGTCGGGAGAAGACAGTGATTATCATTAGCGGCTATAGCAGCTACTAGCAATAATCGCAAGAAAATCCGACAAGCTGGTTATACCCAAGCTGATTGATTAATCAACTTGGTACATTCAGCCTGCCCATAAATGGTTTGAATCTCAGCCGGTTCCTGCTGAACTGGCTGAGATTTGAACCTTGCATGGCCGGCCTAAAACTCTGCCACCTCATCCCATAAGGGCAAGATGCTTACCTGCTGTCACCCTCCTAAAATCTTTATTGTGCAACCCCGCTCAGAGACTATCCTTTGCCCATAACTCCTGTCCAAATCCAGGTCATACCGGGCATGCATGCTGCTCACCCGTTTTCTGCAACTGGGCCTCTACTCATGCCAGCTGCAGCCATGCAATGAAGCATGGCCCCCGTCCCTATAAACGATTGGGGTAAGCAGAACATATGTGAAGTGGCCTCTGGATATGGCTGGGACTGTTTCAAGCAAAGGTTGTGTAGAGTCTGGCAAGGCTGATCAATGAAGATCTCCCTGGCAGCTCTGATGGTCAATCTTTAACTTTATGTGGCTTATACCATTGTTTCCCTTTTCAGTGCTATGCTTCTGACATTCTTAATAATGAATAAATTAACTGGGCTCTGACACCTGACAGTTTTTTGGTTTTGAAACCAAAGAATAAGCTTAGTTGGTACACCGTTTCCAACAGATGCATTAGAACAGTTTCTTTAGCGTGAAAGCAAAGCATACAGTTTGCTTTTCTCCTGCTCATCCTGCAACAAGAGAATATCGATAGATTCCCCTATGGACAAATCTCCATTGTTGGCTATTGTATTTGCACAACTGCAGCTGCCTGGATACCTGAACAATGACTGTATCTAGTGTAGTGCAGTTAGATATAGATAGATAAAATATATATATATATATATATATAGTATTTCTTTTTTTCTTCCCTACCACCATTTTTGTTAATGTAGATGTCCATTTTTTATTCTGCTTCCCTGTGTGTGCAGTAGATCCAGAAGTCAAGGTAGTGGCCAGCTAGGAGAGAATGGAGCAGCTTCAGGCAGAGAGGACAAGCATACCTCCTAGTGTCCTCTTTCAGCCCAACTGGTTGCCATTGATCTTTAAAGGATTAAGCTTCCAAAACTTCAGAGATCCAGATCGGGGCCTCAGTGCACGTAGGCTGGCCATAGATGGCTTATTAAAAACAAGAGATGTACCATATTTTAAGCATTGTTTGTTAGCAGACCATTTCTTTACTACAAGAAGACAGGGAGTTTGCTAAGGACTATGAGCTTTTTGGGCCCTCCTCTGCTAAAGTGCTCAAGGCAGTAGCCTCTGACTGCTCCTCAGTTTGGCACAGCTTATAATAATAAAGATATTTCTTCAATTCTCTAAACCAGGGTTACTCAACCAGGGTTCCTTAGAACACTATTGCTTGTATTGCAGTTTGTATTGCTATCTGCGCCCCATTAGAGAGATTCAACCTCTCTATTTGTTCTGTTTACCATTCGCATTGAAAGTAAAGGAAAATCCCAAGTTTTGGGTTATCCCCAGAAAAGTAAGAGGGGAAATTTTCGAATAGGAACACTTGGTCTGGGGGTCCCCAAGGGATTCCCTTAATTTGCAAGGATTTCCTCCAACTTCCTGTTTTGGCTATGGGACAGGAAGTGAAGAGAAATCTCCTCAATGGGACACAGGTGGCAAAAAATAAACCAATGAGGGTTATAACCCTCCCTTAATCTATCCAAAATGGGGGGTGGGAGGACTTTGCCCATAGTTCTTCTTTTTAAGATAACCAATGGATTGTAAGTGCTATTCGCAAAACGTTGAAAATATGCTAAATTGGCAAAGTTCACTTAGTATATGCTAACTCTCACAATCTGTGTCTGCCTTCTGGCCTGTTAAATATATAATTGATAAGGTTTTTATATCGGTTTGTGAAGTACAAAGAATACCTCCTTATGCTAGAGAGCTCATAACTTCCTGTACTCTCTTCCTCTGCTAGCTTTGTTGCTAGCTCTCGTACTACAGAACACCCCCTTTTCCCAGGTTATGAAGTGGGGGAGTTGTTCAGATGAGTTAGCATCCTTCCTGGCCTAAGGTGTCAATGCTGCTCCTCCATGGATACAATAAGCATTGTTGTCCTAGGTAGGAAAGCATGGGACTGGCAGGGTCATGAGGTAAAAAAGAAGAACCCTGAATGAAAAAGAATGTAGCCACCAACATGAATAATGAGCTATAATCAATATCTTCAGTTTTTGGTTTAGATGCACTACAATGTGCCTTTTAAAAAAAATAAAAATAAAATTGAAATCTGAATTTTTTTTTTTTTTTTTTTTTTCCTTTTTTTTTTTTTTTTTCCCCCTCCACATTGCTTCGTAACAGAATTGCAACTATTTTTCATATCCTTCTGCGCCGTGCTATGCTCTCAGAGATGGCCGTGTTGAAAGCAGTAAATGGAAAGGTCTGCATTTGTGGCAGCTATAGTTAATTTCCAGAATATGGTGGCCAGGTGGTTATGTTCTCCGAATCATATTAAAGGCATATTTTTATGTTTTTACTAGAGTGTACCTTTTAACTAAATGTGCATCATGTTCATGCTACCCAGCAGCAGATGTTTTAATAATCCATGGACCATTTTTCTTTTCAGGGAAGAGAAACAGCAGCGGGCTCTGCATACATTGGCAGGAAGGCTACAGGAGATAAATGATGTGGAGGAGCTCACAACACTGGTACATAACTTACTGTAAAACATGATCGGAATGAAATGTAAACCATGCTTCAACCCAATGCTCACCTCTTCTTCAAATCACTCCTCACTAAACTGCTTGCATTTATCTTCCATTTCTTCATTGCTGCTTTGAAAAAAAATATTTCTGTATTAAAAGCTGGGAAAAAAAAAATATTGGAATGGTTGGTTTTATTTTTATTTTTTTTTCACGTATAAAGGCTTTCCACATTATCACAATATTGGAGCCACACTATTCTCATTGAATGTACTGAAATTGCTCTCAGATGTGAGAAGCGTTTTGCTTGTTTTAAAGTAGAATTATACGGTGTCTTGGAAAAAGTATCCATGCCCCTTTGAAATTTTCCACATTTTGTCATGTTGCAACCAAAAACGTAAATGTATTTTATGTGATGGACCAACACAAAGTGGCACATAATTGTGAAGTGGAAGGAAAATGATAAATGGTTTTCAAAATGAAGTCCAATACTTTTTGTAGAGCCACCTTTTCGCTGCAAGTCTTTTTGGGGATGTCTCTACCAGCTTTTCACATCTAGAGTGACATTTTTGCCCATTCATTCTTTGCAAAATAGCTCAAGCTCTGTCAGATTGAATGGAGAGCGTCTGCGAACAGCATTTTTCAAATCTTGCCACAGATTCTCAATTGGATTTAGGTCTGGACTTTGACTGGGCCATTCTAACACATAAATATACTTTGATCTAAAACATTCCATTGTAGCTCTGGCTGTATGTTTAGGGTCCTTGTCCTGCTGGAAGGTGAATCTCCGCCCCAGTCTCAAGTCTTTTGCAGACTCTAACAGGTTTTCTTTTAACCACTTGCCGACCGCCTAACGCAGATATACTGCGGCAGAGTGGCACGGACAGGCAAAATCACGTACCTGTACGTGATTTGCCTTCCGCGGGTGGGGGGTCCGATCGGACCCCCCCCCGGTGCCATAGACGGTCGGCTCTCGTTCGCGGGCGATGGGAGGTGAGGGGGAGGCCATCCATTGATGGCCACCCCCTCCCGATCGCTCCCGGCGAATGAAAATGCTTCCTTTCCCTCTGTAATGTAAACAGAGGGAAAGGAAGTGATGTCATCTCTCCTCGAGTCGGTCTTTTCGTCCGGCGCAGAGGAGAGAAGACATCCAAGTAAGTGCACCAACACTACACTAACAGTAGAACACGCAGGCACACTTTTCACCCCCCTGTCACCCCCCGATCACCCCCTGATCACCCCCCTGTACCCCCTGTCACTCTGACACCAATAGCAGTGTTTTTTTTTTTTTTGCATTGGTGTCAGTTTGTCAGTTATAAGTGTTAGGGCAGTTAGGTTAGCCCCCTTTAGGTCTAGGGTACCCCCCCTTAGGTCCAGGGTACCCCCTAACCCCCCCCTAATAAAAGTTAACCCCTTGATTACCCCCCGTCACCAGTGTTGCTAAGCGATCGTTTTTCTGATCGCTGTATTAGTGACACAGGTGACGCTAGTTAGGGAGGTGAGTATATAGGTTTGCTGTCAGTGTTTTATAGCGACAGGGACCCCCATATACTACCTGCTAAAGGTTTTAACCCCCTGATTGCCCCCTAGTTAACCCTTTCACCAGCGATCACCGTATAAGTGTTACGGGTGACGCTGGTTAGATAGTTTGTTTTTTGTAGTTTATTATAGTTTATTACAGTTTATTATAGTTTATTATAGTTTTAGGGCACCCGCCGTTTATTACCTTATAAAGGTTTAACCCCCTAATTGCCCGGCGGTGATAGAAGTTAAGTTTTTAGGATCTGATAAGGTCTGCGTCGCCCCAGGCAGCGTCAGGTTAGCGCTAGTACCGCTAAAACCCACGCACGCAGCATACACCTCCCTTAGTGCTATAGTATCTGAACGGATCGATATCTGATCCGATCAGATCTATACTCCCCAGCAGTTTAGGGTTCCCTGAAACACAGTGTTAGCGGGATCAGCCCAGATACCTGCTAGCACCTGCGTTTTGCCTCTGCGCCCAGCCCAGCCCAGCCCACCCAAGTGCAGTATCGATCGATAACTGACACTTACAAAACACTAAGCACACAACTGCAGCGGTCGCAGAGTCAGGCCTGATCCCTGCGATCGCTAACAGTTTTTTGGTAGCGTTTTGATAGTCGCTAACAGTCAGGAGCTTTTTTGCCTGTGAGTCTCACTAGTGTACCCCTAAATTTAGAGGCCAAAATGGCAAATCCAAGGTACACTAGTGAAGAGGCCTACAGGATTCTGAGTATGACAGATAGTGAAGAGGAAGTCACTCATCTGTCAAGTTCAGGCTCAGAATACGAACCTGTAGAGGACAGCGGCTCCATGACAGATAGCTCTGACGACGGAGTTGTGGTCCCTGCTAGGGTCAGGCGTACCAGACCCCGAACTTATGCTGTCCTTGAAGTGCATGAACCGCAGGGCTCTCGTAGGGAGCAGAGAGGTACTAGTGCCGCTACTCCTTCTGGTGAACTGGCAAGCACCAGCGGCCTAGTACACCCTGGTCGTACATCCAGCACTGCAGTATCACGTGGTGACGTGGCGAGTCCCATAAGTGCAGTTCAAGCTGGCGAGGTGGCAAGCAGTAGTAGTGTCCCGCTGCCACCAAGAAGACAAAGACAGGCCCGTCGTGCCCATAGTGCCCTTCCTGCTGCATTGGCCAATCCGAATTGGGAACCTTCCACTTCTGCAGCACCCGTACTTCCCCCTTTCACTGGCCAACCCGGAATTCAGGTGGAAACAGTTGACTTTACGCCACTCGATTTTTATTCGCTGTTTTTCACCGAAGATCTCTATAGATCTATTGTGGACCAAAGCAATTTGTACGCTGGTCAACACATCGCCACTATTCCCCAGTCCACCCTTGCCAGAGATTGGAGACCAATTACGGTCTCCGAATTTAAGATCTTTCTGGGCCTTTCCCTCCTCATGGGCATAACCAAAAAGAGTGAGTTGCGGTCATATTGGTCCACTGACCCAATTCACCATATGCCCGTGTTCTCTGCCTCCATGGCCAGGGCACGATACGAGCAGATTTTGCGGTTCATGCATTTCAACAACAATGAACTCTGTCGTCCTCGTGGAGACCCTGCATACGATCGGCTCTACAAAATTCGGCCCCTCATAAACCACTTCAACCAACGTTTTGCAGACTTGTTTACCCCCCATCAAGTTGTCTGCGTTGATGAGTCCCTGATTAAGTTTTCTGGCCGCTTGTCCTTCAAACAGTACCTTCCCAGCAAGCGTGCCAGATACGGGGTCAAGATGTATAAGCTCTGTGACAGGGCCACAGGCTATACATGTAGATTTATGGTTTACGAGGGCAAAGATAGTCACGTAGAGCCGATAAACTGCCCTGACTACATAGGAAGCGCTGGCAAGATAGTGTGGGACTTGGTGTCACCCTTATTCGGAAAGGGGTACCACTTGTACGTGGACAATTATTATACGAGCGTGCCACTTTTTAGTCACTTGTTTGATCATCAGATTGGAGCATGTGGCACCGTGCGACCTAATCGCCGGGGCTTTCCCCAGCGGCTTGTAGAGTCCCGTCTTAGGCTGGGGGAGAGAGCCTGCTTGCAGTATAATAATTTGCTCGCTATGAAGTGGAGGGATAAGAAGAATGTTTTCGTTCTCACCTCCCTTCATGCAGACACGACGACCCAAATTCCTACGGCGACTGGTGTTGTGGAGAAACCCCTCTGTGTCCACGAATACAACCTTAATATGGGAGGGGTGGACCTCAACGACCAGTTGTTGGCGCCGTACTTAGTTGCCCGTAAGGCCAGACGCTGGTACAAAAAAGTGTCTGTTTACTTATTTCAATTGGCTTTGCTGAATGCTCATGTGCTATACAGAGCTTCAGGACGGACTGGATCCTTCCTTAAATTCCAGGAAGAGATCGTCAGAGCCCTTCTGTATCCAGATGGTGCTCCACCTCACCTTCCCAATCCAAATGCAGTAAGCCGGCTGCATGGGAGGCATTTTCCTTATGTCCTCCAGAGTACCCCTACCCAACGAGCCCCCCAAAAAAGATGTCGTGTCTGCAGCAAGCGCGGATATAGGCGTGACACCCGCTATTATTGTCCCTCCTGTCCTGACAATCCTGGTCTATGCATTGGTGAATGTTTTGAACGCTACCATACACTAGTGGAGTATTAGCGTAGGGTTCAGCACGGCACAGACTAGGCACACTAACACAGGGTCTCCCAAGATGCCATCGCATTTTGAGAGACCCAAACCTGGTACAGTTACAGTTAAAAGTTAAAGTTACTAAAAAAAGTGTTAAAAAAAAAAAAAAAATACAAAAAAAATAAAAAAATAAAAATACAAAAAAAATATAAAATAAAAAAACCAAAAATAGTTGTCGTTTTATTGTTCTCTCTCTCTATTCTCTCTCTATTGTTCTGCTCTTTTCTATTGTATTCTATACTGCAATGTTTTATTGTTATGTTTTTATCAGGTTTGCTTTATAGGTATGCAATTTTTTTATACTTTTTTATTGTTAACCACTTTTTTGTTTTCAGGTACGCCATTCAGCTGCAGAGCGGATTTATTTATCTTGACAGCAACAGCGTTTGCTCCCACGATATATAAAGCCGTGACTCCAGCGCTGTCGGAGGTGATTTCACCACCACAGTTCCATACTTCAGCATATATGCCGAAGCGTGGGGGCAGTAGTGGGTGGAGGAGCAATTTGCTCCTGCCTTTTGCGGGAGGATGCCCCCATGCTTCGGCATATATATATTTTAGGTAGGCACAGGTTGCGTTAAATGTTTTCTTTTTTACTATGTTTTTTTTGTATTTGCTTTGCAGGTATGGTAAGGTATACTGTTATACTGTAATGTTACTTTGTTTTTTTGTTAACCATCATTTGCTTAGCAGGTACGCCATTCAGTTGCAGCGCGGATTTATTTATCTTGACAGCAAAAGCGTTTGCTCCCACGATATATAAAGCCGTGACTCCAGCGCTGTCGGAGGTGATTTCACCACCACAGTTCCATACTTCAGCATATATGCCGAAGCGTGGGGGCAGTAGTGGGTGGAGGAGCAATTTGCTCCTGCCTTTTGCGGGAGGATGCCCCCATGCTTCGGCATATATATATTTTAGGTAGGCACAGGTTGCGTTAAATGTTTTATTTTTTACTATGTTTTTTTTTGTATTTGCTTTGCAGGTATGGTAAGGTATACTGTTATACTGTAATGTTACTTTGTTTTTTTGTTAACCATCATTTGCTTAGCAGGTACGCCATTCAGTTGCAGCGCGGATTTATTTATCTTGACAGCAAAAGCGTTTGCTCCCACGATATATAAAGCCGTGACTCCAGCGCTGTCGGAGGTGATTTCACCACCACAGTTCCATACTTCAGCATATATGCCGAAGCGTGGGGGCAGTAGTGGGTGGAGGAGCAATTTGCTCCTGCCTTTTGCGGGAGGATGCCCCCATGCTTCGGCATATATATATTTTAGGTAGGCACAGGTTGCGTTAAATGTTTTATTTTTTACTATGTTTTTTTTTGTATTTGCTTTGCAGGTATGGTAAGGTATACTGTTATACTGTAATGTTACTTTGTTTTTTTGTTAACCATCATTTGCTTAGCAGGTACGCCATTCAGTTGCAGCGCGGATTTATTTATCTTGACAGCAAAAGCGTTTGCTCCCACGATATATAAAGCCGTGACTCCAGCGCTGTCGGAGGTGATTTCACCACCACAGTTCCATACTTCAGCATATATGCCGAAGCGTGGGGGCAGTAGTGGGTGGAGGAGCAATTTGCTCCTGCCTTTTGCGGGAGGATGCCCCCATGCTTCGGCATATATAAATGGTGCATGTATGCCCATCATTAGAAGTGGGCGGATGAAGGGAGGTATTCTAATGGTGGGCATACCCACCGATCAATATCTTTTTTTCGTTCAGCCCACAGGCTGCATGAAAAAAAAGTTTACAATACAAGGACCAGCAACGTACTGGTATGTTGCTGGACTTTGAGTGGTTATACCAGAATGATGCCTGCAGGTTTAGGTATCATCTTGGTATCATTCTTTTCAGCCAGCGGTCGGCTTTCATGTAAAAGCAATCCTAGCGGCTAATTAGCCTCTAGACTGCTTTTACAAGCAGTGGGAGGGATTCCCCCCCCCCCCCCCCCACCGTCTTCCATGTTTTTCTCTGGCTCTCCTGTCCCAACAGGGAACCTGAGAATGCAGCCGGTGATTCGGCCAGCTGACCATAGAGCTGATCAGAGACCAGAATGGCTCCAATCATCTCTATGGCCTAAGAAACCGGAAGCTACGAGCATTTCATGACTTAGATTTCGCCGGATGTAAACAGCGCCATTGGAAAATTGGGAAAGTATTTTATCACACCGATCTTGGTGTGGTCAGATACTTTGAGGGCAGAGGAGAGATCTAGGGTCTAATAGACCCCAATTTTTTCAAAAAAGAGTACCTGTCACTACCTATTGCTATCATAGGGGATATTTACATTCCCTGAGATAACAATAAAAAAGATAAAAAAAAAAAAAAAATGAAAGGAACAGTTTAAAAATAAGATAAAAAATCAAAAAATTAATAAAAAAAAAAAAAAAAAAAAAAAAAAGCACCCCTGTCCCCCCCTGCTCTCGCGCAAAGGCGAACGCAAGCGTCGGTCTGGCGTCAAATGTAAACAGCAATTGCCCCATGCATGTGAGGTATCACCGCGAAGGTCAGATCGAGGGCAGTAATTTTAGCAGTAGACCTCCTCTGTAAATCTAAAGTGGTAACCTGTAAAGGCTTTTAAAGGCTTTTTAAAATGTATTTAGTTTTTCGCCACTGCACGTTTGTGCGCAATTTAAAAGCATGTCATGTTTGGTATCCATGTACTCGGCCTAAGATCATCTTTTTTATTTCATCAAACATTTGGGCAATATAGTGTGTTTTAGTGCATTAAAATTTTAAAAAGTGTGTTTTTTCCCCAAAAAATGCGTTTGAAAAATCGCTGCGCAAATACTGTGTGAAAAAAAAAAATGAAACACCCACCATTTTAATCTGTAGGGCATTTGCTTTAAAAAAATATATAATGTTTGGGGGTTCAAAGTAATTTTCTTGCAAAAAAAAATTATTTTTTTATGTAAACAACAAGTGTCAGAAAGGGCTTTGTCTTCAAGTGCTTAGAAGAGTGGGTGATGTGTGACATAAGCTTCTAAATGTTGTGCATAAAATGCCAGGACAGTTCAAAACCCCCCCAAATGACCCCATTTTGGAAAGTAGACACCCCAAGCTATTTGCTGAGAGGCATGTTGAGTCCATGGAATATTTTATATTGTGACACAAGTTGCGGGAAAAAGACAATTTTTTTTTTTTTTTTTTTTTTTTTGCACAAAGTTGTCACTAAATGATATATTGCTCAAACATGCCATGGGAATATGTGAAATTACACCCCAAAATACATTCTGCTGCTTCTCCTGAGTACGGGGATACCACATGTGTGAGACTTTTTGGGAGCCTAGCCGCGCACGGGACCCCGAAAACCAAGCACCGCCTTCAGGCTTTCTAAGGGCGTAAATTTTTGATTTCACTCTTCACTGCCTATCACAGTTTCGGAGGCCATGGAATGCCCAGGTGGCACAAAACCCCCCCAAATGACCCCATTTTGGAGAGTAGACACCCCAAGCTATTTGATGAGAGGTATAGTGAGTATTTTGCAGACCTCACTTTTTGTCACAAAGTTTTGAAAATTGAAAAAAGAAAAAAAAAATATGTTTTTATTGTCTTTCTTCATTTTCAAAAACAAATGAGAGCTGCAAAATACTCACCATGCCTCTCAGCAAATAGCTTGGGGTGTCTACTTTCCAAAATGGGGTCATTTTGGGGGGTTTTGTGCTATCTTGGCATTTTATGGCCTTCAAAACTGTGATGGGTAGTGAGGAGTAAAATCAAAAATTAACGCTCTTAGAAATCCTGAAGGCGGTGATTGGATTTTGGGGCCCGTATGAAGCTAGGCTCCCAAAAAGTGCCACTCATGTGGTATCCCCATACTCAGGAGAAGTAGCAGAATGTATTTTGGGGTGTAATTCCACATATGCCCATGGCATGTTTGAGCAATATATCATTTAGTGACAACTTTGTGCAAAAAAAAAAAAAAAAAAAAAAAAATTGTCACTTTCCCGCAACTTGTGTCAAAATATAAAATATTCCATGGACTCAACATGCCTCTCAGCAAATAGCTTGGGGTGTCTACTTTCCAAAATGGGGTCATTTGGGGGGGTTTTGTGCCATCTTGGGATTTTATGGCCTTCAAAACTGTGATAGGTAGTAAGGAGTGAAATCAAGAATTTATGCCCTTAGAAATCCTGAAGGCGGTGCTTGGTTTTCGGGGCCCCGTACGCGGCTAGGCTCCCAAAAAGTCCCACACATGTGGTATCCCCGTACTCAGGAGAAGCAGCTAAATGTATTTTGGGGTGCAATTCCACATTTGCCCATGGCATGTTTGAGCAATATATCATTTAGTGACAACTTTGTGCAAAAAAAAAAAAAAAAAAAAAAAAATGGTCACTTTCCCGCAACTTGTGTCAAAATATAAAATATTCCATGGACTCAACATGCCTCTCAGCAAATAGCTTGGGGTGTCTACTTTCCAAAATGGGGTCATTTGGGGGGGTTTTGTGCCATCTTGGCATTTTATGGCCTTCAAAACTGTGATAGGTAGTGAGGTGTGAAATCAAAAATTTATGCCCTTTGAAATCCTGAAGGTGGTGCTTGGTTTTCGGGGCCCCGTACGCGGCTAGGCTCCCAAAAAGTCCCACACATGTGGTATCCCCGTACTCAGGAGAAGCAGCTAAATGTATTTTGGGGTGCAATTCCACATATGCCCATGGCCTGTGTGAGCAATATATCATTTAGTGACAACTTTGTGCAAAAAAAAAAAAAATTGTCACATTCCCGCAACTTGTGTCAAAAAATAAAATATTCCATGGACTCGACATGCCTCTCAGCAAATAGCTTGGGGTGTCTACTTTCCAAAATGGGGTCATTTGGGGGGGTTTTGTGCCATCTTGGCATTTTATGGCCTTCAAAACTGTGATAGGTAGTGAGGTGTGAAATCAAAAATTTATGCCCTTTGAAATCCTGAAGGCGGTGCTTGGTTTTCGGGGCCCCGTATGCGGCTAGGCTCCCAAAAAGTCCGACACATGTGGTATCCCCGTACTCAGGAGAAGCAGCTAAATGTATTTTGGGGTGCAATTCCACATATGCGCATGGCCTGTGTGAGAAATATATCATTTAGTGACAACTTTTTGTAATTTTTTTTTTTTTTTTTTGTCATTATTCAATCACTTGGGACAAAAAAAAAAAATATTCAATGGGTTCAACATGCCTCTCAGCAATTTCCTTGGGGTGTCTACTTTCCAAAATGGGGTCATTTGTGGGGGTTTTGTACTGCCCTGCCATTTTAGCACCTCATGAAATGACATAGGCAGTCATAAAATAAAAGCTGTGTAAATTCCAGAAAATGTACCCTAGTTTGTAGACGCTATAACTTTTGCGCAAACCAATAAATATACGCTTATTGACATTTTTTTTACCAAAGACATGTGGCCGAATACATTTTGGCCTAAATGTATGACTAAAATTGAATTTATTGGATTTTTTTAATAACAAAAAGTAGAAAATATCATTTTTTTTCAAAATTTTCGGTCTTTTTCCATTTATAGCGCAAAAAATAAAAACGGCAGAGGTGATCAAATACCATCAAAAGAAAGCTCTATTTGTGGGAAGAAAAGGACGCAAATTTCGTTTGGGTACACCATTGCATGACCGCGCAATTAGCAGTTAAAGCGACGCAGTGCCGAATTGTAAAAAGTGCTCTGGTCAGGAAGGGGGTAAAACCTTCCGGGGCTGAAGTGGTTAAGATTGCCCTGCATTTGGCTCCATCTGTCTTCCCATTAACTCTGACCAGCTTCCCTGTCCCTGCTGAATAAAAGCATCCCCACAACATGATTCTGCCACCACCATGTTTCACAGTGGAGATGGTGTGTTCAGGGTGATGTGCAGAGTTAGCATTTTTGCTTTTAGGCCAAAAAGTTAAATTTTGGGCTCATCTGACGAGCACTTTCTTCCACATGTTTGCTGTGTCCCCCACATGGCTTCTTCCAACTGCAAACAGGACTTCTTATGGCTTTCTTTCAACAATTGCTTTCTTCTTGCCACTCTTCCATAAAGGCCAGATTTGTGGAGTGCGCGGCTAATAGTTGTCCTGTGGACAGATTCTCCCACCTGAGCTGTGGATTTCTGCAGCTCCTCCAGAGTTACCATGGGCATCTTGGCTGTTTCTCGGAATAATGCTCTCCTTGCCCGGCTTTCAGTTTAGGTGGACGACCATGTATTGGTAGGTCTGCAGTTGTGCCATACTCCTTTTTTCCATATTCAGATGATGGTTTGAACAGTGCTCCGTGAGATGTTCACAGCTTGGGATATTTTTTTTATAACCTAATCCTGCTTTTAACTTCTCCACAGCTTTTATCCCTGACCTGTCTAATCTGTTGTGTGGCCTTCATGATGCTGTTTGTTCACCAAGTCCTGGTTCCCATTGATTCCACTTTTTCTACTTAGAAATCGTGCTACTTCACTTGAAGTAGCGCAATTTCAAAGTAGCAGGTCAGTGCGATTTCAGGTGATACTTGAAAGACATCTGTGTGGCTTCATACACAGATGTCTATTGAAGTTGCCCCTGAAATTGGCAAAAGTAGTGCAGGAACTACTTTTCCAAATCAGTGCAGTGCTGCAAAGTCGGCATCGCACCGATTAGAACGGTGCCATTGCCGGGAATAGGCTGCAACTTATCATGCGATTTGACCTGTTTAGTTGCGTGACTAATTACTCCAATGTTCTCTTAAAAACCACCTGGGGGCTTCACAGAACAGCTGTATTTTATAATGAGATTCAATTATACACATTACTAATTAGGTGACTTCTGAAGGCAATTGGTTCCACTAGATTTTAGTTTGGAGTATTGGAGTAAAGGGGGCTGAATACAAATGCACTCCACTTTTCAGATATTTATTTGTAAAAAAAAATTTGAAAGCCATTTATCATTTTCCTTCTAATTCACAATTATGTGCCACTTTGTGTTGGTCTATCACATAAAATACATTTATGTTTTTGGCTGTAACATGACAAAATGTGGAAAATTGTCAAGGGGTGTGAATACTTTTTCATGGCACTGTACATACTCTCACTATACTGTTATATTTGAGCTGACAAGATATGATATCAATTTGCACTTAAACTTGTGACTTGGGCTCTGATAAAATGGACAGGCCCCTGCTGATCGAAAGTCCTTGTATGTATTGCTTCTGCTCAGGTCTGTTTTGTAGATCTGCTACAAAGTAGTAAACCCCCCTGGTTGGCAGATTGGATAAATGAGAACAAGGTGAAGGTGTGCTTCATGGATCTTTTCATGAAGCGGAGTTTGCTTGAAAATGCAAGGTCTGACTATGTATGCCCTCAAAAAAAAAAAATCTTTTAAAGAAGTTGGGTAAAAAAAAAAATGTATCTTGGACTTGGGCTTCTTCTCTAGGCTCCAGTGGCTTTACTGTGCCTCATTGTTGCCACCTGCAAGAGAGTATACCTCTAGGGATACCTACAAGAATGCGCCCCTGCAGGAGTGAATTCTCATGTATTTGGCGTACAAAGTTTTTTAAAATCTGGGTTGATTTAGAGTGATGTAACTTCATAACGTGTAGACATTTGTTTCAAAAAGATCCAGTATATAAATTTTAGGCTCAGTTCACATATATGCAAATCGGATGCATTTTTAAACTACATCCGATTTGCATAACATGTGAACCAGACCCACTTTTAATGGAGCTGGTTCACATATGTGGGCTGGTTGCGGTGCTAATTTTAAAAGGGTCCTGTGCTTTTTCAGTCCAGTTCAGGTGCGATTTCAGTGTCAAATTTGCACCTGAATCGCACCCAAACCAGTGAGTGGAAATCGTACTGAACGCTGGAGAGAAACCGGTGCTGCAGATATGTCAACAGGGCCTTACAGTAAGTTTCATTGTCTGATTGGAAAAGGGAGGGGGGAGAAATTGCGCTCGGTGTTCAAAAAAAACTAAAAACCGTGAAGTGAGTCCTGCAGCTAAAACACAATAACCCCAATACAAGGGCACACAAAATGAACAATAGATAAAGTAGTGTAGCGCTGGACTAAAAATACGCATATAATGATGTATGCGAGTGGGCGGAGCCCATAAATGTGTAAAAGTGACTAATAGATAAAGACCATATATCATTTAGTCTAAAATAATCAAGTGCATGTATAGTGACATTTAGAAATTAATCAAGTGCACCTGCATATATTTAAAGATCAAAAAATGATATAAGAGTGAGTGTAAAAATGGCAAACTTTAAGTGAATGAAAATGAACCAATGTGACAGCAAAATGAATAAAAAATATTATGTCGCTTTTTAAATTTGTTTGTATAAACTTTTAATAAACTGGCCAGATCGCTCTGCACTATTGGAGTATCTTTTTCTTTTTCTGGGGTTATTTATGGCCAATTCTTTGCTGCATCCTGTGGTCAAGTCCTAGCTGCACCACGTTTGGAAGCCCCTCTTGGCTTGCCATAAAAGATACCTGGAGAACACCTGGAGATTATTGGTGAGGATATCATCTGGACTCACATATTTCTACTGAGCCTGTTTTGACCCCCCTGAATAAGGGTGGTCGCAGGCTGTCCGGTAAGCCTCCAACTTTTATCCCTTGGTGGTGGGCAACAGCTGCGGTGGAATACTGAACCAGATTCTGTGTTGGAGTGTCACTACGCTTTGGGACCTGTTCTTTAATTTTTTTGGGACTGTTTATTTATTTATTTTAATTTCCTTTTCATTTGCGATCACTAAGTAATCAGCACTATTAGTGATTAGATGTTTTATGTTGACATAATATTTTTTATTCATTTTGCTGTCACATTGGTTCATTTTCATTCACTTAAAGTTTGCCATTTTTACACTCACTCTTATATCATTTTTTGATCTTTAAATATATGCAGGTGCACTTGATTAATTTCTAAATGTCACTATACATGCACTTGATTATTTTAGACTAAATGATATATGGTCTTTATCTATTAGTCATTTTTACACATTTATGGGCTCCGCCCACTCGCATACATCATTATATGCGTATTTTTAGTCCAGCGCTACACTACTTTATCTATTGTTCATTGTCTGATTAACTTAAAGGATTTTCGGTGAAAACATTGTTTTACTTTCACCTACTAATAAAGCTGCTCTAGGCATTTGTCCTACATATTTTTGCCATAAGAGAAAAATAACCCAGATTCATTAATTATTTTATGTATGTATTTTATTTTTTGCAAATGGAAGACTTTAGATGGTATTGATAGGCTGCATGAGTGCCATGCAAAACATCCATTTTGCTTTTCTATTTTTCCCAGCTTAGAGGAGCCAGTGAGTATGAAGAGAGAAAGCTCATCCGTGCCGCTATCCGGAAAATCCGAAATGATGAAATTGAAGGTAAATGCACAGATCTGAATCCACTTTTTTACCATATATCAAAGGTGCATTTGAGTCTTCATTATGCATTAAACCTTGGTATTGCATAGAGGAAATACATCCTACAAATTTAGTACAAGTGTATAAGCCTTGATGGGGTAAATAGGAGTATTGTATAGCTACCAGTCAAATTCAAACCTGCCCATGAAATTAGAATGTGATTGGTGATGCAGAGAGAGAGGAAATTACACTTTGTAGGCTTCAGGAAATACACCGGCAGTGAACCCTAGGGGTACTTTCCAGATTAAAGTGAGTGAACACTCTGATTTTGGCTTAGGTAGTCAAGAGCAATTCCAGTCAACAAGTGAAACTCATTAGCTCTGTGAGCTAATAATGCTATCCAATGCAACAAAAATACGATGTAGATTAACGTTCAACAGCATGGTTCACTGTGCCTAGAGAATGTTAATCAATTCTGTATTAGAACTGGAAACGCTCGGTTGTGTGTATGCCTAATCTTGTAATTGACTGCCACTTTTCTACACCAATGATTGGGAGCCAGTCAACATGGTTCCCGATCATGTGTTAATTATGGTGATCACATGGGGGCAAAAGTAGGTAGGCAAATCGGTCATCTAGTTAACTGATGCATTTTAAAGCTGCTAAATTCTGCTGGCCATCTAGCCTCAATGACTAATGGGCAGGTAAGGGTTAAAAGCAGAGTGGTGTTGGTAAAAATGATATTGTGTCCCTGATTTTAAGTATGAAAATACATTTTGGCCTGCTATCACATCATTTTTGACATTAAATGTAACATACCTCTTTGTTTTGTATGCTTTTAGCAGCATCATTTGCGGGAATGCTGGTCAGCCGCACCACTGACCGAGGCAATGGCTCCACGCAGTCCAATGGTATAGAGAGTATTGGAGATCTCCCTTCTATGGTACGTATGAAAATGGATTTTGCGTTTTTAAAGTGGTTGTAAAGCCACTGTTGTAATTCCTATAATCCCCTGTTATTTTAGAGTACGTGCCCCAGTGCATGTTTATAAAAATAAAAGTCACTTCATACCTAATTTCAGAGCGCCCCTCGGCGATCACGTGACCGCCCGCCGCAGTCTTCCCGATCCGGCAGCTACAGCGGGCGGAGCTGAGAATACCCAGCTGACGTCAGCGTGGAGGAGGGGCGGAGAGCTGTGGGCGGTCATGTGAGCGCCAAGGGGTGCTCTGAAATTGGGTATGAAGCGGCATTTTTATATATAATATACATGCATACATACATACATACATTGGGGCACATACTGTTTTATAGAACACTGAGGATTATAGGAAGAAAACAATGATTTTTGCAGCATGATTTTAGCAATTGGCGCTGACAGGGAGGGGGGGAGAGGACAGAGGAGAGACAGCGGGTGACGGAGGCATGTCAACTGACCATGGTGTCAGGGCTCAGCAACCATGATAAACCGTGCCCAGTTTACTGGGGGAGGACAGAACCAGGTAGGATCAACCAGGTATGTTGGGTGATACAAAGGGACAAATTACACAGCACAAACACTGTGCTGTATAACATGCTTTTAAGGGAACAGGATCCATTTTTATTTTATTTTTTTGAGTAACAAACCCTTTTAAGATGGGAGAAAAAAAACTTTTTTTTTTTTTTTTTTTTATATAATTACCTATAGTGCTAAGTACAGTGCTTTTCTTGCACACTTCACCTTACCTAAGTAGATTAACTTTTAAGGATTTATTTTGTAAGAAAGTTAACATATGTTTACATTAATTAGTATAAGTAGATTAGCGTTGGTGATCCTGTCATGTCACAGTTAATTAAGATGGCCAAACCCATCACCAGAGAATTTCTTGCACAGGTAGGTTTGATATTACAGCTTGTAACTTCTAATCACAATTGCTTCTAATAGTCCGGCAGATAATCAGCGCTAAGGGACCGATTTGGATGAGAGTCAAAATGTCTTCATCTTTACAGAGTCTAGTTGAATGGGATTAAGTTAGTCCATTACCTGAATAAATGAAAACCTTTGCAGACGTTCTTTTATACTCTGATTTAGACAAGAAGTGTATTAGATGATGCTTTTGGTTTAAAGGGGCTGGATGATCTGGCTTCATATATGTAATGAACTGATGAGGAATTTGTAAGCGTTTTGGGGTAAATTGGCTTTTCAAGAAAAGCGACAGTGATGTGTCCTGCTGGACTGTACCATATACATGGGGTCATCGGTCATGATTTGAGTTACTGCCATTCTGGGAGCCACTATGATCATCTGGCCAGTATTATGCTGGTCATCCATATTGCTCAACAAATTTTAAAGAATTAATCTCAAGGTATTAATGGTACTGTTTTGTGGCAAAATGTCCATAATGGTTACTCCAGGTCTATTTGGACCAGCACTGAGCATTTGATTGGTGGGTAGCCTGGCATAGAACTTTGCTTTTTGCTTTCTGCTAAAACACATGCACACAGATTTAAACCTGAGTCATGTGGACTGCTACCCTTTATGCCTGTCATTACACGATATGCTTGCCCTCCTACATTAGGCCACTTTCACACTGGGGCATTTTTTTCAAAAAAAACGACCAAAAGGGTTCCAAATTCACCAATCTCGTATAATCTTCAAAACTCCCAGGGAGGGCTTGGCAGGATATGCACTCGCCCACAAAGATGTTGCCCAATAGGAGGTAAAAGCAATAATAGTGAAGCCCGTAAGGTAAAGAAACAGAGTCTTACAGGAGAAAAAGGACAAACCTCATGATATATAGATTCCACGGCTATTAGCGTGCTTGCATCAAATCGCAGTAGTGTGAACCGAGCCTAAAGATCAATACACTAGGGTTGTGTGTTTGTTTTTCGTGATAAAAAAAAAACAAAAAAAAAACTCCTCCTCCCCAAATTTTCCAAGATTTATTTTACAGAAAAAAGCACAACAAATACAAAACAGAACCAATGGCTTAAGCCGAGTGTTGTTTTTCTTTTGTTTTTTTTGTTTGTTTTTGTTTTTTGTTGTTTTTTTTTTTTAATTCCGTTTTTTTTTCTTATTCATTTGTGTCTCTTTGGGAAGATTTCTCTTCACTTCCTATCCCATAGCCAAAGCAGGGAGTAAGCAGAATCCCCTTAAAAATTGGGTAATCCCTCATTGTCACCAGAGCTAGTGTCCCCATTGGAAAATTTGCCCGCTTTTACTGTTTGACGTGCAACTTCACTTTTGATAATAATAGTAAATGTGACAAATAGAGGGGTAATCTCCCTAACACGGGTACATAAAGCAGTGAAAATCTGACAAATGTTCTAATTCCTCTCCAATCTATCTGAAGAACAAGAAATTCCCCTTAGTTGTTATACGTGTCAATGGACGCAGCAGTGGAACTTGAGAGCAAGCCCGCACGGGTGCTCCCAGGGAAAGCAGCTTTCTGTGGAGGCTCCCGATGAAGAGGGGCCTTGAGCGTTGGCGGGGCATCCCAGAAGATCGGGGCTGCTCTGTGCAAAACGATTGCACAGAGTGGGTAAGTATAGGTGTGTGTTCGTGTTTTTTTTTTTTTTTTTTTTTTTTTTTTTTGTTTTTTTTAAAGGAGGGTTTTTAACCTCCCTGACAGTATTCCCGAGTGTGGCTCTAAGTTAAAGTTCAGCACCATTAGCGGTAACCCCGAGCCACACGGGATTGCATTGCAGGATCCTGGTGCGGTATACTTACCATGTCCCCCGCTGTGCCCGTGGGCTCTGTCCTCCTCCCGAAGCCTCTCTGTGCCGGGCTCCTTTCCCGGCGAGCGTTGCGACACACGGGGGCGGAATTAGAACACTTGCAGAATTGAGCGATAGTGAATCATGGGGAAATTTATATTATTATTATTATTATTATTATTATTATTATATATGATTCTGTGTTTCAAACTTCATCATACCTGGGATATATACTAGACTCTTGGTGGATAGCTTTAAGTGTGTTTATTGCTAAAAATTACAGACCTACAATATAAAACGCCAAATTTCTATGCAAAATAATTGTACCGCTTTTGAGACGCAAAAAAATGTGAAATAATCATACCGCCAGGGAGGTTAAACATGTCAATCAAGTCTGAGACTACAGCAATGTAACATTCAGTGAATATGAAATTATCAGTATATGTGTGAAGGAAGAATACATTCAATAAATCATTACATTCATAGCAATAACGTAAACTTGGTGAGAGCTCTCATTATGTTACTAACCATACCCAATGAAAATAGCAGATAGACGGCATTAACAGGTACAGATCTGTCTACCCAATGAGCTATAATCTCCAAAGAGTCTGTGGATAGCTAGATTTGTGCTAACCTTTTTAATGTGCATCCTGCAAGCCCAGGAGATGACAAAACCTCCATGACACTGTCCATGCTCTGAAAAACCAGTAGGTAGTTAGCTTTGTATATGGTGTAAAAGGTCAGGGTCAAGAATACATAAATGGGGTGAGTTTGAGATTGAAACGAATGAACAGTTGACTTACAGTAAAGAGAAAGTACAATTTTGTAAATTTAGATGTATTGATTGCTTACCTAGACGGTCCTTGCAGATTTCTTTATAGAAGGGGTAATGGATTGGGAAGGTAGGAATGGCGTTTTAAGTTATATTTTGCTTTTATATATTTTAAAAAAATGTACACCATTTTCTGACGTCATGTCTTTTTATATTACCTTAGGCTCAAGAAAAAGAAGACTTGGAAGAAAGAAAGCTCATCAAGGCTCAGATCCATGAACTCCGTAGCACTCAAAATGGAAGCAGCCATTCTTCAGCGGATGGTATGTAGTCCCAGCAGGTTATATTTCGGGCTTCACTGTTGTATATTTTTACAAAGACAATACATGTAACAAACCCTGATTAATTAACACTGTAGTTTTTTGATCTTAAAAGATACTTTTTACCAACATCTGTTCCTTTGACAACTGGCAGATGTACAGATATGAGAAATGGAGTGAATTTCGTGATTGGCTGGCTCGTTACTATGGGCTAGTGCACTTTGCACTTAGAAATATGCAATACCCCACCTGCAGGCTCTACATTATATATTCATGTGATCTGCTATGAGTTTACTTTTGGCTGCTACTACTTTTCAGCGAGATTATAGAATTAGCCAGAATCACAATATCATATATATAATAATAATAATAATAATAATATTATTTAAGGTACTTGTATAGCACCGTCACTTTACGCGGCGCTTTACATATACATTGTACATTCACATCAGTCCCTACCCTCAAGGAGCTTACAATCTAAGGTCCCTAACTCCCATTCATATACTAGGGCCAATTTAGGCACAGGGAGAACATACAAACTACAGGCAGGTAGTGTCGTGGTTGGGATTCGCACCAGCAACCCTTCTTACTGCTTAGGTGAAAGTGCTACCCACTACACCGTTGTCCTTTCCAATTATCTATGATAATACAATAAACCGATGTGTCATACATAAACTTTCACATTTCATATTTGCCGTGTAGGTAAGTTGTATATTTTAAGGTGATATACTATGAATGGAATGTGTTATTACAATAGAATTGTGTTTTATTATTAACCCTGAGGTCAACACTGGTAGATGCTGACAGCTTGTACTCTGTTGTAGTTTGTGCTTCCAGTGTTCTCTCCTCCCTCCAACAAGTCCTGTTTTAAATAAAAAAAAAAAAAAGCCCATTCATCAGTTAAAGAATCCAACTAAGATCTGTCTCTTCTGAAATGGCTGCACAGCAAGAACACCTAAATCAAGGAAAGTTGTGCTGTTATGCAGTATGTTTGTAGTGCCGGGGTTAACATATGCACAACATTTCATTAGTGCAGGGGTGCTCAACCTTTCTGAAGTGTGAGGACCACATGTCCACGGTCGCAGGCCACAGTGAAATGACATGGTTCCAAATTCAAATTTTTCATCTTGAATAGCATTTTTTTTTTCCCCCCTGCAGCTGGGAGGGAGAAAAGGAGAAGCCGGTTTTCAGCAGTTGCATGCGGAATATGGAGAGGATCAGTTCTCGTATATATTATATAGTGCACCTACGGGTTAGCTACGTTTTGCCATAAACCTCTATTACATCTTGTGGGTGTGGTGCACTTTCGGAAAGTGCACCAAAACTCCTGCATTCAGTTAGAGCTTGAGGGCCACATTGAGTGGATGCCCGCTAACGGGCGCTGCCATGATGGATCTGAAATAACAGGTGTTCTTTAAATCTAAGGACTGATTCTTGCTGGTAGTTAGAATCTTTACTATTTGCAAATATTTGTTAGTAAAACAGCGATATCCGAACTGATTCAATCATACAGTTTGTAGTGTACATAGATTTGCAAAACAATGGGATAAAGGAATATTCTTGAACCTTGTTTTATCTCATGGCTACTGTGAAAATCTGTGACTGCATTAATGCAGTGCATGTTCTCTCAGCTTGCAGAGCATGGGTTCATTGAATGAGTTTATCAAAAATGTAAATATCGCAGCATATACAGCCTCATGCTACATAACTAAGCTCCATTTCATGCTGAATAAACTTAATTATTAATGTATCTTAAACAAAAAAAATCTTTTTAGATGGATTTTTACTCCAAAAGCATTTTGTTTTAATTTGATAAAAATCTAAAAAAATCTGATTTAAATGAAACTCTGATTTAACCACTAGCTGACCAGCTCACACAGATATACTGCGGCAGGTCGGTGGCCCCTGCACGAACCAACGTACCTGTATGTTGGTCCATGCAAGGAGGGTAGCGAGTGCGAGCCCGCTGGGGCCCGCAGACTCGCTGTCTGCCGGCGACACGCGATTGCGGTGAGAGGCAGAACGGGGAACTGCCTATGTAAACAAGGCAATTCCCCGTTCTGCCAGATGACATGACAGAGATCTACTGTTCCCAGTGATTTGAAAACCGTGATCTCTGTCATGTTCCAGTAAGCCCATCTCCCCTACAGTTAGAACACGCTGAGGGAACACACTTAACGTCTTGATCGTCCCCTAGTGTTAACCCCTTCCCTGCCAGTGTCATTTTTACATTGATCAGTGCATTTTTATAGCACCAATAAATGTAATAATGTCACTGGTCCCCAAAAAAGTATCATTTGGGGTCAATTTGTCCGCCACAATGTCGCAGCCCCACTAAAAATTGCAGATCGCCGCCATTACCAGTAAAATCAATAAAAAGAAAAAAAAATGTCCCTAAATCTATCCCATAGTTTGTAGACACAATAACTTTTGCGCAAACCAATCAATATACACCCATTTTTTTTTTTTTTATCTTTACCAAAAATATCTAGAAGAATATATATTGGAGATATATATATATATATATATATATATATATATATATATATATATATATATATATATATATATATATATATATATATATATATATATATATATATATATATATATATATATATATATATATATATATATATAATATGTATTATAGCAGAAGGTAAAAAATAATTGTTTAAAAACATTGTTGAGGGTTTTTTTTTTTTTTTTTGGTTTTATAGTGCAAAAAATAAAAACCACAGAGTTGATCAAATACCACCAAAAGAAAGCTCTATTTGTGGGTAAAAAAGGACATCAATTTTGTTTTGGGTACAACGTCGCACAACCGCGCAATTGTCAGTTAAAGCGATGCAGTGCCGTATCGCACAAAATGACCTGGTCATTAAGGGGGCAAATCCTTCCGGGGATTAAATCAAGAATCGTTTTTGTTTTGTTTTTTGTTTTTTTTTGTTTTTTATTTATCATTGATTTTTATCCACCCTAGTTGCTTCACACGTAAAAAAAAAATTATATGCAAAGTGAACAATTGCAATTTTATTTTTAAAGCACCTCCAAAGTAACAAGATTTATAGATTCTAAAGCTTTTGTTCTGATTTATATTTTATTTTAATTTTACATAGTAGGTGAGGTTGAAAAAAGACACAAGTCCATCAAGTCCAACCTATGTGTGTGATTATATGTCAGTATTACTGACATATAATCATAATTTTTTTTTATTCAAAAATGTAACTGATCATGATGAAAATATACAACAATGCCATCTGTGTTTGCAAGTTGTATACCACTTTGATGGTTACGTTCACAGTGGTGGTGCACCTCCTAGTGTTAAACCAACACTAAATTTTAATTCCTGATCTGTGTCTTTCAGTGTAGCTGTGTGCAGATTGGGGTGATGGCTTCTAGTGCATTACCCAGACAGCTTGTGAAAGTGAAATAATGCATTACCATTTAGAGCCCATTCACACCTATGCATGCATGATAAAACACATTGGGGAAGGGGGAACTTTATCAAAGTTGGAGCAACCAGAATCTGGAGCAGCTGTGCATTGCACCCAATCAGCTTGTTCAGTTAAGCTTTAAAAAAAATCAAAGATAAACGCTATACACAACTGCTCCAAATTCTGGCAGCTCCAGTTTTTTGATAAGTTCCCCTCAGTTTGTACAAGTACAAGTTAGCCCTTATGTATTTTACTGTGGGCAAAGGGGCAGGTATTATTAGGCCCTTAAAGATTTTAGTTGATAAAATTTTCGAAGTACTCTGTAAAGGAATCCTTTATTTAATCTCAAGATGTTTATGGAAATGTAAATTTTTATTTTTATTTTTTGCTGAAAGGAGGTACAGCTCGTTTGGCTTTACTTTTCCTGTGGATCACAGAAATGCAGATCGTTCTGCACTGCTGTGACCTGTTTTCTGCAGCAGACGGCGGGCTAAAGTCAGCAGGCCATTGACATCACAGAGCCAGTCCAGGCTGGGGAAAGATCACGACAATCTGGTCGTGACCTGCCCACCACCCTGGACCGACACCCGGCTCAGCCTCCCAGCGAGAGCCTGAGCCAGCCACTCCTGCCCCCCCGCAACAGCCCAGCGCACCAGTGAGCAAGGGAGGGGGTGGGCAGAGCCGAGAGCGGTGACTGGCAGTCAGAAGCTCTCTGCCCACGGAGCTCTGGAACCAAGCAGTGTTTGATGGCTCAGTTCTCAGTCTTTTAGGTGGGGGGGGGATGCAGCATGGGGCCGATACTGCATCCACCTAGGTAAGTATGCACATGCTGTCACGCCGCCAGTTCCTTGCCATGTTTTATGGGACCTCGCAGAGGCATGCAGCATGTGTGAACATGCTTGGAAATGCTGTGAGGCTCTGCCAGGTTCCATAGACTGGCAGGGAATTGCTGTTTTCTGCACACGCAGGGACATTTTCCACGATTTCTCGTATGCGCAGACCCGCCACGCACCTTCACCAGGTGCTGTAGATTTTGCATGTACAAGATTCCGAATTATATGTTTTTATCCTCACCTAGGAAGTAGGAAATTAATCGTAAAAAAAACAATTACATTTATTTTTTTTAAAATTTGCTCGTTGTGTAAGATGAAGGGGTTGGGGAGGCTTGGGAGAGGAAGTCATACTACAGGTGAAGGTCTGCATTATAACAGGAATTCAAGTGAAATTATACTGGCCACAGTCAGAGCAATTCAAACTCCCCAGTGTGAATAAAAAGCAGCAGTTTTGTTAAGTGCATATTGCTTGCCATAATAAATTGGTGGATCTAATGATCTAGGCATCTGAAATTTTCTAGGAAATTTGCTTGCAAAAGCCAATTTTACCGCCCACTTGCTCCTCTGCTCCTGTGTTTTTCGTAGGATGTTTGCCCCTACTAAGTAATAGGGAGGTTCAGGAAGCCAGGTAAGTTGGGCTAAGCTCAACACTTCCAGGAAAAAATATTTGCATAAAACTTAAATTGGACAAATCTGACATTAGATAAATGGTACAGTCTGTAGTGTGATTAACTGTTGATCCTGCCAGTAGATCCATTATCCTCGTACTTCCAGCAATAGAGGGATGCACTTCAGTTAATTCAAACAGCAGTGTTGTCACCCTGTGGAAAAGGTACCCTTAGTTTCAAATTCAATTTTACAGCAGTATTGACCTTGCTTTCCCCTTTTCTTCCATTCCAGTGCCAGCATCTACACCCAGCCTTCTTCCAGGTTGAAGACCTTTGGCCATCTTGATTGGCCAGGCTGGAATGATGCAACTCCTGCTGATGTACATGGGAGTTTATTGATTGCCGTGCTGAGATGTGCCAAAATTGTACCCTGTGGATCTCTGTTTTATTGCAGAAGAGACATAGGGGTTGATTTACTAAAATTAGAGTGCAAAATCTGGTGTAGCTTCCAGTTTTTTTTGTCAACGCTTAATTGAACAAGCTGACATTAGAAGCTGATTGGCTACCTTGCGCAGCCGTACCAGATTTTGCACTCTCCCAGTTTTAATCAACCCCATAGAGTTTTTAGTTCTCCTTTCAATGGAGCAGCTTACATTTTTTTAGTTTGGTTACCGCAACAAAAAAAAAAGTGTAAACTATTTAAATCAAAGCTGACTATTGTAAGCACCACCACCATTGTATGTCCCAACCTCAGCAACTGCTACTGCCTTTTTACTGCAGATGTACCTTTTGAAAATATTTTCAGGTCATAACCAATTTGATTGGATGTCAGTGTGAAAAATTGCACTTTACATTAATGGATAGTGGGAAGTATGCCCCCCTTATATTGGTGGTCAAAATGCCACTCTTGCAGACCGTTAGAAAGATCATTGGTGTCACGCCCACTGTACCATATATCGGATGTCCTTTTCGATTTTGCCCATAGTTCCACTATAAGGTAAAAATGATCACAGCACTCAATCAGGTTGGTCCGTCCTGTCTCACGTTGCACATTTGCTGCTTCTTCCTTTTTTATAGTGAGCATCAGTCCTATGAAAGTCTGGGAAATCTTTGACAACCTGACAGCATGATGCTGTCAGATGAAGTACTCTTCCTCATTAAGATGTTGCACGTGTTGCTTTTGGCACAATGTCTTTGAGTTTAAAAAATGCTAATATGAATAGCTAAGCTCCTGTGATGACAGCTTGGAGGGTGGAGAACTTGTCTTTCATGTTTACCTGTTGTGACAAGATCAACTGACAACTATTCAGGTTTCCAAAAATGCCATTGTAAGTTGGGATTCATAGCTGTCTGGCTTTTTGGCTGATTTGATTATTTATTTATATTCTCTCATGCTCCGTGATTATTTAACCTCTTAATCTTGGTCATCTGATTTGCAGCATACTGAATTTACCTGTGTATTTGACAGGTAGGTAAATGGTTTAGTAACACAGGACCAAAATTGTGCAGATTAAAGGTCAAGTTCACGTTCAACTTTAAATAAATGCACATGTTTTTTTTTTTTTTGTTTTTTTTTTAAAGTGCTTTTATTTTTATATTTATCTTTTTTAAACAGGAGCCTAAAAAATATTGCACCCACCATCAGCAGATCGCAGGTGGAATGTCAGGCTCCTGCACACACTGCCTACATCATACATGTGAATGAACTACACGTGTGCTGATCTGCTTGCTCACACTTCTTTAAAAATTCAAGTCTGTCTGCCACTGTGTCACATGGGAGTAGTAGTTTCTTCATTCAAAGATTCCCGCACAGCCGCTCCATTTTCAAAATGTGACTGTGGGTGTAGGGTGAAGAACCCCAGCCCAATGTCACAGTGAGGGGGAGAACTAGAACATCTTACACCCTAAATAACAGGTTTTGAAAGGTGAATTTAGCTAACAGTGAGGATGAGGAGTTGAATCTTCTACTGCTATTTCTGTAGGAGACTTGGATGGCTAAATTTCTCCACTAAAATTACCTTTTTCTTCTACTGTGGGCATTATTTAACCACAGGGGTTTACAGGGGGGGTGGGGGGGGTGGGGGGGGGGGTCGTGCTTCATTTACTGCATGGTCTGTAGTGAAGATCACTCAAAATGTGTGTAGGTTCCAAATAAGTCCCTTATTAAGGTTCAGATAGGTGGGTTTAGCCAAGAGCTCACATGCATTGAAATTGCTTATTGATAAAAGAATGCATTGGGTGGGATCAGAACGATGAGGTTCACCCAGCACTGAAATAAGTTGTGTGGGTTTGCCCTTTAGGGCATAGAAAAGGGTACGTTTTTTGTACAATAAAGTGTACATATAGCCAAACCTTATCTCGTTGTTGTGGGTTATGTTCCCATTGAGGAGATTTGATCTTTTCCTTGTCCTGGAAAATATTGTCACCTAGATAGAAAGTGTCAAGACTTGCCAATATTTTACAGTGGTCTCCAGAGCAGTAGGTGAGGGGAAATCTTTGAATGGGAACACCTTCTACAATGACATAACTAAGTGGATTCCCACTCGCTTTGTGGAGATTTCCTGTCACTACCCATTGTCTCTCAGCTCAGGAAGTGAAGGGTAATCTCCCTAACAGGGCGCAGACGGCAAAGAATGGCAGGGGTTGGTCTTTTTATACTTGCTTGGTTTGTGATGTATTGCTATTAACTATAGGATAATTGTGTTTTACTCTGTTTATAGACTCTTCATCAGATATGGTTCTGGTCTTAAGTGCTCCCTCAAGAGAAAAGTTGTCATCTTTGTCTTCCTCATCCTCCTCATCATCATCATCCTCATCATCATCATCATCATCATCATCATCATCTGAACTTGAGCATTTGTCGCAGTCCCGTACAACTGAGCACTCCACCCTAAGCACAGACTCTGAGGAAGACACTCCACAGAATGGAAATAGAGAGGTGTTCATGGAGTCATCCACACAGATCAGAGAGGAGAAACCTCCAGACAGTGGCATCACCCTTCAGAAACGGAGTTCTCAAGAAGAACAAAAGCCTGATTCAAAAGAAACAAGCAAAGCCGTAACAAATAAGGTAACTTTCCTCGCTGCACCTACCGCACTTTCTTTGCCTCCTGTATTCTAATAAGAATAGGATTAAATGCATCAAGGCACAGCTTTTGTTTTCCATCAAATGTATGTGCCTGAGCAGTCCATGGTGGTTGAACAGATTTGAAACAAGATTTTGCTTTAAAAAATGTATTGCTTTACAATAGGTAATAGAATTACCTAAAGTGTATGTATAGCCAAAACTTTTTGTTTTTGGTAGAGTAGGGATGGGTTAAAATCCACAATGGGTTACTTTTTTGCTATATGTCCTGCTGGGGAGATTTTTCTTCACTTTGTCTTGTGAGAAGAAATCTCCCCAAAGTGATGGAAATTTCCATCTTGGACTGTTGTCTTCCCCTTTGGAAGATTTCACCCTCCTCTGCTTTCTTGACTGTTCCAAAACTTGGGCCTCCCATTTCTGTTTCATTGACAATGGTCAACAGGACAGAAGGATGAACCTCCTTAGCACAGATTGCAATAAAACTTTGCAGAGAGTCTAATACATCCCTACTCTATTCAAAACTAAAATATTAAGTTTTTCCTTTTGCATACACCTTATAACTAGGTCCAGGTTTAACCGCTTAAGGACCGCCCCGCTTACATATACTGTGGCAGGGCGGCGCTCAAGCGCAAAATCACATACCTGTACGTGATTCCAAACCAATCAATATACGCTTATTGGGATTTTTTTTTTTTAACCAAAAATATGTAGCAGAATATATATTGTCCTAAATTGATGAAGAAATGTGATTTATTTATTTTTTCTTGGACATGTTTTATAGCAGACAGAAAACTGTTATAGCAGAAAGTAAAAAATATTGTGTTTTTTTTTTTGTTTTTTTATTTATTTTTTAAATTGTTATGGTTATTTTTTTGTTTATAGTGCAAAAAATAAAAACCCGCAGAGGTGATCAAATACCACCAAAAGAAAGCTCTATTTGTGAGAAAAAAGACATCAATTTTATTCAGGTATTCGGGTACGACCACGCAATTGTCAGTTAGGGCACTTTCACACTGGGCTAGGCGTCGACGGTAAATCGCTGCTATTTTTAGCGGCGCTTTACCGTAGTTTTTTCGGGCACTTTTAACCCCCACTAACGAAGCGCGCTTCGGCGGTGCTGCCCATTGATTTCAATGGGCAGGGGCTCTTTAGGAGAGGTGTATACACTGCTCCTACAGCGCCTCTAAGATGCTACTTGCAGGACTTTTTTGAGCGTCCTGTCAGCGCACCGCTCCAGTGTGAAAGCCCTCGAGTGACAAGAAAGGCGCTTTGCAGGCGCTATTTTTAGCGCTATAGCGCCTGTTAAGCGCCTCAGTGTGAAAGTGGCACTTATAGCAACGCACTGCAGTATCGCAAAAAATGGCCTGATCAGGAAGTGGGGGGAAAAACCACCTGGAGCTGAAGTGGTTAAAGTGATTTGTAAACCATGATTTATTTTTTTTTACTAATAAACCCATTCCGCATACCTGCTCTGTGCAGTGGTTTTGCACCGAGGTACCCCGATCTTCCTCTTTTGGTGTCCCCCACCAGCACTCCAGGCTCTTCCACTTCGGCAAATGCCCCCATAGCAAGCCACTTCCTGGGGGGCACTCATGTGTGCTCCAGCCCAAGCTGCCTTGATTGCGTTTTCTAGACCAAGACAGCATGGTTCAACCCTGCCCCTGGCTTCCTTGTCACAGGAGTTGATTGACAGCAGCAGGAGCCAATGGGGAGAGCCACTGCTCTCATGCACAGCTCTGGATTGAGATTAGGCTCAGGTAAGTATAAGGGGGGGGGGGGGGTTAGGGGATCCTGTGGCACATAAGGTTTTTATCCGAATGCAGAGAATGAATTAAAATAAAAAACCTTGAGCCTTTTGAGCCATTTTAAATCGGGCTCGGATCCCCAACTTGCTTTCCACACACCGTAGAGAGCAAGTGAGGGCAGTGTGGTCTTATACATGTTAAACTGACTTTAAAGCTGGCCATACACAGATCAAAATTCGCTCAGGGACTGCTTGATAGAAGTCAATTATTATTATTTTTTTTTTTTTAACTCCTGTGAAAGGGACCTGTTTGAACATTTTTCATGAATCAACAGCTGCAGTCACTGATCAGTCTCACAGCGGTGGATGGAGGGGATTCTTTCATACACTTTGTGTGGATGGAGGAAGCGTGTATGGTAAGCTCAAGGCTGCATTCACACTACAGGATTTTGAATCACGGGCAGATCTGCCGCGGATCTGCCCGTGCTGATGTGTGAATGACAAAATGCGGAACTCACATTTGAGGTGCCATTCATTTTGAATGACACCTGAAATCGCCGTGCGGGTCTGCCGTGATTGTCGTTCGATTAAAACTTGCTGCAGTCGTGGCAACCCACATCGTGGGACGCACGACGCCCCAAAGTAGCTCCTGAACTATTTCTGGGCGGCATGCGTCCCGCGATGCAGGTTGCCGCAGTTGCAGCGCGTTTTATAGCGTGACAATTGCAGCAGACCCACACCGCGATTTGAGGTGTCATTCAAATGAATGGCATCTCAAATGCGAGTTCCGCGTTTTGTCATTCACACATCAGCACTGTCAAATCGCGGGCAGATCTACCTGCAATTCAAAACGCTGTAGTGTGAATGCAGCCTAAAGGCTTCTAAAGTAAAGATACTGCGTGTGATTTATGGTCAATTACGTTTTTAGTGTTTTAACATCCTCATGATATTGTAAGTTGTCAGGACCTGTCATTTACCTGTTATTCACTCACCTGCAATGGGAATTGATTCAAGGGAGCTTTACTAAAAATTTAAATGTAATGTGTTGCAATTTGCCAATCCTTAGACCCCATACACACTATTAGATTTTCTGCAGATTTTTGTCTTCAGATTTACCAAAACCATATAGTGCAAGGGCCTGCCTGATTGCATACAAATTGAAACTCTTAAAGTTTGACCTCCATATTTTATGGTTTTGGTAAATCTGAAGACAAAAATCTGCAGAAAATCTAATAGTGTGGATGGGGTCTTGGATGTGGTGACTGCATTAGTTTTCTTTTTCCCCGCTTTATTTTCACCTGGTGATCAGGCCAGTAACACACCTTCCATCCTATGATGTCTACACTCACTTCTCCACTATTTATGGAAAAGTGATGTAGTCCCCCTTGGACAAACACATTGTCAACTTGTCAAGAGAATGTAGTGTTAGATGGCCCAGTGGATTTAGGGGGACTTTACATGTGTGATTTAACAATAAAGCCAAAGTCCACCTAACACTTTTTTTTAACTGCTTCAGCCCCGGAAGATTTTACCCCCTTCCTGACCAGAGCGCTTTTTACAATTTAGCACTGCGTCGCTTTAACTGACAATTGCGCGGTTGTTCGACGCTGTACCCAAACAAAATTTGTGTCCTTTTTTTCCCCACAAATAGAGCTTTCTTTTGGTGGTATTTGATCACCTCTGCGTTTTTTTTTTATTTTTTGCGCTATAAACAAAAAAAGAGCGACCGTTTTGAGAGTTTTTTTTTTTTACTTTTTGCTATAATAAATATCTCCAAAAGGTTTTTATTTATTTATGTATTTTTAAACACATTTCTTCACCAGCTTAGGTCAATATATATTATTAATTAAAACCTCAAAATCTCTGCGCTTAGGACATATAGCAGAAAGAGGGGGGGGGGGCAGATGGAGAGGGGGAGGGGGGGGAAGAGAAGAGAAGAAGGAAAATAGTGAGGTATGCTGCCTCCCCAGATTAAGTCCCCAAAAGGACTACCATGTAATGGATAGTAGGTGGGGGTATGGCGCTCCCTATTGAGATGTGGAATATTAAATTAATGTGCATATACGGTGACTATAGCAAATAGGTTAAATAATATTCCAAACACAAAAGGTGAAGACTGTGAGACTCTATAGGTGAATCCATATAATGTAAAAAAACCTTATATAAAAATAT
This sequence comes from Lithobates clamitans, assembly GCA_037952925.1. NCBI lineage: Eukaryota > Metazoa > Chordata > Amphibia > Anura > Ranidae > Lithobates > Lithobates clamitans. The sequence goes on from JBBGZY010001065.1 coordinate 1,778,355, forward strand.
ATGTATATGCAATCCCTAGTGTATAGCATATACCTCTAAATCACCAGTAGTGTCAGAAAGTGCCACTAGGTGCTGCTGCTGAGCAGCTATTGTGATAAATCCAACTTGTATGTATGCAAAATTATTGACATATAACAGTGCAAAACCATATAAACGACAGTGCAGTATATATATATGGCAGTGCAACCCAACATACATGTATATATATGACCGTGCAATCCAGTAAAGTGCAATAAAGTGCAATCAAGTCCAAAAAGAGCCAAAAAAAGGAAATTGTAAATGACATCAAAATTAAAAAAATTCCTTTCTCAGTTGGTGAGTCCCAGTTTGAATGGCAGCAGAAAAGTTCCAATAGCTAAGTGACTTTGGTGCCCACAGAGGTAAATCCGTGACTTCTGTGCTCCCCTTTTGGCTCCCCACTCACCAGCTTCCACTACCCCTGCAGGGGTGACAGGCACTCTAGGATCCCAAGGCCGTCCTCTTGTCCGGTATCCCGTGGTTGCTGAGATGGAATGGCCTCTCTCCCAGGAGTTCCGGACTACCACCTCATACCATGTCCAGGAAGGGGATCACCAGCAAAAGCCCTTTAATAGACAAGCCACGTCTGCTTCCCAGGCTTCAATACACTAGGGATTGCATATACATATACATATATTTTTATATAAGGTTTTTTTACATTATATGGATTCACCTATAGAGTCTCAGAGTCTTCACCTTTTGTGTTTGGAATATTATTTAACCTATTTGCTATAGTCACCGTATATGCACATTAATTTAATATTCCACATCTCAATAGGGAGCGCCATACCCCCACCTACTATCCAATATATATTATTCTACATATTTTTTGTAAAAAAAATCGCAATAAGCGTGTATTGATTGGTTTTAGCGTCTACAAGCAATTGGAAAGATTTATGGCATTTTTTTTTTTTTACTAGTAATGGCGGTGATCTGAGATTTTTAGCGGTATTGCGATGGACAGATCGGAGACTTTTGACGCTTATTTTGGGACTATTGGCATTTATACAGCGATCAATGCTATAAAAATGCACTGATTACTGTGTAAATGTCACTGACAGGGAAGTGGTTAACACTAGGGGGCGATCAAGGGGTTAAATGTGTGTTCCCCCAGCGTGTTCTAGCTGTGTGGGGATGGGAGTGACTAGGAGAGGAGCCGTATCGTTTTTCCTACTTAGTAGGATCAAATGATATGGCTCCTCTCCTCTGACAGCACAGGGATTTGTGTTTACGCAAACAAATCATCGTGCACGCAATCTTGCCTGTCGGCCATGCGCATCGAGTCCCCTGCTGTGCAGCGGGCGTGCCCTCTGGTGGCTGAAAACAGGTAGGACGAACCCGTACGGGATTTCGCCCAGGGGAGCCATTGTGCCGCAATATATCTGTGTGACACGGTCAGCAAGTGGTTAAGCAGCTCCAGAAACAGGTTTATATTTCTTCTGGTAGAAAATAAAAGCTGACCATTGTAGGTACCCCCTGTCATTGGTAAATGTCTCAAAGCTTTAACTGCCATTTCTGCTTGTATAGCTTGGACTGTCAAAAGAAGTTAAAAATAACAGACTTACTGGCAGGATCAACAGGTGAAAATAAGGGGAAAAGGCTAAAAAAATCTAGTGGCTCCATCACCTCTTAGCATTGGTAAGCTGCAATGTAGTATATTTTAGTTAAGCTAAACTTTGTTGCATGTTCATTGTAACTTGTTTCCCTGGTATATATGTCGTAAAAAATAGATTAGTTTTCTGTTGCTTTTTAAAGGTTTTGTAAAAAATAAATAAATAAATAAATACTTCGGAGCTCTGTCAGTCCTGCGAAGGACAAACATTACTGGTGAATAACACTTTTGTCCACAAGGTGGCAGCGATGTACCACTGTGCAGTATGATGTTGAGGATACTTTCATAAAGCCATAATATAATAAAAGGCTATTGCCTCGTATAAGTCTTATTCAAAAGCAGACAGCTTAAAGTGGTTGTAAACCCTATTGCACCATTTGTAGGTACTGTAAACCTCTCCTAAACCTGCACAGTTTTGGAGATATTTACCAGATACGCTTGCACCGACGTTATTGGCGCATTCGCACTGAAGAAATGGCTCGCTCGTACCGTTTCTTCAGCAGCGTGCCGTGACCGGCGGCACATGCACAGGAGTGACGTCATCGTGGCTCCGGCCAGTCACAGCGCCGGAGCCCGCGAACCTGGAAATTACTCAGGAGACATGTCGCCAGTCACAGCGGTGTGCGGGGACGCTGCAACAGCTTCGATCTAAGGTAAGTATTTCATAATGAGCTAATATGCGATGCATACTAACTCATTATGCCTTTGTCTTGCAGGGTTTTTTTTTTTCGGGTTTACAACCACTTTAAATGCATACACTGTTCTGTTTCTCGCTAAAATACCAAATTAAAGGTTCTGCTCAGTATGGAGTAAGCTATTATATAAACACCTGTTCACACACACCTTTTTTTTTCTGTTTTGGATGCTCATAATGGCACAGAAGCGCTACTACACGCCAGTTTGTCCTATAAAAAAATTTAGAGGCTATTTTGTATGACAGCTTGTCTAGTGGGGCCTGCAGGGAATTTCAAAGGGGATGATTTGATTTTATACTTTTTCCACATAGGAGCTGGGAATGGAAGTTCAAATTAATGGTGGAGCTGAATTACATTTCTTATGTTCTAGCAAATATTTAGAAATGTTAATTGTACAATGTACTCCTTTTTTTTTTTCTGAAAAAATATCTGTGCACTTTCTGGTTTGTGAGGTTGCCTAGCCTCATAATGGTTTATCTGCAGTGTGAGATATAAGGCACTGCTGCATCAGACTTCTAGTATCAGGAGATTTGGAGTGAGACTTGTTAATGTCACTACTGTGCTGCTCACTGTTATTTGATGGAAACTTTGACATGCAGAAAGCCCTGGACCTACCAACACTAAGGCTTGATTCACACCTATGCATTTTTAGTGCTTTTTGCATTTTGCAGATTTGCTCTACAGAATGTGTTCCATAAGAAACAATGTTAAATGGGCTGCAGTGCAAAATGCAAAAAGCACTGAAAATGCGTAGGTGTGAATCAAGCCTGAGAGATGGTGAGTATGAGAGCTGTGGCCAGACCACAGGCAACACTGGATTTCTGCCCTCTGACTTTTTTGGGCACAGATTTCTAATTTTAGTTGCGCTGTAAGGCTGTGTTCACATCTGTGCAATGCTCTTTACATGCACTTTAGGTGCATTACCATTGTACTTTAGATAACAACATGTTTTGATGAAAGCACATCAAAGATGCAGTAAGCAGAATTTTCTTTTAACGCACCGCACCCAAAACGCATGTAAAACCCACAGGTGTGAACAGGGCCGAAAATTAAAAAAGGGCAAACAGGCAGGAATTTTAATGCAGCATAGACTTGCTTTGTCTTTTGTATTAAAGCAGAACTTTTCCCATAACCACTCTAAAAAAAAAAAACCCAAATGTTCTTTAGCAAGGAACTTACATTCCACGTTAATAATTAACCTAACAAAATGAGCGTGTGCCCCCAGCTTTGCTCCTGTTTGTTCTTGCCAGAGGCTGCCATTTTACTGAAGTTAAGAGCCCCTGAACAGCAGTAAATCATAAAGCGGAACTAAACCCATTGATTTATCGGCTTCAAAATACCGTTACATTCCTGGATTGCTAACTGTCACAGAAGCAGCTTTCTTGGCTGTAAAGGATAGGAGAATTGAATTCCGCTTTAGGCTCTGTTCACTTCTAGGCGTTACTATTTTACAGGTGTTTTTGCTGAGTTTTGCAGCGTTTTTGTACAGACTTTTTCAAGGTTAAAAGGTCACCAACGTAAAAGCAGTAAAACCCCTGTAATCTGCCAAAAAAGGAACTCCTGTACTTTTTTGAGTGACGGGCGCTTTGCTTCAGGCGACAGAACGCTCAGATGTGAACAGGGGCCATTGAAATAAATGGAATTTGTCTTGTTGGCCATTTTTAGAGCTGAGGCCTAAAGCAGAAAAATGCCCAAATAACGCCTAGGTGTGAACGGAGTCTTAAGGCTGTCAGCAGATCGGCCTTTACAGACTCGGCACTGCCTAAAAATGGAGGGCAACTGAGCATGTGCAGAGCAGGGTGAGAGTGTATTACTGAACTGTATAGATGCTTATTTTTAATGTTTTGCTAACTATACCAGTAAAAGGGGCCAGCCTGAAGTGACCTAGAAGGACTTAATTTTTTGGCTAAAGTTACCTGCCTGTCCACCCTTGTACACACAGCTGCCATCTTGGCCTCTGTTTAATCCAATGTACAACTGCCATGATGCTGCACACGTGATCAGTTATGCCACCAGCCGTTGGATGGTTTGACAGTTTGGTTGAGAGCACAAGCAATGGAAGTGTTGGACGTGCTGGAAAGGTAACTGTTTTATGGATGGGCTTACTTCCGCTTTAAGGGTAGGAAGTTTAGTTCTGCACCGAAAGTGGCATTGAAAGCAAAATCGTCTGCCTGCCTTGGCATGCATGACTTGGGTTGCCTATGCCTGGTGTAGTGTATGCTCACCTTTTTATGCCCTGAATTCAGCAAAGCCAGTCGCTAGTAACAAAATGAAACTAGTTTCAAAAGATACGCAGAGGAGGCACAAATTATAATGGTAACCACTTTAAAATGGCTGTTGGGTTTTCCATAAAGAATAGGGATATGAATTTTCTAGTATTGCTGTTTATCAAAGAAACCTAATCATAGTAGTAGCATAGCTATTTTATTAGCGCATGTATTTGAGAACTATTATGATTTGCTTCCTCGTACTAGAAATGGGTGGTTAGCTGAGGACAATTCAGTAAACCTAACATAACACTGTTATTTGCCTTCGCAGAGTGCTGATAAAGGATCGGCTCCAGAGGAGAAGGCATCAAGGACATTCACAGAGCCAGGTAAGCCTGAGCATATCGTTTTCTCTTATGAAGTCGCATAAAACTACTAAATCTGTTTCTGCTTTATACTTTGGAATTCCAATCTGAATCCTAGAACTGGGTGCTGTATATGAATGAGAAAGGTCTACTCCTTCATAGCAGATATGGGGTTAATTAAAAGGAAACTACAGCAAAAACTAATGCAAGGCTTATCCCTTCATAGCATATATGTATGGGGCTGTTTGGTTTTTGCTTTAAAAAAAAAAAAGGTACCCAGAGTAGTAGCAGTTTTTTATGTTTTTTCTTGCTATTGAAACTATGAAAATCTTTGCTTGTTCATTGAAATTCATGTAGTTGGGAATACAAAGTGTAAGACTGTTACATACTGTTAATGTAATCATTTTTGTTGCTGCCTAACTACATTGTAGCGTTTGTAATAAGCTCTGCTGCTGTTTTGAAAGTATTTTTGTTTTATAGATCCAGCTTGGGAAAATGTGGGTATGCATATCTCATACCTGAATTGAAAATCACTGTAGTAGTTGATGCTACTACAGTGATAGCTGCACCACTGCCATTCATACATTGTAGAACAAACTTTTTTTTTTTTTTTTTTTTTTTTTTTTTTGTGCGTTTTGTATACAAAGTGTTCTCTCATTGGATGAGGTAGGGATTATGACGTTGCCATCCCCTCCTCTCCAATCAGAGAATGCCTTGTATTCATTTAAATACTAGGTATTTCATGAATGGTGGTAGTGTTGTGTGAGCAACCCCATGTGATCAGTGTGCAGAGGGGAAACACAGAAGTCTCCTAAAACCCAAGCAGAACCCGAAAGGTCGTGGCTGTTACTAAAGTATCGCCAACTACTATAGTGGTTTTCAGTTTCCCGAGTGGCCCATCAAGAATGAGATCTGTACTTACATGTTGCCAAGCTGGAACAATGTAGGTATGCAGTACACATAATTCCTGGAGTTTAGGTAGAACATACGACAGAAGGTCTTGGTCTATCGTGTGCCAAGCCTTTTTTTTTTTTTTTCTATTTCTTTTTCTTTTTTTCTTTTGCAGTTTCAAACCAGCTTAGCTGTCAAATACTTATGAAGGGGGAGCTAAAACAGAGACTATGAATTCTATGTTTGCATGTAGATAAAAGGCATATTAACCTCTTCATGACCAGGGTCAAAACCAACCTTAATGCCCACCCCCAATTTTGCAACTCGTGTTAATAAAACTGTACAGATCATAACTACTTTGTGTATCCAGGTGGGATTATACCTCCCCCCCCTTTTTTTTTTTTTTTTTATTTAGTTTACGCAATTTTTTTTTTTTTTTTAAGCCATTACAATGACCCACCACCAAAAAAGCATGCAAAGTTTGGTGCCAAAACCGATACAGAAAATGAAAAATACACTAGGCCGAGAACCGATACCGAAAATGACCAACACCGAAACGTATTTTTTTTAAAAATATTTTTACACAGGAGATGCTCAGACTGGGGACATGGTACAGGCGATGATCAGAGACTGGGGACATGGTGTCCCCAGTGTAGCCAGCCAGCCTGCCTGTGTCCCCAGTGCAGCCAGTTAGCCAGCCAGCCTGCCTGTGTCCCCAGTGCAGCCAGTTAGCCAGCCAGCCTGCCTGTGTCCCCAGTGCAGCCAGTTAGCCAGCCAACCTGCCTGTGTCCCCAGTGCAGCCAGTTAGCCAGCCAGCCTGCCTGTGTCCCCAGTGCAGCCAGTTAGCCGGCCAGCCTGCCTGTGTCCCCAGCGCACCCAGCCAGCTATCCTGTGTCCCCAGTGCAGCCAGCCTGTGCAGGGGAAGAGAGGAGAGCCGCTGCTGCCTGGTTGATTAGAGCTCCCCAGACAAAGTTCCCTGGGCAAGGGGGAGGGGCTGTATGTGGGAACACACAGCTATTGAAATGAAGGCTGTTATGTTCCAGGCGCTCTAATCAACCAGGCGGCGGCAGCTCTCCTGCGCTATAGGACACCACCGTAAAGGGAGGCACCAGGGGCAGTGCCCTGCCCCATTTTCGGGTCCATTATCGGCCATTTTTCTCTTTCGGCAAATTGCCGAAAAGGCCATTTTCAGCCAATATGTTTCGGCGGCCGAATGTATTTTGTCCTAAATACATTCTAAATACACTAATACAAGCACCGACACCGAATATAAAGCCTTTTTGTTTCTTGCCTAAAACACACCGACCCCAACGCTGCCTCTAACGGACACCAACATTGGCACTAGCACTGACACTAAGGCCACTTTCACACTGCTGCGACTTAAAAGTCGCGCGATTGTGATGCGATTTCAGGGGAATGGACCTCAACTCGCATCAAAGTCGGCCCAGAGTAGTACAGGGACTACTTTGAAGTCTGTGAGACTTGAAATCGCACAGATATGAATGTTTATCATTGGGACTCATGGGGTACGACTTGTAATGTGACTCTGATGTCCAAAGTCGCAGGAAAAGTCGCACAAGTGTGAAAGGGGCCTAACACTCGCAGTAACTGACATCTACACTCACTAAACTAGATTTAAAACATAAACTGTGGGGCTTTGACCAAGGTTAAATTCCCTTGCTATAGGTGTTATTTATGTACCTCATGAAGCCTGACTGGAATACTTCTAGGACATTGCTAAGGATGTTGCTAATAGAAACCTAGTGTTACTGTTAACCTTCACCATCACAGGAGTGAGCTCTCAAACACTGAGCTCAGTTACTGCATCATGGGAGACAGTGCATGTGAGGGGGTTTGAATCAGAAAAAGAGGTCACTACTGTGATGAAGAAAAACAGCAACACTAGGCTTCTCTTAGCAATGTCCTATTCCAGTCCGTCCTATATTATTCCAGTCAGGCTTCATGAGGTACATAATGCTTATCTGCATAGGCAATTTTTTTGGTAAAGGGGAACTATGCATTTTCTGTTTCAATACTTTTATTAACGTTTCAAGAATCATAGCATGCTAAGGTTTGCCCACGCAGGGGCATCTTCAGACAAGCATGTGAAGAAACGGTGTATGAACGTGTAATGCATAACATAACTAAAATCTTTTACCAGGACCATAGAGGACCAAGTTGGCTATTGGGTAGATATCACAGGCTATAATACTCTACTCCTCAGAGAACCTCAATCTGTAGTGATAGCCTTCATATCAAGAATGAAGGGAGAAAAGGAGAGTGGCCCCAGGAGAGGGCGAGCACCATGGACGTGGGACCCATGCAAGCAAACTTTAAAGTCGACCATAGCTAGTCGGGGACAGTCACGGGAAAGAATAACTTATTCACGGTTCCCAGATTTTCAAGAATTTTGCATGCGAGTCCCTCAATATACTGGACATCTGCTCATTAACCATCAGTGGTCATTCTGATTTTTAACCCCCTGGAAGTCTGGGGTCTTCCAGGCATGGGTGATGGTCCGCTTGGCAGAAATAAAAAGGTATGAGGCCGGTTCCTCATGGGGTGCAAAGAGGCCCGGTATAGGGCAATGCAAGAGAGCCAGCCGGCATACTTTATTCCATGTGACGCTCCAAAAGTCTGCAATAGGCCAAAGACTCTGGATCAGAAGCCGACCAAACGTGGACAGGACCACCATACATGTAGGACGTCCCCACGCTGACCACAATTCTGAAAACATCCATCGCTGCTTCCAGGATAAGTGTGGGTGGGCAAGCCTAGCTGGGACCCAGTACCACCGCAGGAGCACTTTATAAGCAGCCTCGAGGGTGGCAGTGTTGAATGAACATTTTGCTATTGTTGTTCATGCTTTACTCAAGTCCTCCTCCTCAATACTCGAGCCAAGATCTCGCTCCCATTGTGTGAAACTATGCCTTTTAATCCTTCCTTCCTTTTTTCCTTTTTTTTTTTTTCCCCCCCAGACGCCTTAGAGATCCAGAGATCACTCTGATAACCAATCGCAGGTTATTACAGTGATCAAGAGTCAGTCCTTCTGGTTCTCAATCATTAGTGTGAGCCCCAAGGCTGTCACCGATAGCTTGGTCTTAGTGCTGGGAGCGTGTGATTAAGTGCACTTCCAGCACAAACACAGGAACACATGCAGCCCCCAGGATTAAAGCCCACTTACTAGATGCTGCATATGTTACACAACCCTAAAGTAGTTAAAAGGTGTGTTTTCATAGGGAGGTTTGTAGATTATTCTCAAAGTAAACACAATATATGCGATTGTTAGAAACCGTTAATGCTTAGTTGAATTCTCTATACCTCAATTGATACTAATGACTGCCATACATGGCTCGATACACAACATGGATGGAGGAATCCTCACTGCCAACTGTTGTTTTCAGACAGCCGAACAGTGACTGCATCTCATGATGCAGTCGCTGTTTGGATAATAATTTTTTACCCAGCCAAATAGATTTTAAATACTTTTTGTTGAGCCAGGTGGGTCTTGCCAGGACACCCAGAGTTCAACTTTCAGTCAATTCAGCAGAACTTGGCTAAAATGCAAGCTGACTATTTGGGCCTTAAAGCCCGAACTGTGGGCTTCTTAAAAACAACCTTCAAGGTTTTTCACCTTAATGCATTCAGTGCAGCTGTCCCCACCAGAGCCCCCCTTTTTACTTACCTGAACCTGATCGTTCCAGCGATTGGGATGAGCACAGTAGCTCCAGCCGCTGTCTCGGGTCTTCGTTGGATAGATTGATAGCAGCAGGAGCCATTGGCTCCCGCTGCTGTCCATCAAATCCAGTGACACGGAGTCGGGTGGTAGGGCCGAGTCATGCTGTCTATGGACGCAGCAGCAGGAATCAGGAGCGCGCCCGCACGGGTGCCCCCATGGAATGCAGCTCTCCGTGGGGGCACCCAAGAAGAGGAGGAGGCTCAGGGCCACTCTGTGCAAAACCCTTGCACAGAGGAGGTAAGTATGACATGTTTTTTTTTTTTTTTTTTAATATAACAAAGCTTTACAATCCCTTTAATTAAATCTCTTTCAGCTGGGCTGTGCCCACACTGCAAGGGTTAATTTCTCAATTATGTCTAGGGGAACAATAAAAGATACTTTTCGGATACCTGCAGTATCTTAACCCCCATGCTCAACCAGTCCAAGATCCTGACGTCATCAAGACTAAAATAGGGTACGTAGCCCTGCACTGAAACGTGAGGACGCCGCGGGACAGACCACTGCTGGATTGTGAAACTGTTTCTCTTCTCTCCTAGACAAACAAGCAGTTGACACTTACAGTGCAGATGCAGCCTCATTTCAGGGGTAATTTATTTCTTTGAGTTAGGCTTTTAGACTGTTTGCATGTTTAAGATTTTTTGAGCACTGCACTTGGCACAATTATACACTTCCACTGCACAATTAAATGTGCACTTTACTTTCCCTTTCAAATGGTCTGGTGTTGTGTGGCAGCCCGCTGTTCTTGGAGAGGTTTGAAAGCCTGTCCAGATAACTGTTTTGCATGCCACCTACTGGCCGAAAGTGGTAAATGATCTTTTTCATATGACTTAGAGGTGTTCCGCCCCTTAAGAAAAAATTTAAAGTCAGCAGCTACAAATCCTGTAGCTGCTGACTTTTAATACTAGGATATTTACCTGTCCAGGGTACCCGCGATGTCCGCACCCCAGCCGATTTTCAGATCGGCTATCAGGTGGTGCCGCCGCCATTCTTGGTAATGGAAACGGCTTCACAGACGGTTCCCTAATGTAATTGGCTCAACGGCGTAGGAAGGAGTCAAAGGACTCAACGGCGTATGGCGCTGTCTCCAGAAGTGGGGAAAGGGTACCTGTCAAAAATAGGTACCAGTTCCCCCCTCCCCTCTGAAAGGTGCCAAATGTGGGGGGGGGGGGGGGGGGGGGAACATAAGCGGAAGTTCCACTTTTGAGTGGAACTCCGCCAAAAATCTGCAGTTCCCAATCTCAGTCCTCAAGTACCTCCAACAAGTCATGTTTTTAGTATATCCTTCACCTTGCACAGGTGCCTTGAGACCATGGTAATGCCTTTTAATTTATGATGGCTATTTTAAAGGAAATTCCCCCAACTTGGTCTATGGGGGGTAATTGAGGACTGAGGTTGAGAGCCACTGCCATAAATACAGTAACTATTTTAAAAATGTAATGAAAATATTTTCATACATCTCCTTTAAGTTGCTGTTGTAAGACTATCATGCAAAATAAACAATTTTATCCTCCCTCTATTTAACAGGTTATTGTCAGTGCTGTATAGCTGATTACAATAACCTTGCCCTACAGAAATCCGATTACCACTCACACCAATTCTCACACTTCTCTCCTACATGTAAAAATAATCATTTTTTGCTAGAAAATTTACTCAGAACCCCCAAACATGTGTTTTTTTTTTGTTTTTTTTTTAGCAGACACCCTAGGGAAAAAATTGGTGGTCATTGCAACTTTTTATCTCGCACGGTATTTGCACAGTAATGTTTCACATGCGTTTTGGAAAAAGAAGTTTCATGCATTAAAAAAAACAAAAAAAACCATAAAGTTGGCCCAATTTTTTTGCATAATGTGAAAGATGTTACGCCGAGTAAATAGATACTGAACATGTCACGCTTTGAAATTGCGAACACTCGTGGAATGGTGTCAAAGTTCGGTACGTAAAAATCCCCATAGGCGGCGATTTGAACATTTTTACAGGTTACAGGTTGCCTGTTTAGAGTTACAGAGGAGGTCTAGCACTAGAATTATTGCTCCAATGTTTGCGGCGATACCTCACATGTGTGGTTTGAACGCAGTTTACATATGTGGGCACGACCTACGTATATGTTCGATTTGACCATGTTAAATTGTGCCTTTGTAATCTGTAATGCTCATCAGCTGGTCACATGCCTGTTTTTAATCTGCCTTTAAACTTGGCCACACATTAATCAATATGATCACACATTCAATGTGGCTAAAATGATCGAATTATATAAAAAGAAAAGGATGCTACATTTGGTGGTTTTAGTGAGCCATCAATCGGTTTTTACTCTGCCAAGTCTAGTATAGGGCATTTGATAGATTAAACAAATTTCTGCAGAACTGATAATTCAGATCAATTAAATGATTGCATTAGATCGACCGTCTACATTTATAACCTGAGATATTTTCACTATTTCCATTTGATTGTAAGATGCAGAGTATTACCCCATGCGATTCGCCAGTTGATATTCTAATCCACGTTATATTGTTTGCATTTGCTCGTATGTAGATCGGTCACAAATTGCTATGTGTATAACCACCTTAAAAGAGAAGTATGGGTTTTGTTTGTTTTTTTTTAATCATACTTGCCTAGCTGGATGCAGCATCAGTCTGATGCTGCATCTGTTCCCCGCTGGCTTGAAGACTGAGAATTGAGTGATCAAACTCTGACGATCACTTGGTTCTCAGGCTTCGCTGGTTCTCAGCAGAGAGCTGGTGAGTGTCGGTCTCCACTCTCTGCACCGACGACCCCCACGCCCCCACTCACTGGAGCACAGAGCTGTGGGGGGAGCGGGAGACTCTCAGCGGCTCGCTGAGCTTGGTGCTGGTCCAGGCATGTGTACGGATCCTGACTTCAATGTCATGATCTTGCCCGAGCCTGGACCAGCTCTGTGACATCAGCCAACAGCAGGCTTCAGCCCGCTGTCTGCTGAAAACGGGTCACAGGAGTGCAGAACGAACTGCACTCCTGTGATCCACACAAGTACAGCCAAACATACTCCCCTGCTACATTTATACACCTATCCCCAGTGTTTTACTAATGCCTGGAAAGCTTTGGGATTTGTCCGTACGCCTGAACCATCCTAGAACAGCCTGCCTTACTTCGCCATCAGTGCTGAAATTACCTCCGAGGAACTCTTTTAGGGGTCCAAACAGGTGAAAAATCACTTGGAGAGAAGTCAGAGCTGTAAAGGGGGATGTTGTTGTAATGTGCAGCCGAGTTGTTGTAATGTGCACGGAGTGCAGTGCGTAGGATGAGCTTGTGCGTTGTCCTGGAAAAAAAGGGCGCCCTTAGTAAATAAACCAGGCCGTTTTTTACAAAGATGCATTTGCACATCATTCAGAACACAACCAGCCAAGTCCATTTTGAAAGTTTACTATTATGTGACAACCGATGATGGTGGCACCACAGGGTAGACACAAGTCCACATGAATAACATGAATAACACCACGTTTGTCCCAGAAAACATTTGCCATCACTTTACCAGCAGACGCAATTTTTTTTTTTCGAATTTTAAAGAAATTTAGCAAAGTATGCATTCTCAGGATCATGTAAACAAGTTTCCTGTTCTGTAGACTTGTGCAGAACGGAAAAATTTTGTTCTGTTTCGGATAGATTTGTTAATTTTTCTTCATTGATTCGTTTCGGAGTTAGTTTAGTTTAACCACTTCAGCCCTGGAAGAATTTACCCCCTTCCTGACCAAAGCACTTTTTGCGTCGCTTTAACTGACAATTGCGCGGTCGTGGGATGTGGCTCCTATACAAAATTGACGTCCTTTTTTCCCCATAAATAAAGCTTTCTTTTGGTGGTATTTGATCACCTCTGCGGTTTTTATTTTTTGCGCTATAAACAAAAAATAGCAACCATTTTGAAAAAAAAAATAACACATTATTTTTTTACTTTTTGCTATAATATACCCAAAAAATATTTTAAAACATTTTTTTCCTCAGTTTAGGCCGATACATATTCTTCTACATATTTTTGGTAAAAAAAAATTGCGATAAGCGTTTGGTTTGCGCAAAAGTTATAGCGTCTACAAAATAGGGGATAGATTTATGGCATTTTTATTGATAAATCAGCGATTTTTTTTATTTTTTATTTTTTTATTTTTTTTTTATTTATTATTTTTTTTTTATTTATTTATTTTTTTATATATCGTGACTGCAACATTATGGCAGACACATCGGACAACTTTGACACATTTTTGGGACCATTGGCATTAATACAGCAATCAATGCTAAAAAATTGCATTGATTACTGTAAAAATGTCACTGGCAGTGAAGGGGTTAACCACTAGGTGGCGCTGTAGGGGTAAAGTGTGTCCTAGGGAGTGATTCTAACTGTGGGGGGGAGGGGCTTTGTGTTACACTACACTGATCACCGCTCCCGATCACAGGGAGCAGAGATCAGTGAGTGTCACTAGGCAGAACGGGAAATGCTTGTTTACATTAGCATTTCCCCATTCTTCCTCACCATGAGATGATCGAGGGTATCCCCGTGGACATCGGGTCCGCGGGATTTGCGGTCACGGAGCTCCCGGGGCGCGCAAGTGGCCTCTTAAAGGGCAACGTACAGGTGCCTTAATCTGCCTGTACGTGCCCTTCTGCCGCAGTATATCTGTGTGAGGCGGTCCGGAGCGGTTGATTTTGTTTAGTTTATCAATTTTCTAACAAATTCCACATTTTTGGAACGATTTTAATTCTGTGTAAAGAATAGCTGATTGTTAAGAAGTGGGCCACCACGTCCTTAACAACCGATGACTCATCAGCTGTCAGCGTGCTTCCCCGAGCTGAAATGTAACCAATAGAATGCCAGCAATAGAAAATTCTGGAAAAAAAAGTGTGGGGTCCCCCTCAGATCCCCCCCCCCCCCCCCATGTGAATAGTACCCCTACCCATTCACCAAAAAAGTGAATGAAGACACAACACAAGTTTTTGACAGTTCCTTCATTTAACCGCTTCCCAACCGGAGAGCCGCAGTTATATCGGCTCGCGGGGTCGGGATAGCAGTCGCGTGCGCCAGCTGCACAGCGGGTGTGCCAATGCTCGTGGCAGGAGACACAGAACAGGGAAGTGTGTGTAAACACACACTTCCCTGTTCTGTTCTGACAGGAGTGACAGATCGTGTGTTCCTATTAGCTAGGAACCACGACCCATCACTTCCTCCAGTCAGTCCCCTCCCCCTTCAGTTAGAATCACCTCCCAGGGAACACGGTTAACCCCTTGATCGCCACCTAGTGTTAGCCCTTTCACTGCCAGTGACATTTTTACAGTAATCAATGCATTTTTATAGCACTGATCACTGTATTAATGCCATTGGTCCCAAAAATGTGTCAAAATTGTCCGATGTGTCCGCCATAATGACGCAGTCACGATGATAATCCCAGATGGCCGCCTTACTAGTAAAATAAATAAATAAAATAATAAAAATGCTATAAATCTATCCCCTATTTTGTAGACTATAACTTTTGCGCAAACCAATCAATATACGCTTGTTGCGATTTTTTTTTTTTTTTTTTTTTTTTTGTTCTTTTTTTTTTCCAAAAATATGTAGAAGAATACATATCTGCCTAAACTGAGAAAAAAATGTGCTTTAAAAAAAAAAAAAAATGGGGATATCCATTATAGCAAAAAGTACAAAATATTGTAGGTTTTTTTTTTTTTTTTCCAAAATTGTCGCTCTTTTTTTTGTTTTATAGAGCAAAAAATTAAAACCGCAGAGGCGGTCAAATACCACCAAAAGAAAGCTCTATTTGTGGGGGGGGGGGGGGGGAGACATCAATTTTGTTTGGGTGCAACGTCTCACGACCGCGCAATTGTCAGAGGGACGCAATGCCGAATCGCAAAAAGTGCTCTGGTCAGGAAGGGGGGAAATTCTTCCGGGGCCATTGGAGTACAGGTCACTGTACTCCAATGGCCTCCACAGCCACCAGATCTCAATCTAATAGAGCACCTTTTGGTGAAATGGGAGATTCTCAACATGGATGTGCAGCCAACAAATCTGCAGCAACTGTGTGATGTTATCATGTCAATATGGAGCAAAATCTCTGAGGAATGTTTCCAACATCTTGTTGAATCTATGCCACAAAGAATGAAGGCCGTTCTGAAGGCAAAAGGGGGTCCAACCCGGTACTATTTTAAACCGAACAAGTTGCTTTTTACAAGCTAAGAGTTCACATATACTTTAATAAGACTGTTCCTAAATGTGTGTCAATGTAATAAAATTTTATGTTCAAGGTATTAGAGACTGTTAGGTTTTGAGAGGCTGAGGTCTACAAAACGACCTGTAACCCTAAACGGTGTGTGTGGTTCATCACAAATTGACATTTACTTGGATCTGTCTGTGAATATATAGAATTGTTTCTACCCAATATTCTAATCATACATTTGAAGAAGCACACTTTAACTTTCTTTCTTAAAAAGAAAATGCATTGAGCCACTCTGATTCTAAATCTGCTTTAGACATTGTATATACAATGTACTCCAAGATCTTCACATCCATCATTTATAAATGTTACAAAATGACCTTTCATGTAGATTTAGTCCTTATCCCTCAAATGTATAATGTTACGTTGGTTTATACTTGATATAATCTTTCTTTTACAAACCTCCCTAGAAATCTTTCCAGTTGTGCAACAAACTGCCTTGTCTGACCTTTTTTCCATTACATAGCTTCCCATCACTGTGGTCACATAATAGTAAACTTTCAAAATGGACTTGGCTGGTTCTGTATTTTTGTGATTTAGGCTTCATGCACACGCGTATAGTGACGATTGCCTGTTTGCCGGTCGCGTATAGTGACGATTGCCTGTTTGCCGGTCGCGTATAGTGACGATTGCCTGTTTGCCGGTCGCGTATAGTGACGATTGCCTGTTTGCCGGTCGCGTATAGTGACGATTGCCTGTTTGCCGGTTGCGTATAGTGACGATTGCCTGTTTTGCGGTCGCGTATAGTGACGATTGCCTGTTTGCCGGTTGCGTATAGTGACGATTGCCTGTTTTGCCGGTCGCGTATAGTGACGATTGCCTGTTTGCCGGTTGCGTATAGTGACGATTGCATATCATCACAACTACTTTGTGCAGCCAGGTGTTATTTTCAGGACAAATTTGGCTTTCATTTGATGGTGAGGCTCCATGCACACTGGACGTTTAAAATGATATTAAAAAAATGCCAGTAGTTTTGCAGTGAGTCTTTCAACGTTTTTTAACATGTTTGCAAGAGTGTTTTTTTATAGCGTTTTTCTGTGTCAGCGTTTTTGGTTTTACTTTTTTTCAATGGATCAAAAACGTTAACCGCTGGTGAGGCACGTTTTGAGCGTTTATCGGTGTTTGAATGTTTTTTGAGCGTTTGTCTTTTTTTGTCTTTTTTTTCCACAAACTATTTTATTTTCTCTCTCGGCAAGAAAAGAAATAAGATTTATCTCTCTCCTCTATTCACAGAGAGAGAAAACATGGGGGGGGGGGGGGCGCGGTTCACAGTGACTGATCACTATGGTAGCCAATCAGAAGCTATCACTGTGATCAGATGACCCGGAATTGGGTGTTCCGGATCGTTAGTACAGGGCTCAGGGCTCTCACTGAGACCCCAGTCTCTGTGCTGGAAGCGTGCCGTGCAGTGTGCTCCCAGCAAATATGCGGCCCCAAGGAAAAAAGCCCAGTCTAGAGGGGCCACATATTTGTGTGGTCTGCTTCAAAGGGTTAAAATGCCAGTGACAGTGTGCGGGCTGGTGTCCATTGTGTAGGGGTAAGGAATGACAATACGCTTTAAAATCCTTTATTGAAGTGTCACAAAATGATACTTCATTCAAGTCCATGTACTGCCATGTGATACGGCGACGTGCAGTGAGTTGCACTGCGTAAAAGTGCAATCGTACTGTACCGCAACCCACCTCAATGCAATGGTGAGAAAGGGGCACCAAAACAGCGGTTTACTGTATGCCCTTGCATTGAGTCTGCACTGATCTATGAAGATCAAGGCAGTTCAACAGAATGAATAAGTCCTTACACTTATGTCAACTTTTTAAACAAGAGCAGATCCTAACATCACTTGTACAAATTGAGTACAGTATTATTATTATTATACAGGATTTGTATAGCGCCGACAGTTTACGCAGCGCTTTACAACATTAGGGAAGACAGTACAAGTACAATACAATTCAATACAGGAGGAATCAGAGGGCCCTGCTCGTTAGCGCTTACAATCTAGGAGAATCCGTTAAGAAGCTTTGTTTTGTTTGTTTTTTTGTTTTGTTTTTTTCAGAGGTTGAGTTTGGCCCCTTCGTTCCAGTGAAGGGAACTCTTAAGGCGTCAGCATACTAAGACATTTTGGACAATTTCAAGCTCCCAACTTTGTGGGAACAGTTTGGGGATGGTGAGTTTGGGGATGGCCCCTTCCTGTTCCTACATGACTGAGCACCAGTGCACAAAGCAAGGTCCATAAAGACATGGACGAGCGAATTTGGGGTGGAGGAACTTGACTGGCCTGCACAGAGCCCTAACCTCAGCCCAATAGATGAATTAGAGCGGAGACTGCGAGACAGATCTTCATAAACATCAGTGCCTGACCTCACAAATGCTCTTCTGGAAGAATGGTCAAACATTCCCATAGACACACTCCTAAACCTTGTGGACAGCCTTCCCAGAAGAGATGAAGCTGTTATAGATGCAAAGGGTGGGTCAACTCAATATTGAACCCTACAGACTAAGACTGGGATGCCATTAAAGTTCATTTGTGTATAATGGCAGGCGTCCAATACTTTTGGTAATATAGTGCATGTAGGCTTCCATTACCAGCTTCTTCTGAGAGTGCCATTTGCCTGGTTTCTAATGTGACCTTATCTGTTGCTTCAGTACTTGTTCTGACATAGATTACCGTTTCAGGTTAACTAGCATTTTCATAAGTTTGCAGTGGCCGCTTCAATGTGGTGGTGATCACCTGTGCACCTCCTCCCATAATACAGGTTTAAAAAGAATTGTGGTTCCCTAGCTCATGTATTCCTCTTACAAGACTTTGTTCACCCCTCTTGAAAATTGAAAGCAGCGATCTTTGAAATCCGCTTACATAGTAGAATGACTTCACCCGAAGGACATGCTGTAACTTCATTGCTGGTAGTATAACCTAATGCAGTATAGTTTATGCTGTAATCCACAATAAGGTGTATTTGTAGAGAATGACGTCTGCAGAAAAGTTTTAGGCAGCCTGCAGAAATCCACACGTGGCTAATAGATAATGAACTTTTCACCCGAACAGCAGTAAGAGGGTTAAGATAAAATAGCAGTGGATTGGTAAGGAGGGGAAAGGGAAAACTAAACAACTTCTGATCTCCCTGCCTTATTGGGATAAAATATGTATAAAGTGGGGAGCATGCATGGGACCTGTTCAGCATCCAGTACCATTCCTTTAATGGACAGACAGGCAGAGCTGTGTTTAAACAAGGGCCTGGGGCAGCGCAGGATGAGCAGGTCTGTGGAAGTGTATCCTGCATACATCTATACACTCTACAGGAGCGTACAAAGACCCCGAGTGTGGCCTGCTCTGGCACAATCACATAGCTTATTGTCTTGCTGCAATTCTGGCTCTCTTGCTAAAGCATTGTGGTACAATCCTGAGTAGTTGAATAGTTTAAGGTTTGGCAGAAGCCTTTTAATATGTCTTTTAATAACCTATAGTGTGTGGGAAGTTCACATCAACATGACGTCTGGCACACACAAAGGATATTTAATGAATCCATAATTTTAGCAAGCTGTTTTTAACTTGGCCGTCTCCGAAATAACTGATAATAGCAGGTTTCATGTTAAAGTGGTATTAAATCCAAAAGCAAAAATGTATTGTATTATATTGCAGCTTACCAATTCTTAGATGTGATGGCTGCATTATGTTATTTTAGGCTTTTCATCTTGTGATCTAGCCAGTAAGTCCCCCCCCCCCCCCCCCACTGAACAAGCTGCCCTACAGAAAGCGGAGGGTTGAGACGCACTATTTACCACTGACAGGGGTGCCTACCAGTGTTAATTTTGGCATCAAATTTCAATTTAGTTTTAGTCTTATGCCCTGTACACACAATCAGACATTGATCGGACATTCCGACAACAAAATCCATCGATCTTTTTTCCGACGGATGTTGGCTCAAACTTGTCTTGCATACACACGGTCGCACAATGTTGTCGGAAAATCCAATCATTCCGAACGCGTCAGGACTATAAATGGGGCAATAGCCAATAGCTTTCATCTCTTAATTTATTCTGAGCATGCGTGGCACTTTGTCCGTCGGATTTGTCTACACACGATCGGAATTTTAAAGGATCAGATTTTGTTGTGGGAAAATTTTATAGCCTGCTCTCAAACTTTGTGTGTCGGAAATTCCGATGGAAAAAGTCCGATGGAGCCCACACACGGTCGGAATTTCCGACAACAAGCTTTGATCGCACATATTCCTTCGGAAAGTCAGACCGTGTGTGCAGGGCATAAGTCATAGGACTAAAATGGAATTTTAGTTTTAGTCCCATTTTAGTCTTCTGCAATTGTTTTAGTCGTACTTAGTCGCCTAAATCTCCAGTACATTTTAGTCGACTAAAACTAT
The DNA here is from genome assembly GCA_037952925.1 of Lithobates clamitans. Lineage (NCBI taxonomy): Eukaryota > Metazoa > Chordata > Amphibia > Anura > Ranidae > Lithobates > Lithobates clamitans. Next base: position 1,798,482 of record JBBGZY010001065.1, read on the forward strand.
AAAAATCTAATGGGTGTAATTAAATTGTAATGCATTAGTTAACATTTCTCTACAATTTCCAAACTTATTATATACTGCTGGAGTGAAAATCTCATACATTATTATTTAAGGTATTGAGGTATGAACATGCACTACAGACCACTGTTAATATTGAAGTCAAATTTCAATTTAGTTTTAGTCTACTGCCCCGTACACACGGTCGGACTTTGTTCGGACATTCCGACAACAAAATCCTAGGATTTTTTCCGTCGGATGTTGGCTCAAACTTGTCTTGCATACACACGGTCACACAAAGTTGTCGGAAAATCCGATCGTTCTAAACGCTGTGACGTAAAACACGTACGTCGGGACTATAAACGGGGCAGTGGCCAATAGCTTTCATCTCTTTATTTATTCTGAGCATGCGTGGCACTTTGTCCGTCGGATTTGTGTACACACGATCGGAATTTCCGATAACGGATTTTGTTGTCAGAAAATTTTATCTCCTGCTGTCCAACTTTGTGTGTCGGAAAATCCGATGGAAAATGTCCGATGGAGCCCACACACGGTTGGAATTTCCGACAACACGCTCCGATCGGACATTTTCCATCGGAAAATCCGACCGTGTGTACGGGGCATAAGTCTTTTGATTAAAATGCCATTTTAGTTTTAGTCCCATTTTAGTCATCTCAATTGTTTGTTTTAGTCGTATTTTAGTCGACTAAAATAGTATTCATTTAGTCCACTAAAATGTTTTGGTGCAAAATAGATTAAATGTATACACTGCGCTATACAAACTAAAAATAAATGAATTAGGAGCAGCTACATACAGGGTGACAACAACCATAAAGATACTGTGAAAAAGAAATGTAGCGCGTACACTGTGAAAGGAACCCCCAATCACTATGTAACTATGTAATCAGGGGAAATGCTTAAATAGTGTTTAAATCAGCAAATTAACTCATAAGTCTCTCAACATGGATAAATAAAGTCCAATGAGTGAATAACAAAACAATATATAAAGTGTCCCACTGGAAAAGGTGAGTGAGTATATAAAACAGCAGATGTTCAAACACAGGCAAATCTTTGGATCTCCCAGGAGAACTGCATCAAGCAGCTGCGTAAATCTTGGTAAAAATGGTGTGTAAGAAACTCTTACCAGATACATTGGACTCCCTTGTCAGCGACAGGGAATCACTAGAGCAGATTGCCTCCCAGGGCCTGGAAGCGGACATCGCGACTCTGGAAACCTTCTGGATCGAACTCTGCATGGATCTCCCGGGGCCGCCAGGTAGGTCCTCCCAAAGGATAGCCCAGACACGGATCAGAAGAGACGGGACATCTCAAATGGAACTATAGTGGAAGCTGAATTTTCTCTCAGATGGTATGTGGAGAAAAAATAAACAGGCTCCACATAGTGTAGATGAAAAAGGTGGGTTTTTTATTGCTAAAAAGCCTGGTTACAATAAAAAATGTGATCACAAAATGTAAAAACTAAACTGGGCAACAAGGAGGATGCTGAAAGCGCCCGACGCGTTTCGACCAATGGGTCATCTACTGGGGCATACAGCATCCCCTCCAAGCTGCCCTGTATTTATAAGTAAAAACATTAATGAAAACTGGTTGTATGAAGTGGCAATCAGACATTCCAATTGGTTAGATGGGGGTCACATGATCTCACCTGGCTTAAACCAGGTGAAAATCGTCCCTCCATTCCCATTGGTAGTGTGTAATTAACCCATTCAGAAATATTAAACAGACATCCCACAGAACTATGCATCGCTAATAGAGGCATCGCATTGACCAGAAGGCAACCATGTAAAAGGGGTGGACTAAGAACTGAAAGATCACACTCAGTTCACACATTGCTGACACTTCTAAGGTGACTTAAGGCTGCGGATGGATCTGGGCCAGTCAAAGGCGGCATGTACGTGGGCGGGCGGAACTGGGGACCAATGGCTTAAGAGACAGGAAGTCTCCGTCCGGGCCGCCCGACGTTTCTTACACACCATTTTTACCAAGCTTTACGCAGCTGCTTGATGCAGTTCTCCTGGAAGATCCAAAGATTTGCCTGTGTTTGAACATCTGCTGTTTTATATACTCACTCACCTTTCCCAGTGGGATACTTTATATATTGTTTTGTTATTCACTCATTGGACTTTATTTATCCATGTTGAGAGACTTATGAGTTAATTTGCTGATTTTAAACACTATTTATTAAGCATTTCCCCTGATTGGGGGTTCCTTTCACAGTGTATGCACTAAAATGTTTTAGAAGACAAAATTAACACTGGTGCCTACAATGATTAGCTTTTATTTATTCATGTAAAACCTTTTATCTTACCCCAAGAGAAAAAACTATCTTTAATTTCAATGTGAGCTGGTGTTTGGCTGTAATTGTTGAGGTGTTTTTAAATCTGCTAGTACATCGAATACTCCGCGCTCCCCAGACTGCCAATTCTGCTTTCCAAAGTTGCTCCCTGTGCTCCATCCAGAGTGGGGACACTCTAATGCAGCAGGTATTACTGGCCAGATCACCAGGTGAAAACTGAGGGGAAAAGGCCTAAAAAAAAACTGATGCAGCCACCACATATAAGGATTGGTAAGCTGCAGTGTATTCCATTTTTTTGATTTTGGGTTTAATATCCTGGATATAATTTAGGAGAACTGTTCCTTCCTTATCAGCACCTGCACATTCGGCTTACAGTTCTGCATACTTTGTTTCCAAGGTGTAGCTGTATGTGAGTCTATAGCTAATCCTCATACAGTCGCCAAACTCTCTAGCAAATCTTCTGCGTTCCACAAACACTCCTGACTCCATTTTAGGCACAGTCCTTATCGTGAGACCTATGTTATAGTTTCATATGTACGCTGTACCAAATTTGTACATAATGCTTTGATGGCTAAACTATGTATATGTTAGTTTTATGCAAAATAATTTGCAAAGTGCTTTTACTTACTGGATAAATTATGATGCAGATCAAGAATGCCTGTGTTGTGGGACTCAGTACCAGTTCTATGTCCCTCTGGGATGACTGTGAAGCTTTTGTTTTGGACCATAAGGTGCACCCATAGTTGGGCCCTTGAGGTGTGGTAGTCAACCCTATTGATATGAGGGGGCCTCAAGTGCAAGGCGCCAAGGACCGCACATAAAATTTCATGTAAATTTTATCAAAGACAGCATAAACACAACAGGCAATAGTCCAAGACTTTGAACATGTTGCAACTTGCAAGTGATGGTCAGGAACAGGGAACATGGTGCAAGAGATGGTCAGGGACAGGGCATATGGTGCAAGAGATGGTCAGGGATGGGGGGGGTACATGGTGCAAGAGATGGTCAGGGACGGGGGGGACATGGTGCAAGAGATGGTCAGGGACGGGGGGACATGGCGCAAGAGATGGTCAGGGACGGGGGGGGGGACATGGCGCAAGAGATGGTCAGGGACGGGGGGGGGACATGGCACAAGAGATGGTCAGGGACGGGGGGGGACATGGCACAAGAGATGGTCAGGGACGGGGGGGGGACATGGCGCAAGAGATGGTCAGGGACGGGGGGGACATGGCGCAAGAGATGGTCAGGGACGGGGGGGACATGGCGCAAGAGATGGTCAGGGACGGGGGGGACATGGCGCAAGAGATGGTCAGGGACGGGGGGGGGGACATGGCGCAAGAGATGGTCAGGGACGGGGGGGGGGACATGGCGCAAGAGATGGTCAGGGACGGGGGGGGGACATGGCGCAAGAGATGGTCAGGGACGGGGGGGACATGGCGCAAGAGATGGTCAGGGACGGGGGGGGGACATGGCGTAAGAGATGGTCAGGGACGGGGGGGGACATGGCGCAAGAGATGGTCGGGACAGAGGGGACATGGCGCAAGAGATGGTCAGAGACTGGGGACATGGCGCAAGAGATGGTCAGGGATAGCGCACATGGTGCAAGAGATGGTCAAGTATGGGAGACACGGCGCAAGAGATGGTCAGGGACAGCGTGCATGGGGCAGCAGATGATCGGGGACAGCGGACATGGTGCAGGAGATGTCGGTGGCAGCGGACATGGTGCAGGAGATGAAATTTAAAGACTCATGCAGCTTGGCGTGTAACTTGCCATCATTCCTGTATATATGAAGATACCTCTTAGGTGAGGTTTTTAAGGCAATTTAAAAATGAAAAGATATATATATTCAAAAACTTTTATTGGTACAAAATTATCAACATGATTAAAAAATCCCCAAAGTGGAAAACAAGACAGTAAAAGCACATGTATCATAATATTGCACAATGATCATCTAAAAGTGTTATTCCCCCCACTACACATTAATATACCATCCATACAAGTTGCAAATGATAGTGAGTATTGGGAATATCAATGTGTTTCGAAATGTGTATAAATTCTATTCTTCTTCAGGGACTAATACCACTTCTGAAAGTATAGAGTACAAATGCAATTTAGAATCCAAAATGAATATCATATAACATTGAAAAAAACAAAAATATACCAAACTTACATATCGGCTATATCATTGGAGAGAGCATTCCCTCAAACCGATGGTTATCGTCAAAGTCCGCAGAGACGAGCCTTTCACCACATAAAAGGACCACTGGATAAAATCCCATAAGGCCACCCAAACAGAAAAAAAGGGAGGCCCAGATATTCAGGCTGCAAAAACAAAAAGGTCTCTGTGGACCTTGATGATAACCATCAGTTTGAGTGAATGCTCTCTCCAATAATATAGCTAATATGTAAGTTTTTGATATTTTTGATTTTTTTTTTTAATGTTGTATGATTTAGTACCAATAAAACTTTTTTTGAATATTGCCTTAAAAATCCCACTTAAGGAGGTATTTACAATTTTCAGGTGCAGGAGATGGTCAGGGATGGCAGACACGGTGCAGGAGATGGTCAGGGGCGGCAGACACGGTGCAGGAGATGGTCAGGGGCGGCAGACACGGTGCAGGAGATGGTCAGGGGCGGCAGACACGGTGCAGGAGATGGTCAGGGACGGCAGACACTGTGCAGGAGATGGTCAGGGACGGCAGACACTGTGCAGGAGATGGTCAGGGACGGCAGACACTGTGCAGGAGATGGTCAGGGACGGCAGACACGGTGCAGGAGATGGTCAGGGACGGCAGACACGGTGCAGGAGATGGTCAGGGACGGCAGACACGGTGCAGGAGATGGTCAGGGACGGCAGACACGGTGCAGGAGATGGTCAGGGACGGCAGACACGGTGCAGGAGATGGTCAGGGACGGCAGACACGGTGCAGGAGATGGTCAGGGACGGCAGACACGGTGCAGGAGATGGTCAGGGACGGCAGACACGGTGCAGGAGATGGTCAGGGACGGCAGACACGGTGCAGGAGATGGTCAGGGACGGCAGACACGGTGCAGGAGATGGTCAGGGACGGCAGACACGGTGCAGGAGATGGTCAGGGACGGCAGACACGGTGCAGGAGATAATCATAGACTAGAAACCTATGAGGCTGCTAGAAAATACCACTACAACAGGGCAATAGGGAAACACAGATTGGTGTCTGCGAGGGCCGCAGGTCGGGCAACCGTGCTCTAGAGCAATAATATAAACATGCTTGGAGTACCTTACTCCTATGTCTATCAGCCAACATTAGCAATGTATGCTTTCATTCCCCCCCCAAAAAAAATGTAGGGTCACTGCCAATTCCGCACAGCTGAGGAACTCCAGGTCTACAATATTATATTTCATCTGCAGAATTGCATAAGGGTTTAAGTATCCATTCCTGTTGATTTAGTGGCACGTCATAAGCCATATGTAATTTACCTGTAATCCTCCTTCATAAGAAATTCCAGCAATCCGTTATACCAGCTGCCACAAATCATACTGTATGTACATGCACTGTCTGCTCATGTGCGATTTATATGTGAACATCTGCAGACAATCGAGTACAATGTCAACTGGTCATTGATTTGTCCAGGCTTCTTGTCTGTGGCTGATCGGAAACACCAGGTTGAACTTGCCGCCGAAAAACGATGATCTGGGCAGTATACATCCCTAATCGTTCATGTGCATGAGCCCTAAAGAACAATATAGGGTCAGTGATTTTGTAGTGGATTCATTGCTGCTATAGTTTGCCACTTTATAAAACTCTGGTTTGGCCACATCTGGAATATTCTGTCCAGGTCTGGTCACCAATCCTGAGAAAGGATGTGCTGGAACTGGAGAGAGTCCAGAGAAGGGCAACAAAATGAATATGGGGACTGAAGGATCTTCGTTATGAGGAACGACTACAAGCGCTAAATTTATTCTCCCTGGAGAAGCGACGTTTGAGAGGAAACATGATAGCGATATACAAATATCTCAATGGTGATGCCAGCATGGGTAGGAAACTATTCAGTCTCAGAGAGTGTAAGAGGACATGGGGCCACACAATGAGATTGGAGGAGAAGCGGTTTAACCTTAATTGGTGGTGCCAGCAAGAAGGATTGATCGTTTTAAAAGACTCTTGGTCGTGTATCTTAGTGAACACAATATACAGGGATATGAGAAATGATTATTGACATGAACACACAAACACTCGCACAGGTTCAACTGGATGGACTACTGTCTTTATTCAACCTTACCAGCTATGAAACTAATGTCAGAATTTTATTATCTAATGATTTAATCACCAGAGTCACTGACGATTTGTCACTAAGAAGCCATTTGTCACGTCCACAAGTTTACCTAATGCTAGAACATCGGTCTGGTGTACTCTGCTACAATCATTCCTTCAACAAATTGTAGCCAAGCCATAGTGATTGTTGCTGGCAAGCTGGTTTGCTGACAAGTAATGCTGCCAAAACTCAATTCATTGAGCAGCTGAGCTACAAATTACTGTAAAATTACTGATTTAGGGATTCCTTTTGAAAACGGCAATGATTTCCTTAGTGAGAATTTGCTAAAAAAATAAAAATTTGCGAAGAGGTTGCCAGTGTGACGTGGCCCAACACCTTTTATGATGTAGCTCTGTTGTGCTTTATTCACCTTTAAAAATACCCTGACGATGCTCTTTTTGGAAAGGAAAAGCAGTTTTTTCCTGGTATTCACTTTCCCTTTTTTGACATCGGCCAATTCTACTTACCCATATGGCAGTTTGGGCTGCTTAGTGTTACCTGGTTGTCTTTGGCTGACAGAAAGCAGAGCGCTAGTCCTCCTCTTCTGTATGAGTGCAAAGAGGGTCATGGGGGTCTGTGTATTTGATTCAATATGTGAGACAGGAACTTCCGCATTCATTCTGCAACTGACAAAACCTGGAGAAGAGATAAAATATACAAAACTAGTAGTAGACTGACCCTAGTGGGCTCAAGTCAGCGCCCTGGCCTTTTAGACATCCTAGAAAATACTAACCGCAAGATCACCCTGCGGGACACCACATGTAGTTCACACAGGGATGTCGACGCATTCCAGTGAGATTACATGTGGTGTCTCTGGGGTGCAATTTGAGCCATGTGGCTCAAATCACGCTGCATTCGCACCAAACTCATGCAGGACCCTTCTTTGTCTGCACCAAAATCGGATCGCATGGGTGTTCACACCCAATGCGATCTGATTCTGTAAATTGCACTGCTTTTTGCAAACCGCTTTTGGGGTGTCGTTAACGTAACATACACAATTGGTTCACATGTACGGGTTGCGATTTTGATGCGGTGCGGATTTGAAGCAAATTCGCTGTGAATTTGCACCGTATCTAGTGTGAATCGAGACTTAAAGGGGTTGTAAACCCCTGTGTTTTTTCACCTTAATGAATCCAATGCATTAAGGTGAAAACTTCTGTCACTGACTAGCCCCTCGTTTTACTCACCTGAGCCTGTTCGTTCCCATGCCGGAGACACGCTCTAATTGATTGGATAGATTGAGAGCAGCGCAGCCATTGGCTCTCGCTGCTGTCAATCAAATTCAATGACGCGGGGGTCAGGGTCGAGTCCGGCATTCTGTGTCTATGGACGCAAATGCTGGACACGGGAGCGTGCCCGCACTGTAACTCCCAGGGAGAGCGCTTCTTCTAGGGGGTTTACCGATGCTGTAAACTCTGTGCAAAACGAACTGCACAGTGGAGGCAAGTATGATATATGTTTGTTATTTAAAAAAAAAAAGGGGGTTTACAACCCTTTTTTAAGGTTCTTTTTTTGTTTGATTTGTGTTTTAAAATAACAAACATGTTCTATTTACTTGCTCTGTGCAATGGTTTTGCACAGAGCTGCCCCAATCTTGCTCTTGGGTCCCCTGCTGGTGGTCCTGGCTCCACTTTCCCCGCCATGTTCCCCCACAGCAAGCCACTTGCTATGGGGACACTCGTGCGTGCTCACTCCCCAGCCACATTCTGAGTTTCCATAGGGTCCCTTTCACACTACTGCGACTTCAGAGTCACGCGATTTTTGCCATGATTTTACTGCGATTTTGCCCGATTTCAGGTAATGCCTATGATGCGAGTTGAGGTCCATAGACCAAGTTTACAAAATCTGAAAAAAGTAGTACAGGGACTACTTTTGAAGTCGCACAGATATGAATGGTACTCATTGAAAATCATGGGGTAAGACTTGTCATGCGACTTTTGCAGTCCCAATTCGCACAAGTGTGAAAGGGGCCTAAAACACACAGAACGGCTTGGCCCCGCTCCCGTCCTACTGGCTTGAATTGACAGCAGCAGGAGCCAATGGCTTTGGCTGCTGTATCAGAGCCAATCAGGAGCAAGAGACCCAAGAGAGCCTCGGCTCTCGTGCACATCGCTGGAACAAAATGGGACTCGGGTATGTATTTAGGGGGGCTGCAGGGGAAGCCACATGCAGAAGGTTTTTTGCCTTGCTGCATATAGAATGCAGTAAGGTAAAAACCTTCTGACTTTACAACCACTTTAATGCATTCTTTGCTTTAAGGTAAGAAAAAATTTGTGTTAGAAAAAGACGAAAAAAAACCCCTGAGCGGGGCTTTAATGCAGCCAATGATAAAAAAGAGCAAAAAAAATTTGTGTTCAGCTTCCCCAGACCCCCCCCCCCCCCCCTCTAAACTTACCTGAGACCGATCTCGATCCAGCATTTGCCTGAGAGCAGCATCTCTCTCCGCTCTCTTGCCCCACTGGCCATTCAGGACAGCAGCGGGAGCCATTGGCTCCTCCTATCAGTAACAGCCTGTGATGAGGAGGGGGCAGGGCCGAGCCGTGCTCTGTGTCAATGGACACATAGAGTGTGGCTCAGGATTGAGCCTGCACGAGTCCCCCATAGCAAGTGGCTAGCTATGAGGGCACTCAGAAGGGGGGAGGAGTGCCGGCGGGAGACCCGAGAGGAGGATTGGGCCTGCTTTGTGTAAAACCATTGCACAGAGCAGGTAATTATACCAAGTTTATTTTTGTAAAAAAATCTCTTTACAATCGCATTAAAAGATAAGTTCACCTTTTTGTTACATGTTACAGATGCACCGGCCACCACTCCCCCCAAGCGCCAAGTCTGACAGCTAGCGGGGGATCTCCTCTCTCCTGCTAGCTGTCACAATCTGTAAAAAAATGTGGCCATGCAGGGCTCCACCCGCCGGCCACATCATCCATTGGGCTTGTAGTTCTCAATGAACTTCCACAGCACTGAGTGCTGTGGTAGCTCATTGATCCTTCCTGCTAGTGTGTAACTGTTTGGTCGTATGATGTACAGCCAAACGGCTTACACACAGAGTCTGCAAGAACTCTTCATAGAACCCACGATCTGCTGATTGTGGATGCAATGCTTTCCAGGCTCCCAACAAAAAAAGAAATAAATGCACATTTTTTTTACCTGCTAAAAGATGTGCATTTATTTTTTTGTAAAGGTGAACTTACCCTTTAAAGTTTAAGTAACCCCCCTATCGTTTTCACTAAAGGAAGCTGCCATCTTTGCCTCTGTTTATTCTACAACTGCCATGATGCTGCACATGTGATCAGTTATGACACCAGCCATTGGATAGTTTGGTTTCATAACTGTTGTCATGTGCATGGTTTGGTGTCGCAACCAATGGGAGTGTTACATTTCCGGCACGTGTCGGAAATGAAACTGTTTTATGGATGGGTTTACTTCCGCTCTAAGTGTTGCAGCCCCTCTTTTATGTGTTGCAATACTTCCTGCTATATTTACCTTATTATAAAATTTAAATCCATTCCCCAAATGATGTAAGTAATTGTCAGTTGAGTTAGCATTCCAGCATCTGCCAAAAAACAAAATATAATATTTGGGTGAAATAGGGTTGAATTGCAGCACATACCTATGTATGGTGTATACAGAAGAAGGCAATTTGATGCCAAAACCCTTTACTCAAAAGTTTACCATAGTCAGCAGATGATGCAACTGAAACTTTTAGGTAACCAAGTGATTAATGATCCAAAATGTACAGCTAGATCATGTCAGCAGCATCTATTCTTATATCTATTTCATGCCCTTTATTAGATTTACGAGCAAGTACTTTTTTCTTATGAAGCTTCCTAAATTACCACCTCCGTTCTAAAGCAGGGACTTCTAAGTGGCTGTGAGTTGTTTAGAGATCCCCAAAACCCAGGGTGCATTGATATGCAAATGCAGTTTTTTGGGGGGTTTTTTTAGACGAAGGTGGTCCTACCTCTGACTTACAGTTGGTCATTGACTCCACCAGTCACATTGACAGGCCAATTATGAAGTTTGGCTGGAGTGGAGCTAGGTACTGTCTGTTGGAAGTATGTATGACTGTTGAAGAGCAATGTGTTTGTGGAGACTCGGGCACTCTAGTACAAACTTGGACAAATGTTCTTTAAATCCAAGAGCCAGCTTTAGAAAGTTGGCAAGCAGTTTTATCAGCCATAAGCAGTTCCCGTCACCAGGTGTGGTTTTATACACAGTATATACATACACACGCTTTATATACAGCTTTTGTTCAAATCCCGTACTCCTGTCCATGCAGGGCAGCGTCCATACACGTTGGTGTAGTAACCGGATATATAAGATTACATCAGACAGGTCAAGTAGTTATCCTTAAACACTCCCCTGTTCAAATCTACCTGTCATCAGATGGGCAACCCACCCCACATTTATAAGATGGGGTAACCATTTTGCCTGTACATTACATGCAGAGGAAGCCAGGCCCAGCTGCCTGCAACTGGTTTTGGTGTTGGTGGGCTGCCCAACTGGCAAGGGGGTCTATATGGAGGAGCGTACAGCAAGACATTCCAGTCACAAATTATACTTTTCCAGGTGGCATGGGAACCTGGCAACCAGGATTTTCCTAGCTATTGTGACCACATGTTGTATAAGAGCTCAACTGACATGCAGGCACTGTAGGTGTTTGCCATGACATGATGGTGGCATCTTATAACACTTACTAAGTACTTATGAAGTACTTGGTGGTTTACTTACAGTATTACCAAACATAGGACCGTGCATTCACCATATCTGGTCTCCCATAGTACACAGAACACGGAAATGCAACGGTTTCAGTAAATATAAACTTCTAAATACCTTTTTTCATCGGCAGTATATTGCGACTTCTATCAGCGTTTGGTAAAACTTGAAAGAGAAGTTTTCCTTCTACTCTAATTGTCCTATAAGGCTGCAGGACCCCTGACCCTCTGTCTGGACAGTACTGGTCCTGTGCTGATCACATGCATTCTTCCAATAAAATATAAAAAAAACTAGCAATATACTGTACACAAAACTTGCAGCTAGCCTCTGTTCTATCAGCAGATAGATTGGTGGACAGTGGAAGAAGGGGAGGATCAGAGAAGGCCAGATCAAGCAGCCTTTTTACACAATGTGCAGAATTAAACCCTTAGGTTCCACAGTGATTATAACAAGCATGTTTTACTGCTTATACAGACTAACTTTACTGTTGTGGGTTTAGTAACCCTTTAATTTAAGCCAGTGGATGCAACATTAGCATGCTAAGCATTATAATTGAATAAGTATATCTAAACCCAAGAATAAACTGTTTTGGTTTTTTTTGTTTTTTTTTGTTTTTTTTATTGCAGCTTGTCAATCTTTCTGTTAATTTTAATGTAGTGGCTACATTACTTTCTCCTTTTTTATGGTTTGAACGTTTTTAGTGAATACAAAAAGATATTGGTAACTTGTTTTGCCAGTGTCCTGTCAATTTAACTGAAATGTACAACATTATCTTCCTCACAAGGTGTCATTTTATTTATTTATTTTAAACTACAAATCGCCTTCCTACCGCATGGAAGAGAAGAGAAAGACATGTTTGTAGTCCAAATAAGGGAGCCGTCTAGGGGGAAAACCATGCTGCGTTTTATCCTAAAGCACTGGATTTATATAGTGCTGCATAGAGCATATCAGTGTATATTGTTTATAGTAACTAGCATCCTTCTTTTAACTTGATAAATGTTATATGATAGCTTACGTATCCTCTTTTCTGCTCTATGCAGTATCGGCATCACAAAAATCTCAGATTGTATTTCCTGGTGTCTAACACAACCCATTTATTTTCTCACCAGTTTTTTTTTTTTTAGGCACAATTGATGGAACAGAATAGAGAAGAATGGAAAATTCAAATACAGTGGCCCAAAGAAAACCGTTGTCACTTTTTATTAGTTGTAGCGCGGTCAGAAGAGTGAAGGGGGATAGTTTGGCCTCCCTACTATTTGCCTGGCCTTGTTTTTTGTTTTGTTTTTTAGCTGCTTGACTTTTTTTTTTTTCTGTAATCTGTAGTCATTTTAGAAGTGGGTAACTTGCTTTAATCAATTTCAATTTGTTTCTCCACCTTCCCCACTTAGTAAGCAAGACATTAGAAATCATTACAATTCCTTGTCTTCTGCGTTCTTCTCTGAATGCCATAGTTGTTTGAGATGTGTTTGATGGTCGACAGGAAAGGAATTACTTAGATGGTGTGCTCAGAAAGGATGGGGACAATGCATAGATCAGAGAACACTGAGAACAATACACAGTGATTCTTCCAGAGAGGCTCTATCCTACTGAGAAAGGAAGTCCTACAGAAGACTGTCCTGGTCTATACCTGCCTAACCCACTCCCGTCACAGTGGCATTAGTGCTGGGAACGTGCAGCAGTGCAGGAAAAGGTCCTCTCTAGGTGGATTCTCTGCGGTCCCTCAGTTTATCATGCATGGACTATACATATTTCTGTATTCTCTCTGAACTCTTCTTTTCCTTATATCATCTTGGTTTACAGTGACGTTTTCAACACTTTGCAGGATGTTTTCTGAGTTAAACTGCTAACATGTACAACATCCTGAATAACTGAATCCTTAAGTCCCAATGTGTAAAGAGTTAAAATAAAATATCTGCATCACTGTACACCCCTGGTCTACCTTTTTAGTGTTTCTCGCTTCTAAGCCTTGCGGCACGAGGTCATCGTTTAGAATTCCAACTGGGACACCTACTGCATGGAGTTTGCAAGTTCTCCCTTTGCTTACGTAGGTTTTCTCCAGGTACTCCAGTTCCCCACCCACACTCCACACTGGTAGATTCATTGGCTGTCTAAATTGGCCCTAGGATATGTATTGAATGCATGTGAGATGGGGACCATAGACTGTAAGCTCGTTGAGGACAGGGGACTTATGTGAACGCACAATATGTAAGGTGCTGAGTAAAGTGGGGTTGCTATATAAATACATTGCTGAAAAAAATTAAAGGAACACTTTGAAAATACATCCAATCTCAATGGGGAAAAATATCATGCTGGATATCTATACTGATATGGACTGGGTAATGTGTTAGGAACGAAAGGATTCCACATTGTTTGATGAAAATGGAAATTATCAACCTACAGAGGGCTGAATTCAAAGACACCCCGAAAATACTCCTCTTTTCTTACTGTTTTTCACTAGTTTTGCATTTGGCTAGGGTCAGTATTACTACTGATAGCATGAGGCGATGCCTGCACCCTATAGAGAATGCACAGGCAGTCCAACTCCTACCAGGATGGCACATCAATATGTGCCATTGCCAGAAGGTTTGCTGCATCTCCCAGCACAGTCTCAAGAGCATAGAGGAGATTCCAGGAGACAGACTTCATGAGGGTGGCCTGAGGGCCCGACATCCTCTAGTAGGCCCTGTGCTCACTGCCCAGCACCATAAAGCTCTATTGGCATTTGCCATTGAACACCAGTTATTGTCAGGTCTGCCACTTGCACCCTGTGCTTTTCACAGGTTCACCCTGAGCACATGTGACAGACATGGAAGGGTCTGAAGAAGCTGTGGAGAATGTTTATGCTGCCTGTAACATCGTTCAGCATGACCGATTTGGTGATAGGTCGGTGATGGTCAGGGGAGGCATATCCATGGAACGCACAGACCTCTACAGGCTAGACAATGGCACCCTGACTGCAATTGGGTCCAAGGATTTCATCCCGATACCCATTGTCGGACCCTACACTGGTGCAGTGGGTCCTGGGTTCCTCCTGGTGCACGACAATGGCGGCCTCATGTGGCAAGAGTATGCAGCTAGTTCCTGGAGGATGAAGGAATTGATACCATGGAATCTCCCCCATGCTCGCCTGATCTAAACCCAATGGAACACCTCTGAGACATATTGGGGGTTATTTACAAAAGGCAAATCCACTTTGCACTACAAGTGCAAACTGCACTTGAAATTGCACTGAAAGTGCACTTGGAAGTGCATTCGTTGTAAATCTGAGGGGTAGATCTGAAATGAGGGGAAGCTCTGCTGATTTTATTATCCAATCATATGCAAGCTAAAATGCTGTTTTTTTATTTTCCTTGCATGTCCCGCTTGGATCTACAGCGACTGCACTTTCAGTGCAATTTCAAGTGCACTTTGCACTTATAGTGCAAAGTGGATTTTCCTTTAGTAAATAACCCCCTATGTGTCGGTCCATCCCATGCTGCCAGGTAGCACCTCAGTCTGTTCAGGAGCTCAGTGATGCCCTGGTCCAGATCTGGGAGGAAATAAACTATCAAGTACCATTTTTTGAGTTGCTGCAATGAAATTTCAGCAAAATGGACTAGCATCATTTTTTAACTTTGAATTTCGTGGTGTCTTTGAATTCAGCCCCCTGTCTGTTGATCATTTTCATTTCTATCAAACGATGTTACATCCTTTCGTTCCTAACACATTACCCAGTCCATATCAGTATAGATATCCAGCATGATATTTTTCCCCATTCAGATCTGATGTGTTTTCACAGTGTTCCGTTTCCGTTTTTGGAGCAGTGTACTTGTATTAAATGAAATTTAAATATTGTGTGCACCTTTTATGTATGCCTTTTTACAAGAATGGCTCTTAGGATTCATTCTTTACTTCTTTGTTTTATACCTCAATACGCTTATATTGTGTGTTTTACTTTTTGGTTTTAAATATGTATAGCTTGCCTCCTTCTTCTTACAATTACTTACAGCGCACAATGCGGTCTGTCAGTTTTTATTTAATAACCTGGTTGGTGCAGCACACAGTTGTGCTTACAAGGCAGTGTAAACTACAGTAACCTGTAACAACCAGCTATTGTCTCGAACCTTGGTTACTATAGGTTATTGTTTGCTGTTTTTTAGATTTTTGTAGGGAGAGTGCTTTTAAAAATCACATTTTCCCCTTGACATGTCATGTTTATAGTCGTCCTGTATAAATATCTATACTAATGCTATTACTTGGTTTCCATCGTAGATGGCAAGGTTCCACTATCCCCTTTCAGAAGAGCCAATTCTGTGAGAGACAGAGTGAAGAAGTTTACAGAAGAGCCCCCAGGCATGCCTCCTCCTCTCAGTAACAGATTCTCAAGCATGAGAGGCGAGAGACTCCCTGCAAGAGGAGGACGTGTACAGCTACAGCAATCCCTGTTCTCTACAGGCCAGAAAAACAACCATGACCAATTTCAGGTGGGACAGGAAGAAAAGGTAGCCGCTAAACCTGCGCTTAATCGCACCGTGTCAGGACTCGGCAGCCAGAAAAGTGCTAAAGAAGCAGAAAGTGGTAACGGAACACAAGATAATAAAACAGCATCTGTACCTGAAATCAAGAGCTTCAGGAGCAGCTCCATAAAAGGGTCCTCAGCTCACAGCTCTGCAGGACTCGGCACATCCTCTGGGGAAGTGAACAGGAGACTTCCCCAAAGCAAAAGCTCATTCATCCCAAAGCAGGAAGGTGGGAGGAGCAACACCGACCAATTGCAAGTTACCCAGGCCAAAACAGAGGGGGGGAGACAAGTTGAAAATACAGATGGGACCTTTACAAAATCAGTGGTACAAGGCAGTGCACAACGTGCTACATCAACTCTGCGCACATCTTCCAAGGACACTCAGGGCAACCAGCAGGACGACGACATGAAGACTTTGCTCACCATTGAGATCAAAGATGGACGGAATCAAGGGACTAGTAGTCGGATCGTGGGGCAGCCAGGAAATCAAAGAGCAGGTAGACTTCAATTTATTAAATATCCTTATTATACAGAAAATTGCAGTGGTTCCAACCTTGGTCCTCAAGTACCCCCCCCCAACAGGCCATGTTTTGGGAATGTCCCTTAGATAAAATGGCTATTGATAATACCAAGCCGCTGATGTTAATTTTAAACACCTTTGCAAAGTGAAGGTAATTCTGAAAACATGACCTGTGGTATTTGAGGACCGATTTTGAGGAATTATAATTCACAAATATTTTTAATGATACACATAACTCTGGTTAATATTAGGATCCAATATTTAAGTTTTTACTAAATTTGGATGATCTTTCTGAATCATCATCTTTTATCCTAATGGGCAGGTTATAATAAGTGCCTCTCTGCTGTAACATGCAAAGGGTGTAATAATTGAATTGCTTTGGTGTTCTGCTGACCCCTAGTGGTGGGCATTTATAATGGCTTCATGGAAAAGCCACAAACCTTATTGGGAGTGTTGAATTAAAGCCAAGCTCATTCAGGGAGAGTGGACTTTTTCTGTCCCTCTAACTTCAAATCCAGAGGCTTTCTTTCATGGTGCCAAACCATGTGCATTAAAAAACTAAATACATTTTAAGTGAAGTGCCTTTTCGATTCCCTTAGAAATCGTTTAATAATAATTCAATTCAGCCCTTTAAGTTCTAAGACCCTGACAATCTATATTAATGGCCTAATATCCAGGTTCACTCACTTATTATTCTAATGCCGTTTGTTAATACTGCCCTCTGAATTATCTAGCCCAGTATTTGTATGTGTTCCTGATTTGTAAATGGTCTGGATTTGCATGCTAAATAAAAGTTCCACTTTTAATGAACACTAGCTACATTAATAAAAACACGGCATTTTAATTAGTTTAAGTTGGCACTGTTCTGTTTAAGACACGAATTCTACCTGCTAGTTGGCCTTCTGTACCTGTTGCCTTGTATATGCATATATACTGTATGTCTCTGCAGTATCCACGCAGCTCCACCACCAGTGTGTCTCTCCATTGTTGGCATGTTTACTTGGAGATGTTTAGCCCCTGTACAATGTCTTCTCCTAGGCCATCCATCATGTGGCTCCATTACATCACTAGTAGGTCATGGAAATAAACAGAAGCCCGTTCTGCCACATGCAGAAACTTTTATTGGCAGCAAAAAAAAGCATTATGTTATTTTAGTGTCAGTTATTAAAAACAGAGCACTGTTCTTAACTACCACTTATACTGGCGCAGAGTGTGCAGACCTTTTTGGTGTATATACAGAGTGGGATTCTGCAAGGACTGTGCTTTCCATAAATGTTCCTGAATTTCATGTGATTGTTATTCAAGCAGCTGTGTTTCAGTATGGAAAATGAGACTTGAATCTGTGTCTCATCATATTGGGATGGCAGGCAAGAGATTAAGTTCTATAGGATATTGACAATACAGTATCTACATGCCAACAGACTGATATTGGGGTTTTCTAATTGGCCTTCTCTACACCATAACAGACAGATCCTTCTACATAGATCTTGTTATTCCTTAATGGACTAAAGAGGCATTGGGGTTGGTCTATGAAAGATGAAGCAAGAGTGTAGCTGTTGATCAAAACAACCAATAAGGTTTAGCTTTTTTTTCTCCAGGTCAATAAAGCAAGACACAACTTCTTTCTTGCACCAGTATTCACAACCCAACCCAACCTTGCAGTTGTCACAAGCCATATTTCACCTGAAGGTGGCAAGGAGTAACACAGCAGGATATAATTATACATTAGCTGTTCATATTTTTCAAATATTTCTTTATTTAGGACAATGAGACAAGTACATTCACAGGTAAACATTAGAATGCCTCAGGTGCATCGGAGAGAAATCAAAACATTGGTAGGGTAACGATCCCCGACAAGGAAACCCAATTACAACAGATACAGAAATTATAACATTTCTGATACTCTTCCCCTGTTGAATGACCGACTTCTGGTGTAAAATTTGCAAATTCATTCCTTGAGTACAGTACATCACGTAAACTGACATTCAATCTGTACCTGTGGTGTCTGGTATTTTACTTGAACTATAATGGGATTAAACCTGCCTGTCAATAACTAGCTCTTCATTTTGGGATCAATTCTGTAACATTTGCAGTATGACAAAATCTCAATAATGTGTGAGTTCTGCAAGTAATCTGTGTGTCGTCATTATTTTTTTTTACCCTCTAAGAACTTACCTTGGGTCTGACAGCGTCCCCATTCAGAATTGGCAGTGGTGTCACCACCAGCAGCATCAGTACAAGTGAAGTCAATGCAGGCAGCGGAGTCAGTTCGAGCAACATCAATGTAAGCAGTGGTGTCAATGCAAGGAGTGTGAACACAAGCAACACCAATGCTGGCAGTGGGATAAGTACAAGCAGCTTTAATTTGGGCAGCAGGACCAATGCAAGCAGTTTCACTACAAGCAGTGCCAATGCAGGCAAAACCATCAGTGCAAGCAGCATCAGTGTGGACACTGGAATCAGTACGAATGGTGAAAGCTCCAAGGTATTTGAAAACTGTTTGGTAATACAGTATAAAGCAGTTCATTATTTTTAAATCTGAATGGTAAGCATCACCGGCGAGTTCAGATCATCAGTGCACATATATAAATGATTGGCTGGTTTCACGGCATACTACATAATCATAGGATTATTGTGCCAAGTAGTATTTAGGCAGGTTTAAAGCAGAACGCTGGACAAAAATAAAATGAGAAACCATAACCCGTTAAAAGGTAAAATGAGAAAACCACTTCCTTATTCCTTAGTCCAGGAGGCTAAAGGACCAGTCAACCTCAGCTGGTTGATCTTACACATGTGCATTTGGGGGCCAGCTGTAAATCATCAGTTGGTGACAGCCGGCTCCCAAATCCAAGATGTCAGCACAGGAGCCTATTGAGCTCTGTCTTAGTACCACCCTAAGGCTTCACTGGATCTAATGAGCTGGTAGGTAGGTGTGTTTTTAAAGTCGGCAGCTGCAGTATTTGTAAGGTCCAGCCACTGGCGAATCAGTATTTTGGCATAATAAATGCTTCAAGCAACTCCATAAAAAGGTCATGTCAGGTGTACAGATAAATAAATCGATAAGAAATGTGACAGAGCATGGCACATCTCCTAAGTCTAAAGATCAACACCCCCCTTTACCAAAGTAGACCTGCAAGGGAGATCACCAAGATACCTACGGCCACTCTGAAGGAGGTTACAAACCTCAGTGGCTGAGATTGGAGAGACTGTAACTGTTGCCTGGGTGCTTCACCAGTTGCTGCATTATGGCAGAACAAACCCACTGATAACTAACGTTCAAGACATCTCACCTACAGTTTTCCAGAAGGCACAGGAAAGGCTTTGAAGTCAGCTGGAAGAAGTTCTATTGTATGATGTGACTTGCAGTGCATGAGCATGAGACTTGCATTGTATGAGTACTTGCAGTGCTTACACCAACAGTGTTTTTTTTTTTTCTGATGGCCACTAAACTAAAACACACCATCCTCACTAAGAAACATGGTAGTAGCACAGTATGCTGCATAGGTGTTTCTTTGCAGCAGGCCCTGGAAGGTTTGTGAAGGGGAAGGAAAGCATGCAGTAGAATACAAGGAGACCCTGATGTATACGGCAAGACTCCTAAAAGTAGGGTGAAGACACCCAGGAGAAATCCCATATGACATTAAAATGGCTTTAGGCTAGGTTCACATCTTTGCGGTTGATGCAGTATTCCAGCACGTTTTTCATTTTAGAACGTGTGATTTTGGTGTGTTTTTTGCATGCAGTTTTCATGCATTTTGCGTTTTGCGTTTTTTTTTTTTTCTCTTTAACAAACTGAATAGCTTGTTGTTCAGGAGGAAGCAGGCCGCTGCACCCTCAATGACCAATGAGTCAATAGCTGTCAGCAAGGTTTACCGCTGACAGCTGAATGTAAAAACAAGCATTACCAGCAATAAAAGGAATAAAATGGTCCCCCCAAAATCCATACCAGACCCTTATCCGAGCAGGCAGCTTGGCAGGTCAGGAAAGCGAGGGGAAGAGCGAGCACCCTCTCCTGAACCATAGCAGGCCACAAGCCCTCAACAGTACCCCTACACATTCACCCCCCAAAAAAGTAGTGTAAAGAATGACAGTAGGCAGTTTTTGATAGGTCCTTTTATTTAAAAAAAACACACATAAAAAAACAATGTCCCCTGATGTAGATCCGTAGTCAGTCACGACGCCCGCCACCACCTGGGGAGGGGGGGATAGGGGGTGGGGGATGGACCCTTCGGCACTCGGGTCATCTGCCAGCTCCACCGTATGACAGTTCTTAACCAATAGGTGGGGCCACCCGCTGAGGTCACCGAGTGACCCCGCCGCCTTGTGGTGCTGTCGGCCAGGGGCATGCTAGGCCGATGACGTCACCAGAGGCAGGGCCACCAGTGATGTCAGTGGGTGATCCCCGCCCCCCTAGTTTTTTTAGAACTGTCAGATGGCGGAGCTGGCAGACGGTGGTAGCCTTAGGTGGGTTGGCAGTGGGCAATGTGATTGACGATGGATATATCGGGGGACATCATTTTTTGTTTGTTTTTTAAAATAAAGGACTTGCCAAAAACTGTCTTCTCTCATTTTTACACTACTTCTTTTTTTTTTTTTTTTTTTTTTTTTTTTTGAGTGAATAAGTAGGGGTACTATGGGGACAAGGTGCTTTGGGCTTTTTTTTTTTTTCTTTTCATACATCATGGGACACAGAGTCAGGCTAATATTCATTACCTACTGGGTTATATTCCATCCTTAGGTGAATGGGCACAGGTAGACTAAAGGTCTTCAGACAGGAAGTGATCCACTATATAACCCCTTCCTCACAGGAGGTACTTTAGTTTTTTACCAGTATCTGCAATGTGGATGGCACAGTTTGTTTAAGCGCTCTGAGCTCCAGGTCTCTAGTCCCACAAACGATTCCTAAATGAATCAAGGGATTGACCGATCAGATCCATTTGACATAGGCTTATATGCTTTGATAAATGGTACCCGAGCCTCGCAAAGAAGACTCAAGATCCTGCAAGGTTTTGCCTGTAATGCGGCTGTGGGCGCTGGACCCTGCAATGGAATCCTGGACTCTACAGCGCTAAGGCATTCCTGTGGGGTGCTGTACAGGTCCAAGGGAGTGGACCCTAAACATGAAAAGGGTACCCAGTCCTTGAAGGTCCTCAAGTGACAGGAACCCCTTGGGTAGGGTGAAGATTAGGCTCTTAGTTTCTAAGCTGCCCTGCGCGGGTAAGTGAAACCCCTTTACTTAATATTGTGGGGTGTCCCAGTGATTGTAATAATCGGACAAGCTAGCTAGAGGATGGACACCTGTGTGCGTTGACCATATGGGGGAGTTTTGGGCTATCTATGGGTGTTTGCAAAGTGTACTCTTTTTGCTTGTGTCTGGCTGTTTTTTTTTTTTTACCTGTATGATGTAGCACGACTGTGTGCCATTTCGCCTTGGTTCACCGGGGCGCACGTGCGTTCGCAAGAGTGCCACTATGCTCAGTGGTAGCCTCACTCCAGAGGGGAGACTTTCTAGCCTCCATCAATATAAAAGACATTCACACATTTACACATGCCTATCTTTCAACCTCATCAGAGGTTCCTACATTTTGCAGTAGAGGAACGTCTTTTTCATTTTTTGGCTCTACCCTTTGAGCTTGCTACAGCTCCCTGGGTGTTCACAAAGGTCCTAGCACCACTACTGGGTCTTTTAAGGGCCCAAGGGATGCTGGTGCTCGGGTATCTGGACGACCTACTCAGAGATCACTCATTACAGGCTCTAGAACAGAGCATAATATATACAGTGCAGTATTTGAAAAGCTTGGGCTGGATCATAAATAATGAAGTCAGTTTTGAAACCAGCTCAAAGTCTAAAGTATTTAGGTCTGATCCTAGATACGGTTCAAGCAAGAATATTCTTGTCACCCATAAGGATCTGTGCCCTGAAGGTTCAGGTGCTTCAGGTAAGGGGCACCAGACAACCCTCCATTCAGCTCTGTATGAGTCTTCTAGGGAGGATGGTATCCTCCTTCGTGGCAGTGCCCTATGCCCAGTTCCATTCCAGGCCTTTACAACAAGACATCTTGTTGGCCTGGACCAGAAGAGGAAAAGCCCTGGATTATGCAATGTGCTTATCTTCTCGGGCACGTTTAAGCCTAAACGGATGGTTGCAGGATCAGAACCTGCAAAAGGGAAAATCGTTTCTCCCGGTAACTTGGAGAGTACAGTGCAGCCTCGGATTATGAGCATAATCCGTTCCAGGAGAATGCTTGTAATCCAAAGCGCTCGCATATCAAAGCGAGTTTCCCCATAGAAGT
The DNA here is from genome assembly GCA_037952925.1 of Lithobates clamitans. NCBI lineage: Eukaryota > Metazoa > Chordata > Amphibia > Anura > Ranidae > Lithobates > Lithobates clamitans. The sequence goes on from JBBGZY010001065.1 coordinate 1,821,114, forward strand.
CAGAGGAAACGAAGATAATTTGTTCCGCATTGACTTCTATTGCATGCAATACCGCATGTAGCCAGAGGTAGGGGGGTGCCGTAGAGCCTCGGAAATACTCAGGGACAGCTCGGCTGAACTTGGAAAGACTCGAACGCAGTATTTCCGAACGGATCCGAACCCTTCTGAGTGTCAGCGGCGCCCCCGCACCTCTGGCCAAATGCGGTACTGCACACCCCATTATCTTGAATTCTGCTTGTTTTGCAAGACAACACTCGCAAACCAAGTCAGAATTAAAAAAGTAAGTTGCTCATCTTTCAAAATGCTCGTTAACAGTGTTGCTCGTTAACCAAGGTTCCACTGTACTGACTACAGATGCCAGTCTCTCAGGCTGGGGTGCGACCCTAGAAGGGCTCACAGCTCAGGGGAAATGGTCAGGGACAGAACAGATCCTGCCCATCAATGTCCTGGAATTATGGGCAGTACGTCTGGCCCTACAGTCCTGGACAGTAGAGCTTTAGGACTGCCCTATCTGGGTTCAGTCTGACAATGCCACCTCAGTGGCCTATATAAACCACCAAGGCGGTACCAGGAGTCGTTCAGCTCTGAAAGAGGTGAACCACATACTAGCCTGGGCAGAGGGACGTGCCGATTTATATCAGCAGTCCATATCCCGAGAGTAGAGAACAGATTATCTAAGCCGCCAGCAGATCTGCCCGGGGGAATAGTCCCTAAACCCAGGGGTGTTCCAGGAAATTTGCCAGCATTTGGGATAGCCAGAGATCAACCTATTGGCATCCAGATTCAACAACAAACTACAGCAATTTGTGTCCTGAACATGGGTTCCTCTGGCAGTCGGAGCAGATTCTCTGATAGTTCCATGGAGACAGTACTTCCTAGTTTATGCTTTCCCTCCGATGCCTCTCCTTCCACATTTCTTGCGCAGGATTCAGAAAGAGGGGGTTCCAGTCATTCTGGTGGAACCAGCCTGGCCCGGAAGGCCCTGGTTCCCAGAGATTGTCGCCCCGATCTACTGTCTCAAGATCCCATATTCCACCCCAATTTACAGTCTTTAAATTTGACAGCATGGCTATTGAAGCCGGGGTGCTGAAGGACCGTGGCATCTCGGGACCAGTAGTGTCTACCCTAGTGAATGCTAGAAAAGCTGCCACCAGGAAAATTTATCATAAGGTCTGGAAGACTTGTATTGCTTGGTGTGAAGCCAGAAAATGGCATCCTCGGAAATACGTGATTGGGAGAATTCTCTCTTTTCTACAGTCAGCTGTGGAAATCAAATTGGCTTTGAGTACAATCAGAGGTTCGGCCCTATCAGTATTTTTCCAAAGGCCTTTAGCCTCCCATTCACTGATCCGAACCTTTATGCTGGGGGTAACTCGCTTGCTTCCCCCAATTAGGTCACCAATGTGTCCTTGGGACTTGAACTTGGTGTTGTCTGTGTTACAGAAATGACCATTTCAACCAATCAAGGAAATTCCATTAGACTTGCTGTCATGCAAGCTAGCCTTCCTGGTGGCCAGCACCTCGGCTAGAAAGGTGTTGGACTTGGCGGCCCTTTCATGCAGGGAACCATACTTGATCCTTTACCATGACAGGGTCGTGTTACGACCTGTTCCGTCCTTTTTGCCAAAAGTGGTGTCGACCTTTCATTTAAAGCAGGACATTATTTTGCTTTCTTTTTTTTTTTTCTCTCAGCCTCATTCGGCGGAAGAGAGGCGACTGCATTCTTTGAACGTTGTCTGGGCAGTCAAGGTTAATTTGTCTAGATCTGCAGAGATCTGAGGATCAGACTCCTTTTTTGTTTTACCAAAAGGACCCAAGAAAGAGCAGGCAGCTTCCAAAGCTTCCATTGCTGATTGGGTCCATCAATTGGTCATTCAGGCCTACGGGTCTGAAACGTAAAGTTCCTCCCTTTAGGGCAGTGGTTCTCAACTCCTGTCCTCAGGACCCACTAACAGGCCAGGTTTGCAAGATAACTGAAGTACATCACAGGTGATTATCCTTTGCTGCTCAGTGATTGCAGCATTCTAGTCTGCATCTCCCCAAGGTAATACATAAAACCTGGCCTGTTAGTGGGTCCTGAGGACAGGAGTTGAGAACCACTGCTTTAGGGTGAGAGCTCATTCTACCAGGGGTGTAAGAACCTCCCTGGGCTTTTCGCCATCAGGTATCTGTGGCTCAGATTTGTAAGGCTGCTACCTGGTCTTCAGTGCATACGTTCACAAAATTTTATCAAGTGGATGTTTGAGTAGCCGAGGATTCGGCTTTTCGGCCGCAGTGTACTGCAGGCTGCCGTATAAGTTCTGATGGCTATTGTTTGGCAGAGTGTCTCCATCCCCTCAAGGCTATTGCTCTGGGACATCCCAGTAGGTAATGAATATTAGACTGATTCTGTGTCCCATGATGTATGAAAAAGAAAATAGGATTTTTATGTCATACTTACCTGTACAATCCTTTTCTTGGGGTATATAATGGGACACAGAGATACCTCCCCTCTTTTTTGAGGATTTGGTGCTTGCTACAGAACTAAAGTACTTCCTGTGAGGGAGGGGTTATATAGGGGATCACTTCCTGTCTGAAGACCTTTGGTCTACCATTGTCCATTCACCTGATGATGAAGTATAACCCAGCAGGTAATGAATATTAGCCTGACTCTGTGTCCCATGATGTACTCAAAGAAAAGGATTTTACAGGTAGGTATGACAAAAAATCCTAATTAAATTTTTTTATTTTTTTTATTGCCGGCAATTTTTTTTCACGTTTTAGCTGCCAGCGGGGAACCCCACTGACCGCTGATGACTCATCAGTTGTGGTGGCCGCCTGCTCCTTAATCGGCCATTCAGAGTTTATGGAGAAAAAAAATGCAAAACTAATTAAAAATGCAACATTTGGTGTTTTTGGTGCGGGTCTATTACACGCAAAACACTGCTGCTGGTAAAAAAAATTAAAAAAAAAAAGCCCCTGACCCTTTCCAAAAACAAACCTGCTGAAAAACACATAGATGTGAACGTCTGCAAACTGCAAAAACGCACTAAAAAAGCATAGGTGTGAACCTAGTCTTAAACAGTGTACATGCCCTGGTTTGGCAGGTTGAAATCTTAATCCAATAAAAAAAAATGTATGGCTAGGCTTAAAGGCCATTTCTGATCCTGGTACATCAATGCAGAGCTGGATCAGAGGAATGAGAAGAACTGCGGTGTCCAGTTTTGCAAAGCTGATCAGCAGATTACATACAGATGTAATTGCTGCAAAAGTTGCATCTACTCAATAACTTGAAGGGAGCATATACTTATAAAGACTATTTTATTGGCTTAACGTACATTCGTTTTCAGTGGCACATACAACCACTTCCAAAAGTAGTTTTGCACTAAAAAGTGACTGAATGTATCTTTGTCAGGTCAGGTAAAACCTTATAAAAGTGATACTAAAGTCTTGTTTATTTATTTAAAATAATTTAAAAAAAATGTTATACTTACCTGCTCTGTGCAGTGATTTTGCACAGAGCAGTCCAGATCCTCCTCTTCTCGGGTCCCTCACCAGAGCTCCTGGCCCCTCCCTCCTGCTGAGTGCCCTCTCAACAAGCAGTTTGCTATGGAGGCACCCGAGTCGAGCCGCTGCTCTGTGTGTCCATTCAGACGTGGAACCACGGCCAGTCCCTGCCCCCTCTTTCTCCTCATTGACTCGCTGACTTTGACGCCCGGTGCTGTGTCTCAGCCAATCAGGAGGGAGAGTCCTGGACGGCCGAGTCTCTCTTGCAACATCACTGGATCAAGATGGGGGCTCAGATAAGTATTTGGGTAGCTGAGGAAGGCTGCTGCACACAGAATTTTTTATACAGTACAATTTTTTATACAGTGTTAGTCAGACCTGATTGCATAGTTAAAGTGGAGTTCCACCCAAAAATGGAACTTCCACTTTTTGGATTCCTCCCCCCCTCCGGTGTCACATTTGGCACCTTTCAGGGGGGAGGAGGGAGCAGATTCCTGTCTAATACAGGTATTTGCTCCCACTTCCTGGCATAGATCACTGCGGCGCTTGCGGTGACCTACGCCACTTTCGGCGCCTACACTCTCCTCCACCACTGTATTCTGTGAGACGCAGAACACAGCAGGGACCAGAGAGGACGCGCAGCGTGACTCGCGCATGCGCAGTAGGGAACCAGGAAGTGAAGTCGCACGGCTTCACTTCCTTATTCCCTTACCGAGGATGGCAGCAGCGGAGAGCCGAAGGACGGATCGTCTTCGGCTGCCGACATCGCGGGCTCTCTGGACAGGTAAGTGTCCGATTATTAAAAGTCAGCAGCTGCAGTATTTGTAGCTGCTGGCTTTTAATATTTTTTTTTTCAGCGGGCCTCCGCTTTAAGCTAGCCATTGCTTTTTTTTTTTTTTTTTTTTTTTTTTTTTTTTTTCTCAATCAGTCTGCAGGCAATTAAACTGATTCTCCCATCCACACATTGGAGACTTACGGGAATCTTCCCCACTGTGCTATTGTTGACAGCGGGACTCCTTCGCTGCCAGAATACATAGTTCAGCGCTGCAGCCACTGATCAAATGCAAAATTTTCCAATAGTGCCGTTTTTGTCAGAAGTTGATTGATTTCTGTCGTGCGGGAATTGCCATAGATGAATCAAAATTTCCATGGTCCCTGCTGAGCCGGACAAATTGCAATCTATCTATGGCCAGCTTTGGAGTAAGTAGCATCAGTAGTTCCATGATCACCATCTTGTAAAACAACCCATTCAGTGTCAAATAGAAATGAAAGGCAAACCATTTGTGTATAGATAAAAAAAGGTGAATTTTTAATGTTTTTTTTTTTATATCACATACCTTCTGTTCTCAGCTGCATAAGGGGTTCAGAGAGCTATGGGAGGAGAAATAACAGCACACTGGTGCTCCCAGTGAAAGGCTGTGCAAGGGGCAGGGCATAGGTGTCGGGACAAGTATGATCATTGGAGGAAAGCAGGCTGAGCTCCCAGCATTCCTAGAGAACTGACCACGCAGTGCTCTCATGCCTAGTGTGGTATTTTTTATTTTTTTTTCAATAGGAAAGCAGAGGGACTTTTAAAGGAAGCAATACAAAGAACAGGAAACTTTTTCATACAAGTACATGGTACAGCAGGCACATATCAGGAATATGAAATGCTGGGTTTACATATTCTTTAAACCTAGCTCAACATACTGTAAAAATTCAAACAGTACTGTGTGGGAAAATCTTAAATGCTTTCTAATTGAACTGAACTAAAGAACAGTTTTTCAGATTCCCATCTGCATCAGCCAGGGTTTCCTGCAAAGTATTGTTCTAGTATTGGCAGCACAAAGGTTAACTTGCTGCTTCAGCTCTAGGAATAGGCAGCTTCCTGCCACCTGCTGCATCCATATCTTTCTTCCCTTTGTGTCTGCACAGAGATGTTTTGTAAATATATTTATAGCTCCTGTCTGTAAACATTCCCCCATATCTGGATTAGAATGGGAATCGGAGGTGGGCCCAAGCTGTGTCCTTGGACAGATCCACTCTGATTTGTGACAGTTACTCTGTTGGAAAGCACACCCACCCCCCATCCTGCCCGGTGTCTGTTCTACTGGTTACTGTCCTAGGCTAGCTTCCTAGACAGAGCTTGTCTAACCATGCCTAGTGCAGGTACTCAGGAGCTGGATAACCAGCTCTCAGAATCGGTGTACAGTGCTGAGCATGATCTCCGGATTTTTCAGAAGCAGATCACTCAGCAGATGCGAGATATGGCCATGCTGTTGGAACCACTGACCACTACGGTCAATGACTTAAAAGAAGAGAATCTTCGACTCCATATAGAGCAAGAGAGGCTAGTGCGGCAGGTGGAAGAGCTGACACTTCTTCTTGGTGTGCAAGAACCTTGCAACTCTGTGCCTCATCCTCCAAGATTTGCAAGCACTCGTAGATCCTCCTCTGTGCATCTGTCACGAAGTAACAGTCTTGTAAGTGTACAGATTAAGCCATTATTGCATTGTTTTCTTACAATTTTTTAAATGCATAGGGACATTTTGTTTAGGTAGCATGTTCTGGAAGTTATTTTGTGAGAAGATCTTCTCTGCATCTCTTCCCTTTTTATCATCCTGCATCCTTGCTTTTAAAAGTGATATTTTTTTTTTCTGCAGTGTATTTTACTTTTCTTTAGAATTCAGGGGTGTCCAAACTGCGGCCCTCCAGCTGTTGCAGAACTACACTTCCCATGAGGCATTGTAAAACTCTGACATTCACAGACATGACTAGGCATGATGGGAGTTGTAGTTCCTTAACAACTGGAGGGCCATAGTTTGGACACCACTGCTAGATAGAAGTGGTCCACTGTTTCTGCTGTTTTTTGTTTTCTCCCTTGGTACAAGACATGCTTTATTATAGGGTGTAGATCTATGCATACATGGTTTTTAGTAGTTATGACTAAGGCCTTGTAGGCTGAAACGCGTCAACTGGTTTTTATCTGCGTTTGTACACTGTGTGGTTTTTCAATAAACATGAAGATTTTTAAGAGCTACAACTGGCTGTGCGGATCATCTTAATGGATACATGGTTTTAATGGCTTTGATGCAGAGATGGATGACAAACTTGTCTTTGACATTTTGCTCACCTGACAAAATGCTAGCAAACTGACCTATCTGTACCGGAAAGCCTTATTTCTTTCACTGACGAGAAAATGGTTTACATGGAAGCAGATATCCAAAATACCCTTCCTCTTCCAAGTAGACCGGATTCAGCACACCAACACTTTCTTAACATCAAAAACTGTGGTGCTTTTGCCGCCCTGCCCCGCCCCGCCCTACAAAAATGACATTAAAGTGATAGAAAACGGTATAATTTTTTTTTGCTCTGGGCACGGCCCCAACCCTCCTCTTCTCGGGTCCCCTGCCTGCGCTCTAGGCTCCTCCCCCCCCAGTTGAGTACCCCCATAGCAAGCTGCTCCCAAGCCCCACTGTGTATGTCCATAACACAATGGCTCCTGCTGCTACGTCTCAGCCAATTAGGAGGCAGAGAGCAGCAGCTCTCGTGCACATCTCTAGATCGGGCTCAGGTAAGTATTAGGGGGAAGTTTGGGACGCAGAAAGTTTTTTTTTTTTTTTTTTTTTTTTTTTTTTCCTTCATGTAAACCTGCTGCCTTTAGAACCACTTTAAAATTATTATTCGTAGACACACACAACATACTTTAACTTACAAAATTCCTGCTAAATCTAAAAAAATAAGCTGTACTGCTTTAATACGTGAAGCTTTTTGTGCAAATGAGGTATTGGGACTCGCTCACGTAAGCACTTTGTCTGTACAGTCTGAATCAGAGCTTTTTTTCTATGTGGCTGGAGCCTTGTGCAGGCAGCCTATGTTATGGTAAGGGAATGCATCGAGTCCTATGGGAACACAGCTGCAGGTTCTAATTTGGCCGACATAGGTGCAGGTGCATGGCCCCAAACAGTGTGAATTTGGGGCTACACACCTGAACACTGCAGCTGTGTTTGTAACAGCCACTGTGTCTCCATAGAGTAAAGATGGATACACACTATACAATTTTTCTTTTGATTTAGTTTTTTTTGTTTTTTTTCCTTTTAGATTTACCAAAACCATATAATATGAGGTCAAACCTCATAAACAATTTGTATGCCATCAGGCAGGCCCTTGCACTACATAGTTGAAGGTAAATCTAAACTAAATCTAACAACAAATGTTGTTTAGTGTGTATCCAGTTTAACAGACTGCTCCAGCCACACAAACCGCTCATTTACACTGTATGGGCCAAAGAACCTGTGTAAATGAGCCCCTTTTTTGTTACTGTTTCTCTTTTTTTTTTTTTTTTTCAGAACTGTGTTGGAAGGAGGTGCTTGGTAAAATATCAGGGGGTCTAAACAGACCCCTGAGAAAATAATTGAGGACCTAGATCCCTAATCCCCTTCTGTGCAGCCTCAGCTGCACTGCAGATGAATGAAGGAGCACTCTGTACAGAGACTTCCTGTTCATTCACAAACTGAAGCTTGGAAATACATTTACTGGAACCAGTCCCCTGTAGTTACCACCTGCAGCAGCTGAAAGCTGGCGGGATGGAGAGAAGAAGTTAGCTTTCAGCTGTTGCAGGGGGGAACTACAGGGAATCTCTTCCAGTAAATGCTGCACCGATTGCCCCCACCTGTCCAGGGTCCCCTTCCCCTTGCGTGTTAGCTGTCCCCCTGTTGAGTCCAAGCCCTGTACAAGAAAGGTGGCAGTAACCCTTTATGGTACATAAATGTATAAGTTATTGAAAACCAAGGAAAAAAACTCCATGTAAACTTCCCTTTAAAAAAAAAAAAAATGTAATAACATTTTTTTGGTTGGCTAATGATTTCACAATGACTTATCTGAAAACATTTTATACATTAAAATTTGCAGTGAGGTTAATTTTGTTGCAATTACCCTTTTTATTACTATTTTAAGGTTTTGCAGGAATGTCATTTGCATTGTTCTGCAGCCCTTGTATCCTATAATAGCTCTTGGCAAGAGGAAGGAGCCAAATGTCCATGTGTTTGTATGGTTCATTGGCAACTCATCCATCCAAATCCTCTATTGTCTGCTCTGGTTTCATATCCTGTGGGCAGCACTCACATAAGTAAGATTGTTTTCTGACATGTGAAATTGTTTAACATATGTAGAGAAGAACGGCAACAAATGGAAAGCAGCCACTGACCACCAGAGAAGCTGAGCATTAATAATGATTATTAGTGATATGATATACATTCATCCTAATGAAATAAGATGGTGAAAAAAACAATTTTCTCTTTCCTAAATAAATACAAAATGTTAGAATGTTAGCAATTTGCTACTTGGCTGCTATGTGTTTTGCTCAACTCCAAATGGTTGAGGAAAAAACAGATGTAACCAGGGTTTCTTTAAAATCTAATATTTGTTTTAGTTTCTGTGTGTGAAATAAATATAAATATATATATATATATATATATATATATATATATATATATATATATATATATATATATATATATATATATATAATTTTAATATAATTATGCATGGTGGTGACTTAAAGTCGTTGTAAACCTCAGACATGAAATGTGAACAAAGCATATCACTCTACAGTGTGTACTTTTCTCAATCCAGAGCACTTTCTGTGTGCTGCCCCATTCCTCTGCCATTTGTATGAATCACTTCTTCCAAGTTTTCCTGACACCAAGAGAAAAAAAGTGATGGGGAGGGAGCTCCAGCTAATTGACAGCCTCAGTTCTGTTCCTGTGTGGAGGGGGTGTGTCCTTTCCCTCCAATCAGCTCTAATCGGTGTAACGTCAGCTCTCCGACCCCTTTATTCTGATCTCTCAGATAAGTTTTATGTTTCAGCAATTTGAACAAATGTAGAGGAGAGAGGGCTGCAGATAAACAGGTACAACTTGTGTAGGAGGATTTGTTTCATCTCTGGGCATTAACTGTTGGTTACCTGTGGTAGAGAATAGTCGGGTCACCAACCTGGCTTTGCAGTCTGGCACGATTTATGTACAGTTTTGGACTGGCTGGACAGGAATACAGGTCCTAAGGTAGCCAAACGCAACCCCCTCGTATGTATTTCAAGTTTATATTTGGCTGAGGTCAGCCTGTAGTCCTTTTTAAGAAGTGACATACAAGTTCTTCCTTTGTTTTGTTTTTTCAACAAAGGTAATTTTGTACAGTATATACCTAGCAACAGTACAAATGTTCTCCTACTATTGTAGCTTTATCAGTTCTCAGTCTTAGAGCCATCAGAGGACAGATGCAGCATCGGACTGTTGTTGGTGACTTTAGTAACCTCATTCATCCAATAATCTGATCGTGTGTACCATGCATTAGGCAAGGGTGCTCAACTTTTTTAAGAGTACCGGCCACTTAAGTGATTTGGTAACCAGTCGTGGGCCACAATGAAAATCAGAATTTCAATATTTTATTTTTTTTGAATAACATAGTGAAGATTTTAAACAACAATCAAAATCACAATTTTCCGTGGGACCAATCCCCATTGGAAGTTTACCCACTGTTTATTCACGATCACAAAAATCTAATTTTCTATCAACCAGATCACCATTAATTCCACACTCGCGCTCAGGTGTGACCAGCCAAAAAAGCTCCAAATCAGTGTTTGAGCCTTTAGGACTGGTTTACACTTGCTTCAAGACATGGCTTTGGACAGACTTTGTTAAAGCTCTCTGAACGCTAGTCAAAGCCCCTGTCACTAAATAAAATGGTTGGCTTACAGTCCTCTTTACACCTTCGATGAGGCTTCGGGGGAGCTTTGGTGGTGCTTCGTGGGGCTTCAAGCGAGCTTTGCCTTAGACTTCTGTGGAGGCTTTGAAGACGCTTTGAAGCACCACTAAGGCTACATGGGGTATAATTTTTGAAGCAAAGCAAAAGCAGGTGTAAACATGACTGTAAGCTAACCATTTTATTTAGTGACGGGCTTTGACTATGGTTCAGAGAACTTTAACAAAGCGTGTCCGAAGCCTTGTTTGAAGCAAGTGTAAACTAGACGTTAATGTGTGTTGAAGTTGAAGCAAGTGTAAACGAGCCCCTAGGGCTTGTTTACACTTGCTTCAAAACATGGCTTCGGACACGCTTTGTTAAAGCTCTCTGAATGCCAGTCAAAGCCCCTGTCACTAAATAAAATGGTTGGCTTACAGTCCTGTTTACACCTGCTTTTGCTTGGTGCTTCGATGGGGCTTCAGTGAGGTTTCGATGAGGTCTTAAAGCGTGCTTTGCCATAGACCTCTATGGAGGCTTTGAAGACGATTTGAAGCACCACTGAAACTACATGGGGTATAATTTTTGAAGCAAGGCAAAAGCAGGTGTAAACAGGACTGTAATCTAACCATTTTATTTAGTGACAGGAGCTTTGACTTGGCATTCAGGGAGCTTTAACAAAGCCTGTCCGAAGCCTTGTTGAAGCCGAAGCAAGTGTAAATGAGCCCTTACTATATCTGGGTCTTTGCAGCCATCGTTGAATTGCCAAAACATGGACTGTGGACAATCTAAAGAAAAAACAATAAACCAGGAAAGCGCATGCCCTAGTAGTGCAATAAACTTCTTTATTAAGCAAAGATAAAATGACACATAATGCACTCACATGCTCCCCGGAATGACACCAAGCTCATCACACAACTCTGAGAACCCACCTTTAGATCTCCTGTATGGATGCCCCTAGATGTAATCCATTAAGCTAAAGCAGTGTTTCTCAACTCCAGTCTTCAAGTACCCCCAACAGGTCATGTTTTCAGGCTTTCCATTATTTTGCACAGGTGATTTAATCAGTTTCACTGCCTTAGTAATTACCACAGCCCTTTCATCTGAGGGAAAACTTGAAAATATGACCTATTTGAGGGTACTTGAGGGCTGGAGTTGAGAAACCTTGAGCTAAAGGCTCTTCTCCCCATGTTTGTGTTAGGAAAGAGAGAAAAGTGGGGAGCCGGCTGCAATAGTGGATTGTGTATGACTGCCGCCCAGATTATGGAGGACCTGCACTCATTCAGTAGAGTGGCGTGCACCCGAAGGAGGCTGTGCGGGTTGCCATAGGTTTGAGGTTGTGGGCCACGGGTTGAGCATGCCTGTCTTAAGGAATCTCCAGGGTGGAGCTAAATTTCCTTCATTCACACATGAAGAATACTCATTGATGAACAATCGACAGCTTCTTTACTTCCACAAGAAAACAGGGATCTTAAAGTTTCAGTCCTTAACCATTTGTTGACTGGGCCAAAGCCAAATGACGGCTACAGCGCGGCCAGCTAGTTCTGGGAGGGTGTACAATGATTACATCCTCCCAGACTCTCGCTTCCCACGCGCCCCTTTTGGCGCTCACCCGGAAGTGTCCATGATCGCCAGGTCCTCCCGGACCCAGCAGATCAGGTTAAAGGGCCAATGACAAATCCAATGAAGGAGCGATCACTTGTCAAAAAACTGGCACATGTCCGGTTCAGCTCTCTCCTCTTCTGACAAAGATCAGTACAGCATGTGAGGAGAGGCGGGAGCCAGTGCAGCAGCTTGAGTGGGCTGGATCTGAAGTGCCCACAGCACTGATTAGTGCCTATCCCTGTCTCATTCATGCTTATCCGTGCCACATCGGTGCTCATACGTGCCTCATTCATGCCTCATCAGTGCTTAACTGTGCCACATCAATTCTCATCCATGCCTCATCAGTTCTCATCCGTGCCTCATTCATGCCACTATGGTGCCCTACAGTGCCTCACAAAAGTGTAATTGGTGGTTAGAAAATTAGATGTGTAATTTATGTCCCCGGTGACGTCCGCTGCCACCTCTGGATCTTCAGATCCTGTGTTTATCTGTACACCTGCTTATTGTTTTTTATATGCAGCGTGATTTTGGCACCATCACGTGATGCTCTTTGTGGATCTTTTACTAATAAATGACTTAACGGAGCAAGTCATTTTATTAAAAAAAATGTATTAGAACATGTCCCCTTGTTTTTTTTACCCTTACCCTGGATGTTCCGGTTCCACTGCTGTGCTGACTAATACCATCATCCCATTGTGGATGCAAGTGTTTCTGACCTTCTGCTAATTCAGGGGTCCATCTTTTCTGGTAAGAGCATTTGTATGCTGGTGAAGAGCTTGTCACCTAGAATTACCAGTGGACTGTGGAAAGGTCAGGCGTATAACACAAAAGTGCACAGAGTACATCATCCCGGATGAAGCCGCGTTCTTTCTTCTACACCTTTCCTCGATCCCTATCAAGAAATATAAGAAATCATCACACGTCATTTGCTCAATGCAGCGAAGGCGTGCATCCCACTCTGCTGGAAACAATCCCTTCCCCCAGCCATTGCATTATGGCTGCGGAGAGTGGAGGAAATAAAGAAAATGGAAGACCTGATTCTCGCTGCACAACATAAACAAGAAGCACATAAAAAGACTTGGGACATCTGGAACGCTTTTATTTATTCAGAGGAAGGCCAACACTTACTGGGGTCATAATACTCCTTCTACGCCTATTAGGATCACACTCCATTAGTCGGTTCACTGACTCAACTACCGCCATGTCTTCTCCTTCTCCTACTCTTCTCCCACTCCTTTCTCTTTCTCCCCTGTATCACTCTCCCCCACTTTCCTTATCCTACCTCCATTTAAGGGAACTTTTGTTTCCACCTCCTAAAGAAAAATTGAAAAAGTAGGTGGGGAACATCCCGATACTGTGAAAACTGATACAATATTGTCTTTAGCTAATACTGTATATATCACGCCAGGGGTATCTGCATGATTTAAAGGTCCATGCTCCCACATGTACTGTACATTGTCTTGCATTTCTCTGACCTCTGAATAGTAATTGTAACAAAGATCATATACTCACTCATGATTGTGTCTCGGGGCCCCACCCCTGTTTGGAGTTGAATAAACTTTTATATTTGAAAAAAAAAGCATTACCAGTGGATTAGAATTACCATCTTCTCACGAGGGGGTCTTATCTTCCGCTCTGGGACTTGTAGTTCCTCTATTTTTATGGATGGACTTTTCTTTCTTTATATTGCGCTGCTCTAATTTTTCTATTCTGTATACTCATTGAACGTGATGTGTTTAGCTTGCATTTTTCTTTTAGTGTTACCAATTGTTTGTGCTGATTGCCTACACATTAAAAAAAAACAACCTTCTGTGTGCAGCAGCACCCCTAATACTTACCTGAGCCCTATCTGTTCGGCGATGTCCACAAGTGTCTCGCTGTCCAAGACTCTCCCTTCTGAATGGCTGAGACACAGCAGCGGGAGCCAATGATGTTATCAAAGTCAGCCAATTAGGAGAGAGAGAGAGAGGGTGGGGCCAAATCGCAGCTTTGTGTCTGAATGGACACAGGAAGCTGCAGCTCGGCTTGGGTGCCCCCATAACAAGCTGCTTGCTGTGGGGGCGTTCAACAGAAGGGAGGGGCCAAGAGCACAGCAGAGGCACCAGAGAAGGAGGATCAAGGCTGTGCAAATTCACTGCATTAGGGCAGGTAAGTATAACGTGTATTATTTTAATAGAAAAAAAAAAGACTTTACAATTGCTTTTAATTCGCACTGATTTCCTCTCACTTCCTGTTTGGCTATGGGACAGGAAGTGAAGGGAAATCTCCACAATGGGACACAGATAGCGAAAGGAAAAAAAAAATCTGATGGGAGTTATAACCCTCCCTTACTCCATCCAAACAGAAAAAAGTTCTTTAGTTCTACTTTAACCTTACACCTAAATATTAGCATACATGACCTGTCTCTTTTACAGGTTGAAGCAGAGCAACCACAGCAGACTAGCCAGCAAATAGAGGTATTTCTTCCAAGCACATCTGAGAAGGTAGAAACAGAAAAGAAAGCAAAGCTGACAGCAGAGGAGCTGCACACTATAGAAGATGAAGATGTCCTTGATAAAATGGTAAGATCATTGTGAACTGGCTGCTACTATAAATGCACAGTTGACTTTGTTTTTTTTGCCTGATGGAGACAAAGCACCATCTGGTTAGTTAGAAATGGGGCCAGTGTACCCCACAGCCATCTCTATACTGATTTCTGAAGCATAACATATTGCTATGTAAACCAAGTAAAAAACAACCGGCAGCTTCCTATTTTTGCCATTTTCTCATCTTCGCTCCAGAGATAAATGGAGGCATTTTAAGATAACAGAAGACAAAGGCACACCATAAATGGAGAGCAGTTGTCACGATACATAAATTGTTTTTAAACATTAATGTGATGGTGTCACCATGTATGGGCAGGGATAGTCTGGAACTCTTTTTGTGATGTATCATCTCTTGTAGAATTCTGTCCAACAAACTATGGGTCTCTTCTGTCTATTCGGAGATAAGTCAGCATCTTGCTGCATGGATTTTGGGCTGTGCACTGAATTGTGGATGTACAAGTTAGATGAAGGCATTTCCCAAGAATTTAACAAGCAACCAGAACGCCTGTTTATGGCATCTCATAAAGGGACTGCCAAACTTCTTTATTTTTTTTTTTTTTGGACATAGCTTTTTTTATAACACGCATGTTAATACATACAGAACTCCCAGCACCAGCCTTTCTGAAAGGAACAGGTAATGCACTAAGAAAATCTAACTCTCCATTTCCATATTTTTTCCGTTCATAGTTGCCAGCATTGTGTTCCCACATGAAAATAGAGATATGGAGTCCACCTTTACACTAATTATTATATCTTCTATTGCCTTTAGGAAAATTAGGTTGAAGGACCATTTCATGTCGCTTAAATCAATTTGACTATCAGATGCAACATTTTTTTCAAGCATATGTGTGGATGTTCCCCCTCCTGAAATTTTCTGAAAAATGTTTTTCTACAGCTGGATAAGACCACAGACTTTGAAGAAAGAAGGTTGATCAGGACAGCCATGAGGGAGTTACGACAGAGGAAGAGAGGTATATTACATGTATCCTAATGCCGCGTACACCCGATCAGAAATGCCGCCAGCAAAACTCAGATGAGAGCTTTTTGTCAGAAAATGCGACCGTGTGTATGCTCCATCGGTCTTTTGCTGGCAGAATTCCAGCCAGCAAAAGATTGAGTGCATGTTCTCTATTTTACAGTCGGAAAAATTCCTATCTGAAAATGCGTTCGCAAGTATGCAATTCGGATGCGCAAAAAAATCACGCATGCTCGGAAACAATTTTGCGCATGCTCGGAAGCATTGAACTTCATTTCCTCGGCTTGTCGTAGTGTTGTACGTCACCGCGTTCTTGACGATCGAAAGTTCAGAGAACTTTTGTGTGACCGTGTGTATGCAAGGCAAGCTTGAGCGGAATTCCGTCGGAAAAACCATCCACGTTTTTTCTGACGGAAATTCCGATCGTGTGTACTCAGCATTACTTTTGCAGCTTCTTCCCTGCGTTTTTCTGCATACTGCTTGGAGCCATATGCACTTGATGCTCTTTAGTCATTTCCTGATTTACATTCTTTTGAAAGGGCTTTATTCCGTTTTGTTCCCTCCATTTCCAGATCAACGCGAGAAAGAGAGGGAACAGCGCTTACAAGAGCTGAAGACCAAGGAGAAGGAAGCCCGGCTAGCAAGAAGCACTGAGACCAGTGTGCGGCAGAGTGAGACTATAAACCATGGCAATGCTGTCAGCACTGTCACCAAAACACAGACACTGGTGCAGTCCAGTAAGTTTATGGTTTTGGAAAGTACTAGAAGTTAATTCCATAAGCGCATTTTTAATTCACAATATTTCTGTTTTTATTGCGTCCCCATGAGATAATTGGAACATTATTATTATTTGATTTTTTTCAGATGATGGCAATAGAACATCAAGAACAACTACAGTGGAGGCTAGTTATATGAAAAGATCAGAAAGTAAGTCTATTTATATCTCGGGCCATGCTTCAGTGTTGTTCCACCAGTGATTACAGTCATTTTGAACACTTCAGGGTTTATTTACTAAAGGCAAATTGTTCTCTTTGCAAGGGAATTTTCCCTGGCTTAAGAAATTAGGTGAAACTGTGCTGACTTTCATTATCCAATCCATTTTTTACCTTGCACTTAAAGGGGTTGTAAAGGTAAATTTTTTTTCACCTTAATGCATTATATGCATTAAGGTGAAAAAACTTTTGACAATACAGCTGCCCCAGCCCCCCCGTTTTACTTACCTGACACCTCGAAACTCAGCCGCTCGCTCCCGACATCCATTTCGCCGCTCAGCCTGGTCGCTGATTGGCTACAGTGGATGGATTGAAAGCAGCGCAGCCAATGGCTCGCGCTGCTGTCAATCACATCCAATGACGTGGCGCGCCGGGGGGCGGGGCCGAGTGATACAGTGAGCGGCTATAGCTCACTAGAGGGAGCTCGCATTAAGGTGGTTAGTTCTTGCGGGGAGGAGCTGAAATAGCCGCCGAGGGACCCCAGAAGAGCAGGTTCGGGGCCACTCTGTGCAGAACGAGCTGCACAGTGAAGGTAAGTATAACATGTTTGTTATTTATTTTTCATTTTTTTTAATTACCTTTACAACCCCTTTAATACACAAAGTTAATTATCACAACATTAAAGGAGTTGTAAAGGCAGAAGTTTTTTTTTTATCTTAATGCATTCTGTGCATTAAGATAAATAACCTTTTGTGTGTAGCAGCCACCCCAGCACCCCCTAATTACTTTTTGAGCCCCATCTCTCCCCAGCGATGTCCATGAATGTCTAAGCTGTCCGGGACACTCCTCCTAAATGGCTGAGACACAGCAGTGGCACCATTGGCTCCCACGGCTGTCATTCAAAGTCAGTCAGCCAATCAGGGGAGAGGGGGCAGGCCGGGTCGAGGCTCCGTGTCTGAATGCACACGCGGAGCTGTCAGTCGGCTCAAGTGCCCTCATGGGAAGCTGCTGACTGTGGCTGCACTCGACAGGAGAGAGGGGCCAGGAGCAGCAAAGAGAGACCCGAGAAAGGGGGATGCAGGATGCTCTGTGCAAAACCAACTGCACAGAGGAGGGAAGTATAACATGTTTGTTAACTAGACTTTACAATCACTTTTTAATAAGCAAAGGTAAAATGCCCTTGCAGTGTGTATGTGTATGTGTGTGTGTATATATATATATATATATATATATATATATATATATATATATATATATATATATATATATATATATATATATATATATATATATATGTATGTATGTGTATATATATGTATGTATGTGTATGTATGTATATATATATATATATGCAAGTAGTAAAAAATCGTAGCAATAGTAATGGTCATTTTATAGTTCTAGCCTGGGAAAAGGTGAAAACTGGTCTTTTGTTGTGGGTTGAGTTGACCATAAATAGAGAGATATTTCCCCGAGAACAGCAGGCGAGGAGACCTCTACCTGTCCTCTAGCGTAGACACCTGCTATTGTTTCTTACCCCCGGGCTGTGATCCATGCACTGTTCAGGACTTTTCAGCAAAAAGGAAGAATCAGACGGTTTGCAAAGATTTTCCACAGATTAGGAAATCTTCTTTGAGTAATACCAAGAGCTTCCAATGGTTGGTTGTAACTTCCTAGGGTAGGCTCAAAAAGACCAAACATCATATCTTTGTTGAGCCCAGGGATTGAAATAGGCTGTTTTTATGTCCTTATGACTTTTCTCCTCGTTATGTTTATTTTTTATTTTTTTATTTTTTTTTATTAATGTTCTTACAGGGAACACAGCTAGCGCTTGTTTAGGTATCCATCCATTAGAGAGGAATTGATTTGTGTTTGACTGCTCATATGCCACAATATAGGTCTCTGGTTGTCTTGTTTTTACAGGTGGTGGTACAGTTGTTCAGACAAAATCTGCTTCATATAGCGCAACATCTAAGAAAGTGGGCAGGTAAATACGAGATGTCTTTAAAGGGATGCATGGTGGATTTGCACATATTTCATGTCTTTTTTTTTCTTTCTTTTTTTTTTTACAGGCCTCATGCACTCTGGATGTTTTTACAGCTGCTGTTTTTTGCTTCAGGCGTTTTTTTCTGCAGCCAGTAAACTCCCCAGCATGTTATCCTATGTGTCCATGCACACATAGGCTGTTATCTGCATTTTTTAGCAGGGGTGTTTTCTAGCTGGAAAAAATACCCCAAACTACGGGGTTTGAAGAGGAGTTTTCCAGCTGTAAAAACGATCTCTGAAAAAAGCTGAAAAACCCGGCTATTCAGTGTTTATGAGCACTTTTGAGCCGCAAGCTTTTGTAGGAGTGTAGTTTTACTAAAAAAAAAAAAAGTTAAACACTGCTAAACTCATTCTACAGCTACAGCTTTCTACAGCTAAAACTACTGGTGTTTTCTTAATGTCCAGTGTGGTCAAGACCAAAAAACAGTTTTGTCAAGTAACTATGAAATGTTGCATATTATTATGTGGACTTTATCCAGCCAGAATTTGTATTCTCTTCACATGTAAAGCCTTGTATCACCCTTGGCTATCCCTTTGTTTATAGCACTCAAGGGGACCTCTTAGCAGTGACTTATTACATTATCAGACTACTCAGTAGGAGGTTCAATTGGAACATAGCTTGGTTTTCTCTCAATGCTGTCCGTTTAGCTGATCCATAGTGCTCTGGGACCACTTTGTCATTATTAAATTGTATTATATTTTATTATTATAATAGTGTTAAATATTTATTTGCAGATCAAAGTTTGTATTTTTATATGGTGTGTGTGTGTGTGTGTGTGTAAATTATATATTTTTAAAAAAAAATGTAAAACTGAAAAAATCTTATGAACTAAAAAAAAATCGATTCAAAATTTTATTTCCCTTTCCAATTAAATCTTTTTTTTTTTTTTACTATGTATTGTATAGCTTGGTACTAGAGATCAATTTTTGCTACTCTTGACTTGCAATATATTGGCCTTTACAAAAAATTATAAAGCGTAAAACTGTTCTAGGAAAATCCAGCAGCCAAAGGTGTAGGAATGAGTGTATTTATGCTCCAGACTTCACAAAAAAAAACCAAAAAAAAAAAACAGGGATGCTAGTCCAGTGGGATTCTTTTTTGTGCATGTTTCAGCCAGGCAGCAGCCTAGGTCTAAATGCCCTGTGCGTTTTACAATACTGTTCCATTAGTTCTGCATTAAAAATCTGCAATGGGAATGGGAGAAAAAACAAGAAAACTAGGCCTTTGGTCTAGTGATCTCTACCAAAGATCACATGCTGTAATACCTAGCACCAAAAATTGGTTTCAATAACTTTTTTTTTTTCTTTTTAAGAGTTCTACATTACTATAAATTCCAGTTTACGTTGGCATAACTCTGTTTTATTGTTTTAATGCCTGCAGTGTATTTGATCGAGAGGATGATGGTGTGGCAGCCTTGGAGAAGAGACAGGCAGAAAGGAAGAAGGCGCTCATGAAGGCCCAAAACCTTCCTAAAACACCAGCCACACAAGCTCGCAAAGCCATGATTGAGAAACTGGGAAAGGATAGTGGAAGGTATGCACTTTTACATTATTCATGGCACAATACCTGGGTTTGTACACCTGCCATATCAGTTTTTAAGGGATCCCACTCTTCAGTTCCTGTTGGATTTATTACTTTTATGTAATGGAACAAGTAACAGCAAGAGTAACACTTCTAGGAACAGATCTAGGAACTATGATGGGGAAATTGTTACTGGAGTGGCTGCAGGATATTATTGTAACTCAGTCACAAACCTAAAAGTCATTGATTTTAAAATTTCTCCCTTTTCTTGCCTGTTTCTGCAATGTATTATTCTAAGAAAAGGCTGCATTATTATCAATGTCATATGTGCTATTTCTGACCTGTTTTTCTCTGAGTGCAGAGTGGGAATTTGTGTCTATGGGAATTTTCCAAAGTCTCTAATATTGCAGTGGATGAAAATAACTAAAAGATGTATTTACGGTGTTTATTATTCACTGGCCGACCTTTCTGTGGTAAAGATTTTTTAGAAAGTCAAAGTAAAGCTTTAAATTCATAATCCAATTCACAAAAGGCCATTTCTTTCTATAATCTGAAAATGCCATTTACAGAGATTTTTATTTGTAGGAAAGTTTATAACCGTATGGAAACTTCATGGTTTTCCTCCTGTCTTGCTGTCGGATATCTGGATTTTATTTGCAGTCACCAGTGAAGCAATAGTCTGTCTGTCTTTTCACAGTCTGGCTGAGCATCTAGCCTGCTATATCTCTAGGCCCCTTATATGCAGTAGATCAGGGGTAGGCAACCTTATGAGCACAGTGTGCCGAAAAATGTTTTCAAAGAAATTGAGCGTGCCGATTTTATAACAAAAAAATGTAAATTTCACAAAGGATTTTTTTGTAAGGTAAATGCTGTAAACTACTTTAGTATTGAGAAATTAACATCCTGCACTCTCACGCCTCAGATCAGCCCCAATTCCTGCAACTCCACACCTCAGATCACTGCCCTCTGCAAATCTGTTTCACCACTATAACCCCCTGCTCATCTGCCTCACCACTGTAACCCCCTGCTCATCTGCCTCACCACTCTAACCCCCTGCTCATCTGCCCCACCACTCTAACCCCCTGCTCATCTGCCCCACCATTGTACCGCCCTGCTCTTCTGTCCCACCACTGTTCCCCCTTTCTCATCTGCCCCACCACTGTACCTCCATGCAAATTTGCTCCACCACTGAACCATCTTCTCATCTGTCCTAACACTGAACCTATCTGCTCTTCTGCCCCACCATTGTAACCCCCTTTCTCCTCTGCCCCACAACTGTACCTCCTGCACATCAGTCCCGACTCTGTTCCCCTTGCTCTTTTGCCCCACCAATGTAGCCCCCTGCTCATATGTTTCACTGATGAACCTCCTTTCTCCTCTGCACATCTGCCCCCCCTCTGTACCCCCTGCTCCTCTGTCCTACCAATGTACCTCCTTTCTACTCTGCCCGAACACTGAAACCAACCCCCCCCCCCCCCCGCTCATCTGTCCCACCACTGTAACCCCCTGCTCATCTCTCGCACCACTGTACCTCCTGCACATCTGCCCCACCACTGTACCCCCTTGCTCTTTTGTCCCATCACTGTAACTCCCCTGCTCATCTGCTCCGATACTGTACCTCCCTGCACATCTGCTCCACCACTGTATCCCCATGCTCTTCTGTCTCACTACTGAATCGCCTTCTCACCTGTCCTAGCACTGAACCCATCTTCTCATCTGCCACACCACTGTAACCTGCAGGGGTTCAATAGTAATTGGCGCAACGGTTCAGGAATAATTTCAACAAAGTTTCCAGGAGCGCAACAGTAATTCCACAAACTGTCACCTGATTGTGGTTTTCTCAATCAGTGAAATCCCTTCTTTCTGAGATTGGTAGTGGCAACCAAGCGAGTCATCTTCCTACAGATGGTGGATGGGGCTAGCAGGACTGTGATTGACTTTCGCAGTGGCCAAGACAGTCCTCCTGAAAACAGGGACCCCCCCCCCCCCTTCTTGAACTGCACCCAATCTCTTCCCCATCACAAAAGTTGATCGCAGCTACAGCAAAGTTAGAGAACCAAACAATGTTTCCCATCTTTTACAATGTGTGGGGGCACAGAGCCCCCCCCCCCAGTGCAGGTGTGGTGTGGGGAACTCTGAAATTAGAATGCTCAGCTTTCACAACACTCTGTGAAGCAAAGCAAACTGTGAAAATTTTTGCTGACACTGTGCTGACACAGTGGGATAGAATGAGCAGAAATATATTTTTATGTAAACCCTAACCATGAACTCTTTTGCTTCATTTTGGTCCATTAAATATACAATTGGGAGCATTCTTTTTTCTTTTTGTTTCAAGAAATTATGATTAGGAAGCATTTTTTCAATTATTTTTGTGCAAAAAAAAAAACCTGCTTATCTCCCAGAAATCCAGTGCTGTGCTGTGCACTCTGCAGTGTTATCAACTGCCCGGTTCTCTGTGGACTACAGAACTCCTCTACCCATTGTTATGGAAATGAGCAGAGGGAAAGGTTTTCTTTGTTCCCGCATGGATACAGTACAGTGAGCAATCATTGTCACCCTAGGAAATGAAGTGTGTTACTGACAGGATCACCAGGTGTAGTAAAGGAATAAAAGCTTAAAGGGGGAGGGGCTTGGCCGTTCCCTCTGTGAGATTGTACTTCATAGGTGCTCAATTGCAAACCTTTTCTGGGTGGGGTGTTATGAACAACGACATGTCTCATTCAGGCTGTGCTTTTGTCTAGATCCAGTAAATATCATTTTTTTACTGGATTGAAGGCGTGCAGGCTTTGGGAATGTTCCCAATATCCCACTTTGACTCTTATGTGCAATGTTTGGGATGAGATGAGGTGAATCATGAGATACGATGGAATAGCAAAGTACCTACCTATTTGGGAGGGAGGGTGTTTGGAAGAATTTGGTCAGCTGTAGAGCTTTGATGGCTGGTACTCGAAGGGTGCCCAGTTCCTTTATCACTTATTTGACAATGACCAACTGAAATCCTTTTCAGGATTTACAGCAGGAATTCAGTATGCCCTCTTGCAAATTCTTCCAATTCCTTCAACTCTGTTATGCTTTCTTGGCCCAAGCTAAGCGGACTACTCTTAGACACAGTAACACTCCACTTATGGATCAGTTCGCTACCACTATGGACAAGGGCCTCGTTTCCACCCTTTCTAGATCTTTGTTGACTAGTTCCTTACAGCTTCCTGGCAGGAGAGGGTGGGTTACAAATATAGCTGCCTTAGATGGGGAGATTTGGCAAACTTTTCTGAAACAGGTCCTAGTAGTGTCCCTTTCACCAAAGTAACATCTATCCCAACTCTTTGTTATACATAGGCGTACATAGAAAGGTATAAATTACATTTCTGGAACTATGGAGAGAAAGTCTGGACTGTCCCAGATGTGGAGGATCCCCTGCAGATCTTCTACATATGCTCTGGAAGTGCCACAAACTGGTGCGTTACTGGCGTTGTGTTATCGCTACTATCAATCGGGCATTCCAGTCTCCCTTGCATAATAACCTGTTGATCTGTACATTGGGTTTCTTAAATTAAGGTATATATGACTCAAGCCTGGACTTCTATCTCTGGACCGTAAATCTATTCTATTAAAATGGCTTTCACCACTCGCTACTTTTGTGGACTGGCGATTGCAGGTTAATTTTACCCTGCTTAACCACTTTACATCCAGGCCAATTCTGACACTTCGCTCCTACATGTCAAAAATCATCATTTCTTTGCTATAAAATTACATATAACCCCCAAACATTATATATGTTTTTTTAGCAGAGACCCTAGAGAATACAATGGCGGTCATTGCAACTTTTTATCTTGCACAGTATTTGCGCAGCAATTTTTCAAACGCGTTTTTTTTTTTTTTAAAAAAAACAGTTTCATGCTTAAAAAAAAAAAAAAACACAGCAAAGTTAGCCAAATTTTTTTGCATTGTGTGAAAGATGAAGTTACGCTGAGTAAATAGATACCTAACATGTCACGCTTAAATTGCACACACTCGTGGAATGGCGCCAAACTTTGGTACTTAAAAATCCCCATAGGCGACGCTTTAAAATTTTTTACTGGTTACATGTTTTGAGTTACAGAGGAGGTCTAGGGCCAAAATTATTGCTCTCGCTCTAACGTTCGCTTTACAGTGAGATATGGGCTCAATAAGACCCCACATCTCACCTCTAGGCTGGGAAGCCTAAAATAAAAAAATAAAAAAAAAAAAATTCGATCACCGCTTCCCAGCCGAAGCAGCGCCGTTTTTTTTTTTTTTTTAATGCAGAGGCCGGTCGGGACGTCATAACATCGCGACCGGCCTTCGAACGATCATAGAGACTCCGGTGACCATCTGGTCCACTGGAAATCTCTGTTTACATCCGGCGCCGGCGGATCCGCTATCCGACTCACCGATCACTGAGGTGAGTCGGTAGAAGCACCAGAGGGCGGTGGGAGGGAGGGAACAGCCGCTATGATCATTCTTATGGTGTACGGAATCGCCGGCTGAAAATGGTGGTATCTGAATGATGTCTGTAGCCTCAGGCATCATTCAGATATAACCCTGGAAAGTCGAGGCCGTCATATGACAGCCTCTGGATGTCAGGAGGTTAAAGAAAGGAATACCAGAATTCGACTCTTCCTGACTAATGACACCACAAAGCAACTTATTCACTCCTTGATTATTTCCCGCCTTGACTACTGCAACTCTCTCCTTAATGGCCTACCCTTACGCAGGCTATCCCCCTTCAGCCTATTATGAATGCTGCTGCTAGACTAATACACCTCATTAACCGATCCGTGACTGCTGCCCCTCTCTGCCAATCTTTTCACTGGCTTCCCCTACCCACCGTATAGAATTCAAAATGCTAACCATACCATACAAGGCCATCCACAATATTGCCCCCAGCTACATCACCATCATCTGCAGATATCGCCCAAACCATCCCCTCCGCTCCTCCCAGGACCTCCTGCTCTCTAGCTCCCTTGTTACCTGCTCTCATTCAGGACTTCTCCAGAGCTCTCCCCTCCTCTGGAACTCCCTGCCCCAGTATATCCGATCAGCCCCTAATCTGTCCACCTTTAGGAGATTCCTGAAAACTCACTTATCCAGGGAAGCCTATCCCACACCCACCTAACAACCCCATCAAATCATTCCCTGCATTTATTACCTTTTGTACCACCACCCCCTCCCTTTAGAATGTAAGCTCTATGAGCAGGGCCCTCCTGTCCCTTCTGTATTGAACTGTACTGTAATTGTGCTGTCCCCCCCTCTACATTGTAAAGCGCTGTGTAAACTGTTGGCGCTATATAAATCGTGAATAATAATAATATCATGCTACGACAAGGCACTCCCCACAAGTTCAACAAATTATGGGAGCCATGGCTGCAGATTTAAGGACATTGCTGTTCTTTGGGTGTAGATGTGCTTTAATATTCACCTAGAATGAGGACTGAGCATTCTAAAGACCTCTGTCTTGAAATTATTTATAATGACTTTTTGCATCTTCACTTTTTTTTTTCCTAGCTCATCTAGTCCTGCTTTTGCCAAAGTCGCCACTCCAAAGTCATCTGCATTTGGCGTCCCTAATGCAAACAGTATCAAGCAAATGTTGTTAGACTGGTGCAAAGCAAAGACCCGAGGTTATGAGGTACGTCTTCTATGAGATCTTATATGTTTCCATGTATCCTGTTCCTGCAAAAAATGTTATTATATAAAGTAGCTTTAGCTTCAGAAAAATATGTACGAAGATAATTATAAAGGCTACCATTGCTAACCTTTTCATGCTGAAGATGCTACTGTATTTACCTGGTTATCATGCTGATAGGAAAAACATTGAGGTTATTTATTT
Source organism: Lithobates clamitans (assembly GCA_037952925.1). Lineage (NCBI taxonomy): Eukaryota > Metazoa > Chordata > Amphibia > Anura > Ranidae > Lithobates > Lithobates clamitans. Next base: position 1,846,825 of record JBBGZY010001065.1, read on the forward strand.
TATCTGGTACACATATGCAGTTCAGTGGTTTTGACTGCACTGATTTAATTTGCTGCATATTTGCTCATGGAAAGCTTTTAAGTCAAAGAGGGTCAGATGAGTAGCATTATAGTGGGAGGTCAGCAATCACATTCTCTCTGTAGAGGTTTTCTTTTAGCTGTAGTTACCATCATTTGAATGTTTGGGAGATGATTTTACACCGTCGTAAAATTAATGCATTTTCCAGAATTTTTAGTACTGAAGTGATGGGAAGCTACCATTTGTCGCTTACTTCCTTTTTTTCAGCATGTGGACATCCATAACTTTTCTTCTAGCTGGAGTGATGGAATGGCCTTCTGTGCCTTGGTCCATAACTTCTTCCCTGAGGCGTTCGACTACAACCAGCTCACTCCACAGAACAGAAGACAGAATTTTGACCTGGCCTTCTCAGCTGCGGAGTATGTATTGACTTTCCTGAGAGGCTTGTCGTGTGTTTGTTTTTTTTTTTTTTGTTTTTTTTTAAATTTATTTATTTTATCTATGTGGCTTGATTTTAGCAGAATTTACTGTCAAACTCACATTGCCACAGAGGGAACAGTAATGTTTTACTTTTTATATCAGCAAAAGGCTTTCCCAAAACTTTAGGACATGCACAGTCCTCCTCTGGTGGTCATAGCTATGCATAATGTGGTGGCCTAAAGCTGAACTCCATGCGGGTGTAAAAAGTAACGTTACAGTGGGGCCCCCTGTACATGGTAAGGCTCCATGCACACTGGACGTTTAAAATAACCTTAAAACGCTAGTAGTTTTGCAGTGAGTTTTTTTTTTTTTACATTTTTGCAATAGTGTGTATTAGCGTTTTTTAGCTGCTTTTTTTTTTTTTTTTTTTCAATGGATCAAAAACGTTAAACGCTGGAGAGCCACGTTTTTGAGCGTTTATTGACTTTTATGAGCGTTTGGCGTTTTTTGTGGTCAGAAAAATGACTCCTGAACGCGATTTTATGGCATTCAGAAAACAGCCCATGAACTCCACTGCTGATAAAAGTTTAAAAACGTCCATGTGTGCATGGACACATAGGATCACATAGAGCCCAAACTCCAAATAACAGCCGTTTATGAGCTCCAGTGTGCATGGAGCCTAAGTCTCAAATGCTTGTTTTGTCAAGGGTATTGAAAGTAGGTGAATTACTTAACTTCTTCCTCCCTCACACAGGCTTTCTCCTCCTACATAAGATCAGTTTTGCAATGCTGCTTCTCATTGCTGCCTTAATGTTACAATAACCCCCCACCACACACACCCCTAGCCCCTTATGCTCTAAAGACATGCCATGCCTGCGATGCTTTGCTTCAGAACCATGGTAAAATGTACCCCCTCTCCGTTGTGTTTGGGGAGGGGGCGGCTACCAAATGTGACCCATTATTCAAGTGAATGGGACCGAACTGCAACAGTGTGTGATGCACGCACTTGCAGCGTGTTGGTGAGGCATTTACAGGGTTAAAATAGGCAACATATCACCTGTCAAATGTCACTGAAAATTGATCCCATTCCATGACCTGAGAGAGCCCTGTGCATCATTCTTTAAGCTCACAAACATAAAGGCCTGTGGACAGCTGAGACCAATAATGAGGTCTGGCTACTCATTAGTATGCCAGAATGCATTCTGCTGTGTAACTATGACCATTTAATCTATGACTGTGCCATTTGCCCTTTGGATGCTAATATATAAAAAGGCTTCAAAACTGAAATTCCAGCCAAACTGTTAAATTTAAAAAAACACAGATGTGAACTGTTTTACCTGCTGTACGATTGGTAATCCCGATCAGCCAGTCTTGTGATATAAACACCTCTAGCATACTTCATTACCAGCATGGTGACACTCCAGTTCACTGCTGTAGTTTTCTGTGTTACCATGCTGCTTATTGCACCATGCATCACCCTAAAACTGATGTGCTCTCTTGCTTTCTTTCTATAAGGTTCTTAAAGAGCTCCCTTTCTAGCTTCAAGTGCCAGAAAATGCATTCGATATTCAATATTGGGCAATATATAAGACCGACAGGCTCTCATTACATAAGTCTGCCTATTTCAGGGATTTGCAGGATTTAAAATTAACTGAATGTTTCATAATTATATTTGGAATACTTTTTATGTTACTTTTTAAAGTTCTACTTTCAACATACTTTTCCTGCTTCTGTATAATTATTTTGTTGCTTTCTTTTTTATCATTTGAATGTTAATAATGTAGGAAATGTCCTATTTGCTGTGAAAGTCAGAATATTTATTGACTTTGTTTCAAACGTTTTCCAAAGTGCTCATGATAAGAAAACAGTACTTTGTGAGGATGAAATAGTACAATTCCCAGGGGGTGGTAAATAGTGGAGGCCCACGCTGCTCTCAGTCCCTGCCTGCTCTGTCACATGGCATGTGCTGCTGCTTTAGGAACTCTAACTACATGACTTTGGCTTCTCTTCTGCTGGCAGCTTCTAGACTTTGCATTTGGCCAATTGCAAGCAGTCCAGTGAAATGTAGTTGCATTTGATCTGCAAACCAATTTGGCTTTTTTATCTTTAGAGAAGGGAGGACAGTAAAGCTACCCTTTTTCTCAGGCCTGTGTTCCCTAAATCAATCCTTAAGAATTACAAAGACTCTATGCATATAGACACTCCATCCCAGCCTTTAGCAAGAATAAAGGAGGCATGAAGTACACTTCTCAGTGTTAATTAGTGGCCCAGTATCCCCCAGTTTCTTATCAATAACTGAGTAGCCACCTGTGATGACATTTTAAGCTTGAACTCTGACCTGTTGTAAGGTTTTGGGCAGAATACAGATCAAAAGTAAGGTTTTGGCTGGAGTTCTACTTTAATTTAGGTGCTACATTTAATGTTCCCAGGTCATCATCCATACGGAGTTCCCTCCCCATTGTGAGACCAATAGGCCACTCACTGACCACTGGTGCTGTCACATTGGTGAGTGTGATCTTTGCTACTGGTGGCAGACGTCAGGAATGGTGGGTATGTGCTGCTGGCTGGGGAGCATTAAAGCATCTTGTTGGTTAGCCCTGCATCATAAATATTCATTTTTTATCGTTCCATTTTTGGTGGTATCATGTGCTGGGTACTAATAAACACACCCAAGTTTTAGTTTGGAAATTGTGTGCCACTGCTTGTGGTTCCTAGTGATTAAGTTGGGAAATACTACTTTTACAGATCTTGAAATTACGCCTTTAGCATGCATATGCACTGTTCCTCTCATGCCATTCTACAACATTAATGATGTAGTTTTATCATTTTTAATGTCTTTTTCTGTTGAAACCGCTACGAGCTGCCTCACTGGACAATTACCAAGGATAGTTGTCTATCTGAGCTTCACTTAAATGTACATGAAATGTCATGATTCTGAAACCTAATTTACAGTAACGCTTCTAGGATAATGCTCCTAATTCTGCACAACCTATCATTTTTAATGTTCTGTGTGTGCTTGCTTTATCTTCATGTATTTCAAGAATAGTGTATAGTATGTACCAGAACCTATATGGGATATGTATATGTAACTAAATGACTTAAATTCTACAAACAAAAACAATTGCATTTTTAAATGAAGTTTTTTTATATATTATAAACAATGCATGGGCTTTAGATTTGTTCATAATTTATTTGAAATATGAAATGATGCACTGAAAATACAAATGGCCTGGCCATCGGGTTTGGAACCCAAATGGCCATATCTCTAAAACCATAAAGTCAGATCCCGAATGATTTCAGTCTTGGGAGTACAATCTAGTTGGAAGGTACAATTATTCTATGCAGTTCAGTAACCCTGGTCTGGCCATTTGCATTTTCCTGCTGTAGCTCACAAGGGACCTTCCTGAATGTCAAGATCCAAGCAAGGCATCTTATGGAAAACTAAAGTTGGATTAGGGCCAAGGTGGCCTTGCCCTTGAAGAACTTCATGCATTTATAGAAGTCTAGCAGCTGTGTGGCTTTTTAAGAACTTTTTCCAGTTGTGGGTCCTGTCATGTGAGCAGCCACCAACTACGCACATACATACGTTCATGTGCTGCACACGCTCAGATTCCTACAGAATTTGTGCCACCTCTTTACTGTCTGGCTTTGTTGCACTTCACATTGACTGTTTCCATACCCCAGCACTTCTTCCACCATCCACAAACACACTCCATGTAATTGCCAGATATCTGTTTGTCACCCCAGTAGATTATTGTTTTACCCAACCATGCACCTCAATTCTTGAATCCTCACAGCATGGGTATGTTCATGATATGGCACCAGAATGTTTAAACCACTGATGAATGTCTCTTGTCTCTTCTTTTTCTCTTTCTCCCCACCGGGCTGTGTTCACTGGTTTTCCTCTCTTTCCACCTCCTCTTCCCATCCGTTCACCAATAGGAAGCACGCTGACTGTCCACAGTTACTAGACGCAGAGGATATGGTCCGCATGCGAGAACCGGACTGGAAGTGTGTGTACACGTACATCCAGGAGTTCTACCGCTGCCTCGTGCAGAAGGGGATGGTAAAAACCAAAAAGTCCTAGGACTTTTTCCAAGATAGACTCACTGGTGAGAATGCTATTTATCAGTACATAGGAAGCTGTTTGTGTACGCTGTTTGTGAGGAGTGCAGTTTTCCATGCATGTGATGCTGAATGCCAAGAGTGTGAAGAGAGTGCTGACAAGGGTTAACGTGAAGAACAAGGTCTGCTTTTTTTTAAACAATAAATTAAACAGATCTAGCACTTAGCTTGACACTTCAACTTGTCTTGTGAATTGTCTTACATCTGAGTGTTTCCAGAGAATCTCTTCCTTTCTGCTAAGCAGCACATTCCAACAGAAGAGAAGTGTGCTTTAAAGTGGTTGTAAACCTCCGAAATAAAAAATGAACAGAGCCTATCCCTCTGGAGTGTGTGGCAGCTCAATCCAAAGCACAAAGTGACGTTTCTGTCTCCCCTCTGCTAACTGCATTAGTCACTTTTGAAAGGTTATCCCGACACTACAGAATCTCGGGAGATGGCCCCACCCCACCTTCAGTGCACAGAAGGTGGTTGACCGCCTCAACTGTGCATGTTTCCCTATGAGACTATGTAAGGGTGGGTGTGTTTATTTCCCTCCATTCAAGTGTCAGATTACACTCGGCTCCCTGCTCTAGGCTATGCCATATGTGACCTATCATGCCATATGTGACCTATCCCGCCACCTTCCTGCTGGAGCTGAGAAATATCCTTTGGTCTGTGTGTTTTTAGAAAGCTGTAGAGGACAGAGGGCCACAGATAAAAAGATGCGACTTATGTAGAAAAATTTGTTTCATTTTTGTGTCACAAGAAGCCTGTTACTTCGGTTGGTAAAGGTTTACAGCCACTTTAAGAGCAATCTGTGGAGTAGGAATCTAATTATAGTTTTTTTCAGTACATTGAACAATTATGTATGAATATGTTTTGTGTTTAAGGTATGTAACAATTCTGTTTAGCAGTTTTACATAGTGTCCATCCTTTGTTGCTGGAACAACACACTGAGCTTTCCTAATCTCCCTCTGCTAAGCGAAGGCTTTCTGTTTTAGAAAGGTCAGTTTGCATTTACTGGTCCTGGACCCACGCCATCCAGTAGGTCCAGGACTATAATCTACAAACTGGTCTTCCTCATAGGGCAAGCCCTAGCATAGGACACAGATTTTCTAAGCACCATTCTGTGTAGAGGGAGAGTAAGAAAGCTCTCTTCTACAGTAGAGAGACTACAGCAAGGAATATATTGGCAAACCATAAATTAATTTTGAAAATGTACAAGATGTATATGGTGTCTCCAAATGCCCTTTAAAGTGAAGCATTTCTTTAAAATCAAAAATAGCATGAAAAATCTTTTAAAAAATGTAAAAAAAAAAATTGAAAAAAATTTTTTATTTTTTTTTTAAACTTACCTAAACCTTGTTGCTAGGCAGTCTTCCTAATCTGCCTCTTCCTATTCCACGGCGTGTTCTAGCTGAGCGGCCCCGTTGCCTTCTGGGAACTGTGTGTGTTCCCAGAAAACCATGGGGCCAATAACAGATAGCCGCGCGGCTCGCGTGTGCGTAGTAGGAAACTGGCAGTGAAGCCGCAAGGCTTCACTGCCTGTTTCCCTTACTTAGGATGGCGGTGCCAGGAGCCGAGGGACGGGTCGACCTCGGGCGGCCGACATCGCGGGCACCCAGGACAGGTAAGTCTACTTGTTTAAAGTCAGCAGCTACAGTGTTTGTAGCTGCTGACTTAAAAAAAAAATTATAGTGGCCGGAATCCCGCCTAAAGAACCAAAGATATGCATATAATTGAACATTTTTGTGTGTCTTTAGCATTTCATATTGTATATGTGAATCATGAAAAAAAAACCTTCACTACATTGTGCTTTGGGGGCTCTTACTGCTTTGATTCTGCATGTGTCATGCTGTATAGTGAGGACCAAGTTTACCAGGGCATTCTGGAGACATCTCAATTTTGTATAGGATATTCTCTGTTTACAAAGAAAGCAGATAAATGTGTCACAGATAATATGCAGGCTGGGTTCACACTGGTGCGTGGGAAAAAAATGCATGTTATTCGCACATGAATCGCACCACATTACTGTGCCCATCACGTGCGCTGTCTATGCGGTGCGATTTCAGCCATACATTTTGTATGGCGGGAAATTGCGTCCACACCAAAATGGTCCAAGACCCTTTTTTTTCTCCCGCACCTAAATCGCATTGCATAATTGTTCACACACATGCAATGCGATTCTGGCAATCGCACTGCATTTTGCCATCGGTTTCAGGGTGTTAAGATAACATTGACACCTGCAGCACATCGTATGGACGTCGTGCGATGCGGGGAAACACAGCGAGTCTTGTACGTTTCCCGCATTAGTGTAAACTGAGACTTAGTGAGTTGTCAGCTCACTTTTAAATATAGTCTCCTTTTTAATAAAGTGTTTAACAAGTACTTAACCACTTCAGCATTAAAGCTTTTTTTTTATGCACACAAAAATCTAAATTTTTGGTTAAAAATGTACCTATAGCCCTTAGAACATTATATATTTTCTGAAAGCAACGGTCCTGTAGAATAAGAAGATTTTTATGTAGCACTATATTTGTGCAAATGTTTTATTTAAATGCATGTTTTTGGGAAAAATATAATAAAATTTTAGTGCAAACACACAATACAATACCCATTTTTTGTAAAATATAAAAGATGATGTTGCTTCAACTTAATACAGTGTTTCTCAACCTTTTTACCTTTGACGAACCCCTGGCAAAAAGTCTGAAATGACATTAAATAGAATGAATGTTAAAATGTACTTATTTAATTTAATGTTTTTTTTGTGTTTTTTTTTTTTTTTTTTTTTGCACAGATGTTTAATTTTGGTTCTAACTTGAGATAAACCGTGTACAAAGGGAGGTACACTACATGGGAGCAGGGTGCATAGTGTGAGGGGGGGGGCACATTATGGGGCACACAGCTGGGCACATTACATGGTACAAATAGCAGGGCATATTACATGGGGGCAGTTGTATAGTACAGACCGCAGGGTATCTTACACCACATGGAACAGGGCACATTACATGGGGCACACCACATGGGACAGAACAGGGCACTCTACATGCGGTGGACCACAGGGCGCATTACACAGGGGCGCATACTACATGGGGCAGAGTGTGGGGAACACTACTGTACCGGCTTCTTTTTTGCGCAGTGGCACGCTGTTCCTGGCCAGCCCATCCTTCCATCCTGTCCATCCCAGATGATGTCATATAAGTACCTGGGATGGACAGGAGGGGAGGAGGGGCCAGTGGGGAACAGTGCACTACAGCCAATAGACAGGGAAGCGACTAGGATACAATCTCTGCATGTGCCAGCAGAGGGGATGGGATCTACCTGTCAGCTGCCTGTGACTGATGAGTAGATCGCCATGGAACCCCCAGTTAAGAAACACTGACTTAATAGATATCAAACCTGTCAAGTCTTAAATTGCATGTGCCTGTAATATTGCAAAAACCTACGATACACAAAAATCTCCATAGGTGCTACTTTAAAAGACATTACAGCTCATCAGTTTAAAGTTAGCTGAAAGCTCTGGTGCTAGAATTATTGCTCTCACTTCAACATTTGGGGCAATACCTCACATGGGTGGTGCAATCATGGTTTACATACATGTGCACACCCTGGGCCCATGTTTGTATTTGCGGGTGTGTGCAGGGCAGTGGAAGTTGTATTTCATTTTTTATTAATACATTTTATTGTAATTTAAGTTTGTTTTTTTTAAGTTCACCTTTGGAACATGTTACAACCGTTTTTAGCTTGGAACATGTAACATGTTCCAGTATCTGTACTAGGGTTGATTTATTGTTTCGATTAATCGATTATTCTGATAAAAACCTCCAGTGTGGTGTATAATTTAGATAATATGTAAATTTTAAAAAAGACAATTTATTTAAATAAATGCAATTTATAATGCCTCATATTGCCTCCAGTCGATCAGCCTCCACCTTCTCTGGTTTCAGATGTTGATCTTCCCTACCCTTATTGTAAACGTTGAACTTTGTTGTTTTTTTGTTTTTTTTGTTTTTTTTTTTTTGTTTTATCTTACATATGTCTTACTTGCCTGCTCTGTACAATGGTTTTGCACAGAGCAGCACTGATTCTCCTCTTGTGGGCTCCCCTACTGGTGCCTCCGACTCCTCCTGCCTTCAGAGTGCCCCTATAGCAAGCCACAAAGTATAGTATAGAGTGCCTCTATAGCAAAGTAAAAAAAACTTCTGCCTTTTTATAGTCACTTTAAATCACTTCTTTCTCCTGCCCAAGACTGTCCCCATGAGTCATTGCTCCTTACACATTCAAATTCACAAGTTCTCAAATAATGAATTATGTATGCAGGTCAACCAATCGATTATGAAAGTAGTTGACAATTACTTTCATAATCGATTAGTTGTTTCAGCCCTAGTTTAGACCAAGATCTAAAAATAGATCAAACTGCTTAGACCAGGATCTAAAAATAGATTGAGGATCTAAACATAGATGCAACTGTTTGGACCAGGATCTAAAAACATATTGAGGCTCTAAAAATAGATTGACTTGTTAGACCAGGATCTAAAAATAGAGTGAGGTTCCAAAAATAGATCTGTTTGGACCAGTATCTAAAAATAGATTGAAGCTCAAAAAATAGATTGACTTGTTAGACCAGGATCTAAAAAGATTGAGGCTCTAAAAATAGATCGAACTGTTTGGACTAGGATCTAAAAATAGATTGAACTGTTTAGACCAGAATCTAAAAATAGATCCAGGATCTAAAAATAGATGCAACTGTTTGGACCTAAGGATCTAAAAATTGAACTGTTTAGACCAGGATCTAAAAATGGATCGAACTGCTTAGACCAGGATCCAAAAATAGATTGAGGCTCTAAAAGTAGATTGTGGCTCTAAAAAGGCTCTAGATTGACTTGTTAGATCCGGATCTAAAATAGATCGAACTGTTTGGACCACGAGCTAAAAATGGAATTGTTTAGACCAGGATCTAAAAATTGATGCAACTGTTTGGACCAGGATCTAAAAATGGAACTGTTTAGACCAGGATCTAAACATAGATTGAAGCTCAAAAAATAGATTGATTGTTAGACCAGGATCTAAAAAGATTGAGACTCTAAAAATAGATCGAACTGTTTGGACCAGGATCTAAAAATAGATTGAACTTTTTACACCAAGAGCTAAAAGTAGATTGAGGCTCTAAAAATAGATTGACTTGTTAGACTGGGTTCTAAAAATAGATTAAACTGTTTGGACCTGGTTATAAAAATGGAACGGTTTAGACCAGGATCTAAAAATAGATTGAGGATCTAAAAATAGATTGAACTTTTTAGACCAGGATCTAAAAAAATAGATTTAAAAATAGATTGAATGGTTTGGACCAGGGCTGCAACTAAGGATTATTTTCATAATCAATTTAGCTGTACAATTTACATCTTACTTTATTTCTAAGAACCACGATCTGTCACTTCCTCCAGTCAGTCCCCTCCCCCTTCAGTTAGTCACCTCCCAGGGAACATAGTTAACCCCTCGAGTGCCCCCTAGTGTTAACCCCTTCACTTCCAGTGATATTTTTACAGTAATCAATGTAATTTTATAGCATTGATCGCTGTATTAATGCCAATGGTCCCAAAACTGTGTCAAAATTGTCCGATGTGTCCGCCATAATGTCGCAGTCACGATAAAAATCGCAGATCGCCGCCATTACTAGTAAAAAAAAAAAAATAAATAAAAATGCTATAAATCTATCCCCTATTTTGTCTACGCTATAACTGTTGCGCAAACCAATCAATATACGATTATTATTTGTTTTTATTATTTTTTTTTTTTTTTTTTACCAGAAATATGTAGAAGAATACATATCGGCCTAAACTAAGGAAAGCTTTTTTTATATTTTTTGGGGGATATTTATTATAGCAAAATTGATGCTCATTTTTTGTTTATAGCGCAAAAAAATTAAAACCGCAGAGGCGATCAAATACCACCAAAAGAAAGCTCTATTTGTGGGATAAAAAGGAATTCAATTTTGTTTGGGTACAACGTCGCACGACCGCGCAGTTATCGGTTAAAGCGACGCAGTGCCGAATCGCAAAAAAGTGCTCTGGTCAGGAAGAGGGTAAATTCTTCCGGGGCTGAAGTGGTTAAAGTGGTTGTAATGGCTCATGTACACACAGACTATGTTGTGGCCGGCAGTCAAAACCTTCCTATCCTGAATGTGATTCTAGCTGTCCCATGAGGCATATGTAAACAAATAATGCATTCTGTATGCAGGTCAACTAATCGACTATGAAAATAGTTGACAACTATTTTCATAATCGATTATGTTGACTAGTTGTTTCGGCCCTAAGCTCTGCCCGCACAGCTGCATCATTCATTCACAGTTTCCTGTGACTACAAGTTCTCGAACTACGAGAGCGTCTTTTGTAGTTGATTAATCTTCCTGCTCTCAAATAACTGCCTGCCCGTGTCAGCAGTACGGGCAGACCACTATCCTGAGTCTGCAGTAGCTGGACATTGTGCCCATGAAGTGAAGAAGATTGCGGAATGGATGTTCCTCTGTCTCCTCCCACCCGCCATTTTGAAGCTCTTCGATGTGGTCCCAGGCTTATGATAAGAGTGGGGGAGCTCAGGAACCACGTGGGGGAGCGCACAGCTGCTGGATCACTTTGACTTTACAGCCAGGAGCCAACTAAGGAAAAACTGTGCACAAGCTGATGGCTATTACTGCTTAGGTCCAAAAAGATTAACTGGTTAAGCTGGGTATACACTAGTAGAACTTCAAATGAACATTTGTACGAAAATTCTTTGTACATCCGATGACTGAACATATATTGTTCAAAAGCCAAGTTTGTTTGCTTTTAATATTTGATTTTGGAATGAATGTAATTTCCCAAATGAAAACCACATAAGCGGTTAGAAATTTGTTTGTTCAAGAAAAAAACTTTCCAACCTGCTCCTTCAAATTCTTTTATCACTTTGGTCAAAAACAAACTTCTATTTGACTCCCCTAATAATTAAAAACTTGGACAAAAGTATTTAAAATGATCTATTTCAAACTAATTTCTACCAGTGTATGGCCAGCTTTATAAACATTTTAGAATGTTCGTAGCATACCAAGAGTTAGGTATGTAATATATATATATATATATATATATATATATATATATATATATATATACACATACACACACACAAAATATATATATATATACACACACAAAATATATATATATATATATATATATATATATATATATATATATATATATATATATATATTATAGTGTGTGTGTGTATATTTACTTTAAAGCAATTGTTTTTTCTGTTGCGTCCATCTTATAGTGGGCTATTGTTTTCTCAGCTATGACTGTTGCAAATCCATAATAATTGTTTCCCAACTAACCTTTACGCTCTTACACAAATAACTGTATATAGATATATAGACTAAAAGATCTGTTGCCCTTTAATCTGTAGAAAAAAAAACATTCATATGTCCCATTTTAAACACTTAGGAACCGAGCCTCTCTGAGATTTTGTTTGAGAAGTTAAAAACAGGTTTTTCTGTTAGAAAATTGCTTAGAACCCCCAAATATTGTACAATTGTTCCCCTAACACCCTAGAGAATAAAATGGCACTCATTGCAATACTTTCTGTCACACTATTTGCGCAGCGGTCTTACAAGCACCCTTTTTTTGGAATAAATACACTTGTCTTATTTTTTAATTTAAAAAAAAAAAAAAAACAGTAAAGTTAGCCCAATTGTTTTTATATTGTGAAGGATAATGTTAGGCCGAGTAAATTGATACCCAACATGTCACACTTCAAAATTGCACCCGCTCATGAAATGGCGACAAACTTTTACCCTTAAAAATCTCCATAGGCGACGTTTAAAAAATTCTACAGGTTGCATGTTTTCAGTTACAAAGGAGGTCTAGGTCTAGAATTATTGCTCTTGCTCTACCGATCACTGTGATACCTTGCGTGTGTGGTTTGAACACCGTTTTCATATGTGGGCGCTACTCACGTATGCGTTCGCTTCTACACGCGAGATCGTCGGGACGGGGCATGTTTTTACATTTTTTTTTTTCTTATTTTACTTTTTTTTTTTTTTTTTACACTGTTCTTTAAAAAAAAAAAAATGTCACTTTTATTCCTATTGCAAGGAATGTAAACATCACTTTTAATTGAAAAAAAACATGACAGGACCTCTTAAATATGAGATCTGGGGTCAAGAAGACCTCAGATCTCATATTTACACTAAAATGCAATTACAAAACAAAAAAAATGTCAATTAAAATAAAAAAATGGCCCATTAAAAGCTATGGGCGGAAGTGACGTTTTTGACGTTGCTTCCGCCTTGCAATGATATGGAGACGGGTGGGGGCCATCTTCCCCTCACTCCTCTCCATGTCACACGAGAGAAGATCAGATCACCGCTGCCGATGGCTCTGGTAAGCAGGGGAGGGCACCGGAGCGTGGCGGGAGAGGGGGGCCCCTCTCTCGCCGCCAATAAATTTGATCTTGCGGCAAATGTGCCACAGAGACCACTTATCTTGAAGTGGACTGTCCGCTGAAGAAGAGGATACCGGGGTTATGGCAGCTAGCTGCTGCCATAACAACGACAATCCTCTTCAAAGTACCAATGTATAACGACGGTGGGTGGTCCGGAAGTGGTTAATAGGCATGTTTCCACAGCTGATTGTCTCCAGGTTTACAACCAATAGTCATATCTGTTTAATGTCCCTCAGCTGGAGGTATCTCATTGCTGTCCTCTGGCGTGCTCAGATCTTCAACACATTGCTTGAACATTCATCAGCTCACAGTTGTGTTGGAAGAGTGTTAAATCCAGGAGACTGGTCATGCACTTATATGGAACTTAGGGAGGTTGTTTCTGTAGATACATAAACTAAATCATGGAAATTATGAGTCACAGAGCTTGTATATGTGCCCAAGCAAAGATCACGTTAATACCAGGGCCCCAGTACTGGACAGTGTGCCTTAACTAAAATGATGGCAGAAAAAGAACCCTCTTTGATCCATTTTTCCCACTGTAATTATTCATAGTCATACTAAAAAAGGGTTACCAATGACCTGCTTTCATCTCAAGTGATACTCGCTGTCCACTGAAGCATGTTTTTTGCCAATACAGCTTACATAAACAGAATAGAGAAACCATTTTCTGGTTTGGACTTGCTTACAATTAAAATGCTAAAAAGTTTGTCGCTCAGGCTAAAATGGATTGGTTGGAAATGATTTCTAAAATTTAAAATGCATATTGTTTGACCATTGCAGATGAAAACGCCCATCTCAGAAGCATCAGACAGAAACTGCCACTTTGTTTTGCAGGTTGCATACTAGTGTCAAGGCAGTACAATTTTAGCCAGTTTAGGTAGCTGGTAAGTGAGGTGACTGTCCAGAACTAGTATGTGGTCCTTGAGTCAGAGTGGCTGATCCCATTATTTTGACCAGGTTCCATTTAAGTGGAAATCCCACTTTTTTTTCAAGGAGGCACTTGCGCTCCTCCACAGATTTTAGGTTTAAGCTAGCCAAACACTGACCAAAATTTGGCCAGTTCAGCAGGGACCAGCCAAATGTAGATCTGTGTATGGCAGTCCACTTTCGATGTCTGTTGAACGGACAAGTTTGTAGGAAGGGCAATTGTGATCCCTTTGTGCTCCCCTTAAATAAAGATCATAAGCCCTTCTGCGGGTGGGGGGGGGGGTGTGTGTATTACAAAGGGATGAAAAATTCATCATTCAGGGTAAATAACCTCAAAGGTTGGTACATGCACAATAGGAATGCTTATGTGAATAGAAATAGAGGAACTAACTGAGAGCACAAGGATTCTTTGTTCCTGTAAATGGAAAAACTTGTTCAAGCTGGCCAACTGCAACCAAGAAATCTCTCTGGCCAGTCTTTTAATGGCAATATGCTAGATACCTATATTTGCAAACACTTGACCACTTCTCTTACACCATATGTATAATATATTTGTCCTCCGACAGGAAGTGATAGCAAAAAAGCGACCCGCTCCAGGTGTCTGATTCTAAAAGATCTCCTCCCTCTTCAGGTGTGGGTGTGACTCAATATGCAACCATATGCAGGAAAAGAACAGAACAAAAGTCCGAATGGCCGCACTCTATTGAAAAATGAATTCTTTATTGATATTAATCCATACAGCAAGGATAAAAACCTTGAACGCGTTTCACACCGTCAAGGTAGGTGCTTACTCATAGCACCTGCCTTGACGGTATGAAATGCGTTAGCTGTTTTCATTCTTGCTGTATGGATTAATATTAATAAAGAATTCATTTTTCATTGGAGTTTTGCCATCCGGAATTTTGTTCTGTTCTTTGCCTGCATAAGGAAGTGTGATATCTCGGTCATTGCTGCAGCAATGATCAAGATCTCATTTTCTTGTGCCAGCGATTCCCTACAAAGTGAAATTACTCCTAGCGGTTAAAGAGCACCCCCCCCTCCTCTCCCTCTGCCTTTACCGGGCTCTCACGTGCTGTGCCCTAGGAAACCGTGAGAGGAACTGATGTTGTTCCTTCCCATGGTGTGATGTCAGAAACCGGAAGCAATAAGGATTTCTTTGCTTCTGTTTTTGGTTTAATGTAGACAAGCCATGTTTGATCTGATGCTTTGGGGGCCAGAGAAGAGATCTGTGGTCTCGTAGACTCCAGATCTCTCCATAAAAAGGACTTGCCACTGACCATGCTGTTCATCCCTTGTGATAGCAAAAAATTGACTTTCCCCCTTGCTCACACGCAAATAGGTCCCACACTCCTATCTAAATAGTGATCGCACCACACATGTGAGGTATTGCCACGAAAGCCAGAGAGAGAGCAATAGCACCAGACCTTCCATATAACTCCAAACTTGTAACCTATAAAGGTTTTTAAAGCGTCGCCTATGGAGATCTTTAGGTACCATAGTTTGGCGGCGCTCCATAGGCGGACGCAATTTTAAAGCATGACATGTTTGGTATCTATTTACTCAGCGTAACATCACCTTTTTATAGTTTATCAAACAATTGGGTATTATATTGTGTTTTTGTGCATTAAAGTTAATTCAAATTTATTTTTTCCAAATAATTTTCATTTGTAAAACTGCTACTTAAAAATATGCAACACCCACCATTTTATTCTCCAGGGCCTTTGCTTAAAAAAAAGATATAATGTTTGGGTGTCCTAAGTTGTTTTCTAGCAAAAATATTTTTTTTTGTTTTTTTTTTTTTGTTTTTGTTTTTTTTGTTTTTTACATGTAGGAGAGGAATGTCATAATTGGCCCGGGCTGGAAGTGGTTAATGTATGAATGTTTAGGAATGCTCAGGACTGCTCATAGGTTGCCGGTACACCGAACATGCTCAGAGAGGATCTGCAGAAGTGGTCACTGACCTGCAATAGACTTTGATTGTCTGCTTGGATTCAGAGTGTATGTATACTGTATGTTTGGGGTTGATTTACTAAAGCTGGAACGTGCAAAATCTGGTGCAGCTCTGCATAGAAACCACTTGGCTTCTAATTTCAGCTTGTTCAGTAAAGCTTAGACAAAAAAAAGCTGATTGGTTTCTATGAAGAGCTGCACCAGATTTTGCACTTTCCAGTTTTAGTAAATCACCCCCTCACCTTTTTAGTTCAGTGCAGGTTAGTGATTCTTCTCCATATGTCATATTACCCCACTAGTATTATATGGGCATGTATCTGTATGTGAAAGTGTCTGCCTGGAGTATTGTTGGTTGTGTAGTTTCTGGCCAGAAAGTATTGTTGATGCTTGACCAATAATCCTTTTTTATAGTACAAAAAAAAATAAAATTTGTAATAAAGTTTTTTTATAGCAGTCTACAGATGGTTCACTGAGAATGACAATTGTTGCATGTGGTCACACCCCTCTATTATGTAAAAAAAAAAATGCATGCCCTGGGGCTCTCGGCTTTATTCTATTTTTTTTTTATCACTTGTCCTAGAGAGTCACTAGATCAATAATGCAGCTCAGGAATTAAGGACCAGGATGACAGACCCATATCATTCACTTTTCAAAACAAAACTGTGTCCATTTTCATATTTCTTTGCTTGTAGGTTCCCTTTTAAAGCTCAAGTTTAACCCAAAAACAAATCAAAAATTATCCCTATAGCTCTACTTACATCAGTTACTTTTTTAATGAAGTATGTTCCACAATGTGCAAGCAGATGGATCCTGGAGAAAGCTTCACTACGGGGATGCCTGTCCTATTCTGGTCTCTAAACTGCTGCAATGGCTAACAGCGTCAGGTCTTCAGGCAGAACAGCAGTAAGGCTGGTCTAATGGTCCCTTCCTTCCTCTTCTTCCATTGAGAAAAGTTCTCTCACTGAGTACACATACAAGAGTTCACTGACAGATTGTGTTACAGGCAGTGTAACTGGTGAAAGAATGTATCTTAAAGTATGAGGAGAAAGGGAGGGGCTTGCTGCTGTCACACCATCTGTACTGCTGAAAAAACCAAAGCTGTTAACCACTTCAACAGCAGAAGATCAGGGACAGGAAGAGGACAGGCATCCCCCTCGTAGAATATTTCTCCAGGATCCATTTGATTTTTTTTTTTTTTTTTACAGGCGAGTGATGGGACTAAAGCTGTAGGGATTTTTTTCTTCTTGGCTAATCTTCATCTTTAACTGTGTGAGACCATTCTTGAAACTAGTTATACTTTGGCAAAACTTTTTTAAGGTTTTGGATAGAGCGGAGAGGGGTTAGAGCACCTGTCAGTTTTTCTTGCTGTCTGTGCCCCTGTTAGGGAGATTCATCCTCCTCTATTTGTCATGTTTACCATCATCATTGAAAGTAAAAGAAAATCCCAAGTCTTGGGATGTCCCCAGAAAAGTAATGAAGGGAAAATCTTCCAATAGGGTCACTTGTTTTGGTGACCTAGTGGTCCCCAAGGAATTCTTTTTTAATTTCCAAGGCTTTCCTCTCCTTCCTATTTGGCTATGAGACAGGAAGTGAAGGGAAATCTCTGCAATCGAACACAGATGGTGAAAAAAAATCTGAAGGGTTATAACCCTCCCTTGCTCTATCTAAAATGAAAAACAAAAATTTGCCCATAGTTCTATTTTAACCCAATTCACTTTTCTGCTTTTGCAGTCATGTCAGTCTTCCCTCCAAGTATTCTATATATTTAAAGTGGTTGTAAAGTCAGAAGGTTTTTTATCTTAAAGCGGGGGTCCACCTATCTATCGTTTTTTTTTTTTTTGTTTGTTTTTTTTTGAGTTCATTCACAAACTTTTCTTCTCAGCATTACATACTCACTCACATATTGTGTGTAATATGTCCGCCTGTGTCAGAGTTCGTCGGAAAGAATAACTTATATTATTCACTGCAGGCGGTTTCCATCTTCATTGTGGGCATTTGAAGCCCACAAGCATTTATTTCCTGGATGTGGTGAATGCTGTGCTCCCAGCATTCACCGCTCGTTCCCGCACATGCTCAGTGGCATCCTGGGAAGCCTGAGACTAGCTCCCAGGAGTCTGGGAGAGGCTAGAGACACGCCTACTCCCACGGGAGGAGAACCAGAAAGTGCAAAGAAGAATAGAAAAATAAAAGGTAATTACGGCGATTTAAATTTTTTTAAACGGCATGTCGGCATCTAGGCAAGGAAGAGAATACATACAGATATTGTTCAAAATTTGGGTGGAACCCCGCTTTAATGCACTTATACATTAAGATAAAAAGCCTTCTGTGTGCATCAGCCCCCTAATACTTACCTGAGGTCCCTCTCTGTCCAGCGATGTCAACGAGTATCTCAGCAGAGACACAACAGCGGCGTTATTGGCTCCTGCTGCTGTCAATGAAAGTCCGCTAGCCAATCAGGAGGTAGGGGGCGGGGCTTTGTGTCTGAATGGACACAGGGGGATGTGAATCGGCTTTGGTGCTCCCATAACAAGCTGCTTGCTTTGGGGGCACTCAACAGGAGGAAGGGACCCGAGAAGAGGAGGATCTGGGCTGCTCTATGCAAATCCACTACACAGAGGAGGGCAGTATAACCTGTTTGTAAAGTCTTTTTTTTATCCTATTAAAAATAACCACTTTATATATTTATTATAGAAAGGCTGACTATGTAGATGCTCACTAAAATTAGCAGGTTTAAAGTGTTGGTACTTCATGTGCTATTTGCTCAGGAGCATTTTTAAATGGAAGTCAGTGTGATATTTCCCAAACATTCACAGGTGAATTAATCACTAATTTTAAAGCACATGCACTAGGCAGGTTTACCTGCGGTGAATGTTCAATGAATTTCACATTGACTGACTGCTTTTTAAATATACCCCTTAGTCGGCTTTAGAAAAGGGAATCTGTCTCAGCCGGTGAAAATGTTTATGGTTTCTTTCAAAGGGTAAGATAAAAACTAGATTTATCTAAACCTGTGTAAATTACACTTTTTTAGGTCTGGTTCACACCGATACACTTAGTGCGTTTTTCCGTTTTGCAGAAACACGCTAAAGTCCATTTCACATGGTTTCCCATGGGTCACGTTCACATCTGTCCATTTTATGGAAAGGCCCAGGGACCAGCAGGTTGTGTTTTTGACTTCTATAGAATTCAGTGGATCAAAAACGTGTATTAAAAAATGCAAAATGCACCTAGAATATGAAAACTGCAACCTGCATGGGTGTGAACCAGGCCTTATACTCTAAGAGAATTCTATTTTGTTCTGCTCTTATTTTCACCCTCTGTTTTGTTTATTTGTTTAGTCCTCTTTTATCGTCTTCTCTCTTTCCTTTTGTGTTTTTCTGCCTCTGCTCAAATTCTTCCATTTTCCACCCTCATGAGCATCTTCTACTCTATTCTCACCATGGTGTTCTTGTAACAGGTATCTCGTGGACTGCGTCCCATTGGTGGAAGTTGAGGACATGATGATAATGGGGAGGAAGCCAGATTCAAAGTGCGTTTTCACCTATGTCCAGTCCTTATACAACCACCTGAGGCGGCATGAGATGCGTCTACGCAAGAGTGAATTTTAATAAACCCCTGTACTCTCCCTTGACGTCTCCTGGCACAGCACCAGCACCGTGCAGCTAATGCCACTGCACAACTTCACAAGTAACCCCAGGATCACTTGAAAGACATTTGTTGGGGTTATATTGTACTGTTAACAACCGGTTTCTTGGAGTTACTGACTGTATATTTGACTGTGCTTTTGTTTACGCATCTTCACCCTAACCCTTGCGTGTCTCCAGAGCCTTGTAATACATTGCCATGCAATGCACTATATCCCTATTGAAGCACTTAGGCTGTAACCAAGTGCTGTGCTGGTAGGAATCTATCACTACCTTCCATCCCTTTCCCTTCCACAGATTAATATATTTAGATAGTATTTTAAATATAGCACCAGGTAAGCGCTGGAACTTTATAACAACCACAAGCTAAAGAACGGTCACCAGAGTCTCATAGCTTTCAGTTATCTTGCACAATTCACTGGTTGTCTGCGCTGCAGGAGTCTCTGGAATGGAGCTAGAAGCACTCAGGTCCGAAGAAATAACCTCTTTTATAAAATGCATGACAGCAGTAACAACTATACAGAATATCTAATCAGACTTTTGTTCAACAGTAAAAAAAATGTTTATTTTTATGAAAACTGCTAAAAGTAGTATTACATAGGTGCCTTAGGCTCAGGGAACCTGGCATCTACACTCTGTAGCTAACACAAAGTAACCTAAATATGCTGAATGAACAGCAACATGCCCATGCAACTTGGTGCTTAGTATAGCACTACGTTCCAGAGCCGGAGCTGTACTGTAGTCTGTGTCACTGGCCTTTTAAATCAGGAAAACTACACTATCTCTAGGGAAAAAAAAAAGCTTTTGTACTACTAACGAATACTGCCAACATAGCTTTGACTTGCTATTTTTAAAGACTTACATTTTAACTTAAAGATATGCAAACAGTCTTGCTGGGTGTAAAATTGGGGGGTAAAAAGGGTTGAAATACATCATGAAATGCTATACCAGGCTCCTTTAAATGCCAGTCATATGACCAAAAGCATAGGCATTTGATTACATGTCCTGCTTAAGTGGAGAATCTGCCAATCTCTGATCTTCAGGGATCACATGACCGCATTCAGAAGCGGGTGTTTGAATGGGTATTTTCCTCAGGGAAGGGAAGTATTTCAGCCTTTTGATCTCTATCCACCTCAGCAAGACATTAAACCTAGTGTTAAAAAGGCACTGCCACCTTTCTCATTCAGGGCAAAGTGACAGTGTCTGTCCAAAGGTTGCCCCTCTTTTCCCCTAAATTGGCAAAGTGAGTGTCTGAGTTAACATTTGAGTTTTGGTCCTCACCTGCAGAGTGTTCTTGATAATGTGTAAGCCCTACCTACCCAAGCCACAGCAAAGTAAACTGTCTACATTGACCCTTTTAGCTTTGATCCTGTTTACATCTGTGCACTTGTACAGAGTAAGTTGGGAAGCACAGTCTACGCTGTTGCACTTTTAAGTATGCTGCACCTTGCACAGCTCCGCTAACACAGATGTAAAAGAAAGTAAAACAGATAAGTGATAAGTTTCCTGTTCACTGCAGTGAATTCAGCCCTTGGAGTATTATTTTAGTGCACTAGGAATGTGAAGGCGGAGGCTCTTTTTTTTTTTTTTTTTTTTTTTTTACTCTTTTATTTTGATGTGTTGAACAATCCCTTAGAATTCTGGATTTACAGATGGTAAGCGTTAAAGTAGTTTTAAAGGAAAAAAGGGTTTTTACCTTGGTGCATTTTCTTACCTTAAGGTGAAAAACCTTCTGTGTACTGCTTCCCTGCAGTACATTTTAGAATATCAGCCAGTTGCTGATGAAGCAGCCCAAAGTCAACTTGGTGTGTGGCCCTGTCTGCTTACCCCTGCCCAGCACAATTTGATTGAAGAATCAAAAAAATAGCCAGGCAGAAAATTGTCAAACAGCAGTTGCATCCAGTCAGATGCAGCCACAGTTTTGGGTATTTTGATAACTACCGAGATGGCTGTCGGAGTATAAAAGCCGCGGCAGGAGATTTGCCCATCTGTGATGTAGAGCATGGTGGAGGAATCTGTGTGTATGGCCAGCCTTGGTGTGACAACACATGCCTGAGCAGAACATTTTATTTAGGCACTAATATACTTCTTTGACTATTGACCTTAACCAAGCCATGCCATTGAGATGCTTGCTCCCTCTCTATCAGGAGATTCCTACATTATATTATTCCTTATAAGAAATCCTCATTACTGCACGGTTAATGCTTGGTAAGACAACTGCAGATAATGCTAGGTTGTTGATATGGCTTGTACCACCTCAATTAAATTTAGGACTCCTGCTGAGTACAACTGAGTGTTACTATCTTTAGGAACGGCACTTTAATGTATTGTTCTACAGTATTGAGTCTTTTTTATTCTTCAGTTTTTAGAGGAGTGTTGTGTGTGTGAAATGTTCAGATTTATATCACTTTTAAATTGGATTATTAGATACTTTTTTTTAAAAAGCAGGACTTTTAATGTAGTTGTCCACTTTCTTATGCCCCGCATCGTTTTATATTGTATATTCTTGAACCACCTGTAGTACCAGGAGCATAATATAAACTAGAGCTGCAGGCGTTCTGTGTCTTCTTGTTTTAGATGATGTATGCTAGCTAAAATAACATAGAATGTTTTCTACAACCCTGGCCCCCAAAAAGTTGAAGACCTAAAAACAAAACATTAGAAATATAGCCCGGCGATCTACTAAACTCTCACATCCCAATTTGCACATAAAGCTTCCCCTTATCCTTTGGTTCAGTGGTGTGCATTCGTCACCATTTATTTAAAAAATAGTAAACTATAAGAAATGTAGATGTCTTGCAACCAATTGCGTGTTTAATTTTGATATTCTAGCTAGTATAATGAGAAGTATAAAGCATCTCTTTTTTTGTAGTGTGTATATTCACCACACCAAGGCATCAAAAGTCTGTGAATAGGGTATTCTATCACAGAAATTTTAACACAGCTAAAATGTGGTGAAAAGGATCTTCTCCAAAAATAGGTGAAATTAGGTTGTTCCAATTGTCACACCGCACCACAGTTTTTAATGGAGATTTCACCTCTGAAGTCAATGATTTTATTGAACAGAGTTCTTTCTTGCTAATTCTTTTTTGCAGTAAACCATAGCAGCCAATCCGAGTTGACCATTGCTGATGTTGGGTCAGTAAAAGATCAATTATAGGTTATCGCAATCAAAATATCTCTATTAAATAAGGCCTAAAGACCATTTTCCCATAAAACAAGGCTTTTGTTCAGTCACACTAGATCTGGGATGTGTTTGTCAAAAATACTGCAATCGGTGGGGTTGATTTACTAAAAGTAGGGAGTGCAAAATCTGGTGCTGCTGTAGCAATCGGATTCTAACTTCAGCTTGTTCAATTAATCTTTGACAATAAAACATGGAAGCTGATTGGTTTCTATGCAGAGCTGCACCAGATTTTGAACTCTCCAGTTTTAGTAAATCAACCCGTGTGTATAGCTGGCTGTGATCAGGGTGCTACCTAGCATTACATGGCCTGCAGATAACAAGAGGCTAATGCAGCCCTTACCATTGGGCTCTAAGAGTACATGCAAACTAGGGATTTTTTTTTTTTTTTTATGTTGACATCCTCATCACTTTTTAGCACATTTTTGTGTAATGCAGGTTAAAGTCACAATAACCAACAAAACCCAGTTCCAGCAGAAGGCATGTAGCTGTAGTTATGCATTTTGAGCAGTTCTGTATATTGTGTTTACAGCAGATATTTTTTGTTTTTTTTATAGCTACTATCCCCCGCTACTTTACTAAGTAAGCTTCAAATACACTCTGCAAAGAACTAAAACCAATATTGATCAACTGTCTAGGTTGACCCAGCACAAAAAAAGCCTAGACCCTTTTGGGGGGAATTGTGTATGTGTGTTGGGCGTCAGCATTTAATAGACCCCTTTATTGGGACAAAAAAAATATAGATGTATATCTGGATCAGTTCTTTACAGCTTGCTGGTTTCGCGCCATACAAGTTAAAATTTCTCATCGCTAGCACACCCAAACATTCAAAAACAAACCAACTGCGTGAAGTGTGCAATTAAGTTTGCAGACTCATTGTAACCTGTTCTTGGCTTTCAGCTTCATCTACCATGCTAACACCGACTGCCAGGTGCAGAGGTTTAACATGAAACAAACTCTTGCCTACCTAAACACTAAAGTAGAAGGTGGCTATTTTTTAGTTTTAATCTAAAATCTCTGCATCTTTTTATTTTTATTTTTTCTTGTTTTTATTGAAGTGTCGCAAAGGTTTTTATGTCTGTCTGTGGGTTATGCACATCTGTTTTCTTCAAACCCCTTCTATGGCTACATTTTAAACGCAAGAAATTTTTAGAGCCCAGGCCAGGTTCAGGAGTGTGAGCGCCTAAATTTATCATGTTATACCCTCAAACCTTTTTTGGTTTTATTATGCATACTTGACTGACATTCAAATAAAGAGCACATGTATGTAGTTCATCAGAGTCTAAGAAAGAAAAAACACACGGGTTTTATCATTGCTCTGTCTGTTGTGAACAGAAAGCTTGTATCACTCCTCATACACAGCTTATGTGTACAACTATTTTTATACACCAGTGTGTTATTTTAATAAAGTTATATTGAATTATTTCTTGAGTGTTTTTTTTTGTTTTGTTTTTTTGTTTTTTTCTTAATACATTTTGTGACTTCTACATACAAGCATAGCTGATGTATCTTCGAGCCCATTCACACCAGATGTAAGGGGATGCATATTGTTAACGCATTCCTACTGTAAATACAGTCCAAAAATCAATGTTACCTAAGAAGCATAGATCACACCATTGCCTTGCAGTGCAGTGGAAAAAAGGACAGCAAACTGCATTTTTTTTACAACACAAATGCTCATAAGTGTATGTCAATTCAATCTTAAAAATGGGACTGTGCACAAAAAACAAATTTAGCTCTTTTTGATGATCAGTCCTTCCGAATCTCAAAAACACTTAGAAAAAAATCGCTGCAAACGCATGTAAATGCACATGCGGAAATGCATGAAAAACATGCAGGGTCAGCGTGAACAGGCTAACAAATGAGAAGTACTTCTTTCTTCTTTGACACCTTACCAGAAAAAAAGAAGCCTCAGATGCGCTTATTGGTTAGCATGGGCACATAACCATGACACACTGTTGCAAGTGTTACGATGGATACTCACTCTGAGGCTGTGTATTGCAGTGTATGGACCAATACACTGGCAGTATGGACATCGTGGCTATGTGCATCAAGCTCAGAAGGGGGTTGCCAGCATATTTGGCGTTCACCTTTTAAATTTTTTGTTGAAAAGGTGAACTTTTTATTTTAAATGCAGCTCATTAGGCTCATTAATGTTTACATATTTATTTTTCATCCACTAAGGGACATAGGAAGTCTTATTGGGTTATTGGTGAACGTACAGTGGCAAACATAAAATATGTAAGCCAGGCAAGGATAAACCCTACTCTAACCAGCATACCTCAGTTTTTTTTGCTAGTGCACTAGGAGGATAAATGTAGTTTCTCTGGCTCTGCTGAGAAAAGTTTAAACACTTTACTAGTCTTTTTGTCTTGGCGTTTATTTTACATTTCTGCTTTCACGGTCTTCAATCGAGATTCCTTGCTACATACTGTAGCTGCTTGAGCTGGTCTTTACATGGCAGATATCTGTATTGTCCTCTCCTCAGCTTTGCTTTGGGGTCCTGTACCTATCTAGCCTGCAATGTGAAAAGTGCCACAAGAAGATCCCAGTGCCCAAATGTCAGACAATCCTGTACTGGTAAAAGTTAACCATGGAGCGCTTTCCAGATCTAGAGCTGTAGCATTGCCTTAACGCTTGACCTGTGCAAAAACTCACTTGATCGAGTAGGGCACCAAGAGAAAATTCTTTAAAGGCACCCAACGGTGCAAATTTCCCACCACCACTAGTTAAAAAGAAAATAATAGTGAGGGATTGTTGACATCCACTAAGAGAAGTGTTTCATGCGCTGCGCTCTTTCCACCAGTCTACATAGTGGAAGAATCAGCCTGCTGTTGCTCTGGGTTTACAGAAGCCCCATGTGGAATTCCAATCCCTGGTCTATTCCTACTGGAACTGTTGACTGTTCTGACCATCAACCACCATGGGTTTGTGAGTACTGATATCTTTTTTGGCACCTTGGGCCTAGTTGGCCACATATGGTTTGGTCATTTCTGGCCTTCTGACCCTCTTCCTGGAATTGTAAGTACTTTCCTCTTACCTTCTGCATCACTCCCAGGCAGTCACAATATGTGTTTACTTAGACACGGGGTGGAGTGGGGGGAGGGGGCATCCTACTGTTAAGGACGACCACAGCTCATGCTCTACTATAGATTCCACGGAAATCTTTCTTTGTACCCAATGAGGGCACTGACATTTTGCAACCTGGAATACAGTGACCTAATGGTTATAGGGTTTACTTTATCATCAGAGTCCCCTTTTGGCTCTGTTCAGTAGGGCAGAGTCCCCTACTTTATTTTCAGGGGCCTCTACTGCAGTCACATCAGACTGGCCATATTCACCTAATTCCTTGAGTACCGACCACAGAGGCTATAAGCACGCTTCTTCATGCTGCTTCTGCAATCAGAGTCCATCTCTGATCTCCCCACAACCTTAGAACAGGCTGGTCACAGTTGCCATTTCTGACTCCATTTTCAGATTAGACTGTGTTTTTTTGTTTTTTGGGAGGGGGGGTTCTATTAAGGAAAAAATTTTTTATTAAACATGTTAAACAGTTCCAGAGTAGTTAAACCGTGGACCAGATGATGAGACTGTTCTTGAGGTGCCACAGCCCCCTGATTTATAAGAGACCATTTTGGTTTTTATTGATGAAATACATACTTTTCTGCTTTTGGAGAATTGGCCTGCTTTTTTTAGCCTTGGATCTTGCAGAGCTCTTACAGCTACATATAACTTCCCACCAAACCCACTATAGGCATTCCTCTGTGTGGACTGAAAGCACCCTGAATGGGCTCTGATCCCACCTGTGTGTGCTGGAAATATCACTTTTGATAGGAAATTTGTAAGACTGTGATCTATACCCACCTGTAGAGCCACTAGTGACCCACCTTAACAGGAAAAACCACCAGAGCAAGAAGGCTAATTAAGTCTGCCTAGTCCCTTCATCTATTTCTAGAGTAGGTGCACCCAGACCCCCTGAGCCTTGGTCAGCCCAAAGGGCTAGAAGCAAAAAAAAAAACCTGCTAAGCCCCCTGGGACGCCTTCAAAATGAAGGTGGTGCCCCCCAAATGTCCAGGTGGTGGTGGTGGGTTAATCCTTTCAGGTATTTGGATAGCTTGCCTTTCAGGCACCCTTTTAGGTTCGATTCACATCTATGCTTTTGAGCGTTTCTGCATGTGCTGTGTTTTTTGTTTGTTTTTGTTTTTTACAGTGAATTTGCCACGATTTGCGTTTTTGTTATGCTTTTTTTTTTTGGGGGGGGGGGGGATTTGTTGGGCAGATTTAAAAACGCACTACATGCTTTTCTGCAGCTTCTCCATTGAAATCTATTGAACCAAAAAAGCACCATTTTGCTTTTAAAAAAAGTCCCTGACCCTTTCCAAAAACAGAGGCACAAAAATGCATTGATGTGGACATGTTCCATAGGAACCCATGTTAAAAAAAAAAAAAAAATGTTCTGCAAAAGCATGAAACAACGCCCTGGTGTGAATGGAGCCTTAGGCTTTGTGCAACTGCGCAGACTGACAGACCTTCCTCAACACAGGGCTTTTAGATTTGATTATCTGTAAACTTGCTAGCTTGCTTGAACAGTGCCATCTGGGTCACTACCCCCCCCCCCCCCCCCCCAGTTCTTTCCTCCATGGTGGGCAAGGTCAGCAGTGGTATCTTGTACCCTGTAACCCTTTTTTTTCTTCAGTTAAACTCTGCTGGATACCACCTAAATATGGCTGTATCTTCATCACCAAGTAGGCCCAAGAGTCCTCCCAGTGTCAAGAGAGGTAGTTTGTATCCTGCTGAGGAGAGCACTGTGGACTTCTTTCCCATCTGTACCGATTCCCTTAAGGGTGGTTGGTTCCCTAAAGAACAGTTCTTCCTAACTGGTTGTTTCTGGAAAGAAATGAAAGGTTCATGAGCCAAATTGCATCTCAGACCCTGTGTTGAAGGGAAAGTACTCCAGAGGAGGCCCTGGTGCCACCCTGGACTGTCTGCAGATGGCATACCCCAGTTCCCTGCTGCACATATCCTCTGTATGGGACAGGGATTATTGGTCTCAGGGGATCTGTACACCTGGAGTTCAGTCCCTTTTTACTTGGCCAATTAATCTAGCTGCCCCCTTTGGTTTCTTTACCCTGTTTGGGATTCACTCGTGCAAAATTTCTTCACCCAATTTATAAAATTACTCTCCCTTGCTCAAAATATCTTGCTCTTTTGCTGGATATGGGGAAACAGGTGCATTTTGAATGCTCAACAGGGTTTGACAAAGTAGGGCACTACTCGACAGAGCCAAAGGGGACTCCGATGAAGTAGCCCGCCAGCTCTTCCGTTTAAGGATAGGCAGGATTGCTGATCAGCATGATCCATTTTTAGGTTCACCCCAGAGGTGCATCTATATCCCAACAACCATCTATAGATATGAAGTTCTCATTCCTTGATCTTGTGGGGTCAGCTAAAAGCTTAGGGCCTTCCTTTTAGGACTGGTTGATCTGTTTCCCTACCTCCTTCATAGGTTCATTCTACAGCACGTTTTCTGCAAGGGGTTGACCTCATTCTTTGTTGCACACATCAGGATGGTGGTTTTGTTCCCTATATGGGTTCTGATCAGTTTCTGCTTGATCTATGGTTCACTTCTCCCTCTGTGTAGTTATTCTCCTCTGATAGACCACTTTTAACTTGGTTTAGAGCAGGGGTGCCCAGCCTTTTGAGGAACGGAGGCCACTTTAGCGACTTGGTAAGCGGTCGCGAGCCACAAGGAGCAGAGTGGGCAGATGACAGGTCTTTGTCCACTCTGCATATGCTGAGCAGATACGGACACAGCTCGCTCTACTCTATGGGCCCTCCAATCCACCCGGATAGAAGGGAACAGATGCCCTTCTCTTTTTTTTTTTTTTTTTTAAGTGGATCGGATTGGAGATAGGCCGGTGTAAACGGACACAAGTCTGTTTACATCTGTATTTCCCTATAGAGGTGAATGGAGGGTCCGACTGGGTCCACCTGAAAAGACAGGAAGACCTGATCGGACCGATCGTGTGAAAGGGGCCTAAGGCTGCTTTCACACTGATGCACTGCGGTTTTACTTGCACCTCAACTGACCTCAAGCTTCACTTCAGGATTCCTACAGGTATCACTGGCTGCTGCTGTCCTCCAGGCGGGTATGGCTGGTGGCTGCTGCTCGCTGTGCCTCAGGGCTGGTACTGCTGTTGGATATTGCTGGCTTGTTCCCAATCCACCATCCCCAAGCATAAGTGTGACAGGATCCAGCGCTAGAGGAAGCATGTGGCTGCAGTAGAGAGCCGAGCCAATGCTTACTGTATCACTCCTGTCACAGGCGGAGTACATTTGGTATCACTCCACCTGTGACAGGAGCCGGCGCTATACAGGTAGCATCGGCTCTGCTATCTCTAGCGCGTCCCCGTTCTTCACACTGATGCTTGGGTATATTAGGTCGGGAACCCGCAATCTGGGCTTGCTGACCCGCCATCTCTGAGCAGGAGGTGACGGGCCATCCTGGTTTAGGGCATCAGGTTGATGCCCTAAACCTAAAAATCTATTTCTTAGGCCTCATGCACACAGGACAGTTTTTTTATTTTTTTCTCCTGCTCCTAGGGGAGTTTGCCCCTTTTTTTTTTTTTCTCTATGCCCCTCCATGTTAGCCTATGTGTCCATGTACAAATAGGTATTTAGAGGCAGAAAAAAAAACCTCACTGCCAGTGTGTCCAAGAGAAGCAGTCTTTCGGTGGAAAAAAACAATGTGCCTAAATGCGTCTAAGCGCTTGGTGTATGTAACGCTTGAGTGTTAATGTCAATGGGCAGAATAAATGATTATTCTGGCCAATGAAATGAAGTCACACCCAAGCGCTTCATGTGCTTAAATGTGTTTCACGCTTTTACAAGCGTCAAGCCTTTTGATTCTGCCCAAATGGGCTGCTAGTAGGAAATTGGTCTAGGAGAGTTGGCAAAATGTCCAGTGTGTATGAAGCCATTTCTCCTGAAAAGGTTTTTTTTTACCCCCCTGAGAATCATTGCTGAACTTTATCCAGTGGAAAGCATTCACTTAAAGCGGAGTTCCACCCAAAAATTGAACTTCTGCTTTAAGTGATGGTAACCCCCTGATGTCACATTTGGCATGTCATTTATTTGAGGGGGGGTGGGGGGGTCGGATACCCTCTTTTTTTAGAGGCACCCAGCTCCAGCCCCGCAAGGAAGTTCACCTCTAGCCCCTCCCTCCCTGCAGTCTTCTGGCACACGTCACAGGTCCCAGTAGATTGCCCGGCTATTTGCAGCGCGGCTGACGCATGCGCAGTGCGTGCCCTGTGTAGTGATTTGATGTATAGTGGTATCGTGGGTATGATTAATTTAGTAGTTATTATAATGATGTAAGTACTCTTCCGCAGAAACCTAATTCTTCCAGAGAGATGCACTTTGACTTCCAACACAGAACAAGGTCCAAAGTCCACAGATGACAAAAAATCCGACAGAGTATATAATTCAGAGTCCCATGTTTTTCCTAGGTCTGCGCCTTCATAGTCATACACAGACAGAACTATATAAACTATAGACTGAACGCCATGCTATATTCACTAGACATTGAATGGCTGAGCCATTTGATTGGCCGTCTCCATTCAGGCCTTTGATATACTTTAGTCTTTCAGACAGACAACAACCCCCAGCTGTGAACAGCTGCAGTCATAAACCGCCCCAATTTGCACTCCCGAATATCAACATCAACAAGTCCCTTTAGATATTTGTGATTAAATTAACATTAACACCACCTGAACACCCTTTTGAGCCCTTGGAATACCTACATTCCTAATCTGTATTCTTGCATATTAACATCAACAAGTCCCCCCCTGATATATTAGCACCCCAGGAGGGAGCCTCCGCTAGGCCAACCCAAAACACTCCTTGATCCAATTGTTAATCCCATCAATAAATACTTCTTCTATGGTCCTTTAAACAATGTACCCTTTGAAATGTTCAATTAGGTTAACAGACCATACCTCACACACCTAGGTAGACTTGTATAAGATAAACATATCAAAGGGACATCAGCTGTTATATTAAAATTGAGTTGGCTTGAACAAATCGACCATTGTCAACTGAATTCTAGGCCTGGTTAATATTGTGCTGTATGTGTACATACATATAATAATATAATGTCCCACATAAATCAGTGAACATATTACAACACCCTGCTGTGAAGCCACAGTCGGGCGCCCACAGTTACAATGCCGGTGCCGCAGAAAGGAGGGGGGAGGAGCGGGGCTTAGTTCGCCCACATCGCTGGACTGTGGGACAGGTGAGTGTCTGATTATTAAGTCAGCAGCTACACTTTTTGTAGCTCCTGATTTTTAAATGGGTGGAAGTCCACTTTAAGAGGACTGTTCCAGTAATAGACCCTGCTGTATCATTCTTACACATAGAAGGTGTTTCTTTGTTCAAAGATTCAGCAAACGGGATGTTTTGAGATGCTTTTAATGGCTCTTTACCATTGCAGGTCCAGCTCTGCAGTTCGCTATTGCTGCAATTTCTGATTGTCAAACTACAGATAATTGGATTGGAGCAATGAATGCTCAACAGGATCCTCTTTCAGGACTGAACTGTGGCAGCGCACTTGCAAAGCCTGTCTTCTGCCTTTTGCTGTTTAGATAACTTAGAATATGTCCTGTCACAAATTTCCAGAATGGCACAGAATCTTATGGCTGCAAGCCTGGTCAGTTGAAGCTGCCTGTAAAAGACACCCCACTTGTATGCGGTTTGAAGGAGGATATCTCTTTTGTGAGGCACTTGACAAATTTTTAAAATTTTTAAAAAACTTTGACCCTTAAGAATCAAATCTGCCACAACATCCTCGCTACAATGATTCATTCCTAAGAGTAGCAGGATGGCTATCACGGTTTGCATACCTTTGGGTCACAGACTTCCGAGGCCTATAGATTCAATCAGTGGTTTCAAAGGGTTACACAATAGAGTTCCAAACTCTGCCCCATCCTCGTTTCCTTCTCCTAAATTAACAAAAACTGCCCAAGGACAGTCAGATTTACAAAATGCCTTGAACCATCTCTTGTCCCAGGATGTGGTGGTTCTGGTCCATCTGAAGGACTTGTTGAAAGGGTTCAATTTAAACCTGTTTATGGTACCAAAACCCTGGACCTAAAATCCCTAGACTAGTACCTTTTTGATATTCAGTTTTGCATGAAATCCCCAGGGTCTGGTATTGCCTCTCTGAGACCAGGGGAATACTTTGCATCCGCAGATATGCAAGATGCCTACCTCAGTATTCCCATTTACCCTCCTCGTCAGCTCTTTCTGAACTTTGGGTGTGGGGGATAGACCAAATGGCAGCGCTACAAATTGGAAGTTATTTTCTCTAACTGCAGAGTATTTACAAAGATGCTTGTACCCCTACTTTCCCTCTTAAGAACTCAGGCCACCCAGGTTACCTGGTACCCAGACAACCTTCTATTTAAGGCTTCATCTCCCTCCCAACTGTCTGAAAATGATTACAAAAGACTAGACAGATTCTTCAACTGTCAATTGAGCGGTGGTGGCCGCTCATGCAGGGGTGCTGTCCCCCTAATCCATGTGCTTGGCCCCTAATCTACATGCTAGACACACAAATTCCAATAGGGTATATTTTTTAAGAAGCACATGATTAGAGCCTGAGGCTCTAATTGGCTTTAAAAAGGTGTTGGAACCCACCCAGTTGTGGCATTAGCAAATTAATATTCACTAATGTCTTCCGTTTCTCCTCCCGGCCTATCGGGAAGCTGGGCCCGAGACCTGATTGGCTGGGAGTCCTCAGTCCTTATTGGCCAGGAGGAGATGCAGGGGTGAAAGCCATGACCTGGATGTGGTAAGTGGGGGGCTGGCGGGGGGGGGGCTTTTTTCACTTTTGATGAGAACAGTAAACAGGAGGAATAGTTACATAGTAGGTGAGGTTGAAAAAAGACACACGTTCATCAAGTCCAACCCATGTGTGTGATTATATGTATGTTGCGGTCGTTCAGGTGCTTATCTAATAGTTTCTTGAAACTATCATTGCTCTGAGACCACCGCCTGTGGAAGGGAATTCCACATCCTTGCCGCTCTTACAGTAAAGAACCCTCTACGTAGTTTAAGGTTAAACCTCTTTTTTTTTTTTCTTATTTCAATGAGTGGCCATGAGTCTTGTTAAACTCACTTCTGCGAAAAAGTTTTATCCCTATTGTGGGGTCACCAGTATGGTATTTGTATATTGAAATCATATCCCCTCTCAAGCGTCTCTTCTCCAGAGAGAATAAGTTCGCAACCTTTCCTCATGACTAATATCCTCCAGACCCTTTATTAGCTTTGTTGCCCTTCTTTGTACTCGCTGCATTTCCAGTACATCCTTACTGAGGACTAGTGCCCAGAACTAGACTCTAGGTGCCGGACCAGAGTCTTGTAGAGTGGGAGAATTATCATTTTATCTCTGGAGTTAATCCCCTTTTTAATGCATGCCAATATTCTGTTTGCTTTGTTAGCAGCAGCTTGGCATTGCATACCATTGCTGAGCCTATCATCTACTAGGACCCCCAGGTCCTTTTCCATCCTAGATTCCCCCAGAGGTTCACCCCCCAGTGTATAGATTGCATTCATATTTTTGCCACCCAAATTCAATATTTTACATTTTTCTACATTGAACCTCATTTGCCATGTAGTTGCCCACCCCATGAATTTGTTCAGATCTTTTTGCAAGGTTTCCACATCCTGCGGAGAAGTTATTGCCCTGCTTAGCTTTTATTGTCCGCAAATACAGAGATTGAACTGTTTACCCTATCCTCCAGGTCGTTTATGAACAAATTAAATAGGATTGGTTCCAGCACAGAACCCTGGGGGACTCCACTACCCACCCCTGACCATTCCGAGTACTCCCCATTTATCACCACCCTCTGAAATCGCCCTTGTAGCCAGTTTTCAATCCGTGTACTCACCCAATGGTCCATGCCAACAGACCTTACTTTGTACAGTAAATGTTTATGGGGAATTGTGTCAAATGCTTTTGCAAAATCCAGATACACCACGTCTACGGGCCTTCCTTTTATATAGATGGCAAATCATATCCTCGTAGAAGGTTAAAAGATTGGTTTGGCAAGAATGATTCTTCATGAATCCATGCTGATTACTGCTAATGATACCATTCTCATTACTAAAATCTTGTATATAGTCCCTTATCCCCTCCAAGAGTTTACATACTATTGATGTTAGGCTAACTGTTTTTTAAATATTGGTGCTACATTGGCTTTTCTCCAATCAGCTGGTACCGTTCCAGTCAGTAGACTGTCAGTAAAAATTAGGAACAAGGGTCTGGCAATTACTTGACTGAGTTCCCCAAGTACCCTCGGGTGCAAGCCATCTGGTCCCGGTGATTTAATAATGTTAAGTTTCCCAAGTCTAATTTTAATTCTGTCCTCTGTTAACCATGGAGGTGCTTCCTGTGAAGTGTCATGAGGATAAACACTGCAGTTTTGGTTACTGAAGCCCCCCCGATTCCCTCGTGAAGACTGAGGAGAATAAAAAAATTCAAAACATTCGCCATCTCCACATCCTTTGTAACCAGATGTCCTTCCTCATCCTATAGATGGCAAGTCTTTCTAACGGGGGCAGAGGTAGCAATAAAAACCTAACAGGTGTTCTAATCCATATTCACTGTCCAAAACTTTAAAAAAAAGTTAATTATACTTTAAGGTTGAAAAGGCATCCCTCTCTGTGAGAGTCCTGGGCCTTAAAGTTGCTTCATTCAAACCTGTTCTTTGCTCATTTCCACTCAAGGTCCCTCCAACACAATATCCTGTTGGCCTGGAACAAACACTATCTATCTCTAGTCTTCCCTATGCGTTTCTCCTGCCAAGCAAGGAACTCTATCTCGGCAGATTACCAACATATGCAGGACCAGATTAAGAGCATCATGGGCCTGGGGCTGAGAATTTCGGTGGGCCTCGGATCTACAGCGACTGCACTTCCAAGTGCACTTTGAGTGCAATTTCAAGTGCACTTTGCACTTGTAGTGCAAAGTGTATTTGCCTTTAGTAAATGAACCCCTATGTATTTTTTTTAATGGTGACAGCGAGTTCAGGGACAAGTTTTTTGCTGTCACTAGGTCCAGTGGATAGGGGAGATGCTGCAGTGGGAAGTGGAAACATGTTACATGTTCCCAAAGGTGAACTTATCCTTTAACCACTTTCCTACGGGCACTTTCACCCGCTTCTTGCCCTGGCCAATTTTTAGCTTTCAGCGCTGTCACACTTTGAATGACAATTGCGCGGTCATGCATCACTGTACCCATATGACATTTTTATCTTTTTTTTTTTACACAAATAGAGCTTTCTTTTGGTGGTATTTTTTTTGGTGGTAATTAAACACCACTCGGGGTTTTTATTTTTTGCTAACCATGAAAAAAGACAGACATTTAAAGAAAAAAAAATGTCTTTCTTAGTTTGTTATAAAATTTTGCCATAAGTAATTTATCTTCTTCACTGATGGGGCACTGGTGATGCTACACTGATAGGCGGCACTGATGAGGCAGCACTGGTAGGCACCAATGACATGAGGCACCACTGATGGTGATGGGCATTGATAAGGCGGCACTGATGAGGCAGCACTGATAGGCACTGATGGGCACCAATGAGGCAGCACTGATAGGCAGCAATGATAGGTGGCACTGGAACTGCTGAGTTGCACTAATTGGAACTGATGAGCTGCACTAAACAGCGGCACTGATGGGCTCTGATAGGTGGCACTGACAGGCAGCACGTATGGGCACTGATGAGGTAGCACTATTATGCGGCACTAATGGCCTGCACTTATAGGCAGCACTGTTGGGTGGCACTGATGAGATGCACTGATTGGTGGCACTGATGGACAGTGATAGGTGGCACTGGCGAGCTTCACTAATGGGCACTGATGGCAGCACTGATGGGCTCTGATAGGCGGCATTGATGAGCACTTATAGGCAGCACTGATGGGCAATGATAGGTGGCACTGATGAGCTGCACTAATAGGTACAGACAGGCAGCACTTATGGGCTCTTATAAGGTGGCACTGATGGCCTGCACTGATGGGCACTTATAGGCGGCACTGATAGGTGGCACTGGCTAGCTGCACTAATGGGCACTTATGAGCTGCACTGATAGGTGGCACTGGCATTGATTGGATGGCACTGGCACGGAAAGGTGGCACTGATAAGATGCACTGCTAGGTGACACTGAGCTGCACTGCTAGAGGGCACTGGCACTGAAAGGGGGCACTGATGAGATGCACTAATGGGCATTGATAGGTGGCACTGGCACTGAAAGGTGGCACTGAGATGCATTAATGGGCACTGATAGAGATCACTGGCACTGAAAGATTGCACTGATGAGAAGCACTAATGGGCACTGAGGGGCTGGCTGTTTGCACTGATATAGCCGCCCCCCCCTCCCAAAAAAAGGGAACCACTTCAGCCAGTACTGGTACACACTTCTTCTGCACAACAATTAGGACTTATCTGTCTGACAGTGACTTCCCCAGCGGGCCAGCGCTCATGGCTTACTTGAAGTTTTTTTTTATATCCTCCCTTCTGGGTCTCACAGCACCGCCCACACAGCACTCCTTTCGCAATCGAACCTCACGGGACACCGGAGATGGTCTCTGGATGACGTCACGCCGTCTGGGACATCAAGCTCCACCTACAGGGGAGGAGCACGCTCAGCCTCGGCGCACTGGTACCGCCCATGCCGCAAGAGGCTCTGCATGATAGCCATGGCCCGGCGCCCGTGATTAAATGTTGTTCAGCTGACTGACTCAATAGGCCTATAAATAATGCAGCTGCCTGCTGGTCAATGTATTATATAGCGGCCGACGGCCGGGCCCTGGTGAGAGAGTTCGGGCCTATATTATGATGGAGGCCTGGAGCTGCAGCTCCAATAGCCCCCTATGTTAATCCGGCCCTGAAAATATGGAGAAAATTGGAGGGTTCTTTATTTAATCGTAATTGAAGGTAATACTAACAAGTGCCAACCTCGCAGGCTGGGGAGGAGTGAATCTTTCACAGTTCAGGGAATCTGGTAACCCAGGAAAGTGAAACTACCCATTAACATATTGGAGCTCAGAGCATTAAAACTGGCTCTGTACCACTGGACCCAACTTCTCTAGGGACACCCAATCTGGGTGCACTTAGACCGTGCCAGAGCCATAGCCTATATCAATCTTTTTGGAGTGAACCATGAGTCAGGTAGCTTAAAGTGATTGTAAAGTCTTGTTTTGTTTTTGTTTTTTTCTAACAAAATAGCAATGTTCTACTTGCCTCCTCTGTGCAGTGCACAGAGCAGCCCGGATCCTCCTCTTCTCAGGTCCCTCTTCTGTGCTCTTGGCGCCTCATTCCTGTTTAGTGCCCCAACAGCAAGCAGCTTGCTATGGGGGCACCTGAGCCAAGTCACAGCTCCCTGTGTCCATTTAGTCATGGAGCCGCGGCAGAGTCCAGCCCCCTCTCTCTCCTGATTGGCTAGCCGACTTTGACAGTATCGTGGGCCAATGGTGACGCTGCTGTGTCCCAGCCAATCGGGAATAAGAGTCTGACAGCCACTAGATACTAGTGGACAATGCAGGACAGAGATGGGGCTCAGGTAAGTGTTAGGGGGGCCGAGGG
The DNA here is from genome assembly GCA_037952925.1 of Lithobates clamitans. Lineage (NCBI taxonomy): Eukaryota > Metazoa > Chordata > Amphibia > Anura > Ranidae > Lithobates > Lithobates clamitans. Next base: position 1,884,194 of record JBBGZY010001065.1, read on the forward strand.
GGGGCTGCTGCACACAGAAGGCTTTTTGTCCTAATGCATAGAATGCATTAAGGTAAAAAATCTTCTCACTTTACATCCCCTTTTAAAGGAAGTACAGTCAGGTCCATAAATATTGGGACATCGACACAATTCTAATCTTTTTGGCTCTATACACCACCACAATGAATTTGAAATGAAACGAACAAGATGTGCTTTAACTGCAGACTTTCAGCTTTAATTTGAGGGTATTTATATCCAAATCAGGTGAACAGTGTAGGAATTACAACAGTTTGTATATGTGCCTCCCACTTTTTAAGGAACCAAAAGTAATGGGACAATTGGCTGCTCAGCTGTTCCATGGCCAGGTGTGTGTTATTCCCTCATTATCCCATTTACAAGGAGCAGATAAAAGGTCCAGAGTTAATTTCAAGTGTGCTATTTGCATTTGTAATCTGTTGCTGTCAACTCTCAATATGAGATCTGTCACTATCAGTGAAGCAAGCCATCATTAAGCTGAAAAAACAAAACAAACCCATCAGAGGGATAGCAAAAACATTAGGTGTGGCCAAATCAACTGTTTGGAACATCCTTAAAAAGAAAGAATGCATCGGTGAGCTCAGCAACACCAAAAGACCCGGAAGACCACGCAAAACAACTGTGGTGGATGACCGAAGAATTATTTCCCTGGTGAAGAAAACACCCTTCACAACAGTTGGGCAGATCAGAACACTCTCCAGGAGGTAGGTGTATGTGTGTCAAAGTCAACAATCAAGAAAGGACTTCACCAGAGTGAATACAGAGGGTTCACCACAAGATGTAAACCATTGGTGGGCCTCAAAAACAGGAAGGCCAAATTAGAGTTTGCCAAACAACATCTAAAAAAACCTTCACAGTTCTGGAACAACATCCTATGGACAAATGAGACCAAGATCAACTTGTACCTAAGTGATGGGAAGAGAAGAGTATTGAGAAGGAAAGGAACTGCTCATGATCCAAAGCAATACCACCTCATCAGTGAAGCATGGTGGTGGTAGTGTAATGGCGTGGTCATGTATGGCTGCCAATGGAACTGGTTCTCTTGTATTTATTGATGATGTGACTGCTGACAAAAATAGCAAGATGAATCTGAAGTGTTTCGGGCAATATTATCTGCTCATATTCAGCAAAATGCTTCAGAACTCATTGGACGCCGCTTCACAGTGCAGATGGACAATGACCCGATGCATACTGCGAAAGCAGCCAAAGAGTTTTTTAGGAGAAAGAAGTGGAATGTTATGCAATGGTCAATCACCTGACCTGAATCCGATTGAGCATGCAATTCACTTGCTGAAGAGCATCACCAGGGATGAAACCCAGCGTCTGGTGATGTCTATGCGTTCCAGACTTCAGGCTGTAATTGACTGCGAAGGATTTGCAACCAAGTATTAAAAAGTGAAAGTTTGATGGATGATTGTTAATCTGTCCCATTACTTTTGGTCCCTTAAAAAGTGGGAGGCACATATACAAACTGTTGTAATTCCTACACTGTTCATCTCATTTGGATGTAAATACCCTCAAATACCCTAAAGCTGAAAGTCTGCAGTTAAAGCACATCTTGTTTGTTTCATTTCAAATCCATTGTGGTGGTCTATAGAGCCAAAAAGATTAGAATTGTGTCAATGTATCAATATTTATGGACCTGACTGTAAGTCTGATCATCTCTTGTATGGAAAACCACTGCCCTGCAACCTCTGCTGTTCACATCCTGGGAGTAAACTGCTGGAAGTCAGATTTTCTTAGCCCTCATCACCTGGACCAAGGATAAATGGACATCCTGAATTCCCTGTTTATCAACAATTTGCCCCAATTCTATTTTTTTTAATCAATTGTTTATTTAAACCTTTTCATTAGCAAAAAAAATCTCTCTGGTTGTCCGCAACCAAACTTATCCTGTATCCCCCTGAAAATAAATTCAGGTTAAATCACCTGCTTGTAATTAGCTGCCATTGAGGGCGGAACGCCCCCACTCTCAGGTGTATTTATGGCCACCCTGTATTTGAAGGACGCATATCTGCATATCCGTATCAGAGAAATGTTGAAGAAATTCCTCAGGTTTGCGGTGAAGGTAAAAACTCTTTTAGTTCAACACTCTGCCATTCGGCCAGTCATCAGCCCCACAGATTTTTACCAAGGTCCTGGTGGAAGCACTTTAAGACCTAAGGTTAAAAGAAATAGAAATAATTTCTTTTTTTGCAAGACCTATGGCTATTTGCCTTATCAGTGGGCAGGCTAAAGCAAATTTTGGACATCATGATCAGATACCTTCAAAGTCTTGGGTGGCTGATCAACGTCGACAGGTCTCAACTTTCTCTGGCAGAAAGAGTGACCTGCTTAGGTTACTTCGTCAACTTAGTAAAGACCAGGATTTTCCTAATGAAAGCAAGGTGTCTGTTACAGGCCACACTCAAACTACTCCTGGGGTCTGTATTCTCTATTTGGGAACTCATGAGCATTCTAAGACTGAGGATAGCAGCCATGCCCAGGGGACAGTGGGCACAGCTGCCTATGAGATCTCTCAAGAATTATATACTTTCAGCATGGAGCAGTTAGCAAATATAATTAGATCTGTTGGTGCATGTTCCAGAAGCAGCGAGAGGAACAATTAAATGTGTGGTTATATCCCAATAACCTGCAAGAGGGATGACTTTGAATACAACTGATTCCCTTGAGAAGAACTATGGATGCAAGTACTTGGGGCTGGGATGCCCACATGGAGCTGCACAGGGGAGGTGGAGTGCAACCAGTTCTCGCAGTTCATCCAATGTGAGGGAACTGAGTGGTCCTATAAAGCTCTGACAGCATTTTAGCCATTCATAAAAGGAAGACTTGTTCAAATGTTTTCGGACAACATAACATTGGTGTCCTATATCAACAAGCAGATGGAACATGAGATTGCACTGCCTCATGGAGACAGAAAAGAAATCTTTATCTGAGGGGAAAAACCCTCTTGTTCATCTTGGCTTTACATTTAAAAGAGGAACTGAATTCTCGTGCAGGCTTCTTGAGCAGCAAAAGAATAACATGAACAGAGTGGAACCTGAATCAGGAAATGATCAGCCAGATCACAGAGAAATGGACGATCCCTGAGGTCTACCTTTTTCCTTCCAGAGAAAACAAGAACGTGAACTATTTTTCCTTAAAGGGACAGCTTTTGGGTGGATGCTTTAGCAAGCCCTTGGGTGGATGATCTAATGTACACATTCCCACCATTTTGGCTGATTCCAAGATTTTTTCAAAAAGTAAAAACCACCTGGAAAAAAGTAATAGTGCTCACACCCTTCTGGCCAAAGAGGCCATGGTTCACAGGGTTGTGCAAACTGAGCATCGCGGAACCGCGGCAGCTGCCATGCAGACTAGACCACATACATCAAGGGTTGGTGATGCATCCATCTATACACAGGTTTTACAAGTCTGATTTGTTGCACTGTCAACAAAATAGTAAATCGAAGCAGCTAACACAATATTGTTGGGTGCAATAAAAAAACGTATGGGGTATAGGTGTAGCACTATAGAAAGATCATATTAAAAGTCCATATATTGAATAATGAGGAGAATTCCAGGCTTAAATATTCTGAATCAGTTCATGAGAGATCTCTGTAGACGTGAAAGGCGAAAGAACCCATCACCATCACCCAAACACACTGATCCTTACCATCAGCAAGTGGGTTAAACAGCATAGCATTATTAGATGGTGTCCATGTTTCCCATAAACTGAAGAAATTCCTCTCGTTGCCTGGAGGTCCTCACTTCACTGATAGACCCAAATTTAAGGCATATGCCTTTAACCAGAATGGTTATGCCATAAAGGTACACTCATTTGTAGGAAGCGCTGGTCGCTTTCCTTATCTGCCTTAACTTTACTTCTCATGTGTGAGTTTTTATTTTGTGAGCCTTTGATAAATAAATTTGTTCTTGCTTGGGATGTTTGTGCAATGAGTTTGTCCTTTTCTCATCCCCATGCATACATGAATATCCTGCTACATCTCCGGAGTGTATCTTTATGGCATAACCATTCTGGTTAAAGGCATATACCTTAATTTTGGGTCTATCAGTGGAGTGAGGACCTCTAGGCAACGAGAGGAATTTCTTCGGTTTATGGGAAACGTAGACACCATCTAATAATGCTATGCTGTTTAACCCACATGCTGATGGTAAGGGTCAGTGTGTTTGGGTGATGGGTTCTTTCTCCTTTCATGTCTACAGAGATCTCTCATGAACTGATTCAGAATATTTAAGCCTGGAATTCTCCTCATTCAATATATGGACTTTTAATATACACAGGTTTTCTCTGGCTTCTGAAAGGAAATTTTTAAAAGCCAAAAGACTGTTGGACAAGGTGATTAATACAATTATGAAGAGCAGGAAGAAATCCAACAACATTATATATGGGAAGATATGGAAAAGGTTCCCCTGCTGGAGAAAATCCAATAACAGTATAGAAAGACTGGTTAGCCCGGTAGTCTTCAAGTTCTTGCAAGAAGCAGCAGACCTCAATTTGGCATTCAACACTTTGAAAGTGCAAGTGGCTGCTTCATCAAGTTTCCGAGAGTTGCGCTTGGTAGGAGAACCTCTCAATAAAATGTTCCTGACTGCCATTGCTACAAAAACTCAAAGTCAAAAATGTTCCCCACGTGGGACCTAGCCACAGTTTTGCAAAGCTTTTTGAAGAAAATCTTTGAACCTCTGGGGGTTGCTCAATTAAACTTTTGACACTGAAAACAGTGCTCCTAGTCTCCCTAGTTTAAGCTAGGAGAGTCAGCAAGATTTAAGCTTTTTCTATCGCAGAACCTTATTGTATTATCTTACCTGATAAGGTAGTCCTTACTCCAAACAAAAAGAGATCGGTCACAAGCATAAACACTGTAACCTTGAAAGATCCACTTATTTCCAAATCCAAGTGCCATATATTTATACTCCTCTTAATGAATCAATTCAAAGTTTTCTTCAATACAAAATCATTAATTGATTACAAATCAGTACAAAATCAATGAATGTACATTTAACCATTCACCACCTTTTTTTAAAATGGACAACAATGTCTCCACATACAAACTAACAAACGTCCGGATGTCACAATGAGGCTATTCAGTTGCTATTATTTCACAATCTCAAAAAGTATTCTGTCTGCCCTCAGTTGTGAAATTCTTACAAAATGTTAGAGGATATATATTAGCATATTGGCTGCAATAAAATGTAACGCTTATTCTATTCTAAATTCAGTTTGAACTTCACCCTGATTCCTTTCATTATAAAGCAAAACGGTCAAGACCGCAATATGCAAGCCCGCACAGTCTGTATTGATATCTATAAAAACTGTAGCCGGATTTATTTATTTTGTACTGATTTGTAATCAATCAAAGATTTCATATTGGAGCAAATTTGGAATTGATTCGTTAAGAGGCATATAAGTACTATATATGCCTTTTGGATGTGGGGGGGGGAGTGGATCTTTCCAGGTTACAGTGTCTGCTGAGGACTCTGCTGATGCGGACACAGATGTCACGAGGGGCTCCGCTGATGGGGACACAGATGTAACGAGGGTCTCCGCTGATGAGGACACAGATGTAAGGATGGGCTCCGCTGATGGGGATACAGATGTAAGGAGCGATTCCGCTGCTAGGGACATAGATGTAAGGAGGGACTCCGCTGCTGGGGGGCCTGATGTAAGGAGGGACTCCGCTGCTGGGGCACCTGATGTAAGAAGGGACTCTGCTGGGGACACCTGATGTAAGGAGGGACTCTGCTGGGGGCACCTGATGTAAGGACGGACTCTGCTGGGGGCACCTAATGGCATCTGGTGGCAGGTGACACGCTCAGGGCTCCCACTGATTCTGCATTATGGTGAGTTGAATAATTTCATTTTATATTACAATGGAATAATAAAAATAATGCGCTTCAATCATCCTGACACCATAACAACCATGGTGGTGGGAATGCCATTTCATCACTCCATTTTGTCAATTGATTTTTAATGTCTATAAAAAAATGTGTATGTATGTCTTAACACAATAGCTTCTCCTGAGTTGGCTCTCCTATCAATGTTTTCTGGTTCCATTTCCAAAATCAACAAAGAAATATTAAGATATTGCCCACTGACAAGTTCAACTTGTGTGGACATATCCGAACATTGGAAGTCAACTTCTCCTCCATGAATTTTGAAGTGGGCTCAATGATTTTATGTTATTGGAGACCTTAGTAGCAGAGGACAGTAATAAACCAGAAAAGACTGATGGCTTCCGAGCCCTATCCCTGCTGTAACGTGCTTTCTTGACTTCATCCAGATACACCAATTTATAACGTTCTACCATTACACGCACACCTATTCGTGTAATTCACCTGAGCAGGCTTTCTTAATCTTTATTTGTTTACTATTAACACATAAACAAAACAGTAAGAGCCGGTTAGCGCAGGGGCGGCACGACTTGCAGCGCGACTCACAGAGGCGACCTGCACACGACTTCAGCGGCGGCTTGCAAAATTACTTTTGTATAGAAGTGAATGCAAGTCGCCTGAAGTTGCCCCAAAAGTAGTACAGGAACCTTTTTCTAAGTTGGAGCCACTTGAGTCGCTCCTATTAGAACGGTTTCATAGTACAGAACGGAGCGTGACTTGTCAGGCGGCTAAGTCGCCTGACAAGTCGCCCCTGTGTGAACCGGGTCTGAACATTGCAGTCCCTTGATCTCTTGTATGTTTCTAAAGCCGCGTACACACGGTCGGACTTTTCGTCTACAAAAGTCCAACGGACGCTGACGGACTAAAGCTGGCTGGTAATCCGATCGTGTGTGGGCTTCTCCGGACTTTCAACGTACTTTTTTAGCCTCAAATCCGACGTACTTTAGATTTGAAACATGCTTCAAATCTTTACGTCGTAACTACGACGGACCCCGAAATCCGCTCGTCTGTATGCTAGTCCGACGGACAAAAACCCACGCTAGGGCAGCTATTGGCTACTGGCTATGAACTTCCTTATTTTAGTCTGGTGTACGTCATCACGTACGAATCCATCGGACTTTTGTGTGGTCGTGTGTAGGCAAGTCCGTTCGTTAGAAAGTCTGCCACAAGTCCGCCGCAAGTCTGCCGAAAGTCCTCCGGAAGTCTGTTGGACAGGCTGTCGGACTTTTGTAGCTGAAAAGTCCGACCGTGTGTACGCGGCACAAATATCCCCTTTTCAAACCCACTTTCTTTCTTCTTCGTACAATAGAAATGTATTTTTTTTCTTTGCATTCATACCCCTTTTTGTTTTTACAAATGTTATATTTCTACTACTACTATGTACTAAAATACTAATTTATATTTTGCTAGCATCCAGTTTTTGCTTGTTTTTTCATTTTTTTTACATTTTTTTTTCTTCTTCAGTCAAGACTCTTCTCTACATTGCTGCTGAAGCTTTGACTCTTCTGTTTCAGATCTCCACCATGGTTGTCCTCAGGCTGGCTTTTGGAGTACTGTGTCTGGACCCCGCTGTACTGGACTTCGCAGGGTTGGCCTGGAAGTCACCTTTGGGCACTGGGTTCTGTGTCTAATGTTTTGCAGAATCCATACTGTTAAAAGTTAGCTGCTAAGAGCTCTCCAGTTTAAGAGCTGCTGGCATTGCCAGCGCTTAGCATAAATCTGAGCAAGTCATTGGGGCCGTGGGATTATCTCAACTACTTGGGCCACTGGGTGCCTTTATTTTGCTGTTCCCAACAGTTTTATAGCAGAAGGGGTTAATGCTGTGGGACTGAGCAATGAGGTAATCTGCAGGGCTGAGTGTTGCTCACACTCTCTTTCCCAACATACAAGGATGAGGAAGCTTCTCCCTGCTGCTGCTCTGCTTGCAAAAGCTACACGAAGCTTCGATCTTCAATTTGGTTTTCTGTAACACCTTCTCTAAATGCTACCAGGTGAACTCTGCAGCCTCATCTGATGACAGCTTTGGACATAAGGTAAGGTCACTCAGGCAGCTCTTTGACCAGCAGTCAGCCCCTAGTTTTCTGTTTCTGGCAGCAGTTTGAGTTTGTTTTCTGTGTTGCCCACACCTCAGTTTGCCTACTTTTGAAAGTCCTAAAGGTTAAAGACTGAGTCCCTCGATGGGCAAAAAAGCAAATAAGATTTTTGTACTCCCTCTGTTTATGATCATGCTTTCAGTACTGCTTTGGTATAAAATAGAGGCATGCTGGTAGTGGGAGGGGTTATCCTGGGCCGGGCTTAAAGTGGTTGTATACCTTTTTTTTTTTTTTTTTTTTTTTACTTTTACCTACAGGTAAGCCTATAATATAAAACGTACAATATAGGAGATATAACCCTCGCAATGAGCCTCTGAGCAGCGGCGCATGCGCACAGGGGATTCTCGGCAGACAGCCCGGCAAACTCCGGAGCCTGCCGGACAGAAATCTCCCGCGCGCATGCGCGGGAGTGACGACATTGCGGCTCCAGCCACTCACAGCGCCGGAGCCGCGATACCTGGAAGACACGCAGAGGGGAAATGTCAGCTCACTCAGCGTGGACCGTGTGAGATGCCGGCGCCTTGTTCTAAGGTAAGTATCTCATAATGAGCTAGTATGTGGTGCATACTAGCTCATTATGCCTTTTCCCTTGCAGGTGTAGAAAAAAAAAAAAAAAATGGCGGGTATACAAACGCTTTAAAAAAAATGTTGGTTGTCTTTAAAGAATTCCAGGTTTTTACATACGGCATAGTTTGGTCCAGCTAGGACCAATACAGCTATGCATATACCATACCTGTGGGATCCCACTAGAAGCTGGAAATCACTGCAGTATGCTCCTCTACTATAGTGTGATCTCAACTAGCTTATGGTCCCATGCCAGGCAGCTGCCACGAGGAAAGCTGCTCTGACTGGATGAGGTGGAAGACGTGATGTCACTGCCTAGCCTCTACACCTTGTCCAATCAGACAACGCTTTGCATTCATTGAGAGGATTCAAAATGATCTCTGAATGGCATAAAAAGAAAAAGGGGGCGCACCAGCCATGTGCATTATCTTTTGTAAAAGTATTTTTTGTATAACATGATAAAAGAAATTACTCACAAGCGATTGTGGAACAAGGTGCAATGTGAAAAAAACACAGACTAGCAGCAATGGTTCTAAGATGAGCAAAACCTTCGTGTGGGCGCCGCCACCGCGTCTTCCTCCTGCCTGGAACGCAAACGAACTGGCGTGCGTTCCAGGACGAGCTTATTACCCGGAAATGATCGGCGCACTGCACTCCTTGCGGTGCGGCTGCCCACACGTACAGGGATTTGAGAGGATACTGAAGGTACAGTGACCACTCTCCTACGATCGTCTGCAAGCCATGTGGGGTGTGCCCCTATACAAGAGGTTCATGTAGCTCATGTCACTCTGCACCCTATGCGCTCAGTATGACATTACTTATCATTAAGTGTGTGCCATGTCTCCCTCATGGGCAGCCCTGCCTTTGGTAGCATTTAATCACGTGTTATTCATTCATTTAGTATTCCATCTACTTTTAGTTACTTATTTTGTACTTTTGTGCTTGTATGATTGAGGAGCCTGGGAGGGAGGGGTCCACTGAGGGGGAGGGGCTCCATGTGCCCTCCCTGACATACTGATAGTGACTTTTGGCACTATATATACAGGGACTATTGAAGGAGAGTTCACTGCTGAGCTCTGATGAAGAAGGGACGTTCCCTTCAAAACGCGTCAGCCGGTAGTGATGCTTGTATGTTCCTCCAAGACTTTTTGAAGGTTTCGCTCATCTTAGAACCGTTGCTGCTAGTCGGTGTTTTTTTCACATTGCACCTTGTTCCACAATCGCTTGTGAGTAATTTCTTTTATCATTTTATACAATAAATACTTTTACAAAAGATAATGCACATGGCTGGTGCGCCCCCTTTTTCTTTTTATCTCATTGTCTACTAGGATTCCCCATCCTTGAGGGCAGCAAGGCCTGTGACTTTGTATTATCTGTCTGGTCATCCACTTGTGCGCAGGAGTCATTTCTTCTTCTGTTATCTACTGATCTCTGAATAGCACCTGTGGTAAGTGGCCAACATGCAGCAGAACAGCAGCTGGCCATGGGACCTACAAGCTAGTAGATATCACTGTAGTAGCAGTGGTAAAAGTTACATTTTATAGGCTGCCGTTGGTGAATTTTTCAGCTGATACCCTACATTATCAGTTAGATGTGACTGTAGTCATGGAAATTCAGCAAGTGTGTTACTGGCCAGATCACCAGGTGAAAATAAAAGGAATAACAAAATGAAATCAAGAAAATGAATGCAGCCACCACATTTGGGTGTTGGTAACCTACAACATATATAATTTTTTGTTTTTGGGTTTAATATCACTTCAATATCTACTAAGCCATTTATTTGTTTATACTAATGGTCATGGACCCCTGGATGACACCTACATGAGTATACCGTATATAGATTGACTATTGTTCAACTCTGATAATGTACTAAGCTGAAGGTATATTTCTATTAGTTCTACCGTAATTGTGTTTTGCTGTACTGTCAAATGGAAAGGTTAAATAAAAATATTACCTTTAAAAAAAAAAACATCTTCTTTAATTAAAAGGTTTTCTTTATTAAACATAAGTAACTTTTTCCAGGTGTAAAGTGGCTGACCTTTCCTTGTCATGAGGACCATTTACATCAGTTCCCAACCAAGACACTTTACAGCTGAGATCTTCATTCATGTCCCCAAAGACAACAGTGGTCAGATAATATGAAAAAGTTCTGATGTCCTCTCGTTCAATTATATTCCTCCCTCTCCTTCTGCACTAGGCAGATTGCAGATGCCAAGAATGTTGAGAGGAATATCTAAGACTCAAGATTTATCTAACGAATATCTAAGATTCAAATTTGAACTTCATCTAATACCGAGTAGCTTATAATCTATAGCACAAAGCTATCTATCACAATCTATCATCACACATGCCCAGCTCCCACAGTAGTCAGTACGAGAATCCCAACTTGTTATTTTCTCCAAACTCTACCAGATCATACATGCTCCAAGTTACTATCCATTTTGCATATCTGTTCACAGTGAATATTTAGGTAGCAGTTTCCTCTTATTAAGCCAAGCCACCTTTACTAAACGGAGGCCTTGATTATATGTTTATTACCTCTATACCTGATTTTTTTGTAAATGTTCATATGAACATTTGTTGCATGAATCCTAAAAAAAAAGCAGTGTGGTTGCAATAAAAAATAAATTTGAGTTCCGACAACTTAACTTAAAAATAAAAAAGAGCTGGCTGTTATATTAAGCAAACTTATAGCACATGTTTGAAGCTTCCAAAAGCCAACTCACAAATTGCAACTGAAAGGCCCTATGGGAGAGCTGCTTGGAGCTAGTTTATTGCTTTTAAATGTTTACTGATGCTGGTATTTTTAGGTAAGCATTTATAAGTGAAGATAAAATATGTTTTAGGACTTTATGGTGATGAAATCTTACTGTAGTGCTTCTGAATAAGAACGATTTAACTGGTAAGCTCCATTGTGAAGATAACAAGTTGGGTCTTTCAGTAGGTTCTGCAATTTTAGCATTTGCCATGTGGATACTCTATACTAAGAATCATTAACGTAATTACTAGTATTTGACTGCAATCCTTTCTATGGCACAAGGCGTGGCAGAGAAAGAATCTGTGTGTGTGTGCCCAGCTCCTACAACTCTTCCTTGGTATCCTCCTCCTTGACCTTCTTCTCTTCAACCTCCGGTGTTTCTTCCTTAATAGTTTTTGCGGGTGCCTTCTGGAATTCTGGGGGCACAGGGGCGTCCGGACTTTCTTTCTTATAAAACCCTAAATCCTGCAAGAGCTGGTTGATTTCATGTCTCTTCATTTCAGATAGTGGGATTCTCTGAAAAGAATAAAGTATAAGAATTTTTAATGCTCTGAAAGGTCAAGCGTATTTCCATTATTTATAAAACTGCTTCTAATTATAACTTGCAGAGTCCATAGGGCAGAACATAGCTTGTCACAAGTAAACAGTTCATCATTCTGTTAGAGAAATTATAGCTGGAATGAAGCAATTTCCATGAGATGTTGAAAATGTATGAATATATGACTCTGACTTGTAGGTGTCCCATACTGTGAATACAGAATTAACCCATCCTGGATAGGGATACTCTGCTTATTAAAGCTTGATTTGCAATAAAAATCACGTAACCACTTATTCCGGGCTTCCACTATGCAAAAACATGGGTTAAAAAATTGCAAGCGTACAGCCCGTTCATAGAATAAATAGAGGAACTTGGACGTGTGATGTCCAAAAAAAGTCAGTGACAAACTTCAATCATGTGTGATGATAATCCTCAACCACATGTGGATATGATATAGTGACAGTCTTTAACTTCTAATATGTATGATGTAATAACAGTTGATAGATCCACCACCAAAGACACCAGAAGCTGCTTACCAGAGGGATTAAACTCAAATAGGTGTACACCTAGTGAGTCAATCAAGCTTTGTGGTATAATATACCAAGGGGGTCAGATGCTCTATCCAGATATGACCTCTAGATAGACCTCTGGACAAGTGTAAGGTATGGATGGACTCAGTAGATATAGGCAGTCAGCCCCAACAGTGGTCTCAGCATATCCTCCCATGTTAAGACGATATGCTGAGACCACTGTCTTCTTTTATACAAGCGCTTGATTTTACTGCTAAACATGCGAGTGTATTTCCTTTGCTTTTCATGTATTAAAATTTCCATACGGAGTTACGCTATATGCCTTCCTCTTTCTTTTAATGGTGTGGCTGACTGCCTATATCTACTGAGTCCATCCATACCTTACACCTGTTTGGAGGTCCATCTGGAGGTCATATCTGGATAGAGCATCTGATCCCCTTGGTATATTATACCACAAAGCTTGATTGACTCACTAGGTGTACACCTATTTGAGTTCAATCCTTCTGGTTAGCAGCTTCTGGTGTCTTTGGTGGTGGATCTACTATCAACTGTTATTACATTATACATATTTGAAGTTAAAGACTGTCACTATATCATATCCACATGTGGTTGAGGATTATCATCACATATGATTGAAGTTTGTCACTGACTTTTTTTGGACATCACACGTCCAAGTTCCTCTATTTATAGACATCGCATGTCATAATAGAGGACTGCTTGGAGTATTTTTGAGCACATCATTTATTATTCACGTTTTTTGTACTTATATTATGTGTTATGGTTTATATGATCACACAAGCGCTGCACATTTCACCCAATTTGCCATTTTTGCAACTTTATCCACTGCTGTGCTGGCTGCTTTAGTTTTTTCAATTTTTGTTTGATTTCTTTTATAGACAGCACGATATATATGTGTTCATAATTTCCCGTTCATAGAATAGAATTTCCCCCCATGTATATGCTGTGTGCAGTTAACTGTGACCAGCAGCTGCATGAACAAGTTTGTGCTCTGTACAAATCAATGACTGGTACTTTTCACATGTAACCGCTCATCTGAGTGGTAATATGCGATTTTGGACTTTGGCCCTGGACACAGACGGTTTGCATCCAGGGACAGCATGGACCTTGCTTTGTGCAATGGTGTGCAGTCAGGTTGGATCAGGAAGAGGGCACCCCCAAACTGTTCCCACAAGGTTGTGAGCATGAATTGCCCAAAATGTCTTGGTATGCTGATGCCTTAAATTGTAAGGGTTCTTTTTTTTTTTTTTTAAATAACAAACATATCATACTTACCTCCACGGTGCAGCTCATTTTGCACAGAGTGGCCCCGAACCTTCAGGTTTGATATGGCTTTTAAGGGGAACCCCCATGCCAAAATTTTTTAAAAAAATGGTGTGGGGGTCCCCCCAAAAATCCATACCAGACCCTTATCCAAGCACGCAACCTGGCAGGCCGCAGGAAAAGAGGGGGGACGAGAGAGCGCCCCCCCTCCTGAACCGTACCAAGCCACATGTCCTCAACATGGGAAGGATGCTTAAGGGTAACCCCCCAAAGCACTGTGTCCCCATGTTGATGGGGACAAGGGCCTCATCCCCACAACCCTTGCCCGGAGATTGTGGGGGTCTGCGGGTGGGGGGCTTATCGGAATCTGGAAGCCCCCTTTAACAAGGGGACCCCCAGATCCCAGCCCCCAGTGTGAAATGGTAACGGGGTAGCGGGGCCACACCGTGACATTGCCGGGTGACCTCGCTCCCCTCTGACACACGGGGACTTCCCCCTCTGACGCTACAGGGAAGCCATAGGGATGTCTCTGTGCGTCAAAGGGAGGCAGGGTCACCCGCCGATGTCACCGTGTGGCCCCGTCCTCAGTTATAAAAGAACTATTACCTGAGAGGACGGTCATTACGGCGGGTGCCTCCCATGGAGGCGGATCGCTGGCGGCATGCGGGATTTTTTTTTTCTTCTTTTTCGGTCCGTCGGCGGAGCAAGAGAAGAAGACTTCGTGGGACAGTTTTATTTTTTTATTTTTTAATAAAGGACTTGTCCCCAAGCCGTGTCATGTCATTTTTACCATTTTCACACTTTTATTTGAAATGGTAGGGGTACATTTGTACCCAGTTACCATTTCACATGGGGGGGAGGCCGAGATCTGGGGGGCTCCTTGTTAAAGGGGGCTTCCAGATTCCGATAAGCCCCCCGCAGACCCCCACAACCACCGGGCAAGGGTTGTGGGGATGAGGCCCTTGTCCCCATCAACATGGGGACACGGTGCTTTGGGGGCTACCCATGTTGAGGGCATGTGGCCTGGTACGGTTCAGGAGGGGGGGCGCTCTCTCGTCCCCCCCTCTTTTCCTGCAGACTAACAGGTTGCGTGCTTAGATAAGGGTCTGGTATGGATTTTTGCAGGGACCCCCCTTGCCATTTTTTTTATTTTGGCGTGGGGTTCCCCTTAAAATCCATACCAGACCTGAAGGGACCCCCACACCATTTTTTTAAAATTCTGGAGCGGGGTTTCCCTTAATATCTATATTATATACCTGAAGGGCCTGGTATGGAATTTGGGGGGACCCCCACACAATTTTTTTTAAAATTTTGGCTTGGGGTTCCCCTTAATATTCATACCAGACCCAAAGGGGCTGTTTTTTTTTTTTGCATTGATACAGGACCCAGGTCCCCAAACACTTTTTATGACAATAACTTGCAGATAAGCCTTTAAAATTTGTACTTTTGATTATTCATGTTCGTGTCCCATAGACTTCAAACACATTTTTTGCCTGTTCGCATGTTCTGCTGCGAACCAAACCGGGGGGTGTTCGGCTCATCCCTAGTGGACAGCCTTCCCATAAGAGTTAGAGCTGTTATAGCTGCAAAAGGTGGGCCAACTCAGTATTGAACCCGACTGACTAAGACTGGGATGCCATAAAAGTTCATGTGCGTGTAAAGGCAGGCGTCCCAATACTTTGACAATATAGTATGTGTGTGTATGTGTGTGTATATGTGTATATGTGTATATATGTATATGTATATATGTGTGTGTATATATATATATATATATACACACACACACGTATACACACATAATCTCACTAAAGTGCGTACACCCCTCACATTTTTGTAAATGTATACCTTTCCATGTGACAACACTGAAGAAATGACACTTTGCTACAATGTAAAGTAGTGAGTGTACAGCTTGTATAACAGAGTAAGGGCCCTTTCACACTGGGGCGGGTTGCAGGCGATATTGCGCTAATATGAGGCCCCTGCCTCAGTGTGAAAGGGCCTTAAATTTGCTGCCCCCTCAAAATAACTCAACACACAGCCATTAATGTCTAAACCCTGGCAACAAAAGTAAGTACACCCCTAAGGGAAAATGTCCAAATTGGGCCCAAAGTGTCAAAATACCATCTTGGTCTTAACCATCTTGGTCATGGAGTTCACCACAGCTTCAGAGGTTGCCACTGGAGTCCTCCCACTCCTCCATGATGACATTATGTTGCTGGTGGATGTTATAGACCTTGCGCTCCTCCGCCTTCCGTTTGAGGATGCCCCACAGATGCTCAATAGGGTTAAGGTTTGGGGACATGCTTGGCCAGTCCATCACCTTTACCCTCAGCTTCTTTAGCAGGGCAGTGGTTGTCTTGAAGGTGTGTTTAAGGTCGTTATGTTGGAATAATGCCCTGCGGCCCAGTCTCTGAAGGGAGGGGATCATGCTCTGCTTCAGTATGTCACAGTATATGTTGGCATTCATGGTTCCCTCAATGAACTGTAGCTCCCCAGTGCCGGCAGCACTCATGCAGCCCCAGACCATGACACTCCCACCATCATGCTTGACTGTAGGCAAGACACACTTGTCTTTGTACTCCTCACCTGGTTGCTACACACTCTTGACACCATCTGAACCAAATAAGTTTATCTTGGTCTCATGAGAGACTAACACTAACTTGTAACACTAACGAGTCAAATGACACCAGGGAGGGAATATGGCTAATTGGGCCCAATTTGGACATTTTCACTTAGGGGTGTAATCACTGTTTGAGTTATTTTGAGGGGGACAGCAAATTTGCACTGTTATACAAGCTGTACACTCACTATTTAACATTGTAGCAAAGTGTCATTTCTTCAGTGTTGTCAAATAAAAAGATATAATAAAATATTTACAAAAATGTGAGGGGTGTACTCACTTTTGTGAGATACTGTGTATATATAAGACAATAAATAAAAAAAGTCTAAAAAAATATTGTCCGTGGGTTAGGAGTGCAAATTACTTGTCTTGCCTTGCGTGCTGACAACCCACGCTACGAAAATAATTTTACTGTTAGGGGTCCCCACATCTTGGGAAATTTTATCAAGGGGTCACGGCACTAGAAGATTGAGAACCACTGCTCTAAAGGAACTCTAAGGTCACACAGAGAATGGCTGGTCTAAGGTAACAGAGTGCTCTGTAATATAGTGAGGCCAGCAGTGAACACCTGATTTTTTGCCTCCATGACAGGCCTAACTTATTGGGAATGGTTGTGTTTATTTATAATGGTCAGGACTATAAAAAAAAATTTACTATTTTCTTTTAGTTGGGCAGCAGGTGGAGTTCAAAGTTCCTTTAAAGCGGTAGTAAATCCACTGAATTTTTTCTTTCCCCTACACCTGCAAGGGAAAAGGCATAATGAGCTAGTATGCACCGCATACTAGCTCATTATGAGATACTTACCTTAGAACGAGGCGCCGGCATCTCACCCGGTCCACGCCGAGGGAGCTAACATTTCCCCTAGGCGTGTCTTCGTGTATCGCGGCTCCGGCGCTGTGAGTGGCCGGAGCCCTGATGTCGTCACTCCAGCGCATGCCCGCAGGAGACTTCTTTCCGGCAAGGTCCGGAGTTTGCCGGGCTTTCAGCCGAGAATCCCCTGTGCGCATGCGCCGCTGCAGTCAGCGGCTCATTGCGAGGGGAATATCTCCTAAACCGTACAGGTTTTGGAGATATTTTTTTTACCTACAGGTAAGTCTTATTATAGGCTTACCTGTAGGTAAAAGTTTCAAAAATAAGTATACAACCACTTTAAATGTTTTCCAGGCTGGCCTTCACTGCTGTGAGTTCAGTAGATTAAACTCCTATTTCATAGCCACGATTGAAGAAATCGGCATAGTAACCCATCACACACATTTGTAAGATTTTATAGGCAAACTCTTTTCTCTTTTAAAACAAAAAAATAATGTGTTGTGACTTCTATGGACCCTGTATGTAATAGCTATTTGTAAAAGAAAGATCTAAAACCATGTTATAAAGCTACAAAATAGAATATCATTTTATAAAACTATTATGCGTTTTCTTTTGAGTTTCTCTTGGAACTTGTATCCAATTATAATCCTGGGTTATCAAAACACTAACCTTATGGTATATTTTAGACTATAGGAATTATTTTGCTCTGCAGTATCTTATTGTAGTCTCCAGATGTCGCTGTTACATCTACAGTCTACAAAAAGCAGTTGATCAATAAAAAGAAGCATAGGCTGAACATATGTCAAAGACTCTACTCCCATAAACACTGACATGCTACAGTATAGATAACTCAGTCATCAAAATGCCATTACATATGCCCAGATATGCATTTACAATGCTATCTTTAGGACATGTGGGCATAAATAATGACATGTTGATGATTGAGTTATCTATATAAGTAGAAAGGGTCTTTGACATAGGTTCAGCCGATGCTTCTTTTTATTGATCTTTTTAATTTGACATTAATAAAGATGTATTAATGTTTTGGTTGTCTGTTAAGCGTGGTGCATTTAAAATGCCGTACAGCCATGAAGACCTTTTTGGCAGCTGCTTTTTGTAGACTGTAGATTTAACAACGACATCTGGAGACTACAATAAGGTACTGAAGAAAAAAAGGATTCCTATAGACTAAAAGATACTATAAGGTCAGTGTTTTGATAATCCAGGATTATAAAGGGTACAAGTCTCAAGAGAAATGTAAAGCTGTACATAGAAAGAAATGCCAAGTACTATAGTCAAATTCTTTAGAAAAATACCATACTGTTCATCACTTACCTCTAACTCCTCGTACTGGGGGGATATAAGTACTAGTTCAGGGTCTGCACCAGGTAAATGCTTCATCTCAAGGTTGTGGCTGGGGAAAGACACCATGTCAAGGCAAAATATCCATATGTTTTATTACCAGATGTCCATAAATAGTCTGAGGATGGAACTATTACTTGTTTTTAAAAAGTGAAACCTTCAGAATCGTCATCCTCATTCTAGCTGCACTACCTAGTGAGTTGCTGATCTGGATCAAGCATGCAGGCTGTGACATCCAAATAATCTGTGCTCCAGGCCAGCATGCTTGTTCTACATAAGTGACTTACTAAATAGTTAAGCCCAGAACCTGAACCTTTTGAAAACTAGTTAATAATGGCAGCTTCCATATTTGTGTGCGCAAAGGTTTACTTTTAATTCAGTATGTACACTTGTGCTCATAAGTTTACATACCCTGGCAGAATTTGATTTCTTGGCCATTTTTTAGAGAATATGAATGAGAACACAAAAAACATTTCTTTCACTCATGGTTAGTGTTTGGCTGAAGCCATTTATTATCAATGAATTGTGTTTAATCTTTTTAAGTCATAATGGCAACAGAATCTACCCAAATGACCCTGATCAAAAGTTTACATACCCTGGTGATTTTGGCCTGATAACATGCACACAAGTTGACACAAAGGGGCTTGAATGGCTATTAAAGGTAACCATCCTCATCTGTGATCTGTTTGCTTGTAATTAGTGTGTATAAAAGGTCAATGAGTTTATGGACTCCTGACAGACCCTTTGCATCTTTCATCCAGTGCTGCACTGACATTTCTGGATTCTGAGTCATGGGGAAAACAAAAGAATTGTCAAAGGATCTGCGGGAAAAGGTATTTAAAACAGGAAAAGGATATAAAAAGATATCCAAGGAAATTGAGAATGGCAATCAGCAGTGTTCAAACTCTAATCAAGGAGTGGAAAATTAGGGGTTCTGTTGAAACCAAACCAGAGTCAGGTAGACCAACTAAAATTTCAGCCACAACTGCCAGGAAAATTGTTTGGGATGCAAAGAAAAACCCACAAATAACTTCAGGTAATATACAGGACTCTCTGAAAACATGTGGCGTAGCTGTTTCAAGATGCATAAAAAGGAGGCACTTGAAGAAAGATGGGCTGCATGGTCAAGTCGCCATAAGAAAGCCATTACTATACAGCCCAAGAATTTACAGGAACTGGAGGCTTTTTGCCAAGAGGAATGGGCAGCTTTACCGTCTGAGAAGGTAAAGAGCCTCATCCACAAATACCACAATAGACTTCAAGCTGTCATTGATGTTAAAGGGGGCAATACATGGTATTAAGAACTGGGGTATGTAAACTTTTGATCAGGGTAATTTGGGTAGTTTCTCTTGCCATTATGATTTAAAGAGTAAACACCCCCCCCCCCCCCCCTTACACGTTATTGATCTGCTCTCATAGATTGGATATTCCACTACTACATTGTCTATAGCTTTATATATGGAAACTATGGACTACCTATGTACCCACTTTACTTTAATAAAAATATGCTATGTATTGTGTACCTTTTTTTTCTCGAATAAAGACCAACCTTGTTGTTTAAAAAAAAAACAAAAAAACAGTTGATTGGTAATAAATGGCTTCAGCCAGACCATGAGTGAAAGAAAAGTTTTTGTGTTATTCATATTCTCTGAAAAATGGCCAAGAAATCATAAATTCTGCCAGGATATGTAAACTTATGAGCACAACTGTATATCCCATGCAAGCGCTCAAACCATGTGAAAATCCTTTTCCTGCCCCCCATAGGTACAGTCAGGTCCATAAATATTGGGACATCGACACATTTTCTAATCTTTTTGGCTCTATACACCACCACAATGGATTTGAAATGAAACAAACAAGATGTGCTTTAACTG
The DNA here is from genome assembly GCA_037952925.1 of Lithobates clamitans. Classification (NCBI taxonomy): domain Eukaryota; kingdom Metazoa; phylum Chordata; class Amphibia; order Anura; family Ranidae; genus Lithobates; species Lithobates clamitans. The sequence continues at coordinate 1,904,534 of JBBGZY010001065.1, forward strand.
CAGACTTTCAGCTTTAATTTGAGGGTATTTACATCCAAATCAGGTAAACGGTGTAGGAATTACAACTATTTGTATATGTACCTCCCACTTTTTAAGGGACTAAAAGTAATGGGACAATTGGCTGCTCAGCTGTTCCTTGGCCAGGTGTGTGTTATTCCCTCATTATCCCATTTACAAGGAGCAGATCAAAGGTCCAGAGTTCATTTCAAGTGTGCTATTTGCATTTGGAATCTGTTGCTGTCAACTCTCAATATGAGATCCAAAGAGCTGTCACTATCAGTGAAGCAAGCCATCATTAAGCTGAAAAAACAAAACAAACCCATCAGAGAGTACAAAAAAACATTAGGTGTGGCCAAATCAACTGTTTGGAACATCCTTAAAAAGAAAGAACGCACCGGTGAGCTCAGCAACACCAACAGACCCGAAAGACCACGGAAAACAACTGTGGTGGATGACTGAAGAATTCTTTCCCTGGTGAAGAAAACACCCTTCACAACAGTTGGCCAGATCAAGAACACTCTCCAGGAGGTAGGTGTATGTGTATCAAAGTCAACAATCAAGAGAAGACTTCACCAGAGTGAATACAGAGGGTTCACCACAAGATGTAAACCATTGGTGAGCCTCAAAAACAGGAAGGCCAGATTAGAGTTTGCCAAACATCTAAAAAAGCCTTCACAGTTCTGGAACAACATCCTATGGACAGATGAGACCAAGATCAACTTGTACCAGAGTGATGGAAAGAGAAGAGTATGGAGAAGGAAAGGAACTGCTCATGATCCAAAGCATACCACCTCATCAGTGAAGCATGGTGGTGGTAGTGTCATGGCGTGGGCATGTATGGCTGCCAATGGAACTGGTTTTCCTGTATTTATTGATAATATGACTGCTGACAAAAGCAGGAGGATGAATTCTGAAGTGTTTCGGGCAATATTATCTGCTCATATTCAGCAAAATGCTTCAGAACTCATTGGACGGCGCTTCACAGTGCAGATGGACAATGACTTGAAGCATACTGCGAAAGCAACCAAGGAGTTTTTTAAGGGAAAGAAGTGGAATGTTATGCAATGGCCAAGTCAATCACCTGACCTGAATCCAATTGAGCATGCATTGCACTTGCTGAAGACAAAACTGAAGGGAAAATGCCCCAAGAACAAGCAGGAACTGAAGACAGTTGCAGTAGAGGCCTGGCAGTGCATCACCAGGGATGAAACCCAGCGTCTGGTGATGTCTTTGCGTTCCAGACTTCAGGCTGTAATTGACTGCAAAGGATTTGCAACCAAGTATTAAAAAGTGAAAGTTTGATGGATGATTGTTAATCTGTCCCATTACTTTTGGTCCCTTAAAAAGTGGGAAGCACATATACAAACTATTGTAATTCCTACACAGTTCACCTGATTTGGATGTAAATACCCTCAAATGAAAGCTGAAAGTCTGCAGTTAAATCACATCTTGCTCGTTTCATTTCAAATCCATTGTGGTGGTGTATAGAGCCAAAAAGATTAGAATTGTGTCGATGTCCCAATATTATTGGACCTGACTGTATGTATAGTATATGTTCGGTAACCTATCTGCACAATTGGGCACAATGCGGTCAATCAGAATCAACCCCAATGTCCTATGTTCATGTCGCAATCATTTCAGCCCGCTACACACAGTGACACCAGTATTACTTGTAAGGTTAAAACTTGTTTTAGAAGTAGATTCTGCTGCCATGTCTTATAGCTGTGAATGTAGTAACTCCGTAGAACATATGTTCAGCAGGTTACACTTCCCCTAGTGGATATTTCTTTAAAGTAAACCCTTTCTAATACAAATATGGATTTCAGGCTTGCAGATGGTGGCGTAGGAGAGGACTTCGGTACGTATATGAGCTCCTTGCCTTGGACAGGGTAAAGTCTTTTCATTACCTACAAGAGCACTGGCAACTACCATCTAATGAGTTCTTCTGCTATATTCAAATCATCTAATGCTCCGATGTCACAAGGGGCCTCCCAAACACCTGATTCAATTTGAGAATCGCTGTCGTAAAGACCCCAACATGAGAGGCTTGGTTTCGGACCTATACACTTCTCTGATCAACATGATGAGCTCTGGTCCACCTCCTTACACGGCGAAGTTGATGGATTGCCTTCTCCATATGCTCCCGGAACATTTTTTCCCAGGAAAATTCTTACAAACCGCTCTCTCAGTGGTATATGACCCCAGACCATGTGTCCAAGTTCACCCCATCGGTGTCCCCCATATCCTTCCAAGGCTGCATAGAGTGAGGCACTCTTTCACATTTGGTGGTCCTCTCCTAAGGCCATTCGGTTTTGGACACAGGTCTATACCAAGATCAGGTAAGTCCTTCACATCACTTTAGTACTGCACTGTTCTCTGTGGTCTTTATTTCCCTGTGCATACCTAGGTAACAATTTCAATTCATCCTCGCTGATATATGCAACTGAGACACTGTAGTCCTCTATGGGATGTGCTTTTCTTGGCTGCACTGTTTGCACTGTTTCAATGAGCCTTTATTTGATTTTTAGCTATGTTTATTGTAAAAACTTGAAACGTTTATAAAGCTCTTTGTAAAACAAATATGGATTTTATTGCTGACCATCTGAAAATACATCACTGACAATCTTCTCCTTTGGTAAACAAATATCTCTGTCTTGGGGACAATCAGGAACTTCAACAGAGATGGAAGAAGCCAGCTAGTAATTGATGACACCAATTTACACCCATAATTGAAACATCTGTTCTGAGTGTAGTGATCCTGTAATGGCCCACCGACATCAGTACAATTACATATGTACTAATTACAGCCTATTACACTACAATTGTCAATGAGTGCTAGTATCTGCATTCACTAAAGATGTGAAGGAGCTCTATGAAAAATGTGTATGGTGTAGTTGGCAGCCAAGAGAAATCCTTTCAATGGAGGAATCAAAGCACTGTTTTTAGTGCTCAGCAGGATCTTACACAGAACAGCTGATTTATAATTCTAGACACACATGATTCTTAATTTTTATTAAGCCTTTGTAAACCAGAAACATTAAAGGAACCATCAAATTCGATGTCCTATACTCTTGTAAAGGATACTAAAGAGGGATGTCCTCCTGGACGAAGGCCTTCACCTGGAAAGAGAGGAAACTGTTACATGCTTGCTACATTTGTCAAAATAAATATTAGTAACTAAATCATTCATTATGAATGATATATGATCAGTACAATCCATATATTATGGGTAATAATTAAGGTGGCGGGCACTGAACTCCAGTAAATCAAAACTGTCTCCCATTTGGTGGTACATAGCTGTGACCACACTTGAAACCTGAACTGTGTCTGCAAACTGAACCCAATTCAGTCATTTTCCTGAATGTGTCTTTTGGTCTTCGACAAAGGGGTTTGCATCTGATGTATGATCCAACTTTGTAAAGTGAAAATATGTGTCACCTGGCACAAAAAGTATATTTAAAATTAAAATTAGAATATAATCTGCTGCAGTTAGAAATTCTCTACTATTGGTTAGAGGGAACTTGATATATAAAAAATGTAACTGCGCTGATCATAAAGCGCTTATACAATATTACCACTAAAGCAGTATTGATGAAGTATGCACAAACATCAAAACTATATAGCTCCATAGTGCAAAACTATAGTGCAAATTATTAAATTATCAAGTGAAAAATTGCAAAATTATTAAAACTGCAGGACACAGGTTTTTAACAACATTTCCCAAAGTCCACTTCTATCATTTAAATCCTATGTGCGTAGTGTGCTCAAAATCACATCCGTGCTATTTTAGAAGCCTTTTCACCACTTCGTGCATCACCACCACCTTCTGAAATGGTCACTCACCAGAGCCTAGAAAAAACTTTGCCTTTGGTTCATATTGGGATAACCACTCCACTTTCCTAGCGTTTCTCCAAATAGTTTTCCACTAGTTACTCCTCAAATCTTGATATCTCTTAAGAAGTAAATGGCAATCATAGCGCAATATGCTTTTATAAAATGTATTTAAACCAACAAGGTAAACATCCCTGTGACAGACCTAGCCAGGAAAGAGGCTTTTGGAGAGGACTGAATGCAAGCCTCTTGCCTTTTGATTATGGGCCCTGGAATTTCAAGGGAACGATACTCTTTGCAAGGTTAATGAGAAATCCAGTCTGATCTGTACAATCACACTCAATCTTGTATATATGTATATATTGTATATTGTCTCATTCTGTTGTGGACTCTTTGCTGTGATCATTTGGGAAGTGTATCTCTATGGGGGAAGGGGGGATTCCTGCAGCAGCCCCCCTGCTGATAAGACTGTTTACTGAGGAGAAGTTTGAACACACCTGACCTGTGTGTCCATTGTCTTTTCCAAGGGTGGGGGGTGGGGGGGAAGAGTCTCTAAGTTATTTTATCTGTTGTGTCTGTGTGTGACAATAAAACAGTCCATGTTAGCAGCTAAGCAAATCTCCTCTTGTTTTGTGCTTTGTGAGCAGTTGGAATATTGGATATCTGTATCCAGACTGGGAGGAAGTGGTATACTGACGGAAGCACTCAAGCGGAGTGAGGGACTTTCCGTGACAATCCCCAATTATAAAAATGTGCACTCACAATTCAGGTGCCTTTAGACCGGCACTGAGCCAGCAGTGTGTTTTTTGGTTTAGTTCCGCCATTTCGTCTCCTGGGATCGGGGTGCGTTCCAAGCCTCAATCTGGTGCGGGTTAGGACAGGAAGTGACGTCTGCAATTACCCAGAGGCCGAGGTTTTTGGGTAAACGCCGAGGCTTCTGGGTAATCACGGACGTCACTTCCTGTCCTAACCCGTACCCGATTGAGGCTTGGAATGCACCCCGATCCTGGGAGACGAAGCGGTGGTGCATTTGTATTCAGCCCTCTTTACTCTGTGGAACCAATTGCCTTCAGAAGTCACCTAATTAGTAAATAGAGTCAACCTGTGTGTAATTTAATCTCCGTATAAATACAGCTGTTCTGTGAAGCCCTCAGGGGTTGGTTAGAGAACCTTAGTGAACAAACAGCATCATGAAGGCCAAGGAAGTCCAGTCGTTTCAAACGTGATGACGTATGACTGGACTAGAATAAGGAAGTTCATAGCCAGTAGCCAATAGCTGCCCTTGCGTTGTTTTTGGTCCGTCAGACTAGCATACAGACTAACTGATTTTTCGATAGGAATCGAGTCCGTCGGAAAGATTTGAAACATGTTCTATTTCTAGGTCGGTTGGAAAAGGTCCGATGAAGCCCACACACGATCAGAATGTCCGACAGAATCGTTCTGTTTGACCTTTTCTGCCGGAAAGTCTACTCGTGTGTACGCGGCATTAGAAGAAAACCTATTAGAGTCTGCAAAAGACTTGAGACTGGGGTGGAGGTTCACCTTCCAGCAGGACAACAACCCTAAACATACAGCCAGAGCTACAATGGAATGGTTTCGATCAAAGCATATTCATGTCTTAGAATGGTCTAGTTAAAGTCCAGACCTAAATCCAAATCCTAAATCTGTTGTAAGACTAGAAAAATGCTGTTCACAGACGCTCTCCATCCAATCTGATGGAGCTTGAGCTATTTTTCAAAGAAGAATGGGCAAAGATATCACTTTCTAGATGTGCAAATCTGGTAGAGTCATACCCCAAAAAGACTTTTTATCTGCAGTGAAAGGATGTCCTACAAAGCATTGACTTGGGGGGCAGAATACAAATGCACGCCACACTTTTCACATATTTATTTGTAAAAAATATTGAAAACCATTTCTCATTTTCCTTCCACTTTACAATTATGGGCCACTTTTACATCCATTTTCTCATTAAATTGAATGGGTTGTATTCAGTTGTGGTACTGCCCACCAAATTCAACAAGGTGTTTAATTTTTGCCGCAGCATGTGTACTGCTCCGAACTGCATGTCCTGTTTAGGTTGGCGTTTTTTTTTTTTTTACAAAAAATCAATGTCTAAGAGGGAGAGCGTCCCCAGTCAGCTCCTGCGGGTGATTCCTCCCCCTCCCTCTGCTTGCTGACACTGCATAATGCGAGCGCTCACACAACCACGGCCGCCCGATCTGCTCCTTCCCCTGCATCCTCATTGGCAGGGAGAAGAGCGATTTGCAGGAAGAACTCCACCAGGACTCTCAGTTACTGAAAAAACAGACTGATTTCTCCCATCCTTAGGACAGGAGAACCAGCCTGTAAATTCCAAGAGATGCCAGACCAGAGCAGTCAATAGCAGGGGCAGGACAGCAAGAGGAGGCTGGGGAACCCCACAGTGGCAGAACACCAGGGCCCAAGATAACCTTTGCAACCCTGATAGTTCTCCCACTGCTTTGGATCCTTATATTTTCTTGGTAAGCTGGTGACATATATCTCTTGTTTTCAGCCACCCTGGGGGACCCCAATACAGTAGGAAGGGAGCTCACTGCAGAACATGTGAAAGGGCCGTTGTGGGGTCGAAGTAAAGGGCCCCAGTGTGTATATATATATATATATATATATATGTGTTTTATAGTTGCCCCCCTACTTTTGTCCCTGTCCCCCCATGTGCCCCCCCCCCTAAATATGAAAGCTGGAGATGCCACTGGGTAGATATAATGCATTTTATATAGAGGTCTAATCAGACAACAGAGACGGGCAACTGAAGAGTAAAGAGGGACTGTGGTATTTGGTTCTAAAAGAGGCAAAGTCTCACCAAATCAGGGACAGTCCATCTACCAGGACATCTACAGTAAATCCTTGGTAGAGCTGCTCCTGTAGGAGCCGCTGGATTTTTGGGCCTTCCCAGTTTCACGCAGCCAGGCAACAGGAATTTTGCAACTTTTTCTCAGGCTCAATAATCAGGCCATGGTATTTTATTTGGGTTTTTGTTTGAGGGCATAAACTTGGAAAGGGAAGGAAGGTAGAACTTGAATAAGCTTGGGGATTTGCTAATCTCTCTGACTGCTAGGTATTGACATCAACAACACTGTCCACCCATGGGATTATTGGCACAGCAAAAATAGTAAAAGAAATTCCAACTCAAGACTGTAGGTGTTGCTCCTTAGAAATGCTCATCCACCTGGCTGCTACAGACACAAGCTAGAGGTGTGGGATGGCTCCTGTTGGCTTTGTGCTAGCACTCAGCTGTCCCTTGGTTATGGACAAGCAAATTAACAGAAGTTACTCACTCAGTCCCTTTTTGGTGAATCCTGAAGTTCAAGAGGCTGATGCATAGCTTTCTGCTACAGGGGCTTTCTACTACACAGGCCAGACCTCGTCTACCAGGATGGTTTCAGCTAAGCCTAGCTGAGGCTGGTGAGGGGGTGAGACTTCTAATTGCTCCTTCTCTCTTCCACCTGCTCTCTCTCTTATCATTCCTTCTGTCCAGAGGCAGAGCCCTCCAGCACAGGGGTCCCCTCCAGGTAACTGGACCCTGGACTCTACCGCCTCACTACCAGGCTCCTAAACATTTATGGCACTGTTCCCCCACCTACTGAGCCTTACCACCTCAGGGATTGGTGGGAACTCCATAAATATTCAAGCTGTTCATCCTCCCTCTAAGTTCCAGAACTATCCAGTAGGTTCTAGACGCCAGGAAGAGGTAACAGAGACACAGCCTTGAAGCACTGCAGCGTCTAAACAAATTAATTCCTGCTCCTCTGCTTCCAGAGGAGCCAACTAAATTTACCTCAGCTAGCAACTAGGGGGGTGCTACACTTTCTAAAACAAGTTGTTGTGATAGTAAGCTGTAAGGCCTCATTCACACAGGTGATGATACCCATATAGTGTGAAAATGCTGTTTTTTGCAGCGTCTCCACTTCCAGATGCTGACTGAAGGCAACCCATTGAAGTCTATAAGGATGCAGCTGCTGCATGGACACAGCAACTGGTCCCAATGCGCATGGGTGAGCTGCCCGGACGCAGCACCTGGAAGTTGAAAAGCTGCCAAAAAATGACCCATTTGCATCATTGCCCGTGCAAAGGAGGCCTAATACATCTAGTGAAAGTGGCAGTGTAATGGCCAGTACAGTAGCCCTTCCTCCTGTAACTTTGGTTGTCTCATGTATCTCTTCTTTTTGACACTGTGCTTTGTTTCTACACAGTTATATTATATGCTCTGACCTTTCCTGTTTGAACTAGTTATTGAGCATAACAGAACAAACACTGACACTCTGTGCAGTCATCTGGAACACAATGTTAAAAAAAGAAATCCAGTAGAGTGTGACCATACATAATTCCATGGGAAATAAGGATTTAGAGCTTCTTGCATTGCTGAGAGATTGAAATGTTTTAAACTTCATATAACTTAACAAGAATTTAATATTAATTAATATATATACACACACACAGTATCTCACAAAAGTGAGTACACCCCTCATGTTTTTGTACATATTTTATTATATCTTTTCATGTGACAGCACTGAAGAAATGACACTTTGCTACAATGTAAAGTAGTGAGTGTACAGCTTGTATAACAGTGTAAATTTGCTGTCCTCTCAAAATAACTCAACACACAGCCATTAATGTCTAAACCGCTGGCAACAAAAGTGAGTACACCCCTAAGTGAAAATGTCCAAATTGGGCCCAATTAGCCATTTTCCCTCCCCACTAGGGTTGCCACCTCATCCCTTTAAACCCGAACATATATTAATTACACAGGTTCTGTGGCTGATTAAGGTGGTAATTAAACTCACTTGGTGCCTTATTTGCATTAAATTAGCCTCAGAACCTGTGTATTTCAAAGGTGTTCGGGTTTAAAGGGATGAGGTGGCAACTCTAGGCAGGGCTGTCTTTAATATTGATTGGACCCTGGGCAAAAATTTTCTTGGGGCCCCCCACCCTCCATGCAGTTTTGCTCTCCACCTGCTCTGAGACATACAATAAATAGCAGCTAGACTCAAAATCCATTTACTGAATCGGAACAGGCAGCAATTGCGATTCGGTGCCAGAGGTTTCAGTGCATCATTACCGCTCACTGACTGGTTGCTAGAGGTTACAGCACACATTACGGCTCACTGTTTAGTTGCTAGAGGTTACAGCACATGATTTCTACTTGTTGTTTGGTTGGTAGAGATTACTGTACATCAACACTGCTCACTGGTTGCTAGAGGTTACTGCACATCATTACTGCTTACTGAATGGTTGCTAGAGGTTACAGCACATCATCTCCTCACTGCCTGCACACCATGGACTGGGGAGGTGAGGGGACCCATTAATAGACAGAAAACTCCTAGGGATCCTAGGACTCCTGGGATTCGTGGTAGTGCTGGGGGGAGGAAAGGGTGTGATCAATGGCGATGCTGATTTTTTTTACCGACTACCAATATAAAGAGGAGTTTCAACAATGGCCATCAATGTAATATGGGAGTACACTGACCATTAATGTAATAGGGGTTTACAGTGACCACTACTGTAATAGAAGCATTCACAGTAATCACCAATGTAAGGAGGGATTTACACTGACAACCAATGTAAGGGGGACCTTCACACTGGCCACTAGTGTGAATGAAAGGATTCTACACCAAGCACCAATGTAATGAGAAGATTTACACTGACCACCAATGTAACTGAGACATTTAGCCTGCGTTCACATTTGTGTTGGGAAAATCGCTTTCCTGACACAGACACTTGTTTCCTTTAGCAGATACATAGTAGTGCCATTAATTGTCAATGACACTCTCAGGCATCTGCTGACATGTGTCTTGGCACCAGGTGATTTTGAAGGGCTTGGGACTTTCTTCCACATTTGTAGCACATAGAGCAGCTCATTGAAATGAATGGGCTGCCCTACACGTGACCTACATCTTTATCCACCCTGTCAGTATACCTTTGCATCCTAAAACCCATGCTAACCTCTGCACCCCAAACCTCCCCCATCCTCTCCACTCCAATCTCTCTCCCCTTTAACTCTACCTGCCACCTCTGCTCATCTTTGCACCCACCTTCCTTTCCTCTATACATTTCCTCCTTGCTCACCTGTGCACCCAAACTGTAATTCCTTCTCTGTCTACCTCTTCACACCCCACACTACCCTCCCCCCACTAATTTGCTTACCTTTGCAGAACAGGTTGATGGTAGGCTTAATGACCACAGTTGTAGGCAGGATTTTGAAGCATGTCCCTTTACCTCCCCAGTGGGCAGCATTCAGTATAGGTGATGGTGGATATGACCTCAGGGGGGGCATGATATACACATGAATATCACCACTATTTACATATGAATGTTGCGCTATTTACATATCAATGCTGGTATCTACATGTAAACACAAGGCCTGCAGATGAGTCATCTGTACACAACAATAGAGCAGAGCTGGGCGGCATTAGTAACAGAACTTCACACTGAGATATCAGGACACAGGACTAAAATCTCAAGGGATGAGGGAATTTAAACTGGGAATGTTGGCAAGTATGAGGCAGCTGCTTTGGGCCCCACAACAATGACAGGGCCCAGGGCAGTTGTCCCTTTTGCCCTGCCTTAAAGACGGCCCTGACTCTAGGCTGCGCTGACTTTGAACTTGATGAAACACAGTTGACCAACACCAGCAGATGACATGGCTCCCCAAATCATCACTGACTGTGGAAACGTCACACTTGACCATATGCATCTTGGATTCTGTGCCTTTCCACTCTTCTTCCAGACTCTGGGACCTTGATTTCCAAATGAAATGCAAAATTTTCCACAGTCCGTGATGATTTGAGGAGTCATGTCACGTTGAGACACCAGACCCAATAATGCAGATCAGCTGAAGGGTGCAATCAAAGCAACCTGGGCTTCCATAACACCTCAGCAGTGCCACAGGCTGATCGTCTCCATGCCAAGCCACATTGATGCAGTAATTCATGGAAAAGGAGCCCTGACCAAGTATTGAGTGCATACTTTACTGTACATGGACATACTTTTCAGTAAGCCAACATTTCTGTATTAAAAATCCTTTTTTTATTGTTCTTAGGTAATATTCTAGTTTTCTGAGATACAGAATTTTGGGTTTTCACTAGCTGTAAGCCATAACCATCAAAATTAAAAGAAAGAAATGCTTCAAATATATCACTCTGTGTGTAATGCATATATTTAAAATATATGAGTTTCACTTTTTGAATTGAATTACTGAAATAAATGAACTTTTTGATGATATTCAAATTTTAGGAGATGCACCTGTATATACACAGTATATCATGGCTGTTCTCATGCTAGTGTCAAAGGATGTAAAAGTGTAATTCTGGGGGCGAACGTGGCATTTACCAAACAATAACTGAAGGTATATTAATATACAGTGAATGATTCGCCACTAGTGAATGTGGGATGAATGTCACATTCACTGCTCTAGAAATGCCCCCCCTAGTTTATGTTGTGTACCTTTACATTGACTCACCTTGTTACTCACTGAAGCCCTGCTGCATTTAAGCTGGTTATACATGGCTTGAATTTTGGCCAATTCCTGCTGAATTAGCCTGAAAGTTAAGCCATGGGTAGTCTTGTTGGAACTACCTGATTTAAAGGGATTATAAAGGCAGAAGGTTTTATTTTATCTTAATGCATTCTATGCATTAGGATAAAATAAAACTTCAGTGTGCAGCAGCCCCCTAATACTTACCAGAGCCCATCTTTATCCAGCGATGTTGCAGGAGTGTTTCAGCTGCCCCGGGACTCCCCTCCTCATTGGCTGAGACAGCAGATTGGCTCCCGCTACTATCAAAATCGGTCAGCCAATCAGAAAAGAGAGGGGGCGGGCCAGGTCATGGCTCTGTGTCTGAATGGACACACAGAGCAGTGACTCAGCTCGGGTACCATGCTGCATCCTGTGGGGGCACTCAACAGGAGGGAGGGGCCAGGAGCACAGAAGGGGGACCCAAGAAGAGGAGGATTCGGGCCACTCTGTTCAAAACCAACTGCACAGAGCAGGTACGTATAACATATTTGTTATTTCAAAAAAGAAAAAACTAAGAGACTTTACAATCACTTTAATCAAAGTCGACTGATAAATCAAAGGGACCGGGTGGAAAACTGTGACCTGGAATACGGACTGTATCCTATCAGAATGGTGGGTGTCCCTTCAGTCTGAATACAATAGCCAGCAGTAGAGATTCCTCTAGCTACGCTGTTTAGCATTGGATGGAGAAATCAAGTGATTTTCAAGCTGAACAAGAGAAAAACGCAGCGTGTATGGTTTTCTTTAGGAATGCATAGATAGAATTTACACAGGCTGAGACAATTTACAACAAAGATTCTTTGGAACAGACTTGGCAGCTTGAAAATGTGATTCACAATAAAATTCAGATGAATAACAAGATGCTGGTTAGAACTGCTTACTGTGGTAAGCTATAAAACTGAGCATGCTCACTAAGCAATAGTTCAAGTTGTGCTATGCGCCTAGAAAACTATTTAATTCTACAGTTCTCCAGTAAAAAAGGTTACAAATGCACGCTGTGTCAAACAGGCATAGCAACATTCTGAACTGTGGTATTATGGAATTTTTAAACAAAGTATTTAAAAGTATACGTTGTGGTATGTAGATTTTTTTTTTTCATAACTATCTCAGCTGCTTAAAGGGGTTGTAAAGGTAAACGTTTTTTTCACCTTAATGCATTCTATGCATTAAGGTGAAAAAACTTCCGACAATACCGCCACCCCCAGCCCCCCCCCCGTTTTACTTACCTGACCCCTCCAAAAGTACCACGCTCGCTCCCGACATCCTCTTCCTACAGTGGTGAAAAAACTTCCGTTGAAGGTGAAAAGAAGGTGAAAAAACTTCAGACAATACCGCCGCCCCCAGCCCCCCCGTTTTACTTACCTGACCCCTCGAAAGTCCCGCGCTCGCTCCCGACATCCTCTTTGCCGCTCAGCCTGGCCGCTGATTGGCTACAGTGGATGGATTGAAAGCAGCGCAGCCATTGGCTCGCGCTGCTGTCAATCACATCCAATGACGCGGTGCGCCGGGGGGCGGGGCCGAGTGATACAGTGAGCGGCTATAGCTGCCGGCTGTATCACGGGAGCGCGCCCGCTAGAACTAACCACCATGTGAGGGAGCTCGCATTAAGGCCTTGCGGGGAGGAGCTGAAACAGCCGCCGAGGGACCCCAGAAGACCAGGTTCGGGGCCACTCTGTGAAAAACGAGCTGCACAGTGAAGGTAAAAATAACATGTTTATTTAAAAAAAAAATACCTTTACAACCCCTTTAAGGATCAAGAAAGAATGCACCAAAGCAGGGCTGTGTATTTCACATTATGCTGCCTTATGCCGCGTACACACGACCGGTTTTTCCGTCAGAATGAACTCTGACGGTTTTTTTGACGGAGTTCCGCTGAAACGGACTTGCCTACACACGATCACACCAAAGTCCAATCGTTTAGAACGTGATGACGTACGACGGGACTAGAAAAAGGAAGTTCAATAGCCAGTAGTCAATAGCTGCCCTTGCGTCGTTTTTGGTCCGTCGGAATAGCATACAGACGAACAGTTTTCTTGATAGGAATTGATTCCGTCGGAAAGATTTAAAACATGTTCAGCTTCTAGGTCCGTCAGAATTTTCGAAATACAAAGTCAGATGAAGCCCACACACGATCGGGATGTCCGATGGAATGATTCCGTCGGACCTATTCTGCCGGAAAGTCTGGTCGTGTGTACGCGGCATTAGGCTTTGAAGATTCCCATTGGCTTGTATGGGTCTAGCAGTTAGTTCTGAGAAGATACAGAAGATGGCCAAAGGTCCCAGCCCTGTATAGCACTGGGACTTACAGCCAGGAGTTGACGAACATGTACATGTGCATTTACACACCCTTTTCCTTCCAACAATACTACTCTTTATAGAATACAAAAGGGAGTTAAATAAAGATCTATGATCTTTTAATTGTATATTGTATATGTACATATGGGTATTTTGCTGAATATATTCAATTATATTTTTTTTCTAGAGTTTTGTATCTTGCAGCTGTTTGCTATGAATATTTTATAGTGCTTGACATAAAATATATTGCATTTTGCAAGCAAGAGAAATTGTTTCCAGGACATGTACCTGAGTAAGAGGCTTTTATTTCTTCTAATGGATTATAATGATAGAACCCTACTAATATGAGTGTATGCCTGGCAGTATAAAAGAAGTAATATTTCCACTGGCAGCAGAAAGCCATTTGGCTGGGTGCAATGTTAGCACCTTCCAATTTCCAAAATATCCCCAACCCTTCTGCATAGAATTAATAATCTAAAAGCACAAGAAACGGCTTCCATATGGTTCATAGTCACTAGGGACTCTCTCTGACATATGTGAACCATTTTAAATATCCTTTGTGTATTACGTACAATTATAGGTTCATCGGAGCATGTTTTTCTCAATCCTCATGGGTCTCTTGGTCCCTACTGGTTTCTCTATCAGATCTCTCCAAACATATGGAAGATGAGCTACAAATTACATGTTGCACAATGTGAACAGTTCTGAGACAATAGTCAGACCAGGTATGCAAAGTAATCACAGCAAACGAGTGTCATCTTACGGGCTGGAAAATCCTTAGGCCTTGATACCATATCATTTACATTGCCCTGAATGGACCTCAGAACAGGGCAGTGGATGCTCACGCCAGGCGAAAAAACTTAACAGTCAAAGGCACTGATATATTACTTTAACCATGGCTGCAATCATCATCATTGTGTATGGTCACTTTTACATGAGCGTAAAATGCTGGCCAAACATGAAACTTGGAAACATTTAAAAAATGTAGGCATTAAATGATTTGTTACACATCCAATATAGGAAAAAAAAAGGCTTAAAGTATAAGTCAAGCCAATTTTTTTAGTTTCCTTTTAGATAGAGTTGGGAAGATTTGAAATATCTGCCTGTGACTACATCTGTGAGATTTTGCATCACTTCCTCTCCCTGTGACATAAACATACATAAAATGCTAGGTGTGGTCATCTCTGGAACACAAAGACTCAGTTGGTAAAACATTGTCAAAAGTTCTAACCGCACTCCACTCTATTAAAATAATTTTGTATTTGGCTATGTCCATGAGCTTCTCCTTTACTTAGTGGAGGGCTTGACAAATCCCAGGTGCCAGGTCACCATTGCGACTAAAAATTGCACCCTGGCGCCTAGGTTTTTGTCAGCCCATTCACTGCTGACACCAGCTCGTACCCTCCAAGCTGAACGGGTCTCGGAGGCTATCCTCATCCTAAAAGGGGTGGGTCTTCCATATCTTGGGGCGTATGCTGGGCCGAGCTGTGTAGCTGATTGAACTGGATTGGGTGGGTCCCCTGTCCTGGGGGGAGATCAGACGTCGAGGAGGGGGGTGGCCCTGTGCAGAGGTGAGAGGCACTGTCTCAGTTGGGCAGTGTGGGGTGCAGCGGACTGTTAGCACTCTGCTCTTGGGGGGATCGTTGATTGGGCTGGAGGAGGGCAGAGTATTGCAGCCAAGGGCAACATGTTCAGCGCCCCAAGGAAAAATCGTCACCCCCAGCTATGTATCCCGGGCTCCACTTTCCCATCCGCAGGCCTGAGACCGGCATAACAGGTGCTGCTGAGTAGAAGGGAGGGAAGAGAGTGGACACATGTCTGTTCTCCTCCTCTTCTTGTTGCTGGCCTGGAAGTGACGTGTATGACTGGGATCACGCTGACAGTTTCCCTGGCCATCAAGACCTGTAAAGAATGTAATGCAGAGCGATGTGCACTGCATTACATTACATTCAGTGGAGCACAGGGGACGCATCCAGGGTGTTAAAGACCCTGGATGTTTCATTAAAGAGAACCTGTCGCCAAAAAAACACAAAAACACCACATAGGGGACTTTGTCATGTGATTTAAAAAAAAGTAAAACATGATTTTTTCACCCCCACATATACGCACGTATAAACGTAAATTTACGCTGTAGGGCACCTACTCCTGAAACAGTTGATTGCGATACACGTTTTGCAAAAGCATTTGACACAGTTCCCCATAAGCGTTTACTATACAACGTAAGGTCCATTGGCATGGACCATAGGGTACATGGAGTGAAAACTGGCTACAAGGGCAAGTTCAGAGGGTGGTGATAAATGGGGAGTACTCGGAATGGTCAGAGGTGGGTAGTGGGGTCCTATTTAATTTGTTCATAAAAGACCTGGAGGATGGGGTAAACAGCTCAATCTCTGTATTTGCAGACGATACTAAGCTAAGCAGGGCAATAACTTCTCCGCAGGATGTGGAAACCTTGCAAGAAGATCTGAACAAATTAATGGGGTGGGTAACTACATGGCAAATGAGGTTCAATGTAGAAAAATTTAAAATAATGCATTTGGGTGGCATAAATACGAATGCAATCTACTCACTGGGGGAGAACCTCTGGGGGAAGCTAGGATGGAAAAGGACCTGGGGGTCCTAGTAGATGATAGGCTCAGCAATAGCATGCAATGCCAAGCTGCTGCTAACAAAGCAAACAGAGTATTGGCATGCATTAAAAATGGGATTAATTCCACAGATAAAACAATAATTCTCCCGCTCTATAAGACTCTGGTCCGGCCTCACCTGAAGTATGCTGTCCAGTTCTGGGCACCAGTCCTCAGGAAGGATGTACTGGAAATGGAGCGAGTACAAAGAAGGGCAACAAAGCTAATAAAGGGTCTGGAGGATATTAGTTATGAAGAAAGGTTGCGAGCACTGAACTTATTCTCTCTGGAGAAGAGATGCTTAAGAGGGGATATGATTTCAATTTACAAATACCATACTGGTGACCCCACAATAGGTATAAAACTTTTTTGCGGAAGGGAGTTAAATAAGACACGTGGCCACTCACTAAAATTAGAAAAAAAGAGGTTTAACCTTAAACTGCGTAGAGGGTTCTTTACTGTAAGAGCGGCAAGAATGTGGAATTCCCTTCCACAGGCGGTGGTCTCAGCGGGGAGCATCGATAGTTTAAAAAACTATTAGATAAGCACCTGACCGACCACAACATACAGGGATATACAATGTAATACTGACATATAATCACACACATAGGTTTGACTTGATGGACTTGTGTCTTTTTTCAACCTCACCTTTAAAGTAACTATGTAATGTTACATATTGCCGTGCATGCCGGAATGAGAGCAATAATTCTAGCACCAGACCTCCTTCATAAGGCTAAATAAAACTTTATTAAAAAAATGGCTCCTAACTTTTTTAGCTGGCTGACTCTAAAGTACACCAGCTTGAAAGAAATAAAGAGGCTGCCATTGATGGCCTACTTCTAGAAATCCTAGTTGTCTGTCTATCTCTGGCTTCAATACATTCGAGTCATGAATTCGAAATTATTATGCAGCAATAGAAAGAATGGGAAAATGACAATTGCCTTTTAGTCTAGTGAAGCCAAGACATCTGTAGACTTCCAGGGTCTACAGATACAGCTTTTCATTCTTTAACATTATTACTGCTTATATGGTACTGTAAAATAAACCTAAGCTATGCATGCCAGGTCTAAGACTGTGATGATTTCATATAAAACTACATAAGGTGTGACAATGCACAGTCCTTGGAAATATGTACCATGTGTGAGGAGACATCTGACAAGGAAATATCTATTCAGGCACATGTTCCATAGAATTCACAAGAATGTTCTTCTTAACTTTATATTCTTTTTATTTAACCTTCAGAGTCTTCAGACCATCTCATACATTGTTTCTACTGGGAATATTCAGTCACATATGTTAGTTTTCTAACACCTGCTCCTCTTATAACATTGATAGTTCATGTTAAACCATGCTATTTTATAGTACTATTTTTATTCACTAGATTTTATCATTATTTTCAGTACCACCAAAATGATTACTTTTTAATGGTACATAAAATCAATAATATATAAAAGTGCTGGGCATATACAATATAGTGCAAATTATAAACAACAAAGGAAAGCTAGTAAATTCAATTATATCAATAAAAAATGTCCAGTGAAAGTGAAAAAAAGTGCCAAATGTGAACAATCTAAAATCTTCAGTAAGTATCCATATTTTCATACACCAATGTGTACCTCCACCAAAAACTAAATGGTTCCTTATTACCATAACGCTTTGGCCCCCTATTATAGAGCAGTCAAAACAAGGTTGTTTTACGGCCAGGCTTCTACCACAGAGCTGCCCACAATCTCCAGTTCAGGTCAAGATTCACGGATCACCCTCCGGTTCAACAGTGTATGTTAATTAAAAGTATAACCAGGGGAACTGCATAGTGTAAAACTGATAAAAAGCTCTTCTGATTTATTTAAACCAAGTAACATAGTTAAAAAAGCAGTAAAAACAGCACATACGTGAATTGTGGCTGGTCCTAATAGAGGGGTGGGCAACTTCCAGGTTCACAGAGCATGATGACGTCACAAACTTAGACCCCACCTTAAGCATTTTGCTACAAATAGCATCTTCAGGGCTATGAACGCCATGTTTATTCATCATACTTATATAGTAGGGGAACACCTGGAAATAGGGAAGCTGGAAGGAAGTCACTCTCCACAACCAAGCCTCGATCTGAATCAAAACCACTGTCATTGTCTGAAAGCTAGAAGTTCTAAGCAGAACTAGTAGCCATCATCAAGCCTCACTATGGGGCACAGCAAACAAGTTCCTGTATTAAAAATAAATGTAAAACACCGCGCTAACTAGTATGGCTAACAGGAGCTGCTGCATACATTCTGACAAAAACAGTGAACATAAATAAGAAAAAATGCAGCGCATACTACATAAGTGAATAATCAAAACAGCTAGAGTTGTGAATGGGTGCTAGAAAAATATTATCAAGCCAAGGATGGATTGAACATAAAGTCCATAAATGAATGTGAATGTCCCACTACACAGGAAATGGGGGTACTCCAGGGGTTGGTGGTATTCGGATGGTTGTCAGAAGTCACCTTGCATCCTAACCCGACCTCTCAGCTGGACGAACCAATAATGGCAGAAATAAAAAAGGAGACACGTTTTTATTTGTATACGGTTGTTTTATCAATAAAGTCACCCCTTTTTTACCTGCACTATGTGGAGGCATATCTTTTTTCTTTTTACATCCCCTGAATGAGGTTAAGTGCCTCCAACTGCTCCACCGACTTTTTGGCCCTCCTGGTTCACGCCTTGGCCGTCCACTGTGAGGACCTACCTGGTGGTTCCTGGAGATCCAGGCAGACTGCAGCCCAGAGGATCTGAGTGCCAAGACCTTCTACTCCACGTCTTTGGTGGCATACTGCGCTTGCGATTCCCTGTCGCTGACACGGGAATCCACGGGATCTGGTAAGAGTCTCCTTTTTTTATTTCTGCCATTATTGGTTCGTCCAGCTGAGAGGTCGGGTTAGGATGCAAGGTGACTTCTGACAACCATCCGAATACCACCATCCCCTGGAGTACCCCCATTTCCTGTGTAGTGGGACATTCACATTCATTTATGGACTTTATGTTCAATCCATCCTTGGCTTGATAATATTTTTCTAGCACCCATTCACAACTCTAGCTGTTTTGATTACTCACTTATGTAGTATGCGCTGCATTTTTTCTTATTTAAGTTCCTGTATTGCCTAAAGCCAGAAGTTGTAAGAAGCTTGACTATGGATACTATAGTGCTCCTTACAGCTTTCGGCCAATGACGGTGGTTTTGATTCAGAGAGAGGCTTGGTTGTGGATAGTGACTTCCTTTTAGTTTCCTTATTTCCAGGTGTTTCCCTGCTATATAAAGCGTGATAACCAAACCTGGCGTCCATGCCCTGGAAGATGCTATTTGTATCGCATCACGTAGGGCGGAGTCTAAGTTTGTGATGCCATCGCGCACTGTAAACCTGGAAGCAGCCCGCCCCTCATTTGGGACCATGAGTCCGGACCTGAAGTGGCGATTGTGGGCAGCTCTGTGGTGGAGGCCTGGTTATATAACAAGCTTGTTTTGACTGCTCTATAAAAGGGGGTCAAAGCATTCTGGTAAGCAGGAGCCATTTCGTGTTTGGTGGAGGTACACATTGGTGTATGACTATATGGACACTTGCTGAAGATTTCATATCATTCATATTTGGCACTTTATTGGACTGTTTTTGTTTTCACTGTACTTTATTTATTACAATAATTGAATTCACTCGTTTTCTTTGTTATTTATAATCTGCACTATACTCAGTGGCGGTGCATCCATTAGGGCCGCCCCCTCTGTCATGCCACGCCATTACATGAATCTATCCATGGCCACTGTAGCCATCTCCTATTCAGGCGTCCGGCCCCTTTTCGGAGGGGAAGGCGAATGAATTACATCGGCGGGGGTGGTTTTTTTTTAAGCACCTGATTAGAGCCATAAGCTCTAATAGGGTTCAAAAAGGTGGAATTGGAGCGCAGAGCATTGCCCTCGGAGCCCACCCAGGTGTGTTAGAAAAGCGAATGAACACTGAACTGCCTTCAGCCAATCAGGTGACGGGTCTAATGCCCGTCACCTGATTGGCTGAAGGCACAGGCGCTTCGATTGGAAGCCTAGCAGGCAGAAGGAAGAGACAAATGGAGGACACAGGAGCCGCCCCCTGACCCGTTGCTCATCCCACTATCCCACAGCGAGGGGGGGGGGGTCACAGTGGCTGTATTTGATGGGGCACAGTGGCTGCATTTTATGGAGCACCATGGCTGCATTTGATGGGTACAGTAGCTGCGTTTGGGCCACAGTGGCTGCATTTGATGGTACAATGGCTGCATTTGATGGGCACAGTGAGGCTGCAATTGATGGGTTTTTTTTCAGTATTTTTCAGAATTTTTCAGTTTGTTTGCCCCCTCCCAAAAAATTTGAGCACCAGCCGCCACTGACTATATTGTATATGCACAGTACTTTTGGATATTAGCTGTTGTGACTAATTTATATCTTTTAATGTGCTTGCTGCTATATTCTTATTAGGTTTTACTTTTAGTGCAGTTGCAAGGTTTTCTCTGTACATAAAATCATTATCATATGAATATCAAATAGATTAACAGCACAGCTGCCAGCACTGAAATTTGAACACAAACAAGCAAACAAACAATATATTGGTAGTACAGCACCTTGTAATAACTAATTCCTCCTATTTGTGATCTCTGGTTTTGATGTGTAGATCACATATGGGGTGATTAGTTACTACAAAGCGCTGCACTACCTATATGAATTACCTTAGTATTGTATTTTTATTTGCCCTTTTATTTTATACATTCATATGCTTATTGTATTTGTAATTTTATTAGGTATGATTTCTTTCAATCATACTATGCATTGTATCATTTTTTTGTTGTTTTTATTATACTCCATGTATTTTATTATATTTATATGGTACACTTTTTTTTAACCCAGGATCCTCCTCACTAATATTATTTAATTGCTACTGCTGATAATGCCAATATTATAATTATTCTTAAAATATTTATTTATTAAGGATGATAATGCCAATATTACAAAATGTTCTTAAAATAACAGTCCAGTATTACTCTATCCATATTCTTACTAATTTTTAAAATGCCCTCACTGGTTTTGGTGATTTTTTTATTTGTATATTTATTATTATTATTATTATTATATTTTTTTATCTGTTATATTACATGTCTGCCCTGGCTGGAGAAGGGGAGGGGTCTAGCCCATGAAACACTTTACCTTCTGTTAATTCTTTCTCTTTAAAATAAACCTATATCTGGACTCGAATATTACAGCGTGGTGCTTAAATTCTATTTATTTATCTATTAAAATTTTTATCCAAAGAACCTAAATAAATAATTAAATACATTAAATTGTAAAAAAAAAAAAATCCCTATTGTCCTGTATACACGGTCGGATTTTCCAACGGAAAATGTGTTGACGGAAATTCCGATCGTGTGTGGGCTCCATCGGACTTTTTCCGTCGGAATTTCCGACACACAAAGTTTGAGAGCAGGATATAAAATTTTCCGACAACAAAATCCGATCGTTTAAATTCTGATCGCGTGTACACAAATCCAATGCACAAAGTGCCACGCATGCTCAGAATAAATTAGGAGAGGAAAGCTATTGGCCACTGCCCCTTTTTTAGTCCCGACGTACGTGTTTTACGTCACCGTGTTCAGAGCAATCAGATTTTCAGACAACTTTGTGTGACCGTGTGTATGCAAGACAAGTTTGAGCCAACATCCGTCAGAAAAAATCAATGGATTTTGTTGTCGGAATGTCCGATCAATATCCGACCGTGTGTATGGGGCATATTACTTTTTGTTAATACTGGAAACGGTTTGCCTTTCTCACTGATTTCCTGCTTTTATTGAGTGTTTTGCATAGCAGGCTGAATTGGCTGCGATTCTGTCCATGATTTCCAAACGCCCAGGTGTGAATGACAAATCGCACATTTCAGATGCCATTCAATTGAATGGCACCTTAAAACGCAGTTCGTTTCTGCCTGCTATTGAAACCGCCCATGTGTGAATGCAAGAAAACATGGAACCTTTTTGAAGAAAACAGATACTATAATGAAGGCACCTAAAAACACAGTGCGGTTCTGCTGTGACTGTCACACGATAAATCGCAGCAAACTGCATTGTGTGGAGCATGTCGCCCCAAAAACAGGTCCTCAATTTTTTTGGGATGACAAGCTTCACGCAATGCAGTTTGCCCCGATTGCAGCATGAGTTATTGCGGCAGAACCGCACCACGTTTTTAGGTAAATGGCATCTGAAATGTGCGTTTTGCGATTTGTCTTTCACACCCGGGTGTTTTGAAATTACGGGCAGTCGATGCTGCCCTCGATTCAAAACGCCCATGCGTGAATGAAGCCTTTTATACTCTTCTGTGCAGTAGATTCACAAATGCAATTGTTCACTTGTGTATGTATGCTTCAACCTTCAATAAAAAACACAAACCCATTTACTGAATTTGGAGCAGTCCTATGTGTCTGAATAGCACAGAATTCAAATACAAATGCAGTGTTCAGAGATAATGCACACTTTCACAAGCCCTAAATTCTGCATAGCTCTTCCAGAACCATACATCCAAGTGAATGTATAATATTAATGTATAATATAACATTATATTAAAAAACAATACATAATATTAATATATATTTATTTTTCTAATTTATATTTATAATATATATTTATATATAAACTTCAAGTTTAATATGAAAAAAATTCAGTATGATAACCAAATTATCCAGAAAACAATACAAATTATGGAAAAAAAAAAAAAGCAATAAACGTTCTCTTCCACTAAGTCGAAACAGAACAACGTGCATCTACAGATGTGTTTTTGGAGGTGTATTTGCATAAGGACACATACACCTTCCTTCGTAGCTTTCATGACCAAACCAATAAGGTATCAGTATGTGTCTGATAAACGAACCATCTATGTTACCAGTGCAACCCATTCGATTTCATTTTGTAGCTTTAGAAACGGCTTCCTGCTATAGTCACCATAGATTGCCAGACACCTGTTTCCTTGCTTTATGAACTGTTTTTAACCGTGTTTGTTATTTAATCTCATAATTGTTGTCTTACCAAATAGTTGAAGTACTTAACTCACACACAAATGTGCAATTGTTTCCCTTTCATAAAAAAAAAAATGATTTAACAATGCAGGCTTTTATTCTCATGAATCATTATTTTTCTAGTGTTATTTTTTACCCACTATAAGCAGACCTTGTTCATCCTACCTGCAACACAACCATAGAATTAGAGCCACTTAGGCTGGCAACACACTGTTAGGCTGCATTTATTTGCATGGGCGTTTAGCCACGGTGCGAATCCCAGTGGCAGGAATCTACTGATTCCTGCCGCTGGGTTTGACAGCTGTGAGCGGCTAGCTGTGGCTGCTGAGCCACACAAAGTGTGTCCTGCCGTGATCACCGCAGGTAATCGCTGGCTATGAGAATAGCCAGGAATAGTGGCAGCCGCTGACAACCTGCTCTCCAGTGATGGTGAACCTTGGCACCCCAGATGTTTTGGAACTACATTTTCCATGATGCTCACCTATGCTGCAGAGTGCATAAGCATCATGGGAAATGTAGTTACAAGGTTTGCCATTACTGCTGCTGTCAAACTGGGCAGCAGAATCAGATTCCAACCACTGAGATTTGCACCGTGGCTAAACATCTGTGCGAATGCAGCCTAACTAACGGATTCCTCCATTCACACAAACAAGGTAGATAGAGGAATCCCCCCTATTAGGACAACGCAGCATTGGCTGATCGAGAACATTTTTCCAAAATGACCCTTTGACAGAAGTCGATCAAACAATCATTTTCTGTCAAGCGGGGATGGCCACACTGAGCGAAATTTGACTAGTGCATGGTCAGCTTTAGATGCCTGAGATATTGGGGATGATTTACTAAAGGCAAATAGGCTGTTCACTTGGCAACGGAGTTTGCACTTTGAAAGAGAATTTTCCTTTAGTTTAGTGAATGTGATGAAAATTCATGCTGCAAACAATACCCAAACACGAGCAAGGAAAAAAAAATTGTATTTTTGCTTGCATGTGTGTTGGCTGATGGAAGTCAGTAGAGCCTTATGCCCCGTACACACGATTGGAAATTCCGCCAGCAAAAGTCCGATGTGAGCTTTTGGTCGGAAATTCCGACCGTGTGTATGCTCCATCGGACTTTTGCTGGCGGATTTTTCGCCAGCAAAAGATTGAGAGCATGTTCTCTATTTTTACGACGGAAAAAGTTCCTATCGGAAATTCCGACCGTCTGTAGCAATTCCGACGCGCAAAATTCCTACGCATGCTCGGAAACAATTCGACGCATGCTCGGAAGCATTGAACTTCATTTTCTCGGCTTGTCGTAGTGTTGTACGTCACCGCGTTCTTGACAGTTGAAAGTTCAGAGAACTTTTGTGTGACCGTGTGTATGCAAGGCAAGCTTGAGCGGAATTCCGTCGGAAAAACCATCCAAGGTTTTTCCCACGAAAATTCTGATTGTGTGTACAGGGCATAACCTTGTTCTCTAAGCTAAGTGAACATTCCCTTTACAGTTGCAAATTCCCTTGCAAAGTTAACAACCTATTTGCCTTTAGTAAAAAAAAATAACATTGCATTCAAGATATCAATTATGTGATAACTTTTATGAATTGACTTCGATCTAAAAGTACTAGCAAAATCGATATAAAAAACACATGTGGTACAATAAACTAATTAGTACAATAAAGCATTTAGCAAATAAAAATATAAACTTAAAAAAAATGAGCAAATGCCCAGTAATGAAAATACTGCAGCCTAATGCTGACTGAATTGACTCCACTGCCATATAAAGTCCAGAGTCCCATGACCATCATTTTGTCCCAGGTCCAGGTATTAGGCTAGCCATTATACCAATATAATGCTACGCTACAATAATGTAATCATACAGTAACCGTACTAAACCATAATATTACTGGCTGCAGTTAAATAGTGGTGATGGGATATACTATTCTTATATAAAAAATCTAGTGAATATAATAATGCAATCGTATGCGATTATAAGTTGCGATCATGAACAATAAAAATTGCATTCCTGTGCGATCCTCCCAATGACAACCTGTGTAGCATACACACACACACACACACACACACACACACACACACACACGTAGCATTCATATGCAATAGAGAAATTTGCAACCCTGTGCGATAATTGCAGTGACAAGCGATAAACGAGCACTTTACTGTTATATCATCTTTTTTATAATCTGCAATGAGCACCAGAAGAATGGAGTAGTTATGAATGGACTTTATGCTGCGATTTTATGGACACAGATTAGTGCATGAATTAGTTTGGCACAAGAGCACTTTAAACACAGTTCACTTTATTTCTATATTGATTATTGTATATTGATGCACTTTTATATAGATTTATGTAAATTACAGATTGTCACTGCAATTATCGCAGTATTGCAATTATCGCACAGGGTTGCAAGTTTCTCTATTGCATATGAATGCTACGTGTGTGTGTGTGTATGCTACACAGGTTGTCATTGGGAGGATCGCATAGGATTGCAATTTTTATTGTTCATGATCGCAACTTATAATCGCATAAGATTGCATTATTATATTCACTAGATTTTTTTTATATAGGAATAGTATATCCCACCACCACTATTTAACTGCAGCCAGTAATATTATGGTTTAGTATGGTTACCGTATGATTACATTTGGATAGCGCAGCATTACATTGGCATAAAACTTTTTGGCATGGGCATATGGGACGTGATCAATGCTAGCAGCTGTCCTTTAATCATCTCTAATTATCATTTGGATTTTCACATGGTAGCTTGCAAAATTCTGTTTATTTTTTATTAGGCTAGCCATACATGATACACTTTTCTTGACCGTATAACATGAGGTTAAACCTAAACTTTCAATTTGTATGGGCAGGCTCATGCACTATATAGGTAAATCTAAAGGAAATTGAATAAGAAAATTGTATAATGTATGGCCAGCCTTAGTCTTTTAAAAAGATCTATAATATGATTTGTGATTCCTCTTCATCACTGACCAGCCTAACCAGTTTTATGTACCCACCACGTTGGCAGCATGCATCGTCATCATACCGCTACAACACAACAGAGCTCAGACAGCCCACATGTCCTCCAAGTGTAACAGCTGGAACATCCAAAACCCCATTAGCATCAGCTTGGAGGCATCATCCAACCCCGGGCCATCGGTGTCATAAAATTCTCAGCAACTAGACAACTAGCATTATTTCAGTCGCCTATTTTACCTAAATTAATACACAAATTTGATTCTGGTCGAAACCCCCAATACGTTTTCATCTTACCTCTCTCAGCCTGTTGAGCTGTCATCCACCGCATGTCTGGAAAGGAAACACAAACAGGTTAGATCCCATTGCAACCACTCCCTGGGTTACTCATTCACAATCACAGAAATCACACACTCTCACTGACAGATGTTGCATTGCGGAGACTGTCAGGCAATGAATGGTTAAGCCATGCCAGCCTGTAGGCTGCTTTCTCTGCAAGAGTTTGGAAGGCACAATGCCAGCCTGCAGGGCCCAGAACCCCTCTCACCATATCATACCACAGCACTCACCTCCACCTTTCCCCGTGCCATCTTTTCTAACTTTTTCCAGTCAATTTCATAGCCCAGCAAGGGCTGAAATAGGCCAAACAGCAGCAATGGCAGCCACATTTGTGGAGTCAGGTTTCTGCTTTGTTAGAGAGGAGAAGGCAGGCAGATGAGGAAGTTCAGCAGATTGTGTGTTATGTTTGTGTGTGTGCCACGTCACATAGACTAGTGAATGAGGAGGGACATAGAGAGGAGGAGATGCAACCCTCCACATTTCTTTCTATAACCCCCCCCTGGGAAGAAACATATCATTAACACTGTGTATTCCCCCAGGACTATGTTTTCTGAAGTCACAGATGTCAGCTGCAATAGATAAGTACACATTGCAGGAGCCTGCAGCCCACTACACATTACTACAACATAGCTCCCTACTGTCCCTCATTTCGAGGGACTGTCCTTCTTTTCACACCATTTGTCCCTTGTGCATCCTCAGTTGTCCCTCTTTTTGGTCTAATGTGTACATTTTTGCACAAAATGTACCATTTTACTACCAAACGTGGTATACTACACTAAACTTTTTATCCAGCCTCTACATTACTGCATTTGTTATTTTGAAAAGCTAATATAAAGGAAGCCAAAAAAGCACTTGCGTGGTTTAGCCCATCGTTTTTTGTATATTAGATCTTTGTGGATGTGTACCTGTGGGCATGGCAGGGAAGTGTCCTTTGCCTACATGCTATGTGCTAGAAGGTGTCCCTCTTTATCGTTTCAGAAAGTTGGGGGGGGGGGGGGGGTGTTACAAGCTGTATTGGGTTTGTAATTTTCTTGGAGATACATAGGTTTCCTAGTAATCATTTACTCTAAGTAGACCAATTTGTGAGAAATGCCTTTAGAACCAAATACCTAAAAAGCTTTGGAGAACAGTTATATACACTAACTGGCCACTTTATTAGGTACACCATTTCAATTGCTTGGTAACACAAATTACTAATCAGCCAATCACATGGCAGCAACTCAATGCATTTAGGCATCTAGATGTGGTGAAGACAGGGCTTTTTTTCTCAGAGAATAGGTGCAGGAAATCAACCATGGCCGCCACACACACATACCTGACAAATGGCATCAAATAGTAGCTCTTCCCTCTGCATACAACCCCCTCCCTCCACTGCCCTCATCTTCTCCCCCCTACTTAAAAGCTCCACCATCTGTCATATTTCTTACCTGTGTTGCAATATTAAGCTGAAGCACCTATCCGGCTGTAGTACCTCCCAGCATACTATACTATACTACAGTCACTTGCAAGGGAGATCATGCAGTAGGAGCATCAACAACTGGTCAACAGGGAAAAAATGGAGACCACAGAGGGTGCAGCCTAACACACACCCTCTCCGGCCCATGACTGCACTGAACCCTGGGCACCTGTTCTGTATCTCCCTTGTCCCTGTCCGGCACTCAGTGAGAACTACGCAGGAGATCTGACCTGTGGGAGATACTGACAGATAAGCTATGACTTGGTAACACTGAAGTCCAGCTTCTGCGTTTACAAGTGATAGTGGTGAGCAGGGAGCAGAAGACCTGAGCCAGAGGTGGTGGAACTGAGTTCCCCCTAGTTCCTGCTGAAAAAAAAGCCCTGGGTGAAGATGACTTGCTTAAAGTGGGGTTCCACCCAAAAAACAAAAATACCTGGAAAAAATCTAAAAACAAAAAACAAAAAAACATTTGGATATTTTTTTTTTTTCACTTACCTCTAAATGCCTGTTGCTAGGTGGTCCCTCGTAGTCTGCCTGTTCCTTTGCCTGGGCTGGTGACATCACTTCCCCCCAGGCACAGGAAGGGCTCCGCTCTGCTCCCTCCCTCCTGCCAATCATCTGGGAGCCATTACAGGTCCCAGGTGATTGAGCGGCCAATCACGGCGCGCGGCGCCGCTCGTGCATGCGCAGTGGGTGCCAGGCTTTGAAGCCACAGCCCAGCGCCCACAGTTGAAATGCCGGCACCGACGAGCGGAGGGGGGGGACAAGCGGGGCCTCGATCCCCCGCATCGCTGGACCCAGGGACAGGTGAGTGTCCAATTAAAAGTCAGCAGCTGCAGTATTTGTAGCTGCTGACTTTTAATTTTTTTTTTTTTGATGGCCCCCTGGGTGGAACTCCTCTTTAAGTTAAAACCAAGCATCAGAATGGGGAAGAAAGGAGATTTAAGTGACTTTGAACGTGGCATGGTTGTTGGTGCCAGACAGGCTGGTCTGAGTATTTCAAAAACTGCTGATCTACTGGGATTTTGACACACAACCATCTCTAGGCTTTACAGAGAATGGTGGGAAAAAGAGAAAATATCCAGTGAGCAGCAGTTGTGTGGAGGAAAATGCCTTGTTAATAGATAATAGAAAGGCAACAGTAACTCAAATAACCACTCGTTACAACCAAGGTATGCAGAATACCATCTCTGAATGCACAGCATGGTCCCCCGTAGCCCTAAACCCTGCACTCTGTACATGGTGCACCCCTAAACCTTGCACTCTCTACACAGCGCACCTCTGAACTCTGCACTCTGTATGTAGCACATTCCTGAACTCTGCACTCTGTATGTAGCACATCTTTGAACTCAGCACTCTGTACATAAAACATCCCTAAACCCTGCAC
Source organism: Lithobates clamitans (assembly GCA_037952925.1). Classification (NCBI taxonomy): domain Eukaryota; kingdom Metazoa; phylum Chordata; class Amphibia; order Anura; family Ranidae; genus Lithobates; species Lithobates clamitans. Next base: position 1,934,049 of record JBBGZY010001065.1, read on the forward strand.
TCTATGTAGCACACCCCTGAACTCTTCACTCTGTATAAATTGCACTCCTGAACTCTGCATTCTGTGCGTAGAGCACCCCTGAGCTCTGTACATGGTGCACCCCTGAACACTGTACTCTGTATGTAGCACACCGCTGAACCCTGCACTCTGTACGTAGCACACCATTAAAAACTGCACTCTGTGCATAGTGTACCCCTGAACTCTGCACTCTGTAAATAGCGCACTCCTTAACTCACCACTCTATACATAGGGCACCCTTGAACTCTGCATCCCATGCATAGAACCATAGTACAATCTGTACACAGCACAACCCTAAGCCATGCAATCTGTACATAGTTAACTCCTGAACCTTGCACTCTGTATGCAATGCACTCCTTAAACCTGCATTCTGTAGCACACCTCTGAACTCTGCACTCCGTACATAATGCACCCCTGAACTCTTCACTCTGTGTGTAGCACACCCCTGAACTCTGTACATAGTGCACCCCTGAAACCTGCACACTGTACGTAGTGAACCCTTGAACCCTGCACTCTGCACATAGTGCACCCCTGAACCCAGCAATCTGTACGTATATTACCCTTGAACTCTGCACTCTGTGCATAGCGCACCCCTAAACCCTGCACTTTGTATATAGCTTACTTCTCAACCCTGCTATCTGTACGCAGCACACCCCTGAGCTCTGCACACCTCTGAATTCTGCACACTGTATATAGCGCACTCCTGAACTCTGTACTTTGTACGTAGCACAAGTACACTCCTGAACACTGAACATTTTGTATCCTTTCTATTTTATTTTAGCGTTGCCCTAAACTGTGCACTCTGTACATGGTGCACCCCTAAACCTTGCACTCTGTACACAGCGCACCTCTGAACTCTGCACTCTGTATGTAGCACACCCCTGAACTGTGCATTCTGTGCATAGCACGCCCCTGAACTCTGCACTCAGTACATGGTGCACCCTTCAAGACTGTACAAAGAGCACCCCTAAACCCTGCACTCTGTACATAGCGAAATTCTTAACCCTGCACTCTGTATACAGTGCTCTGCACTCTGTATGTACCACACCTCCGAACCCTGCACTCTGTATATAGGGCACTCCTGAACGCTGCACTTTGTACATAGCACACCCCTAAATCCTGTATGTAGCACAACCTTGAACTCTGCACTCTGTGCAAAACACACCCCTGAACTTTGCATTCTGTACATAGCATACTCCTGAACCCTGCAATATGTACATAGCATACCCCTGAACCCTGCACTCTGTACATAGCACACTCCTGAATCCTGCATTTTGTACATAGTGCCCCCCTCAACCCTGCACTCTGTACAAAGAGCACCCCTAGACCCTGCACTCTGTACATAGCACTATTCTTACTCTGTACATGGCACACCCTGAACTCTGCACTCTGTACACAACAGACTGATGACCTCTACACTCTGTGCATAACACATCCCTGAACTCTGCATTCTGTACATATTGTACCCCTGAACTCCTTATGTAGGGCACCTCACCCTGTACTCTGTACATAGTGCACCCCTAAACCCTGCACTCTGTAAATAGCACACTCCTGAACCCTCCTTTCTGTACGCAGCGCACCCCAAAACCCTACACTCTGTACATAGCGCACTTCTCAACTTTGCACTCTGTACACAACACACCCCTGAGCTCTGCACTCTGTATGTAGCACGCCTCTGAACTCTGAACTCAGTGCACCCCTGAACACTGCACTCTGTACAAAGTGTACACCTGAACTCTGCACTCTGTGTGTAGCGCACCCCTGAACGCTGCACTCTGCATGTAGCATACCTACTGAACTCTGTATGTAGCACTCCCCTGAACTCTGCACTTTGTACATAACACACCCCTGAACTCTGCATTCTGTATATAGTGTACCCCTGAACAATGTGCGTAGCGCACCTCCAAACCCTGTACTCTGTACATAGCCTACCCCTGAACCCTGTACTCTGTGTTCAGTGCACCCTTGAATCCTGCACGCTATGCAAAGTGCACCCCTGAACTCCCCACTTTGTACTTAGCACACTCTTGAACCCTGCACTCTATACAACGAGGACACCCTCAAACTCTGCACTCTGTGCATAGCGCACCTCTGAAGCCTGCACTCTGTATATGGCGCACCCCTAAACCCTACACTCTGTACATAGCACACTCCTCAATCTTTCACTTTGTATACAGTTCACCTCTGAGCTCTGCACCCTCCATGTAGCATACCTCTGAACTCTGCACTCTGTACATAGTGCACTTCTGAGCTCTGTATGTAGCATACCCCTAAACTCTGCACTCTGTACACAGTGCACTCCTGGACCCTGCATTCTGTATGTAGTGCACCCCTGAACAATGCACTCTGTACATAGCACACCCCTAAACCCTGCACTCTATACACAGTTCACTCCTGAACTCTGCATTTTGTGCGTAGCACACCCCTGAACTCTGCACTCTGTGGGGTTCATTTTTTAAAACTGGAGAGCAAAAGTTATAGCGTCTACAAAATAAGGGATAGATTTAGGGACTTTACATTTTTTTAAATTGTATTTACTGGTAATGGCGGCGATCTGCGATTTTTAGCAGGACTGCGACATTGCGGCTGTCAAATCTGACCTGAAGTGACACTTTTTGGGGTCTAGTGACACCAATACTGTGATCAGTGCTAAAAAAATGCACCGATAAACGTATAAATTACACTGGCAGGGAAGGGGTTAACACTAGGGGCCATCAAAGGGTTAACTGTGTTCCCTGGGTGTGTTCTAACTGTGTGGGGGATGGGCTCACTGGGACAACACAGAGATCGCTGTTCCTGATTACTTGAAACAGCCGGTCTCAGTGTTGTCCCCTGTCAAAATGGGGATCCAGCTTGTTTACATAGGCTGATCCCTGTTGGCCCTCTGTGGAGCAATCGTGGGTTGCCGGCAGACATTGAGTCAGCAGGACCCGCGGGCATGCTCCCCCGACGTGAAGCTGGCACATGCCCACAGTATCATATGCACGGAACGACATACAGGTACGTTGTTTCACGCAGCCAGGCCGCCTTGCCACAGTATATGTGCAATGGGCATTCCGCAAGTGGATAAAGATGCCTTATTAGACAATGTAAACACCAACCCATAAGATGACAAACAACTGAATTTTAGTAATGCTAAACCCAATTATAACTGGTGCAAACAAGGTTAAAAATATCGACATCAACTAACCCAAAAATAAAGGAGTATGTGGAGATGTCTAGAGAATGCGAGATATATCTACACAGGGCTGTTAGAAATCATGGGGCCCCATACAGCCTATTTCACAGGGTTCCCCCCACCCCCTGGCTGAAAGTGACTGAGGGCATAGATTTTTTTAGTCTCTTTCTCTCCTGCAGCAGCTGCACAGATGAATGAACAGGAAGCACTCTACAGCTTCATGCTCATTCACAAACAGAAGCATAGTAAACACAGTTTATTATGCTTCAGTGTTGAATGGACACAGGAGTAATTGGTACCGATTGCTCACTGTGGTTATTCAGGAAAAGAAGGGGCCAGTAAATTACATATTTACCGGCCCCTTCTCCCACGCTCCATCCTGAAACATCTCCTTGTGTGTCCATAGCAGCTTCCGGGGAGAAGAAAGGAGGGAAGCCGGAAGTGCTGTGGAGGAAAGGGGTACAGGGGTCCGGACAACAGATGGAAGAGGCACATGTGCTAGGGCCAATTTCTGTGCACTGCAGGCCAAGGGAAAAGCTGGCAGCACTGCAGGGGCAGGCAGAAGAGTATTGTGTCTGCAATAAGGCAGTACAGCTGGCCCTCCTGCAGGTGCCCAGCCCCCCCCTTTGAACTGATGGGGCCGGGCCCAGTACAGGAGGGCTGGCTGTACTGCCTTATCACCAGCCCTATATATACAGGATCTCTGAAAGGCACAGGAGCACTTTAAAAAAGGTCAAGGTATCATTGGCAGCCCAAGTACATGATATCTTTTTAGGAATACACCTGCTGGAGATACTATAAGCGTTTTTGAACTTCTTTGAGAAAAGAGGTCATATATTTCCAGTCATTCACTCTTTGAACATGATTTGCACCAAGCTCTTTTATCTGGACAGTTTTTTTATGAAATTTAACACACAAATGTTTATTCTTGAGATTTATTTGTTTTGTATGAGCGCATGTAGTCTTCAATATGTTCTGAGAACATCTCTAGATTTTGAAGAATGATGACGCGCAGCTGCTTTTGTTTTAGGTTTTTTTTTCTAATGCCGCATACACACGAGCAGAATGTCCCACAGAAAAAGTCCGACGGGAGCTTTTCATCCTATATTTCCGATCATGTGTATGCCCCATCGGACTTTTTTTGTCGAACATTCTGACGGACCTAGAAAGAGAACAAAATTTTTCCAACAGACCAATTCCTATTGGGAAAACCGCTCGTCTGTATGCTGTTCCAACGTACCAAAAACGGCGCATGCTCTGAAGCAAGTACGAGACGGAAGCTATTGGCTACTGGCTATTGAACTTCCGTTTTCTAGTCCCGTTGTACGTGTTGTATGTCATCGCGTTCTGGACGGTTGGAATTTGGTGTGACCGTGTGTAGGCAAGACAGCTTGAGCGGAATTCCGTTGGAACTTCGTCGGAAAAACCTTCAGAGTTTATTCCGACGGGAAAACTGGTCGAGTGTACAGGGCAATACCGTTTATTCATTTAGTAGCTTGCACCTTTAATATATATTTTTGCATGGGTGTTTAATCCTATTTATTTTATGGGGCAGTCTCTAGACATGTGCAACTAGTTTCGTAACAAATTGAAATTCGGCCAAATTTTGCATCTTTCGGACATTCGGATGCATCCGAATGTCCGAATACAAAATAACGAATTTCAACTAATACGAAAGAAATTATAGCGAATATAACGAATGAATTCAACATGACTCAGTAATTCGTTAAAGATCTAATGAAACAAAAGGTCAACTCAAAGTAAATCTTACAGTCCAATCAGCTGATTAATTTTGTGCTGGAGGTTGGATTACTGGCAAAGTGCATTCCTGAGAACTGAGTGAGAAGGGTGTTGTATTGTATTTGAGCAGAGGAGAAGAGATATTGTCGTTGTGTGTCTTAATAAATTCAATAAACAAACGACTTTCCAAACTACGAATCATTATCACAAATATATATGCATACATAAATATCGAATTTCAACTAATACGAAAGGAATTATAGCGAATATAACAAATGAATTTGACATGATTCGAGATTCAGTATAACGAATATCGACACTCTATGAATAATAACGAATTATCCGAAAACGAATTAACGTAACAATAACGAAAATAACAGAACGAAATTATGAATTTTACGAATGACAACGAACCGAACCTAAACTAAATTTCCAGTTGTGCACAAGTCTAGCAGTCTCTATTGCGTTGTGTAGACGATTCAGCTCACCACTTTGGCCATGCAACAGGTTGGGTCCCATACACTTGGCGGTTTGCTGACATAGAAATCTCCAGTCCTCACGATCAGATCCTCATGAGACTCAGTCTCTCACTGGTGTAAGCAACAGGTATCTCCAGCTCTGGTCCCAGCTCAGTGAAAGACCATTCTGTGGCTCAGTCCCCAGGTTCTTTCTCAGGCTTAGCCTCTCTGAATGCGGGCACAAACAGGTAGGAGCAGCAGGTCTGTACCCCACAGTCTGCAGCACAAGAGGCTCCCAGTGGCGCAGTCCTTGGCCTCTATTCCACACCCCAGCCTTCTGTCTCTCTGGTCTCTGCACCACCTGGCTTCCTTGACTGTTCTCCCCATATCCCCGCAGAATTGCACAGGAAAAAACTCACTCTCTCCTCTTCTTTGTCCAGGGATCTTTGGATGTTGTAGTTTCCAACTGTGTTCCCCTCAACTGACTTTCTGAACAACATGTCCCATGATCATTTCTGCTGTTAGAAATCACGGAGCCCCATACAGCCTGACAGCCCCCCCCCCCCCCCGGCCGAAAGTGACTGAGGACATAGATTTATTAGTTCCTTTCTCTGCAACCTCACCTGCACAGATGAATGAATAGGAAAGGGACCAAAAAAAGACATATTTACCAGTCCCTTCCCCCGCTCCCCATCCTGAAACCTCCCCGTCTGCCTGCAGCAGCTTCTGGCAGGAGAGAAGAGGAGGGAAGCCTGCAGTGCTACAGTGTGGGGGGAGGACAAAGGGGCACACAGGGGCACAGAAGAAAGCGGCACATGCGCTAATGCCTATTCCCCTGCAGTGCAGCCGGAGGCAGAAGGATGAGGATAAGCTGGCAGCACTACAGGAGGAGTCAGAAGTGGATCAGTGTTTGCAAAAAGACAGTACAACCGGCCCTCCAGCTCAGCAGGTGCCCGGGCCCACCTTTTGAACTAAAAAGGGGCCTGGCCCAATACAGGAGGGCTGGTTGTACTGTCTTATCAGCAGCCCTGCCCATGATCCTCCTCCTCTTTACTGATTGCTGCTACTTAGTTGGGGAGGGGAAGAAGGAGTGAGCAAGGGATTCACACAGCTCACTCTACTCATAGCCAGCAGTGCAGCAGCGGGGACAGAAAAACAGCTGTCCTGTTTTTTTTTTTCAGCTGGCACAAGTAAAGTGTATGGAAAAATTCCCCCCTGCCACTCCCCCCCCCCCCCCCGCCAAGATCAGAATACATTGATCAGTGGCTGCAGATGCTGATAATTTCCTGCAGAAGTCCATCCAACAAGCAACTTCTGATGAGTGTGGACAGCCACACAGTCATTGAAATTTGACAGACTCCCGCTTAACTGGCCAAATTTTGGCTCCAGGTGAGATAAGGAAGGCTAATGATCCAGCAGTTGCTCGTCTCGGCTCACCTTCGCACACAATGACTAAGCGCATGTGAAGTGTGCGAAACGCGCCTACCCAGCATTCTGATGCCTGTAATTTTTGGGATGTCCAAATAAAGAGGATTTTGATCTACAGTGGTGTGCAGCCATTTCTTCTAATTTAACGGTCAGTCAAGCTATCACAGCACTGAAAAATGAAAAATTACCTGCTAATGAAGGGTATTATGGACTGGTAAACAGGTAGTTGAAGTGCATGTATTGCAGAAATTTACTTTATTGGATACAGTAGGTAGGATTTTTGTTAGGGGTTGGCTTTTAGAATGGCGTGAATGTATTGTGGGCAGGGCTTAGGTGCCCGAGCGGGGACAAGTGGAACTGCACTTGCTAATTCTTGAACTTCAGACTGGGAGCAGCAGTCATGTGACAATCAACATTAAAGCAAGTCTCCTAGAAATAGAAGTGAGCTGCAGTGACACTATTAACTCCTTTCTCCCTGTGCTGACTCTGTTACACTGATGACACTTAAGCACTCCTTTGCATAAAGGACACCACTCCCAGGTTTTCAGTGTAGCAAGGTCCCAGGCCTCCTCAGTCTAATGAGAACCTTCAGAGCCATGAGCTGCTGACATCCTTCCATGTAGAGTGGGTTGTAAGGCATAGTGGGTGTAGGGTAAAGTAGATTCATGGGCGCCAGACACTTCTTGAATGAAAAGAGATTTTATTTCTCTTAAACCGAACTTTGGGAGAGAGAGTTAGGGCCAGGACACCCTTAGGCAGTTGCAATGTTAATTTGGCAGACTCTGAGACTTCTATAGGACAGCCATGCAGGGAAAGCATCCAGCAAGACGCCATAACTGCATGTGTAGGAATGCTGTCTCCTATGGCAACAGTCTTTAACAGTTTCTAACACAAAGTGTAACAGTTCCTTCACTTCCACTACAATCACTTCTCGTAGTTCTTCATCCCACTGAGCTCCCAGTCTCTCTCACTAGATTAGATGATTCACTGCCACTGAATCCCTTGAGCTCCTCCAATCTTCACTGCAGTTTCACAAGGCTGCTCTGCAAGCGTCACCTCCGTAGGCTGGGTCCCTGGCTTGATACCTGCTGAAGTTTCCTGATTCTTCACCGTCCCCAGTTGGTGAAAATTCTGCTCTAGTACTTACTTCAGCTACTCACTGTGGTCCCTGGTAAAAGGGTGGATGGTCCCTTAGTGGCGACAGCCTCCCTTCTACCTCCGACCACGATAGGCCCTCAGACAGCCTAGCAGCCAGATGTGCCTGGGATAGGCCCAAACTCCGGCCTAGCAGCCTGGGCAATACGACACATGTCCACCCAGACAGCTGTCCATGTGGCATAGAGCACTGATCACCTGACTCCACCCAAATATATAGGTTCTGCCAGCAGGCCAAGGGATTCAAGAAAACCCCTGCCCATTGGCTGAGATACCCCATATACTCCTTCTGTCCTTGCTTTGCCCTTCACATATCTAATGCCACCAGGTACATGGCCATCTAGCGGCAGAAGAGAGAAGTGCAGCAATTCCAGGCTTAGGGGGAACTAATTGACCCCTAACGATGAGCCAAGGTAACTACACCTGGCAGGTAAATTTAGGAGCAACCCTGCCTAAACACCAGGGTGCTACATCAGCATTTAGAAGCTGGTACCACTGAGCCTGTACCATGGTCTACCAATCTAGCAATGCAGGTCACCTCTCTCCCAGTGACCTCTCCCATGGTTGCTTTGGGATGCAGGAAACGCTCTCTCTCTCCAACCTCTCTGATTGCTCTCTTCTCCTGGGACCCCTCTACAACTCTCTCTTCAGTGACTCCAGGCTGGGTCCCTAGGGACCCTGGGCAGTGGGTCCGGTCCCAAAGAGTGGGGAGCCAGCCACAAGTGGAGGTGCCAAGCACTTAACCCCCTCCACTACCAGGCCAGAGGAACCCTCACCCCTGCTAGTTGTCATCCCCTGGCTGATTAGCTGCCTTGCATGTGATACAAACACTGTAGTCCTTAGCAACAGCACATTAACTTTCACAGGACAGCTCTCTATGTGTGTTAGCTCCAAGTACCAGAGAGTTCCTAGTATATAGTATATAGTATATAGTTAGTAAGGTTGAATAAAGACACCAGTCCATCCAGTTCAACCTGAGTGAGTGTGGGTCTACAACCCTGACCCTTGTCCCTAACCCTGAACATCGCACACTCACATCAATCCCTACCCTCAATCCAAGGTCCCCATTCATATACTAGGGCCAATTAACCTACCAGCATGTCTTTGGAGTGTGGGGGGAAACCGGAGTACCCGGAGGAAACCCACGCAGGCACAGGGAGAACATGCAAACTCCAGGCAGGTAGTGTCGTGGTTGGGATTCGAACCAGCGACCCTTTTTTACTGCTAGGTGAGAGTGCTAACCACTGCACCACTGTGCCGCCCAACTGCACCACTGCATCTTCCTCTAGCTCAGTCCCCTGGTTGTTTCTCGAGCCCTGTTCTTTTGATTTGTTGTGCATGCACCCCTTTGAGAGACTTCAGGCCATGCAAAACAAGTAAAGAAACAAGATCCTTTACTGAAGTAGTTGTTGATAACAGTACAGTTCTCAAAAGCAGTTCAACACAAATCCCAACAGAGCTCTTCTAACATCCACAGAGTGTGTATACCTTATGCCATGGGTGACCAACTTGCGGCCATCCAGCTGTTGCAGAACCACAGGACCAATGAGGCAATGCAAGCAAAGTCCCATGAGGCATTGCAAGGCTGACAGTTGCAAGCATGACTCCCAAGGGCAGAGGCATGATGGGACTGCAACAGCTGGAGGGCCGCAGGTTGGGCCGCAGGTTGGACACCCATGCCTTATGCAGAAGGCAAGTCCAGAAAGCAATACTTTTTAAGGCAAAAGTCCATTAGGCTGGGTTCACACTGGTGCGACACGACAGCCGTCCTACTTTGGATCCGACTTTGCCCTGCGACATGAAGCCGGCATGTGTCCGACTTTCAATGAACGGGGATCCGACTTGGATCCCCGCCAATGCCCGACACTGTGTTTGGTATGAATCTTTAGGGAGAACTCCGCGCCAAATTTTAAATAAAAATCCGGCATGAGTTCCCCCTCCAAGAGCATACCAGGCCCTTGGGTCTGGTATGGACCTTGAGGGGAACCCCCTACGCCGAAAAAACGGCGTGGGGGGGTCCCCCCCAAGCCATACCAGACCCTTATCCGAGCACGCAGCCCGGCCGGACAGGAATGGGGGTGGGGACGAGCGAGCGCCCCCCCCCCCTCCTGAACCGTACCAGGCCGCATGCCCTCAACATGGGGGGTTGTTGCCTTGGGGGAGGGGGGCGCGCTGCGGCCCCCCCACCCCAAAGCACCTTGTCCCCATGTTGATGAGGACAAGGGCCTCTTCCCGACAACCCTGGCCGTTGGTTGTCGGGGTCTGCGGGCGGGGGGCTTATCGGAATCCGGGAGCCCCCTTTAATAAGGGGGGCCCCCAGATCCCGGCCCCCCACCCTATGTGAATTGAGTATGGGGTACATAGTACCCCTACCCATTCACCTAAGGAAAAAGTGTCAATTTAAAAAAAAAAACACTACACAGATTTTTAAAGTATTTTATTAGACAGCTCCGGGGGTCTTCTTCCGACTTCGGGGGTCTCTCCGGTTCTTCTCCGCGCTCTCCGGGTCTTCTGCCGGACTCCTCCGCTCTCTTCTGCTCTTTTGCCGCTCTTTTGCTTAAGCAGAGGAGTCCGGTCTTCGGTCTTCTGCCCTCTTCTCTTCTCCTGATGTTGACACGACGCTCTCTCCGGCTAGAATGCTCTCTGTGCGCTCTGCTCTGACTTATATAGGCGGTGACCCCGCCCTCTTATGCCGTCACAGTCCCTGGGCATGCTGGGACTGTGACGTTTTAGGGGGCGTGGTCATCACCCGATGACCACGCCCCCTGTATGCCGTCATAGTCCCAGCATGCCCAGGGACTGTGACGGCATAAGAGGGCGGGGTCACCGCCTATATAAGTCATTACCGGCCGGGTTGCGTGCTCGGATGAGGGTCTGGTATGGATTTTGGGGGGGACCCCACGCCGATTTTTCGGCGTAGGGGGTTCCCTTAGATCCATACCAGACCTAAGGGCCTGGTATGCCCCTGGGGGGGAACCCACGCCGGTTTTTTCATTTAAAACTTGGCGTGGAGTTCCCCCTCTGGATTCATACAGCACTGCCTGTCGCTCATCGGGAAAGGAAAAAAGTTTTCCTTTCCCGAATAGCGAGGCCAGGCTTGTGCTTACAAAGTCGTGCTGAAGTCGTGTCTATATAATATTCAGGCACGACTTGCATGCTACTTCAGGGTTTAACATTGAGGTCTATGGAGTACAACTCGCATAGAAGTTGGACCAAAGTAGTGCAGGGACTACTTTCAAGTCGGCACGACTTAAAGTCGTGCCAATATGAATGGTAGTCATTGAAAATCATGGAGAATGACTTGTCATACGATTTTGCAGTACAAAATCGTGGGACAAGTCGTATAAGTGTGAAAGGGGCCTTAAGGCAATAATTCACAGGAGGCAATACTAATCTCTTAGAGTCCATGATTTGCAGTAATTCATAAAGTCCGTAAGTCCATGATTAGCAGCTACAAGTCCATAAGGTCCTCAGGCTCCACACCTTCTCCAGGAACCCTGATCAGGCTCCCCATTTGGAGGTGATCTATTCTGAAAAGTGTCCAGCTACAACCCGCATGAAAATGGAGGGAAAAATGCTTACACTTACAGTCTGGTTACCCTTAACTCTCAGGTCATATACAAAGGCAAGTAATCACTTCCAGCGCTAAGAGGTCTTCTGTGGTAAAAAGCAGCAAGGACAGTGGTATTCCAGGACTAGGCGGATGCTGCCCTCCTCAGTTGGGGTAATACAAAAACAGAACAAAAAGGAAGGCGCACGCACCTAGTGCATTACCAAAAAACATTTATTGAAAAACTATCAATGAGACATAAAACAACACAATGTTGAGCAGTGCGGACACATGTGCCGTAACACATCAAGGGGTAAAATCTGATGCGTTTTGGGGACGCACTCTCTTCCTCAGAGCTAATCTCATTTCGGGGGCGCACCCCCTTCCTCAGAGCTAAGCTAGCTCCGAGGAAGGGGATGCGCCCCCGAAACGCATCAGCTTTTACGGCACATGTGTCTGCACTGCTCAACATTGTGTGGTTTTATGTCTTATTGATGGTTGCTACTTTGTGAGTACCCACTTTTTACTGGTTTTATTATTCAAGAAATGTTTTTTGTTAATGCACTAGGTGCGTGCACCTTCCTTTTTGTTTTGTATTTGTAACTCTCGGTTAAACCTGAGGGCACAGGAAAGCATACTAAGATTGTAACTTTTGGCATCTGGCTGGCTCAACTAACATGAAGAAATTAGCACAGCCAGGGCAAATAAGTACTTACACAGGCACATACATTAACCCCATGGTAAGCACCTGCCTACAGGGTAGCATGCAGAAAAAGTTACAGCAGACAGTGCAGGGAGAGCTGACAGAGAATTTACTATGGACAGTTGGGGGAAGCCTGCTAAAGAAGATCCTACAGAAAGAAGAAAGAGAATATTTCAGGTGCTAGTACATAGCTACAAAATTGCAATGAAAAGGCAGAAGCTCCTTCCTTGGGCACTATGGTGTTGGGGGGCATTCTCTGTCAGTTTGCTCTGTGTATCTTAGGTGTGCTAAAGTATACTGCAGGTTATAACTCAACTCTTGACAATACTGTATATTTATAAAAAGGCTAGAACCTCTGACAGTTATTTTGCTGTCTGCGTAATCACTGTGGTAGATTTTGCCTTACTTCCTGTTCCAGTGACAGGGGTTGAAGGACAGAAAGTAATCATGCATGACAGAAGCTCCAACCCTTCGATGTTCTATCAAAAAAATAAATATAAATATAAATATATATATATATATATATATATATATATATATATATATATATATATATATATATATCTTGAATACCAAGGGTAGTAGAATAACCTGAAATGTATCTACAACAGAGAGTTCATGTTTTGAGACGGAAGCAGCCATTGTTTTTTGTTCTTTTTTTTATCTTACATCTTCTTAGAACACTGGCCTGATGCTGGCAGGTATAATTGTCCTCTAATACTGGCTACTGTGAATATTCTATAACCAACAGCTGCTTGGCAACCAGCTACTTGTTTCTCATTTTTCCACTAGAATTAATACCATGGTAAGCGAAGGACATATTCTGACCTATTTTCTACATGGTTTCTCTGGATCACATGCCTGTATCAAGACAGAGTGCGTGCTCTACATAAATCCACTCTGATGAGCCGATCACAGCTGCTTTATGAGCAGAGAGTCTCTGAAATGGATGGACAGTCTGATAAACAACAACTACTGGGAAACTGCTTAATACCTATATATATATTTAAAAAATATCTACTAAAGGCTTGGAGGCCAATTTTGAGATCCAGACAGCAGATCACTTTGCAAAATCGACTGTGGTTAAAAAAATATAGAGTGGTCTAGGCCCTGCCTCAGCCTTTGACTGAGCAATGGAGACCCAACAGTACACTGATGCCATCACTCTGTTTTCTCTTTCTCTCAGGAGGTTTGCAGTGTTACCGCCGTGTCCCCAGGGCCATGCCACTCATTAAGATGGCTATTACTCTCATGGAGGCACGGTAGGGGCAGCACTGAGGATGGAGTGTCCAGTGGACTCTCCATCCTTTGTGCATTTCAGTAACGCTGAGCCTGGTAGAAACACAGGCTCAGTGTTATTGAGTTCCCTGCCTAGCTGCTGCACCTGTTACACAGTGGCCAAGCTTCTTCATTGATGCAGAGGCTGATAATAGTGCAGATTCAGTGTCACCAAGCACAGTACTGCTAGCCACCGACTCACCTGTGTAACAGGTGCTGGCTTTTTAAGGTTAGACCTATTATGTTATGAGGTTATTATTTTTTTTTTATACCTTTGAGTTGCCCCTTTGCATAAACACTTTGGCTGTTGTAGCCCACTAAACTTATTTTGAGTTTATGTCTCTTTATTGATGTTTTATTTAATATATTGCTCCTTTGTACTGTCCCATAAAAAAGGAAACTTAATTTCTATTTGATAAACGCATCATAATTTGATTTATAAAAAAATAAGGTTCTCTATACAGTATTTTGCTGATAGAGCTTACAGAATCTGGCACATACTTTTCTGCATAAAGTACTTGGATATCTTGGCAGCTATACAGTCTATAGTGCAATCTCTGGGGAAAAAAAAAAGGTCTACTCAAAACATTTACACCAAAAGAAAGTCATGAATAAAGGTGCAGACGAAGCATTTTAAAAGTCCAACTGGACTTTCAGTTTTTATCAGCTAAATGCATTCCAGGTGCATCAAAATCAAATATGTACAAAGTCATACAGTTCATTCCCTTTAGAAAGCAGCTACAGCCCAAGTAGAAAAGCCTGTCCCCTGCCAATATACTGCATAGAAGGACCTTTCCTTTGTGTGGAGGCAGTGGTCTCTCTACAGATCCCCCAGAGCTACAGTTTTCCAATCAGCAGAGAGCATGGTTTTAGCTGACTGTTCAATTGCATCAAAAGTAAACACATACATCTTGAAACTTGGCATTTTCAAGTATATGGATTAACGTACAATGTTATTTGTTTTATTTATAGTTTATTTAAATTTATTATTATTTATTGAATTGATTACTTAATTAGTTTAAATTATTTATTGTTTTATTGTAATGTAATTTTTTTATTCATTTTTAATGTAGCAGTTTTTGCATTTCTTTTCTAAACTTTGATTTGATTTGAAAGAAACTAAAAAAAAAATAAATGAACTGATATTCCATAGAATACTTTATACAGGTTTTTTTTATTGTTACCCATCAAGCAAGAGAGCACCATTACCTTGATTTTGTGTGGATAAAGTTTCGGAACTGAATACATTTTCAGCTTGGGGTCTCCATGGATCGGACTTGTTTTTCCAGCACATCCCAAAGATGTTCCATTGGATTGAGATCTGGGGAATTTTTAGGCCAAGTCACGACCTGGAACGTATAGTTGTGGTCCTTAACCACTTCAGCCCCGGAAGGATTTCCCCCCTTCCTGATCAGAGCACTTTTTACAATTTGGCACTCCGCTGTTTTAACTGGTAATTGCGCGGTCATGCAATGTTGTAACCAAACGAAATTTGCGTCCTTTTTTCCCCAAAAATAGAGCTTTCTGATATTTGATCACCTCTGCAGTTTTTATTTTTTGCAATCTAAATGAAAAAAAGACTGAAAATTTTGAGAAAAAAATGATATTTTAGACTTTTTGCTATAAAAAAATACAATAAACTAAATTTTAGTCATACATTTAGGCTAAAAAGCATTCAGCCACATGTCTCGGGTAAAAAAAAATTCAATAAGCGTATATTTATTGGTTTGCGCAAAAGTTATAACGTCTACAAACTGGGGTACATTTTCTGGAATTTACGCAGCTTTTAGTTTATGACTGCCTATCTCATTTCTTGAGGTGCTAAAATGGCAGGGCAGTACAAAACCCCCCCAAATGACCCCATTTTGGAAAGTAGACACCCCAAGGAATTTGCTGAGAGGCTTGTTGAGCACATTGAATATTTTATTTTTTTGTCACAAGTGATTGAAAAATGACAAAAAAAATAAAAAATGCTTAAACAAAGTTGACACTGAAATGATATATTGCTCAAACATGCCATGGGCATATGTGAAATTACACCCCAAAATATATTCTGTTGCTTGAGCAAGGGGATACCACATGTGTAGGACTTTGGCAGTCTAGCCGCGTACAGGACCCCGAAAACCAAGCACCACCTTCAGGATTTCTAAGGGTGTAAACTTTGATTTCACTTCTCACTACCTTTAACAGTTTCGGAGGCTGTGAAATGCCCAGATAGCACAACCCCCCCCCCCCCAAATAACCTGATTTTGGAAAGTAGACACCCCAAGCTATTCGCTGAGAGGCATGTTGAGTCCATGGAATATTTTATATTTTGCCACAAGTTTCGGAAAAATTACAATATTTTTTTTTTTTTCAGAAAGTATATATAGTATAGTATATATATTGCTCAAACATGCCATGGGCATATGTGAAATTACACCCCAAAATACATTCTGCTGCTTCTCTTGAGTATGGGGATACCACATGTGTGGGACTTTTTGGCAGTCTAGCTTTCTAAGGGTGTTAATTCTTGATTTCACTCCTCACTACCTATCACTGTTTCGGAGACCCTGAAATGTCAAGATAGCACAACCCCCCCCAACAAATGACCCCATTTTGGAAAGTAGACACCCTAAGCTATTTGCTGAGAGGCATGTTTAGTATTTTGCAGATCTCGCTTTTTTGTCAAAGTTTTGAAAGTTTTTTAAAAAAAAGAATACATTTTCCTTTTCTTTCTTCATTTTCCAAACAAATGAGAGCTGCAAAATACTCACCATGCCTCTTAGCAAATACCTTGGGGTGTCTACTTTCCAAAATGGGGTCATTTGGGGGGGTTTTGTGCTATCTTGACATTTCAGGGTCTCCGAAACTGTGATGGGTAGTGAGGAGTGAAATCACCATTTTACGCCATTAGAAAGCCTGAAGGCAATGTTTGGTTTTCGGGGTCCTGTACGTGGCTAGGCTCCCAAATATCCCAGTTTTTTAGGAGAAGCAGCTAAATGTATTTTGGGGTGTAATTTCACATATGTCCATGGCATGTTTGAGCAATATATCATTTCAGTAACAACTTTGTTTAAAATTTAATTTTTTTTTTGTCATTTTTCAATCATTCGTGACAAAAAAATAAAATATTCAATGTGCTCAACAAGCCTTTTAGCAAATTCCTTGGGGTGTCTACTTTCCAAAATAGGGTCATTTGGGGGGGGGGGGGAGGGTATTGTACTGCCCTGCCATTTTAGCGCCTCAAGAAATGAGATAGGCAGTCATAAACTAAAAGCTGCATAAATTCCAGAAAATGTACCCTAGTTTGTAGACGCTCTAACTTTTGCGCAAACCAATGAATATATGCTTATTGAATTTTTTTTTACCCGAGACATGTGGCTGAATGCTTTTTGGCCTAAATGTATGACTAAAATTTAGTTTATTGTATTTTTTTATAGCAAAAGTCGAAAATATCATTTTTTTTCAAAATTGTCGGTCTTTTTTCATTTAGATTGCAAACAATAATAAATAATAAAATTAATTAAGCAATCAATTCAATAAATAATAATAAAGTTAAATAATAAATAAAACAAATAACATTATACGTTAATCCATATACCTGAAAATATGGTACCCCCGTTCTTTAGGAGAAGCAACAGAATGTATTTTGGGGTGTAATTTCACATATTCCCATGGCATGTTTGAGCAATATATCATTTAGTGACAACTTTGTGAAAAAAAATAAAAATAAAATTGTCACTTTCCCAAAACTTGTGTCAAAATATAAAATATTCCATGGACTCGACATGCCTCTCAGCAAATAGCTTGGGGTGTCTACTTTCCAAAATGGGGTCATTTGAGGGGGGGGGGGGGTTGTGCTATCTGGGCATTTCATGGCCTCCGAAGCTGTGATAGGCAGTGAGGAGTGAAATCAAAAATTTACACCCTTAGAAAGCCTGAAGGCGGTGATTGGTTTTCGGGGTCCTGTACGTGGCTAGACTGGTAAAAAGTCTCACACATGTGGTATCCCCATACTCGGGAGAAGCAGCAGAAGTAATTTCACATATGCCTATGGCATGTTTGAGCAATATATCATTTAGTGACAACTAAAAAAAAATTATTGTCATGTTCCTGACATTTGTGACAAAATATAAAATATTCCATGGACTCAACATGCCTATCAGCAAATAGCATGGGGTGTCTACTTTCCAAAAAGGGGTAATTTGGGGGGGGGTTTGACCTGTCCTGGTATTTTATGCACAACATTGGAAGCTTATGCCACACATCACCCACTCTTCTAACCACTTGAAGACAAAGCCCTTTCTGACACTTTTTGTTTACATGGAAAAATATATTTTTTTTTGCTAGAAAAATACTCTGACCCCAACATATATATTTTTTAAAGCAAAGGCCCTACAGATTAAAATGGTGGGTGTTGAATTTTTTTTTCACACAGTTTTTGTGCAGCGATTTTTCAAATGCAATTTTTTGGGAAAAAAACACTTTTTTGAATTTTAATGCACTAAAACACACTATATTGTGTGTCACGAATTCACACGCCCACAGCGACTAACTAACCGCGACGTGCGTTCCGTGACCGGGGTATATGAGGAACTAAGGGAATAAGGGGGATCTTATACTGCGCATGTAAGACTGGCTGTAGTATTTTCACAGCCTGCACTACCTTTGGCCACCACTAGAGGGAGACTCCACTCCAATCCAGCTAGCTGACCACACACAGGCAGATACGAATCTTACATACAATCTGGTGCACTCTAAGGGTTGGGGAGCAATCTAGCAATTACTACACACTTCTAGGATTCCTCCAGCTATCCTGCAAGCTTGAACCCCGGTGTTAATCACTCCTCCCACTGTCCCCACACCCACACACCCTCTGACTCGATTCTACGCTCTCTAACTCACATTTTCAACCTCTCCCTCTCTTGTGGCATCTTCCCAAACTCTCTAAAACATGCGCTAGTCACCCCCATACTAAAAAAGCCCTCACTGGATCCCACCAATCTCAACAACTTACGTCCCATCTCCTTACTCTCCTTCTCCTCCAAACTTCTTGAAAGACTGGTCTACAACCGATTAAGCGACCATCTGACCATGAATAAACTTCTTGATCCCCTTCAGTCCGGTTTTCGCCCTCAACACTCCACGGAAACTGCTCTCCTTAAACTCTCAAATGACCTACTAATGGCTAAAGCCAATGGACACTATTCTGTACTACTTCTCCTGGATCTCTCTGCTGCCTTTGACACAGTGGACCACCCCTTCCTCCTCAAAAAACTCCACTCCTTTGGTCTCCGTGACTGTACTCTTCGCTGGTTCTCATCCTACCTATCCCACCGCTCCTTCAGTGTCACTTACAACTCTACTTCCTCCTCTCCTCTTCCTTTTTCCGTTGGGGTCCCCCAAGGTTCTGTTCTCGGACCTCTCCTTTTCTCAATCTACACCACCTCCTTGGGTCAGTTGATTGCCTCCCACGGCTTTAAATATCATCTCTACGCTGATGACACCCAAATCTATCTCTCCACCCCCCAGCTCTCTCCATCTGTCTCCTCACGTATTACCAACTTATTAGCAGACATATCAGCCTGGATGTCACATCACTTTCTCAAACTCAACCTATCCAAAACCGAGCTCATGATATTTCCTCCCTCAGGTGCCACTTCCCCTGATCTCCCTGTCAAGATCAACGGCTCAACTATCAACCCATCTCCCCACGCCAAGGTCCTAGGTGTAATCCTATCACTATCCAAAGCTTGCCGCCTCTGTCTTCGCAACATCTCCAAGATACGCCCCTTCCTAACCAATGACACCACAAAGCTTCTAATCCATTCCCTGGTCATCTCCCGCCTTGACTACTGCAACTCCCTCCTCATTGGTTTACCTCTAAATAGGCTATCCCCACTTCAGTCCATCATGAACGCTGCGGCCAGGCTCATCCACCACACAAACCGCTCAGCGTCTGCTACACCCCTCTGCCAATCCCTCCATTGGCTGCCACTCAGTCACCGAATTAAATTCAAGATACTAACTATAACTTACAAAGCCATCCACAACCTGGCCCCTAGCTACATCTCTAACCTAGTCACAAAATACCAACCTAATCGTTCTCTTCGCTCCTCCCAAGACCTCCTGCTCTCAAACTCCCTTGTCACCTCATCCCATGCTCGCCTTCAGGACTTCTCCAGAGCCTCCCCTATCCTCTGGAATGCTCTACCCCAATCCGTCCGATTTTCTCCTACTTTATCCACTTTCAGACGATCCCTGAAAACTCATCTCTTCAGAGAAGCCTATCTGGCCCCCACCTAACAACTGTACATTTATCTTCTCAATCAGCACATCACCCACAGTTATTACCTCTTGTATCTCTTGACCTTCCCTCTTAGATTGTAAGCTCTAAGGAGCAGGGCCCTCTGATTCCTACTGTATCAAATTGTATTGTATTTGTACTGTCTACCCTCAAGTTGTAAAGCGCTACGTAAACTGTTTGCGCTATATAAATACTGTATAATAATAATAATAATAATATATTGCCCAAAGGTTTGATAAAATATAAAAGATGATCTTATGCCAAGTACATATATACCAAACACGACATGCTTTAAAATTGCGTACAACCATGCAGCGGCGACAAACTGCATATATTTTTAAAAGACCTTAAAAGCATTTACAGGTTACCACTTTAGATTTACAGAAGAGGTCTACTGCTAAAATGACTGCCCTCGATCTGACGTTTGCGGTGATACCTCACATGCATGGTTTGCTTTTTTATTTTATTTTTACACTGTTCTTTTCATTTTTTTTTTTATCATTTTTATTGTTATCACAGAGAATGTAAATATCGCCTATGATAGCAATAGGTGGTAAAAGGTACTTTAAAAAAAAAAAAATTGGATCTATTAGACTCTAGATATCTCTTCTCTCCTCTCCCCTCAAAGCATCTGATCACACCAAGATCGGTGTGATGAGATGCTTTCCAATTTCCCAATGGCGCTGTTTATATCCGGCCAAACCGAAGTCATGAAATGCTCGTAGCTTCCGGTTTCTTAGGCCATAGACCTGATTGGAGCTGTTCTGATCTTAGATCAGCTCTATGGTCAGCTGGCGGAGCCACTGGCTGCATTATCAGGTTCCCCGATGGGACAGGAGAGCCCGAGAAAACCAAGGAAGATGACGGGAGGAGGGGGGGGATGTTCCCTCCCACTGCTTGTAAAAGCACTCTAGCGGCTAATTAGCCGCTAGGATTGTTTTTACATGAAAGCCTACCGCTGACTGAAAAAAATGAAACCAAGGTGATACTTAAACTTGCAGGTATCATTCTGGTATAACCACTCAAAGTCCAGCAACATACCAGTACGTTGCTGGTTTTTGTTGGGCATATATTGTAATGTTCTTTTTTTTCATGCAGCCTTTGGGCTGAAGGAAAAAAAGATATTGATCGGTGGGTATGCCCACCATTAGAATACCGGCCTGCATCCACCCACTTCTAATGATGGGCATACATGCACCATTTTTTTTTGAACTGTGGTGGTGAAATCACCTCATTTAGCGCTGGAGTCGCTGATTTACGTAAAATGAGCGCAAACACTGTTGCTGTCAAGATAAATAAATCAGTGCTGCAGTTGAATGGTGTACCTGAAAAGCAAACAATGGTAACAATAAAACATTAACTCAATAAAACCACAACAATCTGTGCCAAAAAAAATAAAAGAGTAAAAAATATATGCCGAAGCATTGGGGCAATCTGCCCTTAATATTAGGGACAAATCGCCCCTCCACTCCTGCCCCCATGCTTCGCCATATATGCTAATTTTTTTTTAAAGTGCAATGGTGAAATCACCTCCTACAGTGCTGGAGTCGCTGATTTACGTATCTTGAGAGCAAACGCTATTGCTCTCAAGATGGATAAATCAGTGCTGCAGCTGAATGGCGTACCTGAAAAGAAAATAATGGTTAACAATAAAACACAGTAAACAGTAAAGTATAAAAGAATTACATACCTGAAAAGCAAACGTGATAAAACATAGCAAAAAGACCAGAACGATAAAGAGAGAAATATAGAGAGAGAAGAGGGAGAGAGAGAGAGAGAGAGAGAGAGCAATAAAACAACTATTTTTGGCTTTTTTATTTTATATATTTTTTTTGTTTTTTTGAACTTTTTTTTTTTTACACTAACATTGGGGCACAATGCCTCCCACTGACACTAATGTTGGGACACAATTCCTCCCACTGACGCCAACGTTGGGGCAAGATTCCTCCCACTAACGTCAGGTATGGGGCACGATTCCTCCCACTGATGCCAACGTTGTGGCACGATTACTCCCACTGACACCAATGTTGCGGCAGAATTCCTCCCACTGACACTAACGTTGGGGCACGATTCCTCCCACTGACACTAACATTGGGGCACAGTTCCTCCCACTGACACTAACGTTGGGACACGATTCCTCCCACTGACGCCAACATCGGGGCACGATTCCTCCCACTGACACTAATGTTGGGACACGATTTCTCCCACTGACGCCGTATGTGCACAATTCCTCCCACTGATGCCAACGTTTGGGCACGATTCCTCCCACTGACGTTTATTCGGGCACGATTCCTCCCACTGACGCCAACATTGGGGCACTATTCCTCCCACTGACGCCAACGTTGGGGCACGATTCCTCCCACTGACACCAACCTTGGGGCACAATTCCTCCCACTAACACCAATGTTGGGGCACGATTCCTCCCACTGACACCAACCTTGGGGCACAATTCCTCCCACTAACACCAATGTTGGGGCACGATTCTTCCCACTGACGCCAACTTTGGGGCACGATTCCTCCCACTAACACCAACGTTGGGGCACAATTCCTCCCACTAACACCAATGTTGGGGCACGATTCCTCCCACTGACGCCAACCTTGGGGCACGATTCCTCCCACTAACACCAATGTTGGGGCACGATTCCTCCCACTGACGCCAACCTTGGGGCACGATTCCTCCCACTGACGCCAATGTTGGGGCACAATTCCTCCCACTGATGCCATGGTGTTTTCTACTCCCACTGGCCACGATCTGCCCCCCCCCAAAAGTCTGAAGCACACTAAACTAGCCCTTTGTTTAGAAAGTATGGAGACCCCTGCTTTAAGGAAACATGTTATGCCAGAAACCTTGTAGCTGCCATTGTTATTTTTAGTTTGGAAATGCCAGTTGCTTTGCTGTCATATGAATCAAATGACAACCATACTTAGAATGACTGAGCTACAGCCAATAAAGTCAGAAATCGGATGGTCTATGCTAGTATTGCAACATTTGATATGCATGGTCGCCAGGAAATGAGCATTTACGAGAAGACAGCACTCAGTGCGGGTGTCCTGATGACAGCTCAGAGCTGACAAGGTCACCACAGAGTGCTGGGTAGGGGGATGTCAGTGTGCTGCCAGTCTCCTCCCCGGGCTGCTCTGTCACCTAGCTGGCATCGCCATCCCTGGCCAGGTGAGCTCCTAGGCTGCCTCCATGTAACCCCTGCTCTGCCGGCTCCATTTCCTCCCTACAGACAGGAGACGGAATGGAAGTGCTGGAATGAATGATTAGCTAGCACTTCCCTCCTCTCACACTCCCTCCCTCCCCTATAGAAGGCGCATGCTTCCCCCAGGCTGAGGCTGCATATTCCTTTAACGCTGCTGCAGGTTGGCACCCTGACGTCACCTGGCAGTAAGGAGAGGAGGGGAGAGCAGCATCTGCTGAGCAGAGATGGCAGAGCACAGGGACCGAGGGAGGGCACACAGGGCGCACGATGGATCTGCACAGGTAACCTGGCACCCCTCCCTGATCACCTGGCCATCAGCCTAATGGCAGTCCTCCTCTCTACACTCACAGCCTGGGCATGGTTACTGGGAGAAGCGGGCAGGAGCAGGTCTACTTGGTGTGATGTCTGCCTATAGAGCAGCGCTACCCAGCTTGGATTCCGTCTATAGAGCCAGCATCGGGCACAACATCTGGAGCCAGCAAAAGTCACAGTCAGACTGGCAGGGTAACCTTGGGGTGTTACATGTGTGTATTCCAGAATTGGAAGGCTAGTCTTGGGGTGTTACATGTTTATATTCTAGAATTGGAAGGCTTGTCTTGGGGTGTTACATGTCTATATTCTAGAATTGGAAGGCTAGTCTTGGGGTGTTACATGTCTATATTATAGAATTAAAAGGCTAGTCTTGGGGTGTTACATGTCTATATTATAGAATTGAAAGGCTAGTCTTGGGGTGTTACATGTCTATATTATAGAATTGAAAGGCTAGTCTTGGGGTGTTACATGTCTATATTCTAGAATTGGAAGGCTAGTCTTTGGGTGTTACATGTCTTTATTCCAGAATTGGAAGGCTTGTCTTGGGGTGTTACATGTCTATATTCTAGAATTGAAAGGCTAGTCTTGGGGTGTTACATGTGTATATTCCAGAACTGGAAGGCTGATCTTGGGGTGTTACATGTCTATATTTCAGAATTGGAAGGCTGATCTTGGGGTGTTACATGTGTATATTCTAGAATTGGAAGGCTAGTCTTGGGGTGTTACATGTCTATATTCCAGAATTGGAAGGCTAGCTTTGGGGTGTTACATGTGTATATTCTAGAATTGGAAGGCTAGCTTTGGGGTGTTACATGTGTATATTCTAGAATTGGAAGGCTAGTCTTGGGGTGTTACATGTGTATGTCCCAGAATCGGAACGCTAGCCCTGGGATGTTACATGTCTATATTCTAGAATTGGAACACTAGCCTTGGGGTGTTACATGTCTTTATTTCAGAATTGGAAGGCTAGTCTCGGGGTGTTACGTATGTATATTCTAGAATTGGAAGGCTAGTCTTAGGGTGTTACATGTCTATATTCTAGAATTGAAAGGCTGGTCTTGGGGTGTTACATGTGTATGATCTAGAATTGGAAGGCTAATCTTGGGGTGTTACATGTCTATTTTCCAGAATTGGAAGGCTGGCCTTGGGGTGTTACATGTGTATATTCTAGAATTGGAAGGCTAGTCTTGGGGTGTTACATGTCTATATTCTAGAATTGGAAGGCTAGTCTTGGGGTGTTACATGTCTATATTCCAGAATTGGAAGCCTAGCATTGGGGTGTTACATGTGTATATTCTAGAATTGGAAGGCTAGCCCTGGGGTGTTACATGTGTATATTCTAGAATTCAAAGGCTAGTCTTGGGGTGTTACATGTCTATATTCTAGAGTTGGAAGGCTAGTCTTGGGGTGTTACATGTCTATATTCCAGAATTGGAAGGCTAGCCTTGGGGTGTTACATGTGTATATTCTAGAATTGTAAGGCTAGTCTTGGGGTGTTACTAGTCTATATTCTAGAATTGGAAAGGCTAGCCTTGGGGTGTTACATGTCTATATTATAGAATTGGAAGGCAAGTCTTGGGGTGTTACATGTGTATATTCTAGAATTGGAAGGCTAGCCTTGGTCTATTACATGTGTTTATTCTGCAACTGCTAGGCTAGCCCCAGGGAATAACATCTGTATGTTCTGGAATTGATAGGCTAGTCTTAGTACATATCATCTGTATATTTTGAAATCAATAGGCTAGCCATGGTGTATTACATGCGTATATTCTCCAAGTAGCAGTCTAGCCTTGGTGTATTACATGTGTATATTCTCCAACTGGTAGGCTAGCCTTTACAAGTGTATATTTTCCAACTGGTAGGCTGGCCTTCATGTATTACATGTGTATATTCTCCAACTGATAGGCTAGCCTTGGTGTATTGCATGTGTATATTCTCCAACTGGTAGGCTAGCCTTGGTGTATTACAAGTGTATATTCTCCAACTGGTAGGCTGGTCTTCATGTATTGCATGTGTATATTATCCAACTGGTAGGTTAGCCTTGGTGTATTACATGTGTAGATTATCCAATTGGTAGGCTAGCCTTGGTGTGATGCATGTGAATATTCTCCAACTGGTAGGTTAGCCTTGGTGTATTGCATGTGTATATTCTCCAACTGATAGGCTAGCCTTGGTGTATTACAAGTGCATATTCTCCAACTGGTAGGCTGGTCTTCATGTATTGCATGTGTATATTATCCAACTGGTAGGTTAGCCTTGGTGTATTACATGTGTAGATTATCCAATTGGTAGGCTAGCCTTGGTGTGATGCATGTGAATATTCTCCAACTGGTAGGTTAGCCTTGGTGTATTGCATGTGTATATTCTGGATCTGGTAGGATAGCCCTAATGTACTGTATGTATATATCTGGAACTAGTAGGCTAACCTTATAGGGCATAACCTCTGTATATTAAGGAACTGATAAGATAACCTTGGTGTATTACGGTACATTTGTAAATTCCGGATCTGGTAGAATTCTTATTGCATAACATCTGTAAATTCTGGAACTAGTAGGATAGCCTTGATGTATTACATGATGTGTATAATCTGGAACTGGTAGGCTAGCCCTGATGTATTACATATGTATATTCTGGAACTGATAGGGTAGCATTGGAATATTTTATATTAAACCACGATTGTCACATTAACACTATGGGGTTGATTTACTAAAGGCAAATAGACTGTGCGGTTTGCAAAGTGCAGTTTCTCCAGAGCTTAGTAAATGAGCAGTAATTCTGCTGACTTCCATCATCCAATCATGTCTAAGCAAAAATGCAATTCAATTTTTATTTTCCTTGCACGTGATTGGGTATTCCTTACATAGTGAAGCTTTACCTCATTTGCTAAGCTCTGGAGCCGCTGCTCTTGCAGAATGCAACTGCACTTTGGAGAGTACACAGTTTATTTTCCTTTAGTAAATCCACCCCTTAATGTGATAAACAAATTCTCATACCATAAACGTGTTTCACAATCAATACCATAATATAAAAAAATTCATGTCAATATAATATCAAAGTCCCATAAAAACCTCCTTGGCGTAAAAGCTCAGGTGCTCTTTAAAACGTAGTGCTTTGGTTCCACTTGTGCATATAGTGCCCCACATGGATTGGCACTCACCAAAAGAACATGACCAACTATTACCAGTGTGGACAAGTGCGCTTGTGGGGCATGTCCCCTTTAAAATCCAGTTCTTCTTGAATTAGCTCAGCTTGACTTTGTTAGCCCGATAATGCCACTCAGAGGGAAATGATGACATAAAGGAAGCTCATAGTGTTAAACCGCTTGGTAAATTTATCACATAAAAGGTTTCAAATACGCTCACTTTTTAAGGTCAAATCGGCACAAGTGAAACAAAGCACCAAGTTTTAAAGAGCACCTGCCCTATTACACAGGGGAAGTTTTTATAGGACTTTGATATTATATTGACATGAATTTGTTTATATTGTGTTATTGATTGTGAAACACATTTATGGTATGAAAATTTGTTTATCACGCTAAGTGTTAAAGTGGATGTAAACCCCCCCCCCCCCCTATACCCTGTGAAGTGAACAGCCTCAGATGATACACAGGGATGAAACAAATCTCCCTACATAAGTTTTACATGGATATCTGCTGTCTTCAACTTTATATACTGTTTAGAAAGTGCACATCTTGTTAGGAGATTTTCTCTTCTTGGTTAGCATTGCAGTGAAGCTTGGGCATACAGCCAAGACAGATGATTGGAGGAAAGGCACACACCCCCCTCTCCTCATAGGTAGAGACTTTTAGAGCTGTTGGTTGAATTGTTCAGGGCTCTATTAAAGGGGTTGTAAAGGTAAACATTTTTTCACCTTAATGCATTCTATGCATTAAGGTGAAAAAACTTTTGACAGTACCGCCGCCCCCAGGCCCCCCGTTTTACTTACCTGACGCCTCGAATCTTCGCTCCTCGTCCTCGTCAGCTTCATTGCAGCTCAGCCTGGTCGCTGATTGGCTGCAGTGGATGGATTGAAAGCAGCGCAGCCATTGGCTCGCGCTGCTGTCAATCACATCCGATGACGCGGCGCGCCGGGGGGCGGGGCCGAGTGATACAGCGAGCGGCTATAGCCGCCGGCTGTATCACGGGAGCGCGCCCGCAAGCACTCACCACCGTGCGAGGGAGCTCGCATGAAGGTGGTAAATGCTTGCGGGGAGGAGCTGAAACAGCCGCCGAGGGACCCCAGAAGACCAGGTTCGGGGCCACTCTGTGCAGAACGAGCTGCACAGTGAAGGTAAGTATAACATGTTTGTTATTTTAAAAAAAAAAAAAAAAACAACTTTACAACCCCTTTAATCTATTTATAGCATCCTCCCCAACACAAAACTCAGGTTCCTTTTATCTCAGTTGATGCAAAGCTTGTCAGAAGTTGTTATGCTGATAACAGAAGAACGGATCAGGAGAAAGCCACATGACTTAGTGCTTTGAAGAGAGAAAAGAAAACACTGTAGATGTATGTGCCCAGCTCAAATTTCATGAATTGTGTTTACATTCAAATGTGACAAGCGTGGTTTGATATAAATTATTGGTTAAGTTGTGTTACAAACTGGTGCACATTTCAACGGTAGCTGTCACTATCTAGGTTAACGATTTTGCATGAGTACAATTTAGCACATAGCCTAGGCATGGAACAACTTTTTCATTTTAGCATTGAAATACTGTATTTATGTGTATATTCTGGAACTGGTAGACTAGGTGTAGTGACTACCGCCTGTATATTCTGAATCTAGTAGGCTATTCTTGGTCTATTACATATGTATAAACCAGAAATTGTAGACTAGCCTTGGTGTAGTACATGTGTATATTCTGGAACTGTTATAGGGCGTACACACGGTCGGACTTTGTTCGGACATTCCGACAACAAAATCCTAGGATTTTTTCTGACGGATGTTGGCTCAAACTTGTCTTGCATACACACGGTCACACAAAGTTGTCGGAAAATCCGATCGTTCTAAACGCGGTGACGTAAAACACGTACGTCGGGACTATAAATGGGGCATTGGCCAATATCTTTCATCTCTTTATTTATTCTGAGCATGCGTGGCACTTTGTCCGTCGGATTTGTGTACACACGATCGGAATTTCCGACAACGGATTTTGTTGTCGGAAAATTTTATCTCCTGCTCTCCAACTTTCTGTGTCGGAAAATCCGATGGAAAATGTCCGATGGAGCCCACACATGGTCGGAATTTCCGACAACACGCTCCGATCGAACATTTTCCATTGGAAAATCCGACCGTGTGTACGGGGCATTAGGGTATAGCATTGGTGTATTACATGTGCATATTTTGGAACTGGTAGACTAGGTGTAGTGGATAACGTCTGTATATTCTGAAACTAGTAGGCTATTCTTGGTCTATTACATGTGTATAACCCAGAAATGGTAGACTAGCCTTGGTCTATTACATATATATATATATATCCTGGAATTGGTAGGCTGGCCATGGCCTCTTAAATGCGTATAACCTGGACTGGCAGGCTAGGCTTGGTCTATTTTATGTGTATATCATGGAACTGGTAGGCTAGCCTTGGTCTATTAAATGTGTAAATTCCAGATCTGGTAGACTAATATTGCAGGTGTATATCATAGAACAGGTAGGCTAGTCTTGCTGTGTTATACGTGTATATCCTTGAACTAGTTGGCAGCCTTGTTCTATTAAATGTGTGTATTCTTTGACTGGTAGGCTAGCTTTGGTTTATTACATTTTTTTGGGAACTGGTATATGCTAGCCTTAGTGTATTACATGTCTATAACCTGGACATGGCAGACTAGCCTTGGTCTATTACATGTGTATGTATATCTTGGGACTGGTAGGCTGGCTTTGGTCTATTACATGTGTATGTATATCCTGGGACTGGTAGGCTGGCTTTGGTCTATTACATGTATATACAGTACTTGGAACTAAAAGGCTAGCCTTGGTGTATTCAATTTGTAGATTCTAGTTCTGATAGGCTAGCCATGGTGTACATGCTGGAATTTATGGATCTACACTATTTTACCAAAAGTATTGGGACGCCTGCCTTTACACACACATGTACTTTAACGGCATCCCAGTCTTAGTCTGTAGGGTTCACTATTAAGTTGGCCCCCCCTTTGCAGCTATAACAACTTCAACTCTTCTGGGAAGGCTGTCCACCAGGTTTAGGAGTGTGTTTGTGGGAATGTTTGACCATTCTTCCAGAAGCGCATTTGTGAGGTCAGTCACCGATGTGGATGAGTAGGCCTGGGTCGCAGTTTCTGCTCTAATTCATCTCAAAGGTGTTCTGTCGGTTTGAGGTCAAGACTCTGTGCAGGCCAGTCAAGTTCCCCCAACCCAAACGCACTCCTCCATGTCTTTATGGATCTTGCTTTGTGCACTGGTCATCATTTGGTGGAGTGGGTTTATGGTGTGGGGTTGTTTTTCAGGGGTTGGGCTTGGCCCCTTAGTTCCAGTTAAGGGAACTCTTAGACCCCTTTCACTCTGCAGTGTGGATAAAACAACACTAAAGCACCAGCCGTTTTTGTGGTGTTTTAGCAGTGCTTTTCGGGGCTCTAGTGGCCCGTTTTTTTTTAGGTCTTGTGACAACGGGACCTTAAAAAAACCAGAAGAAATACCCGTTTTGCGGCGCTTTCAAAACGCTTTGGAAGTGCTGCCTATTCATTTCAATAGGGGCGTTTTGGGAGCATTATTTATAGCGCCCCCAGGCCGCCCCAAAGATGCTGCTTGCAGGACTTTTTCTAATGTCCTGCAAGCGCACCGCCTGAAAACTGCCTTAGTGTAAATGTAGCCTTAAGGTATCAGCATATCAAGACATTTTGGACAATTTCATGCTCCCAATTTTGTGGGAACAGTTTGAGGATGACCCTTTCCTGTTCCAACATGATTGCACACTAGTGCACAAAGCAATTTCCATAAAGACATGAATGAGCGAGTTTGGGGTACAGGAACTTGACTGACCTTCACAGAGTCCTGACCTCAACCCAATAGAACACCTTTGGGAAGAATTAGAGCAGAGACTGCAATCCAGACCTTCTCATTCACATCAGTGCCTGACCTCACACACGCACTTAAACCTTGTGGACAGCGTTCCAAAGAAGAGTTGAAGCTGTTATAGCTGTAAAGCGTGGGCCAACTCAATATTAAACCCTACGGACTAAGACTGGGGTGCCATTAAAGTTAAAAGAGAAGTATGAGTTTGGGGGGCTTTCCTCCATCATATATAGGTGTATGCTGCATCTGTCCCCCCGCCGCCTCTGCACTGAGAACCGAGTGATCGAACATCGCCGATGGTTCGGTTCTCACAGCTCCCGGAGCATGGAGCTGCAGATTGTCAATCTGCTTCTCCACGCTCACTGGAGCACTGAGCTGTGGAGGTGTGGGGGACGGCCGTCTCAGGCTCTCAGCGGCTTGCTAAGAGGCTGAGACGGGCATCAGTCCAGGCACCTGCCGGATCCAGACTCCCACTGTCGTGATGGCACAGTGCCTAGATTGATCTGTGTGATGTCAGCAGAGAGTGGACTTCAGACCACTCTCTGCTGAAAACAGGTCACAGGAGTGCAAAACTAATTGCACTGCCGTGACCCATAGGAGAAGCCCAGCCAAACGAGCTCAGGCTGGACTTCTCCTTTAATGTGAGTGTAAAGACAGGCGTCCCAATACTTTTGGTAATATAGTGTATGTCCTTGAAAAGGATAATGTAAGTCTAAAAGAATAATGTGTTTCTTTTAAAGCAGAGCAACAAAGCAGTGGAAGGAGAGAACAGAAAGAAGTATGACAATATGGTTTGTTCTGTTGGTTGGAGATCTGAGTGTTCTTGCGTGCTCACCAGTACTATAGGGAATTGTGGTACAAATGGGTGAAATGAAAATCGTAAGGACACAATTGTAGCAGTTTGTTCAGAGAGATCCTCAGCCAAGGTCAGCGCCTGATGTGTTGTATCAAGTGTGTATACATATGTATACATTTTTTCTCCCCGTGGCCAATAGCTGTATCTGTATATATCTGCCATGCACTGCTCTCCTCCTTATGTGGTGTGGCCAGCTCATACCAGTGTGATAAATGAAGAGAAAGTTTAGGTTTATTTTTAGAAGGCTTTTTTCTTGAGGACAAATGGGATTTAGATAAGGACTAGTGTCCTATGCTGTGTGCCCTCTGCTGTATGATGGCTACATGGCAAAGCAGATTGCAATGCTGGCTCCAGAGATAAAGCAGTTTTTTTCTTTGAAGTTTGAGCGCTGTTAGTCTGATTATACAAACGCACCTCTTCTCCAGTGGATACATGTCAAATATTCACCCTAATGATGCTGAGCACCCTATAGATGTTTTCTAGTCTACAAAAAAAATATCAGTTTACAATTTTTGTTCAGGAAAAAAACACTCTCACTGCATATACAGTTATTTGCAAAGGAAGTCGACATAGATTGTGCTATTGCTGACCTTGCTTAAAAATAACAACTGTCTATTTATCATACGATCTACTACTTTAATTCTGACTTCACTCGCAGCAGTGGTGTCACCTGGTGCAGTAAATCATGGTGTCACCTGCCCCAACCCCCCCCCCCGGCACTAAGCAGGCTAGTGCGTCGGTGTGGCTCTCCCCCCTCAACCTGCCACAATGGATGTAGCCGGGATGGGATTGAGGGGATGGATGGACCTGGGATGGGATTGGGGTGGTGGATAGAGCTGGAATAGGATCAACGAATGGATGGAGCCAGAATGGGATCGGGGGTGGCTGAAGCTGGAATAGGTTCGGGGGATGGATGGAGCCAGGATGAGATGGGGGGGATGGTTGGAGCCAGTATGGGATCGGGGGAATGGATGGAGCCAGGATGGGAGCGGGGGAGTAGATGGAGCCGGGATGGAGTGGTGGATGGAGCCAGGAAGGGATTAGGGTGGTGGATGGAGCCGGGATGGGATCAGGGTGGTGGATGGAGCCGGGATGGGATCGTGTTGGTAGATGGAGCCGAGATGGGATGGGGGGATGGAGCCAGGATGGGATCGGCGGAATGGATGGAGCCAGGATAGGATCAGGGGAATGGATGGAGCCAGGATGGGATCGGGGGAGTGGGTTGAGCCAGGATGGAGTGGTGGATGGAGCCAAGATGGGATCAGGGTGGTGAATGGATCCAGGTGGTGGCTGGAGCTGGGATGGGATTGGGGGGATGGATGGAGCTGGGATGGGATCTTTGATTTGGGGGGTGGGGTTAGAGGATATAAGCTAGGGGGTGCTTTGGGAGGGGAGAGAAATTGTGCTGGGGGGGGATCAAACTTTAAATCTGTCTCCCTCCTTCTACTTCTATCACAAGTCCTTTCTAACTGAAAACAAAGCACCTCCTAGCACATATCCTCTAACTGAAATCACTTCTGGCAGCGTAGATGTTACTTGCCAAATGCCAATGCCGCCCATCACCATGTCCCCCTCCTCTGCAATACTCCTGTTATTACATACCTCGGCCCCGGGCAGGTGCTGTAGCGTGGTGTCTCTCTTCCTCCTCCTCGGCTCTTCCTCCTGGCCGGTGTATGTCAGAGCCGAGGAAGAGGTGGCTATAGTCCGGTCTGCAGTGAGTGCAGCCTGTGGGGAGGGAGATATTGCGGTGTATGGGATGGTTGGACCCTGGGCACCCTGTCTGTCTGCCTCACTCCCTCCTCGCCCACTATTCCGCACATCATGTGAAGCTGAGGAGATCCCGGAAGGGAAGAAGGGAGTCGGGCGCCGGTGCCAGTCTGAGCCTGGTGTCTACCTCTGGCAGGTGTCACCTGGGTGTGGGCCACACTCACATAGCTACGCCCCTGACTGGCAGCATGCTTGTTTTAGGTCAAAGACTCACAGTATTACAATCACATGATTACCATAACAGGCAAGAATCCAGAATGAAAAGGAGGGCAGCAATAGGAACCTGCATACTTGTATGTGGCTTATTAAAGTGTCTGTTATCCCAACATTTCATATTCCTGATATGTGCCTGCTGCACCATGTACTTGTAGGAGAAAGTATCTTGTTATCTTTGTATTGCTTCCGATGTGTGAAATCCCTGGTATTCTTGCCAGTCCCTCCTATTAAAAATGCACCACACTAGGAACGAGAGCACAGTGTGGTCAGTTTTCGAGCTGTGCTGAGAACTCCGCCTGCTGTCCTCCAATGATCAGACTTCAGCTGACCCCCCCCCCCCCCCCCCGCTGCACAGCCATTCTTCAGGAAGACCAATGTTCTGCTGTTTCTCCTACCCCACCTCTCTGAGCTCCTTATGCAGCTGAGAACAGAGGGTATGTGATCACTGATAAACAGGGAAACAGGGAAAATGGTATTTATAAATATTTTGCCTTTCATTTCTATTTTAAACGGAATGGGTTGTTTTACAAGGTGAGGGCTTATATGTACTTTAAGTTTACTAAAACAACCCGTATTGGAAGAAATGCAGATATCAAATTTTTATTACTATTGCAGTACAGATTGCTGTGTTTATTTTTCTTCATATTAGCTCTTTTTATTTGCAGTGTTTTGTTTTTTAATGCAAAATCAACTATTGGTCCCTCTTACCCAGGCTATACAGTACAATCAGGTCCACCTGTCAGTTTTTCAGACAGACCCAATCAAAGGTTCCATGCAAGTCTATGGGTAGGCAAATGTAAACAGACTGGCCTACATGTACATCCAACTTTCCTCGAGTCTGTCCAGGTCTGGAAAAAAATTTGAAAAGATCTGCCTCAGTTTTTAATTTGGAGACCTAAATGTGACAGCTGTGTGATGTAAACAATCATATTTAATCCAGCTGCCCATGGATCAAACATAATTTTCAAATTACAGAGAAAAACGGAATGGACACGGATGTCACAGTGGCATCTGTCCCGTTCTGCTCCAGGTATATGTTCACAGATACTCTGCTGATCAAAATGTGTGAAAGAGGCCATAAGCATTTAGAAACTAGAAGCTCATAAAATCAACTAGTTTCAATCAGTTAGTTTTTCTATGCAATCATGTGAAGCCCTAGCACTCCAGCTTATTCCTCTGTCTCTCTCTCTGGTGGGAAGGAACTCTTTTCTGGGCCGACAACACCTCCACAACCCTGAGAGCTATGGACACCAGAGGGATGACATCTCAGCTATAGGGGATTCAGCACTGGTGTGGGACTCTCCACAGTATAGAAATTTGATAAAGTTTTTCAGCCACATCACTGTATAGCAAAACTAAAAAAAAAACAAAACAGTATTTAGTAAGGGATTTTTTAGAAAATGTACATAGACAGGATCAAAGCAATAGGAAGTAACATTTAACTGGTGAGTTAGGCCCTGTTCACATGGGCGTACTACAGCATTCACCTTTGTGAGGGCCTTGTCTGCCTGTATGGCGATACGCAGAGGTTCATGCTTTCCTATTTATGTCAATTGGGACACAATAGGTGCATGGACTGCTAATCCCAAATTGCTTGATGTCTGTGAGGGTATGGGTGCAAGACCAGAAATACACACTGTCTGTGTTTGGGGCTGTGCACCCACATGGCTGTCAAAATGGGAGCAATGTCTGTGTCCATGCAGCCGTTGTGTCCCAATTGATATGAATAGGACTGCCTGCACGGGGATGCATGAATCACCTGAGCATCCCTGTGCGAACAAACATGGCCCTCGCATGAGTGTACACTGTAGTATGCTCTGTGTCAGCAAGGCCTGATTATCATGAATTTTTGTCTACATTAAGGCTGGGTTCACAGTCCTGTGCGTCTTTTGGTCCGTTTCAGGTCCGAATTCAGTCCAAAATTCGGGCTGAAATCAGACCTAATACGGTGAATGGAGAAGCACCGGACTCCTTCTGTGAGCCCCTGCATTCTATAGTGTGAACCCAACCTAAAGGGTAACTCCACTTGCGTGAGGAAAAAATTAGTAAATAAAGAAAAAATAATATAGTGTATACAATTGTGTCACAAGTCATATTGTAATTGAATGTTATTAAAAATTACCTTAACTTTTCAATCTGCAGCTCTGTAATTTTCTGTAAAATGCGATGCAATATGGTTACCTGGAGGTGTTCTGTACACATAATATGTACACAATTCCCCCCAGAAACATCATTTCCTGCTTGTGTGATTGGCTTACTGATTTTGCCCTGAGATACAAGTCAGATTTCAGGCATCCCATGCAACAAAAATGTGATTTTTGGTGACATATTTCCAACAGGAAATCATGTCTAAAGGGATGCAGGCCCAGCAGCTTTCCTCAGTAGAGCCCTGTAGGTGCAGTAGCTGATTGATAATTATGAAACCACTCCCATTAGACTAACTTTCCCATATGGATACAAACAAACACACATGGATTTCTTCAGAACAACAACAGGTAGGAATCTGCAACAAAGTGTGTTAAAATCCTTGTAATGTACATAGATCAACCAGAGGGGAATGTTTTTTTTTCTCAACAAAAGTGGAGTTACACTTTAACCACTTCCCGCCCACCATATAGCAGAATGATGGCTGGAAAATGGTTGTATTATCCTGACTTGGCGTCATACGATGTCCACCAGGATAAACCGCTTGCATGCGCCCGCGGGGGCGCGCTGCGTGGCGATCAGTGGTGTGTCGCTCTGACACACCGCATCTCCAATCTACGTAAAAAGGCTATGACGTCACAGAAGTACCGTTTATCGACTTTTCCTCTACTCGCGCTGACAAGGCGTGAGTAGAGGAGAACCGATCAGAGGCTCTCCTGACAGTGGGAGTCTGCGCTGATAATCAGCTCATTGATTATCAGTGCAGACCAGATGCCCACCAGGTATGCCCACTAAAGCCCACCAGGGATGCCAATCAGTGCCCATTAGGGATGCCAATCTGTGCCCATCAGTGATGCCTGTCAGTTGCTCCTAATCAGTGCCACCTATAAGTGCCCACCAGTGCCACCTATGAGTGCCCATCAGTGCTGCATATCATTGCAATCAGTGCTGCTTATCATTGCTGCCTATCAGTGCCCATCAGTGCTGCATATAAGTGCGTCATCATCAGTGCAGCCCCATCAGTGCTCAACATGTTTACAACGTTTTATAACAGAAACAAAGAAAATCTTTTTTTAATTGTAGCACAAAAAATAAAAAAAAAACAGTGATGATTAATTAACACCAAAAGAAAGCTCTTTGTGGGAAAAAATGATAAAAATTTAGTTTGGGTACAGGGTTGAATGGCTGTGCAATTGTCAGTTAAAATGCGACAACGCTGAAAGCTGAAAATTGGCCTAGGCAGGAAGGGGGTGAACGTGCCCTGTATTGAAGTGGTTAATGCTTGTTTTAAAGCTTTTTTACTGCTTGTTGAACATGTGTAAACGCTTTAGTTTCAATAGTCTGTACACAGACTGGGTTCAGACTGGAGCACGGAGCGCCTCACAGCAGGGGTCCGGTGCGTCTCCATTCACCGTTTCAGGTCCGATTTCAGCCCAAATTTTTGGCTGAATTCAGACCTGCAGTGAACCAAAAGACGCACAGGGCTCTTGTGCAATTTGCTCCAGAGATGTGTGAACCGGCTCCATAGAGAGCCGGACACAATCTGCTGCTAAGTGAATTGGATGTGGTAAACCACATCCAATTCTCAATAGTGTGAACCCAGTCTTAATAGAGTCAATGGGGGTTATTTACTAAAATTGGAGCGTGCAAAATCTGGTGCAGCTCTGCATAGAATCCAATCAGCTTCCAGGTTTTATTGCCAAAGCTTAATTGAACAAGCTGAAGTTAGAAGCTGATTGGCTACCATGCACTGCTGCACCAGGT
Source organism: Lithobates clamitans (assembly GCA_037952925.1). NCBI lineage: Eukaryota > Metazoa > Chordata > Amphibia > Anura > Ranidae > Lithobates > Lithobates clamitans. The sequence goes on from JBBGZY010001065.1 coordinate 1,971,139, forward strand.
TCTGCATGCACCAACTTTAGTAAATCTCCCCCAGTGCTTCTAAAATTGATATTTCAGTTATACTATACAGTAAAGTCTGGTGTATTGAGACATATTCTGGCTTTTTATATGTCTTAGGAATTCCCTGTCTTAGGTCATCAGACAAGTGACATTTTCTTGGCAGTTTTCTTTTCTTCTGCTGAAATAGTCCTTCTCTTACATTCTCTATAATAAAAATGAATTCAGACTCAATGAATAACTGCCACAGCACAGCAGGTGTGCAGATCCAAGAAGTCAGGTGCAGGATCTCACTATCTGAGTACATGGGAGAAAAAATTAGGTGACTCAACTTTCCACAATACACCAAACAGCAAAATATAACTGTAAAGAAGATATATTATTATTTTTATTTTCAAGTTCTGTCCCCATGTAGTCCTTTGTCCCATGTCTCTTAAAGTGGGGTTCCACCCAAAAAAACAAAAATACATGAAAAATCCTAAAAAAAACCCCAAAAAAACATTTGGATATTTTTTTTTAACTTACCTCTAAATGCCTGTTGCTAGGGGGTCCCTCGTAGTCTGCCCCTTCCAGTGCCTGGGCTGGTGACATCACTTCCCCCTCGGCACAGGAAGGGCTCCGCTCTGCTCCCTCCCTGCTGTCAATCATCTGGGACCCATTACAGGTCCCAGGTGACTGAGCGGCCAATCACGGCGCACGGTGCTGCTCGCGCATGCACAGTGGGTGCCAGGCTGTGAAGCCACAGCCTGGCGCCCACAGTTGCAATGCCGGCGCCGCTGAACGGAGGGGGGGACGAGCGGGGCTTCGATCCCCCGCATCGCTGGACCCTGGGACAGGTAAGTGTCCAATTAAAAGTCAGCAGCTGCAGTATTTGTAGCTGCTGACTTTTAATTTTTTTTTTTTTTTTTACTGGACCTCCTGGGTGGAACACCTCTCTAAGTGCTTTCTAACCCTGGTTATGGGGTCTGACTGGCCGCTCCATCCTCTTTATTGAACAAAGAATCAGCATAATCACCTCTGGCTAATTAGGAATAAAGTGATCCAGTAAGTTGTACAGCTAAACCAGCAGATAGTAGTGTGATCTTCCTGGCTGTGCTGTTTGGTAGAGGTATGCCAATCACAAGATTATCTGTAGACAGATACAATTTTGTTGTCAGTTAAAACAGTACAAATAGTTATTTCAACTGTGGGTTTGATTTACTAAAGGCAAATAGACTGTGCACTTTGCAAAGTTGCCCTCTGCAAGTGTAGTTGCTCCAGAGCTTAGTAAATGAGGTAAAGCTTCACTTTGCAATGAGTACCCAATCACGTGCACAAAAAATAAAAAAAAATGCATTTTTGCTTGCACATGATTGGATGATGGAAGTCAGCAGAGCTTTTGCTCATTTACTAAGCTCTGGAGCAAGTGCTCTTGCAGAATGGCCCGTAGACGTGTTGTATCTGGATTTTGCAAAAGCATTTGACACAGTTCCCCATAAACGTTTACTGTACAAAGTAAGGTCTGTTGGAATGGACCATAGGGTGAGTACATGGATTGAAAACTAGCTACAAGGGCGAGTTCAGAGGGTGGTGATAAATGGGGAGTACTCGGAATGGTCAGGGGTGGGAAGTGGGGTCCCCCAGGGTTCTGTGCTGGGACCAATCCTAATTAATTTATTTATAAATAAACTGGAGGATGGGGTAAACAGCTCAATCTCTGTATTTGCAGACGATACTAAGCTAAGCAGGTCAATAACTTCTCCGCAGGATGTGGAAACCTTGCAAAAAGTTCTGAACAAATTAATGGGGTGGGCAACTACATGGCAAATGAGGTTTAATGTGGAAAAATGTAAAATAATGCATTTGGGTGGCAAAAATATGAATGCAATCTATACACTGGGGGGTGAACCTCTGGGGGAATCTAGGATGAAAAAGGACCTGGGGGTCCTAGTAGATGATAGGCTCAGCAATGGCATGCAATGCCAAGCTGCTGCTAACAAAGCAAATAGAATATTGGCATGCATTAAAAAGGGGATTCACTTTAGAGATAAAATGATAATTCTCCCCTTTTACAAGACTCTGGTCCGGCCGCACCTGGAGTATGCTGTCCAGTTCTGGGCACCAGTCCTCAGGAAAGATATACTGGAAATGGAGCTAGTACAAAGAAGGGCAACAAAACTGGAGGATATTAGTTATGAGGAAAGGTTACGAGCACTGAACTTCTCTCTGGAGAAGAGATGCTTGCGAGGGGATATGATTTAAGTTTACAAATACTGTACTGGTGACCCCACAATAGGGATAAAACTTTTCTGCCAAAGGGAGTTTAACAAGACTCGTGGCCACTCATTAAAATTAGAAGAAAAGAGGTTTAACCTTAAACTGCATAGAGGGTTCTTTACTGTAAGAACGGCAAGGATGTGGAATTCTCTTCCACAGGCGGTGGTTTCAGAGGGGAGCATCGATAGTTTCAAAAAAATATTAGATAAGCACCTGAATGACCGCAACATACAGGGATATACAATGTAATACTGACATATAATCACACACATGGGTTGGACTTAAAGGACTTGTGTCTTTTTTCAACCTCACCTGCTATGTAATGCAACTGCACCTTGCAAAGTGCACAGTCTATTTGCCTTTAGTAAATCAAACCCTGTTTATCCGGAGTTCCATCTTGGCTTCCAATGGCAAATTAATAGATGGATAGACGGATATAAGCACATGAATATTTTTAAAAAAACGGGGGGAAATAAATTGTTGTAGATATGGCAGTCCATAAAATGTATTTTATTAGATTTGTTTTAAATTAAAAATGAAAGGACTTGCAAGTCCGGCAGGCATGGCTGGATACTCCTGGGCTATCCCCACCACAATTGATTATACACAATTTATTGCAGGTGTGAGTACTTAGTATCTTTGTGACCATTACACTTAAGTGGCCTTTGGAAAATTGTCCATATAAGCACACCTCTAGTAAGATGAACTGAGAGTCACATCTTCTGTTCTCTTACCTGAAGGCTGCTCTTGTTATTTTTTTCCTGAGATGGCAAAACTCTAGTTGGTATACGGCCCTGTTGGCTGTTAGTTCAATTGTTTTGTTTTGGATTGTGTTTTTTGTTTTTGCCTTAAACTACTGTGCCTTGATACTCTTTTCATACTGTATGTCTACAATACCTCCCACTTACCAAACTGTCCTGGGGTAATACGTTACCTGGTGGGTTATATTGTTGGTTCATGTGTGGCCAAATATGTAGAACTCTGTGATGTTCATCCTGGGTTGTTTTTACCCATATTGTACATTTTACTCTATGTCTGTTGACTTTTGGCACAATAAACATTTCTTAGATTAAAAAAAGGGACTTAAAATAGTACATCTTCTATTTGGAACTTTATAATGTAATATTAATTTAAAGGAGAAGAAGGGCCAAAGCTACTTCTCCTGTGGATCACAGGAGTGTACTTCGTTCTGCACTCCTGTGACCCATATTCAGCCGACAGTGGGCTAAAGTCCACTGTCGGCTGACGTCACACAGTTGCTCCAAACGCTGGAGCAATAACGACTTTAATATGGAAGTCTGCTCAGATTTTCCTGACTGGAAACTGTCTCAGCCTCTCAGCACACTGCTGAGAGCCTGAACCAGCCACTCCCAACCTCTCCACAGCCCGATGCTCCAGTGAGCGCTGGAGGGGCAGAACATAGAGCCGGTGATTGGCCGCCACCGATTTCTGCTCACTGAAGACTGAGAACTGAGGGATCAACGGTGTTTTATCACTCAGTTCTCGGTCTTCGAGTTGGCAGGGGACAGATGCAGCATCATGCCGATGCTGTATCTACCTAGGCAAATATGTGTTTAATTTTTCTAACTCCATACAGGCATACCCCACTTTTAAGTACTCAATAGAGTTTATTTACTAAAGCTGTAAAGTGCAAATTCAGGCTCACTTCTGCATAGAAACCTATGAGCTTCTAACCTTGGCTTGTTCAATTAAGCTTTGGTAATAAAACCTGGAAGCTCATTGGTTTCTATGCAGAAGTGAGCCTGATTTTGCACTTTACAGCTTTAGTAAATAAACCCCATTGTGTACTTAAAAGTGGGGTATGCCTGTACTTCTTTTTTTTAATAAGGAAGGATGCATTGTGCAGTTATAGTAACCTACCTTAACCAGGAAGCATCTTTTATTTGTTCTGGAGGGTTTCAGCCGAAAGCTTGATTAGTTTGCACATCAGTATTGCTCTAAAACTTTGTAAGAGAGAAATATATTAATTTCATTAGAAAGGTTTTTCCATGGTTTATATACTCTTTCCAGTGTACAGGTTTACTTAAAAGATATCTATGGTCACAGCATACACTTTCATAATATAACATTAGCATTGTAATAACAATACAAACAAAGTTATTATTGAAAGTTAATAGTTATTATCTCTTTTTACAACTTCCTGGAATCTGCTTTGCAGCTTCTGCTCTACTGTTTTCTTTTTAATTTCTAAGGACTACATATCCCATGGTACCTTTACTGACTCTGCCTCCTGTAGCTCCTCCTCTCAGCACCTCTGTAGTTCAGAAGGCAGGCTTTGTGGATATTGTGACACTGCAGTGCCTACTCACAGGCATAGTGAATATGTGTCACAGAATTAATTGAAATAAACGTGGGGATCTTCACAGTTTACAAACTTCAAGATCATTCACAATAATATCAGTAGGCTAGAAATAATTGACATACAATGTGGAAATGAATATTTGATTTGACATTTTGACCATAGATACACTTTATTTAGTGTCTTAGAAAAAAAATAACCACAACTTGGATAATCAATTTGCACATTACCCTCTTACTTTGACATTTTGCTCACTGATTGCACAGGTAAATAATGGCCCAATTAGTGAAATCAGCATATGCATGCAAGGTAATTAAAATGTTCTGTGTTTTTTTTTTCTAAAGATGGATACTCAGCGTATTTTTGTGGCTCCACCCTCACCAGTGTCATCTCCCAGGCCTCTTGCTCCGACCTCTCCTCGTCTGAGTCCAGCAGGGTCTGGTAGGTCCCAGCCTGAAGGATCTAGTGGATCACAGACTCCAACTTCTGGCACACAACACTCTGTTCGTCCCTTAGCACCCGTTGGTGCTGCTGCTCCTGACCGGTCTCAACCCGAAGGATCTTTGAGACTCCACCCTGTGGGTTCTCTGTTCAGCTCTAAAGATGAGTCTGGCAGATCCCAACCAGAGGGATCATGTCCAGGCCTTCTGTCTCCAACAAGCCAGTACAGACCCTTACCTCATGCAACATCTTCACCCCGCCACTCTCCAACCCCCAGCCCCAGAGGATCGCCACAGACCAGCAGATCGCACCCTCCTAAGCGTCCAGACAGACTTCAGGAACCAATTATACGGCCTAATAGTATTCATCCACCCCAAGATGAAACCGACAAATCACCATTCAATGAGGCCATTTGGTGGAATGAACAGAACAAAGCAGGGGATGATTTCAGGTAAAAATGTGTTCATCCAAATCTATTAAAACATAACCTATACCAGTACAACTCCCAGGATTGCCCTATCACGGAATGGTATGATAACACTTTGCATGCTTTAATGTCAAACCAATCATAGTCTAAATATCAATCCAAAGATCACCTTCCTTGAGTTATATTCAACTGTATTTATAGAACCGCAGTAGTCCTACTGTGAGATAACATTTCAAAATGCCAGGACAATGTTGCTTGTACAGAATGTGTGAAAAGCATCGGATATTCACTTTTAGCCGATAATAGAAAAAAAATATTGCAAGTCAATGATGTATTTTACAGACATTAGTGTAGATAAGTGAGGTCGCGGTTTAGACTAATTATACCAAGACAAGAAAATAGCTGAAATACTATAAAGCTGACTATTGGACAACAAGTATTGTGCTTTATTGAGCAAACAAAGTCATTTCACATGCAAAGTGTTTCCTAATGAATGCTGAATTCTGGACAGATACAACAAATGAACCTACTATTCTTCTTCAAGTCCAGAATTTGCCAGTAAAGTTCCAAATAAGCTAGGACAGGGATACTGGTTTCTCAAACTTCAATGGACTATCTTTAATTAAAAAAATATATTAACATACTATTAGAGAACTGCATCTGTCCTAAATACCCATACACAAACTGTAAGAACAGTGGACAAAAAACTCTATTAAAAAACTTTGTCCATCCCACATTCCCTGTGTGTCCCCGGTCTGCTGTAACATATAACAGTACATCCAAAGTTTACAAAAAAGATGGCTTCTTATTGAAAGGACTGGTGTTCTGGTAACACCATATTGTTTGATGTTGAATTAGGATTAAAATACTGGTAAATGCAAAAAGTCCTTAAAGTGGTGTTCCGGCCGAAATTATACTTTTAAAATAAAAATACCCCTAAAATACACAAGCTTAATGTATTCTAGTAAAGTTAGTCTGTAAACTAAGGTCTGTTTTGTTAGTTTATAGAAGTAGTTTGTTATGTTATAAACTTACAGCAGGCCATGGCCATCTTAAGTGTGGGCATCTGAAGCCAGACTGTATTTCTTCCTGGATCTCATCCTTGCAGATCTCGCACATGCTCAGTGCAGCACAAGCAGTGTAATAAGCTTCAGGTCAGGTTTCCATAGCAACGGCAGTTTCAGAGGAAGTTGCCGCCCCTTCCCAGAAGGCATTGCAAACAGGAAATGGTGCGATGGGCCGCGGCCAGGGAGGAGGAAGTGAAAAATGAATACAGCAGATATACAGTAGGTGCTGAGAAAAAATATAAAAAAATATCCAATTTGTTTACCGTGCACAGGTTAGTGAGGGATGCTGAAGAGTTGTAAAAGTGGGTGGAACTCCACTTTAAAGTGTTACTAAACCCAGGACCACTATATCTGGTCTCCCACAGTACACAGAACATGGAAATGCAAACATTTTTGTAAATATAAACTGCTAAATACCCATTCTCATTAGTAGTATATAGCAGTCTTGTGAGTTCTATCTTGCTGAGCACTGGTATCTAGTTGTTAAAATTCAGCACGTCATCACAGTATAACTGTGCAAAGAGCAGATAAACACCCCAAACATCAAAGATGTCAAATAGTGATAAAACTGTGAATACTATCTACTCTCATCTGTTAATACTACTTTATATACTTTTACATTTTTCATCCTTGCACAAAAAGGCACCTGGCTCGCTGAGGTAAAAGGACCTCCAGGGAAAGATCTACCTAGGGTCTGCTTAACACTTAGCCCGATGGAAAGGGGCTTTATAATCTCCCTTTATTAGCAAAGTGTCACTTTAAAAGAGGTTGTAAACCTTTAAAAAACAAAACAAAAAAAAAACAAACCCTGCAAGACAAAGGGATAATGAGCTAGTATGCATCGCATACTAGCTTATTATGAAATACTTACCTTAGAATGATGCCCTGGATTGGTGTTGGCCCTCCAAGTACAGCGCAGACATATTCCACCGGAGTTACTTCCGGGTTCGCGGCTCCGGTGCTGTGATTGGCCGGAGCCACGATGACGTCACTCCTGCGCATACGTGCGGATGCCGCCGGTCACGGCACAGCTACTGAAGAAACGTCACGAGTGAGTCGTTTCTTGAGTGCGCATGTGCCGATGACGTTGGCGCATGTGGCTATAGTGAATATAACTGCAAGTTTAGGAGATATTCATGGTACCTACAGGTAAGCCTTATTATAGGCTTACCTGTAGGTAAAAGTGGTAGTAAAGGCTTTAATGTGCTTTAACTAGAGCTGGGCGATTTTCTAAAAAAAAAAAAAAAAAAAATCTGCGATTTCTTTTAAAAAAAACTTGATTCACGATCTGAATCAAGTTTTTTTTTTTTTTTGATGGACACCGCTCCGGTCCTGAGGAGCTGCGGGCAGGAGTTTTTAGGCGAGGCCGCGGCTTCGGCCTAGTCCGCCGCGTCCAGTCTCGCGGACTAGGCCGAAGCTGCGGTGTCAGTACCGGTACTGGTGAAAAAAAAAAATCGATCTGCTGAAAATTTTAATCGATTTGACCTCTCAACTCGATTCAAATCGATGTTTTCCCCAGCCCTAGCTTTAACATAGATATCAAGTGTTTACTCAGAATAGTTCTAGGAACCAAAAACTGTACCAAAGCTAAATCTTCAGAGAAGTTGTGTTAGTCTTGTGTGTCAGGAAAACCGGCATTAGAAATGGCATCTGGGTTAAAGTAGAGCAAATTGAGTGAGCGGCTTACTACATTTTTGAGATGTTGCTTAAAAACTTTTGAAAACACTTTAAAGTGGGAGTCCGGTGACCAATCTTTTTTTTTTTTTTAGGTCATTGAGACACTTTGCTAATCCCAAAATAATACTCACAGTTTGGGTGTAATATTTCCTCTGTCTGTTTTCGTACTGAAGAATAGCTTAAAAATTTGATGCTGGCTGTTTCCATCTTGCTTGTGGGCATGTGAAGCCCACAAGCATTGATTTCCTGGATGCGGTCAATGCTGTTTATTCACAGCTTGTTCACACGCCGCATGATCATTGTTTCCGCACTGAATCTTGGGAAGCCTGACACTAAGCTCCCAGGAGACAGTGCGGCGTCGGGGAAAGGCAATAAACACGCCTACTCCCATAGGAGGAGAGACAGGAAGTGCCACAATAAAGTACAAAATAAGGGTAATTACAGCGATAAAAAATTTTTTTCCGTGCGGCATTTGAACATCTATGCAATTAACCGAAGGGGGTAAGATTAAGTTAAAAATTTGAGTGGAACCCCGCTTTAAGCAGTGAGGTGGCCTGCTTTTCAGTTAGATGGAATGTACTTTACATTTTATAATAAGCCCTCCCTTGATACAACCTTACATTGTTGCATTCAGCTGGGTACTAATACATGAGATAGGGACCTTTGCAGGGAAATCTTGGGGATTTAAATTACCATTACTGGTTCACTGAGGAGAGATTAATTAAGACTGAGATTAGTGACAGATGTATGAAGGATATGAAATAATTGATCAAATGAGATTCAGTGGAATTGTCTGAGGTCAGCACTTATGAGAGATATCCATCCTTCCCTAAATGACTAAATGCCATGCACTATAAATAGTGTAGAGCATGGGTGTCCAACCTTTTGACCTTCCTGGGTCACATTGGAAGAAGAGGAATTGTCTTGGGCTGCACATAAAATACACTAAACAATAACGATAGCTGATGAGTAAAAAAAAGGTTGGGTAGATCACAAGTTCATGATCACTGATTATAGATAATGTAACTGAGTAATAGAACTTCCTTTTTTTGTACTCTTTATTATAAAAGCAAAAGAGGGCAACATAAAGCTAGTGTGATATTTGACAGTTTTTTTTTATAAACATCAATATCTGGTGCGATGGATGTGATAGAAATTTTCGATAAATTCTCAAGCTGCTCATCAGATATTTCGATTTTAATTTTGCCCTTTGTGTGCGTCATTCTTGAAAATAGTCGCTCACAAATATAGGTGCTGCTGAAAACCGATGACATGAATAAGGCATGATTGTGAAGAGTGGGAGATTTCTTTGGGAAGATAAAATGTATAAAAGTCCAGTAAAGAGCCACTTTCAAATTTTTCTTTGGCGGCATGTGTTCGCTAAGTGTAAAAGCTTTTTTTACAAAAAATTCCCCCCAAAAATCAACTTTTTTTAAGTAATTGTTATGATTTTATGTTGGGCTGCATTCATAGCCGTCTTGGACTTCAAGACATCAGTAAAATGATCGGTCCTGTAGACATTACACTCCAGTCACACTTGACAATTTTGTATTTAAAGTGGAGTTCCACCCAAAAAAAAAAATGACATTAATGTCCATGAAGTAAATAAAAAAAAAACATTTGGAGAATTTTTTTTTTAACTTACCTTTTTATGCTTGTTGCTATGTGGTCCCTTGATATCTGCCTCCTTTAGCACCTGGGCTCCTGACGTCACTACCCTCGGCGCCTCCGCTCGCTACTGCTCCTGGGAGATGTGTGTCATCATTTCCCAGGAGTCAGTGGGCTGCGCCGAGGGCTAGGTTGCCATAAAAACAGGGCAGGCACTACCGACGCCACCGACCGCTGTTATGGCAACCTGTATACTTTACAGCGCCGCTACGGCGCATTCCTGCGCATGCGCGAGAACGGGGCAGTGCATGCTGGTAGCTCAGCAGCACCATGTCCCGGAACTGTATGCCTGTGGGCTTCCCATACCCACAAGCAAGATGAAAACGGTTAGGAACAAATTTTATAACTTCATTATTTATATGAAACTGGACATCGGGGGATGAATTTAACAAAAGAAGTGAGTGTTACATTGCAATGTTATAAACTTATGAACAGGAGACACATAATAGGAGACACATACTACAACTTGCCTACATTTCTTATGACCTTTAGTCATTTTTCATCTTTCCATCTATTAAATCTTCTGCCCTTGTTGTTTTAACTTTGGATAGTAATTTTTTTTTCTGCCAGTAAATACCTTATACAACCCACTTATTGTTTCTTGTCTGGTCAAATACAGAATCACAGTATATATAAAATGATCTGCAAAGGGGTTGGAGGGAAGCTTCAGAATGGCAAAGATGTTTTTATTACAAATTATGTGAGCAGACTGCAGTTCTACTTTATTTACCTAGCTGCCTGCTAACTAAGGCTCGCCATACACGGATAGATTTTTTTTTCTATCTATATAGCTCAGATGGACAAATTCCCTGCTTGGCTATTGGATGTAGCCACTGTTTGGCTGACAGTATTCTGCACATTGATTTTTCAGTTGAAGAATGCCAGGCAGTTGGGGGTCAGCAGGGCCACCCAGGAAGCACATTTCGATTGGCTTGTCACCAACTGGTTGAAATTTGCACAGTGTATGGCCAGGTTTAATCCCAATAGTCATAGTATCCTTACAATGTGAGTGGCATTTACTCGGCAGGAATATAGGCCAATGTGTTCACTGCTTTAAAGGCAACACCATCTCTATTGAGCAGAGAGGATCATCCTATGCTTTCCTCTCTTTAGATAGAGAAGTGTTCAGCTGTATAACATTGTGCAGAGAGCTTGCAGATAATGCTATCTGGGTCCAGTCATAGACAGGCTATGATAACAAACCTGCCCCCCATGACTTGCTTTATTTTTACTTATGTGAAAGGACTGCTTATCTTTCGACATTGTAATGTTCCTAACAGTAGTGAGGATAGGAACAATCAAAACTTAGCACCACATCCCATAAATTTATATGAACAGAAGAAGGGAAAATGGGGTTAAAAAAACCCGGGACTTTTAAGGTGCTTATATTTCAGGGTAGATAGCATAGATAAACATATACAACTTATCCATAAAAAAGATTTTTTATTACAATTGGTACAAATTACACAACATGGTTAAAAAAATGTATCTCAGTATAGGGCTGTGGAAAAAATCGATTTAAATCTTGAATCGAGTTGAGAGGTCAAATCGATTCAAAATTTAAGCAAATCAATTTTTCTAGTTTTTTTTTTCACCGTGCCGGTCCCGAGGAGCTGCGGGGTCCGCGGCGTGCAGCCTCGCGGACTAGGCCGAAGCCACGGCCTAAAAACTCCTGCCAGCAGCTCTCCAGGACCGGCGCTGACACCGCGCTGGTCCCGAGGAGCTGCGGGCAGGAGTTTTTAGGCAAGGCTACGGCTTTGGCCTAGTCCGCGAGGCTGCAAAATCGTGAATCGAGTTTTTTTTTAGGAAAATCACAGATTTTTTTTCAAGAAAGTCTCCCAGCCCTATCTCAGTATCCACATCCAATATTAGGCAGACAGTGGAAGAAATACCACTTAATAGATACCACTCAACATGTTTTGCTCATTTGGAGCTTCCTCAGGAGTTTTGGTATAGATTACGGTATGCTAGAAATGATAAGAGAAACACAGATAAGATATTGTATTACATCATAAAATCTACAATCTAGAATATATAGGTGTATATATGGATAGCATGTCATATAATACTATAAACAGCTGAAAAAATAAAAAAAAAAATCAAACGACAATCAAAAAATCAATCCATCAAAATTAATAATCTTACCAGGCTGCCAGAGATTAAATACGAATTAGATTGGTAAAGGAGTATTACCGATGAATAACATCAGAGACGCAAGACATCAAGTAGGTCTCTCAAACAAAAGTTCCCGTCCATTATGGCCACAGAAGAACAAAGAATTAGTATATCCTTAATGTAGAAAATAAGAGGGATGAAGTAAGGTATCGAACAGATGATGATACCGTGAGGAAGCTCCAAATAAGCGAAACATGTTGAGTGGTATCTATTAAGTGGTATTTCTTCCACTGTCTGCCTAATATCGGATGTGGATACTGAGATAAATTTTTTTAACCATGTTGTGTAATTTGTACCAATTGTAATAAAAATCTTTTTTATGGATAAGTTGTATATGTTTATCTATGCTATCTTCCCTAGAATATAAGCACCTTAAAAGTCCCGGGGTTTTTCAACCCCATTTTCCCTTCTTCTGTTCATTGTAATGTTCTTATTTACCTGTAGTGATTTTCTTACCTGAATTTTAGAATGATTTGTGTATCTCTTTCAGATCTGTACAGTAATCCAGTATGAAACTTCGCCTATGTGCATTATCTTCCTGTAATAAAGACCAGTCACTGCCGCTCTCTCTCCTTGTACCAGGGTAACTGGTCTTGTATCTGCCCTCTCCTATATTTCTATGCAGGTAGCCTATAGTAGGTGGAGCCTGCTGAGCCCCTCCCACAGCTCTGCTCACTTCCCATAGATATGTACACTGCCGTGATGATGTCACTGTTAAGTGCAACAAATGTGATCTCCCACTTTAGCAGCCAATTCTAATGTGGTGTGGGAGTAGTGAACAGGTCCTGACTGTCTACATTGTGTGGGGGATAAATGGTAGTTTGTGAATTACTTAGACATGCAATTGTAACTGCTGAGCAACTGAATTTTTCTTTCTGCTCAAAGAATACCTGAGTGAATAGCAATCAGACAGGACTATTAGTGGATGCCACATACTTACCAGATATTGGTAGAGAAGGTCTTCAAAATATGCTTGTTTATCTACCTCTAGTGCTTGTCTGGTCTTAAGCCGACCATAGACAGATTGAAATTTGGCCTGGTTCAGCAGAAACCGGCCGAATTTCAATCCATGTATGGGCCAGTTGGTTGTACTGAAGTCGATCCATTGATGGACTTCAGTACAACCAGACTGTTGGATTTTTGTCATGTGATCACTGCTAGGCTGCTATAGCTGTCGGCAGTGATCATTGTAGTCTGACGACTTGGAAACATCCCGTTGTCAGAATACAAAAACTCCATGGGAGGGATTCCTCCATATGATGGGAGAATCAAGCAAATTTCTTTCCTTTAACCCATAGTTGAAGGAAAGAAAATTGGTTAATGTATGGTCTTCTTTAGTAGTATGTAGTACTTTGTCCAGTCTGGTGATCATCTTATCTGCTGTCTCCTTTCCTAGGGTATATGTTATTACATGGAATGTTGGATGTTCTGTGCCACCTACGGACCTCACCTCCTTGCTCTGCCTTAATGCTGGAGATGGCAAGACCGATATGTTTGTTATAGGGTGAGATGAATATTTGTGTTCCTCTATTCAGCGGATAAATAAAATGTAACTGGTGCCATATATAACTCTCCCTTTATTGTCTTTCCATAGGTTACAGGAGGTCAACTCCATGATCAATAAGCGCCTGAAAGATGCGCTCTTTTCGGATCAGTGGAGCGAGGTGTTTATGGATGTTCTGAGTCCATTCAGCTATGTGCTGGTGAGCATCAGGCCAAACTCGTGTGTGCCACAATCAGTCAGCTTTCTATTTACATGTCTCTGACATCTTGCTTACTGTGTATTCAGGTCACCCTCTGTGTATATGGATGTGCTTTGCCACAAATTGATTTGTTGGCTTCCATATAGATTTTCTCCTCTCCCGCTGAAGATTGTTTCACACTCTTAATAATTGCTCTTGATATATCCTTGTCCACCGTCGTTACCCATGCTTGATACATACAGTATGTATGTCTACATACATACTACATATGATAAATACAGTATTATATCACTGTAGCTTCAGATGATTAGCAGATCATGTAAAATCTAAATTATTACCCCTTATCTTATTTCTATCTAAACTTAATATGCAGCCTCTTTAAAGAACTGTGGGCAAATATGGAGGATGTTTTGGCTGCTTTCCCGACCTTCATGCTCACCCATTGGCTTAGTTATTTTCTGAGACACAGAACTGAATTGGAAAGCTGAAATGCATATCTGTTCTGATTTTTTATTCTGCTTGCTAAATTCGAATCAACGGCTCGAAAAATGTCAGAGACAGCCATGCATCTAGCACTTTGCAATCTAGCATCTAGCACTTAGCAATGGCAGTCACCCTATTTCTTTAAATCTAGTCATTGGGAGGCCAACTCTTGAGTGGCCGCCCCCACACATAAAGAATGTGCCAGTTTTGACACTGATGGCTTACGTAATGTACAAGAAACAATTAACTGGGAATTACAGATAGCAGAATGGCTTTATGGTTTTGTAGACATCTTGCAACTGTGGGGGATTTAACCTCTCTATAGTAATTTAAAGAAGATTCCAGTGCATATAATTTAATGGTAACATGGTTCTGCTGCCCTATCTTGCAACTGTGTGGGATTTAACTCCCTGGCCCAAATCTAAAACAGAAAAATTGCGTTTAGGTGGAATTGACATTTAATGAGAGTTTGCATAGAATGGTATATTATATGCAAGTTATGTTTTTATACGGGATAGATGAGATTAACAGAAGTTACAGAAGTACTTCAGATATACAGTAATTTAAAGAAGATTCCACTGAATATTATTGGATGTTAACATGGCTTTATTGCCCCTTACTTCATGTGTAAATTAGTAAATTGCCCCCATCCACCACCCACCCCATTATGTCATGGCTGAACTGCAAGCAAGCAATTAGGTACAGAACTGAATTATGCAAAAAGGGAATTTGTCCCCCAAGAACAACAAGGGTTTTTAAGCAGCACAATAATGTAACAAGATATTAAAAAATATTAAATTTTATTAAATATGTGACAATAGAGTAAAAACCATGAACTGTGTATGGCACATTATAAAAGCGCAGATATATGTACAGGGCTACATATGAATGTTATACATAACAGGTGCTTGGATAGTCCTGACGCGTTTCGACCCCATCGGGTCTTCTTCAGAGGAAATGCATGCACTGTTGAGAAATTACATATATAAAAATAATAACAATACAGGAATGTACAAATGTGTATAGGGATTATCAAGGTTCTAAACATAGTTACCCAAAGTATTCGTGTAGCCGGGTCTCCTGAATCTAAGGCTTTCAAAAGGGGGCCTCCATCAATTCCGTCCCCACCTGGAATCCCCCGGACAGTCAACACCCCGATAGGGGGGAATCAAGCAGCAATGGCGTAACTTACGGTGAACTACACAGTGGAAGAACTGAATTATGCTATCTAATCTGCCAGAATATTTGTAACGCTGTGCAGTCGGTCTAGTGATTCAGACATCCCTTCCAGACAGCATTTGTGAAATTAAAGAATATGTCAACCCAAAATGTCATATTCCTGTTGTGTGCCTGCTGTACCAAGTACTTGTATAAAAAACAATCCTATTCTCTTTGTATTGCTTCCTTTGTGTGAAAGCCCTGGTATCCTGCCAGTCCCTTTGCATTCCTATTAAACACTGACCACACTAGGAATGAGCATGGTCAGTTTTCTAGCTGTGCTGAGAATTTAGTCTGCTCTCCTGCAATTATCAGAATTGTGCTGACAGCCCCCCTGCACAGCCATTCACTAGGGAGATCAGTGTACTGCTGTTTCTCCTCCACCAGCTCTCTAAGATCATTATGCAGCTGAGAACAGAGGGTATGTGATCACTTGTAAAAAGGGGGAAAAATGTATTTATAATGTTTAAAATGATTTTATATATATATAAAAGAGAGAGGCACTCACGGGTCTTGAAAGGTGAACGCACAATGGCAGTCTAATTCGACATTTCGACCAGGCACAAGCCTGTCTTCCTCAGGAAGCTTGTGCCTCGTCGAAATGTCGAATTAAACCGCCATCGTGCGTTCACCATTCAAGACCCGTGAGTGTTGCTCTCTTTTATCCCTGATTTGTGTGCGGTGACAACCATTGGATATCGTGTATATATATATATATATATATATATATATATATATATATATATATATATATATATATATATATATAAGAAGGCCAGTATGGTGGCCTGAATTTATAGGAGTCGTCCGAGGGGTATTTAAGCAGACCACTCACCTGTGGTCCTTGTCGGTTCCGGTGCAAGATTTGTTACGTCACTAGACCGACTCTTCCCAACTCACTTCGTGTTCATGAGTTGTGTGTCCGAATACCAGTGTGTTGCGTCTTCACCGTTTGTGGTTTTTTCATCAATCGAGTCTTGCTCGCTGTTGCGGGTAGGCAGGGCTTTTTTTCTCAGAGAATAGGTGCAGGAACTCCCCCCTTCTAAGTCACCTCTTGTCTCCGCCCCCTACCCACCTCCGAGCACCGTCCCTTGGTTCCAACCACTACCCACCTCCCAGTACCACCCCTTTTAGAGAATACAAGTATCATTCTGTGGCGCTAAGTAATTTGCATAGAATTTGTTAGCAGCAAAATAGATCCCCTGCAGCCAGCAACAATAGATCCCCCAGCAACAATAGTTCCCTCACACAACAATGCCCCCCCCCCCGCAACAAAAATATCCCCCCAGCAACAATAGACCCCCAGCAGCAACAGCAGATTTCCCAGCAGCCAGCATCAATAGACCCTCCAGCAGTCAGCAACAATAGACATCTCTCTGAACAGTAGATTCCTCTCAGCAACAATGGACCCCCCCCCCCCAGGAATATAAAACCTCCTCTCCGAGGAGCAATAATAGATCCTCCAACAGCAACAATAGACCCCTGTGCAAAAATAGAACCCCGCCAGTGTAGTCGCTATAGACTATAGATCCCCCAGTGGCAATCATCAATAGACCCTCCAGCACATCCCCAGCACCCCTTGCCATTACATAAATTTAGTGCTGGAGGTGCCGGAACTGCGTTCCCCAACGTTCCCCCTGAAAAAAAGCCCTGTGAGTAGGATTCGTAAACCATTTCTTTGTGTCAAGTATAGTTGTTTCAATCCGTTATATTCCCCATTTCGTATTTACAGCTATTGTAGCGGAACTTACGAATCGTTCGTATGTCTCTGAGCACAGTCTTTGTTTAACCATGATACAAACCACAAAACGAATTTCGTAAAAATAATCTCTGAGTCCCATTTCATACACTCTACAGTCCGATTCGAATCTAGCTGAATTGGCGGCAAGATTTGTATCAGATCCATTTAATATATGCCTCAGTCCGATTTAAAACAAGTCGCATTGGCGGCACAATGATTTATATCGGGTCCATTTTATACACTCTCAGTATGATCCGAATATAGTCCTATCTGCGGCACAACAATTCATATCGGATCCATTTCATCCACGCTACAGCCTGATTCGAATCTAGTCACGTCGGCAGCACAACGATTCGTATCGGGTCCATTTCATACAGTCTCAGTCCGATTCGAATCTAGTCGCTTCGGCGGCACAATGATTCGTATCGGATCCATTTCATACACGATACAGACCGATTTGAATCTAGTCGCGTCGTGGGCACAACGATTCGTTTCAGATCCATTTCATACACGCTACAGCCCGATTTGAATCTAGTTGCGTCGGCGGCACAACGATTCGTATCGGATCCATTTCATACATGCTACAGCCCGATTTGAATCTAGTTGCGTCGGCGGCACAACGATTCGTATCGGGTCAATTTCATACACGCTACAGCCCGATTCGAATCTAGTCACGTCGTGGGCACAACGATTCGTATCGGATCCATTTCATACATTCTACAGCCCAATTCCAATCTAGTTGCATCGGCGGTAAAATGATTCGTATCGGGTCCATTTCATATACTCTCAGTCACGGTTGACAATCGCTCATGATTACAGTTCATTCCCGCATATTCCAATTTTCTGTATCCTTGTTTTCGCCTTACTAATAAGGCAACTTTCTTGCAATCGTTGCAAGCACGTCTCCGATGGCACACAATCCGGCCACTCATCGTCTCCAGTAGCATACAATTGAGCCACTCACCGTTTTCTGTCTGTCATTTCTCCTTTAGGTCAGTCGAGTTCAGGTTGTTCCATCCTGCACCAGGTTGGACGTTAATTCCTCAGGTGAAAAAAAACAAAACACAGGGACCACATCTTCACCAGGGGGGCAGTCTCATATCAAGGGGTGGGGCAGGTCGTTTTAACGGGTAAAAAAAAAAAAAACAAAACTCTATTTCTACGTCGCCCTTACTACAGGTTCCCAGTCGAGTTCTCAACCTCAAATAGGACTTCACAACTAGGGAGCCAGTCAGGTGTGTAGTACACGGGTTCCACTCTCACTTCTCACTTCACATACACGATGTGGGTTGCGCGTTGGGCAATCGTTACTGTCACACATTTATTTGAATTACACTCTGTTTTCAAAGGGTGACCCTTCCCCTATGCAGACAAGGTCGCTAAACGATTGAGCTTTCTGACAGTGCGAGCGTTGGCAGGCACACGTCACGAACTACAGAACGCAACATTCCTACTTAGCCAATACCAGACTTCAGCTTCTCGCCCCAGTACGCCCTGGGGCTCTGGTTCACAGGTTTGTGCTCAGCACAGACGGGCACCCGAGCTATCGGTTACCTGGCCAGTCACCTCCTGGCTCACCTCGGTTGCCACACACTCTTTTGAGTTTTCTAAATTTTCACTCAACAGCGTTCAGCGCTTCAGAACACAAACCGACTTCTAACTGCGCCTGTTGTTCCTTTTTCTGTCCTTGTTTTCCTTCTTGTCTATTTTTCTGTATGTGACTCCTCTTCACTTTCCCACTGCTTTGACTCCTCTTAACACATGCACCCCCCTCTCCTTGTCTTGTAGCTGGAGCCATGTTGCAGGCCGGTAGTGAAGACCTCACCTCTGCCCCTCTGTCGCCCTCCGCGGTTTCAGAATGCAGCAGCGTGCAGTCCGTCAGAGGATGGACCATCCCCAAGCTCTCAGCAGAGCTGAGATGCAGGGGCGTTCCCTACCCCGCTACAGCCAGGAAAGCCGAGCTCTTCAGGCTGCTTTTCCCACTGCCAGCGGCCGCTGGGCCCAGCACCCAGCAGGCATCCCTGCAGTCAGTCTCCATGGCCATTTTCCAGCTTCACTCCGTGGTGACCAGACTGTCTACAGCAGTCTCTGACGTCCAGACCAGAGTGGGCGTCCTGGAAGTGCGCCCAGCTGCGGCCCTCCCGGACTCGGTTGCTGTTCTGGCGCTTCCTCCTGCAGGTATGCCAGAGATGAGTTCTACCATCTTCCCCGCTCATCTTGTGCTGGCCAGCATCAGGAAGGACATCTTGGACGGAGGTCAATTTGGCCTCCCACCTTTTATCGGCCCACGACCTGGCTGAAAATAAATCATACACCTGGGGGGATGTCTCAGTAGTACATAAGTCAAAAGACCCCAGGCTCAACTGCAAGCTGACAGTCACAGAAATTGTATTGGCCTTCAAGATTTAGAGACATTCTTTGCTCGGCCAGCCCCAGCAGGGGGGAAGAGCTGGACTTATACCTACACAGTGGTGGACCTCTAGGCTATAAATAGGATGGGTTTTCCTTTTACAACTACTACCGTTCGTTTTTGGCCAAAGCAGCAGACAGGCTCACGCAGTTTCAAGCTACCACGAACTGGAGTGTCATCGACACGGAGCTCTTTTGCGGCCACTTTGCCAGTCTACGCTCCCCGCTCTGCGCTATCTGCCAGTCCTCCACTCATACGCCAAACTGGTGCTCTAATGCAACCACTAGACGCCCCCTCAACTTTCCCTCCGCCTCCGGTATCAGTCAGAGCTTGCTGGCCCCCTGCACAACCAGGTGAACAAGTTGGGGTGGCCTATCTCTTCGGTCGGGGGAGCTTCGATCTGCAATAATTTTAATTATGGCTCATGCAACTTTAGCCGGCTGCTTAACATTTGTGCAACGTGCCACAGGGCACATCCGAAAATTACGTGCCATCTGAAGCAGCACAACACCTGCTAAAGAGGCCGAGTAGATGTCCGGTGGCTGGGGTTTTACCTCTCCGCACACCCGACTCCCTCACTGGCCGCTTTCCTGATACACGGATTCACATCGGGATTACACACCGGCCTCATCACGTTACCCCACTCCACTTACGAGTGCAGGAATCTCCTGTCAGCAACCACTAATGAACAAGCTATAGACAGTCTATTGCAGGCCGAACTGGACTGAGGGTTCATCATCGACCCCTTCGCGCAGTCACCTTTTAGTACCTGGAGCGTTAGCTCTATTGGGCTTGTCATGGGCAAGTTCTCGAATAAACTTTGGTTGGTGTACGACTTGTCTGCGCCTCATTCTTCCCACATCCCAAATTTAAATTTCCTAATTCCTTCTGAGGAACCTGGCTATTCAGGCCATTATTGACATAGGTACAGGCGCATGGCTGTCCAAAGCAGACATTTTAGACGTGTTTAAGCTACTGCCCATTGAGCCGTTTCTCTGGCGATGGCATGGCATCAAGTGAAAAGATTCATATTACTTCACCACCAAGTTGACCTTCGGCTCTAAAAGCAGCCCTTGGCTGTTTGATACCTTCGCCCAGTCCCTTACCTGGATTCTGCTGCACCAGGCCCAGTGCCAGATGGTTATTCATTATCTTGATAACTTTCTTCTCATCGAACGGCCTGGCGTGCCCCCGGTAGACCTGGACAGGCTAAGAGTGGTATTTGGCAATCTCGACGTGCCCATAGCTGAACATAAAGTGGAAGGCCCGACACACGCCATCATCTTCCTAGGCATCACTTTTAAAACCCGCTCCATGCAGGCTAGCCTGCCTCCCGACAAATTGGCCCAAATCAGGCCGGTCATTCACAACTTTACCCTTTCGAAAGGGTGTACTAAAGAAGAGCTACAATCCTTGTTAGGATGCTTAATTTTCCCATGAGGATTATCCCTCAGGGGCGGTCTTTCATTTCACGTCTCCTGGTTTTCCTCTCTCGGGTACAAGACCGGGACCCTGATCAAATTCTCAGGCTGGACCCAGCAGCGATAGCAGATTTGACAATGTGGGATGAGTTCCTTACGAATTGGAACAGCATATCTATGTTCATCCCGTCAGCATCAGCTTCATCACCTTAGGTAGTCACGGATGCCACAGTCTCCACAGGTTTTGCTGCAATTTTTGGCCATCAATGGTTCACAGGACCATGGCCTCCAGAAAGCCTTCTAATCCCCGATTTTAGTCAGTCCTCCTCACTTTTTTGAGCTATATCCCATTGTGGCAGCTGATCAGGTCTGGGGCCATACCTGGACAAGACAAACGGTGATCTTCACTACAGACAACCAATTTACAACCAAAATTATAAGCAAGGGCAGGTCCAAGTCGCTCCCCATTATGTCCTTCCTATGCATGCTGGTGCAGTTGTCCCTGCAGCATCAATTTAATGTTCACTGCTCGTATATTCTGGGAAAGTGCAACGTCGCAGCAGACGCACTGTCCCACTTTAACTTTATTTGGTTCTTTCAGCAGAAACCCAGAGCTGACCCAACTACTACTCCTATCCCACCTTGGTTACAGCTAAGGACGGGTTAAAACCACACCTTCACAACGAGACCCAGCTCATTAATCAGTAATTGTCCCACAACACACTCAAGGCCTATCACACCGCTTGGAACACTTACTTCAGGTTTCTAGCCTCATGCCCCAGAGCAGCGGCAGGAGACATTAGGCACGTCCTGGCCTTCATATCATATTGCCACACGCAGCTGGCCCTATATCATAACACCATCCGGCTATACTTAGCAGGCATCCAGCATTTCTTGTCCTTACAGGACCCCGGAAAGCCATCCTTGTTCGCAGCCCATACAATCAAATCCATCCTACACGGCATCCAGAAGCATCAGCCCGTAGCCAACTGCAAGCGCTTACTCATCACAAGTGCCATCTTCAGGGACATGTGAACTATCCTCTCACGTTCCCCGTTTGGGTTTTCTACCCAGTCTGGTCATCCAAGCAGCCATCTACCTGGCCTTCTACGGCTTTCTGCGGCCTAGCAAGTTTACCTTTAGTGGCCTTAGCAGGCCAGATACTGTGTAGACACCACCTGGCTCGTTTTCAAGATCACTTCTTCTTCACCTCATAGTCTCCAAAACCCAACAAAATGGCCCCGGGTCGACATCCAGCTGTTCCAGACCAACAACCTCTAGTGCCCAGTAGCGATACTCGACCAATTACTGTCTCACGTACCCAGCCAGTCAAACTCCAGCCCGTTGCTACCTTTTCCAACCAGCCCCTTAGTCAGACACGTTAGGATTCTCCTGGTTAGGCCTTGACCACATCCGGTACTCCAGACACTTCTTTCAAATTGGAGCAGCCTCGGCCATATCTCAGCACGGGGCGCCAGACCATGTCATCAAGAAGTTGGGCAGTTGGAAATCCGCCTGCTTTGCTCTGTACATTCCAAACCCTCAGGTAGAATTGTCACAAGCCTTTACCAAGCTTGCTCAATAAATGTCACAGGACCAATAAAGAGGTACTTGCCTATCCGAGTATTTTTGGCCCCTTTTTTGGCATACCTGCCAGCTGACCAGGGCACACCTCAGGTCTATGTTATGTTATAAGTCTTGTGGTGTGTTTATGTGGTTTATATCTGTCTCGGTTGAAGGGCTTCGACCATAAATAAGAAGACCAGTATGGTGGCCTGAATTTATGTGAGGAGTCCGGGGGGTATTTAAGCAAACCACTCACCTGTGGTCCTTGTCAGTTCCGGTGCGCGATACCCTCCCTCCAACTCTTTTCAGGGCACTTCTCAGCACTCTTCTCTCTACAATCATCCATTACTTATCTTGGGTATGCCCCCTTTTTTGGCATACCGACCAGCTGACCAGGGCACACCTCAGGTCTATGTTATGTTGTAAGTCTTGGGGCGTGTTTATGTGGTTCATATCTGTCTCGGTTGAAGGACTTCGACTATATATATATATATATATATATATATATATATATATATATATACAAAATCCTGGATTTATTTCCGACAGATGTTGGCTCAAACTTGTCTTGCATACACACGGTCGCACAAATGTTGTCAGAAATTCCGAACGTCAAGAACGTGGTGACATACAACACATACCACGAGCCGAAAAAAATGAAGTTCAATAGCCAGTATGGCTCTTCTGCTTGATTCCGAGCATGCATGGAATTTTGTGGGTTGGAATTTTTGTTGTCCGAAATTCCGACAACAAATGACTGATGGAGCCTACACACGGTCGGAATTTCCGACAACAAGCTCGCATCGAACATTTGTTGTCGGAAATTCCGACCATGTGTACAGGGCATATGGACGAGGTGACCACAGCTAGCTGCTCACAGGTGTCATGGGCAGCAGAGCATACCGCCCATGTGAATGTACCCTTATGCCTTGTACGATTGGATTTTCCGACGACAAAACTGTGGATTTTTTCCGACTGCTGTTGGCTCAAACTTGTCTTGCATACACACGGTCACACAAATATTGTCGGAAATTCCAAACGTCAAGAACGCGGTGACGTACAACACGTACGACGAGCCGAGAAAAATGAAGTTCAATAGCTAGTGCGGCTCTTCTGCTTGATTCCTAGCATGCGTTAAATTTTGTGCATCGGAATTGTGTACACACGATCGGAATTTCCAACAACTAATTTTGGTGTCGGAACATTTGAGATCCAGATCTCAAATTTTGTTTGTCGGAAATTCCGATGGAAAATGTCCGATGGAGCCCACACATGGTCAGAATTTCCGACAACAAGCTCACATCGAACATTTGTTGTCGGAAAATCCTATCGTGTGTACAGGGCATTAGTGTACTCTCCTCTTCTTTGCGACACTCTGGGTTTTGGTGGGACCTCGCTGTCCTCAGCGTGAGGACATTAGACTCCAACCTCAGCTGCTTCTTAACTCTGGACTTAAGATGCACATGGAGGGGAAACTTCAAAAATACTTTTTTTTAAAAACATCCTGAAGTTCAGCTTTAAGCAATACAGCTTAATCAAATCTGGCACAGCATGCAATTGGACAATGAAGGAGCAGCAACACGTTGATGAAGCCGCCCTCTGCTCTCTCTTCCTATACACATATTAACAGCGTTTAGCATGCTCTTTAAAGTGATAGAATCCTGATCAGCTCAGAGGGCTGCTTTACAATGGATCCCAGGAGGTGAATTTCAATTTTTGTTTGTGTACACTAGTCCTATGTAAAAATACGTGAATAAAAAAACTGGACTAGATTAGATTTTGTTATATCTTCCTTGTCTACAGCTTTAAGAAATGTATTTTACTTACTTTTCCTTAGAAAAGATTTGCCAACTTGTCATTAGTCTTGTCATTTCTATCAATAGTCTTATGTTTCTTAGGTCAGCTCGGTTAGGATGCAAGGTTGCCTATTGTTGGTGTTTGCCAAGTATTTTCACTTGCCCTTTCTGCGTGATGTCCAGACTGACTGCACTAGAACTGGCCTTGGAGGTTATTGGGTAAGCACAACAACTATAGTAATAGACATTACTTTTGTATAAGAATGTACTAACATTACATCACTTAATATTTGCATTCATTAGCTTTGATTTAAAGATTAACCACTTCAGCCCCGGAAGGTTTTACCCACTTCCTGACCAGGCCATTTTTTGCGATACATCACTGTGTCGCTTTAACTGACAGTTGTGCGGTCGTGTGACGCTGTACCCAAATAAAATTGATGCCTTTTTTTCCCACAAATAGAGCTTCCGTTTGGTGGTATTTGATCACCTCTGCGGTTTTTATTTTTTGCGCTATAAACAAAAAAATACAGACAATTTTGAAAAAAAAAAACAATATTTTTTACTTTCTGCTATAATAGCATAAATACATAAATAAATGTAAGATGTACATGTAAAAAAAAAATACTTTCTTCATCAGTTTAGGCCAATGTTTATTCTTCTACATATTTTTGGTAAAAAAAAATCCAAATAAGTGTATATTGCTTGGTTTGCATAAAAGTTATAGCGTCTACAAAATAGGATTGTTTTTTTTTGGCATTTTTATTATTATTCATTTTTTTACTAGTAATGGCGGTGATCAGCGATTTTTAGCAGGACTGCGACATTGCGGCGGACAGATCGGACACTTTTGATACTTTTTTGATACTTTTTTTTTAAGTGTATATTGATTGGTTTGCGCAAAAGTTATAGCGTCTACAAAATAGGATAGATTTATGGCATTTTTATTATTATTCATTTTTTTACTAGTAATGGCGGTGATCAGCGATTTTTAGCAGGACTGTGACATTGCGGCGGACAAATCGGACACTTTTGATATTTTTTTGGGATCAGTGACATTTATACAGAGAAAAATGCACTGATTACTATATAAATGACACTGGCAAGGGGGGTTAACACTAGGGGGCGATCAAGATGTAAATGTGTTCCCTAGGAGGTGTTTCTAACTGTGGGGGGGTGGTTACACTGGAGGAAAAAAGAGACCGTGATTCAGCTTAGCTGAAACACAATCTCTCACTTTTCCTTCCTGACAGATGAGCAGTGTGCTTTGTTTACATCGGCACACCGCTGATCTGTCTCTCTTGTGAATGAACAAAATAGGATAGATTTATGGAATTTTTATTATTATTCATTTTTTTACTAGTAATGGTGGTGATCAGCGATTTTTAGCAGGACTGCGACATTGCGGCGGACAAATCGGACACTTTTGATACTTTTTTGGGACCAGTGACATTTATACAGCGAAAAATGCACTGATTACTATATAAGTGACACTGGCAAGGGAGGTTAATACTAGGGGGCAATCAAGAGGTAAATGTGTTCCCTAGGAGGTGTTTCTAACTGTGGGGGGGGGGGGGGTTACACTGGAGGAGAAAAGAGATCGTGATCCAGCTTAGCTGAAACACAAGCTCTCACTTTTCCTCCCTGACAGATGAGCGGTGTGCTCTGTGTGTTTACATCATCACCCCGCTGATCCGTCTCTCTTGTGAATGAACGGCGGGTGGCGGCGGCCACGATGGCTCCCGCTGTGTCCAATCACAGCGGAGGTGGCGCCCCCTAAACCGCGTGCACGAAATCACGTACAGGTAGGTGATTTTGCACACCCGGGCCGCCCTGCCGCAGTAAATGTACATGGGGCGGTCCGGAAGCAGTTAAGCAGACCTTTCAGGAAAGTTACAAGTCTTCACGAATCAATTCCTGACATGTCACAATATACAGCACCAGTATAATCTATCAAAAAATCCCCACCCTTTATCATTAAAGAACATCCTTGTGTTCCAGTGCAGTGACTTTGTCTAGGCTGAGATGATGTCATCAGCAGGCAGGCAGGAGGAAGCATTTCCCCAGTCTCTTCTCCCTTACTGATCAAGATGTTTATGTAAGCTAAACATGCTAAGAGTTTGTGGTTAAAGGAACTCTGCACTAATGGTAAACACACTCTATTCCAAGTTTATACCTTCTTATCCTGTAGTGAACACAAATGTCATTACACATTTGTCCAAAGGGATGGTGGAGAGGTTTTGCATACACATACTGTGTGCTCAGTGCTATTGTTGTAGACTGTACAAGGCATTCTCTATGCTGTTATCCAAGTTACACATTAACACATATGGTCTAGTAAAGGTTTCAGTTTCCTAAGGCAAACAGGATCTGCTTTAGCAGATAAAGAAAACCAACCTGGGCAATTTAAACTGGGCGTAAAAGAATACATAAGGCGAGGTTGGCCCCACGTTCTTCTACATCCCAGCCTTCTTATTAGTCTTTTTATTGGATTGGCATCCTCGAAGACTAATACCAGGGTGGATTTTTAGAGGAAAACTCTAGTGATGCATATAACTCGTTGATTGTGTCCCTTGATGTAACTGGCGGTTTTTCATTAAGAGCCCTTGCACACTGGGGCGGGGGGCGGCATCGGCGGTAAAACGCCGCTATTATTAGCGGCGTTTTACCGTCGGTATGCGGCCGCTAGCGGGGGTAAAACCGGTTTTACCCCCGCTAGCGGCCGAGAAGGGGTTAAATACCACCGCAAAGCGCCTCTGCAGAGGCGCTTTGCCGGCGGTATAGCCGCGCCGTCCCATTGATTTCAATGGGCAGGAGCGGTAAAGGAGCGGTATACACACCGCTCCTTCACCGCTCCGAAGATGCTGCTGGCAGGACTTTTTTTACCGTCCTGCCAGCGCATCGCTCCAGTGTGCAAGCCCTCGGGGCTTTCACACTGGAATGACAGTAGCGGCACTTTCGGGGCGGTTTGCAGGCGCTATTATTAGCGCAATAGCGCCTGCAAACCGCCCCAGTGTGCAAGGGCTCTAAAAAAAACACTTTTGCTTATGCATTTTTTTTCATCATACGCTTAGTTTAAAATTTCCCAAGTTTGAGATTTGTTGGGTTTATTTTAAAGCAGTACTAAACCCAAAACCAAAAATGTAATATATTGCAGCTTACCAACCATTAGATGTGGTGGCTGCTATAGTTTTCTTTTTTTTTAGGCCCCCCCCCCCCCCCTCTGTTTTCACCTAATGATCTAGTCAGTAACACACCTCTTGTCTTAGATTGCTCCCACTCTGAATGAAAGAGCATAGGGGCACCTATGGACAACAGCATTGTCAGTCTGGGGGGAGTGTACTAGCAGATTTAAATACACTAACAAATTGAAGCTGAACTCCAGCTAACACTTTATAAGCAGTTACAGCAAATATAATCAGACATAAATAAAAGCTGATTATTTGTAAGCACCCCTGTTAGTGTTAAATGGTTTATCTCATCTCTGTAACTGACACATTTTTCTGGAGAGCTTGTTCTTTTGAAAAAAACATGGACTTACTGGCTGGATCACCAGATGACTATAGACGAAAGAAAGCCTAAAAAAATAAAAATAAATGCAGCAATCACATCTAAGGAATTGTAAACTGCAATATACTGTTTGCTTCTGGGTCTAATACAATTTTAAAGTAGGGTTCCACCCAAATTTTTAACTTAATCTTACCCCCTTCGGTTAATTGCATAGATGTTCAAATGCCGCAAGAAAATTTTTTTTATCGCTGTGATTACCTTTATATTGTACTTTATTGTGGCACTTCCTGTCTCTCCTCCCATGGGAGTAGGCGTGTTTATTGCCTTTCCCAGGCGCCTCACTGTCTCCAGGGAGCTTAGTGTCAGGCTTCCCAAGATTCAGTGCGGGAACAATGATCATGCGTGTGAACAAGCTGTGAATGAACAGCATTCACCGCATCCAGGAAATCAATGCTTGTGGGCTTCACATGCCCACAAGCAAGATGGAAACAGCCAGCATCACATTTTTAAAGTTATTCTTCAGTACGAAAACAGACAGAGGCGGAAATATTACACCCAAACTGTGAGTATTATTTTGGGGTTAGCAAAGTGTCTTAATGACCTAAAAAAAAAAAAAAAAAAAAAGATTGGTCGCCGGACTCCCGCTTTAACCTCACACACTTAATCTGATTGGTCAATCCTTGTGCAAGCTTCATGAGATTTTGAAGTTGATTTAATTAAGTCAAATAGATTATTTGCGTTGTTAGGACAGTATCTCTTTGCTTAGTAAATAAGGTGAAACAATGCTTCAATTATTCAATCATTTTCAAGGATTATTTCTTTTATTTTCCTTGCATGTGACTGAACGGTATTCTTTTCAAAGTAAATTTCCGCTGCATTTACTAAGCTAAGGAAAACTTCTCTTGTAAAGTGAAAATGTTCTTGTAAAGTGAACAGCCTATTTGCTTTTAGTAAATCATCCTCTAAATCTCAAGGAGCTTGCACAAAGGAGCAACCCCTTAATGTAAGTGCCTGCCCATACAATATATTAAATCTTTACCCAGTCAAGTAGGCTATTGCACTAACTGAATCTTGGTAAACCTAAAGAGTCGTACACACGGGCCGAATATCAGGCAGTATCTATTGAACCAGCCGGCATTAAGCCCATGTGTACTCCAGCCGGCCTGACAGAAGCTGGCCAAACGTTCGGCCTCTGTCGAAGGAGCATGACCGAAAAAGTCGATGGGTTAAACGAAAAAAAAACAAAAACGATAGTGTGTAGTTGATTGTAAGGAGATTGTACAAACATGTTTTAATAGGGATATACCGCTATTAGAATGGTGCCGATACCAAGCATTTGGGCGAGTATCGGTACTCGCCCAAATGCTCCTGAGACTGAAACCGAAACTTTGCAGTGCGATTTGCATTGATAAAAAGTGAATGGGCGCAAATCGCACTGCAAAGAATCACATGCAATTTGAACAGGAATGCGGTGCCATTCCTCTCCGAATCGCATGCAATTTCCCCGCCCCTCCTGTGTGTGTGTATAGAAAGGGATTAAAGCGCCATCTAGTGGGCTGTTTAAGAAATATTGGAACTCACAGTACATAGAGCCTGCACGCACAGGCCGTTGGAGGTGCTCACAGGGCCAGGGGAGATGTAGAGGCGGTCCACCCCCAAGCTGACATAACTTCCGCCCTATACCCACGGGGTCCCGGAACTTCTCCTCCAGCCCTGTGAGCACCTCCAGCAGGCCTGATTTGCTACCATCGGCAGACCGGTATATCTATGTAGATTATTTTGCATGTGGCCATATGTACTGTGAGTTCTAACATTTTTAACCACTTCAGCCCCGGAAGAATTTACCCCCTTCCTGATCAGAGCACTTTTTGCGATACGACACTGCATCGCTTTAACTGCACGGTCATGCGACGTTGTACCCAAACAAAATTGACGTCCTTTTGTTCCCACAAATAGAGCTTACTTTTGGTGGTATTTGATCACCTCTGTGGTTTTTATTTTTTGCGCTATAAACAAAAAAATTGCGACAATTTTGAAAAAACGCAATTTTTTTTACTTTTTACTATATCCCCCCCCCCCCCCAAAAAAAAAAAAAAAAAAAAAAAAAAAATATATATATATATATATATATATATATATATATATATATATATATATATATAAAAATGTCTTTCTCAGTTTAGGCCGATATGTATTCTTTTAAATATTTTTGGTAAAAATAATCACAATAAGCATTTATTGATTGGTTTGCGCAAAAGTTATAGCATCTAAAAAATAGGGGATATATTTATGGCATTTGTATTATTATTTTTTTTTATTAGTAATGGCGGTGATCTGCGATTTTTATCCAGACTGCGACATTATGGTGGACACATCGGACACTTTTGACACTTTTTTGGGACCATTGTCATTTATACAGCAATCAGTGCTATAAAAATGCACTGATTACTGTGTAAATGACACTGGCAGGGAAGGGGTTACACTAGAGGATGATTAAGGGGTTAAGTGTGTCCTAGGGAGTGATTCTAACTGTGGGGGGGATTGTCTCACTAGAACATGACAGAGATCACTGCTCCCGATGACAGGAAGCAGTAGATCTCTGTCATGTTGCTAGGCAGAACAGGGAAATGCCTTGTTTACATAGGCATGTCCCCGTTCTGCCGCTCCGTGACACGATCGCAAGCCCCCGGCGGACATAGAGTCACAGAGCACGCGGCTGGCTGGCACGCGTGTGCCCACAATGCAGCAATTTAAAGGGGATGTACCTGTACGCTTATTTGCCCAGCCGTGCCATTGTGCCGCCGTATATCGTCGTGCGCTGGTTGGCATGTGGTTAAACTGCCCACTAGATGGCGCTTTTCCCATTTTGTAAACACACAGGAGCAGTGGGGGAAATTGCATCTGGAATCACACTGCATTCCTGTTCAAATTGCATGCAATTCTTTGCAGTGCAAATTTGCGGCATTTTTTTTGTATTGGCGCAATTCGTACCACAAAGTATCGGTACTCGGTATCGGCAAATAGTTGACCGAAAGTATTGGTGCTTTTCCTCGCCGATAAAAGAAACGGGATCGGTGCAACCCTATGTTGCTTTAGTTCATTTAAGAAGGTGTAAACCTTGAAATCTATTACCAACCAATGATGGAGATGCTGCATTTTATCTAGCAGACTGCGTGTAATTTGAGTCTTTACTGCGGTACCTGAGAGAGGAAATGACCCAGCTGGCAGTTGCAGAATATTATAGATGGTTGCATTTTAAATGGCAAAAGTAACTTTGCTAGCATCATATTTCAGAATGAATTGCATAGCCGTTATAGAAGCCAAATACATTTCTGTAAAAACGAGTTACGTTGTGAGGTTGATTTACTAAAGGCAAATATGCTGTTCACTTTGCAGGAGAAGTTGTACTTTGCAAAGAAAAAAAAAGCAAAATACATTTGCTTGCATATGATTGGATGATAATATCAGTGCAGCTTCCCCTCATTTGCCAAGCTCACTTGCCTTTAGTAAATCAACCAATTTGATGAATAAATAATCATAGTTTGTGAATACTTTGGACCCAGTGCTGTTATTTATAGCCAGATTCTTCTTTGTTTCCTTTTTAGGGTAACAAAGGTGGAGTTAGCATTCGATTGTCCTTGTTTGGTCACATGGTGTGTTTCCTGAACTGCCATTTGCCAGCCCACATGGAGAATTCAGACCAGCGTGTGGATAATTTTGAGAGCATCCTTCAGCTTCAGCAGTTCCAGGGGCCCCTGGCTAATGGTGTGCTGGACCATGAGTATGTTCCTTCCCTGAGACACACAGATCAATACATCACATTCACTCTTCTAGATAATCATTTCACATTTTGACATTGTTCAGTAAAATATATAAAACGTGGAAACTAGATAGAGATCTAGAATTTCACCATACAAAATGAACAGAACTAGGTGCGATCCGTCATGCAGTGATAATTAGGTGAGGTCGAAAAAAGACACAAGTCCATCAAGTCCAACCTATGTATGTGATTATATGTCAGTATTACATTGTATATCCCTGTATGTTGTGGTCATTCAGGTGCTTATCTAATAGTTTTTGAAACCATCGATGCTCCCCGCTGAAACCACCGCCTGTGGAAGGGAATTCCACATCCTTACCGCTCTTAAAGTAAAGAACCCTCTACGTAGTTTAAGGTTAAACCTCTTTTCTTCTAATTGTAATGAGTGGCCACGAGTCTTATTAAACTCCCTTCCGCGAAAAAGTTTTGTCCCTATTGTGGGGTCACCAGTACAGTATTTGTAAATTGAAATCATATCCCCTCTCAAGCGTCTCTTCTCCAGAGAGAATAAGTTCAGTGCTCGTAACCTTTCCTCATAACTAATATCCTCCAGACCCTTTATTAGCTTAGCTGCCCTTCTTTGTACTCGCTCCATTTCCAGTACATCCCTCCTGAGGACTGGTGCCCAGATAGAAACGATATCTTTGAACAACGATTCAACCTTTTCTCTCCCCTTTTGGCTATTTTTGCAGTCCTTTTGGGACAGTTCTGGGATCACCAAGTGCCTGATCAGTTCTGTTTTCCTCCTGTACAGTATTTCTTTAAAGTCATCTGCAGATACAGGGCTCTAGGCACACAAAGCTGTATAAATGAATTCACGATCAGCATCTCTTTAAATCTATTTACCAATCTATTAACCTGCTATGAGGAGATCAGTTGCCATCTAGATAAAGGAAGACCCGTAGACGTGGTGTATCTGGATTTTGCAAAAGCATTTGACACAGTTCCCCATAAACATTTACTGTACAAAATAAGGTCTGTTGGCATGGACCATAGGGTGAGTACATGGATTGAAAACTGGCTACAAGGGCGAGTTCAGAGGGTGGTGATAAATGGGGAGTACTCGGAATGGTCAGGGGTGGGTAGGAGTCCCCCAGGGTTCTGTGCTGGGACCAATCCTATTTATTTTGTTCATAAACGACCTGGAGGATGGGGTAAACAGTTCAATCTCTGTATTTGAGGACGATACTAAGCTAAGCAGGGCAATAACTTCTCCGCAGGATGTGGAAACCTTGCAAGTAGATCTGAACAAATTAATGGGGTGGGTAACTACATGGCAAATGAGGTTCAATGTAGAAAAATGTAAAATAATGTATTTGGGTGGGAAAAATATGAATGCAATCTATACACTGGGGGGAGAACCTCTGGGGAAATCTAGGATGGAAAAGGACCTGGGGGTCCTAGTAGATGATAGGCTCAGCAATGGCATGCAGTGCCAAGCTGCTGCTAACAAAGCAAACAGAATATTGGCATGCATTAAAAAGGGGATTAACTCCAGGTATAAAGTGATAATTCTTCCACTCTACAAGACTCTGGTCCGGCCGCACCTGGAGTATGCTGTCCAGTTCTGGGCACCAGTCCTCAGGAAGGATGTACTGGAAATGGAGCAAGTACAAAGAAGGGTAACAAAGCTAATAAAGGGTCTGGAGGACATTAGTTATGAGGAAAGGTTGCGAGCACTGAACTTATTCTCTCTGGAGAAGAGACGCTTGAGAGGGGATATGATTTCAATATACAAATACCGTACTGGTGACCCCACAATAGGGATAAAACTTTTCCGCAAAAGGGAGTTTAATAAGACACGTGGCCACTCATTAAAATTGGAAGAAAAGAGGTGTAACCTTAAACTACGTAGAGGGTTCTTTACTGTAAGAACGGCAAGGATGTGGAATTCCCTTCCACAGGCGGTGGTCTCATCGGGGAGCATCGATGGTTTAAAAAAACTATTAGATAAGCACCTGAACAACCACAACATACAGGGATATACAATGTAATACTGACATATAATCACACACATAGGTTGGACTTGTGTCTTTTTTCAACCTCACCTACTACCTGCTTGCTCAGTTTGCTGACATAAATGAGCAGGGAGCATGCATATTTAAAGGGATGTTGGAGATTCTTTCTACCATATCACACTGGAAAACACGATTCCCCCATTAGGGTGTGAATTTGTTTACATTTTTGTCAGGATCTTCATGTGTGTGTGTGATTGGAGCTGTAGTATTGCAATATTCTATATGGAAATTACTATTTTGGGGCTGCTTGCATTAAATCAGCCAGATGAGGGGAGCAACATAATGATTTATTTTCTCATTTTAATTTCTATCACGAAGGTTGAAGGTGCACTTATTTTTTTTTTTGCAATCTATCCAGTTTGGTTCAGGTGTCTGATTTGCCTTTACACATTGGAACTTGTATGTATAACATTATATAGGGGGGGTTATTTACTAAAGGCAAATCCACTGTGCAGTGTGTGTGAAGTGAAGTTGCTGTAGATCTAAGGGGGACATGCAAGGAAAATAAAAAACAGCATCATTGCTTGCACATGATTAAAATGATTAAATGATAGAAATCAGCATAGCTTCCCCTCATTTTAGATCTTCCCCTCAGATCTACAGCGACTGCACTTGTAGTAAATCAACGCCAATGTCTCCTGCTCTGAACAACACTTTATCATCTTTATATATCTTTTATAAAAAGTCGTTATTATTATAATACAGGATTTATATAGCGCCAACAGTTTAGGCAGCGCTGTACAATGTAGGGGGGGGGGGGGGCAGTCCAATTACAATACAGTTCAATACAGAAGGAATAGGATGGCTCTGAACATGGAGCTTACAATCTAAAGGGAGGGAGATGTAGTACAAAAGGTAATAGCTGTGGGGGATTATCTGATGGAGGTGACTCGGGAACAGTTCTTAGGGGGAGGTGGGATAGGCTTCTCTAAATAAGTGAGTTTTCAGGGATCACCTAAAGGCAAGGATAAGGGCTGACCGGACATACTAGGGCAGGGAGTTCCAGAAGATGGGAGAGGCTCTGGAGAAGTCCTGGAGATAAACATGGGAGGAGGAGACAAGGGAGTTAGAGAGCAGGAGGTCTTGGGAGGAGCGGAGGGGATGATTTGGACGATATTTGCAGGTGAGGTTGGTGTTGTAGCTGTTGTTTCTTTAGAATTAAGTGTTACATGACATTTCAGCATACCCATCACATAATTTGAAATGTTAGGCAGAGAAGATGGTCTTATTTTCACATGCAAATCGGCAGGGTTAGAGCAGGTTAGGGAAATGAGCTAAATAGAGTGGAAAGAACACTGACTCTGAGATCAGTATCATAATCCTATTCAAAGGTATTCAAATATTCACATATGCCCTCTGAAAGTACAAACTGATCTGTTGACCTTATTGTGGAACTTGAGCCAGATACAGTGGATATAAAAAGTCTACACACTCCTGTTAAAATGTCAGGTTTCTGTGATGTAAAAAAATGAGACAAAGATAAATCATTTCAAAACTTTTTCCACCTTTATTGTGATCTATAAACTGTACAACTCAGTTGAACAACAAACTTAAATCTTTTAGGTGGAGAGGGAAGTAAAAATAAAAAATTAAAATAATGTGGTTGCATAAGTGTGCACACCCTCTTATAACTGGGGATGTAGCTGTGTTCAGAATTAAGCAACCACATTCAAACTCATGTTAAATAGGAGTCAGTACACACCTGCCATCTTTTAAAGTACCTCCGAATAACTCCAAATAAAGTTCAGCTGTTCTAGTAGGTCTTTCCTGACATTTTCTTAGTCGCATCCTACAGCAAAAGCCATGGTCTGCAGAGAGCTTCCAAAAAATCAGAGGGATCTCATTGTTAAAAGGTAGGCTGGTTGTAGGCCAGACATATGAAGAATACGGGAGATTATCACATGTACCACACAGCCAGTACTTGTCAGATATTCCTGCAGCTTCTTTAATGTTGCTGTAGCCTCTTGGCAGCCTCCCTGACCAGTTTTCTTCTCGTCTTTTCATACATTTTTGGGTGATGTCCAGTTCTTGTTAATGTCACTGTTGTGCCATATTTTCTCCACTTGATGATGACTGTCTTCACGGTGTTCCATAGGATATCTAATGCCTTGGAAATTCTTTTGTACCCTTCTCCTGACTGATACCTTTTAACAATGAGATCCCTCTGTTGCTTTGGAAGCTCTCTGCAGACCATGGCTTTTGGTATAGGATGCGAATAAGAAAATGTCAGGAAAGACCTACTAGATCAGCTGAACTTTATTTAGGCTTAATCAGAGGCACTTTAAATGATGGCAGGTGTCTGACTCCTATTTAACATGAGTTTGAATGTGATTGCTTAATTCTGAACAGAGCTACATCCCCAGTTATAAGAGGGTGTGCACACTTATGCAACCACATTATTTTAGTTTTTTATTTTTACTACCCCCCCTAAAAGATTTCAGTTTGTTGTACAGTATATAGGTCACATTCACCCTGGGTTCACAGTGATGCGATGCGGGAAACAGCGATTCCAGCGCTGGTTCCTGCATCGCTCCTCTCCTGCAGGAAGTTCACA
Organism: Lithobates clamitans; assembly: GCA_037952925.1. Lineage (NCBI taxonomy): Eukaryota > Metazoa > Chordata > Amphibia > Anura > Ranidae > Lithobates > Lithobates clamitans. Next base: position 2,007,407 of record JBBGZY010001065.1, read on the forward strand.
CTGCCTTGTGCGAGCCGCTGCGGATGTCATTAACAAAGTTAATGACACCCCCAGTTTAGTTCACAGATCGCAGTGCAAACTGTGAACCCGCACAGGAATCAGATGTCATAGGTGAGAACACCCATGCAAACCGATTCTAGTGCGGGGACAAAACAAGTCCCTGCACTATTTTCTGTGCGAATCCAATGCGAGTTCAGCCATACAAGTGTATGGCTGAACTTGCATTGCTCAGAGATCACATGTGATCAGCACCTGCAGTGCGGGTGCGAATCACATGCGATCTCTGAGATCGTGCTAGTGTGAACCCAGGCTAAGCCCAGGTTCACACTGAGCTGCGGGAATGAAGCCACGCGAGTTCAGCTGAACTCGCACGATTTCATTCCCGCATGTCAGTCCCGACTTCAGTGGCGATTTCACAGACATCTGTGCGGGTTTCTGCACAGATGTCAATGGAAATCGCAAGCTGAAATTGCAAAAAGTAGTACAGAAACTACTTTTTGAAATCGCTGTGGCGCCACAAATGCGGCGTCGCACCGATTAGGACGGTGCCATTGCCAGCAATTGCCGCCGATTTGTATGTATCTTTTTATATCCACTGTAGCTATATGCACAGCTGAAAGAGATTATCTGCCTAAAAAGTTTACCTACCAAACAATTTGTAATTCTGTTATTTATATTATTATACAGGATTTATATAGCGCCAACAGTTTGCACAGCACTTTACAATATAAAGGGAGACAATACAGTTAAAATACAATAAAATTCAAGAAGGTTGAAAAGGCGCTGCTCGTAAGAGCTTACAATCTAATAGGGTGGGGCAAGTGGTACAAAGGGTTATAACTGTGGGGGATGAGCTGATGGAAGTGATAAAAGTTCAGTTATGCCTAGTACACATGGGCCGAATGTTGGGCGACATTGGCCGGTTCAGTAAAAAACAGCCAACATTTGGCCTTTGTGTATGGCAGTTGGTCTGAGCTGTCAGACATGCATGCTGGAAAACCACAGCTGACCACAGTGTCCTGGCGGGGGCGCATCCCCCTACCAGAACCAGAACACCAGAAAAGAACAGCAGGGGTGATCCCTGTACTAAAATCCAGTTGTTAGTACAGCGGCTCCGACCGGAGATTTCAGTTTTTTTTTCTTCAACCCCAAAAAAACTAGTGGTGTGTACTAGGCTTTAGTTGGAGGAGTGATGGGCTTCTCTGAAGAGGTGAGTTTTCAGGGATCGCCTAAAGGCAGCCAGAGTAGGAGATAGCCAGACAGATTGGGGTATGGAGTTCCAGAGGATGGGAGGGGCTCTGGAGAAGTCCTGGAGGTGAGCATGGGAGGAGGGGATATGGGAGCTTGAGAGTAGGAGGTCTTAGGAGGAGCGGAGAGGACGGTTTGAGTGATATTTGGAGACAAGATTGGTGATGTAGCTCAGGGCAGAGTTGTGAATGACTTTGTATGTTGTTGTTAGTATTTTGAATGTAATTTGCTGGGTAATTGGAAGGCAGTGGAGGGATTGTTCAGCTTGTATCATATTTAGCCCACCACATGTGTTACAATCTGATTGTACAAGCTCCTTTAGATCTACCAAAAACTATGTTTGTTTGGATACAAATTGATTGGTTAGATTATGAAGATGCTAATATTACATAGTTTTGGTAAATCCAGAGTTGATTGTGCAAAGATTGTATGGCCAGATTGTAACTTGTATGTTGACCCTAAGTTCCGGCATTTAACAGTTCAGTGAAAAGAAGTGGGGCTAGGCTTGATTTTGACTCATTGCCTTCCTTAGGCTGTATTCATAACTCAGAGTTTTGAATCACAGGCAGATATGTGAATGACAAATTGCAGAACACACATTTGAGATGCCATTCATTTGAATGGCACCTAAAATTGCAGTGCAGTTTTGCCACAATTGTCCCATGAAAAATCGTGCTGCAATCGTGGCAAACTGCATTGCGTGAAGCTTGTTGCCCAAAAAAAGTTCAGGAGCTTCTTATGGGTGACATGCTTCCAGCAATGCGGTTTGCCGCGATTGCAGCGTGATTTACCAAACCGTGACTTTAGGTGTCATTCAAATGAATGGCATCTCAAATGTGTGTTCTGGAATTTGTAATTTGCACGTGGGCATTTTAGAATCTCTGCAAATCTGCCCGCGATTCAAAACGCAGAGTTGTGAATACATACTTTTGTACAGTCTGTGGCTTAGAGCAGTGGTCATCAACCCTGTCCTCAGGGCCCACTAACAGGCCAGGTTTGCAAGATAACTGAAATACATCCCAGGTGATATCATTTGCTGCTCAGTGACTGCAGTATTCTAGTCTGCATCTCCCCAAGGTAATACAGAAAACCTGGCCTGTTAGTGGGTCCTGAGGACAGGGTTGATGACCACTGGCTTAGGATACATGGCAGCTGCGCAGGGACAAGGACCGCTTTGAAAATAACACATTTTGGAGGTGTTTGCATTTCAGCTCTGTTGTTACCTTAGACATTTAAAAGGTGAATAGTGCTTATAACACCATAGTTATTTTTTGCATTGACATGTATGCAGTGCCTTATGGTTCTGTTGGTGGATTGTTAATTCTCATATTAATGTAGATCGGTATTTCTTTTTAGTTTAGTGTTCTGGTTAGGAGACCTGAATTTTCGAATTGATCATCTGGACTTGCATTTTGTAAAGTCTGCCATTCAAGGAAACAAACTGTCTTTGCTCTGGGAAAAGGATCAGGTGAGATGGCATGTTCACACTTGAATACTGTACTAAATCTGCTGCCAAGAAAGCATTTGTAACAGATAAAGCTGAACTCTATGCAAAATGCTAAATGCACAGATAAAATACCTATACTGTAGTACTGGTTTGCCTGCTAGAGAATGTATCACTCTGTTCAGCCAGTCTTGTGATTCAAGCTGAACAATAAAATGTGGTCCAGGAATTACTGCAGTCCTTATTTCTGTCTTTGCCCACATTGATTCAATTTTCTATCACTTTCCTCTCTGTTGTTGACACGAAGACAAAAATAAGAAGGCATAGATGTTACTGGTAAAAGAAGGCAGCATGAGCAATTCCAATCTGACAGCAGTAAAAACCCAACAGAAATTCTGATCCTCCCCCCCCCCCCCCTTTATCCAAAAAAAAAAAAAAATGGTTTTGCTATAAGGCTTCATCAAACATAGTTACACCTCGGACAGTACATATATATATATATATATATATATATATATTAGGGCTGTTACTGATTATAATTTTCGTGTTCGATTAATCGATTTTTTTTTAAATGGATTAATCGACTAATTTCGATTAATTATAACGCCTATGCAGATCCAACTACTTTTAGCTGACGTCATGTGTAGCCCCTCCCCTGTACGCGTTACGTTCAATCAGAACTTCCTCAGCAGGGTGGGGCTACGGCGTCACCCTGCAGTCTATTTAAATAGCACCGTTGTGCATCAGGGGGACCGATGGAGAGCCAGAGACATCCATCACCTGCTGAGACAGCAAAGTGTCAGCTCTTTGGAAAAAAAGTGACCTCATTATAAATGTTTCTTGATTGCTGGATAACCAATCAATGTCAGTTCATCGTCAAACTGACTTACAGCCAGGAAAGCCCTCAGATATGTTGGTTTTCATAGCCAAGTCCAGGATTTACATAGATGTTTATCTGAATACTTTGACCAGTGAGATCAATCAAATCTCTAGGATCTGTCTTCCTCAATTTATGATTTCACGGACATCGACGTCACCGGACTCCTCCCCCCTTCTCTTCGTTAGCAGACGGAGGCACTTGGGGAAGGGGGGAGGAGTCCGGTGACGTCGATGTGCGTGACGTCACCGGATCTCTGACGGGACTCCCTGAAGACCCGGAAGCTGGCGGAGAGGTGAGTACCGATCAAAAGAATTTTGATCGATCAAAAAAATTAACGATTAATCGAGGAATTAATCCTTAATTTTCCCAGCCCTAATATATATATATATATATATATATATATATATATATATATATATATATATATATATATATATATATATATATATATATATAGTTTAAAACCTGGATAATCTAAACGTTAACAATATACTAAGGTCATTAACCACTTCCTGTCCTTGTGCAGTATATATACGGCCTCATCCGTTCCATCAGGGAACCTTGGACCACTGTAGGCAGTTGAGCCAGCTGCCCACAAAGGAGATGGAGAAACATCCATTCCTTCATCTCCTCTGTGACGATTGTATACTGACATATAATCACACACATAGGTTGGACTTGATGGACTTGTGTCTTTTGTCAACCTCACCTACTATGTAACTATGATTGAAGCTGGAAGGGATGAGAATTTCGTCACTTCCGGTTTTGGTGCTGTGTTTCCCTAGTGATATGGCCAGGAAAGCAGACAATCAAAGTTTGCGTTTGTGAAACGGATGCACAAATATAATCAAAAAATTGCAAAAGCCACCATTTTATTCTCTAGGGCCTCTGCTTTCAGAAAATATATACTATTTGGGGGTTCTAAGCAATTTTTCTAGCAAAAAAAAAAAAATGCAGATTTTAACATGTATGTAAGAAATGTCAAAATTGCTCTGGACAGCAAATGATTAAAATGTCGAAATTGCCCTGGACGGCAAGTGAATAAAATGTCGAAATTTACCTGGACGGCAAGTGATTAAATCAATTATTAAACACTGTCCATTTTCTTTCCAGTTAAACATGGCTAAATGCTATGAGCCTGTGCTGTCAGGATTTATGGAGGGGCCTCTGACATTCCCTCCCACCTACAAGTATGATGTGGGGACCAATACATATGACACTAGGTAAGATGGCGGTGTTAGAACATGTTAATATGTCTTACTCATATGATTCTTTAAGAACTCTGTATTAATTTGTTGCTATGAATATTTCCTCCTCAGCTCTAAAAAGAGGAAGCCTGCGTGGACCGATCGCATCTTATGGAAAATGAAAAATCTCCACTCCCAGAATGCTTCAGGGAAGGCAGACATGAGTAGCTCAATGTCTGAAGAACTTTCCATGACGCTCCTCAGCTATGGGTGCCATATGCATTATACTGAGAGTGACCACAAGCCAGTGTCTGCTATTTTCTCTTTGAAGGTTCATTTTGTTTTACAAGACCTTCTAAATTATGGTTGGCTTCCATGTAAGAGTGTATAATATGTCTACTATGTCAAAGAAACCATTTATTCTACCTACTGGTCTATTGACCATTCTTCATTATTATAAGTAGAATATAGCCAGGTGACGTCCAGTGGAATGTCTGGAGCAAACGGTTTAGGTTCTTTAATTACCTTTTAGTTTATTTTGGATGTTTTGCCTAAAGAAATGGAAAAATTATAGAGAGCAGATCTGAAAACAGCATATACATTAACAAATCATACATCAACTGTCAACCTACAATATATTGCAAATATATAAAGAGTGGGATGGTGTATGTAGAAATAGCACTGATTATTAAAGCAACTGGAGTTGTTGGTAGAGTGGTAAAGTAAGTGGCATTGGGGTTAATTCACTAAGAGATAAATACCACATACATTTTTGAGTTAAAATAACTCATGCAGTATTTATCTCTAAACTAGTCAATCCACTAAAAAAATCATGCTTTATTTACCAAATGCATTAAATGTCCACTTGCCAACTGCATCATAAGGATGGCCCGGTAAAGCGGCCTCCCTGCGCGTTATCACCTACCTAGTTCTTGATCCGCGTATTCAGGTAGGGGGTGTACATGTGCATGCCTGCCGGTCCGGCTTTATCACAGCACATGCTGATCACTGGATCCCGGCCAGTTTTTGACCACCAGCACCCGGTTATCGGCTCTGAGCTTCCCCAAACATAGCTCTGTGAATGTAAACAACACAGAGCTGTGTCCAGGGAATGAAAACAACTAGATCCCCAGTAAAAGCAGCACACAGTACGCACATAAACATTTGTTAGGTACACATTTAACCCCTTGATCGTCCTAGATGTTAACCCTTTCCTGCCCAGTGTCATCAGTACAGTAACAGTGCATATTATTAGCGTTGATCACTGTAACTGGTGATGTCAGTGGCAGCTAGTTAGTTTCCCCCCAGCGTCAGTTAATGTCAGATTCCCTGCAGCACTTTCACAGTCCCGTTATAAGTCGCTGACCGCTGCCATTACTGGCATAAAATTAATAAAAATTCCAGTATATATCCCATAGTTTGTAGACGCTATAACTTTCACACAAACCAATCAATATACATTTTTTTTTTACCAAAGGCATGTAGCCGAATACATTTTGACCAAAATGTATTGAGAGTTTTGATTTTTTTTTTTTTTTATTTATGGGATGTTTTTTAGCAGAAAGTAAAAAATATTGTTTTTTTTTTCTCAAAATTGACAGTCTTTTTTTGTTTATATAATAAAAAATAAAAAACCCAAAGGTGATCCAACACCACCAAAAGAAAGCTCTATTTGTGTGATAAAAATGATATAAATTTCAATTGGGTACAGCATTTTATGACCACGCGATTTTCAGTTAAAGCAGCGCAGTGCTGCATAGCAAAAAATGGCCTGGTCACGAGGGGTAAAACATTCCAGTGGATAATTTATGTTTTGCGATATTTATCACTTAAATTTAGCATTTTTTTTTGGTGGTTTTTTTTTCCTATTTTTGTTACATGTTAACACTCCATCAGAGGACGATCATTCTGTAAATGAAGGCACACAAAAATATTACGAAACTGTGAAAACATTCTAGTGTGCTTTCACAGATCAACCCCCCTCTGGTCAAATGTTACAATTTGTTTTCATTCCTGAGCTTAGGGAGGAACATTTCCACTCTGATACATTGTATACTTTTAACTAAGGCAGGCCATACACAGTGCAAACTTCTTTCCTGCAACCACAAACAAAATTTTCTCGATTCCCCCATCAACATACTGTATACAGTGCTGACAGGGGAATCCTTCCTGCTGAGCAATTGTCTGCTCCCGGCGGGGGCGAGCGGGGGAACCCGTCCCTGCCGGGAGAAGACAGTGATTATCGCTGTTTGTACCCAAGGCAGGCTGGTTGTACCCAAGTTGATCAACCTGGTACAGTACATTCATTCTGCCCATTAACGATTCGAATTGGAACCGGCTGAGATTCGAACCCTGTATGGCCAGCCTTACTGGCCACTGCTAAGTTACCCTCGTTTTTTTTTTTTCGTACATTGCTAAAATACCGACTGCCTATTGGCAGGTGATAAATAACATATGTGTGTGTTCTTTAGTGAAATGACTTTAATGATTCATCAATTTCTTTTCAGTGTTTACCCCACATTCGATATTTTACTTTGATGAATTGACTCACTTATTCTCCCATGCCATGTTTCCGAAAAATGAGTCACGTGACCTTCATATCGCATGTGGAATCCTCTAGTGAATTGATCCCTATTAAATCTTATTGAATCACTGTATAAAATATCGATAGATCTTATCTCACGCCTGACAGCTGTTATTATGTTCTTTCACAAAAGACGCTAGAAACTGGAATTAGACATTACTTTCTAACACATTTGTATTTATTTTCAGTTTTCTACATCCCTCGTTGCCCCACTGGTACATATCTGGGTACATGATGAATGGCTTCAGCCTGTGGATGCCCTTGTGGCTTATCGGTGGTCTCCTGTATACTTGAAGAGTTCCTGGGACTGGATTGGACTATATAAGGTCAGATATTTTGAAGGGCTTTGATACTGTCACAAGTTCTTCATCTCCGTTGCTAAACTTCATGATGTGTTATCTGCAGGTTGGATTCCGACATCATAAAGATTATGTGTCCTATATCTGGGTGAAGACTGATGATGACAGCGATGTAGGAAGACACCAACATCAGGTTCTAAGATTATGTTTTTATATAGCTGAGCTGTGGATGAGATATACACCAGCACTGTACACAGAATGCTTCATGTGTGGTTCAGTGTTTAATTTTGTAGACTAAAACCGACTAAAACATTTTAACTTAATACCATTTTAGTCGACTAAAATGCGACTAAAAATAAACAATTGAGATGACTAAAATAACCACTAAAACGAAAATGGCACTTTAGTCAAAAGACTAAAATGGGACTAAAACTAAAATGCCATTTTAGTCAAAAGACTAAAACTGAATTGAAATTTGACGTCAAAATTAACACTGGTCTGTAAGGTATGTTCATACCTCAATAACATAAATAATAATGTATTCGATTTTTCACTCCAGCAGTATATAATGAGTTTGGAAATTGTAGAGAAATGCATAAATAATGCATTACAATTTAACTACACCCATTAGATTTTAGATGACTAAAATGAGTTTTAGTCGACTAAAATGTACTGGAGATTTAGTCGACTAAGTACGACTAAAACAATTGCAGAAGACTAAAATGGGACTAAAACTAAAATGCCATTTTAGTCCTAAGACTAAAACTAAATCGAAATTTGCTGCCAAAATTAACACTGGTGTGGTTAAGGTGCATATCTTTATATTTGTTGTATCCTAGGTAATGTTCAGTGAAGAATCTCTTCCCAAAGGCACTGGTGAATATCTGCTTGGCTATTACAGCAACAATATGGGCATTTTAATTGGAGTTACAGAGCCCTTCCAGGTATATACCTTTTCCTCTAGATGGAAAGTATAGTGCATTTTCAGTGATCACATATTTTAAGTTGTTATTGCAATGTTAACATTAAAGAGACCCTGTCACCTTTTCCATGCAGGGCAAAGTGATGGTGTCCCTGCAATGGGGATCCTCTGACCCCCTAAGTGTTCATTTACATGTGTGGCTGTTAGTGCTGCCTCTCTGAAAAGCAATTCACGCTGGATTACTTTTCAAAGAGAGTTTTGACAGGCAGGGAGGAGGCAATGTGTTCTCTTCTTACCGTCTGTTTTATCTCTCGAAATGCTGATATGCATGCAGTTGCAGCACCATTACGTTCACTTGAATAGATTGTGTTAGCCAGCGGTTCCACCCACCAAATGCAACACACTGGTTAATTTTATCTGTGGCATGTGTACAGCCCTGAATGGCTGCATTTTTGGGTTATATTTGGGCAATCGTGGGTTTCTAAAACTGCAGCGTAACCGCCTGCTTTTGCCTCCCATGTGAAAGAGCCCTTTTACTCACCTTACCTTCCTTGTAGTTCCTTGTTCTCCCACGGCTGGTGCTGAAATCGGATGTATCAGCAACCTAGGGGAGCGATGTCTTCATTGCCCGTTCATGTGACAGCTCTCAGGCCTAGGCCTTGGCTGCTAGGCTCAGGCATTGTTATCAGCAAGTCACATGCTCCCCTATTCCTGGAAGTGCCAGGTATTCTCGCTGGATGTAGAGAAGCAAGGAGCTACAAGGTAGTGCAGGTAAGGTGAGTAATAAGTGGTCAGGTCAGGGAATGTGCTTCACAGAAACACTGGGGTTTATCTACTAAAACTGTAGAGTGCTAAATCTGGTGCAGCTGAGCATGGTAGCCAATCAGCTTCTAACTTCAGCTTGTTCAGTTAAGCTTTGACTAAAAAATACCTGAAATACCTGTCTGCAGTCTTACAAGCTCACTATTTAAAAAAAAAATACAATTTGCGCCCGCTCATGGAACTTTTACCCTTAAAAATCTCCATAGGCGACATTCTACCGGTCGCATGTTTTGCGTTACAGAGGACTAGAATTATTGCTCTCGCTCTACCGATCGCGGCAATACCTCATATGTGTGGTTGCATGTTTTGCGTTACAGAGGAGGTCTAGGACTAGAATTATTGCTCTCGCTCTACTGATCACGGCGATACCTCACATGTGTGGTTTGAACACCGTTTTCATATGCGAGCGCTATTCGCGCATGCGTTCGCTTCTGCACGCGAGCTCGGCGGGACGGGGCGCGTTTTACATTTTTTTTTCCTGTTATTTATTTTACCTTTTACTTTTTATTTTTACACTGTTTTAAAAAAGAAAAGTGTCACTTTTATTCCTATTACAAGGAATGTAAACATCCCTTGTAATAGAAAAAAAGCATGACAGGTACTCTTAAATATGAGATCTGGGGTCAAAAAGACCTCAGATCTCATATTTACACTACAGTGCAATAAAGAAAAAAAAAATTGTCATTTAAACAAATAAACAAAATAAATTGGCCCTTTAAGAGCTATGGGCGAAAGTGACGTTTTGACGTCGCTTCCGCCCTGCAGTGTCATGGAGACGGGTGGGGGCCATCTTCCCTTCACTCGTCTCCATGTCAGCCCAGAGGACAGACGCGATCACCTCCGCCGCTGCCGACGGCTCCGGTAAGCAGGGGAGGGCACCAGATCGCCGCAGGAGGGGGGGTCCTCTCCCGCCTCCGATAAAAGTGATCTTGTGGTGAATCCGCCGCAGAGACCACTTTTATCTTGTACCGGACCGCCGGGCGAACACTGGGATACCGGGGTTATGGCAGCTAGCTGCTGCCATAACAACGATATCCATCCCCAAATTAGGGACATACATCGACGTGCAGCTGTCCGGAAGTGGTTAATGTCTAAACTGGCAACAAAAGTGAATACACCCCTAAGTGAAAATGTCCAAATTGGGCCCAAAGTGTCAATATTTTGTGTGGCCACCATTATTTTCCAGCACTGCCTTAACCCTCTTGGGCATGGAGTTCACCAGAGCTTCACAGGTTGCCACTGGAGTCCTCTTCCACTCCTCCATGATGACATCACGGAGCTGGTGGATGTTAGAGACCTTGCGCTCCTCTACCTTCCGTTTGAGGATGCCTCACAGATGCTCAATAGGGTTTAGGTCTGGAGACATGCTTGGCCAGTCCATCACCTTTACCCTCAGCTTCATTAGCAAGGCAGTGGTCATCTTGGAGGTGGGTTTGGAGTCGTTATCACATTGGAATACTGCCCCAGGGCCCAGTCTCCTAAGGGATTCGATCATGATCTGCTTCAGTATGTCACAGTACATGTTGGAATTCATGGTTTCCTCAATGAGCTGTAGCTCCCCAGTCCTGGCAGCACTCATGCAGCCCCAGACCCTGACACTCCCACCACCATGCTTGACTGTAGGCAAGACACACTTGTCTTTGTACTCCTCACCTGGTTGCCGCCACACACACTTGACACCATCTAAACCAAATAAGTTTATCTTGGTCTGATTAGACCACAGGACATGGTTCCAGTAATCCATGTCCTTAGTCTGCTTGTCTTCAGCAAACAGTTTGCGGGCTTTCTTGGGCATCATCTTTGGAAGAGGCTTCCTTCTGGGACGACAGCCATGTAGACCAATTTGATGCAGTGTGCAGCGTATGGTCTGATCACTAACAGGCTGACCCCCCACCCCTTCAACCTCTGCAGCAATGCTGGCAGCACTCAGACGTCTATTTCCCAAAGACAACCTCTGTATATGACGCTGAGCACATACACTCAACTTCTTTGGTCAACCATGGCGAGGCCTGTTCTGAGTGGAACCTGTCCTGTTAAACCGCTGTATGGTTGTGGCCACCGTTCTACAGCTCAGTTTCAGGGTCTTAGCAATCTTCTTATAGCCTAGGCCATCTTTATGTAGAGCACCAATTCTTTTTTTCAGATCCTCAGAGAGTTCTTTGCCATGAGGTGCCATGTTGAACTTCCAGTGACCAGTATGAGAGAGTGAGAGCGATCACACCAAATTTAACACACCTGCTCCCCATTTACACCTGAGACACTAACGAGTCACATGACACCGGGGAGGGAAAATGGCTAATTGGGCCCAATTTGGACCTTTTTACTTAGGGGTGTACTCACTTTATACAAGCTGTACACTCACAACTTTACATTGTAGCAAAGTGTCATTTCTTCAGTGTTGTCACATGAAAAGATATTATAAAAAAAATTTACAAAAATGGGAGCGGTGTACTCACTTTTGTGAGATACTGTACATGTGATACTCTTGCACTAGTAAAGCTCTATGTATTTGTTTTTCTCACTCTTTTCCCAGATCTGTCTGCCAGGTTCTGAAGAAAGCTTGACCTCTGACAGCTCCGACTCCAGTTCAGAAGATGATAATAGCACTCATGTCCTACTCCGACCAAAATCCCGAAGCCCCAGCCCAGCCAGTGCTCGTTCCCCACGGAGCAGGAGTCCAGCTCTTGCACGTCTGCATGACCTTATGATTCCCAGCTCCTCCAGACAGAAGAGCCGCAGTCCGTCTCCCTGTGGAGTTAGGAGCCCCAAACAAGAGAGGCCTCAAAGGTCCAGGTCTAGGGATACCCGGGAATGCCTAGGCACTAAAATCCACAGCCCTTACATGCCCCTTTCCGCTGCTGTGCCCACTGTGAGACCAGAAGCTGTGGGACAAGTCTACAATGCACAAGGGACAATGCTAGCCTCTCCTATAGGAAATCCCAGCTGGCCAGCTTCTGCTGCTACACAGCCCAAAGACTCACAAAATCAAACTCAGAGCCAACAGAAAGCAAAGTAGAGAATTATGCACTAGGATGAAAATGTGTAATTTATCTGACCATTAGACAGCACAGCAGAAATATGTTTAGAGCATAATATAGTATATGTGGTGTCACTATGATATTAAAAATCCAAGCTGTGCTAATGTCCTAGAATTTTCAAAGTCACCACTAGGTGTCAGTATAGGTATCTACAAATGAGATGAGTAGCATGACTGCGGGCTGAAGAAAAGAAATCTAACAGATTCCTCTATCCACACTAAACAGCATGGATGGACAAATCTTTCCTGCCAACTACTGTATTCTCCAGCAGCTGTCAGAATACCCCAACAGTGCCTTCATCTGATTGGATGCAGACACTGTTCGGACAACAATATTCCACCCAGCTCCTTTGGTTGAGTTTTGCCGACAGGGGCGCCCACTGATTCATCATAAAACTTGGAAAAATTTGAGCCGTGTATGGCAGCCTTTCGAGGGATAAACTGGGTGATTTTTTTATTCTTATATTTGACACAAAAAGCTGAGAAAGAGCTAAATCTTACATTTCAAGCAGGCCAATATATAACACAGACATGGAGTTGCACTGAAAGTGGGTTTATAACTGGATAATAAATTCTATGAATTCATTTGAGAATTGTACATGAAATATTCTATGATTAACGGTATATTGGGGCTCATTTTTTTGCCATTGTGCATCTGAATATTATATATGACATTTCAATATCAATTATGACATAACTTATAGTTTCACCTTAAGCAGGACCCAAATTGCACTGAAACGTCAAATAAATGTTTGGTCAAAGTATTTAACACTCATTCATTTTCACTCTTCATTTATTAAATGATTTGCTAAATTAAACAAAATGGCATAGTGTTGTATTGCGTGAAGATGATTTATTTTATATCAGAAATGTTTTGGTGGGTGTATGCATATTACACTACCAGAATAGAAAGTTGTTGTTTTGTTCTCAAATGTGTTTTGCACCAAATGTTTTGTTACATTGTGTCATGCACAAGAAATGGTTCAAATAATTTTCTTGTGTGGATATCTTGTCTTTCATTGTAATCAAACAGTAGAAAGAAATTAATTCATCAGGAAAATACTGAATTATGGCCACTAGATGGAGCTGACGATCATCGTAAATACAAAACGTATTTAGTATGATTGTTAGTGCCATCTAGTGGCCAAATTGCAATGTTTTCCTGATTCATTTTATTTTAGAATAAATAACATTCAGACCCCTTTCACAATGGAGGCGTTTTTCAGGCGTTTCAGCACTAAAAATAGCACTCTTAAGCCAGAGTACTCTCACACAGGGGCACTGCGCTGGCAGGACGTAAAAAAAGTCCTGCAGGCAGCATCTTTGGGGCAGTAGAGGAGCAGTGTATACATTGGTCCTCCACCGCCCCTGCGGGCACCGCTGCCGAAGCACCTGCAAAGCGATTCAGCAGTGTCGCTACATGGGCGCTATTAACCCTTTCTTCAGCCGCTAGCGGGAAGAAAAAAGCGCCCCCTAGAGGCTGAAAAAGCACCCATAAAACGACAGTAAAACACCGCTGAAACTAGCAGTGCTTCACCGCTAACGCGGCAGGCAGCTCAGTGTGAAAGGGCTCTCAACCTGGAGAGAAAATAGCCTAATACCATTTGATTTTGCCCCCATTCACACACAATTAATGTACATGCAGTTTTGTAGGATAGGTAGCTCTGCTAAATTTTAGATGCCATCTTATAGAGATTTTGAGAACATTGTAAAATCAAAGTATTTGAAGAGACTCATGTACATTGGTTCATTAGATACATTTATGCTTTTTTTATTTTTAATATAGTGAAAGCTTTCTTGATTTAAAATGTTTCATACAATAAGATACACAGCATAAGTTGTTCACTTTTCTGCCCTACAGTATTTAGCGATACATATGGCATCAAGTCAGTATACGTGTAACTAAATATTTCCATTTATAAATATGACTATATACTTCAGTATGTATTTATATACATGTATTTGTTTGTAGAGCTTCTATACAAATAGAGCCTATTATACATATTTACATACAAAAATGATATTTTAACACTATAAGATAATGTAATGTTTTCATATATACACTTAGGGCTGTTTCACACTCCAGATCCGTTTCAAATACGTTTCTGCATATTTTTAACCTGTTTTTGGGTGCATTCCGGTGCATTTTTTATGAATTTCTGACTGCGTTCCAGGTGCTTTTTTCTTCACTTTTCCTGTTTTTTTTTTCACTATACTAGGGCCCAGTGTGTTCTTGATGCATTCCAGTGCATTTGTGCGTTTTTTATGCGTTTTACTGTGTTCCAGGTAGAATGCAGCATGTTCTATTTTTTTTTACTGGAACTGGAAAGCCTTGTAACTGACCGCACTGGTGTGAACTATGCCATTGGAGCCCATATACTGATGCAGAACAAAAACGCACTAGACTGCATGTGGTGTGAACTGATCCCTACTTTTTTTTTGGTTCACTAGCAACATTTTAAAGGTGACCTACCCATCTAAACATTCATGATTTGTGCTTTATTGCTGAAGTTTCTTCCATCGATGTAACTATCCCAAACCAGCATCCATCTTGATAATCCTGAGAGTCTGACATACTTATAAAACTTTTTGCTTACTGAAATCAACAGACCTAAACTTCTTCATACATTTATACATACAGGTGAATACTGCATTGACATATTTCTATAGTTCTGTTTTCTCATTGAGATTAAACAATATTGTGATCTAAAAGTATAGAAAGAGAGCAGCGCTAGTGTAAACTAGCCCTAAGACCAGTGGCGGTGCTCACAGTGGGGCATGTATGTGCTGCAAAGCTGTCTTGAGTGTAACACAGGGCTCTATCCCCAGCCCCATTCAACTGATGGCAGAGAGACTCCCCGACCCAAAGCTGGTTGTAAACAAAGGACCCGGGGATACTGGTGATGTCATTTCCCAAATATATAAATGGCCATATATGGGAAAGGATGAGTCTCGGAGGATCGACATTGAATGGCAACAAGAAGATTTGAAATCTGCTATTGTACTGAATAGTGGTTATGGATTTGCCCACCGATTTTGTCTTGTCAATTAAAAGCAAGGTGGACCCGATGAAGAATTATTCTCTCATTATGCTCCACCCACTCCACTATAAAACCCCTCTGCCAGGTGCCTGTCATTGTTATGGGTGCAGTGGCCAGGGAGGGAGCACACTGTATGAACACTCTGATGTCACCATAGGTGTGCACAGCCTATTGCATTAGGGTGTGCACCTCAAAGCTCAAACACATAAGTGTGTGCATGTGTATATATGCTGACGGTGTCAGTAGAGCAGCGACAATGTCAGTAGGGCTTGTGGATGGGGTCAGTAGTTTTTATTATCATTATTTTTTACAATTTTGTTTTTTTTACAAAGTTTTTCAGAGCCCTGTTCGGGGGCTTTGGTGAAAAATCCAGGGGTAAACAGGCGAAATCTGCACCACACAGGGTTATTAGGGTGTGCCCAGGCCCACCTGGCACACCCTGTGCACACGCCTACGGATGTCAGTACTAGCCTCCAAAACGTTCATGTCTCTTTTTCTGACAGGTACATGAATCTGGCACAAGCACCGACAATTCTACAGGACGAATTATGAATTTCCCACATGTGTTACGAGTAGGAGGTAGAAGGGTTTGTGTAGTATATACATATCACTTATCTCCATGTCCTGTGCCTGCATCCTCTGCGAGGGTGTTAACCAACTTGTAGGGGTCCATCACTGACACCCAGCCAATGAAGCTGCAGGGGTGGAAAGGAGCTGAGGGATATTTAGGGTTCATACCGTGCACTTGGCACTTGTCTGCCGAATTTCTGTACTGCTATGTCATCGCTATGAAACAGCAGTTACCTTAACATTATGTCTGTGCAAAGTGAGTAGAGCATGGTGTCCGTGTTGTGTCTCTGGCAGGAGTGAGGACTATGCATCCAGGCCTTCTTTTGTCTCCTACGTGTATTCACCTGATTCTCATTATTGAACCTTTTAACGCCTAACGCCTGAATCAGTGTTGTTTATTATTGTGATCAAGTTAGGTAACCTAAAAATGTAACCTGATTTCACATGCGCCCTACATGCGTGCTCCAATCAATAACACTCCAGATCCCTGAGCAGCCTTGTCCATTGGAGCACTATGCAGGAGGCATCACAGTTCTGCAGATCCATACTGTGTGAGAGCATAGTTTCAGATCTAAGAGGTGCTGCCAACACAGGGGGGTTTAGCATGGTCTGCAGCTCTAGAACAGTAAAAAGAAAATGACAAGTCTGACATTTGCTTTCCATTTTAGACAGCCTGACTTGAATTGCTGTAATAAAAACATGTGGGCTCAATTGGGCTTTAAAAAGAGAAAATATGTTCTAACCACTTTGCAAAGTGCACAGTCTATTTGCCTTCAGTAAATCAACCCCTTAGCCCGACCCAATCACATGCTAGAAAAAAAAAACAGCATTTTTTTCTTGTGTATGATTGGATGATGGAAGTCAGCAGAGCTTCACCTCATTCTCTAAGTTCTGGAGAAAATTCCCTTGCATTGTGCAACTTCCCTTTCAAAGTAATCAGCTCATTTGCCTTTAGTAAATAAATCCCTATGCTTTTCAATCAGAAAAAAACATATTATTTAGATAGAGCTCCATAGTCATTAATACGTTCATCTTTCCTGGCTTGTAGTTGTTTCTTCTGTCAGCGGGTTCAACTTTCTCTCAATAAATGGAACCTTTGAACCTGATGGTGCTATTTTGTGCCTTAGTTGTCCTTCTCTTCCTCTCTTGAGTCCATTGTCTTCTCTTTTGGAAACTACGTTTGCCAGACTGAAGAGAAAAGAGTGACCTTTTTATTTTAGCTTCCTCAGAATCTCCTCTGCCATCCATTGTGGTTCCTCCATGGCCTATTACAGATTTTTTTCTCTGTGGCCTCTCCAGTTTTTTCAGCAGTCTTTTCTTACTTTTTACAGTGTTCAATGATGGTACGGAGAGTGAGGAAGCTTTAAATTTGCCTTTCTGTGAAGGAGAACCATGTAGCTGTGGAGAACCATGTGGCTGTGGAGAACCATGTGGCTGTGGAGAACCATGTGGCTGTGGAGAACCATGTGGCTGTGGAGAACCATGTGGCTGTGGAGAACCATGTGGCTGTGGAGAACCATGTGGCTGTCTAACCCTGTGAGGGAGGGGAGTAGGAGTTTGGTTGGCTTCAGCGTTACTGTAGTTGAACACTGTGGGTTTGTGAAGTTCAGCTTTTGATGATGAGCCATTTTTTTTACAGCTAGAAAATAAAATAAAGAACAGTGATATAATGTACTGTGCTGTGATATTACCCAGGAATAGTGATGTGACGCACACTTACCCTCCCCACCAGTGCCATTCCACACACTGCTCCGTCTCTCTCAGGGTGAAGCAGGGCATCTCTAAGATGTTGAAAAACATGATGCCTACCAGGGTGGACATTGTGTCATTGACTGTATGTAGGCATTGTCTGAACCTATGAGGGGAAAGAAAGGAGATAGGAATAGATCATATAGGAAAAGCTCCTTTGTCGTGACTTATGCCCATTTGAAAAACAAAGATTGTGTATATATATATATATATATATATATATATATATATATATATATATATATATATATATAAACACATTGAAAACATCAGTTTAAAAGCCCCATGAAACAATAAAATATAACCTGACTCACTACCTAGGCCTCATGCACATGAACGCCTACATTTGATGCAGGAGAAATTGATCTGTTAAGCATCATAAGTAAACAAAGTGTTACTAAACCCACAACAGTAAAATCAATCTGTATATTCAGTAAAGCATGCTTGTTATAATCACTGTGGACCCTAAGGGGTTAATCCTTTGCATTGTGTAAAAAGGCTGTTTGATCCTGTCTTCTCTGATTCTACTCTTCTTACACAGTCCCCAATCTATCTGCTGATAGTACAGAGCTTTGGGGGCACTCTGCACATGCTCAGTTTGGTGTGTATTACTAGAGAGTTTTTTTTTTCCGGGAGGGTTCATGTAATCAGCACTGTCCAGACAGAGGGTCAGGGGTCCTGTATTCTCACAGGACAGTCAGAGGAGAATGAAAAATCCCCCTACAAGCTTTAACCCGTGCTCAGCCGGACACTGTTATGCCCCATACACACAGTCGGATTTTCCGACGGAAAATGTTCGATGGGAGCTTGTTGTCGGAAATTCCGACGAAATGTAGGCTCCATCAGACATTTTCCATCGGAATTTCCGTCACATAAAATTTGATATCTGGATCTCAAATTTTCCAACAACAAAAATACGTTGTCGTAAATTCCAATCGTGCGTACACAATTCCGACGCACAAAGTTCCACGCATGCTCGGAATCAAGCAGAAGAGCCGCACTGGCTATTGAACTTCCTTTTTCTTGGCTCGTCGTACGTGTTGTATGTCACTGCGTTCTTCATGTTCGGAATTTCCGACAAGATTTGTGTGACCGTGTGTATGCAAGATAAGTTTGAGTTTGACACTAAGACATGGTAGCTGGTGAATGCAAGTCTTGCTGTAAGGTAATATAGACTGTTGGAATTAATACAATGCAGTATATAGAAACAAGAAAAAAAAGCCCACTTTCTATTTTTACGTAAATGCTGCTATTGGAGGTCCAAGAGTTAATGGGGTTGATTTACTAAAGGCAAATGGACTGTGCAGTTTGCATGTGCAGTTCCACTAATTTTCCCCAGAAGAGCACCCAATCAGGTGCAAGCAAAACAAAAAAAAAAAACAGAATATTTGCTTGCGCATGATTGGATGGAAATCAGCAGAGCTTTACCGCATTCACTAAGCTCTGGGGAAAAATGAGAGCAACTGCAGTTGCAAAGTGTACAGTCTATTTGCCTTTTGTAAATCAACCCTAATGAGTCTTGCTTATGCTTATTGATAGTCATTAGCCACAGCAGCTATGTGCAGTGCGATAACCAACTGTACTGCTTTTTACACGTTACTGTATATTAATAAATAACACTGTTTGTACTGTGTGTGCAGCAAACAATGGTTTTTATTGAGCAAAGAATACGATGTTGCACGGCATTCAGTGTTGTAAAAAATCGCTCCGGAATTGACAGGTGCCAGATAAAGAAGGCGGAGTTTATAGAGGGTATCAAAGCAGAGATGATGAGGTTTTTTCATGCGGTGTGGAATTTGCCCCCCCGTGTGATCCTGGTAATGTCTGATGTAACCTGCTCTTTGCTGAGCGCCAATGCTAATAAGAAATGAGTCACTCCTCCTCACATTTAGATTATTTCATGCAAAAGATAAAAGGTTTTTCTGATGGTCACCTTACTCCTATTCCCTCACTGTGCTTGTAAAGCTATTACTATTTTTGTAACATGGAAGAGTTTCGTTTTCACTCACCTCTGATCACAGTCACAGTGTGATACCGTGTGCAGTCTGTAATTTCGGATGCCATACTGAAATTCAAATGATTGGATTTGTGGAACGCAATGGTCATGTTCTCTGCAGCAAAGATCCGCTCCATGGAACACTCCTAAAAAAAAAAAAAGAAGAGTAATTACCGTAGTTCACAAATGTGTTTGTATTTAAATATCTCTATTCTAGTAAAGAGAAGGGGAAAAGGAGACACAGCAGAGGGAGGGGATAGTGAAGAATTCACAGTCTGCAGCACAGTGTCAAAGGGAGAGAAACATAGGCATGCGCAGGGGGTGTGCCAGGTGTGCCTGGGCACACCCTAATCACTAAATGCAGTGCTGATTCCCCCTACTGCCCAGGCTTCCCCTGTGTTGGCCCCGCTGCCCCACAGTGCTGCTGGCTTCCCTCTTCTCCCCACAGCTGCTGTGGGGGATGTTTCAGGATAAAGAGTAGGGAATAGATATGTCATTTACCAGCACCTTCCTTTTCTAAATGAACACACTCACTCACTGTGTTCATTCATAATTGAAGCATAGTAAACTGTGTTTACTATGCTTCTGATTGCAAATAAATAGGAAGCCACTCAGCACACAGCACTTCACATTCATTCACTGTCCTGTGCAGCTGAGGCTGCAGAGAAAAGCATTCATGTTTGAGCTTTGTGGTGCACACCCTAATGCAATAGGCTGATCACAACTATGGAGATAAATAATATAGGATTGGATAAGTGTGGATGAGTGGAATATTTAGGGCAAAGACTGCAGCATAGAGACAAGGAAAACAGTCACAGTGGAGGAGTGGAATATTCAGGGCATAGCTTGCAGCACAGAGACAGGGAAAACACTCACAGTGGAAGAGTGGAATATTCAGGGCATATCCTGCAGCACAGAGACAGGGAAAACACTCACAGTGGAGGAGTGGAATATTCAGGGCATAGCTTGCAGCACAGAGACAGGGAAAACACTCACAGTGGAGGAGTGGAATATTCAGGGCATAGCTTGCAGCACAGAGACAGGGAAAACACTCACAGTGGAGGAGTGGAATATTCAGGGCATAGCCTGCAGCACAGAGACAGGGAAAACACTCACAGTGGAGGAGTGGAATATTCAGGGCATAGCCTGCAGCACAGAGACAGGGAAAACACTCACAGTGGAGGAGTGGAATGTTCAGGGCATAGCCTGCAGCACAGAGACAGGGAAAACACTCACAGTGGAGGAGTGGAATGTTCAGGGCATAGCCTGCAGCACAGAGACAGGGAAAACACTCACCGTGGAGGAGTGGAATATTCAGGGCATAGCCTGCAGCACAGAGACAGGGAAAACACTCACAGTGGAGGAGTGGAATATTCAGGGCATAGCCTGCAGCACAGAGACAGGGAAAACACTCACAGTGGAGGAGTGGAATGTTCAGGGCATAGCCTGCAGCACAGAGACAGGGAAAACACTCACAGTGGAGGAGTGGAATGTTCAGGGCATAGCCTGCAGCACAGAGACAGGGAAAACACTCACCGTGGAGGAGTGGAATATTCAGGGCACATCTTGCAGCACAGAGACAGGGAAAACACTCACAGTGGAGGAGTGGAATATTCAGGGCACAGCTTGCAGCACAGAGACAGGGAAAACACTCACAGTGGAGGAGTGGAATATTCAGGGCACAGCCTGCAGCACAGAGACAGGGAAAACACTCACAGTGGAGGAGTGAAATATTCAGGGCATAGCTTGCAGCATAGGGAAGGAGCCACGGTGGAGGAGTGGAATATTCAGGCAACAGCATGCGGCATAGAGAAAGGGAAAGGAGCCACAGTGGAGGAGTGGAATATTCAGGGCACTGACCTGAACAGGCTGCCCTATGTGTGTCACAGGAAAAACAAGACACAAAATGTGCGTTCCCACTATGCTAGATATGAATGGGGCCTGAAAGTGAAATTGGTACGATAACACAAGAACAACGAGGCTCCATTCACATCTGCACATTTCCTTGCATTTCAAAAATGCGCTGCATCAAAAATCGCAGTAAAAAACACACCAAGCTCCACTCTAAAAAAAAAAGTTATGAAGCTTCTTTGGGGCGATTGCTGTGTGTAGGGCAGCCCATTCAGGTGGATGGGCTGCCATATGTGTGATGAGTAAAAATGCTCCAAAACGCCTCCCTGCCCCCCTCGCTAAAAAAAAAAAAAACGCATGTGGGAATGAGAGTTCCCGCTATGCAGAGTTGTGAACGGGGCTTGACAGCTGAGTGTTTCTGTCCACTCCCTTCTATGTACTTGTATAAAGATGGCCATACACTATGCAGTCTGATTGTATATTTAGTGAGAAGAGTGATCACTGATTGATTGCATTCCATTTAAAAAACGTGCACCTGTTGTGAGTAGATGATGCAGGATGTGTGCTTATGAGGTCAGCTGGTCAACTCCTTCCTGTGTCATGACCTAAAGTCTGATCAGGAAGAAGACATTACTAATGGAAACATCTGGAAACGTGGATTAGGACAAGAAAGGTAAGTGACTAGATTTAATGGAAAGCTTTGATATTTTTGCAAAAAATTACATGAATGCTATATTGGTGCATAGGGGAGCTGGAATTTAGAAAAAAAAAGTGTACAAAGGTGAACTTACCCTTTAAGTAGCAGGTACCACCTCCCCTTTCTGGATGTAAATCTGAAAGCATGTCAGAATCCACTAGTATTGTTGATAGAAAATGGGCAATGCCAGTCTCTCTTTACAGAACAGGATGGATGAAGACAATTGCTAACAAGCTAGTTTTCACCTTCAAATACCCAGACTGATTCAGGATAATTAAAGCAGCAATGACCTTCTAATTTGATTCAGGTTTAGAAGTAAACATAGGTTAGAATTAAAGCAGTTCATCTAATAAATCAGCCCCTGTAAGCATTTTACTGACTTTTGCTATACCGTTTTTTGGTGTAGCCATCTCACCTAGGTTGGTGAAGTTCTCGGCAATGCTCCCGGCTCCACACCACAGTGTTCCTGGCATAATCCAGCTCCGTCTATGTCGAATGTGGTTATTCTCTCCATTCACATGGATGAAAACGGCTGGGTAAAGCACTACCACCAACACAAACGTGCCCCTCCACATCTTTATACGCAGCCAAATGACACAGCAAATTCTCAAAGCTGCATACACTGCAGATGTTAGTGTCTATAACAAATCAATAAGTATAAGAGGGCTTTGGAGACCTGGCACATACTCCATAAAGGAATTACAATAAGAAATCAGAGCAGAGCATACACACACATGCAGCTCTATGAATCAGACAGAATTCCTGCCTTCCATCTGTCAGGAGACAGAGCTGCAGATGATGCTTTTATAGCCTCTACTAGATGAGGTGATGTGTGATAACCTGCGCTATGACACACCTACTCACTTTTACCTTCAGCATCTTTATTACCTGCAGCTCTCTTCCTGGATGGCGTACATCCTCCAATGCACTTGTGCTGCTATGGGATGATGATGCATACAAGGGCCTGCTTTCTGTGCCATGCACTCCACTATTTGTATCTATGAGGGGTCTTCAATAAGTTTCCACACATTTTCGTTGGAGACAGCGAGGGCGGGAGAAGTCGTAATTGGTCGTGTCCAAGAGTGTCGTGTGACTAGTCTGTCTGGCAAGCCGGCCGACCTTGCAGTTTAGTATTAGTTGTCAAGCTGTGGTGAAGATGGCTGCGAAACGTATAAAAAAAAAAAAAAAAAGTGCGGAAACTTTTTGAAGAACCCTCGATTAATGTTAGTATAATATAATGGCAAAAAACGACAATCCTATGTGGCCTTAAAGCGGGAGATAGCCAGGAACAACTTCGGGAAACCAGACTTTTTTTTAGGAAAACAAACTATTTATTTTGCTTGATTTGTCCAAAAGGCCAAGTGACCCTTATGGGCGTTTTTACAACATATAGATACCAGCTTTTGCATCATAATTACATATTTCCTCCAAGGAGGAGACTCCTAATTCGTTTAACAAATTATAAAATGCACACATGTTAGAACACATCAATTATTTATGACACATAGACTTTGGTTATTCTTACATCTGTAAATTTCCCACATGAGTTTCACAATTACTGTACTCAGCTAACTTCCTTTTACCTGTCTGACAAACTGAAATGCAGGGCCGGACTGGGAATAAAAACCAGCCCTGGAAAAAATTTCACACCAGCCCCATAGCATTATTGCATTATTATACCAGCCCAACAGTAAACATCATTTTCTTATTCATAAAAAGGAAAAACCATACATTTTAAAGCACAGAGACCACCTTCGGCAGATAGAATACACTACAGTAAAGGGGGTTACTGATATAAGGGGGGAACCTTTGTATCAGTGCCCCCTTACATACACTATTGTATTCACTCCCCCCTTACATCAGTGACACCCCCCCCACCCCAGACTGGCCTAGCGGCGCTGTCACTGACCAAATCTCAGGTGCACCGTGCAGGGATCAGTCAGATGGCTCCAGGTTGATGGCTCTGGTTTTATCCTATAGTCTCCTCTCCAGAGTCCACACACGTCTGACTTCTCCCATGACCCCCATCCCGACATGATACAGGAGATGGTCAGAGACTGTAGACATGATACAGCAGATGGTCAGAGACTGGAGACATGGTACCAGAGATGTACGGAGACTTCGGACAAGATACTAAGATGGTCAGAGACTGCGGACATGATACAAGAGATCAATGCAGCCTCACCAGTGCCCATCAATGCAACCTCACTGTGCCCATCTGCAGCCTCGTCATTGCCCGTCAATGCAACCTCACTGTGCCCATCAATGAAGCCTCACTGTGCCCATCTAAGCAGCATCACTGTGCCCATTTGAAGCCTCACTGTGCCCATCTGCAGCCTCACGGTGCCAATCTAAGCAGCATCACTGTGCCCAACTGCAACCTCACTGTGCCCATCTAAGCAGCATAACTTTGCCCATCTAAGCAGCCTCGTCAGTGCCCATCAATGCAACCTCACTGTGCCCATCAATGCAGCCTCACTGTGCCCATCAATGCAGCCTTACCGTGCCCATCAATGCAGCCTCACTGTGCCCATCAATGCAGCCTCACTGTGCCCATCTAAGCAGCATCACTGTGCCCATTTGCAGCCTCACTGTGCCTATCTAAGCAGCCTCACTGTGCCCATCTAAGCAGCATCACTGTGCCCATCTGCAACCTCACTATGCCCATTTAAGCAGCATCACTGTGCCCATCTGCAGCCTCGTCAGTGCCCATCAATGTAGCCTCACTGTGCCCATCTAAACAGCATCACTGTGCCCATCTGCAGCCTCGCCAGTGCCTTGATTACACACAGCGGGTATCTCCCACTGTGTCATGGAGCTGGGGTCTGAACTCTGAATTGTTCAGTGGCCGTCCACTCACTGTAACAAATCCCCGCCTCCTAGATAGTGATAGAAGGAACACTTCCCGGTATCCCGATAGGCCAGTCCAGCTCTGCTGAAATGTCAAGTTATATATAGTATTTACATGAAGATTAAGGGGGGAAGTGTAGTTAGATGTAGGTGTTAGTTTAATGTCTGAAGTCTGCAAAAATTTTGCAAGTAAAAAACATTGTCAAAATAACAGTAACAAGATCATGAATATCCATCCATCCTGTTCTAAATTCAGCTATTTTGGTTCCGGCCTCATTCCGCCCTTTGATGCTATCGTAGCGAAAGCTTGAGCAGAGATAAAGCATCACCAAGCATCATTACCAGACTACCGAGCCCAGGGGGACCAATGGTAGTTTCATTATGCACATAAGTGCCAGTTACTGTGCCCTTACATTGAGAATGAAAATGCTATAGCAACATACTAGTAGTTAAGGACCCTACTCTAGCCAGTATCACTACTATGGCTTCCAGTAATCTTATTAAAACATTTTTTTAGTAAACATCATATCAGTGAATATCCTCAAGCTTCCGCTGTGCGTTCAGTCAGCTTCCGGATGTGACTGGTGCATAGCTGCAGATCTCAGACATATCCTCATCAAAAAATATAAATGAACACAAAAAGAGTCTCTTTTGCATTGTTTATGAATGCGAATTTCCAGTATACAAAAAGTCCACATTATTTCATACCTTAACCGCTTCAGCCCCGGAAGATTTTACCCCCTTCCTGACCAGAGTACTTTTTGCGATTTGGCACTGCGTCGCTTTAACTGCAACGTTACACCAAAACAAAATTGACGTCCTTTTTTTCCCACAAATAGAGCTTTCTTTTGGTGGTATTTGATCACCTCAGTGGTATTTATTTTTTGCGCTATAAACAAAAAAAGAGCAACAATTTTTTAAAAAAAGCAATACTTTTTACTTTTTGCTATAATAAATATCTCCAAATATAAAAAAAAAACGAATTTTTTCCTCAGTTTAGGCCAATATGTATTCTTCTACATATTTTTGGTAAAAAAAATCGTATTTTTATTATTTTTCTTTTTTTATTAGTACTGGCGGCTATCTACGATTTTTATCGTGACTGTGACATTATGACGGACACATCGGACACGTTTGACACTATTTTGGGATCATTGTCATTTATACAGTGATCAGTGCTATAAAAATGCACTGATTACTGTGTAAATGACACTGGCAGGGAAGGGGTTAAGTGTGTCCTAGGGAGTGATTCTAACTGTAGGGGGGATGTGCTACCTAGGACTTGACAGCTATCACTGCTCCCAATGACAGGGAGCAGTAGATCTCTGTCATGTCACTAGGCAGAACAGGGAAATGCCTTGTTTACATAGGCATCTCCCTGTTCTGTGGCTCCGTGAAACGATCGCGGGACACCAGCAGACTTAGGCAATCTCAGGAACATTTCCAAGAGTGTGTCTTTCAACCTTCAGCTTGCTTCAGTAATAACAATAAAGAGTAGACATGTGTCGTACCGAAATAATGACCTGGCAATATTACTCCTCATGCCAGGACCTCCTGGCTGGCTTAAAGTGATTGTAAAGCTTTGATTATTTAAAAAAAAAAAATGTCATACTTACCTCCACTGTGCAGCTCGTTTTGCACAGAGTGTCCCCGAACCTCGTCTTCTGGGGTCCCCCGGCGGCTCTCGTGGCTCCTCCCCACATCAGATAACCCCCTAGGAGAAGCACTCTCCCAGGGGGTTACCTTGCGGGCGTGCTCCCGAGTCCATCATTCGGTGTTCATAGCTGGCGAATGTATGACTTGGCCCCACCCCCCGACACCCACATCATTGGATTTGATTGACAGCAGCGGGAGCCAATGGCTGCGCTGCTATCAATCTATCCAATCAAGAGCCGAAATCCCTGCGCAGAAGGACAGCGCATCCCCGCCGGATCATGATTGATTCTTCAGGTGAATGGGGCTTGGGAAATGGATACTCTCCATCCCAATATGAATGACCACAGAAACACCTATACTACTAAATAAAGCCTCCCTTATCTTGGAGGTGTTAGAAACAATATTCTTTCATTAATTCAAATATAAGTCCATAAATTTGTCAAGCATACAAAAAACTGTTTTCATTAAATAAATTCAATATATTTAACTGAACATTTTTCTCAAATCCAGCATTGCAGCCATAGACTGAAATTTCTGTTTAGAACTAAATGTACTATTCATCTGTAATATTGATTATAGTATTTACAGGAAGAGTAGGGGGGAAGTGTAGTTAGATGTAGGTGTTAGTTAAATGTCAGAAGCATAGGCGTGCCCACAGGGTGTGCCGGGTGTACCTGGGCACACCCTAATCACCCCCTGCAGCTGCGTGTTAGTAATGTAGCTGCATGCCTGCTGTTTACCGAGATCTGCTGTGAAATGCTGCAAGACACAGTTTCACATTGAGCAGTCAGGGAGGCTTGTAAGAGTCGCTCAGTGCATGACATTCATGTAATGTAACTGCATGCAGAGACCAGCTGTCAAAATTCAGCAGTGATGTAGGGGGTGGGCGGGACAGAACAGCTATTAAACAGCAGCTAACAGGATAGGGGGTGGGTGGGCGGCTCCGTGTATGGGACCTGCCCCCTTTCTTAAGCAGCCCAATCATTGGCTGGTGTTTGATAGCTGATAGAAAGGGGGCGGAGCCACATACACAGAGCGGCCCGCCAAGTCCCTATCCCGTTGGCTGGTACCAATGTCACCTCTCAGTGCCAATCAATGCTGACTATCAGTGCCAATCAGTGCTGCCTATCAGTGCCAGTCAGTGCTTCCAATCAGTGCTGCCTATCAGTGCTTCCAATTAGTGCCCATCAGTGCTGGCTATCAGTGCCCCTATCAATGCCCATAAGTGTTGCCAATCAGTGTTGCCTGTCAGTGTCATTTATCAGTTCCCATCAGTGCTGCCAATCAGTGTTGCCTATCAGTGTCCTCTATCAGTGACAATCAGTGCCCATCAGTGCTGCCTATCGGTGCAGCCTATCAGTGCCCATTTGTGCTGCCAAAAGGTGCCACCTATAAGTGCCCATCAGTGCTGCCTATCAGTGCTGCCAATAAGTGCCCATCAGTGCTGCCAATCAGTGCCACTAAATGCTGCCAGTGCTGCCTATCAGTGCCATTAGTGCTGCCAATCAGTGCCACCTATCAGTGCCAATCAGGGCACATCAGTGCTGCTTATCAGTGCCAATCAGTGCTGCCAATTAGTGCCAATCAGTGCCACCCAGCAGTGCCTATCGGTGCCCATGAGTGCTGTCTATCAGTGCTGCCAATCAGTGCCCATCAGTTGCAGGGATGAGGAGATGAACTCAGCAGCCAGGCACATTGTCCAAGGGGGGCCGGCCTGGTGGGGCACAACTGAAATCTGTTGATGTTTATTAATGCCACATGCCGATCTTTAGTATAATAGGTAATCATCACACTACTATTTACAATAAACTACTGGAGGTAAAATAAAAAAGTGTCAGTAAAAGGCCTGGCGCTTTTTTTTTTTTTAACTTAGCAGGGATGGTGGAAACCCCTCTACAGATAATTGCAATACAAATTAACTTCAAGTGCAACAACTTTTTAGTTGGGAGGTTCCCACCATTATAGCACTTTGGAATTTTTATTTTTTTAGATTGTTGGATTTCATTTTATATGTTTTAGTTACTATTATAATGTGAATTTTTGCACTTGAAATTAATTTTCCACCACCCTTGCTAAATCCATGTCTTTATGGACCTTGCTTTGTGCGCTGGTGCTCAGTCATGTTGGAACAGGAAGGGGCCATCCCATACTGCTCCCACAAAGTTGGGAGCATGAAATTGTCCAAATGTCTTGGTATGCTGATGCCTTAAGATTTCCCTTCACTGGAACTAAGGGGCCAAGCCCAACCCCTGAAAAACAACCCCACATCATAATCCCCCCTCCACCAAATGATTTGGACCAGTGCAACAAAGCAAGGTCCATAAAGACATGGATGAGCGAGTATGGGGTGGAGGGAATTTACTGGCCTTCACATTAGAGTGGAGACTGTGAGCCAGGCCTTCTCGTCCAACATCAGTGCCTGACCTCACAAATGCACTTCTGGAAGAATGGTCAAACATTCCCATAGACACACTCCTAAACCTTGTGGACAGCCTTCCCAGAAGAGTTGAAGCTGTTATAGTTGTAAAGGGTGGGCCAACTCAATATTGAACCCTACGGACTAAGACTGGGATGCTATTAAAGTTCATGTGCGTGTAAAGGTAGGCGTCCCAATACTTTTGGTAATTTAGTGTAACTATGCTATATATATATATATATATATATATATATATATATATATATATATATATATATATACACACGCATGTGTGTTTGAGCTTTTGGGTGCACACCCTAATGCAATAGGCTGCGCACGCCTATGGTAAGTATGGTTAGCAGACTTCTCACCATAGGCGTGACTTTCAGGTCACGGCACTGTGAACCGAGCCTCACTCATATGTGTTGAGATCTGTTTGTAGTTTCTAGGTTACAATCCTGTGATGGCAATCTCTAGCTCTAATGACGGCTCTCTCCCTCTGTTCTCATCCACACAAACTTCAAGAATAATAAAAGTAAAAGGAGTAAGCTGGAAATAACTGAAATACAATAAGGAAAAGAATATAGGATTTTAACATTTCACCATAGATACACTTCAACTGGCTGAAGCTAACTCATATATGCAGTAATAAAATGCAATATAATATTTACTGCAGTAGCTGCTTATTTTATAGCTAAGACCTCTAAAATTCCATAAGCTATTACATGTTTTATGAATAAAAGGAATACTAAAGAAGTCATCTGGCTTATTTACACCCATTTCCGTTCCCCTTAAATAAGCAGTGCACAATAAAAAGGGAGACATTTGAAGATAGAGCAATTGTAACCTGTTGAGGTGTTTAAGCTGAAGTTACTGTGCCCTCCCTGGTCCTCCCTTTCCCCACCCCATCAACATGCAAAGAAATGTTTAAATAAAACTTTTGCATTTGCATTACATAACTTAATTTAGACCCAGTAAGTTTATTACTGGGTCACTGTTCTTCTCTATGCAATGCAGACACATCATGGCTGGTGTGAAGGTAAGACTGGGGATAGGTTTAAAGAATATGTTTACCCCAACATTTTATATTCCTGATATGTGCCTGTTGCACCATGTACTTGTATTAAAAAAATATATACTGTTCTCTTTGTATTTCTTCCTATGTGTGATATACCTGGTAATCCTGCCAGCCCCCCTGCTTCCCTATTTCAAACTGACCACACTAGTCATAGAAGTACATCCATGCCAGTGTGATTCGTTTTTTTGGCTGTGTATGGTGCTCAGCTTGTCTGTCCTCCAATGGTCAGACTTGTGCTGACACGCCCCCCTGCGCAACCCTTTACTGGGAAGATCAGTGTACTGCTATTTCTATATTCTCCACCTCTCCAAGCTCCTTATGCAGCTGAGAACAGAGGTCATGTTATCATTTATAAAAAAAAAAACAAAAAAACAAAAGTTATCCAGGTTAATTTTCAGCTTTCAGTGCTGTTGCACTTTGAATGAAAATTGTGCGGTCTTGCAATACTGTACCAATATGAAATGTTTATCTTTTTTTTCACACAAATAGAGCTTTCTTTTGGTGGTATTTAACCACTTTCATACCGGCCATTCTCATATGATGTCCGTAGGAGCACTCTGCCATCCTGGGTGGGCGTCATATGGCGTCCTCTGCTTCTCGCTGCTACTGTGGGCCTCCGGGGGCCCACAGCACGGCGATCGGAGATGAGGCATGTCCCTCAGACACAGATCAGTGTAAAGAGCCAATAAAAATTGGCTCTTTACCACGTTGACCGGCTGTGTCCAATCACAGCCGGTCACACGTACCGTCCACCTGCACGGCGCTCGTGCGTTCCCCTAAGGGCACGCAGAATGGCGATCAGGGACGAGGCTTGTCACCCTGACACAGCACATCCCCGATCGCGGTAAAGAGCCAATGAAATTGGCTCTTTACCATGTGACCAGCTGTGTCCGCCGGTCACAGAATGTAAACAAACTGTTAAATGTTATGTATTGAAAGGGGGGGTGGGTGGAATGGTGCAGGAGGACTGCTATGTATTGAAGGGGGGTTGGGATTGGTGCAGAGGAATGCTATGTATTGAATGGGGGGGTAAACTGGAATCAGGGGGCGGAAAGCTCTACACACCCCTCAACCCTGCACTCTGTATGTAACGCACCGCTCAATCCAGCACTCTGTATGTAACGCACCACTCAACCCTGCACTCTGTATGTAACGCACCAGTCAACCCTGCACTCTGTATGTAATGCGCCCCTCATCCCCGCTCTCTGTATGTAACGCACCAGTCAACCCCCCACTCTGTATGTAACGCACCCCTCAACCCCGCACTCTGTATGTAACGCACCAGTCAACCCTGCACTCTGTATGTAATGCACCCTTCAATCCTGCACTCTATATGTAACGCACCCCTCAACATTGCACTCTGTATGTAACGCACCTCTCAATCCTGCACTCTATATGTAACCCACCCCTCAACTCTGCACTCTGTATGTAACGCACCCCTCAACCCTGCACTCTGTATGTAATACACCCCTCAACTCTGCACTTTGTATGTAACGCACCTCTCAACCCCGCACTTTGTATGTAATGCACCAGTAAACCCTGCACTTTGTATGTAACGCACCCCTCAACCCCTCACTCTGTATGTAGCTCACCTCTCACCCCTGCATTCTGTACATAGCGTACCACTCAGCCTTGCACTTTATACAAAGTGCACTTCTCAATCCTGCACTCTGTACGTAGCTCACCCCTCAACACTGCTCTACTGCAGGTGGCATGACTAGTCATTTATTTCTGGGAGCCTGTCCTTAGGGATACTGCTCACATTGGACTCTGTGCCTAACTCCACTCAGTTAACCTTCATAGTTGTGTTCTCTGCTCATTGCTAATAGCAAGTTCTAGGAATTTTCTGTGTATTGGTGGGTCCCCTCACCTCCCCAGTCCATGGTGTGCAGGCAGTGGGGAGATGTGCTGTAACCTCTAGCAACCAATAAGTGGTATTGATGCACAGTAACCTCTAGCAACCAATGAGTGAGCAGTAAGCATGTAACCTCTAGCAGCGAATCGATTAGCAGTAATGATGTGCAGTACCTTCTAGCAACCAATCAGCAAGCAGAAATGATGTGCTGTGACCTAGCAACTAATCAGTGAGTCGTAATGTGTGCTGTAACCTCTAGCATTCAATAAGTGAGCAGTACTGATATGCTGTAGCCTCTGGCAACCAATTGTAATCACTGCCTTATCTGCTACAGTAAACTGATTTTGAGTGGGGGGGGGGGGGGAGCTGGGGGCCCAAAGAAAATGTTTGCCCAGGGTCCAATCATTATTAAAGATTACCCTGCCCACCTAATAAAGAGCACCTGTCACCAGCCCATCAAAGTACCTGTCACCAGCCCATCAGTGTACCTGAGTACCTGTATAAACAAAAATGCAGTGCTCGATGAGGCCAGCAATAGAAGAATGTTGTAGATAATGTAAACAATCAAGTACATTTATTGGATGCACATCAAAAATTAAAAACACCAACTGGCGATAAAACGATGAAATCGAAATGTATTGAATTGTATTGTATTTGTATTGTCTGCCCTAATGTTGTAAAGCGCTGCGTAAACTGTCGGCGCTATATAAATCCTGTATAATAATAATAATTATTATTATTATTATTATTATACAGGATTTATATAGCGCCGACAGTTTACGCAGCGCTTTACAACAACATTAGGGCAGACAGTACAAGTACAATACAATTCAATACAGGAGGAATCAGAGGGCCCTGCTCGTTAGAGCTTACAATCTAGGAGGGAGGGTCAAGTTATACAAAAGGGTAATAGCTGTGGGGGATGAGCTAATGGAGAAAATAATGCAGTTGTTAGATGGAGGCAGGATAGGCTTCTCTGAAGAGGAAAGTCTTCAGGGATCACCTAAAAGTGGATAAATTTGGAGACAGTCTGACAGATTGGGGTAGGGAATTCCAGAGGATGGGCGAGGCTCGGGAGAAGTCCTGGAGGCGGATATGGGAGGAGGTGATGAGGGAGCTAGAGAGCAGGAGATCTTGGGAGGAACGGAGATGGCGTTTAGGTTGGTATTTTGAGACTAGGTTATTGATGTAGCTGGGGGCACAGTTGTGGATGGCTTTGTAACTTATTGTTAGTATTTTGAATTTAATTAGTTGGGCGAGTGGCAGCCAATGGAGGGATTGGCAGAGAGGGGTAGCAGACACTGATCGGTTTGTGAGGTGGATGAGTCTGGCAGCAGCATTCATGATGGACTGAAGGGGGGATAGTCTATTTAAAGGTAAGCCAATGAGGAGTGAGTTGCAGTAGAATAGTATAATAGTAGTATAATAATAATAATAAAATTGATTAAGAACTAATCACTGTCAAAATTGAAGTACTCCGAATGTTAGTGTAAACGATCCAGCCATAACTCAAAGTAATAAGGGGTTAATGTCAGCAAGTGTGCTGTATATCAATCCTCTATAGCGGACTCTGTAAATGCAGTGTGCATACCACCTGGATATGGGAGGGACACCGCTCTGTGGAATGCAACAGATAGCTAGACGTGGAATGCCAGACTCACTGTGACCGTGAGATGTCTTGCAGATCTCTCAAAGGATTCACACAGTCGGGCTGGCTGAGGAGCCAAGCTGAGATCTGGCTTCCTGAACAGCGTCTGGATGGTACACAGTAAATCCAAGGGCCGGAAGACACGATCAGAGCCGGAAGTGAGGAGACACCAAATGCCGGGCGGACCGCAAACTCCGTAGTGTTCCCGTGGCGACCGTGACTAACATGTTTCACGCGCATGCACTTTGTCAAGCGTCACCAGCCCATCAGAGTACCTGAGTACCTGTCATCAGCCCATCAGAGTACCTGAGTACCTGTTATCAGCCCATCTGAGTACCTGAGTACCTATCGCCAGCCCATCAGAGTACCCGAGTACCTGTCGCCAGTCCATCAGAGTGCCCAAGTACCTGTCTCTAGCCCATCAGAGTACCTGAGTATCTATATGCAGCCCATCAGATTACTCAAGTACCTGTCACCAGCCCATCAGAGTACCCGAGTACCTGTCACCAGCCCATTACAGTACTCGAGTACCTGTCACCAGCCCATCAGAGTACCTGAGTACCTGTCATCAGCCCATCAGAGTACCCGAGTACCTGTCTGCAGCCCATCAGAGTACCCGAGTACCTATCTGCAGCCCATCAGATTCCCCGAGCACTTGTCTCCAGCCCATAAGAGTACCCAAGTACCTATATGCAGCTCATCAGATTACCCATCAGAGTACCTATCTGCAGCCCATGCCTCATAGAATATACCTTGGGGTGTTTGCTTTACAAAATGGGGTCAGTTTGTGGGTAATTCCACTATCCTGATGCTCTAGGACCTTCAAAAGTGTGATAGGAAGGAATGAAATTATATGTGTAATGTATTCTCCTGGAATGTCTTAAGGTACTACTGTGGAACCTTGGTTTACGATTAACGCGGTTAACAAGCGTTTTGAAAGACGAGCAACTTTTTTTTTTAAATTCTGACTCGGTTTTCGAGTGTTGTCTCGCAAAACGAGCAGGATTCAAGCCAATGGGGTGTGCAGAACCGCATTTGGCCTGAGGTGCGGGGGCGCCGGTGACACTCGGAACGGTTTCGGAGCCGTTTAGAAATACTCGGAAACACCCGAAAATACTCAGTTCCCAAGTGTTTTCGAGTCTTTCCGAGTACCGCCGAGCTGTCCCTGAGTATTTCCAAGGCTCTTCGGCACCCCCCCCACCTCTGCCTACATGCGGTATTGCATGCAATAGAAGTCAATGCGGAACAAATTATCTTTGTTTCCATTGACTTCTATGGGGAAACTCGCTTTGATATGTGAGTGCTTTGGATTACAAGCATTCTCCTGGAACAAATTATGCTCATAATCCAAGGTTCCACTGTACTTCAATGTTGGACCTCTCCATGTGGCCAGGCTGCATAAAAGTCTCACACATGTGGTATCGCCATACTCAGGAGGATTAGCAGAATATATTTTGGGGTGTAATTTTTGCTATGTACATGCTGTGTGTTAGAAATATCATATAAGTTGACAACTTTGTGTAAAAAAAATATGTTTTCATTTTCTTTCCATGTTTTCCAAAGATGTGTAGAAAAAAATCTTCAAAACTGTTCAAAAGACTCATTTTGCCTCATAGAATATACTTCGGGTGTTTGCTTTGCAAAATGTGGTTATTTTGTGTGTAATTCCATTGTGTGTAATTCCATTGTCACTCCAGGGCCTTCAAAAGTGTGATAGGTCGTTAAGAAATTTTATGTGCAATTTATGCTCCCAGAACACCTGACGGTGCTCCCTGCATGTTGGACCTCACTATATGGCCAGGCTGTGAAAAAATCTCACACATGTGGTATCGCCATACTCAGGAGGAGTAGCAGAATGTATTTTCATTTGTAATTGGAAGTATGCATATGCTGTGTAAGGGAAATAACTTATTATGACAATTTTGTGTAAAAAAAAAATAAAAATTAACATAATTTCTTCATTTTCCCAAGAATTGTGGGAAAAAAATTACAACTTAAAAAACTCACTATGCCTCTTACTAAATACCTTGGACTGTCTACTTTTTATAAAGGGGTTATTTGGGGGGGTATTTGTACTTTCCTGACATTTCAGGGCCTCAAGAATTGAGGCCATCAGTGCATCAGGTGTGATCAATTTTCAATGATTTGCACCATGGCTCCTAGACTCTATAACTTTCACGTAGACCAAATAATATACACAGATTTGGGTTATTATTACCAAAGAAATGTAGCAGTATACATTTTGGCCCGCATTTATGAACAAAAATTACTTATTTGCAAAAATTTATCATAAAAACTAAAAAAAAGTGTTTTTTTTTCCTCAAATTTTTACTTATATCACTTATGTCGCAAAAAATAAAAAACCCAGTGGTGATTAAGTACCACCAAAAGAAAGCTCTATTTGCGTGAAAAAAATGAAAAAATTGATAAAAATTTTGTTTGGGTACAGTGTTGCATGACTGAGTAGTTGACATTCAAGGTGCGAGAGCACTGAAAGTTGGAAAGTGGTCTGGGCAGGAAGGGTGTATTAGTGCCCTGTATTGAAATAGTTAACCTCCACTGTTTTTTTTTTTTTTTTGCTAAATAAACGAAAAAAGGCCAAAAATTTAGAAAAAAATTATTTTTCCTTGTTTCCGTTATAATGTTTTGCAAATAACCTTTCTTCGTAAATTTAGGTTAAAATGTATTCTACATTTATTTGGTGAAAATAACCCAAATCAGTGTATATTATTTAGTCTGTAGAAAACTATGTCCACAAACGATGGTATATATATATATATATATATATATATATATGAAAATCGATCAATCCTGGTGTACTGATGGCCTTCTCTTATTTCTTAAGACCGGAAAACGCCAGGACAGTACAAATATCCCCCAGCAGCATCATAATATAACTGTTTTTTCGGTGACCAGAGACACAGACTGGTGACAGTATGTAAAAAAAAAAAAAAAAAAGAAGAATTTGTTTCTCAGCTTTTAAAAATCTTTTTTCTTTTCTTTTTTTTTTTTTTCTTTTTAATTTTTTTTACATGCTTGGACCAGAGCAATACAGTGTTACCATAGTAACACTGTACCACGTTGGGGAATTGATCATTATTTATTTATTTTATTTTTTTACATACTGATTGCTTATAGCAGTGAATTTCACTGCTATATGCAAGTATTTTTACTGAATAAGAAAATGGTGATGAGGTGAATTGTGGTGAAACATGAATCTGCCAACATCCTACATATCACTAGAACAGAAAGTTTGTGGACTGAGTGCGACAAAAACCCCTCATGGACTTTGGAGGCAGAATGTACATGAAGTCTAAATCATTTTATTAACATTTATCTGTGCTTAAAGACTTGGAAGCCTTGGAAAATCCTGAGTTTTCTTTTATCCTGCAAAACTTATTCCAATTTCAGTTCTCATTATATGTAGCTCAGTGACCTCAGTCTCTGTCTCTGCAGAAAGGTATTGCAGGTTCTAAACCACATGACATCATATCTAAACAAGATAAAAAATGTGATATATTGCACATACCGGTCCTTAGTGACTATTAGATGACTATTAACTATGACTATTACTATTAAATAAAGGGGCGCTACTCATGTGTCTATCTTATATAAAAGTTACCACTGTGGCTGACATTGTAATGTGTTCCAACACTTTTAATAAGATCTCCAGTAAAAGTGCCACTCTGCTATTACATAACTAATGGCCTGTACACACATTCCGAAAATCGCACGAAAAATGCCGCTTTCAACGCGATCGTACGATAATTGGATCGTAGAGCTTTCGAGAGTCGATCACGGTAGTTCATCCGATATTATTCGATCAGACAAGCACGAAAATTTTCCTTGTACGATACCAGATCATTCCATTTTTGTTTAGTCAGTACTGTTGTCGTCCGAAAATACAATACACATACACTACAACACGACATCACTTCCGATTTTTTTTTCTGTCGTACGAGAATTTTCATGACTTTAGTAACATATTCAATTTCTACTTGCGACTAGTAAGTGGAAAAGTCAGACGATCTGTCGTCCGATTTTCGGATCGTGTGTACGGGGCTTTAGCCTTAATTCTAATGTTAAAATAATCAATATATGCTGAAAAATCCTTGTAAATGCCCCAATATGTCAGTGCAATCATTACAAGTTAAAAATATTAGACACTGGCGAATGGCAGTTGGCTTTCCATTGCATCCTTAATGGCTGCTACAGGCCCTTTTGCCTTACTTTCTGGACCGCTTTACAGTTGCACCACTTCCTACTTTCTCTACCAAGCCCTAGAGGCTTTAGTCACCAGTCGACCACTTTTGAAGAATATTGCTCTGAGAAAGGTACCCTACCAAGGGTCCTCTCCAAAGCCTACAATTTACTGACCTATCCTATTGAACAACCAGAGCTACACTGTCTGAAACACTGGGAAACAGATCTATGTCACAGTTTCTCGATAACGCGAAAACGCTCTTAAATCACCCATTTGCACGAGAAACCCAGAAAACCAATGACAAAATCCTAACAAGGTGGTATCGCACGCCATACCTTTTACATAAATTCTACCCTACCACCACAGATCGCTATTGGAGGTGCCAGGAGGGAAAGGGAACACTTCTTCACATTTTTTGGTCTTTCCCTAAAATTGAACATTTCTGGAAGGAGGTGCAGGAATTACTCAGGAATTCACTGACTTTGAGATCCCGGGTGACCCGTTCTTCTTCTTGTTGCATGTGTCGTCCATTCCAGAAAAAATATATAAAAAGTCCATAACACGTCACCTGTTAAATGCTGCCAAATCCTGCATACCCTTAAATGGAAAAACCCTCATCCCCCTACTATAGGCTGTTGGATTCAAAAGGTGGAAGAAACTAACAAAATGGAAGATTTAATAATAATGGCACAACACAAACAGGAAAAGTATTCCAAGACTTGGAGACTGTGGAATATATTCATTTTTTCCTGACAAAGGGAAAGCCCTGCTGGGCCCATAACTGGCCCAAAAGCCGTTACCACTGGCATACTGTCTTTAGGGCGAACCATGGTATTCCTTGGCCTCCCAAATACCCCCTCTACTAGCCCCATCTCCCCCTCCACTTTTTTTTTTTAAATCTTTCCCCTCCCCCTCCCTCCTCTCTTCTTCTCTTAGCTGTTTTTCTATTTCTAAACTTTGTGTCAATCTCTTGTACCATTAAAAAACAGGGAAAGGCTAGTTCTATACCCCTTTCATAGGGCTGTTTTCTTTACATACCCACCTGTAGATGCAAGAGTGATATCTATTGCGGAATTAGTATCAGTAATGTTTTAATGACGTGTCATTTCCTTAATGCTGACTTTCAGTCTGGCTTACATTTGTACCTTTCATGTTTATGTGAACAATGTAGATGCAAAATGTTGGATCTGCCTTTTCCTGTTTCCTATAAATAAAGAATTTGAAAAAAAAAAAATATTAGACACAATTATGCATACACCCTATTCACCATGTAAATAAAAGTGATATCAAGTCTATAAACTCAATACAAGTCCCTTAAATGTTAAATGATTGCATATGCTTATTCTGTGATACAACCGCTTCACACTGATGTGCCATATGTGATGTCCATAATTATCCACACCATACGCTCACCTTCCCTTTTGACCCATGTATCAGATCAGTCTCCCACAGGCCTTCCGTTTAAGGAGTATTACTCATAGATCTTCTCCTCTCCACAGCCCCAAGGATACTAAATGACTCCAAACTCCTCTAAAATGAATAACCATGCCAGAAAGGACCTGCAACCTTATATTTAGAGCAACAGACTATCTCCACCCCCACCTCCCTCTCTTTATCAATCCACTTCATTAAAAAATATTCAATAACTCTCATTTTGACACACATAAACAGGTGCACAACTGAACAAAATCCCCATCATTGCCCCAAAGATGGTAGATGATTGGCAGCACTGCTACTCCTCAAGCTCGTCTTGCCTCTGTAACAGTGCGACGACGCCACCAGCTCCACCCCACATGCCACGCCATGGCCATGTGACCCTCTCAGAAACCTTAGTAACTGCATTCGTTATCTAATTTCAGGCTTTTTTCCTTTATTTTCTCCCAGAAATCCTGCGAAAAGCACACTTTGTGTCCCTAGGGGGGGCTACACTTACTGTATCTAAGGAGGAATCCATGATTGTCACCTGGACTGCTCTTCTGATTTGGACTACATGTAGGTCCTCCTCTATTTACCTCCATTACATAGGGGGATGGAAATAAGTATTTTAAAGATGATAGCTTGGAAGGCTGATAAGAAAATATATGTTTTCAGTTCAACTCACAGTAAATGATACTACCTTTCTGCATTTTATATATTTGTAGGTATTCTATGTACTTGTTGAAAATATTACTTAGATGTGGCCATCACAATTTAAAAAAATGTGGCTGAGCGGGGTTCACCCCCCTGGTCATGTCACTGATTGACAGGGCTCTGTAAATGAAAAACGACAAGGTCCGGCAGCCTTGACTGCTGAGGTGCAATAAACCCAGGTCCATACCATGATCCATCCAACTTAGACCTTACCCCTTCTTCCCATCCAATAAAGACCACTTACCACCATTCATGTTGGAAAGGGCAAGGCCACAGCTTTTATTAAATTCAACTCTTTAACAACTTAAACATACATTTAACATTCCACAGTGCCAGTCACAGTAGCACTGTGAGCACTCAGTTCCGACTGGTGGAAAGGGAGATAACTGAGGGGCCTGTCCTTACCATAAGTGCCGGACTGCCGTCTATCTCCCAATTAGCGTGAAGGGCGTACCTCTTACCGCCGTGTTTTGCTGGCAAGGTCACCAAAAACCGCAGCAAGCTGTGACGTACCAACCATATAAAGGGCGGGAGGGTGGGCAGCTCTTACCGATCTTCTTCACCAAAAAGGCCCAGAATCCCCTGGGGCAACCACCTTAGTGAGCTCAGGCCCAACCCCACTCCGTCCCCCCACCAATCCACCGTGACCCCTAGTCACCATACTCCGCCCTGGTTATGCCCCCAACTGTCAGGGCTCTCTTTCCCAATGGGTTCAAGAGGCCTGCATGACTGCTGAGGTGCAATAAACCCAGGTCCATACCATGATCCATCCAACTTAGACCTTACCCCTTCTTCCCATCCAATAAAGACCACTTACCACCATTCATGTTGGAAAGGGCAAGGCCACAGCTTTTATTAAATTCAACTCTTTAACAACAAAAACATACATTTAACATTCCACAGTGCCAGTCACAGTAGCACTGTGAGCACTCAGTTCCGACTGGTGGAAAGGGAGATAACTGAGGGGCCTGTCCTACCATAAGTGCCGGACTGCCGTCTATCTCCCAATTAGCGTGAAGGGCGTACCTCTTACCGCCGTGTTTTGCTGGCAAGGTCACCAAAAACCGCCACCCGCCTGTCAGTAAGCTACTGACTGGCGCCCCACCGCAGCCAGCGCCTGTTCCACGCCCCTCTGGAGACCCAAATTAAAAATATCCAGCCCGATGTCATTCAGATGAACTCCATCCCTCCGCAACAAATCGTGATTATCACCCTCCAGGTCCCTGTGGCGGACCACTACACCCCCTATCTGGCGCACAAACTTAGCCACTTGGGCATTGACCTTCCTACGAAAATGTTCTAGAAGGGGGCCAGGGACATCACGCGCCCATACCGAGCGGGGCACGATTTCCGACCAAACAACTGTCAGGTTATTAAAGAAAGCACAACATTGTGCAATGTCACTTTTTACAGCCGATATGATGTCCACGGATCGCATATATCCAACGTCATTCCCACCCGCATGTATGACCAGGATGATGGGACCAGAAACGTGGGCACGAAGTTGCTTACATTCCTGAAGAACCTGAGTCCAACGTAACCCACGCAACCCGATCCAACGTATCCTCGCCACATCGTATGAGAATCCCAAGTTCCTGCCGTAAGTTCGGATCTCTGCCCGGCGAGCGGACCAGTATACGAAAGAATCCCCGAGGATCCAAATCTGTGCCGGAAAAGAACCTGGAAATCAACACAACAGATGTGGTCGGACATACAGAGAAAAACGAGAAGACTCCCATCTACCCAAACGCTGAAGTTCCGTATCAGAGAAACCCAAACCCGACGCGGCGGTCGCTGCGCCAATGCGAAAAGAGTGGGTGGAAAATTCCTTCGCAGGAAAACCCAAAATCTCCAGACAACGACGAAAAACGCGCAAAAATTGAAAACGGCTGAGAGAAGTTGCATCAGCATGGACAAAAAATGTAGGGGACAGGGGGCGCGAAGGCACGAAAGAGAGGGCCAGGGACACCGGACAAAAGGGGCCGCCGCAATAATGCAAGACTACCCGGCGGCCCTTGCCAAAACAATCAGTCTTGGATGAACGCAAGAAAATCGTGACACTGCGATGCGACAACGCCACGTCCTCCCATAGGATGCCCCCCGGGATCAATTTTGACTTTGACACCAATTCGCCAATTCGAAAGGCACCAAAGAAAGCCCAAGAAAAAGCTACCCTGAAAAGGAGAGTCTCATATTCCGATGAACATACATTCGGAAGAAGAGACAAGATGCCCAAAAGAATCTGAACAGATATAGGGCGTCTGGTATCCGGGAGGTGCGTAACCCGCTTCCAACCCCGGATAACCCGCCGGACAAGAAAAGCTTTCGTTACATCCTCCCACCCTAAGAGCTGGAACCAAAATGACAGGGCCGATAACGCGGATGAAACCGTCGACCCGGAAACTCCTTTTTCCGATAGAACTAATAAATAGGCAAATAAGGTTAAACGACGGTCATCCGGAGAATAAATGTTAAACTCACCGCCCGACGCCTGGACCCACTCATGCCAAACCCGGCAGTACGCCGCCCACGTCCGCGAGGAAAGCGACGACCGGAGGAGCTCAGTCAAACGCCGGAAACGAGGTTCCATAAGTGGGCCGGACAGGGGAGGCCCTCCAAAGAAGCCATCGGAGCCAGTGTTCGAAAACGGCAAAACTGTTGACGAGAAAGAGCATCGGCAATATCATTAGAGGTACCCGGCACATGCCTAGCCCTAACGCAGATGTTGAAATGTAAACATTTTAAAACTAAAAACCGTAGCAACGAAATGACCGGTGGAGAACTGGCTGACTGTTTATTCACCACCTG
Organism: Lithobates clamitans; assembly: GCA_037952925.1. NCBI lineage: Eukaryota > Metazoa > Chordata > Amphibia > Anura > Ranidae > Lithobates > Lithobates clamitans. Next base: position 2,050,379 of record JBBGZY010001065.1, read on the forward strand.
CACCACACTCATGTTATCCGACCAGAAGACCACCTGGTGATTGCGCAACCTTTCACCCCAGAGCTCAACAGCAACAATAATTGGAAACAGCTCCAGCAGGGTGAGGTTGCGCAACAAATCCATGCGGGCCCATGAGGCCGGCCAGCGTTCAGCAGCCCAGTCCCCTTGAAAGAAAGCGCCAAACCCACAGGAGCCTGCAGCATCGGTATACAGCTCCAGCTGTGGGTTCGGTACTTCCTCCCGCAACCAGCACGACTGTCCATTGTAAGTCTGCAAGAATGATAGCCAAATCCCCAAGTCATCCCTCATAGGCTTGGTGATCCTGACATAGTGGTGAGGGGCAGTGATGCCCTTCGTGGCCCATGACAGTCGCCTACAGAAGGCCCTACCCATCCGGATCACCCTACAGGCAAAAACCAGATGACCCAGCAACGACTGTAGCTGTTTGAGCTGTAATTTCTTCGCCCCCTTCGCCAAACGGACCAACGAGAGGAGCCTGGACAACTTGTCACTAGGCAACCTAAAAACCATCGCCACTGTGTCTATCTCAATACCTAAAAATGACAGGACTGTGACGGGACCCTCAGTCTTGTCAGCGGACAGTGGGACGGCGAAAAGCCGGCATGTATCCTGAAAAACAGTGAGCAGCCGCAGACACTGCCCACTGCCCGCTGGACCCACAAAAAGAAAGTCATCAAGATAATGCAGAATGGACTGAATACCCGCCTCCTGGGTGACTACCCAGTCAAGGAAGCTACTAAATAGCTCGAAAAAATAACACGATATGGCACAACCCATAGGGAGGCACATGTCGAAAAAATAGCTACCCTGAAAGTAGCAACCCAGGAGGTGGAAACAGTCCGGATGGACTGGGAGGAGGCGAAATGCGGACTCAATGTCCGCTTTTGCCAGAAGGGCAGACTGCCCCGCTGCCCTGACCAGCTGAAGCGCTCTGTCAAAGGACGCATAGTGCACTCTGGATTCCTCCCGGTCAATGCCATCGTTCACCGAGGAGCCAGAAGGGTAGGAAAGGTGATGAATGAGGCGAAATTTTCCCTCCGCCTTTTTTGGGACCACACCGAGAGGAGATACCCTCAGGTTGTGGAAAGGAGGGAGATCAAAGGGGCCTGCCATTCTTCCCAGTTCCAATTCCCTCCAGAGCTTCTCGGCCACGACGGACTCGAATTCTTCCGCTGATTTTAAATTATGAGACATGGTCGGGGCGTCCGACGGGGTAAAGGGGATCCAGAAACCTCGGTCCAAACCGTCCCGCAGAATCAGGGCCTCTCTATGAAGGGGGTACCGGTCTAGCCAGGGAAGCATCTTTCTGACGTTCACCGGCGTCCTCCGGCTTAAGAAGGTCAGTCTTGGTTCCGGGTCTGGAAAACGACTGTTTTCCCTTTCGAAAACACTTACTGGCGGGGTGAGCCCCTCCACAACTGGAGCACTCATGCCTGAAACGACAGGCGGAGTACCACTTGCAGTGGCTTTCGTTGAAAAGCCAGCAGATACCCTTCTTTGGATCGGCCGACGCTCCGGACTGAGGGGCGCCGACCGCGGACTGAAAGGACGAAGGCCTGTGAGGGCACATAAGCAGCAACCACAGGCTACCGTCCTGACAATCAAAACGAAATTCCCGACGTGCCGCCATTTTCTGCCGAAATTGAGTGTCATAATGAAACCAGCACTGACCCCCATAGACCTTGTATGCACCCCAAGTAAGGTCCAAATAGCAAAATAACGAAGTGGCCAACTCCGGGAACCGCTCACTGAGCACTCCCGCATAGGCACAAAACCCCTGCAGCCAGTTCCCGAACGTCCTAGGAAGCTGTTTGGGTTTGTCACCCTGCGCCGATACGTCAACCCGTCGAGATTTGTCGATCGTCTCCCTATCCAGCGGAACGAGGGTAAGAAAGTCGACGAATTTGCGACGCCATATCTTCTCTTTTGTCTCTTCCGCCAAGTGGGTACCCGTCGGCGACACAGCCCACAACGCACCCCCATAAGCGGAGGTGGGGTTGGGCGATCCCGAGACACCCATACTGGAGAGAACTGATTTTACAACCGACGCTATGCGATCCTCCGGGCCCGATACGGAAGCATCAGCAGCTCTACCCCAAATTAACTCGCAGTCATACTCACTTGGTCGAGGAGGCATCGCGGGTAATGGACGATCAGCCATCGGGCCTGGCAGCGAATCCGATTCCAAGGCGATTTCAGAAGACTGCAAGCGTAGGCGGGCTGCGTAATCCGCCGTGCTGTCCCGACTCAGGGAAAGGTCCAAGGGCGGGGGTCCAACCACGGACTCGGTCGAATCCGACTGACCATGGACAGAGGCTGAGCAACGGCAGGTACACCTGCCAGCTCCTCTTGGTTGACCCGGGGCGGATGCCGCCGCCAGCCCGGGTCTGGAGCCGAGATCCCCCGCCCTGACGGGCGCAGGGGGATGAGGAAGGGCAACCGATGCGGGCATCCCATCAGGACCGCCAGCCCGGACAGGCACGTAGGGATACGGTTGCCCCACCGACGGGGCGGAGGTCAAACGCACCCGGCTGGCCTCCGCCCTGCGGGGCGCAGGAGGCTGCTGGTGGGCACGGGGTATCAGAGGGGGAGGGGTCAACCACACATCGCCCGCCCTGCCGGGCGCAGGGGAGATGTGCCTCGCGCCAACCCCCGCATCCTGGGACGTGGGAGGAAGATACCTGTCCCCTGCCCTGCCGGGCACAGAAGGAACTCCGCAGGATTGATCCTGCACTTGTGCTAACATTCCTGCCCAGGCAGGCGCAGGGGGATAGTGCTGTGGCCCATCATTGCTTTCTCCACACATCACACTGCTGTGCTGCCCAGCGCACCTAGCACCCAGCTGTGGTGTGTGGATATTCAAAACTCCCGCCCTGTCAGGCGCAGGGAGCGCTCTGTTCACTAGATGGCGCCGGACCGGCTCCAAGTCCTCGGCAGAGCGATCATCGCCGGCTCCGAGGACAGTGCGGAGGACGCAGCGGCGGCCGGCGGACCGACCCGCCTCCTCCTCCCCTTCGTGCCCGATGATTTCCCAGCGGAGGAATAAGCGGGTCGGCCGCTCAGGACCCCCCCGCCCCCCGCGCTGGCGGCAGCACTACGAGTATGAGTGAGGGGGCCGGGGAGCGCTGCGGCTCCAGCCCGGTCGCCTCCCACATCAGAGGGGGGGGGCGGGGTGAACGCTGGAGCGGGGGCTGCGTGACCGGGGACAGCGCGACGAGGCCCAAGTGGAGGCCTTAGCCCGCGCAGGGGACCTTCTCCGTGCCGGAAGACAACGGGGGGGGCAGAGGAAGGGTGTTTCCCCGTCGGAACAGGCAGGGGAGAGACAGGAGCAGGAGGGGGGGGAGAAGAGGACGGATGTGGAGGGGGGCAATAGGAGGCCCTAGAGGGGCTGGGGCTGAGGCGGGAAGGCGGCCGAGTTCGCCTTCTAACCCTGGGGGGGGAATCCTGAGGGGGGTCAGGTGTGGGAATAGGAGAGGAATCCCCAGGGGTCAGGAGGGAGAAAAGCCACCCTGCCTGATCCTGAAGAGCCATCTCTCGGACCCTGGCCAGAAGGAGCTCGGTGTCCATGGTTGGAGGGACAGGGTGGGGTTCAGCCACAGCTCTTACCGATCTTCTTCACCAAAAAGGCCGAGAATCCCCTGGGGCAACCACCTTAGTGAGCTCAGGCCCAACCCCACTCCGTCCCCCCACCAATCCACCGTGACCCCTAGTCACCATACTCCGCCCTGGTTATGCCCCCAACAGTCAGGGCTCTCTTTCCCAATGGGTTCAAGAGGCCTGCATTGTGGCCAGGGCGCTGTGGAGCACTGTGGTAGTTCATTCATGCTTCTTGTCAGATTGTATCTGCTTACCTGTACAGGATGTATGGGTACACAGATACACTGGCAGATCTGCTGGAGACCTGCATGGCACCAGCAATCTGCTGATCGCTGGTGCAATGCTTTACTGGCTCAAAAAAAAAATGTAAAAAATGCACATTTTTTTACCCACAAAAAAATGTGCATTTATAATTTTTTTCCAAAAAGTGAACTTATCCTTTAAGGCTTTTTTTCCTTTTTTTTTCAACTGGTAATCCTACAAGTGGCAAAATGAATTAGGTCTACGGGACACCTCTCCCTATTCCCATTGCCATACCATGGTAAAGAGGGGTACTGTTGTTTACAGGAGGAACTAGATCGCGTTGACACTGCTTGACATTTCAATGTAACAGAGTCAGAGGGTACAGGAAGTTTGTGGGTTTTGTACATATTGAACAGAAAAATGCACAGGAAAGAATTCAGAATATAAGCATGTTTTCAGTGATACACATGTCTTACAAAAAGGTTTTATTGAAAATGAATGAACCTAATCTAATCATTAATAGCTCTACAATCTTTTTTCTGTTTATTTACATCCTTGGGTGACGGGCAGGAGGGATCACACTGTAACACATGTCAATGTGCAACCTCTGGCCCCTCTGACACGCAGACACATATTTATCATATTCCACACAAGGTTCATAGTTTGTTATGACGGAGCACACAGGTCGCAAAGTTCAGCAGGACCAGAAGGAAATTTCTTGTGTAATCTGTCATTTACTCTCAATCTTAAAGGGAACCCTATGTAAAAGGTATATGGAAGCAGCCATTGCTGGCTTGTTTTTAATGGTGATGAGGCTGCCATCCTTTACTTTTTGACCTACCATTACTACCTAGTAAGTCACTGACTCAGAATTAGCAAGCAGCCAGTGAAAGCTAAAATTTTCATACTGCATACTTGTTCCACGGCAGGTGACCTACATGGTAGAGTGCACTGGGTTTCTTGCACATGCATGCAAGTGTAACTTTTGCATTGTGCATTGTTTTTGTTTGTTTGTTTTTGTACACTCAAGCATGCAAAAGGGAATACATAATCAATAAACTGAAACGTTGTCCTGCATGCTGGGGCATTTCTAGAGCCAAAGTGTACATCAGCCTCATTCATTATTTTCAGCCGGCTCATCCTCACATTTTGCTCTTATTTCTAACTTATTTCTAACAATGTTTGAATTTAAAATGCTTGACTGATGTATTTCTTAATTCTATCTCCCTGAGCAGGGCTGGACTGGGACAAAAATTTGACTCTGGACTTCATCCAGACCGGCCCACTTTAATTTTGCAAACATGCATAAAAACAGTGTATAAACTATATGCAAATGCGCAAAAAAAATAAGTAAAAACATTCAACCATAAGTATATTTTTTTACAATTTTGTTGTTTATTATTTTTTTTAAATATTTTTTTTAAATATTTTTTTCAAAGTGCTTCTGGGGAAGGAGGTGGGGAGGTATGTGACAGTGGACAATGTCAGTAAGGCAGTGGACAGTGTCAGTAAGGCAGTGGATGGTGTCAGTAGTTTTTTATTTTTACGTATTGATTTTTTTACAATTAAACTTGTTTTTAACTTTTTTCACAATGCTTTTTGGGGGGAGGGGGTTGGGGCAGTGGGCAGTGTTGTTTTGAGGGAGTCAGGAAGGAGTGGTAACAATAGTTTTTTATTTTATTTTCTTACAATTTAATTTTTAAGATTCTTTTTTACAATTTAATTTTTAAATATCTATTGAATATTTTTTTATCAGCCCTGGAGGCTTTGGTGAGATATCAGGGGTCTAAACAGACCTCTGACATCTCCCCTTTGAGATAGAAAAAGGGACTAAGTACAGAGATTCCCCAGTCCCTTTCTCAGCACTGAAGATGAATGGACAGGAGACAATGGATCCTCTTCATTCATAAACTGAAGCAGAGTAAACACAGTTTACTCTGTTCAGTTTTCACAGGACACAGGAGTGATCAGTAGCGATTGCTCACTATGTCCAATTCAGAAGAGGAAGGGGTTGGTAAATTACATATCTACTGGTCCCTTCCTCCGCTCTCCATCCTGACAGTTCCCCCCCGCAGCCGGCGGGAGAGGAGAGGAGGGAAGCCAGCTGCGGGGGACAAGGGGGGGCGGAGAAGGAGGACACGTAGGGGGGCGGAGGACAGTGGGCCAGAGAAGGAGGGCACAGGAAACAGCTGGGAATGACCGGTGCGGCGGGAGGGGCAGCTGTGAATACTGATCTCTCTGTATAGCTTTTTAGTCGACAGCTGTGGGGGGAGAGGAGGAGAAGCAGCTGTCTGGTAAAAAGCTATACCGGGAGATCAGTGTTCACAGCTGTTCCTCCTGCCGCACCGATCATTCCCCACTGTGAACCCACTGTCTCCCAGGATCGGCCCTGTAGCCGGGATATCACAAGTGCCTCGTGGGTATTCGGTTGCCACAGCTAAAATGTGGGAGACTCCCGCACCTCGCGGGAGACTTGGGATTTCTGGAAACTGGCCCACTGAGCCATTGGCCCACCGGGAAGCTCCCAGTAGTCCCAATGGCCAGTACATGCCTGTTCCTGAGTGAAGTTCCAATAAACACACAGTTTATTTACTAAAGCTGGAGAGTGCAAAATCAGGCTCACTTCTGCATAGAAACCAATCAGCTTAAATGATCCTCCTCCCCAAACTCCTATATATTTTCTGGCAGGCCCCATTATATCTCCCCCCACGCACATTTAAATCCATGGAATCCATCATCAACACATTCATTTGGAGCTCCTCCCGCCACAAATTGCCATGGAGAGTCCTGAAGTGCCCGACCGAATTGGGTGGCACCGCACTCCCTGATTTATTTCTTTACTTCATAGCATCTCAAATATCTCATTTCTTCCACTTTAACCACTCCGACGGAGAACGATACTCTACGCTAGTCTGCTCCCAAACCCCTGACCCACTGTTTCACCCCTTCCAGATCTTATTTTGCGGCCCTCGCAACTCACTTCGATATGATGACAAGAAACAAATGCTATTTCACCATTGTAAGATCTGGCAAATTGCTTTGCGCATTGGAGAGGCACCCTTCCCTCATTCGCACACACCCCTCTGGACCAACCCACATATGCCCGAACTAACCTCTATTCCTGATCATGGAGTGTGGGTTAATAAAGGCATCATATATTTGTCGCAGGTGGTGACGGGTGGGTCGGTTAAATCTTTTCAGGCCCTCAAAGATAATTTTGATTTACCTAACCATATGCTATTCCGTTATCTTCAACTCCGGCATGCACTCAACGCGCAGTTCAAGGATTCTATTCCGGATATTGAGATCCCGCTTCTGGTGGACATTGTTCTGGGTAAGGACCCCCAAAAACTAATATCCCTCTTATATACATAGATCTAAAGCCAAACAAGCCCATAGACTTCTATGCAGAGCACTGAGAATCCTGGGAGCTGTAGTTTGAGACAAGAGCCATATAATGGGACAAATAGACTCCTTACTCTACAGAAACCAATAGGCACTGTGCAGTAAGAGGAGTTGAGAGATGATTTTGATTACACTGCCTGGAAAAGCTCTTCCTTTTGGCATCAAGGGAGAAAGAGAGAGCACCTCTGTCTGGATATTCACCCCTCATTGGGAGGCCATACCAGTAGAGATCCAAGCCTGAGACTGAGAGTAAGGACACCGGGGGCAGTGCAGTACTGCCCACATCACAGCACCTGCACCACTGCAGTAGGGATAGTGGAACATCCACTCACCCTCTGCTTCCCACCACTGATCACCAGAGGCTTTTGGGGAGAGAGCCAGGGGGCCCCGCTTCTACAACAAGAGGTCACTGCAGCATCCAGGGGACTGGTGAGAGGGCTGTCCATTACTGATACTGCTTGCAGGAACTGAGCCACTGAGAGCAGGACACCAAACACCAAGCGTACCCAACCGATACCACACCTATACTGCAGGCTATACTGCTCTAATTCCAAATCTAGACTGCACCTATACCAACCCTATATTGCATTATACCAAACCCGTACTGCATCTGAACCACATCTACATTACACCTGTGCCGAGACTATACTGTACCTAAACTGCATGCAGATTACTGGGACTGTCGTTGAGAGCACCAACACTCTTAAAGTGCCCGAACGATAGCCAGCAGAAGAACATGTTCCGCTGCCCCATACTTTTGTTTTTGGACAGTGCATACCCATTCGGTCTAGGACTAGCATCCCTGTCATAAATGTGCTCTAGCAGTATAGTTTCAGCACTCGGTAGATCAAACTTTAATACTGCTCACTGCTGCACTTCAGGTGACCTTGCTACTATTTATGCTGATCTGGACTCCAAATGTCATCTTTTGTCTAGTCCTTACTGTTAATCACTTTGTATGCTAATTAGTATTATTACCATCATCAATCTATTTTATGCTTGCCTTGTTACCAATCATATTGGGTGACAATTTTTCCTCTTTATAATTTGCGGTAAAATAGCTCACAGCAATATTAAAAAATGCTACTAAAATATCGCATGCGATATTTATCTCATGAAACCATGCAGTATTTTATCTCATGCGATATCCAGTGGGATAGATACAGTGGAGAAGTATTAGAACCCCTGTCAGTTTTTATTGCTAATAAAGTGGTAAAATGGTTTATAAATATGCCAACTCTCTAAGTCAGTGCGGTCCCTGCAGCATACGCTAAGCCAGTGCGGTCTCTGTAGCATATGTACTAATACAAAAGGAAAAAAGGTGACTGAAATACCAGTCAAAGGGAAGCTGCTTTCACAGGACAACAACTAAATTCAATTAAGAATTTTTATTTTTTTTTAATGTCAAATATTGAATGAAAATAGTATAAAAAAAAATACACACATATATACAGTAAATACCCTTCTTCCACCAATAAAAATACAACATTGTCTTTTTTATTGGTGGAAGAAGAGTATTTATATATATATATATATATATATAGTATTTATAATCGCAGTGCGATTGCCAGAATCGTTTGCCATGCAATGTGATTCAGGTGCAGGGAAAAAAAAGGGTTCTGCGCCATTTTGGTGCAGATGCGATTTGAGCCATACAAAATGTATGGCTTAAAATCAAACTGCACAGACATCGAATGTGATGTGCACACGAATGCAGTACGATTCCTGCGAGAATCACATGCAGTGTTTTCCATGCACCGATGTGGATCTAAGCTGAGGCAAGTTGTATTGCATTATGAAAATTGTGTCATTTTTTGCCGCGTACACACAAGCGGACTTTACGGCAGACTTTACCCGGCGGACGGGATTTCGTCTGACAATTCGATCGTGTGTGGGCTCCAGCGGACTTTGTTTTCTCAAAAGTTGGACGGACTTAGATTTGAAACATGTTTCAAATCTATCCGACGGACTCGAGTCCGGTCGAAAAGTCCGCCCGTCTGTATGCTAGTTCGACGGACAAAAAGCCACGCTAGGGCAGCTATTGGCTACTGGCTATGAACTTCCTTGTTTTAGTCCGGTCGTACATCATCACGTACGAATTCGACGGACTTTGGTTGATTGTGTGTAGGCAAGTCCGTTCATTCAGAAAATCCATCGTAAAGTCCGTCGAAAAGTCCGCCGGGCAAAGTCTGCCGTAAAGTCCGCTCGTGTGTACGCGGCATAAGCCCTACTTGAAATGAAAGTCACTTGTATTTCCTTATGTTTAATCTTTGGGGATTAGACAAAATGAATATGTTATTGGTGACTTTATTTTCCGTTAGTAGGACAGAGCTGCTGATCAAAAAAAAATCCAAAGTGATCTTTACAGGGATATAAAGAGTATAAAGCCTTCAAACTGTCACATATCCTCAAAGTCCACACTAAGCTCAGTTGATGTCACGCATTAAATAGGAAGATTTAAAAAGCCTGGAGTGAAAGTAAAGTAAAGAACAATAATACATTCAGATTTAATCTTGGCTTGGTGCAACAGAAGAAAATAGACTGTGCCCTCCCTGCTCTGTACCACTGACTGGCAGCTGTACGGACCAACCTGTACTACAGCTAATACGGCAACAGATTTTCAACAGGTACCAATATTCCTTAATTTGCCATTACCTTGCAAAGTGGCATTAAATTCCCAAGAGATTTGCAGCAGCGCTACCCTTCTGATTTGAAACCACAGAAAATGTAAATTATATCAAAGTATGAGGTGTAATTTTTTCTTATTGCGGCACATGTTGGTATTAATTTCTAAAAACAGGACAGATGAGTAAATGCAACTAAAAAGACTTTTATTTGCAACTTTAAATAATTGCGGGGCTGTCGTAATGGGAATTCCAGCGCCTTAGGGTTCCACTATGGCATGTTTATTAAATCAGATTATTAAGTGCTTTTCATTTTAATTATTTTATTTTAATTATTACCCAGTATTATTTTATGCTTTCATTTTATTTTGAAAATGACACATTTGGTCACATTTTACTGCAGTTGTTCTCATTCATAATTAAAAAAACTTTTATTTGCAAATGTATTAAATAATTTGCAGGGCTGTCGTAATGGTAATTCCAGTGCCTTAGGGTACCACTATGGCATGTTTATTAAGTGCTTTTCATTTTAATTATTTTATTTTAATCATTACCCAGTATTATTTTGTGCTTTCATTTTATTTTGAAAATGACACATTTGGTCACATTTACTGCAGTTGTTCTCATTCAGCGCAGTCCTTGTTCATGACTGTACAGACATTCTATTTGTAGAGATGACACGTGAAGATTTAACGGTTGCCAGTGTAATGGTTCTTGTTGCCTATTACATTTGAATTCTCCTTTGTCTTGTCTCTTGCACAGAAAACAGCTTTCAGGACTGCAGACTCTGGGGTATATTTATTAAAGATTTACTGGGCAATTTATCAATGATTCTTTGTTCCAAACACTTATAAGATTTAATGAGATTCACTCATCAGCTTCAAATGGAATTCACTGATGTGGTATAAAAATAGTTGAAAAAACAAAGGGACTCTTTAGGTGCTACTCATAAGCATACAACATATATACTCAAATATCGCAGCATTTTCATAAAAACAGTCTCATTGTGTTATAAATGGCAGAAGTACTAGGTATGGTTAACAAACCCTACTGAACAGAATTGCAAAGAGTTTTCAGACAGTGGTCATAACTTTTCAACAGACACTATTCTCAAACTACCCCAGAATGTTGTCAATACTTATTAGAGAGACAATTCATTCGTTCCTGGAATAGTTGCCAGTTGCAACCCTGGGGTAAGGATGTGTTAATCTTCAATGTGTTTTACAGGCTTTCCTGCTTGCTTCATCGGGAAATAGTGAAACATCATTGGAACACTTCTATGACATAAAACATTAGAAGATTACTCAATGTCCAACTAATGCACTCAACATTCCACTAGTGACAACACAATGAGAAACTGCACTTATGTATTATTTAGAATGCAGCCATGTATTCCAAAGAAGGGAGAAAATGACGATGGAAACCCATAAACATAGGTCCTGGCAAATGGGGCATAAAAACAATAAGGTGTGTTGTGCGTACAGAGATTGTATTCTGCATACCTTGGATGTAACAAGCGGTTACTTGAACCAGTCTGCTCATTCTCCTCTGACCTCTGACATCAACAAGGCATTTTCCTCCACACAACTGCCGCTCACTGGATATTTTCTCTTTTTCTGACCATTCTCTGTAAACCCTAGAGATGGTTGTGCGTGAAAATCCCAGTAGATCAGCAGTTTTTGAAATACTCAGACCAGCCCGTTTGGCACCAACAACCAGGCCATGTTCAAAGTCACTTAAATCCCCTTTCTTCCCAATTCTGATGCTCTGTTTGAACTTCAGTAAGTTGCCTTCACCATGTCTAGATGCCTAAATGCATTGAGTTGCTGCCATTTGATTGGCTGATTAACAATTTGTGTTACCAATTTGTGTTACCAGGTCTACCTAATAAAGTGGCCGGTGAGTGTGTGTATATATATATATCTATATATATATATCTATATATAGATATCTATATATCTATATCTATATCTATATATATATATATATATATATATATATATATATATATATATATATATATATACAGTTGTGCTCATAAGTGCACATACCCTGGCAGAATTTATGATTTCTTGGCCATTTTTCAGAGAATATGAATGATAACACAAAAACATTTCTCTCACTCAAAGTGTTTAGCTGAAGCCATTTATTATCAATCAACTGTGTTTACTCTTTTTAAATCATAATAACAACAGAAACTACCCAAATTACCCTGATCAAAAGTTTACATACCCTGGTAATTTTAACCCCAGCACTCCTTTGCCCAACAAAATCTTCATTAGTAAAAATAGAAGAAAACACTAGCAGTGGGCTTTATTTAGAAAAAAAGTCCTCCAATGGCTGATATGTCATATGTAATGGTATATATTGTTAAATTATTCAAAGACTTTATCACCCCTCCTTATCTGCTTGTACAGATTGCATAAATATAATTTCATCTGTATTAACTATCTTATTTGCTGTAAGTCAGTTTCAAAATTACCCAAGCATATAACCAGTCTGTGTAAAAAAAATAAAATAAAAAGATTTAGAAATTTAAAAAGAAAGTATCTCCAAAGGCGTTCCTTTCATTACCTGGTAAGGGAGGAGTAGAGAGAGAGCTCCCAATGGACAGCATGTGAAATCCATTGGAAATGCCATTCCACATATGAAAGTGGCATATAACATCATTTCTGTTGGACGCAACACGCCCAGTAATGTGAGGATGTCACAGACACATCACTTCTGGTAAGTGTGATGACATCACTTTCAGTACAGCAGAAACCACTCCCACTCCAGCCCAAACCTGGGCTTCAGACAGGGTGGAATTCAGGTAGTTGGTATGTGTAAAGGCTCATTCCACTGTCAGACCTAAAACACCAATAGCTTTGATCAGTGCTGTGTAAGTGGCCCTGATTTGTTACCATCTCCTGCCAAGCAGACCAGGACCACCTCCCATTTTCTCCCTGCTCCAGGACTGAGATAGGATACGCCCACACCTGTAAAAGGGAGAAACTCCGCCATTTTAAGTTACTCATTCTCCTGGCCTGAGGTCCACCATCAGAAATAAGCAATGTCCACACATTCAGCCTTTTAACAAATTTCTTTTACTGTGGAAAAAAACATCACAATACAGTTGTTTGGTTCACATTCACCATCATCACTTTTAGTTCAGCAACCACAACTTCACCACAGTGTAATAAACAAGGATAGCCACACACACTTCCGAAACCCTCTTACTAAAGACAGGTCCCTCATAGGTGTCTTCTCCACATGAATCCATAGCCTACCCCGAAGGGTTCTCTTCCTCAGGCTTTAGGCTTACATGTTGTATATAGGGGTAGCCTTTTCCCATCACTCCTCCTGCTCTACCTTAAAAAGGGCTGACTAACTCCATCCACCCAGGGGAGGGACCTCACTGAAAAGGGTACTAACCCCTAATTACACGCACACAGTATCTTACCAAAATGTGGAAGAAAATGGAGCCGAGTTGCCCAGAGACTCACTTATGTCACTTAAGTAAATGATATCGCATATGAGTATAGACCACATAATAAAAAAGGGATGAATTAACTGCATTTGCCTGATGGGGATTATAAATTGGCAATCATCAGGTAAGTATATACTTATTTAATTAAGAGGTTTTATCCAAGACTGTGATCCTATTATTAAACTATTGCCCGCATGCAGGATAGGCTTCTCTCCATAAACTGAGCTTTTGTGAAATGTTATGCCGCGTACACACGAGCGGACTTTACGGCGGACTTTGCCCGGCGGACTGGATTTCGTCGGACAATTCGATGTGTGTGGGCTCCAGCGGACTTTGTTTTCTCAAAAGTTGGACGGAATTAGATTTGAAACTTGTTTAAAATTTATCCGACGGACTCTTCTTTCTAGCGGACAAACCGATCGTCTGTGTGCTAGTCCGACGAACTCAAACTGACGCATGCTCTGAAGCAATTACAAGACGGAAGCGCTCGGTCTGGTAAAACTAGCCTTCGTCTTGAAGCTAGCACATTCCTCTTCTGTCGTCTTTTAATACAGCCTTTTTTTAGGATTGATAATGCGAGAGGAATGAAGTTGTTTTTCTGCTTTATATTCACACAGAGTTCTCACAAACTTCTTTCTTCATGATTTATCCTCCTGCCATGACTAATATAATATTTTGTAACAGCCAGATCTCCATAACTTTAAAATTTTAAAATAGATTTTTTTTTTTTTTTATTTCAACATTTTTTGTGTGTATTTTCAAGTTACCACAATTAACATTCATATTTTGTGTTGTTTTAAAGAACCTTAATGAGGTTGTTGTCCCTTAAATGTGAAGCAGCTCTGCTGACTTCCATCATCCAATCATGTGCAAGCAAAAATTTTTTTTTTTTCTTTTACTTGCACAGGATTGGGTACTCTTTGCAAAGTCAAGCTTTTAAATAATTTCTGATGCTCTGGAGCAATTGCACTTGCAGAGGGCAACTGCCCTCTGCAAAGTGCACAGACTATTTGCTTTTCTCAAATCAACCCCATAGTCTTTTCGACCTGTACCTGCCTACTCCCAAACAAAATGGCGTTTTTTAATCAAAAGACATAGGCAAGAATGTAAGGTAACCCAAAATGTATTTATTTTATTCCCAAAAAAATTAGGAAGGCAACACTGGACACACTTTTAGAATCTGGGAAGCCTTTCGTCCCCCAGGACACACATCAAGTTTGAGGACAAGAAAATAGGTATCTTGCGACTATAGGGAGCACAGGGAGCACAGTCAGACCAGACAGAAACCAGGCAATCACTTTCGACTCTTCCGTGGAGCCTTCCCTCCACGCTTCTCTGCAGCCTTCCCTCCACGCTTCTCTGCAGCCTTCCTCGGAGGTTGTGCCTCTGGTGGTGTACTTGGGGCAGGAGGAGGAGGAGGAGGAGGAGGAGGAGGATTGGCTTCATCTGCTAGATAGGTTGTAGTAGTAAGCTCCCCTCTCAAGCCCTTCTGGTAAGCCTGGAAAATTAGACCCTCACAGAGGAGGCGTTGGCCCTTTTCCAACTCCAGTAATCTGCTGGCTATATAGGTGCCATACGCCTCCTCTGCATTGGGAGGTTTGCTCAGGATCAGGCTTGCTTCCCGTATGAGGTCTAGGGATTCCTGCTCTGTTGGTGGCATTCTCCTGGGCCTTTTGTGGAGAATGCGGAGGGGAGGCACCTGACACTCTGTGCGGCTTCTACTTGGCCCAGCCACAGCCTCCTCCTCTCTCCCACTGGGCAAGGCCTCCTCCTCTCTCCCACTGGGCAAGGCCTCCTCCTGGCTGAGGTCATCCTGTGTAAAAAAAGGGACATAGTTGTAATTTTCTGTTATGCAATCACACACAATTTTCAGCTCCTAACTTTCAAATATAATTACACAAAATAGTAAAGGCTATCTATTTGACCACACCATTATTTCAGATGATCAACAAGATCTGAAGTTACGTATATATTTGGCCACTACTGTCTAGTGATATATCTACATATTACTCTTTGTGCAGAAGTGATTTTTTATGAAGCACTTTCAAAATTAACACCTTAACATCATTAATAACATTTACACAATCCCCAAATCTAAAAAAAAAGTATACCTGGCTGAAGCTGGGCGCATCCACTTCATCAATGGTGAAAAGGCCCAGTTCATCCTGGGACTCCTCAGCTGGGGTGGAGGTGGATGGAAGGCTGGAGGGAAGAGTGGATGGAAGGCTGGAGGGAAGAGTGGAGGGAAGGCTGGAGGGAAGGGTGGGGGGAAGGGTGGAAAGTGATTGCCTGGCTTCGGTCTGCTCATCCAGGAATCGCAGTTTGTGGTAATACCACAACTTGGGGACATAAACTTGGTCAGCTGCTGCCCCGGATCTGAGCGACTCCTGGATTTTTCTGTGTTCCCGCTTATACATGTTACGCAAGATACCTATTTTCCTGTCCACAAACTTGAGGTCTGCCTGGGGGAGTCGAGTCTTCACAAACTCTAAAAGTGTGCCCAGTGTTGCCTTCCTAACATCCCGATTATAATATAGGGGGTGTTTGACCTCCCACAGGTTTTTCTTGTCCTCATAGAGCTCAATAAAATGGCACAAAAATTCTTCCTCTTTAAAGGGATTCATTTTTTCTGGAAGACAAGACACAAGATCAAAACTTAAATGTCAGGCCCAAATCTCAGGATTAGTTTGTGTTGTAATCTAGGGGACACACACACACACACACACACACACACACACACACACACACACACACACACTCTTTAATCTTACCTTCGTTTGTGACGGTCGCTACTTCCGCACGGACATACGTAGGCCATCGTAATAGCTTTATATACACTGCGCATGTGTCATGCTCCGCCTGCGTCGCCCGCCCCTGACGTTCGTAAGTACGATTTGGCCCCGCCCCTTCACTCTTCGTTGCGCAGTGGGAGTAGATAGCAAAAGATGGCGGAGCGATTAAGTGAAAGTAGCGCGGAGGAAAGCCCGGAGCCCCAAACATCCACATCCCGGAGGAGATATAAGGCCACCAACATGGCTTTTGAAGAGATGGTGGAGATGGTGTCCATATTGAGAAGGGAGGACTACGATGGCAAAAAAGGACCGTACACACGACCCAATATGAGAAAGGAAAAAATAATGTCCTCAATTGTCACCGCTCTTGAAGAGAAATTTGGGACAAAACGTTCGAAAGAACAATTGCGGAAGCGGTGGTCTGACATAAAAAGTCGGGAGCCAGAACAATATTGGCGAATAAAGAAGCAGCTTAAAAAAAGTAAGTACTTGTGTTTTACTATTGAGATACAGAACTTGCATGCTGATGCTTATTTTTGGCGGTTTTTCTGCATCGTTCGTAAATACCGTTCTTTGGAATAGATATGATACTTTATAAAGTGACGTTATTTTTTCGCCAAATACGATGGGACAGTGTTGGACATACATTTATGGCTTGATAATTTGTCGAATTCCCACAATGAGTTGATGTGGTGTAGATGTGTTTGAAAATATAATGCTTCATCAAAAATGATTCAGTGTAATGTAGGGACAGGACACAGCAGCTGTTTCCACATCTGGACTCACGAGCACTATAGTTAGTGGGAATGATTTAGCAGTCCCACTATTGTTCTTCGATTAAATTTATTTTTAAATTTACTTTTAATTTTATTCCGTACGTTTTTTGGCTCTGCGTAACTTCTGCATACTTTCAGCTATTAAAACCATTCAACTATTAAAATGTTCGTCTCTTTTAGCTGATGTGTGGTCTTTTTCAACTTTTTTACTACCATTTATACGTTTTTAAGTATTAAGGTTTTTTTCACTTGTTTAAACATTGAATTCAATGGGAGCATGCTTGAAATCCTTAAATTCTTCTTCCGCTCCCAAAAGTTTCAGCTCCTTCATACTTTCACCTAGAGACACCAAACAAACTTTACAATGTTCAATAAATATTCAGCTATCTGGCTATATCCTTTCAGTTTGATATTTTTGTAATTTTTGGAGAAAAAGCTTTTTGTTTAGAGGTCATTTTGTGAAATTTTAGACATTAATCAGAGTGTACTGTGTTTGTTTTGTTGCCATGGTTACCAAAGCTTCTGTTATACACAGGGGGGGAGGTGGCTGGAGCATCTCAGCTCTGATTACAGAGCCCGGGGGGAGGGGACAGACACACCATGTACTGATTTATAATAGAGGAATATGATGGGGCAGTTTTGATGGCGGTCATTTTAGCAATTTAGCTATTCAGCATTCCCACGCATTTTGCGCAGGAAATGCATTTTCTAGTGTACTATGTGACCATAAAAAAAATTTTGAGGGGTAATACACATAGGAGATCATTGAGGTGTCAGCATCTGTGAAACTTGCCCGAAAATAAGCATTCTTTATAATTGTTGTTCATAGGTAATGTTCATCCTGTCTTCAACATTTATTATGATGCAAAATTGGCAAAAAATCATAACCAACGTTTTACTTTATTTATTAAAACCTAAAAGATCAGTGTGTTTTAACTATACCTTTTTTTCAAATCTCATAGGGGAGAAAAGACTCAGACAACAGTCCAAGGATCTCAGGACCCCCCCAAGCACCAGCCTGAGGCCGAAGCTACCCCAAGCCCCAGCCCAAGACCACGCCCACCCGACGACCTTGAGGAAGGAGAGGTGGAGGAAGTGTGCGAGGTTTCAAGCCCACCAAGTGAGTGACTGACACCCCAGCTTGAGTTACTGTATTTTGGCGTGCATATTGTAAACCTTGTTTTTATTCACTCGTTTTAGGTGAGTTTCTGGTTGTTGAAGGCCAAGCGGCAGAGCACTTCACCACAGACAGTGCGCAAAGACTAATTGGCCAGATAATGCTGTGGAATGGCCACATAGATCAAATGCGTGAACAAATTCACAGCATGAAACTTCGCCTGGACTCCATGCAACAGGAAATGAAGAACATGATTGATGTTTTGGGCAGAATATAATCACGTTTGGCCTAAAAACATCAATCATGTTCTTCATTTCCTTGGGAAGTTATTTTGTTTGAAAATTTTTTTTTTTCTATTTTTGGGGTATACCCAAATATACATTGTGTGATGCACACGGTGTGTCATCATGTGCTATCTTCCATCATGGGTTAGCAATGTACTTGTTTTGTGTTTGCAAACCCTTCATCCTGAAAAATCTTGGGTGGTGAGAGGAACCAAAAATGGGATTGCACACACAAAACACGTACATTGCTCTCCCATGATAGGAGATAGCACATGTTGACTTGACCCTTTCGTAAAGCTCAATTTTGAGCATCTTATAAATGACAAATTTCTGCAAGGGTGACATTACATGCACCGTTCTAGAAATATTGAACTTTGTAAGTTCATTTATTGTAAGTTTTGTTTCTAAAAACACTGTTGTGTATGTAAATCTTGTTAGATAAAGGTCTATATATTTGTGAAAAAATGGCTTGAATAATTTAGTAAAAGATAATTTTTTTACACAACGTAAAATATTTTTGAAAAAAATAAAAAAACAAAAAAACAAAAAAAATATGCTAAAAAATGCACCTTTCAATGTGCACCAAGTAAAATTTTTTACCCTATACAATGTGTGTGGCTGTTTCTTGAAGTCAAAATTTGGGGTTTGTTTTTGTGGGCCTGATTAACTAAAGCTAAATGCACTTGACACTACTACAAGTGCACTAGGAGACAGACATAACTTAAAGGTAAACAACAATAAAAACAAGATATTTAGATAAACCAATTTTCTTTTTTATTTTTGAAACAAACTTACAGCTGTTGCTGAATAGCAATGGCCCCCCGACCATTAAAATAATTCACATAACGGTCACGCACTTGACGTGCGGTTCGGGGGGCCAAGCCAATACGGCCAATTTCTAGGCCTGTGAAAGTGCTAGCCTCTTCCAGTCTGGCCTCAGGCCCAACAGAGGATAGATATGTAGCTGAATGTCTCCTTAAAAAGTATGTAAAATGCAGCAAGCAAGGATGACGTGGTTGATTTTATAGTCCGCCAAATTAATCGCTGTAAGGAAGATACGGAACCGGCTGGCCAGAATACCAAAGGCATTCTCCACAACCCTTCTTGCTCTGGCCAGCCGATAATTAAATACCCTCCTCTCAGGGGTGAGTGTCCTTTGGGGGAACGGCCTCATCAAGTTCTCACAGAGAGCAAATGCTTCATCAGCAATAAAAACTGAGGGGAGTCCATCCACATTATCGTCATCAGGTGGCAATTCCAGGCCACCGGTCTGGAGACGATGGCACAGCTCGGTCTGTGCAAAGACTCCTCCGTCAGACATCCGGCCGTTCTTACCCACATCCACAAACATAAACTCCATATGTGCCGAGACCACCGCCATCAAAACTACACTATGGAACCCCTTGTAGTTAAAGAAATAAGACCCCGAATGCGGTGGTGGCACAATCCGGACGTGCTTCCCGTCAATCGCCCCTACACAGTTGGGAAAGTCCCAACGGTCAGCGAACTGGGAGGCCACAGTCTGCCATTCCTGTGGACTTGAAGGAAACTGTGGAGTGCAAAAAAAATAAGATAAGGACTTTAATAAAAAAATTGTATATCAGATTACACCAAAACATTAGTAAACAACAGCAGTCAAATATTATGAATATGTGTGTTTGTAATTGAAATGTTGAAAAACATAAGGCACACTTATAAGATTACTCACCCCCTATGATGGCCCATTGATACATTTGAATGTGGGGGGAGGGGTTCTAATTAGGTTAACAAACACACCTGACTGGCTCAAACATTTGTGGGGTGGGGGAGGGGTCTAATTAGGTTAACAAACACACCTGACTGGCTCAAACATTTGTGGGGTGGGGGAGGGGGTCTAATTAGGTTAACAAACACACCTGACTGGCTCAAACATTTGTGGGGTGGGGGAGGGGGTCTAATTAGGTTAACAAACACATCTGACTGGCTCAAACATTTGTGGGGTGGGGGAGGGGGTCTAATTAGGTTAACAAACACACCTGACTGGCTCAAACATTTGTGGGGTGGGGGAGGGGGTCTAATTAGGTTAACAAACACACCTGACTGGCTCAAACATTTGTGGGGTGGGGGAGGGACAAACAAGACAATAGAGCAGACAATATACATTGTTCAATGGACTATAGGCTAGAGATAAAAATGGACCCAGCATTGCATGGTGGGGAGGTTAATGAAAGAAATTATGCATGTAGGGCAATAAATGATTAAAATAGGCATGCACGAAGATAAAGGGGACATTCACAGCAGATTGAAAGCATGGCAATTAGGTAAAGAGGACAGTTCTACAATACATCTAAAAACAGTTAATACATATCATGTAATGTTAAAGGATAAAACTTACCTTCATATATTCCTTCTGCAGGACCTGAATAATAGCAGAACAGGTCTCTGGGATTATGATCCCCAGAGCCTGGGGGGAGATGCCTGTCGAGAACTTTAAGTCCTGAAGACTTCTCCCTGTCGCCAAGTAACGTAACGTGGCAACTAGCCTCTGCTCCGCACTGATGGCTTGCCTCATGCAGGTATCCTGCCTGCTGATATAGGGGGTCAGCATAGCCAGCAGACGCTCAAAGACGGGGTCCGTCATCCTGAGAAAATTCCTGAAATCCTCAGGATTATTCTCACGGAGCTCACGGAGCAAAGGCATATGACAGAACTGGTCACGCTGGCGCAACCAATTCTTGGTCCATGAACTCCTCCTCACCCTGTTCATGGACTGGACTCGGGTCAAAGTATTAACCCCAACACCAAGTCCCCACACAGCACGAACTCGAGAACGAGAACGTCCACTCGACATGGCTTCAAAACGGTCGGCTGCTCAAACAAACAAACTTATAACAAACGCACTGAAGAACAGCAAGGCCTATGAAGAACGACCTGAAAATCAGGAACGAGCGGACCAGAACGGCCTGCAAGGCAGGTTACGAACTGACCAACACGCACTGAAAAGCAGATACAAACCTCACAAGCACAAACTGAACCGCAGAAAACGAACGAAATAAGCTGAAGTGTGAAAAGCGCGAATCGTCTCTAACCAAACTTCTACTAACACGAGATAAACACGAGATTAGCAGAAGGAGCCCAAAGGGTGCCGGAGTGGGGCTTGGACTTCCTTTTTCTAGTCCCGTCGTACGTGCTATACGTCACCGCGTTCAAAACCAGCGGACTTTTGCAGTGAGCGTGTGTGGCCAAGTCCGTCCGTTTTTAAGTCCGGCTCAAGGAGCCAACAAAGTCCGACGAAAAGTCCGCCGGGCAAAGTCCGCCGTAAAGTCCGCTCGTGTGTACGCGGCATTAGTCATGCTATCTACAGCCTGAATATAGTATGCCTGTATAGCTTCAGTTCAAAGCAAAATATCAAAATAGGTTTGAAACTGAGAATCTCATTTAAGCCTGGTTTAACCATGGCATTCAGTAAAGATATCCAACGACTTTCCCTTTTAAGGATTAGTTGCTCCCAGTCACTATCTGTGGGGGTTCTGATATACATGTTCTAATGCCACGTCATTGCACCTGTAGTTTTTTAATACTACAACTGAAGGTGTGTACTTCGGTGTAGACCCGTGGCTGGAGAATAGTCTGCGAAAGCCAGAGCATTGCATCCGCGATCCATTGTTTACAAAACTTTGCAGGCCCAAATGCAACAAAAAAAAAAATGCACTTTTTTGTAAATCAATATGGATGCAATTATTACTATTATTAATTTTTTAGGGTAGTCTGGATGAATAAAGGGCATAATCTGGTTGTATTGAACAACATAAGTCGTTTAAAACACTTAAGTGAAAGAAGCCCAGATGTGTTGCCCACTAAAGCTTATGGGATACTAGATATTAGGCTGAAATGTATATTAACTAAAATATATAAACACTGTAAACTTTTATATCGTGCTAGCGTTTGATCGTCTTCCGTTTGCCAGAGAGTCAATTGCATTGGTGAGTAGATCTACCTGGTGAACTGGATGTTTTGAAGGCTGTTCCATATCTATGAACTGTCCAGAATCAAATTGTTGTGCATTTATTTCTTCTAATAATTGTTGCATATCAGGAAGATCAAACATTTATGATATGCAGCATAATGGTGATAGCCTGGTGTGGTAGTATGGTAAATAATGAAGTACTAAATCTAAAAAATTGTGTGAAACCTACACAAATCATTATAGCATGACATACATTATATGCAGTCTGTCAATAGCAGTCTTTGTTTTTCTCCCAATAACTTAAGTCTACTAGTACACACAGGCCAAATGTTGGGCAACATTGTTCGGTTCAATAAAAACCGGCTGACATTCGGTCAGTGTGTTTGGCCGGCTTCTGTCAGACGAGCATGCTGGAAAACTAACAGCTGTCTGGCTCCTGATCAGCGCTCCCTGCCAATCACTGAGAGCGCTAGCTCTCCCTGATGGGTTTACTTCCTCTTTGTTTTCCTGCAAAGGTAAAGCATAATGGGCTACTATGCATTGCATAGTAGCCCATTATGTGTCACTTACCTGACACAGGAGCCTGCAATGTCACCGCTGTCCCCTCTGCTACGGAGCGTCCATCTTCTTTCCGGGTATCGTGGCTCCAGCGCTGTGATTGTCCGGAGCTGCGATGACGTCATTCCCGCGCATGCACATGGGAGCCGCCACTATCAGCATATCGCATGCTCAGTGCGCCTGCGCGCCACTGTCTACGGCAGATGCGCCGTAGACATCGGTGCCTGTCTTTTTGCAAATATCTCCTAAACCGTGTAGGTTTTCTTGGACCTACAGGTAAGCCTTAATCTAGGCTTACCTGTAGGTCAAAGTGGTCTGTAAGGGTTTACAACCACTTTAATTTGTTAGTCACTTATGTAACATTACCCTCTCCAGACAGTGCTGCTGCTCAAAGATGCCTCCATTGCTCCTCAGTCCAGAGGGGAGACACCAAAAGACAGGAAGTGTGTTACTGGCTGGATCACCAGGTAAAAATTTTGGGGAAAAAAATCGAATTCAGAAAACAAAATTTAAATCTAAAGACTGATACACCTCACTATATTACTATTTTGTTTATTTAGCCCTAGATACATTTTAGGGTTTCTTGGTCATTGTGGTCATTCTTCACATGAAAGGTTAATTCAGATGTGCATTGAAACCCGCCTTCCTTGCTGATCTGCTTTTTGCTTTGTCTGCATCTTCCTTGGAGCTGCATGCAGGCAGGCCATAGAAGTGGATGCAGGTGCAGCGGCTGCATGGACACAGTCACATGTCAAAATTCGACATGCAGGCAGGCAGGTGCAGGTATCCAAATGCACAGTGTCTGCACTCAGATCCTCTGAAGTGGATGCAGACACAGCATAAAATGGTTCAGTACGGAGAATGGGTCTCAATGCCCATCTAAATGAGTCCTAAAGGACCAGCAGGGGAATTGGGAAGAACCGAGGGTGGAGCTGAGCTCAACTTCTACAAGTTTCACCAAAACGTACATATTATGCATTGTATAAGTCTAAGGATTGCTTTGACATATGACTTTTACTCAAGGTAACCCTTGATATTCATGTTAAATTCATTTTGTAAAGAGTTTCCTTTAATTTTATATATGGTTCTGTGTAGAAATACATTTAGATTAATTAAATACAATTTTCAGTGTCAAGGCCTGTGAATAGATGTGCATTTAATAGCCATTCATTATCTTATTTGTTCATACATTTCTAATGTATGCAAACCCATTACATTTCTATCGGATAAAGCATAGATTCTCGTAATTAAACATTTACATATTTGCTTTTCTTTGCTGATGATTTATTATAAGTCACTTGCATATAAGATAAGGACAACTATGAAATAACGGAATATACATGATATAAGTATTTAGTTAGTGAATAAAGGAATGCAGAGAATTTAAGCTGGACATACTCCATTCATTTTTTTTTTGTTCATCCTGCAGGCTATACAGTTTGAATGGATGAATTTGTAATGCTGGCTATTGTATTCTGACAGCCGGCTCTGGTAGCTGTCAGAATACCCAAACAACCACTGCATCGGATTGGATGTAGCTGTTGTATGGCTCACAATCTTCAGCCTGGCTCCTCCAATTTTTCAATCAAAAGATGTCGGGTGGGAGGGAGCTAACAGGGCCACCCACAAAGCAATTTTCAGACTACTAATATATATATATATATATATATATATATATATATATATATATATATATATATATATATATATATATATGATGAATATGAAAGTTGCTAAATGTAAACAAATTATTATAGTGCACATAAGTGCAATAATCAGGGGTGTTTCTAGGGCTACAAAAGATCTGGGACTAAAGCCCATAGTAGTGAAGTAAAGAAAGTCATACACATGTACATAATATACGTGTGGGTGTACAGTATATATATCTCTTAGTGTGGATTCCCCCTTACATCAGGGTACCCAGAGAGCCCCCCACTTACATCAGGGTCCCCAGAGCCCCCCTCATTGCATCATGCTCCCCAGAGAGCCCACCCCCTCTTACATCAGGGTCCCCAGAAACCCCCTTACATCAGGGTCCCTAGAGAGCCTTCCTACTTACATAAGGACCTCCAGAGCCCTCCTCATTACATCAGGGTCCCCAGAGATCCCACCCCCTTACATCAGGGTCCCCAGAGAGCCCACCCCCCTTACATCAGGGTCCCTAGAGAGCCTTCCTGCTTACATCAGGGTCCCCAGAGCCCCCCAATACATCAGGATCCCCAGAGATCCCACCCCCCCTAACATCAGGGTCCCCAGAGCCCCCCTTACATCAGAGTTCCCAGAGAGCCCCAGGGCTCAGGAGTTGGCTACATAAGCAATGCAGGGCTCAGCTGTGCCCATCTATGCAGCCTCACCAGTGCCCAGAAATGCAGCCTCACCAGTGCCGAGCAATGCACCCCCCCCCCCACTGCAGTGCCCTCTGTCCCCTGCACCCCACCACACACACTGTGTAAGTAGAACTCTTACCTTACACAGGTGTACAGCAAGCAGAGCATCTGAGATTGGCATCACAGAGCTGGATGGGGGCGGGAACTACAGAAGTTAACTTTTCACATTAACAGGCTGGTGATTGGTTGCTAGGATTGTCCAGCAACCAATCACCTGCTGTTTAATGAAAAAGTTAACTCCTACGGTTCCTGCCCCCATCCAGCCCTGTGATACTGGGCGCTCGCCACTGTCCAATGAAGGGGACAGCAGCGAAAATTTCCACGGGCCAGGTGCCCGCGTTCAGCGGTGGGGGGCCGGGTGCCAACCCCTGCCCTAGAGACTCGGGGCTATGGGCCCCTGATTCTGGGCGATAGCCTCAATAGCCACCCCCTAGCAACGCCTCTGGCAATAATACATTTCAGTATTCACAGTGTTTCCAAATGTCTAGTTCTTAATGACATACAGAACAAGAATGTCCAATTCACACCACCAAAATTCAGTAACTTACAGTGTGTTTTTTTGGGGGGGAGGGGGATGCTCACTCATTTTCCATGCAGCTGCCATGGTTGGGTTTTTAATAATTGGCCAGTTATGATTTTACTGGTTAGATAGTGTGTTTTTGTATGTTCTAGGTTATATGTGTTCAATAAAGTTATTTTCCTTAATTGTTACATGTGTCAGGCCATCTTGTAGGGTCTCTTATATATATACAGTGCATCCGAAAAGTATTCACAGCGCTTCAATTTTTCCACATTTTGTTATGTTACAGCCTTATTCCAAAATGAATTAAATTAATTCTTTTCCTCCAAATTCTACAAAAACTACCCCATAAAGACAAATGTATTAAAAATAAAAAAATGAAAAAATGACATGTACATAAGTATTCACAGCCTTTGCCATGACACTCATAATTGAGCTCAGGTGCATCCTGTTTCCATTGATCATCCATGAGATGTTTCTACAACTAGATTGGAGTCCACCTGTGGTAAATTCAGTTGATTGGACATAATTTGGAAAGGCACACACCTGTCTATATATAAGGTCCCACAGTTAACAGTGCATGTCAGAGCACAAACCAAGCCATGAAGTCCAAGCAATTGTCTGTAGACCTCCGAGCAGGGGCGGATCCAGAGTCTTGTCTCGGGAGGGGCACTGCCAGAAAAGACGTTTTTTGGGGGCAATTTATTGGGGAAATAGCTGGTGTTGGCGCTTAAATCATCCCGGCAACATGGTTATGGTGTCAGGGTGATTGAAGCGCATTATTTCTATTATCACATTGCTATATAAAATGAAATAGATCAACTCACCATAATGCAGAATCAGTGGGAGCCCTGAGTGTGTAACTTGCCACCATCGCCTGCCACCAGATGCAGATTGTCACTTGCCACGTCACCTATCATGAGGATTGTCACTTGCCACGTCGCCTGTCACTAGATGCGGATTGTCAATTGCCACGTCGCCTGTCACCAGATGCGGATTGTCACTTGACACATCACCTGCCACACGTTGCGAATTGTCACTTGCCACGTTGCCTGTCACCAGATGCGGATTGTCACTGGAGAATCAATGGAGATGGATCGGATGAATCCAGTAATCTTCTCAATAAGTCGTCTTTGTGTATTTCACTGCGCTCTGCACTGCAGACTGCCCAAGGTGCCAGGTGGAGAAGATGGAGGAGGTGGGTGGAGCCAACAATAACTCATGGGTGGTGGTGGCCTGTACTTTAGTGTGGACAACATGGAGGGAGGAGGGTGCCGGTGGGTGGGGCCAACACAGTCAGGGGCAGAGAAAGCCCTGCCGCCACTGACTGTGGACGGGGTGGCAGCCTGGCTGGACAATGGACATGTTAGTGCACTCAGTTAGTTACTGTACGTAACAGGGGCGAAAGAACGGAAGTGGAAGTTAACACAGTGAGTCTCAACTGCAACTGCCCTATTGCTCCAGCCTCCAGCATGAGCATCTCCTGTCACACACATTACAGATTACCAATGCAGCTTAGAATAGAGTAAATGTGCAGGAAGCATCACATGGATCCAGCCCTATTACAGCCCATGGCAGTTTATGCAACAACAGCAATGCAAAAAAAAAAAACCCTTTGATCGCAGACAGATGACAAGTCAGAGGATGGAGATGGGTGATCTGTTGGTGTCCAGGAGCTGAGATCGTTCCATAAACAGTGAGCCAGCTACTGACAGCTCTATAGAAGAATCAAAGCCCAGCACACATGCCCACGTTTGCCCTCTCCTAGCTGTCCCTGGTCATGCCAACACTCACTGTCACCGTACGTCGGTCGGCTCTGAGAGACTCGCGTCCTGCGTCCTCCGACCTCCGGCGTGACTCACTCACTGTGACTGACGTCACTCGTTGCTAGACGCCAGGCGGCCCAGGCGTTAGCAACGAGTGACGTCACATCAGTCACAGTGAGTGAGGGAAGAGGCTCCACCCACCTCCTCCTGGTATCCTTTCTTGTCAGATTGAGTTACCGCCGCTGCCCGTAACCACATAGACGCGAGTCTCTCTCTCTCTGCGCCGCTGATCGGCTCATGTGAGAGAGAGACTCGGGACAATTGATGACAGTGCTATTATTTCGGGGGGGGCAATTGCCCTGTTGCCCCCCCCTGGATCCGCCCCTGCCTCCGAGACAGGATTGTATTGAGGCACAGATCTGGGGAAGGGTACAAAAAAATATCTGCAGCATTGAATGTCCCAATGAGCACAGTGGCCTCCATCATCCGTAAATGAAAGAAGTTTGGAATCACCAGGACTCTTCCGAGAGCGGGCCACCCGGCAAAACTGAGCGTTTGGGGGGAGAAGGGTCTTAGTCAGGGAGGTGACCAAGAACCCGATGGTCACTCTGACAGAGCTCCAGTGTTTCTCCCTGGAGAGAGGAGAACCTTCCAGAAGAACAACCTCTGCAGCACTTCACCAATCGTCTACAAAAGTCCGACAGCCTGTCCGACGGACTTTTGGTGGACTTTTGGCGGACTTGCGGCAGACTTTCTTACGAACGAACTTGCCTCCATACGATCACACAAAAGTCAGACCAATTCGTACGTGATGACGTACACCGGACTAAAATAAGGAAGTTGATAGCCAGTAGCCAATAGCTGCCCTAGCGTGGGTTTTTGTCCGTCGGACTAGCACACAGACGAGTGGATTTCTGGGTCCGGCGTAGTTACGACGTAAAGATTTGAAGCATGTTTCAAATCTAAAGTCCGTCAGATTTGAGGCTGGAAAAGTCCGCTGAAAGTCCGGGGAAGCCCACACACGATCAGATTGTCAGCCAGCTTTAGTCTGTCGGCATCCGTCGGACTTTTGTAGACGAAAAGTCCGACCGTGTGTATGCGGCATTAGTTTACATTTATGCTATTTTGATATGTATCATATTTATATACAGTATATTTTAGTAGTGCTGTATTTATTTGTTAAAATTGGTTTCTTAATATCATAGTATATCTAATACAGCAGCTTTATTCTAACTTTTTTATTATATATTATTATTTCATTTATCAGGTGTATAAAGGGTTTGTGCAGTTTTATAACGATTGAACGTGAAATTCTAGGCTATATCTATCTACTCCAAATCTTCTCCCACCCCTTTCTAACTCTGATTCTAACTACCCTGTAGTAGGAAGATGTTTATAGTTACCTATTCCCAAGGCGCTTTGGTCCGATCATGTAACCGGCTCCCAGCGCTGGCTTCAGTGTAGACGATGGACAGCTGACAACAGATGCCTCATAGTAAGCTTATGGGGGACATCACCAGCCAGGCATTTCAGCTGTTGTTGGCAATCTCTGCTCTCCTCTGAAACCGGTTTCTGAGGAGTGTCAGGGGACCGGACCAGAGCTCCCTGAGAATAGGTAAATATAAGCATCTTTCCTCTACAGGATAGCTAGAATAGGAGTTAGAAGAGGGATGAGAATTGATTTAAGAGTTGATAGTTATAGCCTGGAATTCCACTATAAGCTGAATTCTGATTAGTGTGTGGCTGTCCCCACACAACAGAAGGCATTTGTTCAATCAACCTCTCTTGAAGGAACTGTTGGAAAACTTTTGTCAATCCACGGCTGCGGCCTGTCAGCTGCAACTGCTGATAAGTGTATTCTGACAGCAGCCCGTCCCACTGTCAGGATACAATGTCATAGTGGGGGAGAGTCCTCCATCCACTTTGCTTGTGTGGATGGAGGAATTGCTTAGTTTTGGAAGAAAGGAATCTGTTTCTGGCTGAACAGAAAAAAAACTAACTGTGTATAGCCAGCTTTAATTCTGTCCAAACACTGACGTGATGAACCTGACCTAGTTCACTCCATAGGTGGGCCTATCTTCCTAACGAACGGCATCTTTCATTTTAAATATTAAAGGAGCTGGGTGTAAATTTGTTGGCCAAACTGTGTCTGCATCCAATCAAATACAGCTGCTGTTCCAGTATTCTGACAGCCGCTGGTGCTGGCTGAAAGGATACATTAGCCAGAATTCTAGATTCTTCTATACAGCATGGAGGAATCAGATTTTTTTCATTCAGCTTGCAGTGTATGGTCCGCTTTAGGGCCTTATTCATGCAGACCTGATCGGAAACTCCATGCAGCTCTACACACACGGGTATGTAAACAGACCTTTGTCCATTTACATCTGCCTACTTCTGAGTCCGTTCAGGTCCAGAATAAAAAAAAAAAAGGAAGAGGACTGTGACCATTTATGTTTTTCCTAGATCAGAGGTAGCTTGATATAAATAGACCCAAGTCTGCTTCACATCCGGATGCCTATAGAGCCATCACGGGCCGCTTGTGTCTGCTGTGCAACTGCAAACCCAAATTGAACAGGCACAGATTTTAAAAAACTGACATCCGACCTGTTTTTTTTCTTGCTAGCTTCTTCTTGTCATTCACTCCAAATGGAATAAGAAGAGCAGTATATAGTAAAAAGAGTGAATGAAGGTAAATTGCTTTGAAATGCTGTGCAGCCGCCGCCATTCCTGTTAAGGGAAACCAGTAGTGAAGCCAGTCGGTTCCCTAGTGCGCATGCACGAAGCACGCTGCGCTTTCTAATTGGTCCGGCGGCAAAGGAAAGAGGAGAGAGTCAAACTTCTGAGAGACGGTGCCGTGGCCCCATCTCCCGGAAGTGGGAAACTGTACCTGTCAAAAACAGGTCCCCGTTCCCCCCTCCCCCCCTGAAAGGTGCCAAATGTGGCACCAGACTGGGGGAGGAGACGGATAAGCGGAAGTTCCACTTTTGAGTGGAACTCCGCTTTAAAGTATTACTAAAGGCAAAACTTAATTTTTCGTTTTGGATAGAGGGAAGAGAGATTAGAATGGCTGTCAGTTTGTATTGCTGTCTGTGCCCCTGTTAGGTAGATTCATCCTCTCTATTTGTCCTGTTTACCATTGTCATTGAAAGTGAAAGTTAAAAAAAATCCCAAATTTTGGGTTGTCCCCAGAAAAGTAATAGAGGGGAAATCTTCCAGTAGGGACACTAGCTCTGGTTACCTGAGGGTCCCCAAGGAATTCCCTCTCACTTCCTGTTTGGCTTTGGGACAGGAAGTGAAGAGACACCACAATGAGACACAGATGGCGAAAACAAATCTGACAGGGGTTATAACCCTCCCTTACTCTAGCCAAAATGAAAAAAAAAGTTTTGCCTATAGTACTACTTTAACTTTTTTTTTTTTAATAAGTTACTTTAACTTTAAACAAGCACTACCACATTAAAAGCAACAGTAGTGATCCAGTTGTTTCATTTTAGTTTTGTCAAGTCTTTGACAAGCAAACCTTGTGTTCATTATCATACATTATATACCACATAATATGCATCATTTGCATTCTTTATACAGCTGTACTTGGTTTTGTATGTATATGCTGTACATGCATTTTACATTCTGTATTATATATTGTCTAATTTAGGCATCTTAGGGTGAAGGCTCCTTTTTTTTCAAAGGAGACCCCAGGGTCTGGCATTGCCAGACTGCTTGAAGCCACTATCTTTAATCTGTGTATTCTTCCTAAAAAAAAAAAAAACTACTACAGATCACTATTATCAGCCAAATAACTGTCAAGGATGCTGCATAAAAATAAACATGTTATTACAAGTAACAGCGCAACATAACAAAACTTTACAAGCATGTAATAAGAAGATATGGTCATAGATACATCTTGGATAGATAATTTCAATTTTTTGATGTGGTATTGTTTTAATGAAGATTTATTCATTTTTTTATTTAGTCTTAATTCAGCTTTTATCAAAACATATTTAAATGAAAGACATGAGACATGAGAATAGACATATTCAAGTCTACAGCCAATAGTGATACCAAACAAGAGATATCAACATCGTCTTTAGTAAGCACCATTGTTTCTCATGGCACTCAGAAGAATAGAAAAAAAAAGCATGAAGACTGGAACCAGGGAAGGAAAACAGAGAATAAGAGAATAAAGAAAAAGGAAAGCTCAGAGTTAGGACAGTAATGGAGGCCTAGCGCTCAGCAAAGGTCACAATCAATACACAGTTACAAGCCCGAAACCAAGATACCTACCTGCGAAACTTGCACAGTCAGGGACGTCTTTAATATTGATTAAACCCTGTGAAAACGTTTTCTTGGGACACCCCCCCCCCCATTCCCCAGGAATCCACTTATCAAATATTTGCAGGCAGTGTGGGCAGAAGGGGCAGCTGCTTTGGGCCCCACAACATTGACTGGGCCTGGGGCAGCTTCCCCTTTTGCCCTGCGTTAAAGACAGCCCTGAGCACAGTAGGTAAGCAACCTACGAGAGAGGGTAAGCTACATTAGGCTTTGAGTCAATACTAGGGGTGACTTCCCACTAGTCAGCGTATAGGGCATTCTTAATCATGAGACGTAACATCCAAACACACTAAGTAGATATAAAAGCAATCTATCTCAGCATACTGTGCAAAATGTATCATCAGTGTCACAGGAATTGTAAGCAAGTTTTTTCATAAGTCAGTATTTTTTATAAATCATCTATTTTTTTTAAGTTTAAGTCTATAGAAAGTGAGGTAGGTTTCTTCCAATACAGTGGAATTAAAGCTTTGGCTGCGTTAAGCAGATAAGGTGTAATGGATAGATGGCTTTTGCCACTGATGATCAGAAGGGTTGTATAACCAGCCAGGACCACAATATGTGGTTGAATAAGCCAGGCAACCTGCAGCCCTGTCAAGAGAAAGTGTAGGAAAGGCATGGTGTAACCGTGTTGGGGTATAATAACACTGAGATAAGAATTTATAATTGACTTCCACATGATTTGAAAACATTGAAGAAGTGAAATGCAAAATGGCTTCTTTCTGGTCATCTGAAAGCTGGTGGTCTACCTCAATTTCCCATTGAATAAGATATTGTGGGTATGCTGGAGTACTCATTGAATTACTCAAAAGTACCTTTGGCTGGAGTTTAACTAGATTAAAGCAATGCCTTTGAAGTCATGGATGGATAGCAAAGATTTGGGGGGAGACTTGATAGAGTGTTGTAGCAGAGTGTATCTCCAAAAATTTTGAAGATTCAGAGAAGTAGATCCTCGAACTTCTGACATTCGAATTTCTGGTTTAAACTTTGAATTAAATAGTATGCAATGAAGTTGTAGAGGGTGGGCAGTTGACCAGGTTGTAAATGTTTTGTCTAGGAGACTCTGAAGAAAAGAAGGGTGCCCTAGCAAAGCATTTTTTTTTGGGGGGGGGGGGGGACCCTCTTTTCAGAGGGTTCCAGCTCCCACTTCCTCCCGGGGCACCGCGGCGCCGGAAGGAAGATCACCTCTCCCCCCTCCCTCTCGGCAATCATCTGGGACACGTCACAGGTCTCAAATGATTGCCCGGCCAGTCACAGCTCGCAGTGCAGCTCGCGCATGCGCAGTGCGTGCCCGACTGTGAAGCCACAGCCGGGCGCCCACAGTGACAATGCCGGCGCCGCAGAGAGGAGGGGAAGAGGAGCGGGGCTTCGTTCCCCCGCATCGCTGAACCCTGGGACAGGTAAGTGTCCGATTATTAAAAGTCAGCAGCTGCAGTATTTGTAGCTGCTGACTTTTCTTCTTTTTTTTTTATTGGAACTCCGCTTTAATTAATGAAGAATTTTAAAACTATAATATTCTTTTGTGTTCTTACAGAAAAACAATGACTGGTTATCTTTTGTGTAATGTATAGCGGTGCAGTATGACCAGTATCTTATGTAAGTCAAAGTCATATGACAGGTTTTCAATGAAAGTTCAGTTTGCTGTGTTTCTGCAGATCACAGAGGGAGTTTATCATACTGCAATAAACACTTTACAAACCTAGAGGAGTCAACCAGTTCATTATGTATGCTAAAGAGACTGCAAATAGTTTAATACAATTTCACTGTGTTTTTTGTTTATCTTGATTTCTTATTAAATGTGTTTATCGAAAAAAAAGCTTTAATGAAATTATAAAAACATTTCACAAAGTGCCTTTTCTCAGACTGTGGAAAATATATCTATAAGAAGATGTGACATCGTTACAAGATTACTACAGCTATGAGCAACCTAAATTGATGAAAAATATGGAAAAATCTTTCTGCTCTTGGTGAAGATCTAAAAAAAACCCTGGATGCTGCACTCTAATGTCCTGTACACACGGTGGGACATTGATCGGACATTCCGACAACAAAATCCATGGATTTTTTCCCACGGATGTTGGCTCAAACTTGTCTTGCATACACATGGTCACACAAAGTTGTCAGAAAATCCGATTGTTCTGAACGCAGTGACGTAAAACACGTACGTTGCGACTATAAACGGGGCAGTAGCCAATAGCTTTTGTCTCTTAATTTATTCTGAGCATGCGTGGCACTTTGTGAGTCGGATTTGTGTACACACGATCGGAATTTAACCGATCGGATTTTGTTGTCGGAAAATTTTATAGCCTGCTCTCAAACTTTGTGTGTCGGAAATTCCGACAGAAAAAGTCCGATGGAGCCCACACACGATCGGAATTTCCGACAACACAATCCGATCGCACTTTTTCCGTCGGAAAATCCGACCGTGTGTACAGGGCATAAGTATCTGAATACAGGATAGAACTCTAAACTAAAGAAAATGGATAAGTGTGCTTCCAACAAATGTGTGAAATATTTCTCATGGAATTCTCATAATTCTATCATTCACTACATATTTCTGTATGAGCACCAATGTCACTTTTTTCATCAACTATAGATGTTATAATTTGTGATTATATTTGTGAATTATTGCCACTGTCACACATTTGTTCTTTAACCTAAACGGATGGACTGAGACAGATTCAGAGAGAAGGAAGACATTTAACTGAAATAAGGAAATATAGAATGGTTTGTGGATCAAACCTCTTGTCTAAGGAATATTCCAGGGGGCCCATCAGAGGTTCTCCCCAAAAGCAGAGACCACACAATGCCTGCTATAATCTTTACGGACCAACCTTGATCCTCTCTGATTAAGCACTTCAAGTCAAAATAAATGCGGAAAGGGGGGCGTGGATAGACAGTCGCGCATCTCCTCTGCTCCGCCGAGAATCCGAGCAATAATCCTTCTGATCGCACATCCTAACCAGGTGAAAAGCCCGGAACGGACCACAAAATACCTGCAATCTTAGCGACCTGCCCTATTGCTCAGCAGACGATCGGGAAGCATGCTAAAATGTGGCAAAGAAACCGGAGGCCCTCATGCTGATCAGTCCCAAGATGGCGCCCTGCCACAGCGCTCACAAAAGGAGAAGTACAAGGAGGCGGCCCAGAGACTTTTGTATGGCAGCAAAACCTCCAAGGAGCTGCAGTCTCCCCCATCTGACCCTGGTGAGGAGGAGGGGGGCCAGCCTGATACGGATGACACAGTCCCACTGGAAGATGCCAACGGATTGTCTCCGGACTGAACCGCAGTGAGTACACCTAGGGATCTATTTAATGGATCCCAGGCACCCTCCCCACCACCAGATAACGCTGAGCCCACCCTGAGAGACATTCTCTCAGCAGTAACTACCTACAATATGTCCATCTCTACATTAACAAATGAAGTGAAAGGGATCAAAGCTGAATTTCATTTGTGAGACAGGACATGCAAAAACTGAGAGAGCGTGCAGCTGCCATAGAGGGCAGAGTGAGTGCGATTGAAGATGACATAGCACCCATGCAGAGAGATCTCAAGTACAATTGCCATTTTACAGACCAACACGCAGCCCGCCTCGATGACTTGGAAAATCGCATAAGGGGAAACAATATCCATGCCTTGGGCATTCCTGAACGGGCGGAGGGTAAAAAAACTCGGTCACTTTTATTGAAAACTTGCTGATTGCTACATTCGGCAAGGAAGCCTTTTCCTCGCTCTTCGCAGTCGAACGGGCGCACAGGGTCCCATCCCGCCCGTTACCTCCGGGCAACCATCCCAGTGCATTCCTCTTTAAGTTACTCAATTATAAGGACAGAGATGCCATCCTTTTTAAGGCCAGGACCATGGGAGGTACGCTGGCTATAGACAACTCCAAGATATCCTTGTTCCCTGACTTTTCTGCTGAGCTGCAGAAGCAACGCACAAAGCTCATTGATGTAAAGAGAAGATTGAGGGAATTCAACTTGCCATATGCTATGCTGTATCCCGCCTGACTTCGGTGGTCCCACTTGGGGAAACCCACTTTTTTGAATATCCTGCCTCGGCGGCACAGTGGTTGGATCGGGAGGACAGGGCACTTAAAGCTAATAGGCCGCAATGCGGCGATCCAGCCTGAGAGATGTTTTACAAGTTGTCCCGGTCTGGCCTCCCCTTACTGCTGTTGGCCTAAATATTGGGTCACTGGATCCCCCCCTTCTTTTATTTCCCTTTTTTTTTGCATATTTTATCTACAGCAGACTGTTCATTTTTTCATATCTATAGCCAAGGCGGCCGAAGGCACTGACTACTGACTACTACCCACATAGAGGGGTGCTCTGCACTCGCCGCAGATGTGAAACCCCTGCAAGAACTAACCTCATGGTTAACCGGGAGTTTCCACTGCCTCCCCCCCCCCCCCACAGCAGTTGCGTGGGAACAGTTAGTGTTGCAGCCAATTTGGCTGAGAGCCCAGTTTGGCTCCTCAAGTTATTCGGTATGGTATGACCAACTGTAATTTCAAGGTTTACTGTTATATATGTCTCTACTCTGACCCATTAGAATCTCGTCCTATGCTATCCAGGAAGCTGGACTGTGTACGAATTACTTCTTATGCACATGATAATAACTACATGCAGGTTACAGTTTATTCTTCTTATGTTATGGTCGTATTTACCACCAGGGCCCTTCAGAGGACTTTTTTGATCCTGATACTGCCTCAGATATGTCAGAATGGCAGTTAAACTAAGCATTCTGTCATGGAATGTCCGTGGGCTGGGCACTCCGGTAAAAAGGATGGCGGTCCTTAGACATATTAGATCAATGGACGCTGGTATAATATGCCTACAGGAGACCCACTTCTCTGCAGACCCAACCCCTAGTTTAAGGCCTAGTTTATATGACAATTAATTCCATGCCACTTACTCAGCATACTCTAGGGGAGTGAGCATACTAATATGGAAGGGTATTCCGTTTCATTGCTCTAAAAAACGTATAGACCCGGCAGGCAGATATGTATTCCTGTTGTGTACAATTCATGGTTTAACCTGCATTTTGGCCAGTATATATGTACCGCCACCGTATTCATCAGAGGTTCTCAAGCACCTGGCAAGATTTGTGGCACAATACCTGGAGGTACCCCTGCTGGCAGTAGGGGACTATAATAACTATTTAAATCATTTTAGATAAATTGCCTATTCCCGCTGCTGTTACGTATCGGGACAAGGGTCATACGCCCTTTGCCAGGGTGCTTGGGGAGCTGGGACTGGTGGATGTGTGGAGGTGTAAGCATTCAGATGACAAGAAATACTCATGCTACTCGGCCTCACATGGAGGATTATCCAGGATAGATCTGGGACTAGGTAATGACAAAATGGTACAGCTGGTCACCAGGCCCGGATTTACTCCCTTTGCCGCCCCAAGGCCGGGTCCTTCAATGCCACCCCCCCCCCCCACACACACACACACACCACGTCCTTTATCGATGACTTCTACAATAGATCAATTAAAAACATATCTCCACACACAAGAACACTGAAAATAACTGGCTTTAATTGTACAGACTAAAAATACTTCGGGGTAAGCGCGCGAGGGGTAATGATTTTTCGCAGGCAATTTTTCAGGGCAATGGCTGGTGTTAGTGCCTCAATCATCCCCGGCACCATGGTTGTTATGGTGTCAGGATGATTGAAACACATTATTCCTATCATTACATTGTAATATAAACTGAAATAGTTCAACTCACCATAATGCAGAATCATTGGGAGCCCTGAGCGTGTCACTTGCCACCATCTCTTGTCACTTGCCACTATGCCTGCCACCAGATGGAGATGTCACTTGCCACTATGCCTGCCACCAGATGGGGATAACACTTGCCACGCTGCCTGCCACCAGATGGGGATGTCACTTGCCACCATGCCTGCCACCAGATGGGGATATCACTTGCCACGCTGCCTGCCACCAGATGGGGATATCACTTGCCACGCTGCCTGCCACCAGATGGGGATGTCACTTGCCACGCTGCCTGCCGCCGGATGAGGATGTCACTTGCCACGCTGCCTGCCGCCAGATGGGGATGTCACTTGCCACGCTGCCTGCCACCAGATGGGGATAACACTTGCCACGCTGCCTGCCACCAGATGGGGATGTCACTTGCCACGCTGCCTGCCACCAGACGGGGATGTCACTTGCCACGCTGCCTGCCGCCAGATGGGGATGTCACTTGCCACGCTGCCTGCCACCAGATGGGGATGTCACTTGCCACGCTGCCTGCCACCAGATGGGGATGTCACTTGCCACGCTGCCTGCCACCAGATGGGGATGTCACTTGCCACGCTGCCTGCCGCCAGATGGGGATGTCACTTGCCACGCTGCCTGCCACCAGATGGGGATGTCACTTGCCACGCTGCCTGCCGCCAGATGGGGATGTCACTTGCCACGCTGCCTGCCGCCAGATGAGGATGTCACTTGCCACGCTGCCTGCCACCAGATGGGGATGTCACTTGCCACCAGATTGGGATGTCACTTGCCACCAGATTGGGATGTCACTTGCCACCAGATGGGGATGTCACTTGCCACCAGATTGGGATGTCACTTGCCACCAGATGGGGATGTCACTTGCCACCAGATTGGGATGTCACTTGCCACCAGATGGGGATGTCACTTGCCACCAGATTGGGATGTCACTTGCCACCAGATGGGGATGTCACTTGCCACCAGATTGGGATGTCACTTGCCACCAGATTGGGATGTCACTTGCCACAAGATTGGGATGTCCCTTGCCATGCTGCCTGCCACCAGAAGGAGGAGGGCGGAACAGCGGTGCGGGCAATGAGAGATGTCATCTTTCTCCCTCGCCGCCGCACCGCTGACATTAGTTGCTATTTTTTCAAAAATGGCGCCGGGCGGCGCAAGTACGCTACTGCGCATGCGCCGCCCGGCGCAAGTACGCTACTGCGCATGCGCCGCCCGGCCGAGCGCTTACGAGCTTTCCCGAGCCCGGCCGGCTTCGGAACGGCGCATGCGCAGTTTCGTGGTCGGCTCGCGGCCATCTTGCCCATAATAGACTGCAGCAAGAAAGGGGGGGCGGCCGCGAAGTCGCTGCAGGAGCGGCGCCGCCCCTACACCACTGCCGCCCCGAGGCCTGGCCTCAGTGGCCTTGTGGCTAATCCGGCCCTGCTGGTCACAGACTCAGGATACGCAGATAGACATATTTCTGACCACTCCTCGTTTTGGATAACCATCTCACTGCCAGATAGGGTCAGGCGACCGATTTGGAAACTTAACCCTTTCTGGCTATCGCTGTTCCCTGAGCCAGACCCAATAGGGAATTTGCTTAAGCTCTTCCTGCAGGATAATATTGGAAATGCTAAAATAGGGATAGTGTGGGATGCAACAAAGGCCTTTCTGAGGGGCAGTTCATTAAGGCGATAACACATATCAAAACAGACACTAAAGCCTGGGAAAGAACAGTGAGAGGAAGGGTCACCGAAACGGAGGACAATTACACTAATAACCCCACAGAGGACACTAAGAGAGCGTAGCTAGGGGCACAGTCAATGTCTAGGCAACTTGCATTGCAGTTGGTGGAAAATAAACGTTTTTTTTTTTTGCAACAATCGCATTTTGAAGAAGAAGAGGCGACTGGGCACATGCTGGCAGTAATGGCGCGTGCACAACAGTCCTCCTCCCGGCCATCTACGATGATCAAGGAACATTGCGATCCTCCACCCCAGAAATAATAAAAGTCTTCAGTGATTTTTATGCTGATCTGTACACTTCCAAGGTAGGACCCACTTTAACGGCAATAGAAGATTTCTTAGGGAAATGTGAGCTCCACAGCTTTCCAGTAGAAGATAGGACCATGCTTAACGCACCTCTGACAGAAGAGGAATTAGCCATCACTTTATCGCAGTCTCAAAACAATAAATCACCAGGTATGGATGGCCTTCCTTCTGAAATATACAAACGCTATGCCAGTACCCTACTTCCCACTTTATTAAAGGTTTATAATGAGGCGTTTAGGGAGGGGTCTTTGCCTGATTCCATGAATGAGGCGATCATCATTGTCCTACTGAAGCCAGGCAAGGATGCAGGCTCCCCTGGCTCATACAGGCCCATATCATTGTTGACGGCCGACATTAAATTATTAGCCCGGGTGTTAGCAAAAAGACTGGCCAAAGTAATTCACAAGATAGTACACAGAGACCAATCCGGGTTCATTCCCACGAGATCCACGGCCCAAAATATAAGAAGGCTTTTTCTGAATTTGCAGCTTCCAGTAAACAATACAGGCAATAGGGCGATCTTTTCGCTGCATGCAGCTAAGGCCTTCGACAGTGTCGAATGGCCTTACCTGTGGACGGCGTTGCAGACCATGGGACTAGGCGACACTTTTATCAAATGGGTTAGACTTTTATATGCCATGCCCACTGCTAGGATAAGAATAGATGGGGAACTATCAGAACCCTTCCCATTATATAGGGGCACCAGACTGGGGTGCCATCTGTCACCCCTGCTGTTTGTTCTGGCTCTGGAAACTTTAGCAGCAAAAATTCGGGGGGAGGCTAGTATTGTAGGATTTCAAAGGGGCATGGGTACAGATACTGTGTCATTATACGTGGATGACACCCTACTTTACTTGGGTGACACGCAGGATACTTTGCAGGCAGTTATGTCCCTAATTAAAGATTTTGGGGAATTATCTGGCTTCTCTATCAACTGGGA
This sequence comes from Lithobates clamitans, assembly GCA_037952925.1. Taxonomy (NCBI): domain Eukaryota; kingdom Metazoa; phylum Chordata; class Amphibia; order Anura; family Ranidae; genus Lithobates; species Lithobates clamitans. The sequence continues at coordinate 2,090,929 of JBBGZY010001065.1, forward strand.
TAAGTCAGTGTTGATGCCACTTGACCCCATAGACGTCCCACTGCCGCCCTGTGCAGCGACAGTACAGATAGTGAACTCATTTCGCTATCTGGGCATTCAAGTAACTCCAGACCCATCTACCTATATTAACCTGAACTTAGTACCCCTCCTAAACAGGTTTTGTGAAAAATGTAATGCCTGGTGTAAGCTGCCTTTATCAGTAGTTGGTAGGATAAATCTTATCAAAATGGTATGGGCACCACAATTACTATATATATTTAATAACTCTCCAGTGTGGATACCTAAGAGATGGTTTGACAGAATCGAGTCCCGATTTAGAGAATTAATTTGGCGCAAAAAAATAGCTAGGATAAGATTATCAACATTACAATATAATAAGGTAGAAGGAGGGCTCGCGGTTTCTCATCCCAGGACCTATTACTTTGCATCCCAGCTACAACAACTGGGAGGCTGGGGATTGATAGACCCGAATGACCCTATTCATAGACTATCGGAAGTAGTAGGCGAGAATGTATCAGCATTGACAGGGCTTGAGGCAGGTTACATGCATTTAGACACTGAGGCCCCCACGGTTAAATTACTGAATACATTGTGGTCCTACATCAAAAAATTACTAGATATAAAAGGTTTCCTAACCCATACACCCTTATGGCGTAACAGACAATTTAAGGAAATACTAAAACTTAAAGGATTTAAGAACTAGGAAGAAGCAGGCATAAATTACATCTCACAACTATACCACGACAATACCCTCAAATCGTTTAATGAGCTTCAAGTAGAGTTTGGGACTCCACGTAATAATTTTTACAAATATCTGCAGCTACGCCACACCATACAAACACAGGAAAAAACTGCCACGCTTCAGCAAACAGACCATATGATCTTACCAAATATTCTCATGGATGACGTCAAGAAGGGCATGATCTCCAGATGTTACAATACCCTTCTTGCCCAGATACAGGACCCCTCTAAATTGCCCTGTAGACAACAGTGGGAATCAGATATAGGAGAGATTGATGGGGAAAACTGGGGGCTTTGCCTTTCGAACGCTCCTGTGGTGTCAGTGTCGGCATCCCAGAAACTTCCTCATCTATATCTAATACATAGAGCTTATAGGACTCCTTTACAGCTTCACAAATGGGGAGTCAGGGACTCTTCCCTCTGTCCGAAATGTGAACGTGACCACGGTGATCTCCTCCATATGGTCTGGAAATGCCCTAAACTTTTCAGATATTGGAGGGAGATCTTAGACACGATCTCTGAAGTATATATGGTACCTATAGCAAGGGACCCGATTGTCTGTATATTAGGTGCAATAAATGATGAGGTACTGCCCACACCCACTCGTACAGCAGTCCTAAGGTTATTGTATGTAGCACGAAAGCTAATCGCCCAATTGTGGATCACTCCAAGGGTGCTCACCAGGGGACAATGGGTGTGACAGTGTCAATAAACTATTAATCAAAGAAAAACTTGCATACCAACACAGGAAGGTTCCACAAAAATTCTATTCAATATGGCAAGCATGGCTAGATGTCCCTAGTTTGGCCCCTCATCAACTGATCAAAGATAGATTACTTTTAGGGTAAATACAAGTTCAACGGCCACATGGTAACTATCCTACATAGAGAACACAATGTGCACAGGTTGACACTGATATTGTCAGAGGTCATAGTATATTAAATAAAACAGTCTTATAGCTGAGACTTGAAAGGATATAAGCACTATATGGGTTAATTACAAATGATGTACTTCTTTTTTCCTCTTTTTCATTAGTTATTTGTTGTACTTATTCACTACATTTAAATATTGTTGATGTCAAATGCTATAAACTTACACTTCAATGGATACAGTAATATTATAAATCATGCGCTCCGTTCTTACTGGTACACATACATATACTCTGTATGATTTAGATTCTGTGATGGATTTTCCATTATACGGTAAAAGTGAAATGTGATACATATCTGTTTGTATTGTTTATCTTTTGAACAATAAAAACTCTTTTTTTGATTTAAAAAAAATAAACGCTGAATGCAATGCAATGAATGCAGGGCCACAAGTATTACGCAGCGGCCTCATGGGATCCGAGCCCCTAGCACCCCTTGTTAAAATTAAATAAGGCCTGTTTTTGTTGTAATAGGGTCTTTGTACTGAGTTTCCCATCTCTCCTTTTATCTGTTTCAGGTATCCCCTTTGCTGTATCTAGTCAGGATTTCAGCTATCAACTGCTGCTAGGCAGATCAACTAGTCGCTTTTTACCCTCTGTTCGGCTACATACTTTCTGAGGTAAACCTGAGGTGTTTGTCAGCAATAAGACCTTCAATCAAGACAAGCTATTCCACCCTCCCTTCCCTTTGTCACAGCTATGCTTTTTTGGGGGTATTGTCACCCACTATTGTGGGTGGACAGCGTGGTAAAAGACTTTAATTGGCTGTTACATTCAGCTCGAGTCTTGGTGACTGAGCTTTGGTGTTTGATTATTTTTTTAATTACTGCTTTGTTTAGGGTTATAAAGTTTAAAGAAACTTTGATGATTTTACGTACATGTTTTTAACCCCAATAAAGGGCCGCGGCCTTAGATTTTCCAAGATAGTTGTTTTGTTGTATCTTTTTATTAACGTATCTATTTCACAGACATCCCAAGCCTCCCGCATCTTATCTGCGGCTCCCGAACACCTGTGAGTGCCGCTTGATAACCCGGCTGCAGGGCCGATCCAGGGCGACATGGATGGTCCCCTGGTTCACAGCTGGGAATGATCGGTGCTTTTCAGCTGACAACCGCTTCTCCTTCTCTCCCTCCCGCCGCACTGATAATTCTGGGCTGTTTTACTGTGTGCTCCTCCAGTCGCTAAACCAGCCCCCTGTCCTCCCTCTCCGGCCCCCTTCCCATTTTCTCCTGTCCTCTCCCGCCGGCTGCTGGGGGGATGTGTCAGGATGGAGAGCGGAGATAGGGGCCAGTAAATATGTCATTTACCGGCCCCTTCCTTTTCTAAATTTCCTCTCATTTGTCACAAAGTGACAATTATGAATTTTGCCTGCAATATGCATCATCCTGAATTGCTATCCTATACAGGGGGTCCCCTAGTTACAAACATGCGACTTACAAACGACTCCTACTTACAAACGGAGGGAGACGACAGGAAGTGAGAGGAAATCTACCCCTAAGAAGGGAAATTCACTCCTGTAAGAGCTATTATGGGGAATGGGTACCTCCACTGATGCTTTATCACCAAGGCTTGTTTCCACAACAACCCAAAATTTTCAAAATCCAATTGTCATTGGGACAGACAGTGAGGTGAAATCTTCTGAACAGGGGCACACACAGCAAAACAAATGTTACAGGGGTGATAACCCTTCCCTATGCTATCCAAAAAGCTTAAAAATATTTTTTTGGCTGGAGCTACACTTAAAAAATGTACCTGTTCCAACTTACAAACAGATTCAACTTAAGAACAAACCTACAGTCCCTAACTTGTTTGTAACCCGGGGACCCCCTGTAATTGCATTGGCCTATCTTTATAAACATGTATAGAAACATAGAAAGCAATATACACATTAAATTAACATATGGCAGGATAATACATAAATGAAGGTCAGCTCAACTGTTATCCCAACTATATAGCAAATGTCCATGGAAAAATAAGAAGAGCATGACAGTCTTTAAGTTAATAAAACAGTCCTTAGAAAAAAACAAAACAAAAAGGTCTTTTTTGTATTGAGCCTTTCAAATGTCCATAAGTTTTCCAAAGTTCACATCATGTCACTCCTCAGGTTCATTTTCTAACGTCTAAAATACCTCCAAATATTCTGTACCTATTCATGCATCCAGAAGAGATTTACCACCCTTTAAGAACTTGCCCCTCAGTAGGGACACAACTTGACATCCACAAACAAACTAGAACTGATTTTGCAAAGAAACAAAGAAATCAACCTTCGGGTCTTCAGGCTGGCATGTCAGATCACTCTCTCGCGGTGTGTACTGGACTTTCAGGCCTTGGGTTGGCATCATGGCTCTTTCCTCTTGGTTTTTCCAGGAACTTTTCCAACAGGTGTCTCCAACCTTAAGCTTGTGAAAAGGTAGAGAAGTGTTTCTGAAATGATGGCTTGGCAAAGCTTCTGGAATCATTTCAGTACTTCCTGTGTAGCTTTAAAACAACAAGGATTTCTATGCATAGATTTAATAATTTTCTTCAAGTAGAACATACAGACTGAAGTGTAAATAGTAGGCAGATACTTTCCGGTTAGCATGAATAACCACAGAATCACCTAACTACTAGATAAAGTATTTCTTAACCATTGGAGGTGTTTAAAAAATGATATTATTCTGCCATTTTAATAATTCAAACATAAGTCCATTAGTCCATTAGTCCATTAAATATGCAGAAATAAAGTGTTTTCTAGCAGCAGTTTTCATTAATAGACATATACATTCAATATTGCAGCATAATTCAACAAATCAGAAAAAGAGCTTCCAATTCTCAGATTGGATTCAGAAGTGACCTGAGGCAAAACACCTTTGGTTTCTTATCCTTTGGACCCAAGTGGAACCAAGGAATCTCAGAACAAAACCTTACATCTTACTTAAACACTTGTTCTATTTCAGAACATAGTTTCTTAACCTTGCAATACATGATTATCATAAGCAAAAAAAAAAAACAGTAATGCATATGAACAATGTAACAATGAAGTAAAATATCCAAAAGGCAATTACTTTAAGATTGTGACCAAACAAATGTTCCCACCAATAAACCTTAGCATCTTCTTCAAGGGCATGCATAATACTCATGCCCCGTACACACGGTCAGATTTTCCGACGGAAAATGTGTGATAGGACCTTGTTGTCGGAAATTCCGACCGTGTGTAGGCTCCATCACACATTTTCCATCGGATTTTCCGACACACAAAGTTTGAGAGCAGGCTATAAAATTTTCTGACAACAAATTCCGTTGTCGGAATTTCCGATCGTGTACACACAAATCCGACGCACAAAGTGCCACGCATGCTCAGAATAAATAAAGAGATGAAAGCTATTGGCTACTGCCCCGTTTATAGTCCCGACGTATGTGTTTTACATCACCGCGTTCAGAATAATCGGATTTTCCGACAACTTTGTGTGACCGTGGGTATGCAAGACAAGTTTGAGCCAACATCCGTCGAAAAAAATCCTGGGATTTTGTTGTCGGAATGTCCGATCAATGTCCGACCGTGTGTACGGGGCATTACAGTCAGGTCCATAAATATGACCAATGACAGAGGGCTGCCAGCATTATGCTGCTACGCAACCTCTGGAGCTGTATGCAGAGTTTAAAAATGTACCAATCATTTTCGGCACAGCAGATAAGTGCAGCGGGGACAGGAGGAGTGGGAAATGAATCTTTCTTTTTTAGGTGTAAAGGTGTAATTACAATTTAAAAAGGGGGGAGCGGTGATAAAGGTCATGGCCTGAGAAAATGTCATGTCATATAGGATATTTAGCATACATACAGTCAGGTCCATAAATATTGGGACATCGACACAACTCTAAACTTTTTGGCTCTATATACCACCACAATGGATTTGAAATGAAACAAACAAGATGTGCTTTAACTGCAGACTTTCAGCTTTAATTTGCGGGTATTTACATCCAAATCAGGTAAACGGTGTAGGAATTATAACAGTTTGTATATGTGCCTCCCACTTTTTAAGGGACCAAAAGTAATGGGACAATTGGCTGCTCAGCTGTTCCATGGCCAGGTGTGTGTTATTCCCTCATTATCCCATTTACAAGGAGCAGATAAAAGGTCCAGAGTTAATTTCAAGTGTGCTATTTGCATTTGGAATCTGTTGCTGTCAACTCTCAATATGAGATCTGTCACTATCAGTGAAGCAAGTCATTATTAGGCTGAAAAAACAAAACAAACCCATCAGAGAGATACCAAAAACATTAGGTGTGGCCAAATCAACTGTTTGGAACATCCTTAAAAAGAAAGAACACACCCTGGTGAAGAAAACACCCTTCACAACAGTTGGCCAGATCAAGAACACTCTCCAGGAGGTAGGTGTATGTGTGTCAAAGTCAACAATCAAGAGAAGACTTCACCAGAGTGAATACAGAGGGTTCACCACAAGATGTAAACCATTAGTGAGCCTCAAAAACAGGAAGGCCAGATTAGAGTTTGCCTAACAACATCTAAAAAAGCCTTCACAGTTCTGGAACAACATCCTATGGACAGATGAGACCAAGATCAACTTGTACCAGAGTGATGGGAAGAGAAGAGTATGGAGAAGGAAAGGAACTGCTCATGATCCAAAGCCTACCACCTCATCAGTGAAGCATAGTGGTGGTAGTGTCATGGCGTGGGCATGTATGGCTGCCAGTGGAACTGGTTCTCTTGTATTTATTGATGATGTGACTGCTGACAAAAGCAGCAGGATGAATTCTGAAGTGTTTCAGGCAATATTATCTGCTCATATTGAGCAAAATGCTTCAGAACTCATTGGACGGCGCTTCACAGTGCAGATGGACAATGACCCGAAGCATACTGCGAAAGCAACCAAAGAGTTTTTTAAGGGAAAGAAGTGGAATGTTATGCAATGGCCAAGTCAATCACCTGACCTGAATCTGATCTGAGCATGCATTTCACTTGCTGAAGACAAAACTGAAGGGAAAATGCCCCAAGAACAAGCAGGAACTGAAGACAATTGCAGTAGAGACCTGGCATAGCATCACCAGGGATGAAACCCAGCGCCTGGTGGTCTATTCCTTCCAGACTTCAGGCTGTAATTGACTGCAAAGGATTTGCAACCAAGTATTAAAAAGTGAAAGTTTGATGGATGATTGTTAATCTGTCCCATTAGTTTTGGTCCCTTAAAAAGTGGGAGGCACATATACAAACTAATTCCTACACCATTCACCTGATTTGGATGTAAATACCCTCAAATTAAAGCTGAAAGTCTGCAGTTAAAGTACATCTTGGGGCGTGGCCTGAACAGGGCATGTGAGCGGTCGCACTACATGGAGCTCCCGCTACTAATCCTCCTCTGATCCTCTTCCTGCTACCGATCCGGACACTTATCAACCCCATCGGCTGGCTGATCCACCCGCGGCTCCCATGGATACTATCCTGAGCTACACGGGCCCTATGATGACCCGTAAAGGGAACAAAGAAGCCGCGGCGGCCATGGAGATCCAAGATGGCGATGACACTCCTCAGCCCCAGAGAATGGCGCGTGGCACCGCCAAACAACAGGAGGCAGGCGGTAAGTCCCTTACTGCACAAAAACAGCAAGGGAAGGAGCAGCCCAGGGACATGTTATATTACACACAAAAGCTACAAGGGGCAGGCTGCTCAAACCCCCCATTAACACAGGCCCTTGCTCATGGCCCAGATAGAGGACACAGTCCTTTAGCACTAGATGACACACTGCCTTTGGATTCCTTCCCAGTTCCTACTCCAGACCTTTTTGACACGCTGCAGGAAGACACACAGCAACCCACACTGAATGACATATTGCGTGCAGTACAGCGATGCACAGCCTCAGTTGATGGGCTAAAAGAGCAGTTTGGGGGTCTCACCGAAACAATGTCCCTTATGAGACAGGACCTCCAAAAAATTAGGGAGAGAACCACGGCTGTGGAGGGCAGAATCAGTGAGGTGGAGGACCAGATGCCTTCACTCACAAGGGACGCCAGAACAGCATTGCAGCAAGCTGCGCAAGCCACCGCCAAAACAGACGACATCGAGAACCGCCTCAGGCGGAACAATGTCCGAATTGTGGGACTTCCCTAAAAGGTTGAGGGCAGGGATCCTACAGCATTCACAGAACAATGGCTGCAAGATATATTTGGCAAGGAGGCCTTCACCTCGACCCCTCCCCCGGGCAACCCGACGCGATCCATGCTGGCACAGCTCTTGAACTACAAGGACCGCGAGATCATACTCAGATTAGCAAGGGAGAGAGGCTCTGTTCACTTCAATGAAACAAAAGTCTCATTCTATTCAAACTTTTCTGCTGAGGTGCAACGAAAAAGGGCTAAATTCGCTGAGGTGAAGAAGCGCCTACAAAAAATTCAAGTAACATATGCAATGTTATTTCCGGCCAAACTACGCATTACAGCCAGGGGGCAGTACACCTTCTTTGAATCTGCTGCAGAGGCGGCTGCATGGCTGGATCATAATGAACAGGACCTCCGAAGGTGCCGAGAAGCCGACATGGGTGTTTGGCGCCTGGAAAACAAGTCTGACAAGGTCGGTATGCTATCGGCTGATGTTTCAAGTCTAGTACTTATATAGTGGGACACTTTACATTTTGTCCACACCAGCGCTTTGAATGGGCTCTGACACAGCACTAAGCACTAAGTTGACTTCTAAGTTACAGTGTGTGAGTTGTGCTCACAAGCTTTCACAAACTATCATTATGTCCCAGTTCCAGGGACACGTTAGTTGGTGCCTGGTTGGCACATGTTTGATTAACTGTTACGGAAATGTGGGGGGAAGGGAGGCGGTCCGCTCCCACCCCTTGCAAACATGCATTGGCTGCCCAGCAGACCAATTTCGGATCATCCTTCCGACTTCCTTTTGTTGCACAGTTGCGCCTTGCTCTGAAACCAATACTTCACTGCTTTGTATGGCTGAACTTGATACCCTGTTAGTTTTTGACCAGATGCCACATAGAGGAACTGAATACATGTCAAACAGCCTGTGTCATTCTACTACACAGATACGAGGCTGATGGGCCTATACACCGAATTGCTGCGAACATAATCTGCTCAATATGGCTGCCACTCTAATAGTGTGTTGGGATGTCCGAGGTGTACATGATCCATTAAAACGCACTATGATAAGATCATGCTTAAAGAAATTTCATCCTGCTATTGTAGGCCTACGGGAGACTCACCTCACTAAAGATACGGTGGGACTCCTGCAATATTCCTGGGTGGGCAGGGCTGGACTCATCACTCTACGCACTCTGCATACTCTCGTGGAGTGAGTGTGTTGGTCCATAAGTCCCAGGCTTACCAGAAATTAGACTCTATAATCGACCCCATGGGAAGATATGTGATCATTTACTGTAAACTGTTTACACTGACTGTGATTATTGCTTTTGTATATATCCCCCCCCCCCTTCTCTAGAGAGATACTGCAACTTCTTCTGTCATACCTGGTTGACAAACCCGATGTCCCCATTATGATCATGGGTGACTTTATGGTTACCTGCACCCAAAGATAGATAGGCATCCTCCAGTCCAAGCTCCGCTAGATGTTAGGGGCACTATTCTGAGCCACCTGCTGCAGGAGGTGGGCTGGATAGATGTCTGGCGAGCAAAATACTCGTTATCCAAACAATTCTCTTGTTTCTCAAAAACACATGGCTCGCTTTCTCGCATTGACCTTTGTGTTGAGTCCTCTCATATTATGAATCTGGTCACCAAAGTGGAGTACTTTCCCAGGGGGGTATCAGACCACTTCCCACTGGCAGCACATTTGGTTACCCGCCCAACAGTCTCCTTACCTAGAGCCCCCTGGAAGCGCAATGCCTTCTGGCTAAAACTTTTTACATCCCAAGAACGGGTAGTGAGGCAAATTGAACAATATTTTTATAATAACCGATCGCACCCAGATGTTATAATGAAATGGGATGGCTTTAAGGCATGCCTTAGAGGCACGTTCATAACTGAAATTGCGGCCATTAAACATAACTCATCAGCCCTCCTGGAGCAGGTTGAAGACCAGGTGCGACAGTTTGAGCTATCATATGTCACAGACCCATCAGACTCTGTGAGGGAGGCATGGATATCGGGACAGGATTCCCTGGACCGGTTGAGATCCTCCACCGCAGAGCAGAAATGGTTCTTTACTAAACAGGCCTTTTACGAGAAGGGGAAGAAAACTGGCCGCTTGCTGGCTAGAATTGCCAAGTTCCAACAAACATCCCCAGCCATAGGAGCCATTCGCTGTTCCACTGGGAGATTGATGAATGACCCTGAACTGATAATTACTGAACTAGCTTCCTTTTATGCAGACTTGCTGCGCAAATAAAAGTCCATAAACAACTGATAAAATTGAAATGGAGAAACAGGAACCACCGGTGACAGTAAATAACAGGATGGTGACTTAATCCCTCCACCGTTCTTGGATGGCCCCTCACCTCAGTTATTCGACCTGAAACAGGTCACACCACTTTAAAGGATTGGATGGATCAATCAGTAGGATACTCCTTCACCTCCTCCAATTCACAGGCTCAATTCCCAGTACTCAGTATATGGCAGATGTTGAATATAGAATATAAAGCAACAAACCATAGTGTTCTCCGTGTATAATTTATTAAAATTAATGTAGGCTAAAGCAAAGCACATAAAGAACGGCACTTCGAAAACACTCACATATCACCGGCACTCCGATCCGAGTGCCGGCCAGCAGGCTTGTGATCGCGTCTGTCGGATGACCGCGGGTGACGTCACACGCTCCTAACCCCCGTACGCGTTACGTCCTATGGGCGGGACTTCATCGGCGTGGGGCGGGATGCGCAGTGACGGCCCGCATTGTTATTATTGTAAACCATGGTGACGGCAGCACCAATCAGGAGGGTGGAAGTAGTAATCAGGAGGTCAAACGCCTCCCTGTCATTACCTATTAGTTAATGGTTACTATTACCCTTTACTCCTGACGGAAAATATAGAAATCTCTATCATCGACTATAGACAGACTAAAACTGTATATTTAATAGAAATGATGAATTACAATAGCATATATCACCTTACATGGCAAACCTTCAGGATCTCTGAATCAGAGTGTCTTTAAACCATAAGGGTGATGTTAATTAATTACGCATACACTAATGCTGCTAAATCGCAAAAAAAGTCGCATAATAAAAACGCATATTGTGTAGAGACAAAAATTAGCAATAGCCGAATGGCATGTGTCACCATACATGGCATACATTACTAAATCGAAATGTTTACAATGATGTTTAGTAAATACGCATAAACGATCGCTGCAAAATCGCATGCAAAAAAAGTCGCATAATAAAACCCCATACATAACATGTATGGATAATATCAAAAAAATAGAGACATCAGCCCACGGGCATCAGTCAAACGCGATCACATGTACAATATTATAAAAAAATGAAATAAATATAAAAAATCATCTATTTGAAATAAAACAATTCAAATCAAAATCAACGTTCATTCCAAAAGGGGAGAGAACTTTGGTCTCATAGATCCAGAATGATTCCCTACGACTGAGCTGTCTGATGTAATGACCACCCCTCCAGTGTCGCGGCACTTTTTCTATCCCCCAAAATTTGAGGCATTTGGGGTCTTTTTGATGAAAAAGGCGAAAATGTCTAGACACACTGTGGGTCTTAACCCCCCCGCTTGATGTTACTAATATGCTCTCCAATTCTTACATGGAGTGCTCTTGAGGTCCGGCCCACATATTGAAGGCCACAATCGCACTCCAACATGTAGACCACCCCAACTGTTGAGCACGTAATTAAACCTTCAATTTTATAACTTTTTTGTGTGGTGTATGAGACAAAATCCTTGCGTCTCTTAATATTTCTGCAGGCCTTCCTGCATGTGGCACACTTCCCACATGCATAAAAGCCGGAAAGGAACCCAAATAAGCCATTGGTCACAGTTTTAGGCGGATCAATGACCCCTGGTGCCACCCGGTCTCGTAAAGAAGGGGCCTTCCGGTAAATAAACCGAGGGTGATCGGGAAGAACTGGGCCAAGGGTCCTATCTCCCTTGAGTATAGGCCAATGTCTAGCTATAATATTTTCAAGTTTTTTATACTGGATATTGTAATCCAGTATAATACGATAGCTAGACATATTGGCACTATCCTCCAAGGGTTTGACCTTGTCTGCGACCACGGTATTTCTATCAATTGCCAGTACCTTGGCTATTTCTGCATCAACTGAGGTTTGAGAATACCCTTTCTCCTTAAACCTATCCGCGAGCACCTGTGACTGTGCAAGAAAATCATCATCTGAAGTACAGTTACGGCGTAGGCGGATAAATTGGCCTCTCGGTATATTACAAAGCCAGGATTTATGATGGCAACTGGTGAGAGGGATATATGCATTCCTATCAGTTGTTTTGAAGTGGTTCCTGGTATGGAAAGCTCCTTCCTCTTTTGAATATTTCAAGGTCAAGAAATATAATCTGTTGGTGGCTAATCGTCCAAGTTAGCTCGATGTTTTTATTATTGGCATTTAGCCCATCCATAAAGATCTGCAGACTGGACATATCCCCCTCCCAGACCATAATTAGGTCGTCTATATAGCGTCTGTAACACGACAATTGTGGTGGGGGATCATGAAATATAGTGTCCTCCTCCCAGTGGGCCATGAACAAATTGGCCACACTGGGAGCGAACCTAGCCCCCATGGCGACACCCCTTGTCTGCAAGTAGAAGTCCCCATTGAACCAGAAATAATTGTTTAACAAACAGAAATCCAAGCTTTCCAATAAAAATGAAATGTGATCACTCGTAAGATTGGAAGTCTCCAGGGCCCATCTGACTGAATCGAGGGCCTGTTTATGATCAATGATAGTATAAAGAGAACTCACGTCAGCAGTAATGAGAATGCTAGACGGAGTACAAGGAAGGGTAGATAAGATTTGAAGAATTTGCTTGGTATCACGTAGGAATGATTTGGTTTTTACAACAAGTGGCTGGAGATAGAAGTCAAGATATTGGCCCAATCTGGAAGTCACGGAATCAATTCCGTTTACAATCGGACGACCAGGTGGGTGTTCGGCATTCTTGTGCAGTTTGGGTAAAATATAAATGATTGGAGTCCTACAATAGAAGGGGTCCAGGTAAGCAGCTTCTTTGGAATTGGAAGGCCTGCAGAAATATTAAGAGACGCAAGGATTTTGTCTCATACACCACACAAAAAAGTTATAAAATTGAAGGTTTAATTACGTGCTCAACAGTTGGGGTGGTCTACATGTTGGAGTGCGATTGTGGCCTTCAATATGTGGGCCGGACCTCAAGAGCACTCCATGTAAGAATTGGAGAGCATATTAGTAACATCAAGCGGGGGGTTAAGACCCACAGTGTGTCTAGACATTTTCGCCTTTTTCATCAAAAAGACCCCAAATGCCTCAAATTTTGGGGGATAGAAAAAGTGCCGCGACACTGGAGGGGTGGTCATTACATCAGACAGCTCAGTCGTAGGGAATCATTCTGGATCTATGAGACCAAAGTTCTCTCCCCTTTTGGAATGAACGTTGATTTTGATTTGAATTGTTTTATTTCAAATAGATGATTTTTTATATTTATTTCATTTTTTTATAATATTGTACATGTGATCGCGTTTGACTGATGCCCGTGGGCTGATGTCTCTATTTTTTTGATATTATCCATACATGTTATGTATGGGGTTTTATTATGCGACTTTTTTTGCATGAGATTTTGCAGCGATCGTTTATGCGTATTTACTAAACATCATTGTAAACATTTCGATTTAGTAATGTATGCCATGTATGGTGACACATGCCATTCGGCTATTGCTAATTTTTGTCTCTACACAATATGCGTTTTTATTATGCGACTTTTTTTGCGATTTAGCAGCATTAGTGTATGCGTAATTAATTAACATCACCCTTATGGTTTAAAGGCACTCTGATTCAGAGATCCTGAAGGTTTGCCATGTAAGGTGATATATGCTATTGTAATTCATCATTTCTATTAAATATACAGTTTTAGTCTGTCTATAGTCGATGATAGAGATTTCTATATTTTCCGTCAGGAGTAAAGGGTAATAGTAACCATTAACTAATAGGTAATGACAGGGAGGCGTTTGACCTCCTGATTACTACTTCCACCCTCCTGATTGGTGCTGCCGTCACCATGGTTTACAATAATAACAATGCGGGCCGTCACTGCGCATCCCGCCCCACGCCGATGAAGTCCCGCCCATAGGACGTAACGCGTACGGGGGTTAGGAGCATGTGACGTCACCCGCGGTCATCCGACAGACGCGATCACAAGCCTGCTGGCTGGCACTCGGATCGGAGTGCCGGTGATATGTGAGTGTTTTCGAAGTGCCGTTCTTTATGTGCTTTGTTTTAGCCTACATTAATTTTAATAAATTATACACGGAGAACACTATGGTTTGTTGCTTTATATTCTATATTCAACATCTGCCATATACTGAGTACTGGGAATTGAGCCTGTGAATTGGAGGAGGTGAAGGAGTATCCTACTGATTGATCCATCCAATCCTTTAAAGTGGTGTGACCTGTTTCAGGTCGAATAACTGAGGTGAGGGGCCATCCAAGAACGGTGGAGGGATTAAGTCACCATCCTGTTATTTACTGTCACCGGTGGTTCCTGTTTCTCCATTTCAATTTTATCAGTTGTTTATGGACTTTTATTTGCGCAGCACTTTTTTATACATTTATGCTTTTGAGGTATTTTTTTGAATTGACCTTAGTGTCTGCTTGCATTTAATCTATCAGTCAGCGCTGAATTTAATTACACTATTTTTATGCAGACTTGCACAAGCCATGTGAGGACTACACAGATGAGGCACTGCAGGGCTTCCTAGATACAATATCCCTACCGGTTTTGAACCCGTCAGGCGCGCATAGAGCTGGAAGCCCCATTCGCACTGGACGAAATTGAGGGAGGCGGCTGCCTCCTTCCCTACTTGCAGGGCGTCGGGGGATAATGGGCTCCCAATGGAGGTCTACACCCAGTATGGTGAGGTGATTCTACCCAAACTACTGGAAGTCTTCAACTCCTCCTTCAAATCAGGGCAGCTATCAATAACTATGACAAGGGCAAATATTACATTACTACTCAAACCTGAAAAAGACCCAGTAGACCTGGGCTCGTACAGGCCCATCTCGTTACTGCAAAGTGACCTTAAAATATTGGCCAAGGTTCTGGCCATGAGGGTTAACAAGGCTATTCTGTCTATCATTCACCCAGACCAAGCAGGCTTCATGCCCTGGAAATCCACTGCGACCAACCTTAGACGGCTCTTTTTGAACATGCAGACCCCGGTGGAGGTGGCTGGCCGCAGGGCACTGTTGTCTCTTGATGCCAATAAGGCTTTCGACAGTGTCAGCTGGCGATACCTCTGGGCTGTATTGTCCAAATTTGGGTTTGGTCCTAGATTCATTACATGGGTACGGCTACTGTATGCCTCACCACAGGCCGCCATACGCATGTCAGATAGGATATCACACATCTTTGCACTAGGCAGGGGAACTAGGCAGGGATGCCCCCTATCTCCCCTGCTATTCGTATTGGTTATTGAACCTCTTGCTGCACAGGTGAGGGACTGTCCACAAATTAAGGGATTTCGTTATGGCAAATTGCATGAGAAGATAATGCTCTACGCCGATGACATGCCCCTCTTTCTGGAGGACGTGGATGCTTCATTGTCTCATGCAATGTCCCTCGTTGCGGACTTCAGCTACTCTTCAGGCCTTACCATTAATTGGTCCAAGTCCGCACTGATGTTCCTGGATGGGACTTCTGGTTTTAATACAGATCTTCCTTGTCCTGTCCCCATAGTGACTTCCTTTAAATACCTAGGCATTTATATATCCCCAAACTGACTGATTACTATAGGCTAAACATATACCCCCTGCTGACTCACTTCAGAGATAAAATAAATATATGGAACAGACTCAAAATGTCCCTGGCAGGGAAGACGAATCTCGTCAAGATGATTCTGATGCCCCAATTTCTGTACCTGCTTCACAACGCGCCGGTAGTTATTCCACTGAAAATATTTAGAGTGGTCAACTCCCTATTCAGATTACTATTGTGGCACACTGATCCCCCCAGGATCAAATTGGAGCAGCTACAGTATCCAAGGGAGGGGGGAGGTCTTGCACTCCCCAACCCTTGGATATATTATCTGGCTGCGCAGTTACAGCACCTGATAGGAGCTATGGCTCAGTCTCCTGTAGACTCGTCAGCTAAACTTCTGCTGATTGGCACAGGGGCGGAGTCGATACCAGAGGGTCTGGAGGCTCAGACGTTTCAGCGGCCTAACAAACAAATGCCCACTTACACACTTCTTCAAAAAGTGTGGAACAAGGTCAAACAACTGCAACATGTCACGGGTTACACAGCCTACTGCCCAATTTGGGGGAATAATTCTTATGAGGAACTGCCTAAACTTCAACAGGGTCCCAGATGGCATCCCTTGGGAATTACTCACCTCAGACATGTCTTTCACAACGGGAAAATGCTCTCTTTCACAGACTTGAAATCTAAATATGCACTACCTTCCAATATGCTCTTCTACTACTCTTCTACTACTTACAACTAAAACATGCTGTTCAGGCGCAGGGTGTCGCAGTAAACTGGGTGCAGTCTCCCACCCCTATTTTCCACATACTACAAAATGCAACAGACACAAAGGGTATAATATCCCAATGTTACCTCATGCTTCTTTCTTCATTTCTGGAGGGACACCCCCTTAAGGCAGCGTCACACTGGGAGGCCGACTTAGGCCCCATCACAGGGGAGCAGAGGGAAGAGGCCCTTCAGGCTGTTAACACCTGTTCACTAAACGTATCACAAAAAGTTTCCCAATTATACATCCTATTAAGAGTGCACTATATTCCAGTAAAACTTTACAAGATGGGTAAAATGTGTGGCAGGTGCAGGATAATGCCGGATGACCTGATACATCTCCTCTGGTGCTGCCCCAAACTCCACAGGTATTGGACGGGGGTCCTGGCCCTACTCAACCGGGTATTTCAAACTAATGTCCCTCTTGATCCACTAGGGTGTCTTCTAGGGGTATCGGAGGGGGCAATCCCGGAAGAGACGCAAGGACGGCCTTTGCCAGAGCACTGTTTCAGGCAGGGAAAACAATACTTATGTGCTGGAAATCTGCTACACCAATGATGGTTAAAACATGGATTCAGCAATTGGGTAGCACTCTGATTATGGAAAAATACATATACCAGCATAGGGGGAATCCTGGTAAATTTGACAAGTTATGGGCTGCATGGCTTGATACACCAGGTATAAGTCCCAGAGAATTGGTACAGATGAGGTTGCTTAGATGTTCATAGAGATACCTGGAGCCACACTTGGATAGGCAGCGGTACAAACATTGGGGCAGAGGTGGACATGCTAGGATTATTGACTAAATGGCAAGAGATTAAAAGGACATGTTGGGTAAAAATTATTTAATAACCTCTTTACTACGAACTGTGTATCTTCATTTATATGTACCGGTATACAGTAAGTTGTGACTGATGGTTGTGTAACTGACTTCTAATTGACATTACAAAATGCAATGTCATACATGTATGATGTTTTGTGTTTCTTGAGCAATAAAAACCTTTTGATTTAAAAAAAAAAAAAAAAAAGCACATCTTCTTCGTTTCATTTCAAATCCATTGTTGTGGTGTATAGAGCCAAAAGGATTAGAAATGTGTTGATGTCCCAATATTTATTTACCTGACTGTATCTATGACAAACCCATGTCATTAACACATTATACTTTAGTTCATTAAACATAACATTACACCAGCTGAGTTATCCCCCTCTTTTTTTTTTATCAGGACTAGAGCAAGCAAATAAACTATTAACTAAATGGAACTAGAAAACATCTTTCAAAACTACAAAAACTGCATGTAGCACTGCACACACAAAATAATAGCTCAGAAAAATCAATTGGATACCAGGGACTAAAGGAACTTGTTTTTAAAAGCTAATATTAGAGGCAGATTACAAATAGGCAATAAGTCTGTATTAGAAAGAAGGGAGAGTTACGTTGGAGATAAGTAGAATGTATTGCTTAAATTCCAGGTACCACCAGAGGGCCTATTAAAGTAAGGAATACCACAATACCATGTAGTGTACCCACATTGGAGCCAGTGTAAAGCAATATATCAATTTGATGCATAATTCATGAACCTTATTCACAAGTATTTAAATACCCGCAAGACTGGCGAAAATGTGAGCAATGGTAATCCCATCAAAAGGTCCATGTTGTTAGGGGCTTAAATGCAGACCAGACTGAGTTTTACCAGAAAATAGAGGTATAACTTTAAGTTGCATCAATAAGACAACAAATTCCTGATACCCAACAGGACTTAAAACAATCATGAAGGGTAGTAGTCCATAACAGTCCGTAAAGGCAATATGCAAACTGTATTAAGTCAATACAGTATATTTATAACGTTTTAACATGACCGATTAGTATTTCATAGTGTTAGCATACAAAACGTTAGCAGAAAAAAAATAACCCGCCATATAATACCTCATATGCTTTACAAGAAACCAATCAAAATAACCCAAACCTCTCATTTTAATTTGGTAGTTGCAGAACAGCTAAGCCAGTATCTACAAGTTCAATAAAAGCATTTTAAAGAGGGAACGAGACATGTCAATATGTAAAATTAAGGCAGAACGCAACAGTGACATTCAAAATTTAAGCCTTACACCTATGAGTTTGCTCTTCGTTGTAATTTTATCAATGTGCAAGTTTCTTAAAATTGGTAACTTTAGCTAATCAGGTTCCTCAGGAGAGGAAGTAGTTACAAAATGTTTAGGTACCTTGTAATACATAAAATTTAGAAATTATGTCATATTTTCCATTTCCCATTCAAATTAAACAGGTCCCTTGCTAAGGGCTCAACATTTGATAATGGCTACTATGTTTGGAAACAAAATTAAGAAAACCATAACAGTGGCAAAAGCATACTATAAATTCATGTACACATAGATTATCATACATTTCCCTTTATACAAACCTGCAAGAGAGCAGCATTAGAGGCATCAGCACTGCCAGCTGTGCTGATTGAACTCCAGGCAACTGGCCTTAAAACAAAGGTTATTGTTAATAACAACAGCATATCCTAAACAAGGTGTCCCTACTAAAAGCAATAGCTTCCCCTGGTGTCAATCAAATCCAATGACGCGGCACCGAGTCTGGCATTCTGTGTGAATGAACACAGATGCAGGACTCGAGAGCGCGTCCGCACGGGTGTTCACCAAGGAGAGCGCTTCTCCGACGTGGACACTTGATGCGGGGAGGAGCCAGGAGCACAGCTGAGGGACCCCAGAAGAGGAGGATCGGGGCCACTCTGTGCAAAACCAACTGCACAGTGGAGGTATTACATGTTTGTTATTTTAAAAAAAAAACTAAGCTTTACAATCCCTTTAAGGCCAGTTTTTGATACAAAAAACCCAGTTGTTTTTGTAGTATTTTGCGCCTTAAAAAATCTTAACACTTTAAACGATGGTAAGTGTAAGATTTTACCCTTACCCATCCTGTAAACAAAAAGAGCAAATTATGCAAGCAGACCTAAGGGTTCGTTGAGCGCCAACTCCCTGAAATGAGTTTGCCACCTCCCTGAAATGAATTTTTTCAGGTTGGGATGTCTGATTTCAGATGGCTTTCCTATTATTTAGTTAACTAATTGCTGACCAGCCGCAGTACATATACTGTGGCCGGTCAGCTCTATTGTGCAAAACGACGTACCTGTACATCATTTCGTGCAATAGACAGCGGGGGGCCTCTAGTGGCGCACGCTTGCTGTTTGGCCAGAGGGGGAGCCAATCAGCGGGTCTGGTGGACGCGATATCCGCCAGCCACCTGGATCGCTCCACAGAGAGGCAGAATGGTGATCTGCCTATGGAA
Organism: Lithobates clamitans; assembly: GCA_037952925.1. Lineage (NCBI taxonomy): Eukaryota > Metazoa > Chordata > Amphibia > Anura > Ranidae > Lithobates > Lithobates clamitans. The sequence continues at coordinate 2,110,558 of JBBGZY010001065.1, forward strand.
ACAAGGCAGATCCCGTTCTGACAGGGATGGACATAAAGATCTTCTGTTCCTGCTAAGAAGAAACACAGATCTCTGTGTTCATCCAGTGAGTCCATCCCCCACACAGTTAGCAAGCACCCCCTAGGGATACACTTAATCCTTTTATCGGCCCTGGTGTTAACGTCGTCCCTGCCAGTGTTATTAGTACAGTAACAGTGCATATTTTTAGCATATTTAGCATATTTTATATATATATATATATATATATATATATATATATATATATATATATATATATATGTGTGTGTGTTTTATAGCAGAAAGTAAAAAATATTGTTTTTTTTTTGTTTTTTTTTAAATTGTCAATCTTTTTTTGTTTATAGCGCAAAAAGTAAAAACCACAGAGGTGATCAGTTACCACCAAAAAAAAGCTCTATTTGTGGGAAAAAAGGACATCAAATTTATTTGGGTACAGCATTACATGACTGCGCAATTGTGAGTTAAAGTAACGCAGTGCTGTATCACAAAAAATGGCCTGGTCATGAAGGGGTAAAACCTTCCGGGGCTGAAGTGGTTAGGAAGGTACTTGTGGGGTCTGCAATCCCATTGGGATTAGATAAATTGTACTAGGCAGCACCGCATCCCATGTAATTGGACACATTTGTTAGAAAGACTACTGGACTTTATTAGCACTTCATGGATCACAACAAAAATCTAATATAAAAAAAATGTAATTTATTGAACAACTATCTTTAAAACAACTAGACAAATTAAAATATACATGTACACCCATATTATAGGAAGGAGAACTCCAGTATGTTCAGTAACATCAATCACCGAAGTCACTGTGTACATTACACGGCAAATTCCACCATCCTTGTTCTCAAGATGTTTAGCAGAATCACACTTATTCAAGAGGAAATGTAAAATCTGAATATATACAAAATAGGCAAAATGACTAATATATAATAACCAATATACAACAAGAAATATTTTTATATCAGCTTACTCATAAGGTATACATTATGAGTAAGCTGATGCAAAAATATATCTAAGAGCAGGGCTGTGCTTAGGGCAGAGGCCTAAGGCAGCAATTTTTGGTGCCTCCCGTGACAAAGATGGCCACTATGGGCAGTTTAGCTACCTGTGTGAGTGTGCTTGCCCCCATACACACTTACACACAGGCAGCCAGTTCAGTGATGCTGAGCCTGTGAAAAGTGCAGGTTCAGTGTCACTGAGCAGAGTTTCCTACTCGGCCACTGTGCCTGTCATACAGACAGTGGCTGGCAGCTCTGTGCTCTGTTACATTGAACCTGCACTTTTCACAGGCTCAGCATCACTGAAGAGACTCGGCCAGGTGACAGGCACAGTGGGTGGGGGCAGGGAGCCCAATAATGCTGAGTCTGCGGTTTTATCAGGCTCACAGCTACACTGAGGACGGAGGGTTCAGTATGGACCCTCCAGCCTCAGTGCTGCTCCCCCACCGTGCCACCATTAATGTTACCTGTGGCAGGTGGCCTCATGAACAGAATGGCCCTGACTAAGGCCCCTTTCACACGGATGGATGGACCACCTTTCAGTTTTTCAGGCAGACCCAATCGGACCATCCATGGTTCTCTATGGAGCAGCAGATGTCAACAGACACGTGTCCGTCGACACCCGCCGACATCCGATCCTGTCTGCTAAAAACAGACAGCTGGGGATCCGTTTCCCATCCATCTGGCAGATTGGAGCGGACTAAAGTTGGATGGAAATGGACAGGCAGTCCGTTTCTACCTGACAGCCCATAGAGGATAGCGGTCTGTGTCCGTGTTCGTTCTGCATCAGTGGAGCGGACATGACCTGTGATCTGCCTGTTCAACAGGGTTCAGTGGAGAGATCCCCTACTGAGCGGGCAGATCCACTGGTGGACTCCACCAGTGTGAAAGGGACCTAAGAGTATACTCTGCCTGATTACTGTGTCTGGTCAAAGGCTGCTTGTACACAAAGATATACATGCATCACAGTATATATATATATATATATATTGTATATAGTGCATCCGGAGGCCACTGTGCTCATTGAGACCCTCAATGCTGCAGAAATTTTTCTGTACCCTCCCCAGATCTGTGCCTCCATACAATCCTGTCTTGGAGATTTACAGACAATTCCTTGGACTTCATGGCTTGGTTTGTGCTCTCACATGCACTGTTAACTGTGGGACCTTATATAGACAGGTGTGTGCCTTTCCAAATCATATCCAATCAACTGAATTTACCACAGGTGGACTCCAATCAAGTTGTAGAAACATCTCAAGCATGATCAGTGGAATAAGGATGCACCTGAGCTCAATTTCGGGTGTCATGGCAAAGGCTGTGAATACTTATGTACATGTGTTGTTTTTTTCCGTTTTTTATTTTTAATAAATTTGCAAACTTCAAACAAACTTCTTTCACATTGTCATTATGGGGTATTGCTTGTAGAATTTTGAGGAATTGAATGAAGAATGAATTTAATCCATTTTGCAATAAGACTGTAACATAAAATGTTGTAAAAGTGAAGTGCTGTGAATACTTTCCAGGTGCACTGTATGTATAGAAGCAGTTGTATAGTTAGCTCCTGGAATGTGATTGGTTTGCAAATGTTAAGATTTGCCCTAACATTTCAGCACTAGAACGAATTACCATTAGTTCTACCCAGAGTGCTCTACTCTAGAAGTCAATTATTAAATCAGACCCAAATCCTGATTTCAGGAGTGTAACAATAAAAGGTCTATGTGTTATGGAACTGCTTGAAAGCCAAAAGACTGCAAAAAAGGCTTAGCAAACACAATTCTCCAACACAACCTTTTTAGACACCCACAGAAAGCTCTTTTTGAATTCTAATGCCGCGTACACACGATCGGAATTTCCGTCACAAAAAACTTGGATGGTTTATCCAACGGAATTCCGCTCAAGCTTGCCTTGCATACACACGGTCACACAAAAGTTCTCTGGACCATCAAGAACGCGGTGACGTACAACAATACGATGAGCCGAGGAAATTTAGTTCACTGTTTCCGAGCATGAGTGTTTTTTTGCGCACCTGAATTGCATACAGACGATCGCATTTTCGGATAGCAACTTTTACCGACCGAAAAATAGAGAACATGCTCACAATCTTTTGCTGGCTGGAATTCCGCCAGCAAAAGACCGATGGAGCATACACACGGTCGCATTTTCTGACAAAAAGCTCTCATCTGAGTTTTGCTGGCGGCATTTCCAATCGTGTGTACGCGGCATAAGGCAGGCCATAGATTATGCAAAATGACTTGATTCCCCGATCAACACAGTATTGATGGAGGAATCCCTCTCATAGTGCTATTGATTAGCACAATGATTGGTGTTGCCGGCTTTAGGCACTAGTCATACGGGAAAAACCCAACAGGTTGGTTGTACACAAGTAGATTGATGAATTGACTTGTGTACAACCAGAGTGCCCATACATGGATGGAATATCGCCCGGTCTCTGCTGAACTGGCCGAATTTTCAAACCATGTATGGCCGGTTTAAAACTCACAGTTCAAACGAATAAAGGAAAATGGCTTAGGTTTATATTTGCAGTAACAAAACAATAGCTAATACCTGAAACACAGCCAAACCAAGTTTTACAAAAAAAAAAAAACGTCACAATGATAAATGGACAGCGTATTACCATTTTAAATGTTTTAAACAACAGATTTCTTCAAAGGCAACCTTTACACAGGAAGCATTGACAGGTTTCTTTTCTCGGTATAATGCATCCGGACTTGGGTCATTCTGTCCTTCTAATTTATTTAGCCTATATTTTAAATTTGTTCTTATTCATATCATAGGATTTATGCTGGACCTTCATTATCTATATATTCCATTAAATTGGTAGTAAGTTAATTCGTTCTTGTCATTTGCCTAATTACATCTTTAGTGGCTTGGTGGTTAGTACACCTGCCTTGCAGCACTGGAGTCCCTGGTTGAAATCTTAGTCAACACACTATCTGCATGGAGTTTGCATGTTCTCCCTATGCTTGTGTGGGCTTCCTCCTACACTCCTAAGACATGCAGGCAGGTTAATTGGCTACCTTCCAAATTGTCCTTATAATGTGCATGCATGCGGGATAGGAACCTTAACTTGTAAACTCCTTGAGGGCAGGGGCTGATGTGAATGTACTGTATCCAAAGTGGTGCACTTATATAAAAATATGTAATAGATAAACAATAATAAACAAAATCTAAGTGACATTAGGATCAATTCACAAAGCTAACCCATTAGCATAAGTATCATTATTAAAAAAAAAAAAAAAGTGACAATTATTTTCAGGCGAGTCTGATGACATTTAAAAATTACAGGCACACTGTTAAAAAAAAAGTACATAAAGCTGGTGGGTTTTGTGAGCTGAGCATGTTGTATTCTCCAAGTTTGCCACTAGAGTGCACCAATGTTCTGCCTGCAAAACTATTGATTTCTTCTCTACCTCTTCTGTTTTATGTGTTCCAGTGGAGATCAGCACTAATTACTTTACAAGCATTCTCAGGAGGAGGAACCCAACAATACTCAAGCATCACTGCAGAATACTTTACACTGTCCTTTGTTATCTTCCAGGACAAAGCAGTTGAAGTTCTGGGTTTGTACAAGAATATTGGGACCACGTGCCACTCTGTGCCCGTGGACAGGACACTGGCCCATGACAGGCTGCCGGAGCCGGTCAATGACATGGATGGGGCAACTGTGGGAATACGAGACCCCCAAAGTGATTGTAGTGAAGAACCGTCATCTTGGCACCATCTACAGATTGCTACAGCTTCTAATCATTCTGTACTTTGCATGGTAAGTGACAGTGCATGAGACTGCAATAGAACTTAAAAAAATACACCAAATAATGGCAAATAATGCATTTAGCTATAATAAAATGTATGGCTGGATCATGCCTTAGTTCATATTAGATAGTGGGAAAGAAACAATTTTTCCCAAAATAAGATCAAACAGAACTTTATATAGTAGTGCAGTATTACTTGGCATTGAGCTGTGCTCATTTATTGACAGGTATGTGTTTGTGGTCCAGAAAGGGTATCAGGCACGGGAGACTGGCCCAGAAAGTGCTGTCATCACCAAGGTCAAAGGGGTTTCCATGTCCAAAGCCCCTAGGGGAGCCAAGAGGATCTGGGATGTAGCGGAGTATGTGAAACCCCCCGAGGTAAGATTTATCTAAGAGCATTGGCATTTAGCACCTAGCCATGTACTTACTATTCCACAAAAGCAGAAAAGAACTTTTCAAAAACCTGCTTTGAGCAAATGTACATGTTTTAGCTTATAAAGAAAGAACCATCATCAGCCATGATGGAGGTACCTACAGATATACATGCACTCTCTAAACTGATACTAAATAGCCAAATCAAGTTTTCTAATGCCCAAAAGCATCTTTATAATGCCAGTCCCAAGGGGGAAATATACTAAGGCATCATGCACACAAATGCACATTGGCTGTTCAGCATGCAGATTCTGCACAATTACTTATGTGGAATGTGCAGCAAGGCATTGAGATACATTAGAAGACATGGCTGTATGTGGTTGTGTGCTGAGGGTGGAATAATGCACCTGCACACACCAATGTTGGTCCTGAATGTAGACAGTGCGTGGCTGGAGCATACATCTGTGCATGTAATGTATGTAACCCCTGGTGCACAACTGCGTACAGCCGAATCTTTGAATGCATCTCAATGGATGACTGTAAGATAAGGCTGCTGGGCTTGGGAGAGTATTTATGGAGGCTATTCATATTGTATGGCCCCTGCACTTCTGTGTGAATAAGCCCTTTATGTTTAAAAACTAAAAAATGTTGTGAATTATTTTTACTGTAACGTTTATTCACAGAGCATAGCTTACAGAGTTTGTGAAATTCACGTTGAAGCTTAAACCGTGACTAGGAAAGTTGTGGAGGTGGTAAAAGAGAATTGTGCTGGTGAAGGCAATAGGGTTGATTTACTAAAGGAGTAAAGCATGAGAATTTTCACTTCACCTCATTCCCTAAGATAGGTAAAAATCTACTTTGCAAAATAAACCTGCTTCATCCCCATCATTCTGGAAAAAAGTAGAGTATATAATTATAAAAAGTATAAAATAGTATATAATGCAGTGTGCCTAGAAATTATATCTCTTATATATCTACTAGAACCTTGTTATAAGTCCAAGAATGTTTTTCTGTTGACATTTTTATATGCTTTTGTATATTGTATTGCACAGGTATGCCCTTAAAAAAAGAAAAACCTGGATATCTAAAAGTGACATACAGGAGAAGACTATATTCCCTCTTCCCCATTTGTTATTGTCTTATCTATGTGTCACATATTATGACATTATGCTATGGACCCTCTGCACACTGCAACACCCTCAAATGTATGCCAATTTCACAGTATTAAAATAGAACACTTAGTTCTATATATTTAAGCAAACATTAAGCTAACTTACCAAACAAAATTATTTTTTTTTGCTTGCTCTGCCTTGCTGTAGCTATGGTCTCATGCACACTGCTGCTCTTAAACTCACGTTTTTGTGAGTTTAGGCATTTATTAACTGCCATTATCCTTTGTGTCCATGCACACATGGACATTTTTAGCAGTTTATCAGCAAGGGAGCTTATGGGCTGTTTTCTGAATGCCCTAAAATTTTCGCTCAGGAGCAGTTTTTTTTTCTGACCACAAAAAACGCTGTAAAACATACATAAAGCTCATAAAGGCGCATAAACACGCTTTAAACAGCATTCAGCGCTTTTACATTCTTAGTTTTTGGTGTCATTTTACAAAAATGTTGACGCTCATAAACGCGTTTAAGAAACGCTGTTAAAAGCAAGTTTTTAAAGCCGCATTTTTCTGCCAGCAATCCGACGTCCAGAAAGAGTTTTTTGAAACGTTCTGTGTGCATTGGGCCAATGTGCACATTATACGATACTTTATAGAAGCATAATATAGTGCTACGTAGCATGGGAAAAACACATATAAGGAGAGATAATGGTGCTGCACACCCCGGATAATATAATATTAGGTTCCCCCCCAAAGGGTTTTTTTAGCAGCCAAGTGAGTAAGTAATAGATACATTTAGAAAAATAGGTTCTTTATTAAAAGTTAGTAGCATACAATGTTTCCATAATAATTAAAATATGATCTCTAAAGGGGGCATACCCAAAAGTGTAAAGGATGCAAACACAGAATTGCACAAAATGTTATGTACACTTCTCTGTTTGCCTCCTTTGCACTTTTGGGTATGCCCCCTTTAGAGCTCATATTTTAATTATTATGGAAACATTGTAAGCTAATAACTTTTAATAAAGAACGTATTTTGCTAAATTTATCTATTACTCACTTGGCTGCTAAAAAACACCTTTGGGGGGAACCTTCCCATACTATATAGTGCTACGTATAGTAGCTGGAGCAGAGTGAGAATCCTGGATTCTCACTCTGCTCCAGCTACTATAAAGCATAAATGAAAAGCTTTGTTCTAGTTTCCTAGCAGTCCTTATACGAAGATGTCATAGATCTTCATATTACAAGAGACAAATGGGTTGTACAGCTCACTAGTATTTATTAAGGTAGAACTATAGATTTTGTGTTGACTGGTCCTGTGAGTAATGAATACTACTGAGAAAAACTACTTATATGTTTTGTCACATTTTATTTTTTTCTTTTTGATTCAGGGTGGTAGCATCTTTACCATCATAACTAGGACAGAAAGCACCAAACTTCAGACTCTGGGAATCTGCCCTGAGGTGAGAGAGCTACTGGGTGCTATGATAATACCGCTTATATGTTCAGGCTGTCCTTATTGCATATAGCATGAATAAAAACAAGAGTAAAGTTGGTTCTAGAAGAAAGAAAGTACATTTTTCTTACAAATGTTATGTCAAAATAATAATAGTTATGCCAAAGTGAAGAGAACAATGGAAGACAGACAAGAAATGGAAGAGGGCAGGGATGGGCATCCAAAGGTGACTATAAATGGAGCTGCATATGTTATAAACAAGCAGGCATTTTCTAGAAGGGATACAGTAGTTGTGGATAAAAGCCACACAAAGATTATGCAACAATAATATTTAAAAAATACATTTTCAGAAAATAGGTAGATTATTCCATTATTTTACATGTATCAGACTTTCTACATTTGAAACATAAGCACTATTTTTGAAAAAATGTTATTTGTTTCAATCAGTTGCCCCATCCTCATGAAGTGCTTTAGAGCATTTTGGTTAGTGACTAATGGTTTATTTTCAGTCTTGAGATAACGTTATTGGCTGCTCTTAGGTATTATTCCAGAGATGTCAGGTTCATTAAATGCATCATGCACCTTTTTCTACATGTCAAAGGTCTTAAGTTAAAATACAATATTGCATTTACTTGCCCGAGCATTGTGCTTGTGCAGTATACGCAAAAGTTATCCAGATTACTTGACATCTTTGTTGTGACCCAGAGTTTAAGAATAGGAGTGAACATTTTTTATTTATTTTTTAAAATGTGTAAGATGTATATTTACACACACTCAATACTTATTTATTTTTATATATATTTTTTACTATTTTTATTTTCTTAATAGGAAGTCTGGAACTGATCAGTGGTAGTCAGGATCCTCTAATAGCAATCAGCCAGCAATACCTCACTATAGCAAAGATCTACTGCTGCAGCAGCTCTGCCTGATCCTCTTTACTAACAGTAATGCCATGATGCACTACACCCCCAATGTAAACACAATGCAGAAGTGCTTACATTCTCTTCTACAACATGCTCCTAAGGTGCAATATGTAGAAGTATTAGAAGCCCTGGAGCTGATCATTTTCATCAGTTTTAAAACGGTGCTGGGACAAAGCAACTTTCCTTGTGCCATTTTAAAACAGCACCTGGAACTCAATTGGCTAAGAAGAGATGTGGCAAGAAGATAGAGCCCCTTCCACCCACGCAGCATACACATGTCAAACCTATCCTCCTTACATTACATAAATCGATCCTATCCTACATGGAGGAGGAAGTGATACAATTGTGGGGTTACCTCTTTCCCGACTTGAAAAACACACATTTTGGTAGAAATATGAAGTTGTCTGATTTTCTGTATAATGAAATCCCCAATGAGAGTTCCCACTTGAGCAAAACAGCAAATACTACACCTAGGGTCTGTGCACGCAACAACATGCACGGCAATGCACCTTAAGTCGTTCTGAATTGCACCCCAACTCATTCTCTGACACTCAGCATCACAATAATATATGTTACAGTTTGCTGCCAAGAAATAATGCATGCGCAAAAGAATTTGACAGCGCACTGCACCACAACACACATCACTGTGTTGCCACAGGTTATGCTAAACTGCAATACACGTCTGTCAGAAGGTGTGTTGGTGTGCCAATTAGAAACAACTACATTGCACCAGCGTACTTAGCACCACATACATAGGGTAGACATGCTTCTGCTCAATTCTCAATTCTGAGCTTTGCTGAGGTCTTTGATAGGCCAGGCAGCCTTTAACTAGGTGCCCCTTCCCCTGTGTTTTCTGTATGTACTTGCCTTGCTTCTCATTTGAAGTGGATGTAAAGGCTGAAGGTTTTTTACCTTCATGCATTTTATGCATGAAAGTAAAAAACCTTCTGTGTACTGCCCACCTTAATACTCACCTGTGCCCCCTCTTGATCCAGCAATGTGCATGGGAGCCTCGGCTGTCCTGGGTCTCTCTCTCATCTTTGGCTAAGACATAGCAGCGGGAGCCATTGGCTCCCACTGCTGTGAATCACTGCCAGTGAGTCATTGAGGAGAGAGCTGGGTGGTGGGGCCAAGCTGTGGCTCTATGTGTCTTATGGATACATAGAGCGGGGCTTGGGAGCAAGCACACACTAGTGCCCCCATAGACAACCAGCTTGCTATTGGGGGCACTAGTCAAGGGGGAGGAGCCTTAAGCACCCTGGCAGGGGACCCAAGAAGAAGAGGATATTTTTAATATTCAAACCAAACTCACTTATCCATCAATGTCCCCATGCTTTATTTTATCGAGAAAAAATTTTGAAAAATCCCCATTCCCCCCTCCCTCTAGCATTTCTAGCTGCGGCATACAAATTACAAAAAGGTAATGTCATTTGAGAGAGTTTAGACCTGCTTTAACTAAGTGTTAACTCTAAAGTCAGATAGCGTTTAGTGGTGCACAGTCACTAGTTTGTATGCATGGTTACCATGCTCCATAGTTCTCTGATTTACTGTCACCCATACATCTACCCCCACCAATATAGCTTTTGAAGACAAACTTGCGATGACTCTGTAGCCCCTACATATATCTGTCTTTCTTTTTTATGAGTCCCACCTCTTCTTCCCACTTCACTTCACATTCATGATTGTTTGCAAAAAAAAGGTACATAAAGTACATAGGTAGTGTAAAGGTTTATTATTAAAATTTTAGATGGGGTAAAATGTTTGGCAGAAAAATGTAACAGTGCTATTAGGTTCAAAGATCAAGGATTGTCTAGCTTTTGACTTTCTACAAAGATATTAATTTACTGTGTAAAATCCTACATTTGTCTACATTACCATTCTTCTACTGTATTTTACAGTTTGGGACTTCTTTACTAGATATGGATTTGTCACTTGACTGGTAAGGGGTTTGTGGTTGAGGATAGGACTTTTCAGGATGAAACCATTGCAGCAGGGGTGTCCAACCTTTTGACCTCCCTGGGCCACATTGGAAGAAGAGGAATTGTCTTGGGCCACAAACAATAAGGACAGCAGAAAAAGTTGGGCAGATCACAAGTTAACGATCACTGATATAGATAATGTAGTTAATGTACCTATCTGAGTAATAAAAATTCATTTTCTTAAATTTTTTTTTTTTACAAAAGTAAAAGAGAGCAACATAAAACTAGTGTGATAATTGACACTGTTTTTGATAAACTAACTCAATAAATGCTCAAGGTGCTCATCAGATATGTTGGTTCTAATTTAGCCCTTTGTGTGCTTCATCCTTCAAAATGGTTGCTCACAAATATAGGTGCTGCTGAAAATTGATGACATGAATATGGCATGATTGTGAAGAGCGAGAGATTTTTCTTTGGGAAAATAAAACTTATGAAAGTTCAGTAAAGAAACACTCAAATTTTTCTTCGGTACAAATTGGTTGCCAATGTAAATGCATTTTTACAAAAAAAAATCAACATTTTTAAATACGTTAACAATTTTGTGTTGGGCCGCAGGTTGGACATCCTGATTTGCAGCTTTTGAAGGGAAACTGTAATGATTTGGATTCCATTTCGTTTTTAAAAATAGTTTATACATTTCTAAACGTATGTTTGTTTTTACAAATACAGTACATGACCAAGGATTTCCAGAGTACTAAGGATTTAATTTAGAAAAAGACAGCGCTATTAAAGGAAAATATAATGTATTACAGTGCAATGTTTGTTTAAATTATTAATATCCCTCCTAAAACAATATCTATCAATGTGCAAATAAATGGCAACAGTGCAAATCAATATTTTCAAAAAGTGCAAAAATATACTGCAAATTACATATCTTAGCAAGAATAAAAAAATAAAATAAAACAGTATACTGTATATATCTGTGCAAAAAATCATGCTAGAAATCAGTAAATCAACACATATAACTCTTTAATGAATTGACGTCACCACGCACGCTGTGATCACCCTCGCGGCTTTGGTTTTTTGGCCGGAGGCGATACATGATCTTATTGAAGCCTATATACTTGTGTCAGTGGAGACACAGAAAAATGTAATTGTTTATGCTGTTTTTTTTCATGCTATGAGAGCCTCTTCTCTCTTTCCTCTTTTGCTTACAAGCTAATAACTGATATGGAATACTTTCCCTGAGTGATCTCTGGATGGAAGCTGTAGACTGCCATTTTTATATTGGTGTGCGCTTGTTGCTGGTTTATAATCTTACCAGCATTGGGCTCTGGTGAGTTTACCTAGTGCTCATGGTGGTGGAGAGCACTTTTTGGTGAATAGTAGAAAAATTTAAGAAGAGCACATTTATGGTGGATATCATGCGATACACATGAACTTTGCATGAATTTGCATTAGACATTTATACGTGTTGATTTACTGATTTCTAGCACAATTTTTGCAGAGATATATATACTGTTTAATTTTTTTGATTTTTGCTAAGATATGTAATTTGCAGTTTATTTTTGCACTGCACTCAGCATTTTTTGAAAATATTGATTTGCACTTTTGGCATTTGTTTGCACATTGATATATGTTGTTTTAGGAGGGGGGAGATTTAAGCACACATTGTACTGTAGTACATTCTATTTCCCTTTAATAGCGCTGTCTTTTTAAAAATTAAAGTACTCTGGAAATCCTTGGTCATGTACTGTCTTTGTAAAAACAACATGGAACTCAAATAATTACAGCTTCCCTTTAAAAGGTGCAACTCAGGGATGTCTGACCTGTGGCCCAACACAAAATCGTAAACATACCAAAAAATTTTGATTTTTGTTTGTAAAAATGCATTTACACTTGACAAACACATGTGGCCGAAGAAAAAGATGAGAGTGTCTCTTTACTAGACTTTTATAAGTTTTACCGTATAAAGAAAAATCTCCCAATCTTCACAATCATGCCTTATTCATGCCATGTACATATATTTGTGCGCAACTATTTTCAAGGCTGAAGCACACAAAGGGCAAAATTAGAACCAAAATATCTGATGAGCACCTCCTTTAATAGCACTGTCTTTATAGAAATGAACATCCTTTTTTGATATATACTGTATGTCATTTGAATAGCTGCTGTTCCCCTTTTTTGGTTGAAATCTAGAAACTGTGGCGCAGTTCAAATATTCTCTTTACTATGGATTTAAGTTGAATTCCAGCTTTACTTTTAGTCTTCCTCATTTGTACAGCCTACTCCCCTCATAAGAAATTCATGCTTTTGCACACTGTGACCTTCTCACAGTGTGTATTAAAAGTTGTTCTATTCCCATTAGCGTTTGGCACAGCATCATCCAGATCCTCCTACTCAACACGGCTGTCAGGCCAGTTGATTTTATTGGACTGTACTGCAGTAATGTAGGTCATTACAACCCTTTGTTGGATGTTGCCTACAAGAAGTATTCTGCACCCAAATGCTCACCCCTTTAGATTTGTACAAGGCCCTACCAACCCTTCTGATGGACCACTGCTACTCCTAGAGTTTCATCAATGTTGTCAGTGGGTCTAAAATATGGTATATTTCTAAAACACCACTACGTGCATAATATAAATAATTTATTAGGTTGTCTGGGAGTAACTGGGCAAATGGGCAAATTATACAATATTATTTTTTTCTCTTCTATAAATTAAATGCTTTCCCTATCTGTCTAATGTATTTTTCAGAGTAAGTCCGTAGTTGATGCCAGGTGTGTCACTGCTGATGACTGCAAAAGTGGAGACATGCATGTACTGGGCCATGGTAAGTGGCCAAAAACGTGGTCATTTTTTATCTTTACAGCCTGAAGTGAAATGATTAACAAGACCTCTATATATGGGAATTGTAGGCAGTGAGCTTGTGAATTTGAGAATGGGAATGAATCATTATGCCCAGCAGCAATGGATTAGTCTTCCCTATGAGAACTCCAACAGTTTCTTGTAAAAATTTGTTATCTAAAAGCTCTTCTCCTCTATTCAGTTATTAGAAATACTTGGTATAATTAATCATTAATGAGCCTTAAATACAAGTAAGAACAATTTTCTTTTTACTGCCTAATGTGTATGTTAAAGTGCCTGAAAAAAGTGGTTGCCATTCTATTTACTTGATAAGATTAGTCAGTAATTCACTGTTATCAGCCATGACATTTTAACTAGGATACTTGAATTATATGCAGTAAATGTTTAAAAGCTATGAAAGTGTATCTATGCTCAGTCTATGCACAAAAAGATATTGACATATTTTTAACAGTAAAAGAGATTTAAATCAAGCTCTCATTAACCTCTGTAGCTGCATGTACTGTGAAGTAGTTCATCCTCAAACATCACAAAAGAGACTCTAAAATCAGGTTTCAGTCAGTTTCTTATAAGGGCTCATGCATTCTGGTACAGTGGGATATACACCAAAAAAAAAACAGTCATATATCTTTTTCCTCCGGTGTCACAGATATTGCGTACAGCTGTCTTTACAAATCAATGACAGGATGCGGCTGTGTGCCTATGAACACAGACTCAAGCATATACATATATACAGGTGGGGATCTACGCCTCCAGACGCAGACTGTGTTCAGGGCCGTATGTCTGTACATCCCATGTGCATGAGCCCATATCAACAGTACCTACTGTTTGTTTATTAGAAAGGCTGGCAGGCTGACAAGACTCTTCTGCTTAAGGAAGCAAGGGGAGATTTTAAATTTAAAGCATCTTTTAAATACTTTGAGAATGAAGTGCTCCACAGTGCCTGCTGCTGCAAGGCTGTGGTCGTTGAGGGCTTGTTTTAAAGCACCTTTTCTCATGATTAAGAACATTTTAACACTTTAATGCTCATAGTCTATGCCTAGGTGCACTAAACTATTCTCATATACAAAAATCATGGCATGAGAACCACATAGGACCCATAATAGTCTTAAGATACGAGGCACAGAAATGTGAATGAAATTGTAATGAAGGACAAATAGAAGCTGGGAAGTGTGTGAGTGAGAATCACAGGCAGGAGAAAAAAAGAAAGCAGAAAATCATTTTAGATGAAGAAACACGTCAAACATTTATCCCAAACAAGCAATAGTAAAACGAATCAGTCATAGTCAATACAAATTGTTTAGAGAGTGATGACTAGCTATTGGTGTTTCAAGGTCTATCAATCCAGCCCTATAGGATTTCCTATGTAAAACTGATCCCACTGATTGCAGCTTTGTCCTTTGGTAGGTATACAGACTGGACGTTGTGTAAATTCTACTCGTGGATCATTGAAGACCTGTGAAATCTTTTCATGGTGTCCACTAGAGGATGAAACTGTGACCAGGTTAGTGATAATTCCTAATTCATTGTTAAACCACCACTTTATGAGTGGAGAAACTACAACCAAAATGTACCTTGCATGATTGTGACGGACAGCATTGCATACCATGCATGATCATAACAGATTGAGATGTCAGAAACAATAACTATGCCACATATGATTGCCTAGACACTGAATGAAGAAACTATAGCTTTAAATTTATGCAATGATGCACTGATGAAAACAAAAAAGATATGAAAAGTAGTGATATTGATTCTTTTAGTTTCGATTATAGGAGGTAAAGTATATCTTAACCCAAAACCAAAAATGTAATATATTGTAGCCTGGTCCTTGGTGTGATGGCTTATTCCGCTTTATTTTCATCTGGTAATCCTGAAAAGAACACACTTCCTGTCTTTGGGTGGCTACATCATTCCTTAACTGTATCTATGAAGGGAGCCAAAAGTGTCACCCTAGGAGGCTGTCCTCGACTAGACGCATGACCATATCTCTTAATTTCCATTACATGGGGACAGGGCAGTTGATAGTTTACAGAAGATGCTCAATCAGTCTTTTCCAGCCAGCAAAAGATTGGGAGCATGTTCTCTATTTTTTGGTCAGGAAAAGTTCCTATCCGAAAATGCAATCGTCTGTATGCAATTCGGACACGCAAAAAATTACGCATGCTCGGAAACAATTCAACGCATGCTCGGAAGCATTGAACTTAATTTTCTCGGCTCGTCATAGTGTTGTACGCCACCGCGTTATTGACGGTCGAAAGTTCAGAGAACTTTTGTGTGACCGTGTGTATGCAAGGCAAGCTTTAGCAGAATTCTGTCAGAAAAACCATCTAAGTTTTTTCTGACGGAAATTCCGATCGTGTGTACGCGGCATTAGACTGTAAACTGCAGTACATTGCATTTTTGTTCTTGAGTTTAGGTAACTTTTCAACCCAAAGAAAGAATGTAGGGCACCATTTATAACAACAAATGCAACCAAGTTGTTGATGTGGGAATGTTTTTTCTTTTTTGTGCATGTGTTCACACTGGGGCTACCTGTCAGGTGACTTAGCCGCCTGACAAGTCATGCTCCATACAGTGCAATGGAACCGTTCTAATGGGAGCAACTCAAGGCACTCCGACTTAGAAAAAGGTTCCTGTACTACTTGGGGGAGACTTTGGAGGGGCTTGCATTGACTTCTATTAAAGAAGTAGTTTGCAAGCCACACTGAGGTCGCGCTGTGCGGGGTGGCTTCAGAGTCGGACGACCACAGTGTGAAGCGGAACGAACAAGTACTACTTCTTTACATCTTTGAAAAAGGTATCATATGTTACATTCTAGTCAACATGGACATTGAACTTTAGTTGTAATTCATCCTAAGGTTGGCCATTGTTGAGGAGATAATGAGGTGGTGGGGCATTCGGTCTGTAGGTAAATATCCCAACTGGGCATAGAAGTTGTTTCTATATATAGGCAGCTAGTGTACCATGACCGTAAACCTGATCCATGGAGTATTGTTTGCAAATAAATAGAGAAGAGAGTTCTGTATAGTTTATTAGTTGTAGTTCTTAAAAAATAACTATTTTTTTAGGGGTAAAAAGGCCCCCTTCACCGGGGCTATATTGTAATCTATTACAGCCCTCATTAAGGGGTGGGCAGGAATATAGCTACATAGTTAGACTGGTTAAAAAAAGTCCATCTAGTTCAACCAATAAAAAGGAAAAAAAGACATTTTACAATCCTATATACACAATCCCATACCCACAGTGGATCCAAAGGAGGGCAAAAAAAGACCAGGAAAGCATGATCCAATTGGCTCCAGCAGGGGAAAAATTCCTTCCTGATCCCCCAAGAGGCAATCGTATATTCCCTGGATCAAATTTACCTATAAATGTTAGTATTTAGTTATATTATGTACATTTAGGAAAGAATCCAGGCCTTTTTAAAGCAATCTACTGAGCTGGACAGAACCACCTCTTGAGGGAGCCTAGTCCACATTTTCACAGCAAGAAGCCTTTCCATATTCGGAGATTAAATCTCTTTTCCTCCAGATGTAATGTGATAACCTTCTAAAATAACTAAGACCGTTCATAGTATGAATCATTAACCACTACTCTCTGAATATGGTCTTTTAGACAGTTTTCTATCCATTTACAAACTGATTTTTCCAGGCCTGTAGACTTTACCTAACACATTAGCCGTGTGTGGGGAACTGTGTCAAAACACTTTTGCAAAGTCCAAGTATATTACGCCCACAGCCACTCCTTTGTCTAAGGTTTTACTTACCTCCTCATAAAAAGAAATCAGATTTGTCTGACAACTTCTGTCTTTCATGAATCCATGCTGTCTGTTGCTTAACCACTTGACAACTGGGCACTTAAACCCCCTTCCTAACCAGACCAATTTTCAGCTTTCAGTGTCTCACACTTTTAATGACAATTACTCAGTGATGCAACACTGTACCCATATGAAATGTTTGTCCTTTTTTTCACACAAATAGAGCTTTCTTTTGGTGGCATTTAATCACCACTGGGTTTTTTATTTTTTGAGCTATAAATGAAAAAAGACTAAAAATTCTGAATTTTTTCTTTGTTTCTGTTATAACATTTTGCAAATTAAGAATTTTTCTTCATAAATTTTGGCCAAATTTTATACTGCTACATATCTTTGGTAAAAATAATCCAAATCGGTGTATATTATTTGGTCTTTATGAAAGTTATAGCGTCTACAAACTATGGTGCCAATCACTGAAAATTGATCACACCTGAAGTACTGACGGCCTATCTCATTTCTTCAGACCCTAGCAAGCCAGGACAGTACAAATACCCCCCAAATGACCCCTTTTTGGAAAGTAGACATTCCAAGGTATTTATAAAGATGCATAGTGAGTTTTTTGAAGTTGTCATTTTTTCCCACAATTCTTTGCAAAATCAAGATTTTTTTTCTTTTTTTTTTCACAAAAGTGTCATATTATCAGGTTATTTCTCACACACAGCATATGCACACCACAAGTTACACCCCAAAATACATTCTACTACTCCTCCTGAGTATGGCGATACCACATGTGTGAGACTTTTACACAGCATGACCACATACAGAGGCCCAACATTGAGGGAGCGCCATCAGGCGTTCTTGGAGCATAAATTACACATCTAATTTCTTGACTACCTCTTACACTTTTGAAGGCCCTGGAGCACCAGGACAATGGAAATGCCCCAAAAATTAACCCATTTTGGAAAGAAAACAACCTAACGTAGAATATATGAGGCATATTGAGTATTTTGAACATGTCATTTTTTTCTACAAGTTTTTGGAAAATGTGGAAAGAAAATGAAAACACTTTTTTATTTTACACAAAGTTGTCAATTTATACAATATTTCTAACACATAGCATGTACATGGCAAAAATTACACCCCGAAATAGATTCTCCTACTCCTCCTGAGTACGGTGATACCACATGTGTGAGACTTTTACACAGCCTGGCACATAGAAAGGTCCAACATGCAGGGAGCACCATCAGGTGTTCTAGGGGCATAAATGTCAAATCTAATTTGACTACCTATTACACTTTGAGACACTGTAGTGGCATGGATGTGAACTGATGTGGCATGGATAAGCTGTGGATGGGGATGGCTAAGCATGGTTGAGCCATGAATGTGGATGGCTGGGTATGACTGAGTATGGATGGGATGGTTGGGCATGGCTGAGTATAGCTCGGTGGGTATGGCTGAGTATGGATGGATGGATGGATTAGTATTGCTGAGTATGACTGAGTATAGGTGGCTGAGCATGGATGGATGGATGAGTATTGCTGAGGATGGATGAGTATTGCTGAGTACTTCTGTGAGCATGGATGGATAAGTTCTTCTGTGAGCATGGATGGGGTGGATGGCTGGATTGGGCACAGAGCAACGCTGTGGGCACTACAAATCCAGCCCACAGCGCTGCAGCACTTGATCTCTCCCCTCGCACTGTACCAATAGGTACTGGGAGGGGAGAGAGGAACCAGATGTGACGATGGTTTGTTTGGAAGTGATCGCTCCTTCATTTGACGGAGCGATCATGTGGTAAACGGCCACTGTCAGCGGCCATTTACCGTGATCCATGATTCGGACCCGGTGATCACGGATGTTCCCGGGTGCGTGCCCCAGGGGGCGCACAGGAGCAGGATTCTGGGAGGGCGTCCTTAGACGTCCTCCCAGAATAAGCCAACCGTGCTGCAGCCGTCTTTCGGCTATGGTTAAAATATTTTTTTCCAGCAAGATCTCATCTAAGTGGTCTTTTATTAAAACTCCAGTATCTTCTCAACTATAGAAGCTAAACTAACAGGTCTATAGTTACTTGGTAAAGACTTTGATAATTTTTTAAATATAGGCACCACATTGGTCTTACGCCAATCCAGTGGTACTATCCCAGTCATTAACCACTTGGCGTCCGCGCTATAGCCGAATCACGGCTCCTGAATTTCCGGGAGGCCGTCATATGACGTCCTCCCCTTTGCACGCTCCCTGCGCGCACCCTGCAGGGCGCGCACGGCACGTGCTGTGATCACCGATCCCGGCCCCTTACCACGTGATCCGCTGTCAACCAATAACAGCAGATCACATGATGTAAATAAAAGCTCGGTAATCGTTTTTTTTTCTCCTCATGCTGACACGCGCGAGTAGAAAAAAATGCTGATCACCGGCTTATGTGCAAGGGACATCGGTCCTAAAGAGGAAGAGGCAATTCTGCCTCATCTGTGTCCACCAGTACCCTCTGCCAGTGCCACCTGCCATTGCCACCTGCCATGAGTGCCACCTATCAATGCCCACAAGTGCCACCTATCAATGCCCACCAGTGGTGCCAATCAGTGCCCCCTAGCAGTGCTGCCTATCAGTGTAACCAACCAGTGCCCATTATTACCACCCATCAGTGCCCATCACTGCCACCCATCAGTGCTCATCACTGCCACCTATCGGTCCCCATCAGTGCCGCCTCATGAGCGGACATCAATGAAGAAGAAAAATTACCTGTTTGCAAAGTTTTATAATAAAATATAAAAAAATATTTAAAAAAAAAAAATTTGGTCTTTTAAATTTTTTTAACAAAAAATAAAAACCGCAGAGGTGATCAAATACCACCAAAAGAAAGTTCTATTCATGGGAAAAAATTATAAAAATTTCATTTGGGTACAGTGTTGTATGACTGCGCAATTGTCATTCAAAGTGCATCAGCGATGAAAGCTGAAAATTGGTCTGGACAGGAGGGGGGTTTAAGTCCCCAGTAAGCAAGTGGTTAAAGAGTCCCTAAAAATGATAAACAATGGCTTTGAAATGACAGAGCTCTTTTTTTTTAGGCTCCGTGGGTGCAAGCCATCTGGTCCAGGTGCTTTGTTCACCTTTATGCTGTCTAAATATTTCTGCACCATATCAATTTTGAGCCATTGTGGATCATTTGGGGCTGTGTCAATACCACCCCCATTATGGACATGAGCTCCCCCATGCTCCTTTATATACACAGAGGTGAAGAAGGTATTTAAAAAATGTGCCTTCTCTTTGTCCCCAGTCACCCACTCTAGATTATTTTGTAAAGAGCCTACATCCTCAGACCTGACCTTTTTACTAATTTGACATTTTTTTGTAGGGTTTGTCCTACTATCTTTTGCTATGTTTCAATGGTTTGAATTTTTGTTAGTGAAAAGTGTCCTTCGCGTTTGTTGCCTTGATTTCCTTTTTACATATTCTGTTATATTCTTTGTAACATTTAAATGATGATCGTATTCCTTCATTTTTATATTTTTTAAAAGCTATTTTCTTATTATTTATAGCTTTTCTAACTTTGGCCATGAGCCGCATAGGTTTTATTTTTAGCCTTTTAAACTTATATGGGAATATATTTTGCAGTGTGTTCACATAGCATCTGTAACGAAACGTCACACACTCTGCTTGAGGGCTTTCGTCATATACCACTTCCTCACAGTCTGAATATAGATATCAGATATTTCAACCGTTCACAAGCACAAAACAAGACAATACTTGTTAAGTTGCTGAACATGGACTCTTTTATTAGAACCAAAATACAAGTCTTAAATACAGTAAAAGAGGAGGTTCCTCCCTCCTGCTCATATTACTCTAACAATACACCTGTAACCAGAAACAGAATTAACAAGAGCTAATTAACTAATCCCTTAAAGCAGCCAATGTGAATCCATGCCCTCCTGAGCATTGTTATGATTAATAAGGATTTCACTACAGGTCAGACTTGTTGTCACCGAGCTTCACACAGTAGATTATACATTATCATAAACATCAACACAGAACTCCTTCATACAATAGCAATGTTAATTAGCACAAACAACAATGGGTGAAATACTCTTAGAAGCTGTGGCAAGCCACACTAGACTCATTTACATTAAAGAAGACAACAGACAGGTGGCTGGAGTTGATGACATTAGCATCTAACAGTATGTGTCCCAACAGTATGAATCAGTTACTATTTCTAATATGGCATATACAGGGTTCCCAGAGTCTGTGTGTCTTGGGGGACATGGATCTGAATCTAAAGTAACACCACCTCAAGGGTCCCCAGGCATACAGCTCACAAAGAGCACCGTTCCCCCAAATGCCAGGGCCCATAATCGGTAGGCAAGAGGCTAGCATTCAGTCCCCTCTGTCCCGGGTGAGTCTGCCACAGCATCTTCTTGAAGAATTCCCATTTCTGTTCTGTGTTCATTGATGCCAATATTCCGTCCCAGTCTAAAACTTGGAGAGCAGCACCTGGAAATTGTGCTCTCTTAAAGTTAAGTGTTTTTATCTTTCCAGTATGTGTCTGTTACTCACAGCTAACATTAAATGAAATCATGCTACGGTCACTGCTACCCAGATTTTCTTTTATATGAACATTAGTAATACGCTCTGCATGGTATAAGATTACCGGGTCCAGCAGAGCATCATTCCTAGTCGGGGCCTCTATGAATTGGACCATAAAATTGTCTTGTAGTAGGTTTATACATTTTTGCCCTTTAACTGTTTCTGCAGTACCATCACTCACGTCAATTTCCGGGTAGTTAAAATCCCCCATTATTATCACTGTCCCAGCCCTTGCAGCCCTTTCTATCTGTGCACGGAGCTGAGTCTTTACCTCCTCATTAACCGCTTGCCGACCGGCTCACGCCAATATACGTCGACAGAAGGGCATGTACAGGCATATTAACGTACCTGTACGTTGCCCTTTAAGAAGCGGATTGCGAGAGCGCCCGTCGCAAGCTCTGTGAGTGTGATCACGGATCCCGCTAACTCGATGTCTGCGGGGATACCCGCGTTCGTCTCGCGGAGAGGGAGAACGGGGAAATGCTGATGTAAACAAGCATTTCCCCATTCTGCCTAGTGACACTGATACTGATCATCGCACCCTGTAATCGGGAGCGGTGATCAGTGTCGTGTCACATATAGCCCATCCTCCCACAGTTAGAATCACTCCCTAGGACACACTTAACCCCTACAGCGCCCCCTAGTGGTTAACCCCTTCACTGCCAGTCACAATTACACAGTAATCAATGCATTTTTAATCGCACTGATCGCTGTATAAATGTGAAAATAGGGACAAAAGTGTCCGATCTGTCTGCCATAATATCGTAGTCACGATAAAAATCGCTGATCGCCGCCATTACTAGTAAAAAAAAAAAATTATTAATAAAAATGCCATAAAATTAACCCCTATTTTGTAGACGCTATAACTTTTGTGCAAACCATTCAATAAACGCTTTTTGCGATTTTTTTTTACCAAAAATATGTAGAAGAATACGTATCGGCCTAAACTGAGGACAAAAATTTTTTTTTATATATTTTTTTGGCGATATTTTTTTAAAGCAAAAAGTAAAAAAAAAAGCTTTTTTTTTAAAAATTGTCGCAATTTTTTTGTTTATAGCGCAAAAAATAAAAACCGCAGAGGTGATCAAATACCACCAAAAGAAAGCTCTATCTGTGGGGAAAAAAAGACATCAGTTTTGTTTGTGAGCCACGTCGCAGGACCGCACAATTGTCAGTTAAAATGACACAGTGCCGAATCACAAAAAGTGCTCTGGTCTTTTGCCAGCCAAATGGTCTGGGGCTGAAGTGGTTAAAGTGATTGTAAAGGTTCATTTAAAAAAAATTAAAAAATAACAAACATCTTATACTTACCTGCTCTGCGCATGTTTTGCACAGAGCGGTCCAATCCTCCTCTTCTGGTGTCTCCCGGCAGCACTCCTGGCTCCTCCTCTTCATCGAGTGCCCCCATAGAGAACCTCTGGGGGGCACTCGTGCGGGCGCGCTCCTGAGTCCTGCTGCTGCCTCCATTGACACAGACAGAAGGACTCGGCCCTGCCCCCCCCCCAGCTCCTGTGACACTAGATTTGATTGACAGCAGCGGGAACCAATGGCTCTTGCTGCTATCAGTCTATTCAATGAGAACCAGGGACAACGGCTGGAGCTACTGTGCTCGTTTCCGTCGCTAGAACGATTAGGCTAAGGTAAGAAAAATAGGGGCTCTGGGGGGGCAGCTGCAGTACAGAAGGTTTTTTACCTTAATGACAAACTCCAATGATTACCTTTGTAGTACGCACACCCATGTGCAGTTCCACCTATAATGCCTCGAAAAAGAGGGGGGGGGAGAGGTTGGGACTTTAAATGAGGTGCGCATGATGCAGCCCAATCACACTCACAGAGGTGCAAACATATGTATGTTTATTAAGGACCAATGATCAACATGGCATAAAAACGCATTGCAAATATTAGACATAAAATAATCGCATATAAACAATAAATCTATGTATATACAACCATGGGACATGGGTAGGTACAATTATGCATCTTAATCCCCCAAGCAAGATAAAAGTCATGTGAAGTAAAAAACATCTGAAATGCATCCGGCTCCTGAAGAGTGGATTGAAGTCCATGAAACGCAGCGTCGGGCCTACCCTTGATGCATCAAACACACATTGACCAATTTTCAGATGTTTTTTACTTCACATGACTTTTATCTTGCTTGGGGGATTAAGATGCATAATTGTACCTACCCATGTCCCATGATTGTATATACATAGATTTATTGTTTATATGCGATTATTTTATGTCTAATGTTTGCAATGCGTTTTTATGTCATGGTGATCATTAGTCCTTAATAAACATACATATGTTTGCACCTCTGTGAGTGTGATTGGGCTGCATCATGCGCACCTCATTTAAAGTCCCAACCTCCCCCCCTCTTTTTCATGATATTAAGGATGGGGGCGCAAACTTTCCCTTGCGTCCCAATTAAAGTCCTAAGTTCGCTTCCCCCCCCCCCCCCCATTGCTTGCACCTATAATGCCTTAGCCTCATCACACTCTCCAACAACTAGATCCTCATTCACACTCACTTTGAGATCACTTGTCACATAGAGACAGACACCACCACCCTTCCTTTTTACTCTGGCTCTCCGAAAGAGAGCATAGCCAGGAATATTAATAGCCCAGTCATGTGGAGAGTGAAGCCAAGATTCAGCAATACCAATTAAACCCTAGTTCTTTTTGTGCACCAGAGCTTCCAACTCACCTATTTTGCTTAGCAGACTTCTGGCATTGGTGAACAAACACTTTTATTCATTGTCACATTTTGCACATTTTTTATTTTAGTACAAATAATACCATTTCCAATGGTTGTAACATGGGAAACTCATTATGATCTGCCATGGCACTCCCCCTGTCTTTCACCATTCTACCCACCAATAGGGACTGACCCCTGTCTGACCTGTTTGCCCCATTATAATCTAATTCACCCTCCCCCCTCAATCCAAGTTTAAATACTGCTCCAGCTTTCTCATAAACCTCTCCACCAGCACAGCAGACCCCCTTCCATTTAGGTACAAACTATCTTTGAAATGAATAGTCAGCCTAGTGCTCTAGAAACCTAAATCCTTCCTTCTTACACCAGGTCTTTAGCCATGCATTCAGTTCTCTAATCTCCCCTTGCACATGGCACAGGCAATATTTCAGAGAATGTCACCTTGGAGGTCCTTCCCTTCAACTTGCAGCCTAGTTCTTTAAATTGATTCTTAAGGATCTTAAGCTGGTTATGTTATCTTCTCTATTTATTTGAAAATTGTTAGGCACAGAGATATTTGCCTTTCTTTAAATGCACCGCCCTTAATTTTGCAAACTGGAAGATAGCACTTGCATGCAATGTACCCCTACTCATTCAGAGGGGAGGGCATCTGGAGTCCCCTTGTTAAAGGGGGCTTCCAGATTCCGATAAGCCCCCTGCCCGCAGATCACCACCACCCAGGTTTGTTGGGAAGAGGACCTTGTCCCCATCAAAATGGGGACAAGGTGCTTTGGGGTGGGGGGGCAGAGTCTCCCTTGCCCAAAGCACCCCCCCATGTTGAGGGTATGTGCCTGTATGGTTTAGAAGGGGGGGGCTCGCTCATCCTTCCACTTTCCTAACCTGTCGGGCTGCATGCTCAGGTAAGGGTCTGGCATGTTGCAGTGTATAATTCAGGAGGGGGGGCACTCGCTTGTCCCCCCCCTTTCCTGGCCTGCATGGCTGCATGCTCGGATAAGTGTCTCTTATGGATTTTGGGGGGACCCCACGCCATCTTTTTTTAATTTTGGCGTGGGGTTTCCCTTAAAATCCATACCAGGCCCTTCTGACAGACTTGACTAGAGGAGAGCCGATCAGCTGCTCTCCTGACAGGGGGGGTCTGCTGATTGATTATCAGCGCAGCCCCCCTGAGGATGCCCACACAGGACCACCAGGGATGCCACCAGGACCACCAGAGATGCCCACTACTGATGACCACCAGGTATGCCACCCATGGCCACCAGGGATGCCAATCAATGCCCATCACTAATGCCTGCCAGTGCCAGTGTATTAGTGATGCCCATCAGTGCCATCTATCAGTGGCCATCAGTGCCACCTATCAGTGCCCATCTGTACCCATCAGTGCCACCTATCAGTGCCCAACAGTGCCGCCTATTAGTACCACCCATAGGTACCCATCAGTGCAGCCTTTCAGTGCCCATCAGTGTTGCCTATCAGTGCCCATCAGTGCCACCTATGAGTGCCCATCAGTGCCGCCTATCAATGCCCATCAGTGCTGCATATCAGTGCCACCTATCAGTGCCCATCAGTGCCACCTATCAGTGCCCATCAGTGCTGCATATTAGTGCCCATCATCAGTGCCACCTCAATGGTGCCACCCTATCAGTGCCACCTCATCAGTGCCCATCAATGCTGCCTTACCAGTGCCTTGTCATTGCAGCCTCATCAGTGCCCATCAGTGAAGGAGAAAACTCACTTATTTACAAAATGTTATAACAGAAACAAAGAAAAACTTTTTTTTTTACATTTTTAGTCTTTTTTTATTTGCTTAGCAAAAAATAAAAACCCCAGAGGTGATCAAATGGAACTGCAGTCTGCTCACATAATTTGTAATAAAAACATCTTTGCTGTTCTGAAGCTTCCCTCCAACCACTTTGCATATTATTTTTTATATACTGTGATTCTGTACTTGCCAAATATGCTGCAGAAATCTCCCTTCACTGAGTCTGGCTGCACCCATTTTAACTGTGGGCAGTTGAAGCTTCTGCCTGTTCACTTCCTGGATTCATACAGAGGCACAGCTCCACCTCTGCAGCCCTGCAGCTCTCACTGGCCCTGTTATGACTCATCCCCCTTCCCTTCCTAGCAAACTCTCACAAGAGTGAGCTAGAGATCTGTGCATGATGTCATAAGCCTAGGCTTTTTACCAGGCAAGAAACAGGAAGTGGGCTGTATAAGGTATTTACTGGCAGAAAAAAAATGTTTTACTATCCAAAGCTAAAAAAAACAAGGGCAGAAGATTTAATAGATGGAAAGTTGAAAAAATAACTGAAGGTCCGCTTTAAGAAGCAAAATATTAACTAGCAAATAACATTTGAACACTGAACGAGAATATCATAGAACAGGTATTAATTCTTCTTTAAAGTGTATCATCATCCTAACAAAAATGTCTCTTATTTGCTCTATTTTGGTCTTCTAAATATACAGTTGAAAGTGTTTTGTTATGTTATGTTTGATAGGTGTAAAAATACCTGTTGATTTTGCCAGATATCTTGTGAGCTAATGACGTCATGTGCTGTCTGCCTGTGTACAAGCAGGAGTTATGGAGATGAAGAGGGAGGAGATGAGGACAGGCCTGTGTTCTTTGTAATTCATCAGAAATGAAGTAGGGAGGGCTGACACTGCATGGTTAGGAATTCAGAGCTGTGTTGTCATGTCAAAATAAAGGTAGGAGCATACTACAAGGGTTCTTCAAAAAGATTCTGCACTTTTTTAAACTAAGTTATATATATATAAAAGTGCAGAAACTTTTTGAGGACCCCTTGCATATTTCTGGTACATCAATGGTTATTTTTCATTACTTGCAGAGTGTTTTTTTTTTATTACTATGCAGAAAATCTAATGCCCCGTACACACGGTCGGACTTTGTTTGGACATTCCGACAACAAAATCCTAGGATTTTTTCCGACGGATGTTGGCTCAAACTTGTCTTGCATACACACGGTCACACAAAGTTGTCGGAAAATCTGATCGTTCTAAACGCAGTAACGTAAAACACGTACGTCGGGACTATAAACGGGGCAGTGGCCAATAGCTTTCATCCCTTTATTTATTCTGAGCATGCGTGGCACTTTGTGCGTCGGATTTGTGTACACACGATCGGAATTTCCGACAACGGATTTTGTTGTCGGAAAATTTTATATCCTGCTCTCAAACTTTGTGGGTTGGAAAATCCGATGGAAAATGTGTGATGGAGCCTACACACGGTCGGAATTTCCGAAAACAAGGTCCTATCACACATATTCCGTCGGAAAATCCAACCGTGTGTACGTGGCATTAGAAGATGGAATCAACCTCAGCTGTTTTATTTAATGAAAAGTAATGGAGCAAACCACTAAGTGCAATAATCTATAGTGAACCAATCAAAATTCATGAAGATGACTGTAATTAGCTGCCGTGGGCATTGCACTTAGGGAGCTTGGGTTTTTGTACTATTTTATTGTTATTACAGAATAATATATGCTACTTAACAGCTTAAAAAGAGAATGTAGATTTTAATATATTTTTCAGTTTGCTATAGTTATAGTAGATTCGTATTGCTTATGTAGAACTTGCAGTAGCTGAAGTAACTGACATTTCCCAAAGGATCAACATTAACACATCCAGAAAACAGAATCTTCTTTTCCCAGAAAGCTTATTAACACTACTGGATATTTGTATCACACTGTCAAGCTACACATGACTTTCTTACATTCTCCACAACTCTTATCTCCTCTGTTATGACTACATTTTCAGTTGATCCTATGCTGTGTATGTTTTATGTGCCCTAAATAAATAATTGTGCATTCTATATACCAGTAATAGGTAATACATGTACCATAAACAGTTCTCCTGACAGTTTGGTGTGGGTCGAACCTTGACAAAAAGTCCTGATAAAACTTGGGGTTCCTTAGTGGGTGTTACCTTTCCCTAGGCCATTTGCAACACTAATAAATGTACTCATAAAGAAAGGATGACAAGAGAGCAGCACAGTCCTATTTCTCATAGTTGTCTGAGTATTACTGTGGAGAGAGGTGGAGTTCAGGGCCAGTTTATCAGGGAGAAAAAAAAATCATGATTATACTCCTAGAGATGACAGATAGCCACTTAGTATAGGCTTTCCCTGGAGCCCCATAGTTACATAGTTACATAGTCAGTAAGGTTGAAAAAAGACACCAGTCCATTCAGTTCAACCTGTGATGTGTGTGCGTATGCGTGTGTTTATGTCAACAGTACATCGTATGTTGTGATCGTTAAGATGATCGTTAAGTTGCTCACCTAATAATTTTTTGAAACTATCGAGCTCCAAATTAGTTTTTTTATTCCCAGTAATATATTTATCTTTTTCTCTTTTTTTCCTACCCCATTTACACTTTACGCATCTCACCCTTCCATTTCTACTTGTACCTTTACCTGCTCTCTCCTCTTCTTCTTCATGGGTTTCCCCACCAACTTTACTTAAATGGTCCTGGGGTCCAGTCCAGAAACCCCATCAAGATATACATGAAGACATGCTTATCGATTATCACATCATAACAGTGACTTGCCCCCTCCGGTCCTTACCTCCTGCTGTCTAGTTGGACTATTTGGGGGTGTTCTCGGAAGAGGTGATCCAGCCGCCAAGATAGCCTTACCAGAGCTCAGGAATCCCCAAGGAAATACTCCCCGACTGATGACCAATTAACCCATAGGTGTCAAACACATGGCCCGCGGGCCGAATCTGGCCCTCCAGGCCATTTTATGTGGCCCTCACACCTCTCCTGCAGCTGTAGGAGAGCTCCAGGCCTCCTCTGGTCCTCCTCCAGACCCCTACTTTCTGCTTTCAAGCAATGCATCCAGCTTCTTAGATATTAGGGAGATATAGGGATTATCCAGATATTAGGGAGAGTAGGGGACTCAAGTTCTGATGGTGGGGTGGCTCTTGACATCTAATGTAAGGGGAGGGGATGCGCTGGACATCTAATCTTACAGATACAACCGGCCCTTTTCAGGACAATCATAATGCTAATGCGTCCGACGATCAAATTGAGTTTGACACCCCTGAATTAACCCCTCCTTGGTTTTTATACTCTGCAATTGTTTGTACTACTGTGAGGCTCTAGATAATATTATTTATAATACATACAGTATATATAATTTTATATATACAGTTTATGTGTAATATTATATACACAGAGATCTTTCTAATATTGTATCTTATTACTGGCATATATATATATATATATATTTTTTTTTTTACTGTAAATACAACTATATGTACTTGTCAAAGAAACCATTTTATGCATTTGTATTTGATCTATCTTTTTTATTCAGAGAATTTTTTGGTGTCTTTATTTCTAGTGAATCTCTGCAAGAGTTTGTCCCAAACTTTACCATCTTAATCAAGAACAACATCCATTTCCCTCAGTTCAGATTCTCCAAGTAAGATTATTTAATCAATAATTCTTAAGCTCACCTCCTGCCTGTACAAATTCTTGTCCAAAAACACTTGTACATATTATGTGTGTTATTTAGAGTGCTATGTGAGGTGTATTCCAAAGCACTTAATAAGAATTACAGAATCTGATTGTTACTGAGCACCAGGCAGTAAGTTTACAATTTGCTTAGTGGCTCTTAATGGTAAAGCATTGCTATAAATGATAGCTGCCAAAATTCAAAGTACAAATCAAATGATTAGCAACCCACTTGTAATAGATGGATGCTTCATCATGGCCCCAGGGTAAAAACTACGAACAGAGAAGACAGGGTCCTAGGTTTGTCTGCCGGGGCATGCCATGGCCACTAATGTCTTCAAGATCAAAGTACTATGAGTGGTCTGCCTGAATTATATTAACAAATAAAAGTTGCAAACATGCTTGAAAATACAGTTTACATCTTAACTCCTTACCTATCAAGTAAACTAATTTTGCATTATTGTCCTAATCTAATATTGTTATGTGTTAACTCACCTGTAAATTATAGTGCCAGCAAATCTTACACAGCACAATAAGGTTACCACCGCAATAATAGTTACCATTGCAGCAAAAAAGCAGTATAACTCTAGCGAAAAATGTTTTTTTCTAGTTTTAGGTAAAGGGGGAAAGGGTTAAAGCCTCTATCGGGGTAGAGGGAAAACCTTGCTTTAGTGACAACTGTCATAGATGGGGTTTTCTCTTATTTCAAAGAGATTACCAATTACATATTTTTGTGTTAAGTAATGGTGCATTGTATAGGTGAATTCTAATCCTCCTAGTAGGGACATTACTAGGATGATTATACTACATTCAAGGAATAAAAAAAAAAGGATTGATTGGAATTACACTTTACAGTAGGCATACATAACAATGCTCCTTAGCTGATAAAGAATATAATAATCATCTAATACAGAGGAAAGAATGTAATAATCATTTAATACAGAGGAAAGTCATGGTCTCGCAGAAGCCAGTGCTCTGTTCATTTGCTCTCCAATGCTGGAATATGATAACTAATAATTGAGCAAAATTACCCTCTGCACAATTAACCACTTACTGTATATAGTACACAAAATAACTTACTGTGAGCTGCCCCTTGCACTGTTATGTGTTCCTACACCACCAAGCTAAGGTTAATATATAAATAGTGCCATGCAGTAATACATATATTCCCAACAGGAAAATCCCAAAAAAGAAAATGCTAAAAAAAAAATGTATATAACCCGCGTGCTGGAATTTTTTTATACCAAGCAACCTCAATATAAACACAAATAATAACTAATGCCGTGTACACACGGCCGGACTTTTCGACCAAACTTGTCCGACGGAACAAATCCATCGGACAATTCGACCGCGTGTGGGCTTCATTGGACCTGAAACGGATCTTTTCCTGTTGAAAATGTGACGGACTTTAGATTTAGAACACGTTTCGAATCATTCCGACGGACTCAAGTCCGGGCGAAAAATCAGTTAGTCTGTATGCTAGTCCGACGGACGAAAACCGATGCTAGGGCAGCTATTGGCTACTGGCTATGAACTTCCTTATTCTAGTCTGGTTGTACGTCATCACGGTCGAATCCGTCGGACTTTGGTGTGATTGTGTGTAGAAAAGTCCGATTCGACGGAAATTAGTCGAAAAGTCAGTTGAAAAGTCAGACGTGATTCAGTCCGTCGAAAGTCCGGTCGTGTGTACACAGCATAACTATCCAATTCATGCACAAAAGATCACAGTGTATATCAGTGTTTATAGCATGGAACAGTTTTCTGCCCTTGTGGAAGTCACATGATGAGTGATGAAACACATATGACGTCATCATGCATACCCAGAAGTGTGGTATTTTAAGGCCGTAAGTTGCCGATCGGAAGTTCTCTTAAGTGAGCAATGCTCTTTTAATATGCCATAATACTATGGTGTACTAGGACTGTGCACTTTTTTGAAATTTTGTGTATTTTCTATTTTTAAATAGAATTTTGTGATTTTAAATGGAAAGCACAATGATCGTTCTATTTTTTTGAGCTATACCCTGGAGATCGTGGCGGGGAGGAGAATATTTATTATAACAGACCAGAGGGAGCATATATGAAGGAGACACAGAAATAAGTTTGGAGTTATCACAGAGGTGTATGACCCCTTAAAAGGGAAGGTGCAGTGTGACCTATTTCTCCATATAGGTCAATGCTTTCAGGTGAGAGTGTGAAGTCATTGGCGGTGAAGCATGTGGAATTCACAATATTGGAATTATTCACTGGTACTTTGAGTGTAGATTTAGAACTGTCATATGTTGTGAACAGTAAGGTGGGACTGCTACACATTGTGGATATTTTGCTGTTTATGAATTGAAGTGTTATTCATTTTTGTGCATATTGAATTTGTAAGATAAAAAATTTCCAGCATGCAGGTTATTTAGAAAATTATTTTTATGCATTCGGGGACTGTTACACGCTGTGAACACAATACACTAATATATACTGGGATTTTTTTGTGCATGAATTATATGGTAAGTTATTTGTATATATGCTGAAGTTGCTTTGTAAAACATTTCCAGCATGCAGATTATATATAATGCCAGAATATGAAGGGATTACAGTGTATGACCAGTGTAAGACCAGTGGTTGCCATTGGTCCTACAATGTGTATGACAACATTAGCTACAAGGGCAGTAACAAGATGGGTTGGAGAAGAAGAGCAGCTACATGTTACTGGTGGTCACAACTAGAAGAAGTGGGACCCAGAGTTATTAAAGTGTTTGTAAGGGCTGAAGGTTTTTTACATTCTATGCATGAAGGTAAAAAAAAAATCATCAATGTTCAGCATCTCCCCCAGCCCCGTAAAACTTACCTGAGCCCGATCTTCCTCTATCGATGCGCACGAGAGCCATTGACTCCCACTGCCGCAATCACAGCCAGTGAGCCAATGATGAGAGAAGAGGGGTGGGGCCAAGCCATAGCTCTATGTGTGAATGGACATGCAGAGCCACGGCCCGGAAGCCCCATTGCAAGCTGCTTGCTCTGGGGGCACTTTGCAGGAGGGAGGGGCCAGGAGTGCCGATGGGGGACCTGAGAAGAGGAGGATCAAACCTGCTTTGTGCAAAACCACTGCACAGAGCTGGTAAGTATAAAAAGTTTGCTATTTTTTAAATATAAAATTATTTTAATACCACTTTAAAGTGGTTGTAACCCTAAAGAAAAAACATGCTCCTGTCCCTTTAAGGCATGAGATATAGAACAGTGCTTTTGCCATGTCAATTGTCCCTTTCTATGTTGTGCAATACCTGGTTGTTCCTGTGTCCCCCTGTGTGTACTGACCACACTTATCATGGCGGCTGATTCCTGATAGTGTGGTTCAGATTACGTGCCTCCGTAACATCTATTGTATTCTTTTGCCCTCTCTGTTTCAGAAGCATATTAAGTACAGTGTGTATATATATTTTTAATTATAAATCTAAATACCTTCTTTGCCCCCAGCGCTGCTGTGTGGTCACATGTCCTCCCTCTGCTAGCTTGCATAAGTCAGAGGGGAATCCCAGCCCCTCCCACTCCTTAGACTGAGAAGGAGAGCAGAGAGAGGACATGTGACCACACAGCAGAACTGGGCAAAGAAGGTATTTAGCTTTATAATTAACAAAAAAAAAAACACGCTGTATTTAATATGTTCTGAAGAGGGGGGCATTGGTATTGTATTTATTTATGTTTAGAGTTAGGCTTTAAGGTTTAAATCCTTGTATGTGCATCTAACAGTGCATAAAAAGCTAATCTGTTTTTAGTGACAGATTTTCTAATATGTTAATTGTCTTTTAAATGTCGTAGTTTATGGACTAAAGACACAAACTGAAACTCTCTTGATAATGTTGGAATTTAATGGACAGTAAAGACATGAGTTGAAGCATAAAGCTTGAATACTAATAAGCATTATGATATCCAGTTCTATTTTGTTGTGTTATTAGTTGGGCTATGAAGTTACTCACTCATGCCGTCTTCTCTTCTTCCCTACAGGGGAAACATTGAAGGCGACAACGCTCTAAAGAACTGTACTTACCACCCTACACAATCTCCTTCCTGTCCAATATTCACCATGGGTTTTATTGTGGGGGAAGCTGGTGTCAATTTCACTGAAATAGCACATAAGGTCAGATATCATTTTACAGAACACTTTTGTACCATATCAAAATGAATATGTGTAATTAATGACCAATTCCTGTATTTATAATATAATATGAATCCCCAAATAATGACAAAGCTTTTTTTTTTGCATATACTTTATATTAAAATTTTCTTTTTT
The DNA here is from genome assembly GCA_037952925.1 of Lithobates clamitans. Taxonomy (NCBI): domain Eukaryota; kingdom Metazoa; phylum Chordata; class Amphibia; order Anura; family Ranidae; genus Lithobates; species Lithobates clamitans. The sequence goes on from JBBGZY010001065.1 coordinate 2,144,777, forward strand.
CACCTTAAAGTAGAACTATAGGCACAACTTCTGTGTCCCATTGCAGAGATTTCCCTTCACTTGCTGTCTAATAACCAAACAGGAAGTGAAAGGAAATTCCTGAAAATTAAGGAAATGACCCCCAGGTCCCCAGAACTATCATCATTGCAGGATTTTCCCTCTATTAGTTTTCTAGGGACAGCCCAAAATGTGGGTTTTCTTTTACTTTCAATGATAATGGTAAACAGGACAAATAGAGAGGGTGAATCTCATTATTGGAGGTACAGACAGCAATAAAAAATGACAGGGGTTCTAATCCATCTCCACTCTGTCCAAAATAATAAAAAAAAAGTTTTGCCTTCAGTTAAACTTTAACCACTTCACGCGAAACAACATAACTGTACGTTGTTTTGAGCAAGTGGCTGTACTGGGGTGAAGCCTGCAGCTGCAGGCTTTACCCCGGTGTCGTTTTTTAGAGCTGGCGGTCAGCTTTCTGATGATAACAACCGATGCGGCTCAGCAGCTGGTCACCTTCTGCCGCTCGGCCTGGGGCTCCCGTCCCACCAGAAGATCAGAGTGACCAGCTGGTATATCTGCCGGCTGGACAGAGTCCTGAAGAAAACCACAATTGGCTTTAACCGGTCTCCGATATAGTAACCTGGGAGCAACGTCACTTCCGGTTTACTCGTCTGACGATTTTAGCATTTTGAATACTTTTAAGTGCAAAGGGGAGATTTGGGGTCTTTTAGACCTCAGATCCCTCCAAATAGACTACCTGTCACTGCTTATTACTGTCACAAAGGATGTTTACATTCCTTGTGACAGCAATAAAAGTGATCAGATTTTTTTTTTTGTAAAGAGACAGTGTAAAAAATAAATAAATAAATAAGAAAAAATAAAATAATGTAAAGCGCCCCCGTCCTCGATTGCTCGCGCACCAAAGACAACGCTCACGTAAGTCGTGCCCGCAAATGTAAACAGTGTTCAAATCACACATGTGAGGTATCGCCATGATCGTCAGAGCAAACGCAAAAGACCTCCTCTGTAACGCTAAACTGGTAACTGTTAAAATTTTTTAAAGCTTCGCCTATGGAGATTTTTAAGTACTGTAGTTTGTCGCAATTGTACCCGGAACATCTATTTACTCGGAGTAACATCATCTTTCACAATATACAAAAAAATTGGGCTAACTTTACTGTTTATTTTTTTTTAATTCAGTGAAGTGTATTTTTTTTTTTTTTAAATAGCGTTTGAAAGACAACTGCGCAAATACTGTGTGACATAAAATATTGCAATGACCGCCATTTTATTCTCCAGAGTGTTTGCTAAAAATATATATATATATATATATATATATATATATATATATATATATGATGTTTGAGGGTTCTAAGTAATTTTCTAGCAAAAAATACTGATTTTAATTGGTAAACAACAAGTGTCAAAAATAGGCTTGGTCCAGAAGTGGTTAATGTTCATTTCCAACTTACATGAAGTTTAGATAAAGACCTGTTGTTGATCTCTAAAGCAAGCTATAGACAGTTTAAATCTCAGCAGATTCAGCAGGGACCGGCCGGGATTTGAACCATGCATGGGCAGGCTGACTGTACTCAAATTAGTCGATCAAACAGCAAAGGTACAACCAGCCTGTTGGATTTTACATGCGATTATTGCTAGTGGCTATTATAGTCCCAGGCAGTAAACACTGTGTTCTCCCAGCAAGGACAGCTCCCCCCTGCCGGGAGAACACAATGGCTTCGCAGGAGGGATTTACCTATCAATACAGTCAGTGGTTGCAGGAAGGAAAATCGTTCAGTCTATGGCCAGCTTAAACCTGGCTATGAGCCCCATTTAACATAACTTTTTTTCCTTATAAAGACTTTTTGTGCCAGTGATGTAGCTGAATTTTCAAGGATAAGATAGAAACGCTTCCACAATGCTGTCTCGACTTTTCACAATTATTCACATTGATAGTACCTTTCATTAATGCATGCATAGCCAAACCTTTTTTATTTCTACTTTTAGATAAAGTAGAGAAATGTTTAATCCCTATCAGGTTATAGAGGTTTGTTTAGACCTACTTAGGGTGGTGGGGGATAGAGGGTAAGGAATCTTTGTGGAAAATGTTCTTACCCAAATGACTAAAGTCGGTCATACACAAGTTTTTGTATGAAGATTCTCATCAGTACATTCAATGACTTGACAAATGTAGTTTGAAAGTGCTTAAAAAATGTTTGCTTTTAGGCTGGGTTCACACTATTGCAAATTGGATGTGGGTTTCCCTGCATCCAATTTGCATGTCAGGAGATTGTGACTGGCTCTCTTTGAAGCCGGTTCACATATCTCCACAGCAGCCCAAAATTCAGGTGGAAATTGAACCTGAAACGGTGAACAGGGACGCACAGGACCCCTGCTGTGAGCCGCACCATGCTGTGGTGTGAACCCAGCCTTAATATACGATTTTGCAGTGAATGAACTGAAAAACCACATTCTCTGTTAGAACTTTGTCTGATGAAGAAAAACTTTCTATCTTGTTCCTTCAAATTTTCTTATCACTGTGGTCAAAAACAAATGTCAATTTGACCTCACTAATGATTAGAAAATCAAACTAACGTTCTTAAAATGAAGAATTTTTTTTAGTCAAAGAAGGTGTTTAATAAGGACAAACCAATTACAGTTCCAGAGGAACCATTATGCATATGCAATCAATGTCAAAACAGTATCAAAAAGCACACCGTTTACACCATTCCATGGTACAGACACAAATTGCCATGATGGGTAACAGAGTGCCAAGCCTTCTGAGGGATGTACCACCTTTCACAATCTATGAAGAGGAGCATTTACCCAGGTCATTCAAGCATCGACACATGAAAATGGCTAGTTAAAGAATTCTGCTGGTTACTAAGTCTAGAGAACTAAGACCTGGTGTATCGAGCCAAGGCACCCATATTTTTTCAAATTGATCAAACATCGCATCCCTGTGTCTATCAAGCCCATCAATACACGGAGACAAAAGCTTGTACATCCAAAACACCCAACACTCAAACATAATCAAAATAATTTGATATACAGTACATAGTTCAGTGTAGTGAGGAATGCAAAGAGCTGTACACTGGGGGAACGAAACAACCTCTCAATAAACAATTAACTCGACATAGGAGGACAAGTATCAACAGTTTTCCTACACCTTAAGAAAAATGGACATACTTTTAAGGACATTAAGGTGCACATTTTACACAGGAAGGACAACTGGTTCACAAGACGCATACAAAATGCCAGCTACAGTACATCGATTTGGACAAACCATCTTTAAAGAGGTATTAAACCTAAAACTAAAAGTGTAATATATAGCAACCAATTATTAGATGTAGTGGCTGCATTAGATTTCTTTTTTTCTTCTTCGGATGAAAATAGAAGAAAGAGCCTAAAAAAAGGAAAAAATATAGCCATCATATCTAAGAATTGGTAAACTGCAATATAATAAATGTTTGCTTTTGGGTTTAATACTGCTTTAAGCAGGGGTGGGAGCCTTGTAAGCCATTTGTGTTTCACATAAAACACTGTTTTAACATCTCTACCCCAGCATTTTGACAGCAACTCATGCCTTTAGCCATGTATATCAAAGGAATAACACCTGTGAAGGGTGGAAACCTATTTCTGATGCCAGGGATGGAATTATGTAACTAGAACAGGGTTCCACAATCTTCACACCTCACATTTTGTTTTTGGGCATCTTCCTTTTCATGTTAGGTGGATGTGATAGACCCAACCAGGACAGGGGCTTTTGGAGGGGACTGCAGGGTAGCCTCTTGCCTACTGACTATGGGCCCTGGCATTTGAGGGAGCTACAAGTGTTTAGGAAGATGTCCTGTTATATAATGCAAGAGGATATTATTACATTTAACAGTCAAGGAAGCCATAATGGTCACTGCCATTTTTAAACTCAGTGAGCAGATGTATGTGAAAAGGAAGCTGGTAAATGAGATTTGGACAGCCCTGGGTGTCTTCTTGAATCCTGTTGCCAGACAGTCTGAGCTGGGCTGAGGTCTCCTGCTATAGTCCGTTTATTAAAGTGTTACGTGTTTATTGTTAAATATGTCTCTCCCATTGTGTGCCTCCTAGGTGTGCATTCCCATTGTTAATTGAGTTACCTATTGTTTCTGTCTGCCTGCTTATTTCTTGGAGAGGTGATTAATATTGTGTTCACTTTACCATGTTATCGAACGGTGGGATGGTTATGTGTTTATGCTTATGATAATGTGTTTATGTTTATGATAATGTGTAATGTACTTTGTATATCCAGGGTTGTGGGCTGGGTGCCGAATGGTCTAGGCATCTAGGTTTGTTTAAGTGACTAGTTGTTAATTAATTCACATTAATTATATCACTGTCAGCTATTAGGTGCTAGATGTGGATTAGCATTATGTGTATGTTGGCTGTTCCTTAACTATGTTAATTATATTCCTGTTTACAGTTAGTATTGTTAGCTTATGTGATCAAACTCTTATCTGATCTTGCATGGTATATATTCTGTGTGAATTAACAATAAAGTTAGTTTGAGTTCCAGTATGCACATTAACTAGTGTTGTCTAGTATCTTGGGTGCAATATTCAGCTATAATACCTGGTTGCAGACTGGAGGAAGCGTTTTCTTGACAGAGGTACCCAGGCTGGGTGCTGGACGTTCCATCACAGTGGATTAGGTGTCAATGCTACCTTTGTGGATATAAATGCAGGGATATTTTCCTAATACTCATTAGAATAGAGAAAGTGGCTTAGATACAGCTACGAAAACAACTTCAACATTAAAGAACAATTCCAGTTGAATGTGACCAACTACTTCTAGCTATACCAATATGGCTTTAATTAGTACATTTCTCCATATATGTACTTGCCGTTTTTGATAAATGTTTTGACAACAGCCTTCTTGCCCTTTAGCATTTGAGTTTCTTTGAGAGGGGTTACCCAAAAAGGTGTACCCCTTCCAAAGAGTCTGTGCCTAGTGTTGAGCACTACCAATGCCTCGAAAAGATGGTGATGGCAAAAGGGTGTTGGGGGGTGACCCTTGGATGACCTACCTACCTGCTTAACTCAGGGCCGGATCTAGCCTGTCTGATGTGGGGGTGCAGTAAAAAATGTCAGGGGGGCAGATGATGGGAGGTCAGCAGGGTAGTGTATAGGGGGTCAACAGGGCAGAGGATAAGGTCAACAGTTTGTATGGCAGTGTACAGAGGCTATTAGTTTGCAGGGCAGTGTACAGGGGGCAGGGATCAGAAGGGCATTGTAGGGGTCAGCAGGGCGGAGGACAGGGATCAGCAGTAAGTGAGGCAGAGTTCAGAGGTTAGTAGTAGGCGAGGCAGAGTTTAGGGATCATTAGAAAGTGATGCAGAGGATAGATTTTCCCATCAATTTAAAGGATGTTTGGTGATGATGACATCATTTTTCAGGATGTAATCTGATGTAGATTTTTGTTTTAGAACTGCAAAGTACATGGTGATTCCATATTATTTTCCTCAGAATTGAGTGATTCCATATTTTTCCGCTTGATCTGCAAAAACAGTTGCAACTGACCACAGTTTTCTTTATTATTTTATTTTTTTAAGTGTTTCTTTGTCAGGGCTGGTGTTAGGTACCTGGTAGGAGAGCCTGACTTTGTAGGAGAAGACCTCTCATACAACGCTGGTTCAGGAGCCACTGGAGTAGGGACAGTGGTCTCCTGAGCGCAGTGGGGTAGGAGTGCCTGTTGAGCTGAGTCTCTGATGCTGAAGAGGTGAGAGATCCCGCAGGGATGGCTGGACTGCAGATCAGGTGAGACTGGAAGCAGCAGACTGGAACACTTGAATGTGCAGAGGTCTCTGGAGCTGAAGCTGAAGGTGCAACAGCAAGGACAACAGGAACAAGCAGGGTCAGACGATCCGGGTCAGCGAGGGTATGAGGCAGGCAAGGTACAGCAGGCAGAGGCAGAGTCGGTAGGCAGGCAGAGTTTGGCAACGGTATCAGGCAGGTAGCATAAGAATAGTCAGACAGGCCGGGTCGGATTGGAGCAGGACGGATGGTCAAACAAGCCGGGTCAGATAGGTAGCAAACAATCAGATAACAAATACTAGAATCACGAAGCTGAGACGAAGCAGCAATGTGTCAAGGCACAGGGGGGCTTTTAAGTGTACTTTGGCGCCAAACTGGCGCTATCGTGAACGCGCGCACGCCCGTCCGCGCCCACGTGCACACGCGCGCGCGCCCAAGCACCGCGAACCCGCGCGCGCCCTAGCGCCGCGCCGATGCCCGGGAACAACAGGTATTTGCTGAGCAGCGCGCAACGGCGCGCGCCGGCGCATAGGCGTACGCCGACGCCCCGGTTCGGTGCCAATGGTGCCCTGACATTGCCCCCCCCCAAGGGGCAACCTCCGGGTGCCCAAAAGCCTTTTCTTCTCCGGATGACTAGAAAAATAGGCTTGCACTAAACGCCTGGCATGCACATTACAATCTGGTTCCCAAGAATTATTTTCTGGGCCGTAGCCCCTCCACTTAATTAGGAACTGGATCTGACCTTGTCTTTTCCTGCAATCAAGGATAGCCTCGACCTCAAATTCCTCGTTGCCATCAACCACAATGGGTTCAGGAGGTCTAGTTCCTCTACCGGGGAAGGGATCAGGTACAGCAGGCTTGAGCAATGACACATGAAACACGGGATGTATTTTGAGAGAGTCAGGTAAAGTCAGTTCATACGAAACTTCATTGATTTTTCTTTTGACCGGAAACGGTCCCATAAATCTAGGTGCCAACTTCTTAGAGGGACATGCTAGTTTAATGTTACTTGTAGATAGCCATACCTGATCACCAAGCTGAAGCTTCAACTCCCCTCTTCTCTTCCGGTCAAAGATCCTCTTGCTGTCCGCCTGAGCCTTGGATACTGCTTCCTGCAACATCTGGTTGTTATGGTTGATGAAGTCTACCGTACTCTGTACTGCCGGGACTGAGGACTCTGGAAGGAAATCAGGTAAAAAGGTTAGATGGAACCCATAATTGGCAAAAAAGGGGGATTGACCGGTGGCTGAGTGTTTGGCATTGTTGTAGGCAAATTCTGCCAGCGGCAGCAAGGATACCCAATCGTCCTGTGAAAAAGAGGTAAAACATCTGATGTACTGCTCAAGAGTCTGATTGGTCCTCTCTGTCTGACCGTTGGTCTGAGGGTGATAGGCCGAAGACAGAGCCAGTTTGATTTTTGAAGATTCACACAGAGCTCTCCAAAAACGTGAGGTAAATTGTACCCCCCTGTCAGAGGTTATGTTTACAGGAATTCCGTGGAGTCTAATGATTTCCTTAATGAAAATGTGAGCTGTTTCCATAGCTGACGGAGTTCCCTTTAATGGAAGAAAGTGGGCCATCTTGGTAAAACGGTCTACTATCACGAAAATAGCAGAACACCCTTCTGAACATGGGAGCACCACAATAAAGTCCATGGATATCATCTTCCAGGGCCTATCGGGTACTGGCAAGGGTTTTAACAGACCCCAAGCTCTACTCCTGGATGTCTTATTCTGGGTACAGATAGGGCAAGATTTGACATATCTCTCACAAAAGTCCTTCAAATTGGGCCACCAGAAAGTACGCTGTACCAATTCCAGAGTTTTACGAACCCCAAAGTGACCTGCCAGTGGATGATCGTGAAGGAGTGCCAAGACCTTGACCCGAACCTCCTCAGGAACAAAAATTTGGCTACCTTTCCAGAACAGTCCGTCCTTGCTACTTAGGGTAAGGCCTGAGGGTCTGGTTGCTCCAGAAGATGCTTCCTTAATCTGAGAAAGAAGATCAGCTTGGATGAGCAAAAAATTGTTTGCAGGTAAAATGGTATCTGGAGCAGATAAATCCTTTGGGTTGTCATGCATTCGTGATAATGCGTCTGGTTTGACATTTCTTGAACCCGGCCGATACGTAATGTGGAAGGAAAAGCGTGAGAAAAACAGCGCCCAACGGGCTTGACGGGGTTTTAACCTTTTAGCGGATCGCAAATATTCTAAATTCTTGTGATCAGTATAAATAAGCACTGGATGCACAGCCCCCTCCAACAGGTACCTCCACTCCTCTAATGCAGTCTTGATGGCGAGAAGCTCCCGATCACCGACATCATAGTTTCTCTCCGCAGGGGAGAGTTTTCGGGAGAAGAATCCTACGGGATGCATAACATCCTTACTGCCCTTTCATTGCGAGAGTATCGCACCGACCGCTATCTCAGAAGCGTCCACTTCTAGAATGAATGGCAAGGATGGTTCAGGGTGACTAAGAATAGGTGCTGAAGTAAAAAGTCTCTTAAGGTTCACAAAAGCCTCTTGGGCTAGGTGATTCCAGGAGAAACGGGTATTCTGCTTGGTCAGTTGTGTGATTGGTGCGATTATAGCAGAGAACCCCTTGATGAACTTTCTGTAAAAGTTTGCGAACCCGATGAATCGCTGAACCCCTTTTTTGTCCAGGGGTACCGGCCAGTCCAGAACGGCAGAAACCTTTTGTGGGTCCATCTTGATGCCAGTCGATGAGATAATCAAGCCCAGGAATTGGATGCTCTGTTTCTCGAATTCGCATTTTTCCGCCTTTGCATACAGCCTGTGTAAGCGGAGACGACCCAATACTTGACAAACATGTTTCCGATGGAGATCTAGGGATTCCGAAAAGATCAAAATATCGTCTAGATATGCGATCACAAACAGGTCTAAAAAGTCTCTAAGCACATCATTAATTAGGTGTTGAAAGGTTGCAGGGGCATTACAGAGTCCAAAAGGCATGACTAAATATTCATAATGCCCGAATCGAGTCCGAAAAGCTGTTTTCCACTCATGCCCAGCCCGAATGCGGATCAGATTGTAGGCCCCTCTTAGATCAAGCTTAGAAAAAATGACAGCAGTCCTTAATTTCTGGAATAGTTCGGGTATCAAGGGTAGGGGATACCGATTTTTAACCGTGATCTTATTCAATTCCCGGTAGTCAATACACGGGCGGAGAGATTTGTCCTTCTTGGTAACAAAGAATATTCCCGCTCCTGCTGGAGAAGTAGAATGACGAATAAATCCTTTGGCTAAGTTTTCATCAATGTATGCTTTCAACACTTCTTGTTCCTTTTCGGATAGGGGAAAGATGCGTCCAAAGGGAATTTCGGATCCTGGCAGCAACTCGATGGGGCAATCGTAGGGACGATGAGGTGGAAGAGAATCTGCCCCCTTTTTGCTGAAGACATCCATGTAGTCATGATAGTGTTTGGGAATGGCTTGACGATTTGTCTGGTCGGAGTCCACACAAAGCAGGGTAGCTTGGGGATCCGAGTCTTTCGCCAGACAGTGTTCCTGACAGTAGGATGACAGAAATTTTATTTCTCCAGATGCCCAATGGATGTGTGGATTGTGGGCCTGAAGCCAGGGAATGCCCAGGATAATGGGAAACATAGGGGAGGAGATGGCGTCAAGGGTCAGCAGTTCTTTGTGTTGAGAAGAAGTCGTAGCGGGTAATGGCAGGGTTTCTTGTGTCACTTGTCCGGATCTGATACGGGAGCCATCAGCAAGGAAGACAGAGAGTCCATGGGCTTTAGTCTGTAAAGGGATGTTGTGCAGGTTGGCAAAACTTAAGTCTATAAAGCAGCTGCATGCCCCGGAGTCAATAATTGCGTTGACTTGGAGTGTCTTTTCTTGAAGCTGTAATGAGAGAGGAATGGCAAGATGGGTAGAATTTGTGGATAAAGCAGAGAGACTGGTAGGTATAGGAGATGAACACTTACTCATTCTGATTGGGCAATTATGGACATAATGCCCGGTTCCTCCACAGTAGAGACACAGATTCAATTGTCGACGTCGGGCACGTTCTTCGGGGGTCAGGGCAGGTCGCATCAGACCTAGCTGCATTGGTTCGGAGGTATCTAATGTGGTATTGACTGGAGGTGGACTTGGCACAGGTAAGTAGTGGGATGCAGGAATCGGGGCACGTGGTGTCATCCAGGTCGGGCGGTTAGGTTGAACTGCTCGTTCAGATCGGCGTTCTCGGAGGCGACGATCGATCTGAATGGTTAGGGTGATCAAGGCCTCCAAGGTGTTTGGAATACCAACTCGAGCCAGTTCATCTTTTAGATTTTCAGACAGTCCAATGCGGAATTGATGACGCAGAGCCGCGTCGTTCCACTGGGTATCCGCGCTCCAACGTCTAAATTCAGCAACATAGTCCTCCGCAGGTTTGCGGCCTTGTTGGAGCGCGAGCAGAGCAAATTCAGCTGTGGCAGTCAGTTGAGGATCCTCATACAATTGTGCCATGGCTTCGAAGAAGGCAGATAAGGATTGGGTTGGAGCCGAGTCCCCTTCAAGTAAACGGTGTGCCCAGGTCTGTGGTTCCCCTTGGAGGGGGGAAATGACAAATCCAACTTTAGTGGCTTCCAATGAAAAGGTTCTGGGCTGTAAGGCAAAAAAGAGCTGGCAGGCATTGCGAAAACCTCGAAACTTAGACCGGTCTCCGGAGAACCTTTCAGGAGTGGGGACTCGTGGTTCAGGAGGGAGCATTACCACTGAAGGCCCTGGAACAGTCTGTGTTGGGGCGGCCGGTGAAGAGGAGGTTGAAGGATTAACCCCTGCAAGGTTCTGGACTTGTCCCTCCAGTCTGTTATAATTGTCCTGAAGAGCTTGCACTGCTTGGGTGAGGGCTGCCAGGTGTGTGCATATCTCCTTCAATGGAGAGGTATCTCCTGCAGGCTCAGACATGGCTGCTTCGTACTGTTAGGTACCTGGTAGGAGAGCCTGACTTTGTAGGAGAAGACCTCTCATACAACGCTGGTTCAGGAGCCACTGGAGTGGGGACAGTGGTCTCCTGAGCGCAGTGGGGTAGGAGTGCCTGTTGAGCTGAGTCTCTGATGCTGAAGAAGTGAGAGATCCCGCAGGGATGGCTGGACTGCAGATCAGGTGAGACTGGAAGCAGCAGACTGGAACACTTGAATGTGCAGAGGTCTCTGGAGCTGAAGCTGAAGGTGCAACAGCAAGGACAACAGGAACAAGCAGGGTCAGACGATCCGGGTCAGCGAGGGTATGAGGCAGGCAAGGTACAGCAGGCAGAGGCAGAGTCGGTAGGCAGGCAGAGTTTGGCAACGGTATCAGGCAGGTAGCATAAGAATAGTCAGACAGGCCGGGTCGGATTGGAGCAGGACGGATGGTCAAACAAGCCGGGTCAGATAGGTAGCAAACAATCAGATAACAAATACTAGAATCACGAAGCTGAGACGAAGCAGCAATGTGTCAAAGCACAGGGGGGCTTTTAAGTGTACTTTGGCGCCAAACTGGCGCTATCGCGAACGCGCGCACGCCCGTCCGCGCCCACGTGCACACGCGTGCGCGCCCAAGCGCCGCGAACCCGCGCGCGCCCTAGCGCCGCGCCGATGCCCGGGAACAACAGGTATTTGCTGAGCAGCGCGCAACGGCGCGCGCCGGCGCATAGGCGTACGCCGATGCCCCGATTCGGTGCCAATGGTGCCCTGACAGCTGGGCTCAGCCCTTCCTTATCTGAGCTGGCCGCTCAGCTGTTGGCTAATTGGCAGCTCCCATCTCTCTCCACATTTACTCATCTGTTGTTGATATCCTGCTCGTCTGTCCTGCCTACTTAAGCCGTCCAGTCCAGAGGTTTAAAGACTGGCTTTGCTGACATCCCTTCTGGCTCCGGATCCTGCTTGCTGTTCCACTATTTTGATCCCTGACTTCTGGCTTGGCTGACTATCCGTTCCGGTTACTGAACTTTGGCTATGTTTTGACCACGTTTGTTCTTTTTACTTTTATTATTAAACAAGTGTGATTTAAATGTACTTCTGTCTCGGTCTGATTTCATGATTTCTGACAGCAGGCGAAGGCCATGAATTCAGAAGATGCAGTCAATCCACTTGTTGGTAATATTTTTTCCAGATTGGATGAACTGGATCACCGCATGGATCAGTTCGCCATGGCGTTACAAATGCTCCTGAGGCGCATTGCTCACCTGGAATCTCCCACTGTGGCTGCCCTGATACAACCTATGTTGCAGGCCCACCCTGCTGCTGCTCCAGTCTCTGTGCAGGCATTCGCCTCAAGTATCACCTCTATAAGAGATATGTCTGGTTCTGCTCTGCTTCCCCAGCGATTTGGGGGCGATCCAGTCCAATGCAGAGGGTTTCTCAACCAGGTTGAGATATACTTTGAGATGCTGCCCCAGGCGTTTCCCACAGACAGAAGCAAAGTAGGTTTCGTGATATCTTTGCTTTCTGAGAGAGCCTTGGCCTGGGGAAACCCTCTATGGGAGACACAAAAACCTGTTGTCTTGAGTTACCCTGAGTTTGTGGCTTCGTTTAAAAGGGTATTTGACATTCCCGCACGCTCCACTTCTGCTGCCAAGTGCCTCATGTCCATCGAACAAAGTACAAGAACTGTTGCTGACTATGCCATTCAATTCCGTACTCTGGCAGCAGAGGTTGCGTGGAACAATGAGGTCCTCGAGGCTGCTTTTTCTCATGGTCTCTCGGATACCATCAAGCATGAGATAGCAGCCTGAGATATACCCACTGAGCTGGAGAAGTTGATCACGTTTCCCATCCTCGACTCCAGACTCAGAGAAAGACACTCTTTTAAGGAGCCCTTGCGGAAGCCTCCTGTACGTTTGTCTCTGAGCTTTGCAGTTGCACCCGTGCCTCCCTCACCTCCCATGCCTCCTGGTACCGAGTTGGGCAGTGAAGGTGAACCCATGCACTTGGGTTTTACACATCTCTCTGCGGATGAGAGAACCTTTAGGAGGAGGGAGAGATTGTGCCTTTATTGTTGCCAGGCAGGTCACTTTTTAAAATCTTGTCCTACCCATCCAGGGAACGCCCAAACCTTGAGGTCGTGTCACGGACAGACCTTAGGTGGTGTTGTTTCATCCCCAGTTATCCAGAAGGATAAGCCCCTGGTTTCGGTCACCCTTTCTTGGGCTGAGTCATCCGTCGAGATACAGGCTCTAATCGACTCTGGGGCTGCAGGCCTGTTCATTGATGCTGCTTTTGTATTGAAGCACTCGATTCTGTTGCAGCTGCGTGACACTCCACTTGCCATTGAGGCTCTTGACTGGAGACCTCTAAAGCCTGCCCATGTGACTCATGAGAGGGTTCTGTTGTCCATGGCCGTAGGGGCTCTTCACCATGAGATAATCCAATTCCAAGCTATTTCCTCACCTAAGTTTCCGCTGGTTATTGGTTATCCTTGGTTACGGAGGCACAACCCCTCTTTCAGCTCCGTGCTGAAGTTCTCTCCTGGTCACCACAATGCAATGAGACATGCTTCTAGAAGGTAGCCAAGGTCCTGTGCACCTCTTCACTCTCCTCCCTGCCGGAGGAATACCGTGATTTTAGCAATGTCTTTGACAAAGGTCAAGTCGGTAGTTTGCCTCCACACCGGCTGTATGATTGTGTAATTGACCTTCAACCTGGGGCCATACCTCCTCATGGCCGGGTTTACCCTTTGTCAGTCTTGAAAGATAAGGCCATGGAGGAGTATGTTGCAGACGCACTTTCTTGAGGTTTCATCCGCAAATACTTGAATCTCCTGCTGGTACTGGTTTCTTCTTTGTGAAGAATAAGAGTGGTGAACTGAGACCTTGTATTAATTCTAGGGGTCTAATTGTTTCACGATTAAGAATGCCTATCCAATTCCGTTGATTACGGAGTTATTTGACTGCCTCAAGGGAGCAACTGTTTTCACAAACTTGATTTGAGAGGGGCATACCATCTCGTGAGGACTGAGGAGGGCGCCGAGTGGAAAACTGCATTTAATATCAGAACAGGCCATTATGAGTACCTTGTAATGCCTTTTGGCCTTTGTAACGCCCTGGCAGTTAATTTATTAACGATGTCCTCCGAGATTTGTTGCAGGTATGTGTGGTGGTCTATCTCAATGATATCCTTATATTTTCCAAGTTCCGGGAGAGCCACCACACAGATGTCTGTTGTGTGCTTCAGAAACTAAGAGAGAACAATTTCTATTGTAAACTGGAGAAGTGCGAGTTCCATCGTGAACAGGTTCAATTCCTGGGTTATGTCATTTCCACTACTGGTTTTTCGATGGACCCAGAAAAACTTTCGGCCGTCCTGCAGTGGCCCCGACCCATGGGTTTTCGTCCTCTGCAGCGTTTCCTGGGCTTTGCCAACTATAATCGGACGTTTATTCGTAACTTCTCGTCTCTGGTCAAGCCCCTGACTGATATGACCAGAAAGGACAGTAACCCACAGAGCTGGTCTCCGGAGTCCATTAAGGCCTTTGAGAGTCTCAAGGCTGCCTTTGCTTCTACTCCTGTGTTGACACATCCTGATCCTACATTACCGTTTATTCTAGAGGTTGATGCTTGTGAGACTGGTGTTGGCGCCCTTCTGTCTCAACGTCCTACCTCTGAGAGTGCTATGCATCCTTGTGACTACTTTTCCAAGAAATTGTCACCTGCGGAGTGCAATTACGAGATTGGTGACAGAGAGTTGTTGGCGATCATTTTAGCCCTGAAAGAATGGAGACATCTCCTCAAAGATACCACTGTGCCGGTTTTCATTCTTACTGACCATAAGAATCTCACAATCTTGTCTGAGGCTAAATGTCTCTCTTCCAGAAGGGCACGATGGGCTCTTTTCTTGTCAAGTTTCAATTACATTGTCTCATTCTTACCTGGTACTAATAATGTAAGGGATGGCGCCTTGTCACGCCAATTTTCCTCCACTTCCAAGTTGGAGTCGGTTCCGGTTCCTGCGATTCCTCCTGATTGTATTCTGGCTACGGTTCTCACCAGTCTCACTTCTCCTTTGAGTGACAAAATTCTTGCTGCTCAGGTCCATGCTCCTCCTGAGAAACCTTGTGACCGCTGCTTTGTCCCAGAGAGTCTCCATACTGCTGTGCTCCAGACTTACCATTCTCCCAAGGCAGCTGGCCATCCTGGGAAGAATCAATGCGTTTGGACCATTTCCCAACAATTCTGGTGGCCTAGTCTACGCGCTGATCTATCTGCCTTCGTAGCTGCCTGTTTTGTGTGTGCTCAGAGTAAGACTCCACGACACCTTCCAGTGGGCCTCCTACAACCCATACCCATTGGAGAGAGGCCCTGGACCCACCTGTCTATGGATTTCATTGTGGAGTTACCCAACTCCCAGGGCAACACAGTTATCCTTATGGTGGTTGACCGGTTCTCAATGATGTGTCATTGTATTCCACTTAAGAAGTTGCCCACTTCTAAGGAACTGGCTTCCATTTTTGCTTGGGAGATCTTTCGCTTACATGGGCTACCCAAGGTGATTGTCTCGGACAGGGGTAGTCAGTTTGTGTCCCGGTTCTGGTGAGCCTTTTGTGCACAGTTGGTAATTCAGCTTGCTTTTTCCTCTGCATATCACCCGCAGTCTAATGGGGCCACAGAACGAACCAATCCAACTGGTCAGACCTATTACCGTGGGCAGAGTTTGCTCACAACATTGCCTTGAATTTTGCTTCCCGATTGTCCCCGTTTATGGCAAATTATGGTTTCCAACCTTCCAAGCCTGACTCGTTTGTTCCGCAGAGTATTCCTGCATTAGAGGAGCATCTATGTGGTCTTCGTTCCACTTGGGCACAAGTCCAGGAGGCTTTGCGTCATGCTAATGATAGGTACAGACTCCATGCTGACCGCAGACGCCTGCCTGCACCTTCCTACCAGGTTGGGGACAGGGTCTGGCTGTCATCTCACGATCTCCGACTTCGTGTTCCCTCACTGAAGCTCGCACCTCGGTTTATTGGGCCTTTCCGTATTCTGTGCAAGAGTAACCCATTAGACCTTCCTTCTAATATGCGTATTTCGAATATATTTCATGTCTCCTTATTAAAACCTTTGGTCTGCAACCGCTTTACCACCTCGCTGCCACGTCCGCACCCTGTACAGTTTGAGAAACATGAGGAGTATGAAGTATAGTCCATTGTTTACTCCCGTAGGTTCCGTGGGCGCATACAGTACCTGGTGCATTGGAAAGGGTACGGTCCGGAGGAATGCTCTTGGGTCTCATCCTCGAACATACATGCCCCTGTCCTCCTCTGTGATTTCCATAAACGTTTTCCCCTCAAGCCTGGTCTGGTGGTCCTCCGAGGGGGAGGGGTCATTGAGGTGGGGGTACTGTCAGGGCTGGGCTCAGCCCTTCCTTCTCTGAGCTGGCCGCTCAGATGTCGGCTAATTGCCAGCTCCCATCTCTCACCACAGTTTCTCAGCTGTTGTTGAAACCCTGCTCGTCTGTCCTGCCTACTTAAGCCGTCCAGTCCAGAGAAGCTCTGCCTTCGGCTTGGTCAACATCACAAGAAACATCTCCTGCGTTCCTGTTTAAAGACTGGCTTTGCTGACATCCCTTCTGGCTCCGGATCCTGCTTGCTGTTCCACTATTTTGATCCCTGACTTCTGGCTTAGCTGACTATCCGTTCTGGTTACTGAACATTGGCTATGTTTTGACTAGGTTTACTCTTTTTACTTTTATTATTAAACAAGTGTGATTTAAATGTACTTCTGTCTCGGTCTGATTTCATGGTTTCTGACATTCTTCACATTTTAACAGAAAAGGTTTCTGACATTCTTAAAGCCAGAAGGTTGGAATATTAAATGAAAATAGTTTTGAGGCATGTCTGCAATTAGTTTTTTTTTTCACATATTAAACAATTGAATGAACATTTTCCAAGAGTGCTGATTCCATACTTTTTTTGCCAGGGGTTGTAGAGTGAATCACCAGGATGAGCCCCTCCTTACATCAAGGTCCCCAGAGTCACCCCCCCTTATATTAGGGTCCCCAGAGCCATCCACCTTATATCAGGGTTCCCAGAACCCCCTCTTTACATCAAGGTCCCTAGAATCACTCCTTCAAAGGAGGGTCCCCAGAGTTTCCAGACTCCCCTCCTCCTTACATAAGGGTCTAAAAAAGCCCCCCCTTACATTGGGGTCCCCAAAGTCCCACACTTACATCAGGACTCCCATAATTCCCACTTTCCCCTTTTTGTCAGGAACAGAGTCTGTTCCCCACAAAAGCAAGAATCCTAAAGTCTCTCCCCTTACAGGGTCTCCTGAGTCCCGCCCCACCTCACATTAGGGTCCCCAGAGTCTCTCCTCTTACATCAAGGTTCCCAGAGTCACCCCATTCACCCTTCCTTACATAAGGGTCCCCAGAATCACCCCCCTTACATAAGTGTCCCCAGAGTCATCCCCTCCCCCTTACATCAGGGTCTCCAGAGTCACCCACCCTTACATAAGGGTCCTCAGAGTCACCCATCAGGCTTCCCATGGTCCTTCTGCTTACATCAAGGCCCCCAGAGTTTCCTTCCCCCAACATTAAATCAGGGTCTGCAGAGTTTCATTACCCCCCTTGCAACACAGTCCACTGCTTTCCATTCTCAGTGCCGGAGGCAGGGCATTGGCCTAAAGTCTGGAGGAGGAAGTTCCATCCTCCTCTCTGAATACTGGTGGCAGAGCAAGCACTTGGTTGGTTGGTAGGATAAAAGGTGGTCCTAGCAACCAATTCCTATAGCTGACTTTACTGGCAGGAGGTGCCTTGGGTCGTGGAGCTACAGGAAAAAAAATGATCTCTGTGAAATGGAGGTGTTCTAGCACACACATGCACCCTCCTGGCTCCACACCTATGTGCTGTTGACAAGCGGCACAGTGTAACTGGGCACTTGGACAGGACACCCTAGGGGGGTTTGGACCCTGGCTTTGGGTGGGGGGCACAACTAAAATCTGGGAAGGTGCAGCTCACCCTAGCCCCCCCCCCCCCCCCACACACACACACACTTCTGTTAGGGGTCCTTTGGATCCCTTACCAGTTGAAAATGTGTGCAAGCAAATAAAAAGGTAAAATAACCGAAATACACTTGTTAAAACTGAAACCCACATAATCCAACATATTTGGTCTAATACCAAATATAGTTTTAGTTCCAAGATGTCAAAGGGAACTCCTACCCAGAGTTCACTGCTCCTTTAAAGCCACTGTGCTGCTGGAATGCCCCTCACTTCTTATAGTTGAAATATAGTTGAAATACACATATGTATATACTGTATATATTTCCTGAAAATTGCGTATATGGCTAGTATAAAGCAGAGTCCAAACCTTGAACATTTAATTCATGTTTAGAAAGGTAGGTTAATAAGGTGTATACATTTCTCTATGCTTCCAGCAACTGTCTTTCCCTGCAGAGAATATTGTTGCTTTTATTACTACTTTTATTGTCCTTAATGTTAAGGCATGTGTCTACTATTGCAGGGAGGCATTATTGGAGTGATCATTAACTGGAACTGCAACTTAGATTTACATCCATCAAAGTGCCAACCACAGTATTCCTTCCGACGCCTTGATCTGCAGAATAATGTGTCCACAGGCTACAACTACAGGTTGGTGGATGAAGTTGATAATATATTGAGAGAGAAACCACAGCAGCCTTTTATGCATTCTGCATTAGAGTGTGTGCAGCATTCTATTCATCACACTGGGATAGGAGCAGGGCATAGCTACAATTCGCAGGGCCCCATAGTGACCTACTTCTGGGATGCCTTGCAGTGTCAAGTGAGACAATAGTATATTTACATAGTAATGTAACATAAAATATGTCTAAGTCAGGGACAGGTAATGGGAGAGCTGCCAGCTTGCTATTAGGGACCAGTGCTGTGGTTAGAAGTTGTCAGAGTAGCACTGCAGGGAATTCACTTTATATTTACTTAGTAGCTGTAGCTGCTGACTTTTAATAATGGGACTCTTACCTGTCCTAGAATCCAGCAATGTCGGCACCCCATCCGACATTTCCATCGGCTTTCCGGTGCTGCCGTCGCCATAGCCGGTAAGGGAAACCGGCAGTGAAGCCCTGCGGCTTCATTGCTGGTTCCCTACTGAGCGCGCGCAAAGTTCCCTGCGCTCTCTTACTGGCCCGAAGGCGGGGGAAGGAGAAAGAGGGGTGCCAGACTTTTGACGTACCTCGCTGCAGCAAGGTCCGATGGAAGTAAGCACAGGTACCTGTCAAAAACAGGTACCCGCTCCCCTCCCCCTCAAGGGGTGCCAAATGTGGCACCGAAGGGGGGGGGGACAGATAAGCGGACCTTCCACTTTCGGGTGAAACTCCGCTTTAAGCTCTGAAGGCAATAAATCTATTTAAAGGTGAGGGAAGCAAGGGAAATCTCTAGACAGTTTAGGATCATCTAGACAGTTTAGGATCATGGTTAGTGACTCTAAAACAGGGGTAGGCAACCTTAAAGAGATGGAGATCTACCTCAACATGGGAGAAGATCACTGGGCACAGTGTCACCTCCTCACACCTGATTTAAACCTCTAATTGGCATACTACCGTGTCGCAATCACGTGCATTGCATGGCAATCATGGGTTTAATTTAGGTGGTGAGGAGGCAACATATAGCCTCCTCACCACCTGTCAAACACACTCGGATCACTTTTCAGAGGAGCAGCAGTACCTGCAGCATTTGTCAATGAGCCCTTAGTTAAATTTGGCAGGGGCACCCTTGGAGTTCATTGACACAAAGTTGGCGGCTGGTAAAACCCTGCGGTTGAGTTGCGGTTTTACTGCCCCCAATCCCTACCCCCTTAAGCTGCTGAGGCAGCAGCCAAAGGTGTACACAAGCAACAGCAGGAATTAAGCCCCCTGTTGCTTTTGGTGGGTGCTGCCGCCTCCCAATCATAACCCATTCAAGTAAATGGAGGTCACTCTGGAAGTGTCCTGCAACTGCATGCGTCTTCGGGTCCAAGGGATTAAAGCAGGTGGCGGCAAAGCAACACAACGCTGCTTGCTTTAACCCCTTGTTTGCTGTACTGCACAAGGTTGCAGGGCACTTGCAGAGTGGCCCTCATTCACTTGAATGGGTCATGCTTGGCAGATGCTACAACCACCAACCATGAAAGGCCGTATAACTCCTGCTGTGGCTGCAACATGTGTATGTCCCTGGCCATTGAAGCTAAAGGGGATGCAGTTGGAGTGGGGGTGATAAAAACACATCTTAACTATGAGGTTTTACTACCCCCCCAAACTGCAAATGTAAATGAACCCTACTGCTCTGAGTCCCCTATAAGGCTGCTTTCTCACTGATGTGCTGTGGTTTATCACAGGTGCATCACAGTGCATCTGTACATTTACTGGGTTAGCTGCACTTTGCCATAGACTTCTATTATATCCTGCAGTGCACTATTATGCCCAGTGTATTGCTTCATACTGACCTGAAGATTTCTTCTTTCCTGCTGCTGGCACCACGCTGGAGACCGCTAGCCGGGATAAGAGATGGAGTTCATTTGGTATCACTCTTCATGGGACAGGAGCCAGCACTACTGAGGAGGCATTGGCTTATGTGGCTCCTGCTCCCTACTACAGCTCCAACTTTACAAGTAGTCCTTTTGCATTGCACTCTGTTTGATGCTCTGGGATGACAGGTCAGCATGCCCAGACTGTGATCTACCAATCACCTGATCAGTGCACTGGAAGTCCATTGAATCTTGCTTTCTAACTGAAAGCCTATATGGAAGTATACGCAGAAAGCTGGAGAGAGAGTGTGAAGGAGCCACTGATCGTGGGTGCAATACTTTGCAGGCTCCTATGTAAAAAATAATAAATGCACATTTTTTTTTACCAGCAAAAGCATGTTCATTTTATTTTTGTTACTTAAAGGTGAACTTTGCCTTTGATGATACAGTGCTTGATTATAATTATTAAAATTATGATATTATATAGCACCAACAGTTTGCACAGTTCTTTACAATATAAAAAGAGACAGTATAGTTACAGTACAAGAGGGTTAAAGGGGCCCTGCTTATAGGAGATTACAATCTAATAGAGTGGGGCAAGTGGTGCAAAAGGTAATAACTGTGAGGGGTGAGCTTGATGGAAGAATTCAAAGTTCAGTTGTAAGTTGGAGGGTTAATAGGCTTCAATGAAGAGATGAGTTTACAGAGATCGCCTAAAGGTGGACTGAGTAGGAGTTAGCCGGATAGATTGAGGTAAAGAGTTTCAGAGGATGGGAGAGGCTCTGGAGAAGTCCTGCAGATTAGCATAGCCAGTGGAGTGGTTGGCAGAGAGGGGTGGCAGACACTGAGTGTTTGGTAAGGTAGATGAGTCTGGAAACAGCATTCATGATAGACTGAAGGGGGGATAGCATGTGCAGAGGTAGGCCTATGAGAAGGGAGTTTGAATAGTCAAGGCAAGAGGGGTCGAAAATCCTCTGTTATTTTAATTAAAAAAAAACTAAAAAATGTCATACTTACCTCCACTGTGCAGTTCGTTTTGCACAAAGGGTCCCCAGTCCTCCTCTTCTGGGGTCCCTCAGCGGCGCTGGTGGCTCCTCCCTGCATCAAGTGTCCATGTTGAAGAAGCACTCTCCTAGGTGGACACCCATGCAGGCGTGCTCCCGAGTCCCGCATCTGTGTCCATTCACACAGAATGCAGGACTCGGCCCCGCCCCCTGTTGCCACGTCATTGGATTTGATTGACAGAAGCAGGAGCCAATGGCTGTGCTGCTATCAATCTATCCAATCAGGACACGAGACACCAGCTAGAGATGGTGTGCTCGTTCCCAGACGGAGGATGACAGCATTCAGATAAGTAAAACGGGGGGGGGGGGGGATGGGGGGCTGCAGCACTACAGAAGGTTTTTCACCTTAATGCATATAATGCATTAGGGTGAAAAACCATGAGGATTTACAACCCCTTTAATAAAGGATTGAATGAGTAGGTTTGTGGTTTCATTAGTTAAAAAGAGGCAAATTTTAGATACCGTATGTTATGGAGGTTAGGTCAATAAGCTTTTGACACTGATTGGATTTTGGGCTAAAAGGATGGGTCAGAGTCTAGGATGGCATCTAGTATCCTGGCATGAAGGGAGGAATTGATAGTTGTATTATTGATCTGAGGGAAATGTCAGGGAGGAAGCATGGGCAGGGGGAGTTGGAATATTACAAACTTAAGATTTAGTTTTAGGAAGTGGTGTGACATCCATGCTGATATGTCAGTAAGTTAGTAACGCAAGAGGAGACTGAAGGAGTGAGATGAGTCGAGAGATAGATTTGGGTGTCATTGGCGTAGAGGTGGTATTGGAAGCCGTGGGAGGTTATCGAGTGACCAAGAGAGGAGATGTAGATAGAGAACAGAAGAGGTCCAAAAACAGAGCCTTGGGGGACCCCTACAGAAAGAGGGAATGGAGAGGGTAAGACACAGTTGTAGGCACAGTAACACTGAAGGAGAGTTGTGATAGATAGGAGGAAAACCAGGAAAGAGCAGAATCTTGGAGGCCAAGGGATTGGAGTTTATTGAGTAGGAGTGGGTGGTTAGCAGTATCAAAGGCTACATAGAGATCTAGTAGTAAGAGTATGGAGTAGTGGCTGTTGGTTTTAGTAGTTAGTAGATTGTTGAGTTTTAGTAGGGCAGTTTCTGTGGAGTGCTGCGAGTGAAAGCCAGACAGTAAGGGGTCAAGAAGATTGTTTGCAGTGAGGTGGAGCTCAGACGGTTGTGTTATAAAAGTTTAGAGGTAAATGGGAGCAAGGAGATGGGTCTTAAGTTGTTCAGGCTGTTGGGGTCCAGTGTGAGCTTATCAATTATGGGGGTGATCTGTGCATGCTTTAGACTGGAGGTGAAGGTGCCAGTAGAGAGGGAGAGATTGAAGATGTGAGTGAGAGAGTATTGGATATAGAAAGAGGGTGGCTGCAGTAGTCGTAAGGGAACAGGAACCAGGGGACAATTAGTTAGGTGGGCATCTGAAAAAAGTCTGGTAGCCTCTTCTAAAGTAACAAGGTCAAAAGAGAAAAGTATTGAATGTATTGATAGACAAGATATGTTAAAGAGGAACTTTACCCATAACAACTTGATAAAAAACAATGCCCTTTAACAAGAAACATACATTCAACAATAATAGTTATGCTACAAAAACTAGTTTGTGCTGTGAATTGCCTCCAGCATTGTTCCTGCTTATTCTTGCTGGAGGCTGCCATTTTGCTGAAGCCCAGAGCCTCTGAGCAGTGGTAAATCTTTAGGCGATCACCAAATCGACCTCTACATTATCGGCATAGAGAGCAACTGAGAATGTGCAGAACAGGGTGAGACAGTGTATTATTGGATTTTAAACAGTGTAATCACTTCTTTTTAAGAATAAAGTGATCTAGCAGGACTTAATTTTCTGACTGAAGTTCCACTTTAAGTGGGGAAGATATCTGTACAATGACAAAGTAGGTTTGTTTCGCAGCATGGAGGCAGGAATTGTATTTTAGGAGGGCAGATGTATACAGGGTGAAGTCTTGCAGGGATTTAGTTGTACGCCTTAGTCACTCAAGAGCACGGCTATGTCTCTTGAGATTTCTGGTATAGTCAGCTTGCCAAGGTTGTAACGGTTGGGGCCTGTGTGTAGTTACAGAAGCAAATGCCTCCAGTGGGAATGAGAATGAACTGTTGTGGACAGAAGTGGCCAGGTTAGGGCAGGACACGGAGAGATTTTGTCATAAAGGTGGTAAATAGAGAAGCAAAGGTTTAAAGAGGTGAAGTTTTCTACAGGTAATCATTTGCTGCATGGAGGGATAGGTGGTTGAAGACAAAGACACTGTAAAACTGTTGAGGTTGTGATCAGAGATAGAAAAGGGAGTGTTAGTGAGGTTGCCAGGAGTGCAGAGATGGGAGAATACAAGGTCATGGGTGTTACCATTGGAAATACAGTATGTGTCCATTTTGTTAGGTCAAAAGATGAGGTTAAGTTGAGAGGTTGAGATGTAGCTGGGTTGGTAACATTAACAAGGATGACAGTGGGTATTTCAGAGGAGAGAAAGTAGGGTACCCAGCCAGAGAAGTCATCAGCAAAGCATGATACCGGTCCAGGAGGCCAATAAATCACTGCGATCCTCAAAGAAATTGGAGAAAACAGACAAATACAGTGAGTCTTAAAAGAGGAGAGGGATAGAGAAGGAGGTGTAGGAAGGATTTGGAAAGTGCTCAGTGGGGATAGAAGGAATCCAAGGCCATCTTCTTTCTATCCATTGGGTCTGGGTGAGTGAGTCTAGTGAAGGCCACCATAGAAGAGGACAGCAGGATTCCTAAAGCCAGGTTTCAATAATGGCATTGGCAAGTAGTTAAAGGTGATGGGAGATTAAAAGGTCACGCACAGAGGTGAGCTTGTTACAAACAGAGCGGGTCTTCCTGAGGGCAAATGAGAAGGAGGGCTGTTTTTTTTTTAAAGCAGGGGGATAGAAATTATGATATATAGTGTGTTCCTACCTTCCTGTTTGAGCTGACAGTCAGATGAATTCATAAGGAGTGTCTATGACATTCTTGAGAATTCTGTTGTACCTCTGCATGTCAGTGCGGGTGACAGATTCAAGTACTTGTTAAGCGGTACACAAATTTCTGGCAAGCAGTATGTATGGTGACACACTGAAACTGGAGTGCTCCCTCCCTAGTGTTGCAGCTGTCACACAAACAGTGCAGCAGCCAAGCAGTTTTTAATCTGGGTAGACAGAGCCTGATGGGTAGTGGGAGACAATAGTCCTCCATCAGATCCGTTCTCCCTGTCATTGACAGCAGGCAGCGGGCAGATCCAAAGCCATTAGACAGACTGCTATTGGCTATAGAATCTGCTCACTGCTTGCTGTCACAAGGAAAGAGCAGACCTGATAGGGACTTGGTTTTTAAGCTGCCCCGTCAGGCACTGCCCATTGTCAGCCTCACTGGTTTCTAGGTGTCTGTCGGCTACTACACAGTGTACAGAGATAGACACTCAGCATTTGTACAGTTGTTTTTGAAAATTTGTGTGTCTGAGGCTTTAGCATTCTTTTTGATTATGTTTAGCCAATAAATAGCTAATTACTAGGGGGGGGGGGGGGTATGTGAGTTTTTGCAAGAGTTTTTCAGTCACGCCCCTTGAAAGGTATTGGTGGAGAAAATGCTTACAGCTTGTAGCTCAAAAGAAGCTCATGCACTTTTTCAAGCTACAAGCGAGACTACGCTCAGGTGTGAATAGGCACAACTGAAAATCGTAGGACTTTGGATGCTGGGCATTTGGAGCTTCGAGCTACAAAATGATCAGATGCAAGCAGGTGGTTCTAATTACCCCCAGTTTTGTTATCTATGAACTGGAAGCAACTGTTTTTAAATTTGGTGCGGTAATTGTACCACTTTGTAAATGTGTCGCAATTAGGAACAATCTGAAGCTGCCACACATTTCAATAAAACTATTGAAACTGGTGACATGGCTTTTTGAATCTGGCGCAGGACCTTCTAAGGTGCCATACCACCAGAAAAGTGAAATAATGCTTTATTCAATCTCCCTGAGTGTCTTTTTAGTTCTAAATTTCCCACCCACCCTTAACCTCCATTCTCATCTCCATAGTCCCTCTTTTTGCACAATAAGTTATTAGCTCACAAGCCTTCTTTAACAATCAACAGGTATTTTTTTTGGCACTTATCAAACAGATTCAACAAAACACTTCCAATGGTAAATTTAGCATACAAAAATATAGAAAAGAAAAAGTTCATTGTTAGGGTTTACTTAAACTTTAAGTTTCCTCCCTAGTGGGGTCTGCTTCCCACCCCAGGGCTTCATAGCAGCTTGGCTATAGTTATGCCACTGGATGGAAGATCTGGTCTGTCTCATTTTGGAATAATTGCATTTTGGACTTCAGGGCAAACATGTGTTTGAGCAGATCTGCAATGTGATATACAGTATCTTCCCATAGTTTGCATACTAGTGCCATAATGTAGGCAGATCATCAGCCCTGAAATTAAAATGATAACGTGTCAATGTTTTCTTACATAGAACTTAAACTTGCCCTCTGTTTGGTCTGAAACCTGCTCTATAAGTCTGAATCGGATTAGTTGTTGCAGAAAAGAAACTCCAGAGCTCAGTAAAACATGCTGATTCATCAGCCACTTTGACAAATTAGGTTTCAGTCCACCTTTGGATTGATTTTCCTGACCAACTGCTGTTACTCCAAGACTCGCAGACGTTAGGGGTTCTAGTCTAGTGCATTAAAATGCAGGCTCTGTTGATAACAGCAGGAATGTTTACATTCAACAATAGTTCTAATTATTGTTATTTGACAGTCAGATCTTCCAGCCATAATATTCTTGACCAACCCTAATTCTCTAGTCAGGGGCAACTCATCAAGAAGTGGGTTTCATGCATTTTTTGTTTGGAGGCATTCATTTCAGAGAGAACTGTAAATCTACAGTTAGGGTCCATGCACACTGGCTTAAAAAAAACACCAGTGCTCTTGGAAAAAAACGCACATTTTGAGCGTTTTTGTACTAGTGTTTAGAAGCCTTTAGCTTTTTTTCTGTTAGTAAACCACTCTCAAAAATGAAAAACAGAAGGGTTTTTTTTCTGCCTCTAAATGCGGAGCTTAAGGCTGGGTTCACATATGAGCCATTTGTGGTTCACAGCAAGGGTCCGGTGCGTGCTGGTTCAGCCCAAAAGATGCACAGAGTTTTTCTGCAAAACGCACCAGACCTGCTGCGGAGATTTGTGAACCAGCTCCATAGAGAGTCGGCCAAAATCTCCTGCTATTGTGAAATGGATGTGAAACAAGCCTAAAAAATGCCTCTAAACGTCCTAATGTGCATGGACACATAGGATAACATTAGTTGCTTCTACAGGCAAAATGCTAAACTCCTCTAAGGGCAGCGTTTTTTTCAAGCCAGTGTGCATGGACCCTAAATGCAGCAGAAACTGCTTTTTATTAGTTCATGTTATTTCTTTACATTGGTGTGAACAAATTTCTTACATTAATCTATATGAATCATTCAAAGATTCCAAACTACCTTAATCCTTTAAAGAGGCACCATAAAGAGCCTGCTCTTTTATTGCTCTCTCCTGCCACCACAGTTGGCTATATACTGTATATATATATATATATATATATATATATATATATATATATATATACACATACACAGTATATACAGTATTTATACACACACAAACAAAAAAATATATATAATATACTTATTTTTGTTCTACATTCTGCTTTTCTCCTTCCTTTGTTACATCCTGTTTACACCCTTTGTTTCTGCTGCTTTGTTGCAAAACTCAGGTTTGCCAAGTATTACTTCAAGAATGGCACAGAAACCCGCACGCTAATTAAAGTATATGGGATTCGCATTGATGTCATTGTTCATGGGCAGGTAACTATGCTTACAGATTTTTATATTGTATGTCAATATCTGGCACTAGAAGTTTGCAGTTGTACATAAAAAAAAAATTCAATTTTCACAACTCTTTATGCAAAGTTTTATACAGCTTTGAAAACCTTACTTTTTTTTTAATTAAAGACAAGAGAAACAATACAGTAATGTTTACATACAGTGTTTAGGAGGCCGTTCAGTGTTACCATATACTGGGGCATGTGGGTCCTTTTGTATTCACTGAAACATATCCCTATAGGGATCAATCAATCACTGTCAATATTGCCTAACATCACATCCATTCAAAATCTTGTCATTTGTGTGAGCATATATTGTGTAAAGATAACAGAAACAAGATATAATAGGAAAAAGACAGGAGGTAAACAGGACCATATATTCTTTATTAATTCGGTTTTGTTTCTAAGAGAGTAAGTTAAATCTTCCATATAGTATATTTGGTCTACCGCCGTTAGCCATTGGCGTAATGTAGGTGCCATGGGCTTTTTCCAATACTTGGGTATAAGAGCCTTAGCAGCGTTTAATAAGTGTGGAGTGATTGATCTCTTATATGGTCCTATTGGCCTGTCTGTACAGTGCAATAATACTATCCAGGGGCCATTCAAAACCTCAAAACCCTGAATCTCCTTGATCCAATAAAGAATGGTCAATCAGTATGGTCTAATAATCGGGCAATACCACCAAACATGAGCATGTTTAGGCTCGTTCCCCACATCCACGCCAGCAGAGTGGGGATGTTTCTGGAATGTTTTGTGTAGAACCTCTGGGGTATAGTGCCACCGTGTCAAGAGTTTATAGTTCACTTCTTCCAGTTTGGAGGACATTTATGATGTATGAGATAAAATGAGGATTGTAGACTTCTGAGTTTCTGTAAGATCCTTATGAAGGTCCTTCTCCCAATTGTAGATGAAGCTAGGATAACCAAAAGAAGCTAATGATTGTAAAACTTGGTAAAAGTATGAGAGGGGTTTCTCCACAGGTTGTTCATCCATAATTGCTGACTCTATGGGTGTTAGATTAGTGATGTCCCGTATAGGTTTTGGGAGAGCATTAACGAATGCCTTCAATTGGTGGTATCTCCATTGAGTCATTAAAGACGCCGTTGGTGTAAACACTAGCGTTGAGAGTGGCACTACACCAGAGGTAGTTGTTACCTGGTGGAGTAGAACTGGATGTCCGAGATTCCAGGAGTGGCTTTTGGGATCCATATTGCCTGGTGGAAAGTAGTTATGTCCCGTAAGAGGCATCAGAGGAGAGTTATAGGACCAGTTGTGTGTTATACATAAAAAGTCCCAGGCCATTAGGGTGGATCGTGTAAGCGGCGATGTGCTTGCGGCCAAAGATCTATATTTCCTTGGTATCCATAACAGTGTATAAAGATCTGAACCACTGAGATCTATTTCTAAGGATACCCAAATATTAGAGTTTTTATGATACTTCCAGTCAGACACCCTGTTTAGTATAGCCACCTGGAAGTATCGTTTGATGTCTGGCAGAGCCAGACCGCCCTCTCTTTTGGGTCTAGTAAGCAAATTCCTAGCAAGTCTAGGACGTTTCCTGTTCCAAACATATCTGGTAATAATAGATCTCACTAATGTAAAATATCCTGCAGGAATTTTATAAGGATTAATTTGAAATAAGAATAGCAGTCTGGGCAGAATGTTCATTTTCACCACACTTATGCCCCGTACACACGGTCGGACTTTGTTCGGACATTCCGACAACAAAATCCTAGGATTTTTTCCGACGGATGTTGGCTCAAACTTGTCTTGCATACACACGGTCACACAAAGTTGTCGGAAAATCCGATCATTCTGAACGCGGTGACGTAAAACATGTACGTCGGGACTATAAACGGGGCAGTGGCCAATAACTTTCATCTCTTTATTTATTCTGAGCATGCGTGGCACTTTGCCCGTCGGATTTGTGTACACACGATTGGAATTTCCGACAACGGATTTTGCTGTCGGAAAATTTTATATCCTGCTCTCAAACTTTGTGTGTCGGAAAATCCGATGGAAAATGTGTGATGGAGCCTACACACGGTCGGAATTTCCGACCGTGTGTATGGGGCATTATTCTTCCCAGCCATGAGTGAGCTAGCTGTGACCATTTCTGTAGGTCAGATCTGATTGTGTTCAGTAATGGGATAAAATTAGTACGAAACCAGGAAGCGAGGTTGGGAGTGAGAAAAATACCTAGGTATTTCAATGAGCGAGATTGCCAGCTAACGGGGAATGATCCCTTCAACTGGGCCACCGTCTCTTTAGGTATTGAAATATTAAGGATTTCTGATTTTGTCATATTTATTTTAAAGTTGGAAATGAGGTTAAACTTTGAGAAAGCTGCCATTAGGTTAGGGAGAGTGATCTCTGGTTGTTGTATGTAAAAGAGTATATCATTGGCATAAGCTGCGTATTTGTGCACTGTATTCCCCACTGAAATCCTGTGTATGTTGGAGTTGTGTCTGATTGTTGATAGGAATGGTTCGAGGGATAGGGCGAATAAGATTGGTGAGAGAGGGCAACCCTGACGAGTACCGTTATATAAGGTAAATGAGTTGCTTAGGGTACCATTTATTCTTAATTGTGCTGTCGGGAAATTATAAAGGGCCGATATTTGTTTTAGTAGCATGGGGCCGAGACCCAAGTGGGATAGAGTCGCCAATAAATATTCCCAGTCCACCCTGTCAAACGCTTTTTCAGCATCAGTTCATAATAACAGGGTGGGCTGGGAAGAGCCCCTAACGTGCAATCAGTGAAAGGGTAGGGAGAGAATTGTCCCTTGCCTTTCTACCGGGGATGAAACCCGTTTGATCAGTAGAAACCCATTTTGGGAGCAAGGGGAGGAGCCTGTTTACTATAGCCTTGGCATATAATTTAGCACCAAGGTTTAAACAGGAGATGGGACGGTAACTTCCACATATACTAGAGTCCTTACCAGGTTTCGGTATAATTGTGATATGAGCATGTAGAATCTCTGGACGAAAATTGCCACCTGCTGAGATTGTGTTAGCATATCGAATCAGTCTGGGAATTAAAACTTCGGTATAATTGTGATATGAGCATGTAGAGTCTCTGGACGAAAATTGCCACCTGCTGAGATTGTGTTAGCATATCGAGTCAGTCTGGGAATAGAAAAAAACTGCCGCAAAGGAACGGTAGTATGCTACCGTAAGGCCATCAGGGCCCGGAGCCTTACCATTGGCCATAGATTTTAAAATAATTAACAGAACTGCGCTAAAAAAGTAAAGTGAATAAAAATTCCCATCAACCAGAATATTTCCAATATTAAATTGTAGACCCAAATATCAACACAACATGATTGTGATTATAGGATAGTTATAGATAATAGTGACTGTGTAAAAAACTTAAAAGCAATTAAATCCTAAAGGTGATAAAAAGATGATAAAAAAGATAAAGTCCATAAACTGATAGTGACTTCAAATGAAAAAAGTCCTTAATGTAGATAGTTCCACCAGTAGTGATTGATGCCTCAAATAAACACAAACACCTTGTGAGGATGATCCACCACCTAAAAAGATGTACGCTTACCAGAGGTAAGCTTAATTAAAGCTTATATTCACAATCCACTCTGCGGGGACACCACCATCCGTCTCACCATGGAGGAAGGATCACCCGGAACTCTCCGTCATATAGGCCAGAATTCAACAGGGGGAACCCAAGGAAATGAAAGACACATCCTCCATAGTGTGAATCAGTATAAAACAATTTAATAGTAAAAGTAAAAGTAGCACACTTACATGGATATAACGAATAATCAGCATGTAATTGTATAGCAGCCGGCCGGCCTGCTTGCACCCGTTCGTAGTGAGAAAGAAACGATGACGTCAGCGCGTCTGCCTTCCGATGTACGTTTCGTCCTATTGGACGTCCAATAGGACGAAACGTACATCGGAAGGCATGATATAAATGTTGGTAGAATGATCTGAATTCTTCTGCTATTGTTTCATGGACTAATAACGTCGGTCGGAGACTTAATTCTGGCAATAAAATTTGCAGCTATTTTCTGCTGTAAGGAACGGGCCAAAACCCTACCAGGCTTATTACCCCATTCGTGTAAGCTTTGAGCAACAATGCGGAACTGTCGCTTCCGATCCAAATGAAGGAGGGCCTTCAGTTCCTCTCTTTTCTTGGACAGAGTGTTAAACTCTGCAAGCGACAATCCGGACTTGTGTTGTCGTTCAAGATCAGCTATCTCACGTATAAGTTCTGATTGCTGGTGTATTCATTCCCTTTTTTCCTGGACCCTAGTTCTATAAATTTCCCTCGGATAAAGGCCTTATGGGCCTCCCAGAGTGTACCTGGTGAAATTTCTGGGTGCGAGTTTTCACGAAAATAGTGTTGTAGTTCGTCATTAATAATTTTTTTATCTATTTCTTCTGAAATGAGATAATCATTGAGCTTCCAATTAGTAATTTTATGTGGTATAGATGGGATTTTTAGTTTGAGTGTTATTGGAGCATGGTCCGATAAGGTAGATGTTTCAATGCTAGTATCTATGAGAAGGGAGAGGTGATGATGATCCATTAAAAAATAATCGATACGTAAGTATGATGCATGTGAGAGTAGTGGGTAAAATCCTTCTCCCTAGGGTGCATTATCCTCCATACATCCATCAATTGGGCTTCATGCAGACGTCTACATAAGAACGCTAGACGTCTACGTGAGATACAAGATCTGCTAAGTGATGTGTCCACAAGAGGATCCATTGGGGAATTAAAATCTCCAGCAAGGAGTACACAACCATGAGTGAACTCTACGTTTTTTTAAGAGTAGTGGTTATAAAGCTCATTTGATCACGATTGGGGGCATATACCGCCCAGACTGCCCTTCAGAAACAGGAAATTACCCATTGGGTCACTTACCATAGAGTCCAGAGTGAACGGAGTACCCCTACGAAACCCAATGGCCACTCCTTTTGCTTTATGAACATCTGATAGGCTATAGTACCATGTGGGAAACTGATGGGAGAAAAGTTTTTCAGAGGTTGTGTGCGTGAGGTGTGTTTCCTGCAGGAAGACAATGTCTCCCCCCAAGCGACCCAGTTCTCTGTATAAATCTTGTCTCTTACCTGGAAAATAGAGACCACGCACATTAATGGATACTAGCTTCGTCATGGTCATTGGGTTCGACAGAAGAAGTCCGCTCTCAACGTTCTCCAAAATGAGCCTATCCGAGACGGAACACCAGAGGGGCAAGGAAGTAAGGTAAAAGGAGAGAGAACATTAACATTGTACAACCACAAAACAAAGTACCACCAGGAGAGGAGGTATTTATATGCACGCATAAAGCTACTGTGCATATTTGGGGTAGGCCGGGACCCCAATACTCCTGCGCGTCCCGCCCCCGTGGGGACAAACACGCGAGAGTACGAGGATCAGCGATGCCCCAAAGGGGGAGGGCGCGCAGCCCGAAACAGCGGACAGCAAGTACCCAAAATTAGTGTGGGTACTGTCTCGATGCCCCAGAGCCAACACCACAATATGCTGAGTACAGCGAAACCAGTACCTATACAAATCACTCTATAAGTATAAAGTCATTACCATTTAACAGTTATCGGGGTCAACCTCCCTTTATCCACTTATTTAGCAATGAACCCAAACCAACCAACATCTGCTGGATCTCAGTCCAATAGTTCAACCGAGTTGGGGGGGGAAGAGCCTGGAGTATTGGAGTGATGTTTTCGGTCCACTTTTTGCCACCTCGGCTCCGAATGGTTAGGAGGTGGTGAAATAACATCTTGCCATCCTGGTAACTCCGGTGGGGGATGTTGCTATCCAAGCAGAACCTTTCAAGATCTTCCGGAAAACGAAGAATCGCCATCTTGCCATCCTTGTGGGCGATAAGGGATGCTGGAAAACCCCAACGGTAATTAATGGATGATGTTCGGAGTAGTTCAGTCAGGGGTCACAGAGCCCTGCGACGCTCCAGCGTTTCCCTTGCTAGGTCCGGAAAAAATTGTAAGGAGGCTCCGTCAAAATCCATCAGAGCATTTTCGCGGGCTTTCCGCATTATGAGCTCCTTTTCATCATAATAGTGGATCCTGCAAATAATGTCCCGTGGGATCTCGGAGGACAAGTTGCGGGGACGCAAAGCTCTATGTGCTCTGTCAATCTTCAGAGGACTGTCTGCTGCACGGCCTAAAAGGCCATTAAAAATACCTCGAAGGGAAGGGAGGAGGTTGTCATCACCGGTAGCTTCCGGAAGTCCTTGTACCCTAATATTGTTCCGCCTGTTGCGGTTTTCCTGGTCCTCAATCTTATATATTGCCATTCTGTGGGATATGGCGACGTTGCGACTGCATACATCTTATTGCCTTACTATGCCGCATACACACGATCGGAATTTCAGCCCGCAAAAGACCGATGAGAGTTTTTCGTCAGAAAATGCGACCGTGTGTATGCTCCATCGGACTTTTGCTGGCCGAATTCCAGCCAGCAAAAGATTGAGAGCATGTTCTCAATTTTTCGGTTCCTATCCGAAAATGCGATGTGGCAATTCTGACGTGCAAAATTCCTACGCAAGCTCGGAAACAATTCGACGCATGCTCGGAAGCATTGAACTTCCGAGCATTAATTGCTCACAGGTGACTATTTAACTGGTTGTAGGGCTCAGTGTGAGCGTGCTCAGTTTGAAGCAGTGGAGCTTGGTGTAAGTGGAGCTGGATTAAGTGGGAGTTAAACACAAGAGTTTAAAACAGGAGGTTATAACAGGGGTCATAGTACCTGTGTAGTGTGAGTATCTGAGTGTTGTCTGAGTAGTGTGTGTGGATCGTTAGTACTGTGTATTGTGTACCTGTGTATTGTCTTGTTGTGTACCTGTGTATTGTCTTGAGTATTAGTGCCAGGAAGCTAGCTGTTAGGTAATTTGGACAGGGTAAAATTCCCCAATCCTCACTAAATTTAATAGGTACGATGCCCGGCGGGTGTGGAGAGGCGGCTCTTTGTACATCTTGCCGCATGTATGCGTTCCTTGATCATCCGATCGAGGGCGAATACTGCTGTGCAAAATGTAAGCACATTGTTTCCCTGGAAGCCCAGGTTCTGAATCTAGGGAAGCAACTGTCAGCACTGAGAAGTCCCTCCATACTAAAGGTGAGCCAGGAACGTACATGGCAGGTGCCGGCAGGGGCCAGCACAGAGGCGGGTGGAGACAAAGAGGTGCAGGCACTAGCAAAGAGTAGATGGGTGACAGTCAGGAGGGGTAGAGGGGGAAGTGCCAGAGAGGCCGTTCCAGGACTGGAGCATCCCAATAAGTACGCTCCATTGAGTGACATTGGTGAAACCAGTCAGGGACCAGCATTGCTGGAGATGAGGGACTCTCCTAGCTGCCAGGGGAAGAACTCCTCCAGTGAGAGTGGGGGGGCAGCAAAGGGAAAGGAAAGACAGATTCTGGTGGTAGGGGACTCAATTCTTAGAAGGACAGAGAGGGCAATCTGTAACCAAGACCTGAAGCGCCGAACAGTATGTTGTCTACCGGGCGCTCGGGTTCGGCACATCACGGATCTTGTGGACAGATTACTGGGAGGGGCTGGGGAAGACCCGGCTGTCATGGTGCACGTTGGCACCAATGACAAAGTCAGAGGCAGATGGAGTGTCCTAAAGAACGATTTTAGGGACTTAGGAGCTAAATTGAGGAAAAGGACCTCCAAGGTAGTGTTCTCAGGAATACTACCGGTACATCGAGCCACACCAGAAAGGCAGAGGGAGATTAGGGAAGTAAACAAGTGGCTGAAGAGCTGGTGTAGTAAGGAGGGGTTTGGGTTCCTGGAGGACTGGGCCGACTTCTCAGTCGGTAACCGGTACTATAGAAGGGACGGACTGCACCTAAATGAGGAGGGTGCAGATCTGCTGGGAATGAAGATGGCCAAAAAGTTAGAGGGGTTTTTAAACTAGGCGATGGGGGGGAGGGTCCAGAGACAGTGATAGCCAGCGCGGAAGATATTCCAGAGGGTAGTATTGGGGGCATTAGTGGTAGGTTAACCAAAGCACAAAAACACAAGGTGAGTATAGTAGCAAGTCCTAGTTGCAATCTTGAAACACCCAATACGAGGACAATATGCGACCAGTCTAAACTATGTGGCATGTTCACCAATGCCAGGAGCATGGCGGACAAGATGGGTGAACTAGAGATACGGTTGTACAAGGAGGATTTGGATTTTGTGGGAATTTCAGAGACCTGGTTCAACAGCTCTCATGATTGGCTGGCAAACATTCAAGGGTATACCCTATACCGCAAGGATAGAGAAGGTAAAAAAGGGGGAGGGGTATGTCTATATATCAAGAATAATGTACAAGTGAGTGTGAGAGATGACATCACTGAGGGGGCTAGGGAGGAGGTGGAATCTTTATGGGTAGAGCTCCAAAGGGATGAAGCTAAGGGGAAAATAATACTGGGAGTATGCTATAGGCCCCCAAACCTGAGGGAGGAAGTGGAGACGGATCTCCTATCACAAATTGGATTAGCAGCAAGGATGGGAAGTGTTATCATAATGGGGGATTTTAATTATCCAGACATAGACTGGGCGGAGGGAACCGCGCATTCATTTAAGGCTCGCCAGTTCCTTAGTGTTTTGCAGGACAATTTTATGGGTCAGATGGTAGACGCACCAACTAGAAATAAAACATTACTAGATCTACTGATTACCAATAATACAGACCTGATAACAGATGTGGTAATACGGGGCAATTTAGGTAACAGCGATCACAGGTCAATTAGTTTCAGTATAAATCACACAAATAGGAAACATGAAGGGAACACAAAGACACTGAATTTCAAAAGAGCCAACTTCCCTAAACTACAAACCTTGCTAAAAGGCATAAATTGGGATAAAATATTAGGAACAAAGAATACGGAGGAGAGATGGGTTTGCTTTAAGAGCATATTAAATAAGGGCATTAGCCAATGTATCCCATTGGGTAATAAATTTAAAAGAGCGAACAAACATCCTGGATGGCTTAACTCCGATGTAAAAATGCATATAAAAGCAAAGGAGAAGGCCTTCAAAAAATACAAGGTTGAGGGATCATCCTCAGCATTCAGAATTTATAAAGAATGCAATAAGAAATGTAAGGGTGCAATTAGGATGGCTAAGATAGAACATGAAAGACACATAGCGGAGGAGAGCAAAAGAAATCCCAAGAAATTCTTTAAGTATGTAAACAGTAAAAAAGGGAGGACAGACCATATTGGCCCCATAAAGAATGAGGAAGGACATCTGGTTACAAAGGATGGGGAGATGGCAAAGGTATTGAATTTATTCTTCTCCTCAGTCTTCACAAGTGAATCGGGGGGCTTCAGTAACCAAAACTGCAGTGTTTATCCTCATGACACATCACAGGAAGCACCTCCATGGTTAACAGAGGACGGAATTAAAATTAGACTTGAGAAACTTAACATTAATAAATCACCGGGACCAGATGGCTTGCATCCGAGGGTACTTAGGGAACTCAGTCAGGTGATTGCCAGACCGTTGTTCCTAATATTTACAGACAGTCTATTGACTGGAATGGTACCAGCTGATTGGAGAAAAGCCAATGTAGCACCAATATTTAAAAAGGGCCCAAAAAACATCCCTGGGAATTACAGACCAGTTAGCCTAACATCAATAGTATGTAAACTCTTGGAGGGGATGATAAGGGACTATATACAAGATTTTAGTCATAAGAATGATTTCATTAGCAGTAATCAGCATGGATTCATGAAGAATCGTTCTTGCCAAACCAATCTATTAACCTTCTATGAGGAAGTGAGTTGCCATCTAGATAAAGGAAGGCCCGTAGACGTGGTGTATCTGGATTTTGCAAAAGCATTTGACACAGTTCCCCATAAACGTTTACTATACAAAATAAGGTGCGTTGGCATGGACCATAGGGTGAGTACATGGATTGAAAACTGGCTACAAGGGCGTGTTCAGAGGGTGGTGATAAATGGGGAGTACTCAGAATGGTCAGGGGTGGGTAGTGGGGTTCCCCAGGGTTCTGTGCTGGGACCAATCCTATTTAATTTGTTCATAAACGACCTGGAGGATGGGATAAAGAGTTCAATCTCTGTATTTGCAGACGATACTAAGCTAAGCAGGGCAATAACTTCTCTGCAGGATACGGAAATCTTGCAAAAAGACCTGAACAAATTAATGGGGTGGGCGACTACATGGCAAATGAGGTTCAATGTAGAAAAATGTAAAATAATGCATTTGGGTGGCAAAAATATGAATGCAATCTATACACTGGGGGGAGAACCTCTGGGGGAATCTAGGA
This sequence comes from Lithobates clamitans, assembly GCA_037952925.1. Classification (NCBI taxonomy): domain Eukaryota; kingdom Metazoa; phylum Chordata; class Amphibia; order Anura; family Ranidae; genus Lithobates; species Lithobates clamitans. The sequence goes on from JBBGZY010001065.1 coordinate 2,182,192, forward strand.
TGGAAAAGGACCTGGGGGTCCTAGTGGATGATAGGCTCAGCAATGGCATGCAATGCCAAGCTGCTGCTAATAAAGCAAACAGAATATTGGCATGCATTAAAAGGGGGATCAACTGCAGAGATAAAACGATAATTCTCCCGCTCTACAAAACTCTGGTCCGGCCGCACCTGGAGTATGCTGTCCAGTTCTGGGCACCAGTCCTCAGGAGGGACGTACTGGAAATGGAGCGAGTACAAAGAAGGGCAACAAAGCTAATAAAGGGTCTGGAGGATCTTAGTTATGAGGAAAGGTTGCAAGCACTGAACTTATTCTCTCTGGAGAAGAGACGCTTGAGAGGGGATATGATTTCAATTTACAAATACTGTACTGGTGACCCCACAATAGGGATAAAACTTTTTCGCAGAAGAGAGTTTAATAAGACTCGTGGCCACTCATTACAATTAGAAGAAAAGAGGTTTAACCTTAAACTACGTAGAGGGTTCTTTACTGTAAGAACGGTAAGGATGTGGAATTCCCTTCCACAGGCGGTGGTCTCAGCGGGGAGCATTGATAGCTTTAAGAAACTATTAGATAATCACCTGAATGACCGCAATATACAGGGATATGTAATGTAATACTGACACATTATCACACACATAGGTTGGACTTGATGGACTTGTGTCTTTTTTCAACCTCACCTACTATGTAACTATGTAACTATATGTAACTTCATTTTCTCGGCTTGTCGTAGTGTTTTACATCACCGCATTCTTGGCGGTCGTAAGTTCAGCGAACTTTTGCGTGACCGTGTGTATGCAAGGTAAACTTGAGCGGAATCCCGTCGGAAAGGCCGTCATATCTTTTTCCGACGAGAAGTCCGATCATGTGTACGCAGCATAAGAGTTCATCCAGCATGCACTGCCCAGCGAATCTCTTGATAGAATGAACAATAGTCAAGTATCAGCACCTAGACCTACACTGGAATATATTTGTCCATGTTAAGCAGATTTAGTTGCCTTTCTGTTCTTGATCATCATAATAAACATGGGAATAGAAAATAGTGCTCCTGCTCATTGTTGGAAAACAATGAAAATACAGTGTTCCCAAGGCCTGTTTCACATGGGCTTCAGCTTGTATAACAGGAGTGTGAACAGTAATCTTTTATGAAAGTTTCAGCAAGCTTTTGCAAAGCTTTTGGCAAATTTTGAGCAACATACTCTAAGCTTTTAAAGTGCCCTTCAGCTCCTGTTTGAAAATGTTATACAAAGATCCTAATGGAACTGCTGATTGTAACTATAACCTCTTCAATACTGGGCACTGCCCCCCCCCCCCCCTCCTGCCCAAGCCAATTTTCAGCTTTCAGCGCTGTCACTATTTAAATGACAATTGCACGGTCACGCTACACTGTACCCAAACAACATTTTTATCATTTTGTTCCCACAAACAGAGCTTTCTTTTGGTGGTATTTCATCACCTCTGTTTTTTGTTTCCACAAACAAATAAAAAAAGCCTGAAAATTTAGAAAAAAAAAGTTTTTCTTTGTTTCTGTTATAAAATGTTGTAAATAAATAAGTTTTCTCCTTCACTGACGGGCGCTGATACGGCTGCACTGATGGGCACTTATAAGGCGGCACTGATGGGCACCGATGAGGTGGCACTGATGGGCAATGATATGCAGCACTGATGAGCATTGATAGGTGGCATTTATGGGTACTGATAGGTGACTGATGGGCACTGAACAGCTGCCATTAATGGGTGGCACTGATAGGCATCACTGATGGCACTGGCAGGCATTACTGATGGGCACTGATTGGCATCTGTCTGGGCAATGACTGTCATCCCTAGATGGTCCAGGGTGACATACCTGGTGGCCAGCTAGTGTGGGCATCCGTGGGAGGCTGCGCTGATAATCAATCAGCGCAGACCCCCCTGTCAGGAGAGCCGCCAATGCATACTAGCTCATTATGCATTTGTCTTGCAGGTTGTTTTTTTTTTTTAGAGAGAGTTTACAACAACTTTAAGGTGCTTTAAGAGACATACCATACCAAGAGACAACCACTTTAAGAGAAAAACCATTGCAATTGAGGTGGCTGACAATTGTTGATGTCTCATGAAAGTGACATACTACTTAATTTTTAGCACGACACAACACAACGCTACTGCTCCTGTGTAAATAGCGCTGTGTGGTACCATTGTAATATTCATGGCAGGCATTGAAGGGCTGTTATGAGGCTTTAAAAATACCAAATAAATGCCTCATAAACACAGGGCATTGATGCACGTGTGAACAAGCCCTAATTAATTTTTGCATTTTAGCAATAATTTTTAAATTACACATGAAAAATAAGAATATTAAAATGACATGATAAAAATATGCATTTTAACCTATTTTAATGAGTAATTATGACGTACAGGATATTTCTGTAGTTCCTTTAAAAACTGAAAAGGAGGTAGATTCCTGAATGTGTGTCCTAAAAACTGAATCTGGACAAAATCAAAAACACAAAGTAACATAACAAATGTTAACATCTTTTAACATCTTTTATCCTGCAGGCTGGCAAGTTTAGTCTCATCCCAACTATCATTAATCTGGCCACTGCCCTGACATCTATTGGTGTTGTAAGTATAAACCATATTTCTTAAAATCTGTCCAAACACTTTAAAGTTTATTCACCCAACAATGTACATTAGAATGGAATTCTGTATATATAATTGAATTTACATGCTGAGGCTGGGAAAACAAAAAAACAAATTGTTACTGTAGGAGTTAGCCTGTATCTGAACCAGTCATCGCCATTTATTACATAGAGAATGCATGCTGGCTCTTTGGATAATTATCATGATCAAGAGACTTACCAAAACAAAATAATGATGAGACTTGCATTTCAAAGATTCCATCATTTTAACCAGGCAGTATGATGAGAAGATATGGTGTTTCACAGGAACTGTCTTGAGACCACAGTAAGAGGCCAAGACCGAGCATTAAGTCTAGTACACAGTTTTTTTGTTTCATGGAACCCACTGGGCTGAACGAAAAAAAAAACTGAAGAGCTCGGGAGGAGCCGCTATATTAACTATCCGATGTTAGTACAACGATCTCCCCTACTGCTGTCCCCCCCCCCCCCCCCCCGCCAGAACACACCAGTCAGCACTCTCAGGCATTGGCTGAGAGCACTGATCGGATGCTGTTCGGCATGACCTTTTTTGGTCACGCCCCTTCGTCAGAAGTTGGTCATCCCACTGACTTCTGTCGCACCGGCTGCTGTACACACGGGCCGAATGTTGGCTGGTTTCTATTGAACCTGTGTACCAGGCTTTAGTCAACAGTAATGGAGTGGTATAAATAAATCAATAATAGAGTAGGACCCAACAACATGTCTCAGTTGAAAAGACTATTATTAAGCCGTCATATTGGTCAGGTCCCACATTTAGAAGGTAATAGTAAAGCTACATGGTTCTAAAACTATATTATATCATTCTTGTTTGTATCATAATAGGCAACATATACCAGAATAGTTTGAACTGTATTTTAGGCAAAACAGATCCTAATTCCTAAATGTAAAGTGCCCTATCTTCAAATTTTATACCCCAAACCAAGAATTTATTATATTGCAACTTATCAATCATTAGATGTGGTGGCTACATTAGTTTTCTATTTTTAGACTTTTTTCCTCTGTTTTCACCTGGTGATCTGGCCAGTAAAACATCTCCTGTATTAGAGTACAAGAACAAAAATATAAATAGTGCACACTCAAATCATATCTAGAAAAATAACTGAACATGTGACCATTTAAAACCATAAATTAACCACTTTCCACCCGCCGTATAGTAAAATGACTCTCGTTCTGGGACGACGTCATATGACGGCGCCCAAGTACTGCTGCTTTTGCGGTGCTCCTAGGATACGGCGCAACTCCGAATCTCGGTAAAGAGCCAATGACAAGGCTCTTTACCCATGTAATCGGCTGTGTCCAATCACAGCTGGTCACATGCAAACAAGGAAGTGCCGTTTATCGGTAATCAGGGCAATAACCATCAGTGCCCTGATTACAGTATAGCCCCAGCAGTGCCCATCAGTGATGCCAATCAGTGCCCATTAGTGATGCTAGTCAGTGCTGCCTTTCAGTGCTCATCAGTGCCTGCTCATCAGTGCTGCCTATCAATGCCCATCAGTGCCGCCTATCCGTGCCGCCTATCTCTGCCCACCAGTGCTGCCTATCAGTGCCCATCAGTGCCACCTATCAGTGCCCATCAGTGCCGCATATCAGTTCCAGCTATCAGTGCCCATCAGTGCCTCATCAGTGCCACCTACTCAGTGCCCATCAATACTGCCTATCAGTGCTCATCAGTGTCGCATATCAGTGCCCATCAGTGCAGCATATTAGAGCCTCCTCATCAGTGCCACCTAATCAGTACCCATAAGTGACCCATGTAATCGGCTGTGTCCAATCACAGCTGGTCACATGCAAACAAGGAAGTGCCGTTTATTGGTAACCAGGACAATAACCATCAGTGCCCTGATTACAGTATAGCCCCAGCAGTGCCCATCAGTGATGCCAATCAGTGCCCATTAGTGATGCTAGTCAGTGCTGCCTTTCAGTGCTCATCAGTGCCAACCATCAGTGCTGCCTATCAATGCCCATCAGTGCCACCTATCCATGCCGCCTATCTCTGCCCACCAGTGCCACCTATCAGTGCCACCTATCAGTGCCGCATATCAGTTCCAGCTATCAGTGCCCATCAGTACGCATATTAGTGCCTCCTCATCAGTGCCACCTACTCAGTGACCATCAATGCTGCCTATCAGTGCTCATCAGTGTCTCTTATCAGTGCCCATCAGTGCAGCATAATAGGGCCTCCTCATCAGTGCCACCTAATCAGTACCCATAAGTGACCCCTCATCAGTGCCTATTAGTGTAGCCTATCAGTGCTTATCAGCGCACATCAGTGAAGGGGAAAAATTACTTATTTACAAAATTTACTGACAGAGACTAAGAAAAATTTTTTTTTTCAAAAATTTAGCAAAAAATAAAAAATCCAGTGGTGTTTAAATACCACCAAAAGAAAGCTCTATTTGTGTGAAAAAAAATGATAAAAATTTCATTTGGGTACAGTGTTGCATGACCGCCCAATTGTCATTCAAAATGTGACAGGGCTGAAAGCTGAAAATTGACCTAGGCAGGAAGGGGGTAAAAGTTCCCAGTAGGCAAGTAGTTAGGTTAATAAAAAAAAAAATCGAAATGCCGATTATCTTTGTACAATGTTGCTTTAGTATACAAAAACAAATGTCCAATATAAATAAAAGTAAAATTGAATAACACCATCCACCACAATCTCCAATGTGAAAAAGTTAGTGGAAAAACTTAAGCATTCTTTCTGGTGCAAACAAGGATTGTGAAGCAAAGCTGGTTCTCCCACTCCTTCCAATCTGTGCTCTTACTGTATGATATGTTTACCAGAAACGGAGACCTCTCTGATCAGCGAGTGCCATTTGCTAGATTCACAGCACTGCAAAAGGCAATAAAGCCTAAATGGCTTACAGTTCTGGCCATACCTCTACTAGTCTAAATAAAGATGTGCAGGGGATTACGGTAGGCTGAGGCAATATTTAAAAATACATTTAAGCAGTTGATTAAATAGGTAACTGCATTAAAAGGTCTTTATATCGGTCTACACTTAAGCTTTAAAAATGATTGGTTCACTTCAGCCTCTTCTGCTTTTATATTTATAACATGTCCATATATTAGATTCTCTGTGCTATTATTATCCACACATGATCTATTCTTGAAGCATTCATTTTCATTATGACCCCATCTATTATACTTTGGATGTCCTGTAAGCCATGGTATATATTTTAGTGGTGAGCATTGATAGCACATGTTACTTTTAGTCTACCATCCCCAAGTCAATCAATGTTTAGTAGATTTTCTTTATTCAACTTCCATTAGGGGTCTGTCTTCTGTGACTGGATACTGCTGACTTTCATGAACAAAGATCACATGTACAGCCTACGAAAGTATGACAAGGTGAGTAGATAGCATTGTACAAAATGAAACTCAACACAAGTGATGGTTTGCCACCAGATTCACATAATATTAAGTTCAGTAGGCTCCCATTTGCTTATTTCTTAGGTTCTAAAGTCTTACATGTCGTTAGTGCTCGAAAAATTGTTGAAATGTTGGTATTAATGATTAAGGAGTGACTGTATCATTATTAACATTAATATTATTTATCACCCTATTGTGCACTAATATTAAATACTGAATATGAATATTTTCTAAAAAAAAAACTCAAATTTAGATATACATACATGACTAAAAATGCTCATGCCTTCCTACCTGTTTAGGCTGCTCTGTACATATTTTCAAATAGAGAGAGAGAGTCTAGATTAAGCCCGGGTTCACACCTATGCAAATTAGATGTGCGTTTTCCCGCATCTAATTTGCATAGTAGGAGAATGTGACCGGCTCCCTATGGAGCCGGTTCACATATCTCCGAGGTGGCTGCGGAGCGCACTACACAAAAACGCTGTGCGTCTTTGGCTCCGTTTCAGGGCCGAATTTAGGCATAGAATCGGCCCTGATTCGTCCCTGAAATGGGGAACAGGGACGCACAGCGCTCCTGTGCGATCTGCAGCCCGGTATAGTGTGAAACAGCTTTTGCTGTGGTTTGCCTTTAGAAAATCCAAAATGCTCTGTAATCCCTGGGTAGTGGGAGCAATCTGGATCAAAAAGGATTTTTGTATTCAGCCTAAAATCCTTTTCATGGAGACATTGGAAGTTTTGTACTGTCAGGTAAACTGCCCTCCACAAGAGGAATGGACACTGGTAAACAAAAAGTAGTAGGCCAGCCCAGGATAACACCTACTATAAGGTGACCAGATTTTCAAAATGAAATCCGGGGACATTTTTTTTTTGGCAAATGGTAAACGATTTTATAAGCATATATTCCTCAAATTATATATTCAGTGTTATGTGGTATATGTTTATGGAAGGATTATATGATATATACGTTATTTCTCACATTTCGTCCATGAGATAAAAAAAAAGAAGATTCTTACAATTTTTTGGAATACGAATACCAAATGTTAAGACGATAAGATGGAGATAAAACTTTTCAATGCATATTTTGTATTTTATTCTTGCCAAAGAATTTTGGTTCAACAATAACAATGAACAATAAATTAACAATTCAGAACAGTAAAAGATTGCATGGTAACAACACGTAGGATACCTTCAAACATAAATAATCAAATATTAATAGCTAACTGTTCTAAGACTACAAATGTTACAGGAACAAAAGCAATATAAAATACTGGAGGAGTTTTACAACATTTTGCGGAGTAACCCTTTAACTTGCATATTTCTCAGTGCAGAGCCCCCCCATTAGTATAGAATCCCCCCAGTGCAGAGCCCCCAATAGTATAGACACCCCCTCAGTGCAGAGCCCCCAATAGTATAGACACCCCCTCACTGCAGAACCCCCATTAGTATAGAATCCCCCCAGTGCAGAGCCCCCCCATTAGTATAGAATCCCCCCAGTGCAGAGCCCCCCCCCATTAGTATAGAATCCCCCCAGTGCAGAGCCCCCATTAGTATAGAATCCCCCCAGTGCAGAGCCCCCCCATTAGTATAGAATCCCCCCAGTGCAGAGCCCCCATTAGTATAGAATCCCCCCAGTGCAGAGCCCCCCCATTAGTATAGAATCCCCCCAGTGCAGAGCCCCCCCATTAGTATAGAATCCCCCCAGTGCAGAGCCCCCCATTAGTATAGAATCCCCCCAGTGCAGAGCCCCCCCATTAGTATAGAATCCCCCCAGTGCAGAGCCCCCCCATTAGTATAGAATCCCCCCAGTGCAGAGCCCCCCCCCCCATTAGTATAGAATCCCCCCAGTGCAGAGCCCCCATTAGTATAGAATCCCCCCAGTGCAGGGCCCCCCCATTAGTATAGAATCCCCCAGTGCAGAGCCCCCATTAGTATAGAATCCCCCCAGTGCAGAGCCCCCATTAGTACAGAATCCCCCCAGTGCAGAGCCCCCCATTAGTATAGAATCCCCCCAGTGCAGAGCCCCCCCATTAGTATAGAATCCCCCCAGTGCAGAGCCCCCCCATTAGTATAGAATCCCCCCAGTGCAGAGCCCCCCCCCATTAGTATAGAATCCCCCCAGTGCAGAGCCCCCATTAGTATAGAATCCCCCCAGTGCAGAGTCCCCCCATTAGTATAGAATCCCCCAGTGCAGAGCCCCCATTAGTATAGAATCCCCCCAGTCCAGAGCCCCCATTAGTATAGAATCCCCCAGTGCAGAGCCCCCATTAGTATAGAATCCCCCCAGTGCAGAGCCCCCCCATTAGTATAGAATCCCCCCAGTGCAGAGCCCCCATTAGTATAGAATCCCCCCAGTGCAGAGCCCCCATTAGTATAGAATCCCCCCAGTGCAGAGCCCCCCCCCCCCATTAGTATAGAATCTCCCCAGTGCAGAGCCCCATCCATTAGTATAGAATCCCCCCAGTGCAGAGCCCCCCCATTAGTATGGAATCCCCCCAGTCCAGAGCCCCCATTAGTATAGAATCCCCCAGTGCAGAGCCCACCATTAGTACAGAATCCCCCCAGTGCAGAGCCCCCATTAGTACAGAATCCCCCAGTGCAGAGCCCACCATTAGTATAGAATCACCCCAGTGCAGAGCCCCCCCATTAGTATAGAATCCCCCAGTGCAGAGCCCCCATTAGTATAGAATCCCCCCAGTGCAGAGCCCCCCCATTAGTATAGAATCCCCCCAGTGCAGAGCCCCCCCATTAGTATAGAATCCCCCCAGTGCAGAGCCCCCCCATTAGTATAGAATCCCCCCAGTGCAGAGCCCCCCCATTAGTATAGAATCCCCCCAGTGCAGAGCCCCCCCATTAGTATAGAATCCCCCCAGTGCAGAGCCCCCCCATTAGTATAGAATCCCCCCAGTGCAGAGCCCCCCCCCCAATTAGTATAGAATCCCCCCAGTGCAGAGCCCCCCCCCCATTAGTATAGAATCCCCCCAGTGCAGAGCCCCCCCCCATTAGTATAGAATCCCCCCAGTGCAGAGCCCCCCCCCCCCATTAGTATAGAATCCCCCCAGTGCAGAGCCCCATCCATTAGTATAGAATCCCCCCAGTGCAGAGCCCCCCCCATTAGTATAGAATCCCCCCAGTGCAGAGCCCCCCCCCCCATTAGTATAGAATCCCCCCAGTGCAGAGCCCCCCCCCATTAGTATAGAATCCCCCCAGTGCAGAGCCCCCCCCCCATTAGTATAGAATCCCCCCAGTGCAGAGCCCCCCCCCCCCATTAGTATAGAATCCCCCCAGTGCAGAGCCCCCCCCCCCATTAGTATAGAATCCCCCCAGTGCAGAGCCCCCCCCCCATTAGTATAGAATCCCCCCAGTGCAGAGCCCCCCCCCCATTAGTATAGAATCCCCCCAGTGCAGAGCCCCCCATTAGTATAGAATCCCCCCAGTGCAGAGCCCCCCCCCCCCATTAGTATAGAATCCCCCCAGTGCAGAGCCCCCCCATTAGTATAGAATCCCCCCAGTGCAGAGCCCCCCCCCCCCAATTAGTATAGAATCCCCCCAGTGCAGAGCCCCCCCCCCATTAGTATAGAATCCCCCCAGTGCAGAGCCCCCCCCCCCATTAGTATAGAATCCCCCCAGTGCAGAGCCCCCCCCCATTAGTATAGAATCCCCCCAGTGCAGAGCCCCCCCCCCATTAGTATAGAATCCCCCCAGTGGAGAGCCCCCCCCCCATTAGTATAGAATCCCCCCAGTGCAGAGCCCCCCCCCCATTAGTATAGAATCCCCCCAGTGCAGAGCCCCCCCCCCCATTAGTATAGAATCCCCCCAGTGCAGAGCCCCCCCCCCCCATTAGTATAGAATCCCCCCAGTGCAGAGCCCCCCATTAGTATAGAATCCCCCCAGTGCAGAGCCCCCCCCCCATTAGTATAGAATCCCCCCAGTGCAGAGCCCCCCCATTAGTATAGAATCCCCCCAGTGCAGAGCCCCCCCCCCCATTAGTATAGAATCCCCCCAGTGCAGAGCCCCCCCCCCATTAGTATAGAATCCCCCCAGTGCAGAGCCCCCCCCCCCCATTAGTATAGAATCCCCCCAGTGCAGAGCCCCATCCATTAGTATAGAATCCCCCCAGTGCAGAGCCCCCCCCCCCATTAGTATAGAATCCCCCCAGTGCAGAGCCCCATCCATTAGTATAGAATCCCCCCAGTGCAGAGCCCCCCCCCCCCCCCATTAGTATAGAATCCCCCCAGTGCAGAGCCCCCCCCATTAGTATAGAATCCCCCCAGTGCAGAGCCCCCCCCATTAGTATAGAATCCCCCCAGTGCAGAGCCCCCCCCCCATTAGTATAGAATCCCCCCAGTGCAGAGCCCCCCATTAGTATAGAATCCCCCCAGTGCAGAGCCCCCCCCCCCCCCCCATTAGTATAGAATCCTCTGCACATGTCCACCACATACTGTACAGTAAATAAATGAAGTTTACAGACCTCAGAACAGCGCCGATGATACACACAGCCGTGTGTGTCCCTCGGGCTCCTCCTCCTCCTGTGTGAATGTAAACAGAGAGGAGGGGGAGGCGGCTTCAGTCCGCTGTGCTGAGGGACACAGTGCAAGTCCCGTGGCACAGATCAGGGCAACGGCCAGTGTTAGCGGTGCGTGCCGCTACGTTCCTGAGTGCCGCCCCTGCAATCCGGGGACAAATCCGGGGACAGACGGGCTCCGGGGAGAGTGTCCTCAATCCGGGGACTGTCCCCGGAAAACGGGGACGTCTGGTCACCCTAACCTACTACATCCAGCATGACTCAGTTTTGTGGCATTCCGATGTAGCACCCTTCTAGTGTAGGGCAGGCTGCTATGTAAATGTAGCCTGGCTCCCATGTAATCAGGGGAGCAAATGGTTGATACTTAAGGCTGCTCAGTGTTTCACAGGCTGCTGCTGTTACTTTCCCCTGTCTTCTAGAGGATTCTAGAGGTATAGTGGGAGGAAGAACAGAGCAGGCAGCCTAAATATTTATGGGACTCCAGTCAATCCCTGGGGAGGTGTGCCCAGAAGGTGGTGAGAAACCCATAAACAGTCTTGGGCCTGAGCAGCAAAGGACAGTGTTCCTTTGTCCAGTCCTGCAGGAGCAGACACCTGTGTAGGGCTCTGCCCCCTGGTGCAGGACCCTAGAAGAAGCATTGGGGAAAATTATTTGCAGATACTGCAGATATGTGTCCAGGGATCCAGTTGGGTCTGGGGGAAGCTCACTGGAAAGAGCCAGGAGGAAGTTGGTGGGAAAGAGTCCAGCTGTCCTATGGTGGTGTGAGTCTACATCTCCCTCACTAGGAATAGCTTGGTGGATATCGATAGGAGGCAACGTATGATCCTGTGGTCATGTGAATAAAAGACCCCAATGCTGAAGGAAAGTGACTGTGTGAAGCTTTTACCTCTAGTACAGGTCACCAGCAGCATAGAGATCCTGTGGGACATTCAGTGTGTACAATGCAGACAGCAACTTTGTACACTGTAACCAGCAGTTCATGCAGTGCAGCCAGGAATTGAGGAGTCCTCAAGTTATCCAGTTCTGCTATTTTCGGGGTATCTCATGGTCCCTTCTCCTATCCCATTTCATAATTTAAAAAACAAAAAGAACCCTTAGACTGTTTCGGAACAAGGAAAAATACCCCCTAAATGGGACTTCAATAGACCACCAACTCTGTGATAAAAAAAATATATCTTTAATAGTATAGAATAAAAAGACGTGTGCCGTCTACACATTACATAAATGCATCAGACAGAAGAACAAAACATCAATACAAAAGTACAGATCATCATATGTACTCTCCAAGGGGTGGTGTACCCAACGCGTTTGCATTATTCTGATACCTTCAGTTAAGGCACTGACACAGAGGAGGCACGCCATACACTGGACCCTGATATCTACAGGACACATTGAACCAGGGATGCTTGGATATTATCCGCCCGTTACGCAGCCCACATTCAAAGCTCTAACGACAGTCTGTCCCATCCATTCTTTATTAACATTTACTGATGCTGGAAACATAGTGCACCTAAATCTCACCTAAATCTTCCATCATCGGTCTGGCGTCCATTTACATTTTGTTGATTGAATCGCCTTTGGGCTTTGAAGCAGGGAATCATTCCAAGGAATATTGTAAATAGCCTATGGCGTGTTCTCACCCTAAATGAAGGTATCAGAATACTGAAACGCGTCGTACGGGTACACCACCCCTTGGAGAGTACATATGATGATCTGTACTTTTGTCTCTGTTGTTTTGTTCTTCTGTTTGATGTATTTAATTAATTTGTAGATGGTACACATCTTTTTATTCTATACTATTAAAGATATATATTTTTTATCACAGAGTTGGTGGTCTATTAAAGTCCCATTTAGGGGGTATTTTTCCTTGTTCCATTGCATCAGGGATGGGACCACCATACTCTACATCTGATATGGTGGAGGTCTCTCTTTTTTCTACTTAGACTGTTTCTGAACCAGTAGAAAAATTAAAAAAATGATGTGTGCCTGGCTGTGTGTGTTCTAAGGAGAGAGATTGGACTGTATTCGCTAGCGTCTCCCATGGTGGTGCACTGTACCAGTACCAAGAAATAGGTAGCATATCATAAGCACAGAGTAACACAGGAAGTCTTGTACTCTCAGGATTAGGGATGAGCCAAACACCCCCCGCAATAAACATGTTCGCACCAAAACATGCGAACAGGCAAATAATTTGTGCGACCATGCGAACAACGTTAAAGTCTATGAAACACGAACATGAAAAATCAAAAGTGCTCATTTTAAAGGCTTATATGCATGTTATTACCATAAAAAGTGTATAGGGACCCATGTACTGCTCCAGGGGGTAATGTAAAAAAAAAGTTTTTAAAACAACCGTTTTTTCAGGAGCAGTGATTTTAATAATGTCTAAAGTGAAACAATAAAAACAAAATATTCCTTTAAATATCATGCCTGGGGGTCCCCTTAGTCTGCCTGTAAAGTAGCGCATCTTTCCTATGGTCTGGTATGGATATTAAAGAGAACTCTACACCAATTTTTTTTTTAAATGGCGTGGGGTCCCCCCCAAAATCCATACCAGACCCTTCAGGTCTGGTATGGATTTTAAGGGAAACCCCGCACCAAAACGTAAAAAAATGGCACGGGGTCCCCCCAAAATCCATACCATTCCCTTATCCGAGCATGCAACCTGGCAGGCAAAGGCAGGGGGGGACAAGCAAGCATCCCCCCTCCTGAACCGTACCAGGCCACATGCCTCAACATGGGGAGGGTGCTTTGGGGTCCCCTCCAAAGCACCTTGTCCCCATGTTGACGGGGACAAGGGCCTCATCCCCACAACCCTGGCCCAGTGGTTGTGGGGGTCTGCAGGTGGGGGCTTATCGGAATCTGGAAGCCTTTAACAAGGGGCCTCCCAGATCCCGCCCCCCCATGTAAATGGGTATGGGGTATATTGTACCCCTACCCATTCACCAAAAAAGTGTCAAAAAAGTAAAAACGACAGGAGACAATTCCTTTATTTAAAATTTTTTTTTTTAAAGTGTCCCACGATGTCCATCCATCTTCAATCACGGCGCCCAGACCCGAAAAATTTAAAAAAGAAGCTCCGCCTCAATGGAAGGCATCCTGCCGACTGCCATCTCTTGGCTGTGACAGCTGTTATATAGGCAAGGGCGGGGCCACATCACATGACATCAGAAGGGGGTGGGGCCACATGGTTACATCACTACATCACCGTGGTGGCCCCACCTTGCCTATATAACAGCTGTCACAGCCAAGAGACTGGCAGTCGGCAGGATGCCTCCATTGAGGCGGAGCTTCTTTTTTTCAATTTTTCGGGTTCTGGCGCAGTGATTGAAGATGGATGGACACGCTGGGACACTTTTAAAAAAAATTTTTAAATAAAGGATCCAAAACTGTCTCCTGTCGTCTTTACTTTTTTGACACTTTTTTGGTGAATGGGTATTGTGTCCCATGTACCCCATACCCATTCACATAGGGGGGCTGGGATCTGGGGGGCCCCCTTATTAAAGGGGGCTTTCAGATTCCGATAAGCCCTCTGCCCGCAGACCCCCACAACCACTGGGCAAGGGTTGTGGGGATGAGGCCCTTGAAGCACCCTCCCCATGTTGAGGGCATGTGGCCTGGTACTGTTCAGGAGGGGGGGTGCTCACTCGTCCCTCCTATTCTGGCCTGCCAGGTTGCATGCTTGGATAAGGGTCTGGTATGCATTTTAGGGGGCCCCCACGCCATTTAAAAAAAAAAAATTGGCGCGGGGTTCCCCTTAAAATCCATATCAGACCTGAAGGGCCTGTTATGAATTTTGGGGGGGGACCCCACGCCATTTTTTTTTACATCTTGGCACAGGGTTCCTCTTAACTACTTCAATACACTGTGTTATATATACTACACTGCCTGCACTGACTGAATATAGAGTCTACACTAAATATCTAGTCTACACTAAATGCAGAGTATATATATATATATATATATATATATTTTATACTAGACTGTATATATATATATATATATATATATATATATATATATATATATATATGCACACCACCAACTAACCTGCCTGCCTAATCTAGCTCAATCTATCTCCATCCACACACTATATGCGGCCGCTATTTATGTATGTAAGCAGCCTTATATAGTGTGGGGCATGGACTTAGTCTCCCTGAGCCATGATTGACCATGCCTTTGGCCAATTATGGCTCTTGCTGCAGAGTGCGCTGTGATTGGCTAAAGCATGCAGGTCAGGTGCATGCTTCGGCCAATTATCAGACGTCAATGCACTGCGAACTCACAGTGCATTATTGGGCGTTCCGCAGCACTCTAATTTGCCGCAAATGCCCCATATGTTCGGTTTGTTAGCGAGCAAACGAACACCCGATGTTCGAGTTGAACTTACGTTTGACTCAAACCGCGGGCTCATCCCTACTCAGGATATTCAAAAGCAGTCCCACAGAGGGGTGGGCAACAGCAAACAAACTGCTAGCAATCTCCCTAAAAATAGAAGAACTGGGGATTCCCTGCAGATCAAAGAGATCCCGGACGGATGGCGGACGGGAAGGGGGCGTTATATGGTCTGACCTTAGGAGGCAGGGGAAAGGAAGAGCTGGGCTGTTGCTTCTCCTCCCAGCTGAACAGGAAGTGTGTCCTGAGACCCGATTGGGCTTCCTGATTAGCCGGGAGAAGAATCAGGAAGACAATAGCGAATATTAATTTGCTATTATCACACAACTGGGTGGACTCAGGACGCAGTGCTTTATGTACATCATAATTTCCATCCACAAGTTAAGGGGCAGTTGTTGAAGTATGGGCATGAATAAAATGTCAGAGACACTGACAGGTAATTCAGATTTACAAGTGATGGTCCAGATTCTGGTACTGATCGCCAGTCACAGACATATATTTCTATATTTGAAGCCAGCAGATCTAGGCACAGCTGCACAATGCTATATGACTCAAAGTATTGATACAGTAATCATGTATATTGCATAAAGATTCATATTTTATGCTCAGTTCCTATAGATCCATGCTGATCCAACATGTTATAGAAACATGATGAAGAATGATAGAGTGGACTGGAAAATGACCTGTTACAAAATGTATACAATGTTATTAGCAGTTCCCATTCTCTTTTACCACTTGTATACATATGACAGGGGTCAGTGGCAGGATGGGATGCCTACTGCTGGCACATGCACCCCACTTTCTTCTTCATTATGATCCGTGCATGCCCAACTTAACACAGCCCATGCCCCAATTTCAGCAGTCAGGTCCCAGATAAAAGGCACAGCTCCTCTGTCACCAGCACAGATTGCTAATTAGACAGGGCACTGTGCAGCTATTCAGCCTGGTGCTAGCTGACAAGTGACACATATGGCTGCATGCACTAACCTTGATCTTCTGCCGGTGACAGGTCCTCCTCCAGCTACAGTCCGAACACCATCTAATAAGAGCAGCGGCCCGAGGCTCCGAGAAAGTCCATGAGTGCTCCGTGCCCCGAGTCTACCCTTTTTTTTAGCCAATTAGAGCCTCAGGATCTAATTATGTTCTTCTAAAGAAAAAAAAATCCACTTAAATCCATGCGTCCGGCACCCTACATATAGATTAGGGGCTGGGCGCATGGATCAGGGGGGAGGCGCCCCTGCGCCTCTGGTCCAGGGGATGCCCCATAGTTGTGAGGAACATCTCCAGGACTCTTAGTGCTTATTCACTCTTGTTGTGTTAGCTCGCTTTTTTTTTCTCTTTTTTTTTCTTATTTATGTACCGTTTATTTTTGCTTTCCTTGTGAGCTAACTTCTGTTATAACCTTGTCTGTTAACCCACTTGTTAAAAATGAATAAAACTATTGAAACAGAAAACTTTTTGGGTTACAGTTAACTACAATTATCAATGTAATGCTCACACAGACCCAGCATTCAAATTTTAATTATACTGCAGGTCTGGAAACTGGAGGAGACCCATACTGCAACAGTTACTACAGTCAGCTCCCCACAAGACTCGCCAGCTTCTTCTGAATCTCTCTGTACTAATCATGACCCTCCATACAAGGACAGCAGCCCAAGAGTTGAAAGCAACACTCAGGAAAATGGACAACAGGCATGGAGTCAGAGGACAGAGTCTGCACCTGGGAGCTGATATTTCACAGCAAGTCCCTCTATTGCCTCTGGAACTGTTGGCCAAAATGTTTTACTGGAAAACATTTACATAAAACTCAGGAAATTGCAAGCATTTTGGAAAAGGACCGGAGCTATGTACAGTCCATCAAAAGGCTGAGGAGTCTAAAAAGGCTTCATAAACCTTAGGTGGAAGAGGAAAGTGTACTGCAGATGAGAAAAATGAACTATTTAACAAGTATTGGGGGCTGGATATAAGGATGAAAGAGCACAGAGATGAGTGAGAAAGGATACTGTAAACCTTTGGGCTGAGAGACAGTAGTAATAGTGCACTTAAAAATGGACCACCAGCATTAATGAGAGGAGATGACCATTCGTATTTCTCTTTTTCAAACAATTCTCTTCTAACTTCACACCCATAGCCTATTTTACAGTAGGGTTGATTTATAAAAAAAAAAAAAAAAAAAGGTCTGTCCCATCCTTAGCATCTTGACATGCCACCTGTTATCTTTCTAGTGCAGGATACATAGTACATACTACATGGGGTTCTTATTATCAACTATAACCTGTGTTTTCCTTTAACTCTGATGTTCTTTTGTAATCGTTTTGCGTTTTTAATTTGTAGGACCTCCATTTTGCAGTTCCCTGGCTTCACTCCCTAATTTTTTATGATATTATATCAAACAGCCTTTTATGTACTCTGCTTCTACTCTTTTCTCTTTGTTAAGTACTGGACTCCATGTCTCTCTTGGGATCCATGAGCAGGGAAGTGAAGAGTAATGATCTCTCTTAGTAGATAACAAGATTTCACAGTAATTATTATGAGGATCGGACTTTGTGGTCTCAGATTTACCTCCATTACCTCCTTATTTGCTCACCGCCCTTCCCTTACTTCTTTCTTTTTGTCTGAAAGTGCCGAAATGTGTACTTAAATCAATTATAAGATTCCTTGTGGTATTAGAGTGCCTATAATGAACTTCCATGCAAAGTAATAAATTATAGATGTCATTACATTCTGAATACATGCTATGTTTCCTTACATTCAACATGACATTTGAATCGTAAACATTGACCAAAAGTAAAATTCTTCAAAATGCAGTTTTGGACTGAGCTAGGTATAGGATAAAACATCGACATACTGAAGTGATCAGCCTGTGGAAAATATGTAATCTTATAATTGGGAAAATAAATGGTCATTGAAAGAGCTTCAAATGCATCTACCATATAGAGGGGTTAAGGGTCTATATTAAAAGGCAGTTATTTAGGCTGTATTTTTCATCACTGAGTTGTTTAATTCAAGATATAAAAAAAATTTAAAAAGCAGAACAGTATTAAATTATACAGTATCTCACAAAAGTGAGTACACCCCCCACATTTTTGTAAATATTTTATTATATCTTTTCATGTGACAACACTGAAGAAATTACACCTTGCTACAATGTAAAGTAGTGAGTGTACAGCTTGTATAACAGTGTAAATTTGCTGTCCACTCTAAATAACTCAACACACAGCCATTAAAGCAGAGTTCCACCCACATTTTTCACTCCTCACCATGCAGTACTGATGTGCATTCTTAAAATGAATTGGCAATTTATTTTTATTTTTCCTGTTCACTTACATGATTTATGCCTATATCTAATTTCACTTCCTCCTTTAGCCGCCGCAGCGCCGTACGTAATTTCTGGTTTTGCATGGGCTCCTGGGAGATCTTGGTCAGCTTGGCATGGCACTGCTCCAGTAACATTTTACATTGGCGTCCATAGAAATTCTTGGTCAGCTTGGCATGGTATGGCACGGCACCAGTAACATTTAACATTGGCGTCTATGGAAAATCTTGGTCAGCTTGGCATGGCACTACTCCTGTAACATTTAACATTGGCGCCTATGGAAAATCTTGGTCAACTTGGCATGGCAAGCTGACCAAGATTGCACCACACTGCACATGCGCAAGATCAGTAGGTGCATGCTGGGTAGCCAGCATGCACGGAATCCAGGAAGAAGGACACTGTGGCTTCAGATGCCGAATCTTGAGATGGCTGCTCTGTGCAGGAACTTCACAAAGTAAGAAAACAATGCTGCACAAATAAAAAACTGGGCATAGTTTACAGCATACCTTTGTTACATTGCACGAGGCATGAGTATTCTAGGGGTTTTTTTATTTTAAAAGTCATATTTCGGCCCGAACTCTGTTTTAATGTCTAAACCACTGGCAACAAAAGTGAGTAAAGCCCTAAGTAAAAATGTCCAAATTGGGCCCAAAGTGTCAATATTTTGTGTGGCCACCATTATTTTCCAGCACTGCCTTAACACTCTTGGGCATGGAGTTCACCAGAGCTTCACAGGTTGCCACTGGAGTCCTCTTCCACTCCACCATGACAACATCACAGAGCTGGTGGATGTTAGAGACCTTGCGCTCCTCCATCTTCCATTTGAGGAGGCTCCACAGATGCTCAATAGGGTTTAGGTCTGGAGACATGCTTGGCCAGTCCATCACCTTTACCCTCAGCTTCTTTAGCAAGGCAGTGGTCATCTTGGAGGTGTGTTTGGGGTCGTTATCATGTGGAATACTGCCCTGTGGCCCAGTCTCTGAAGGGAGGGGATCATGCCCTGCTTCAGTATGTCACAGTACATGTTGACATTCATGATTCCCTCAATGAACTGTGCATCATCATTAGAAGAGGCTTCCTTCTAGGATGATAACCATGCAAACCAATTTGATGCAGTATGCGGCATATGGTCTGAGCACTGACAGGTTGACCCCCCACCCCTTCAACCTCTGCAGCAATGCTGGCAGCACTCAGACGTCTATTTCCCAAAGACAACCTCTGGATATGACGCTGAGCATGTGCACTCAACTTCTTTGGTCGACCATGGTGAGGCCTGTTCTGAGTGGAACCTGTCCTGTTAAACTGCTGTATGGTCTTGGTCACCGTGCTGCAGCTCAGTTTCAGGGTCTTGGCAATCTTCGTATAGCCTAGGCCATCTTTATGTAAAGCAACAATTCTTTTTTTCAGATCCTCAGAGAGTTCTTTGGCATGAGGTGCCATGTTGAATGTCCAAAGACTAGTATGAGAGAGTGAGAGCAATAACACCAAATTTAACACACCTGCTCCCCATTCACACCTGAGACCTTGTAACACTAATGAGTCGCATGACAACGGGGAGGGAAAATAGCTAATTGGGCCCAATTTGTACTCACTTTTATTGCCAGCGGTTTAGACATTAATGGCTGTGTGTTGAGTTATTTTGAGGGGACAGAAAATTTACACTGCTATACAAGCTGTACACTCACTACTTTACATTGTAACAAAGTGTAATTTCTGCAATGTTGTCACATAAAAAGATATAATAAAATATTTACAAAAATGTAAGGGGTGTACTCACTTTTGTGAAATACTGTATATGCTATTCTGGAGTAATAGATTTCTTATGGACAGACCTGGACACAAGCAGAGAACGATACTTCTGTCATTTGTTCACAAATTTTAGCAATCCATCTGCTGACTTTCAGTGGGGCTGATTTACTTAAACCACAGCGAAGGCAGGTAGAGCAACCAATCAGGATTTACCTTTCATTCTGTTGGAAAATAAAACAAAAATTCTAATTGGTTGCTAAGTGCAACTTCTTCACTTTTGCTCTAGCTTTCTTTTCCCGTGTTTGTAAATCAGCACAGTGTCACGAGTGAGGAGTTATTGGGTGTTATGGTGAAACATTTATTCTGCAAGGGTAAGCTGCAGTTCCCAGCCTTAGTAACGCTTTCCATATTGGGAAATGCCTTTAATATTGCACAATGGGGTTATAAAGAAACTCTTTTTGTTTTATTTAGATTTTTTTTGGAAATCAGTTTACTCTGCATATATTAAGACGTCGGTACCAATGTCATTGGTTTGCTAGTAGCAGTTATATACAGAGGAACATTTGTAAACCATAATTTAAATGGTGTATCTAAAGTTATAAAATGAGCTTTTTCTATAAATGCTACAGTATCAATAGTCTAATTCTATACCTTTTGATATCATGTTAGTATTAAGACTGAGCTATTGCTTTTGGTAGAGTTTTAGGCAAAGACTGCATTTTACTTTGATATTTGTGAACTTTAAGAAATAGTTGTGGATAACTGTGTTGTCTGTGGGAAGATATTTATATGGATTAATGCAATTGTTACTAAAACTGCATTTAAATATTTATTAAATAAAAACAGTAATAGTAATTATTTACTTGTAGCGTTTTATTTTATAATTAGCAAGATGTAGCAGTAAGCTTGATATTTACAGTTCCCTTTCTTGAGAGACTGAGTTTTGTAAAATTCATCCAAATTCATTTATAATATGTTCATCATGGGAATCTATGAAAAGATCTTTCTAACACAAGCTGGCCAAAGACTTATGCCATGTACACACGACCGGACTTTACGGCATACTTAGTCCAGCGAACCGGAGTCCGTCGGACAATTCGATCGTGTGTGGGCTCCAGTGGACTTTTTTTCCCCAAAAGTTTGACGGACCTAGAAATGAAACATGTTTCAAATCTTTTTGACGGACTCGAGTCCAGTCAAAAAGTGTGCTCGTCTGTATGCTAGTCCGACGGACAAAAACCGATGCTAGGGCAGCTATTGGCTACTGGCTATGAACTTCCTTGTTTTAGTCCGGTCGTACGTCATCACATACAAATCTGTCGGACTTTGGTTTATCGTGTGTTGGCAAGTCCGTTCATTCGAAAAGTCCGTCGTAAAGTCCGTTGAAAAGTCCGCAGGACAAAGTATGCCATAAAGTCTGGTTGTGTGTACGCGGCATTAGGAGTATTGGTGACAGGGCAAGCCCCAGAGCATTACAAAGCTTTTGTATGAGTTTATAAGTAGCTTCTGTGGCTAGGAAGGGGCATAGAGGGAGAGCATTAACTTGTGCCCAACAGCAGCTGGCCAGCACAGGTTGGTTGAGCTCCTAAAAAGAGAAGAGGCTGTTTTTTTAAATGTGTAAGCCTTAGAAGTTTTGGATAGAATGCAACAGGTCATTTTTGGGACCCCTAAAAAGGGCAGTAGTGAAGTGATATTCCT
Source organism: Lithobates clamitans (assembly GCA_037952925.1). NCBI lineage: Eukaryota > Metazoa > Chordata > Amphibia > Anura > Ranidae > Lithobates > Lithobates clamitans. The sequence goes on from JBBGZY010001065.1 coordinate 2,203,898, forward strand.
TTGCTTTTAGGCCAGAAGTATTGAATGGACCAATTATTGGTTGAAAAACACTACCTTAGGCAAAAACAGGAATATTGTACTGAGGACCACCTTGTCATCATAAAATACAGTGAACTGAGAGTAACAGCAAAGATAAGTGATAATTCAACACTGGGAAACATAAGGAGTACCTTGGGGAAGATCAGTTTGGACAAGAACAAAGAATCATGGCAAGTTGAATTGTGAAGTCAGGAAAGATGTCAAACCACAGTATGTCTTTTCCCATATTCCATGAGAAATCTTTGAGGATAACTTAACATTCAGCATAGTATTGGTTGTTGAATCTGAAAAGTCCTTGCAATAGAATGAAGAATTCTAAATACAAACTGTCAAAGACATCAACTTGAGATATTGATATAGAAAAGGGTCATGTGATAAAAGGTCTACTCCAGGGGTACTGAATCAAAATTCATGGGGGTCCGGTCAGTAAAATTTTCTTCCAACGGAGGCCCGGGTAGCAGATTGGTGATGACTCAGATCCTTCACATCACAACCTCTTGTGCACGTCATGATTGTTTTCTATTGCCCTTGTAGATATCTGTGTTTTTCTAAGTATGAACAAGCCCTTACATCAGTGCTCTCAGTCCCCCCTTCACAACACATCTCTCCCTTTTTCATCACAGTCCCCCATCACTGACCGACCCATCAGAGACCCGCCAACCCATTACAGACGGTTTCCATCACAGCGTGTCACTTTAAAGACCCCATCCATCACAGACCCCACCAACCCCCATCACAGACCCCTCCATCACAGATCCCTCCCACCCCCATTACAGACCCCCCCGCCCACAAACACAGATCCCACCTCCATCACAGATCCCCCAATCACAGATCCTCTCCTCCACAGACCCCCCTCCATCACAGATCCCCCATCACAGACACCACTCCATCACAGACCCCCCATTACAGACCCCACTTCATCACAGACCCCCCCATCACAGACCCCACTCCATCACAGACCCCACTCCATCACAGACCCCACTCCATCACAGACCCCCCCACATCACAGACCCCCCTATTACAGACCCCACTCCATCACAGACCCCACTCCATCACAGACCCCACTCCATCACAGACCCCACCATTACAGACCCCCTCCATCACTTTTCAAGTTAATGGAGGGTGATTGGTTGCTGTGACCGCTCCACTGTCTAGCAACCAATCACCTGCTTTCTAACTTGAAAAGTCTCACCCTTTGTCCGAATCTGCAGCGCTTCCAGGCTTGTGTGAATAAGGGAGGGAAGTGTGGGGAGATTCGGCCCGCGGTCCGCCATTTAGTGATGCCTGGTTTACTCAGAGTTGAATAGGATCAGTGTTGCCAACCGTCAGTATTTAAACTATTTGTAGCACTTACCCCCACAGAAGCCTCTGATAATGATGGGTTCTCTGTTCTGCCACGACTCTTAAAGCTGCTCAGTCCCCACTGACACACCTGGTTATAGGTAGAAGGCCGCTCACACCTGTGGAACTTAGGTGTTAGTATGCTAAACTAAAACACTACACAGGAAATAGGCCAAGCAACTGGTGGAAGATTAAATGAATGTATTGAAGCAATGCAGGTAAACAACGCATAAATCAAACAACAGGCTGATAAAAAGATTTTAACTAAGTAGATGGTCATTGACCCATAGTTTAGGGTTTAAGCAAGGGCATAAAGCAACTTGGGAAAATAAAGGGTCTTTGTGTGCACACTATACATACAACTCCAACAGCGGGAGGGCATATGCATTCCTGACAAAGGGGTACCTCTTTGCTGCTGAGCCCTGAACACCGTGGTCAGAGTGCGTCCCTCCGTCATACGCAGCCCTGCTCTCTGCTATCCTCTCTCCCCTTCACCTCCTCCTCTCTGCCTGCAGTGTTTGTGTTATATGGGTTAACAAACACTTTAAATGATATATTTTCTAAGCCCATTCAATCACTGAAGAGAGATCTCTTTATTTGTAGGATGCACCAGCTGCTGCATGAAGGAACATAGTTACATAGTTGGTAAGGTTGAATAAAGACACCAGTCCCTCTAGTTCAGTGGTTCTCAACTCCAGTCCTCAGGGCCCACCAACAGGCCAGGTTTGCAAGATAGCTGAAATACATCACAGGTGATATCACTTGCTGCTCAGTGATTGCAGTATTCTAGTCTGCAACTCCCCAAGGTAATACTTAAAATCTGTCCTGTTGGTGGGTCCCGAGGACTGGAGTTGAGAACCACTGCTCTAGTTCAACCCGTGTGTGTATTATGTTGCTACCACTTCCTGCATACCTTATATTGTGTTCGCTAAGATGCCCATCTTAGCAAACACATGCATGCATTTGCCCAACATGCACTCAGTTTCAATGGGCCAGAGCAGATGCTGAGGGTGCACAACTGTAGCATCCAGCTGGTCCTGTAAATGGTATGGCAGAGGGGAATTGAGGGACCAACAATCTATGCAGAGATACCTTCATAGGTATTCACTTGATTACTCACCTACAGGACTTGTTTTTCAAGATTTTCATGTCATCCACTTGGGATTTGTGATTGCTGGACTTTTTATATAGGATTTTTAGATCTTAGCGCGGTTTTCTATTTTCTATAATCTATGCAGAGAGCCCCCCCCCCCCACTGCTGCATATGTAATGGGATGCAGAAATTGAAAATGAGGAGCGCTGGCATGTACTATTCATGGATCTGGAACTGCATAGGGGTCTTTTTTAAAATTTTGTTAAAGGTGAACTTTAAAGTATAATTAGATGCTTTTTTTTTTTAGTTTTGGACAGAGTGGAGAGGGATTAGAACACTTGTCGGGTTTTTATTGCAGTGTGTGCCCTCGTTAGGTAGATTCACTCTCTCTATTCATATTGTTTAGCATTTAGCAAGAGGAAAAGTGAAAGAAAATTCCACATTTTGGGTTGTCACCAGAACAGGAATAGAGGGTAAATCTTTCAATGGGGAGACTAGTTTTGGTGAACCTGGGATTCCCTAACTTTGGAGAAAGTTTCTGTAAATTCCTGTTTTCACTATGTGAGAGGAAGTAAAGGAACATCTATTCAAAGGAACACAGATGGCAAAAAACCTAACAGGGATTGGAACCCTCCTATACTTTATCGGAAAACGTATAAATATTGATTGTTTTAGTTTGGAAAAAGTGTTTGTGTCATATTAAGCTTTCATGCACAGTAGGTGCTTAACCACTTGAGGTCTGGGCCATAGCCGAATGATGGCCACAGCGCGGACCTCAATTTCCGGGAGGCTGTCATGGGACTGCGGCGCCCTGCAGGGCGCGCGGTGTGCGCGCTGTGATCACCGAGTCACGGAGACTCGGATGATCACAGATCCGAGTAAGGGGCCGGTCCCGGCCCCTTACCATGTGATCGGCTGTCAGCCAATGACAGCTGATCACATGATGTAAATAAAATGCCCACAAGTGCCACCTATCAATGCCCACAAGTGCCACCTATCAATTCCCACCAGTGGTGCCAATCAGTGCCACCTAGCAGTGCTGCCATCAGTTTAGGCAATCAGTGCCCATCACTGCCACCCATCAGTGCCCATCACTGCCACCCATCAGTGCCCATCACTGCCACCTATCGGTGCCCATCAGTGCCACCTCATCAGCATACATCAACGAAGGAGAAAAATTACCTGTTTGCAAAATTTTATAACAAAATATTAAAAAAATATAATTAAAAAAAAAAAAATTCCGTCTTTTTCAATTTTTTTAACAAAAACTAAAAACCGCAGAGGTGATCAAATACCATCAAAAGAAAGCTCTATTTGTGGGGAAAAAAGATAAAAATTTCATTTGGGTACAGTGTAGTATGACCGCGCAATTATCATTCAAAGTGCGACAGCGCTAAAAGCTGAAAATTGGTCTGGACAGGAGGGGGGTTTAAGTGTCCAGTAAGCAAGTGGTTAAAGAACTGTTGGAAAAAACGCTAGATAAAAAACATTAATAAGCAGTGTTTTCGGAATGGTTTATAAGCGGCAGTGTTTTTGTCAAGGAGTGGGCGGCCGCCGTCCTTAACATACCAGTGAATAGCTGGGTGTTAAGGAGCAGACTGGCAAACCGGCCGCTGCGTCCTTAACAGAGGATGACTCATGAGAATGTAAACAAAATAATTGCCGGCAAATAAAAATTAAGAAAAAAAAACAGCATGGGGCCCCCCCCAATCCATATCAGGCCCTTTGGCTGATACTGCATGACTGCCTAATTGTCATTCAAAGTGCAACAGCGCTGAAATCTGAAAATTGGCCTGGGCAGAAAGGGGTTGGAAGTGCTTAGTATTGAAGTGGTTAAGAAAGTGCTCCTAACGACAACTCTTTATGTGTATAAAAAAACCTGTCCACAGAATCTCCTTCTTCCATTCAAACCCACCATGATGGGCAAGACCAAAGAGCTGTGAAAGGACATCAGGGACAAGATTGTAGACCTTGATTGTGGAGCGATTATTCGCAAATGGAAGAAATACAAAATAACTCGATCAATCTCCCTCAGTCTGGATCTCCATGGAAAATTTCAGCTCATGGGGTAAGGATGATCATGAGAAAAGTTAGGGATTAGCCCAGAACTACACGGGAGGAGTTTGTGAATGATCTCAAGGCAGTTGGGACCACAGTCAACAAACAATACACCGCCATGGTTAGAAATCCTGCATCGCTCGCAAGGTCCCTCTCCTTAAGAAGGCACATGTACAGGCCCTTCTGAAGTTTGCCAATGAACATCTAAATGATTCAGAGAAGGATTGGGAGAAAGTACTGTGGTCAGATGAGACCTAAATTGAGCTCTTTGGCATTAACTCAACTTGCCGTGTTTGGAGTAGGAAAATTCTGACTATGACCCTAAGAACACCATCCCTACAGTCCAACACGGATATGGAAACATTATACTTTGGGGCTGTTTCTCTGCTAAAGGTACAGGCTTAGAACACTTGACTTTGCCGCATTGAGGGGCCAATGGACGGGCCCATGTATTGTAAAATCTTTGATAAGAGCATTCTTCCCTCAGCCAGAACACTGAAGATGGGTCTTGGATGGGTCTATAAATGTTTATTAGAATAAAAGCTCCCCACATTAGGGTACTCACATTTGCAAGGTGCGTGAGTGCACCAATCTGATAACAGTCTCCAAAGTTTGCCTCAAAGTTTGCCTGTCAGGAGGGATGGGGACTGTTATCAGATTGGTGCACTCACGCACCTTGCAAATGTGAGTACCCTAATGTGGGGAGCTTTTATCCTAATAAACATTTATAAACGATATCACACTATCCAGTTTTTCTTTTCCTTTATTCCTAACTGTGGAGCTGCTGCTGAAAACTGTGTATCTGGATTCCATCACTGAGCCGTGGGATGGCTCATAAGCGTGTTTAGACTCAGTCTCACAGCTGAGTCGCACGCTCTGAGGTGAGCGGCTGTCCCCGGGGGGTCACTGGATGGCACTTGAGCATGGAATTCTGAGCACTAAAATTAATGCACGCATGTTGGATTTTTTATGAACAGTTTTTATGGACTTTATGTGCATTTCTTTCATAAATTGGACTTTAATAACCACGTATCACATCTTGGATTTGATATTCACACTCATTGTGTGGCACTTGGCACTTTGTTGTATTTTTTGCACTTATCACTGTGATATTATTTATATATTGTGTACACGGTAAATTTCAGATTATATAAATAATTTTTCATTCATTATATATACAGTTAGTAGTTTAATCATTGCTACTCTTATTCTAATTGTATACATCTAGTATATTATTTTCACATTGCACCTTATAATCAAAATTTTTTTTTTTATATATATATATATCTTTTGTACCTTGCTGTGGCTGGAAAAGCCGCTTATGTTGTATTTTCAGTATACCTCATATGCATTAATGATCTCCAGATTGACATTTTCACCTTAGCGCAGCGTATCTTTTGTATACATTGTATTGCACGGCATATGAAACGTGTTCTGCGCGGGCAGCTAGGTGATTTCCACATTTGAGGCAATATACCATTGTGGCTCGCAAAATCCCCTTTTATCTATATAGTAAAGTCTGAACAGTGAACACAGCAGACAACAGTATTTATTTAGAACAGTAAATACTATGGAAAATATCAAATGTAAACATTACCATAAATGTCTAAACCTTAAATGAAGGCAAACTTTTTTTTTTTTTGGATGGAGTGGAGATGAATTAGAACATCTGTCGGTGTTTTTTGTTGTCTGTGTGCCCATAAGAGAGATTCACCCTGTCTATTTGTCTAGTTTACCATTAACATTGAAAGCAAAAAAAAAAAAAAATTTTATTTAAATTATTTATTTATAACAGGGACAAGCCCCACACGGGCCGACAAATAACATGGTACAACTTTGATCAATATTTCATCACTTTAAGATATTGAAATAACTTAATCTATAAGGACAATTCCAACCGAGTAACCCCAATAAGTAAAATGCGGTGTCGGAGTCCATGTTTGACCGATCCCATCGTTTTCTAATTTTTTTTTTTCTCCCCGTACTACTAGATGGTCCCCATATTTGGGGGACATAGGTTGGCATAGTAACCTAATTAGAGATTAGGAGAACAATGAGAAGAAGATGAAAATAGACAAAAGAGAAAAGAGAGGGGGTGGAAGGAAAGAGGGGGGGGGAGCAATTAGGCTCCCTCAACCATGGACTGACGAAGGTGTTCACTTGACCCGTGTTTGCAGTGGGCTACCACTAGACCACTGCATATCTAAAAAAGGGGGGGTATCTAGATTAGTGTGTATTTACACAGTAGCGGCAGGGTCTCTCAGTGCTTGACCCTCCGAATATATGAACATTGTCCACATTTGCCATGTTTTTGAGAATGCTTCTTGCCTGTTTTGTGCAGTAAGGATAAGGTCTTCTATGTGTCTAATTTCTTCCACTTTTGTAAGCCATGAGGAAATTGTCGGTGGATGTGTGGATTTTCAATGTAGCGGGATACAGGCTTTGGCTGCATCTAATAGGTGTCTAATCACGGACTTTTTTTATACCTTCTCAGGGATGTTAGATGCATGGAGGAGGAAGAATGCGGGGTCCTCCAGTATGTCATGTTCCGTGAACTTCTGAGTTACCTCTCTCACCACACGCCAAATGTGATTCAACATGGGACAGGACCAGAAAATGTGCGTCAAAGTACCCTTATCTGTTCCGCATCTCCAGCACAGCTCCGTTGTTGGCTATTAAGTAATTTAACTAGATGACCGCCCAGTGAAGGAAACATGGTCTTATAATATTGTAGTGTGAGTCCGTCTGGTCCGGGTGCTTTTCCGAGTTTGGCATTTTTTATGGCAAGTTGTAACTCATGCAGTGTGATGGGTTCCTCCAGTAATTCACGTGTCTCAGTTGGTAAGGTGGGCATACAGGAGGAGGCAAGGTATTCTGTGATACGTTCTTGGGAAGGGGGTCCCCTGGGCAAGTTGTATAGCGTTTCGTAAAAGGATTTAAATTCCTGTGTTATTTGTTGAGGTAATACAACTTTCTGACCCGATGGATTGTTAATGGATGGTATATAGGATGCCATTTTCTGGGAATGCAGAGATTGTGCCAATAGTCTACCACACTTATTTCCCGATTCATATACTTTCTTACGGGTTATTTGGAGTGCCGCCTTGGCTTTAAAATGTAGGAGGTCAGTGACCTGTGTATGTATTGTGTCCATTTCTTGTTGTATTGGGTCTGTCGGGTTTTGTTTGTGTCTAGATTCTAGGGCCTAAAGCTTATTAAGGAGTGCGGATAGTTGGGCAGTCCTTTGTTTTTTTGAGTCTTGCGCCGTGTTTGATAAGTATCCCCCGTATAACCGCCTTGTGTGCCTCCCATACTAGGCCCGCGTCACAATCAGTATCATTGTTGGTCTGAAAATAGCTGGATATTTCCTTCGACACCTCTGCTAGTATTTCTGGGGTCTGCAGTAGACTCTCGTTTAGTTTCCATGGTTTGCATTGATTCCTATAAAAGTCGGTCAGAGCGTATTTCAGTATGACGGGAGCATGGTCTGACCATGTGATTGATCCTATTGATGTGTTTTTTACAGCTGTAAGATGATTGTGGGGAATGAAAAAATAGTCGATACGTGTATATGTGTTATGGGGGCGTGAGTAATACGTATAGTCTCGTTCACCTGGGTGAAAGAGGCACCAGACATCAATAAGCTGTGATTCATGCAGGGCTGAGTGGGTGTTCTTACGTATGTTCCGAGTGGTAGAAGAAATACCCGTAGAAGTGTCCTCTATGGGGAGCAAGGGTATGTTAAAGTCCCCCCCTACAATAAGATGGCCATCGGAAAACTTCCGCAGTATAGTTAAGTGTTTTCTGATGAAGGCGTCTTGTTGATTGTTCGGGGCGTAAAGGTTTGCAATGGTCACCTTCACACCTCCGATCAGACCTTTAAGAAATAGGAATCTGCCTTTTGGGTCAGTTAGTATTTCAGTTAGGGACCATGGCAGTTTTGCTGATATCAAGATAGAAACTCCCCTGGACTTAGCCTCTGAATAGGTCGAATGGTATACCGTCGGGAAAAATCTATTTCTATCTAATAGGTGTCTAATCACTGACTTTTTTTATACCTTCTCAGGGATGTTAGATGCATGGAGGAGGAAGAATGCGGGGTCCTCCAGTATGTCATGTTCCGTGAACTTCTGAGTTACCTCTCTCACCACACGCCAAATGTGATTCAACATGGGACAGGACCAGAAAATGTGCGTCAAAGTACCCTTATCTGTTCCGCATCTCCAGCACAGCTCCGTTGTTGCCGGAAATAATTTGTGAAGCAATGCTGGGGTCCTGTACCACCTCGAAAGGAGTTTAAAGTTTGTCTCCTGAATTTTGGCACATATGGAGGACTTGTGTTTAAATCTAATGATGTGCTGTCTCTTGACTGTGTTGAAGTGACAATTTAGTTCTAATTTCCACTTGAGCAGGCCTGGGGGTATAAAATCTGTCTGTGGAGTGTTCAGTAAGTTGTAGGCCAGTGAGAGCGTATGTGTTATTGTTCCCGAGGTGTCACATAGCGCCTCTAAGATTGTGAGGGGTTTATCACTGGTGACGGGTGGTTTCAAAGAGTTGAGAAAGTGTCTTAATTGACAGGATCTCAAGAAGTCTAGGCGAAATGGGCCCGCGGGATCAGATAGTTCTGCTAACGTATTCCATCTTTCCCCGACCCTGAAGTGGGAGGCTTGATGTAAGCCCGCCTCGCCCAGCCTCCGAAGGACCACATCGTGTATACCTGGCGTAAACCCGGGGTTTCCCAGTATGGGGTAAAGAGGCGAATTAGGTGAGGAGACAGACTCATTAGAGATGAGACGTGAGCAGACTTTTGTTGTGCAACCTATCAATGGGTGGCGTTTGAGTTCTGCCAGTAGGAACGTGTAACACCAGGGGGCTCTTTTTAGAGGGATCTCACTCTGGTTTTGTTCTATTTGCGTCCATAGCTTGGTCCCCTGATGTCGACACCAGTCTATGAGCCTCCCCATGTGTATTGCCTGATGATATTTGCGAATATTTGGTAAGGCGAGGCCTCCATTTTGCTTGGGTAATACTAGAAGTTTATATGGGAGATGGGGTCTTTGCTTGGCCCAAACAAATTCAGTAAATACGGATTGTACTTGTTTAAAGTATGATGCCGAAATGTGGATGGGTAACGCTTGCATAAGGAAATAAAGAAATTTCGGAAGAGTCGTCATTTTTAATATGTAGCATCGACCCATCCAGGAGTGTACTCCCGTATGCCATTTGTTTAGCAATATCTTTACTGTTTTTAATAAGGGCGGAAAATTAAGTTCGTATGTCTGTGTGAGTTTCTGGGGTATGAATGTACCCAAATATTTTAAGGCAGTTGTTGTCCATTTCAATTTAAAGTTAGATTGTAGGTATGTTAGTTGTGGTTGCGGTATCCCTATCCCCATCGCCTCCGATTTTGCGAAGTTAATTGTTAAGTTAGAAAGTGCGCCGTATGTTTCAAATTCCCGTAGCAAGTTTGGGAGGGAGATAGCCGATGATGTAAGTGAGAACATGAGATCGTCGGCGTACGCTGAGACCTTATGTTGGGTGTCTCTTACCTCTACCCCCCTAATGTCAGGGTTCTGTCTCACGTGTCCCAAAAACGGTTCCAGCGAGAGGGCGAACAGGAGGGGGGAAAGCAGACATCCCTGTCGTGTCCCATTAGTGATCGAGAAGGATTCTGAGGTTACCCCGTTAGCTCTGACTCTCGCCGTAGGTGATTTGTATGTCGCTGATATCCAATTCACCATATTTCCACCCAGGCCGACGTGTCTCAGTGTCGAGAACATAAAAGCCCAGTTGACCCGGTCAAACGCCTTTTCATCGTCAGTGCCTATGAAGACGCTGGGCGTTTTGGTGTGTATGGTCGTGTATAGCAAGTTCAGGACCTTGGTGGTGTTGTCCCTCGCTTCCCTTGTAGGGACAAAGCCTACTTGATCTAGATGGATCAGGTGAGGTATATGGGTTTGAAGTCTGGTGGCGGTGATTTTAGTGAACAATTTGAGATCCGTGTTTAACAGGGATATAGGCCGGTAACTATCACAGTGTGTCGGGTCTTTACCATCTTTGGAAATGACTGAAATTTGGGCCTGAAGTGTAGTAGCGTGTAGTGTTCCTCCCTTAGAGAGGCTATTAAGTAATTTAACTAGATGACCGCCCAGTGAAGGAAACATGGTCTTATAATATTGTAGTGTGAGTCCGTCTGGTCCGGGTGCTTTTCCGAGTTTGGCATTTTTTATGGCAAGTTGTAACTCATGCAGTGTGATGGGTTCCTCCAGTAATTCACGTGTCTCAGTTGGTAAGGTGGGCATACAGGAGGAGGCAAGGTATTCTGTGATACGTTCTTGGGAAGGGGGTCCCCTGGGCAAGTTGTATAGCGTTTCGTAAAAGGATTTAAATTCCTGTGTTATTTGTTGAGGTAATACAACTTTCTGACCCGATGGATTGTTAATGGATGGTATATAGGATGCCATTTTCTGGGAATGCAGAGATTGTGCCAATAGTCTACCACACTTATTTCCCGATTCATATACTTTCTTACGGGTTATTTGGAGTGCCGCCTTGGCTTTAAAATGTAGGAGGTCAGTGACCTGTGTATGTATTGTGTCCATTTCTTGTTGTATTGGGTCTGTCGGGTTTTGTTTGTGTCTAGATTCTAGGGCCTAAAGCTTATTAAGGAGTGCGGATAGTTGGGCAGTCCTTTGTTTTTTTGAGTCTTGCGCCGTGTTTGATAAGTATCCCCCGTATAACCGCCTTGTGTGCCTCCCATACTAGGCCCGCGTCACAATCAGTATCATTGTTGGTCTGAAAATAGCTGGATATTTCCTTCGACACCTCTGCTAGTATTTCTGGGGTCTGCAGTAGACTCTCGTTTAGTTTCCATGGTTTGCATTGATTCCTATAAAAGTCGGTCAGAGCGTATTTCAGTATGACGGGAGCATGGTCTGACCATGTGATTGATCCTATTGATGTGTTTTTTACAGCTGTAAGATGATTGTGGGGAATGAAAAAATAGTCGATACGTGTATATGTGTTATGGGGGCGTGAGTAATACGTATAGTCTCGTTCACCTGGGTGAAAGAGGCACCAGACATCAATAAGCTGTGATTCATGCAGGGCTGAGTGGGTGTTCTTACGTATGTTCCAAGTGGTAGAAGAAATACCCGTAGAAGTGTCCTCTATGGGGAGCAAGGGTATGTTAAAGTCCCCCCCTACAATAAGATGGCCATCGGAAAACTTCCGCAGTATAGTTAAGTGTTTTCTGATGAAGGCGTCTTGTTGATTGTTCGGGGCGTAAAGGTTTGCAATGGTCACCTTCACACCTCCGATCAGACCTTTAAGAAATAGGAATCTGCCTTTTGGGTCAGTTAGTATTTCAGTTAGGGACCATGGCAGTTTTGCTGATATCAAGATAGAAACTCCCCTGGACTTAGCCTCTGAATAGGTCGAATGGTATACCGTCGGGAAAAATCTATTTTTAAGGGTTGGAAACGAGTTTTCTCGGAAATGCGTTTCTTGCAAGAGGACAATGTCAGCTTGCAAGCGTCTCATGTCGTGTAACAACATCCGTCTCTTTTCAGGGACATTAAGTTCTCTGACATTCAAGGTGACTATGTTAATTTCATCCATGGTTTTGGGAGATTGGGGGGGAGGGGGGTAAGGTGAGGTAGATGAGGTGCAGGGAAGGTGAGTGAGGGGGGAGAAGAGGTTTGAAACAGTAATTAAGAAGGGAGAGAAGAGAGATTAAGAGAAAACAGTATTCCCCTGAAGTTTATCAGAACCCCAGGGGTGTAAGGAGTATCCGCCGGGAGTGTGTTCCCACTGCGGACTACCAGTTTTACTGGCAATCTAAAGTAACTGCAATTCAATTGCAACTACGCTCCCCAGTGTTACCTGGGTTAGGAGCGCTACCCTAAGTGGGGGCGTGATCAGCAAGGGCTCTTGGGTGGCACCCAATCCCTCCCCGACCACAGCAGTTAATTCTTGGCTCGTATATGTGGACCAAACATGAGTGAGTAATGTTGCATGTCAATCAAACTTGTAACCTTTCAACCTAAAATTGAATATTGCACATAAATCAATTGTAACTTATAACCAACAACCTATTTATCAGGATAACCAGAGCTCAAAATACATAGGCTGACATTTTCTATATAATGTGATATTACCCCCAGCACTACACCCCCCCTCCCGGAACAACCCCCGCCCACACATTTTAAACAACATCTGGGTCTCCCCCCCAGGAGTCCGCAGTGCCTCTCGAACTGGGATAATTCAGGTGCGGGGTCTTCCCAATATGCTCTCCAAACTTGTCTCCAACTGATTCTGCAGTTCTCATAAGAGTGAGGACTCCCCTCCACAATCCCCTCCCCGGAGATCCTGCACGGCACTCTATAGCGCCTGCTGTAAGTACTTCCCTATTCCACCCCACCGGTGTCACCTGGCATAACATTAGTCCCCCCGTCAAGAATCACACATGACCTATTAATACGTCCCTAACATACGTGTCCTCTGTGAAATTGGGGTTGTCATGGGGCATCTTGACTCCCAGGCTAGTGGTAATACTCAAAAGTCCCTTGATATTATCAAGTCTCAGACATTTTCATCAGGGGACCTGAACAGGTTTGTTGGAAATCAGTGGTCTACCTCCGGGAGGGAATCCAGGATAAAGTCTCCTCATCTCTCACAGAGTGGGCAGACTGGCAAGTGAGGCAAGTCAATATGTTGCTGCCACTTTCCACCCAATCTCTGTATGAGCTCCAGGGTGAGGGTGGGGGGGCATCAACAATATCTTCTGCGTAGCGGCGGCGGCAGGGAGAGATCACAGGGGGGTTTCCAACACAGGGGGCTGTTATAACATCAGACAGTCCATGAGAGGCTCAGCTAACCAAACTGATAAGATCACTTAGGACTCACGTGATCCCCTGCTGGGTGCGGTACGGGTACGGTCCTGGGACCTCTGAGACCTGACCAGCTGGGTGGAACTGCCAGCTGCTGGGCTCGAGCGGCCAGTCATCCTCGGGATCCTCAGAAGCCAGTCGGGCACCTGAATCGGTTCCGCTCCTAAGAAGGAAAAAAACTCCGGTAGATCAGCTGGTTTCCGCAATGTGAATGAAGACTGCGCCGAGCGGAAGGTGACCGCTAGGGGGTATCCCCAGCGGTAGGTACAGCCATGGCTCCTCGCAATTTCTAGGACTGGTTTCAACATCGCGCGGCATTGTAGGGTCGCCCTAGATAGGTCTGGTAGTATGTGTATGCTCGCCCCATCAAAATCAATGTCCCCTTGTTCCCAAGCCTTCCGCAAGATGATCTCTTTCTGGGCAAAGCGGTGTAAGCGGTATAGCACGTCCCGAGGTCTGGAGGGATCCGCGGATTTGGGGCCCAGGGTGCTGTGCACCTGATCTATCTCCAAGGAAGGCGGAGGAGACTCCAGGAGGCTGTGGAAGATCGCGGTGACTGTCTCTGCTAGATCTTCTGAACCCGTGGCCTCAGGAATGCCCCGCAGCCGCAGGTTATTGCGGTGGCTGCAGTCTTCCATCTCCTCCAGGTGCAGTTGCATTTCTTGGGTCTCCACGGCTTGGGATTTGCGCGCTCGTTCCAAGGCTTGCACACGTGTCGCTAGTGATGAGACTAGGGTTTCTCCAGAAGTTACTCGGTCCGTTACCAAGTGCAATTCCGTCCTGACCTCTTGGATGTCTTTACTGTGAGCCTCTTCTATTCTCAGGATCAAAGATTCTATGTCCGCTCTCGTGGGTAGGGCCTCTATGTCTGCCCCCGTGGGGAGAGCTCGGAGCATGGTACGGGGGTCGGCATCCAGTTGGCTTTGACTCTGAGATGGTATATCCATGTCTGCCCGAAAGACTGCTGGCGTCCCTGTGAGGGAATCTGGCTCCGGTGTGAGTGTCTGCGCTCCTGGATGAGATACAACGGGGTTCGTCTCCATGCAATGTGCACGTGGCGCTGCTACAATGGCGCCCGCTGTCTGTCTCTGCGAGTCTCTAAAGTATTGATGAATGCTGGGTTGGGAAGACTGATGTCGGTGTCCTCTGGTTACCGATCGTGTCCCGTAGCGATTAGGGGTGCTCATGTCGGGTCCACATGAGGAAAATGTTATCTGGCGGTCGCTGTAAGTCGGGTTAGGTCGGGAGCTCCACTACCGCACGTCCTCACCTGGCCATTGCTAAGCCATGCCCCCAATGAATAATTTTTATCCCCAGAAAAGTCATAGAGGGGAAATCTTCCAATGGGTACAGTAGTTCTGGTGAACTAGGGGTCCCCAAAAGATTGCTTTAATTTGCAGGGATTTCTTTTCACTTCCTGTTTTGGCTATGGGACAGGAAGTGAAGTATAAATCTCCATAATGGGACAAAGATGGCAAAAATAAACCTTACAGGTGTAATAACCTTCCCTTACTTACCACCATTCCACCACAGAGACAGGGACCATCATTCCTCTGCAGAGACAGCAACCACCCCAATTCACCGCAGAGACAGGGACCCCCATTCCACCACAGAGACAGGGACCCCAATTCCACCGCAGAGACAAGGACCCCCCTATTCCACCGCAGAGACAGGTACCACCATTCCACTGCAAAGACAGGGATCCCCAAACCACCACAGAGAGAGGGACCACTATTCCACCGCAGAGACAGGGACCACCATTCCACCGCAGAGACAGGGACCACCATTCCACCGCAGAGACAGGGACCACCATTCCACCGCAAAGACAGGGACCATCATTCCACCGCAGAGACAGGGACCATTATTCCTCTACAGAGACAGGGACCATCATTCCACCCCAGAGACAGGCACCACCATTCCACCGCAGAGACAGAGACCACCATTCCACCGCAGAAACAGGGACCACCATTCCACCACAGAGACAGGGACCACCATTCCACCACAAAGACAGGGACCACCATTCCACCACAGAAACAGATCGCACTATCACAGTAACCCCCACCGACCCAAAACACAGACACCCACCCCCCCAGAGAAATGGTAGACATCTCCATCACAGCCAATGGCTGAATCGTGATGCATTGATTCGCCAATTATATTCAACAACCCTAATTAAGGTCATGGAGTGGCCTAGCCAGTATCCAGAGTTGCCAATTGCCAAATTCGAGTTGCCAAGCGACAGCCAAGAAACCACAAGGATTTAGAGAAGATCTGTAAAGTGGACCAAAATCCCTCCTGAGATGTGTGCAAACCTTGCCAACAACGGTTTCTCCACCAAGTACTAAGTCATGTTTTGCTTGGGTATCAAATACTTATTTTATTCACTAAACTGCAACTCAATTTATAACATATGTATAATTTCTTTGTTCTGGATTTTTGGTTGATATTCTGTCTCTATCATTTAAAATACAAATATGATAAAAATTATAGAGCCTTCTTTGTAAGTGGGCAAACTTATAAAATCTGCAGGGGATCGAATAATTATTTTCCCCACTATAAGGGTCACACCGTTTTTTTTCTTACGTTTTGGCGTGGGGTTCCTCTCAAAATCCATACCAGACCTAAGGGTCTGGTATGGATTTTGGGGGGGAGCCCACGCTGTTTTTTAAAATATTTGGAAGTGGGGTTCCCCTTAACCACTAGGCGCCCGCGCTATAGCCAAAAGATGGCTACAGCGAGGCGCTCAATTCCTTGGACACAGCCAATCACAGATCATTCTAAATGGCCAATCACAGCGGCCATTTAGCACTCGATTGGCGTGTCCAATGGGAGATGATCTCAAGTGTAAACATATGAGATCATCTCTCATTGCTGTCTCTCCCTCCTCACACAGACCACGTGTGAGGAGGGAGAGTGACCTGTGCTGCAGATCTGTGAGTGAAAACTACATAAAACACAGTGCCCACAGTACATATCAGTGCCACCTGTCCCCAGTGCCACCTATCAGTGCCATCTGTCCCCAGTGCCACCTGTCAGTGCCATCTGTCAGTGTCACGTGCCATCTGTTATCAGTGTCAGGTGTCATCAGTGACACATATCAGTGCCATCTGTCATCAGTGTCATGTATTAGTGCCATCTGTCATCAGTGCCACGTATAAGTGCCATCTGTCATCAGTGCCACATCAGTGTCACGTGCCATGAGTGCCAGGTATTAGTGCCATCTGTCATCAGTGCCACATCAGTATCACGTGTCATCAGTGCCACATATTAGTGCCATCTAGGGCTGCAACTTGCAATTATTTACATAATCGATGAGTGATTATTGTTTCGGTTAATCATTTAATAATCTTAAAAAAAAGTGTGGTGTATAATTTAGTTAATATGTAAAGTTTTAAAAATGCCAATTTATTCTTAAATATCTCTATGCAGTGGTGAATATAAATAACTACAGTATATGAGAGAGAGCAAAATATCTAATCCACTCTGAGAATAACAGACAGAAGAGATATACTGTATATACTATTAAAGGGAGAATCTGGTAAATATCATCAGACTCAGAGATCACATTTTTTAAATTTAAAAAACAATGTCTTCCTTCAAAAAAAAATGTAATTTTAACCACTTTCCACCCGGCCTATAGCAGAATGACGGCCGGGCGGTGGTTCAGTTATCCTGAATGGACTTCATATGACGCTCTACAGGATAACAGCCACCGCGCGCCCGTGGGGGCACGCATCGCGGCGATCGGTGGTGCGGTGTGTCAGTCTGACACACTGCTACACCGGTCTAGGTAAAGAGCCTCCGGCAGAGGCTTTTTACCACGTGATTAGCCGCGTCCAATCACGGCTGATCACGATGTTGACAGGAAGAGCCGTTGATCGGCTTTTCCTCACTCGCATCTGACAGACGGAAGTAGAGGAGAGACGATCGGCGGCTCTCCTGACAGGGCAGGTCTGCGCTGATTGTTTATTAGTGCAGCCCCCCCTCAGATGCCCACACTAGACCACTAGGGAAGCCCTCAGCATGTGGATGGCCAGGTATATCCCCCATAGCCATCCACATGTAAAAAATATGCCCAAAATATGCCAATCAGTGACCCCAAATGGGCACTGACTGGCACCTCTGTGGCAATTTACAAAACAGGGATGCCCAGCAATACCACCCATCAGTGTCATCAGTGCCACCCATCAGTGTCCATCAGTGCCACCTATCAGTGCTCATCAGTGCCCACCTATCAGTGCCCATCCGTGCCACCTATCTGTGCCACCCATAAGTACCCATCAGTGCCGCCTATGAGTGCCCATCAGTGCCGCCTATGAGTGCCCATCAGTGCCACCTATGAGTGCCCATCAGTGCCGCATTTCAGTGCCACCTATCAGTGCCCATCAGTGCCGCTTATCAGTGCCACCTCATTGGTGCCATCTCATCGGTGCCCATCAGTGCCGTCTTATCAGTGTCCGTCAATGCAGCTATATCAGTGCTTGTCATTGAAGAAGAAAATGTACTAATTTACAAAAAAAGTAACAGAAACAAAGAAAAACTTGGGTTTTTTTTTCAAAATTTTCTGTCTTTTTTTATTTGTTGCGCAAAAAATTAAAATTGCAGAGGTGATCAAATGCCACCAAAAGAAAGCTCTATTTGTGGGAAAAAAATTATAAAAAATTTGTTTGAGTACAGTGTAGTATGACCGCGCAATTGTCATTCAAATTGCGACAGCACTGAAAGCTGAAAATTGGCCTGGGCAGGAAGGTGTCCAAGTGCCTGGTATTGAAGTGGTTAAGAATGTTCATTCAATTTTCTAATTGTTAGTGGGGTCAAATCGACATTCGATTTCAACCACAATGACAGGAAAATTTGGAAATAATAGAAAACTTCTTGGTCAAAGGAATTTTCAGGTTTTCGTTCAGAAATTACATTGATTTTAAAAATAGAAATTTTCAACAACATTCTTTCATTCAGCGAATGTACAAAGATTTTTCATCTGAAAATTTATCCGTGTGGCCAGCATAAGGCTCGGTACGCACCTATGCAATTTGCTTTCGATCTGTTTCTGCAGTGCTTTTTGCTGTGTGCTTTGATTTTTGCGCACATGATTTTGCTGCGATTTGCGTTTTTGCATTTTTTTTTGGCCAATTTGTTGTTGGGCAGATTAAAAAAAACACAAATTGCTTCAAAAACCCATTACATGCGTTTATGCAGCTTCTCCATTGAAGTATATTAAACCAAAAAAGCACAGTTTTGCGTTAAAAAAAGTCCCTGACCCTTTAGAAATATGCAGTGGCTGAAAAAGGCATAGATGTGAACATATTCCATGAGAAACCATGTAAATAAACTGTAGTTTAAGCACCAAAAAACACATAGGTGTGAACCAGGCCTAAGACGTTTAGTAACATAATGGGGTTTAAAAAACTAAAATTAGCCCTTTATAGTACAAAAAAAAAGCAGATAATCACTACTGTAAGGGGTTCATTTTTTTTACTGTAGAACTGTGAAAGTAATATTTACAGTAGCGATTATTTGCTCTTTTTGTACTATAAAGGGCTCATATTATTTTTTTTCTTAACCCCATTATGTTACTGGCCGATTAATCGATTATGAAAATAGTAATCGATTAATTTCACAATTGATTAGTTGTCGATCAATCGATTAGTTGTTTCAGCCCTAGTGCCATTTGTCATCAGTGCCACATCAGTGTGACGTGCCATCAGTGCCACGTTATAGTGCCATCTGTCATCAGTGCCACATCAGTGTCACGTGCCATCAGTGCCACATCAGTGTCACGTGCCATTGTCCTGGTGCTCCAGGGCCTTCAAAAGTGTAATAGGTAAATAAATACGTAATAGGTGAACAAATGCAGTATGGAATATGATTTTACTTATCTAACCCCCTTCTCTTTTTTTCATTCCTTTTCTTCTCTACTTTGCTATTTCCCTTGTGAGCTACTCCAGGTTCTCCAGCTGCATCTGGCCTACCTACCCTGGTCCCCGAGCATCAACACTACTGACAACATGGCCTCTCCAAGCATTGCTTCTCCAGGAGGGGGTAGGTTACGTATCTCCTCAGTGGGTCCCTCACCTCTGATCCATGGCTAACACAAACCACAAATTTCCAACTCTCAAAATAATCACACATAGTACTCAGGGACTCAATTCCCCTATTAAACGTCGGAAACTCTTCCAACTCTACCATTCCTTGCACGCGGATATCCTACTATAAGTTACACAGGGGATTTTTTTTTCTAATTATTTATTTTGTATGAAACTTTTTTTATACATTTTCTCTTTATTTTTTTTATCAACTTTATTGCTTTCACAAGGGATCGACAACATCCCTTGTGAAAGCATGGGCGTGACAGGTTCTCTTTATGGAGAAATCGATTAGACCCCAAATATACATATACAGTACATTCATAAAGACCCCATTCACCTTTTCAATTTTGTTATGTTGCGGCCTGATAATATAGTTGTTTAAATTTATTTATTTTCTTATTAATCTACACTCAGTACCCCTTAAGTGAAAATAGAATTTTAGAAATGTCTGTGAATTTATTAAAAAGAAAAAAACTGAACTATCACATGTACTTAAAGTGATTGTAAACAATCACAGAGTAAAACAACCAATACAGTTTCAAATACAAATGAATGGCAAAATATTTATGTATAGATATAAAAACATATATTTATGTATAGATATAAAAAAACATTTTACATTTTTTTCCCCTTTTTCCTAAGTGATACATAATCTCTGTTCTCAGCTATATATTAGCTGGGGGAGGAGAGGCAGCTGCAAACGGAGCTTCTGCGCAGGGGGAGCATGTGAGGACAAGTCTGATTATTGGACGAGAGCAGGCTGAGTTCTCAGCATAGATAGAGATCTGACCACGATGTGCTCTCCTAAGCCCAGTTGGTTAGTTTTTAATAGGAAAGCAGGGGGACTGGCAGGAACACAAGGGATTTCACAGAAAGGATGCAAAACTAAGAGAACAGGATACTTTTTTTTAGTACACGGTACAGCAAGCACATATCAGGAATATGAAATGTTGGCTTTGCATATTCTAAGTATTCAAGAATATTAATATTATTATAAGAGTATTCAAAGCCTTTACTCAGTACTTCGTTGAAGCACCTTTGGCAACAATTACTGTCTCGAGTCTTTTTGAGTATGACACGCTTTGCACACCTGGACTGGGAGATTTTCATTTTTAGGTCTCTCCAGAGATGTTCAATAGGGTTCAAGTCAGGGCTTTGGTTGGATCACTCTAGGGCATTCACAGAGTTGTCCCTAAGCCACTCCTGTGTTGTCTTGGCTGTGTGCTTAGGATCGTTGTCATGTTGGAAGGTGAACATTTGACTCAGTCTGAGGTCCTGAGCGCTGTGAAACAGGTTTTCATTGAGGTTATCTCTGTACTTTGTTCCATTCAGCTTTCCCTCAACCCCCACAGCATGATGCTGCCATCACCATGCTTCACTGTTGGGGTGGTATTAAGCAGGTGAAGAGCAGTGCCTGGTTTACGCAAGATATAATGTTTAGAATTAAGGCCAAACTTTTTCAATCTTGGTTATATCAGACTAGAGAATCTTGTTCCTCACAGTCTGAGATTCCTTCGGGTGTTCTTGCAAACTCCAAGCAGACTTACGTCTAGCCACTTTGCCATAAAGCCCAGATTGATGGAGAGCTGCAGGGATGGTTGTCCTTCTGGAACTTTGTTCCATCTCCACACAGGAAACCTCTCTTACAGTACTAAAGGCTCGTACACACTATAAGAAAATTGGGGGAACATTTTCGTCCAAAGAATTTTTGTACGATTTTCGTATAGTGTGTATACAACTTCCGATGGCCAATTCCAAATTTCCATATGAAAATTCCCGAAGGGACAAACTTCAAATTTTTTCTCGTACAGGAACAGAACGAACGATGTTCGTTTAATGTGTACCATTTTCGTATGATTTTCATACAAGAAAAAACAGAAAAGAAAGACTGCGCATGATCAGAAACAATAAACAACAAAACAAAAGCCTTTGTCGTACGAGAATTTTTGTACAAATTTTCGTTCATCGGTTCTGATTTTCTGTGAAATAACGAGGAGAATCGCACAATCGTTCGCCCAATTTTCTTATATTGTGTACCCCACTTAAGGCCCTTCTCCCCCAATTACTCAGTTTGGCCGGGCGACCAGCACTTGGAAGAGTCCTGGTTGTGCCACATTTCTTCTATTTGCGAATTATAAAGGCCATTGTGCTCTTGGTAACCTTCAGTGCAGCGGGAATTTTTTGTAGCCTTCCTCAGATCTGTGCCTTGCAATAATCCTGTCTCTGAGCTCTGCAGATAGTTCTTTTGACCTCATGGCTTTTGCTCTGATACAGTGTGCATTGTCAGCTGTGAGGCCTTTTATAGGGAGATGTGTTCCTTTCCAAATTATGTCCAATCAAGGTGTAGAAACATCTCAGCAATGATTAAGAGAAATGGGAGGCATCTGAGCTAAATTTCAAGTGTTGTTGCAAAGGGTCTGAATACTAATGCCAATGTGGCATTTCAGTTTTTCCTTTTTCATACATTTGCAAACATTTAAAAAAAAATGAATTTAAACAACTATGAAGGGGGTCTGAATACTTTGCACTGTGTGTGTAGATAGATACAGGCAGTCCCTGAGTTGCAAATGACTCCTTCTTACGAACGGAGGTGGTGTGACACAGGGCTGGACTGGGACAAAAATTTGGCCCTGGACTTCATCATGACCGGCCCACTTTAATTTTGAGTTGCCCCAACAGTGTCCCCCTTACATCAGAGAGTCCCAATCAGCAGCCCCCTTCACATCAGAGAGTCCCCATCAGCAGCCCCTTCACATCAGAGTCCCCACCAGCAGCCCCCTTCACATCAGAGTCCCCAACAGCAGCCCCCTTCACATCAAAGTCCCCATCAGCAGCCCCCTTCACATCAGTGTGTCCCCATCAGCAGCCCCCTTCACATCAGTGTATCCCCATCAGAGTCCCCATCAGCAGCCCCCTTCACATCAGTGTGTCCCCATCAGAGTCCCCATCAGCAGCCCCCTTCACATCAGAGAGTCCCCATCAGCAGCCCCTTCACATCAGAGTCCCCACCAGAAGCCCTCCTCACTTCAGAGTCCCCATCAGCAGCCCCCTTCACATCAGAGTCCCCATCAGCAGCCCCCTTCAAATCAGAGAGTCCCCATCAGCAGCCCCTTCACATCAGAGTCCCCACCAGCAGCCCCCTTCACATCAGAGTCCCCATCAGCAGCCCCCTTCACATCAAAGTCCCCATCAGCAGCCCCCTTCACATCAGTGTGTCCCCATCAGCAGCCCCCTTCACATCAGAGTCCCCACCAGCAGCCCCCTTCACATCAGAGTCCCCATCAGCAGCCCCTTCACATCAGAGTCCCCACCAGCAGCCCCCTTCACATCTGTGTGTCCCCATCAGAAGCCCCTTCACATCAGTGTGTCCCCATCAGAAGCCCCTTCACATCAGAGAGTCCCCACCAGCAGCCCCCTTCACATCAGAGTGTCCTCCCTCTCCTCCCCCATGTACTCACAGTTTTGAAGGCAGCTTCTCGTTCCTCCTGTGATAAAAAGTGACAAGGGGAGAGAGGAAGGAAAGTCTGCCGGCTGTCTATCTCCCCCTGCAGACTGGAGGGAGCAGTAAGCCTAATGCTCTCTCCAGCAAGTGACGGAAGCTGCTCCTCCGGACAGGAGTGAAATCGCGATCACTCACTGTCAGAGAGGAGCAGCTCCAGGACTGCACCTGACTGGTCCACTGAGCCATCGGCCCACCGGGAAACTCCCGGTAGTCCCGATGGCCGGTACATGCCTGGTGTGACATCACTGCCGGCCGTTTGCATGTCACACTGGTCCCAGATACCACCGAGCAGCCATCTTACAGCGCCAGACACATCCCACAGTGCAGTACTGCATCACCACAATAGCCCCAAATTACACAACTACACACATAGAAGCATCCGGAACATCACACATCACTGCACAGGTTGGAATTACACTTTAAAATGTACAGTTCCGACATACAAACAAATTTGATTTAAGAACAAACCTACGGTCCCGATCTTGTTCGTAACCCGGGGACCGCAGATAGATAGATAGATAGATAGATAGATAGATAGATAGATAGATAGATAGATAGATAGATAGATAGATAGATTTTTTATTATTATTATTTCTTAGTGTGAAATGCAGTTACCGTGTCACTATTTGACCAGAAGATAAAACTGACACTATCTAGATGTGCTTTCCAGTCTGTAGTAACTGCTGCAGTTGCTCCTTGCTCTGGCATGATAATTCTGAGATTTAATTTCATTTAAGTAGATATTTTCTCCATTTCACTGTGTCCTGTGCCTTATTTCCTTCTGATAATCGTAAGCTCACATAAACTAATTACACTCCTGTTACATAGGCTTTTGATGTAATATTCCAAATCAGGCACTCTTACAGCTCACCTCACCTTAGTGCGCATGTAATGGAGCCAAGACCTGGAACTGATATGTACATGCAGGGATAAGACATTTATTCTAATTGTGTAAATAGTCTTAGAGGCTATATATGTCATTCTCATATATAATTGCCCATACATAATAGTGTTAGGAGTCCTTAAAGTAACATTAAACTCTGTTTTAAAGAAAATAAATATATACAATATATATCTATTGCTCTCAGCCTCATCCAATTTTTTTTAGCTGCTGTGATCTGACTTCATGTAGCAAGCCCTTCTCACTGCCAAGTTGGACTAGGGACTATGTGATATGTAGTGTGCATAGAGCGTGATATTGTTTAGTGTCACTTTAATAAGTTGTTCTTTATACAAAGTGAGTGCTGGACATTGCGTTTCTTTTATGCCCCGTACACACGGTCGGACTTTGTTCGGACATTCCGACAACAAAATCCTAGGATTTTTTCCGACGGATGTTGGCTCAAACTTGTCTTGCATACACACGGTCACACAAAGTTGTCGGAAAATCTGATCGTTCTGAACGCGGTGACGTAAAACACGTACGTCGGGACTATAAACGGGGCAGTGGCCAATAGCTTTCATCTCTTTATTTATTCTGAGCATGGGTGGCACTTTGTCCGTCGGATTTGTGTACACACGGTCGGTATTTCCGACAACGGATTTTGTTGTCGGAAAATTTTATAGCCTGCTCTCAAACTTTGTGTGTCGGAAAATCCGATGGAAAATGTGTGATGGAGCCTACACACGGTCAGAATTTCCGACAACAAGGTCCTATCACACATTTTCCGTCGGAAAATCCGACCGTGTGTACGGGGCATTACAGTGTAACTCTAATTTCTCACTATTTTAAAAGTCAAAATAATGAGATAGTAAGAATGTAAACAGTATTCAATACCTAGTTTGTTATACTACACCTGTACCTACTTTTCAAAAATGTATCACAGCCAATGAGAAGCACAACATTTTTCGCAAATGCTATTTCATGAGTCTTTACAGGCATGAGGGACACCTCACTAAGCTGCATGAGTTATTTTAAGGGCCAGAGGTTTGACAAGTGCATCGTAATAACATGCGTTAATACATAAAATGCATGTCAACACATGCCTCTATGTGCGGTATGTTGCAGTGCCATTGATTTTCCTAATGAATTAAAACCTGTAAACTTTGTAAAGTTAAACTTTGCTCTTTAATGTCATAGGTTTTATTTCAGTTTTACAATATACTTTCTTTAAAATACTTTACCTATAAACGGCACCTGGGGTAACTGTCATTTCTATACTCTCCTCCTTTTTGCATTAATAGTGTTTTTGCAGTAATAAATAGGGAGTATACAAATGCCACAACATAAAAATAAAAAGGAACACATGGCCCTTTAATAAAGTCAAGGGCCAGGTATAAAACCCCATACTTGCCTAAGTACTAAGTACATGCAGAAAATCGTGTAAAGGCAAAAAGGCTGTTCACCACAGAACAGAGCAATGTGGCATGTGCCAAAGAAAATGCAAGTGTATGGTGCCTTAAAAGGGCATAATTAAATGCCTTCTTGCACAGCACACATATAGGACTTTTTAGTAACCAGCAAACATTGAGACAATTAAGGGACCATTCACATCCCCAAAGTATGTGTTAGGGCCAGTTCACACTGGTCCGACATGCGCTCCGACTTCCAGAGGACAAGTCGCAGCAGAAGAAGAAGAATGTCCCCTGTCGTAGCTCCAACATGTCTTCTCCCTGCAGTTTTTCTCCCTCCGCTGGTTCTTCTCCCTCCACTACTGATGTCTTCTTCCTCTGGGACATTCTTCATTTTTAATAAAGGACTTTGTCAAAAATCTGTGTACTGTTTTTATTTTATTTTGACACTTTTTTGGTGAATGGATATTGGTACAATGTACCCCATACTTATTCACATAGGGAGGGGGCTGGGATCTGGGGGCCCCCTTGTTAAAAGGGGCTTTCAGATTCTGGTAAGCCCCCTGCCCATAGACCCCCACAACCACCACCCAGGGTTGTTGGGATGAGGCCCTTGTCCCCATCAACATGCCCCAAAGCATCCACCCCACCATGTTGAGGGCATGTGGCCTGGTATGGTCCGGGGGGTGGGAATTTAACTTCCATTATGCGTGTTGAGGTTCACTTACTTGCATTTACACGGGTTGCACTTTAGCGCAGGGCAGTAAACATCAGTGTGATGTAAACTGCTCCTATTGTAATATATACATTTTACAATGTATGTGCGATGGCATGGGTTGATCAATGCATACCAGTGCATGTTGTGTACAGGGACCCTAATATTTGGTAAGAAGTATGTAATGTAAAATATAGCAAAATGGGTTGTCTGGGTAAGGAATATTTAATGTAGAACAACGTGTATGTAGTACAGAGGTCAAGAGTATTTAATGAGTGTACGAGTCAAGACTATGTAATGTACAACATAGTGTATATACAGTAGTGCACAGGGATGTAATCTACTGATAGGGGACAGTGGTATGTAATGAACAATGTGAGTCAGGAGTATGTAACACACAGAGTGCAGAGACCAAGAGAATGTAATGTACAAAATAATGTAGGGGCCAGGAGTATGTAATGTGCAGAGTGCAGTGGTCAGAGTATGTAGCATACAGAATGCTGGGGCTGGGAGTATGTAAGAGTATGCTGGGAGTATGTAACGTACAGAGTGCAGTGGTCAGGAGTATGTAAAATACAGAGTGCAGGTGAGTCCCTGGCTGTAGCCTGTGGGCAATCCCCTAGCACATACAGTAAGGATACAATTTGGTGGTCCTAGAATGATCATTGCAACAGAATACAGGACAAGATTTTTTTGTAAAGCAGGCCCTAAAACTTTTAAAACAAATTTTAATTCTCGGTAACTGGTTGAGATCAGTGAAAGTGACGATATCCTGGAAATGCATTGAATATGGTAATTTAGTTACAATTGATAATCATTTGTCTTTCCAGTGCTGCTACCTTTCATTGAGACTCAGGAGGTTTGCAGCACTCGTTTACAGAAAGATCTCTTAAGATAAAAATCCCATGTGTCCTCCCATCCTGGCAAAACCTACACAAATGACTGGCAAGAGCAAAGTAGATGGGACCATTAATTGCAGTTATACCCTCTAGTGTAAATATTGCTAATAATATATCCTGGTCAAATCTAATTTATTTTACAGCAAAAGGCAAGGGAAAAGAAGTATGCTGTTATTGTTATGTGCTAAAATATCATCAAAGCAGCACTGGTCTGTCACCTTATTGCTGTAGAAAGACAGTTTACATCTAATTAGTTTTACATTTTAATATTTGAAGCATCTAATACTCCCCTCTCCCCATACTGCTATCCAAAGGTGCCCCCTGTGCTCCTTCATCCATTTTTGGTTTTTAATTCAATACTGCTTTAATTAGTATTTTTTTTTAATAAAGCTCTATCAAACCAAATAGAGGGGCATAGGGATATGGTTATAGTACAGTAATATACAGTTATGTTGGACTTTGTTGGACTTTTTCTACATGGTATATAAGTTACTGGCTTGGAACAAGTATATATATATATATATATATATATATATATATATATATATATAAGGAATTCTGATCTTTCTGTGATGTTCCTGATTTGGTAAGTATTGAGAATATGCCAACAGAGGAAGCCTCTATGTTTCATCATTTAGTGTACATTTTCTACCTTTAACATATTTTCTGCGCATTCTTCATTTTCTATTGAATTAAGTTTCTCTTTAAAATTATTTACATCGCTGAACTTTTTGAAATGTTGTTGTCATAGGTAATCTGTTGACAGTACCTCAGCAGCATAGCAATGTATACAGGAAAGGCTTTTTGGTACAATATGAATCAAAGAAAATTGTAAAAATCTTAACATCAGTTACTTAATCACTTGCCCTCCGGTAGGTTTTACCTCCTTCCCAACCAGGCCATTGCTTGCTATTCGGCACTGCGCTACTTTAAAGTATAACTAGATGCAAAATATTTTATTTTAGATTTGGATAGAGGGGAGATGGATTAGAACACCTGTCAGTTTTTATTGCTGTCTGTGCTACCATTAGGAGAGTCACCCTCTCTATTTGTCTTGATTACCATGCTCACTGAAAGTGAAAGTAAAAGAAAATCCAAAATTTTGGGTTGTCCCCAGAAAAGTAATCTTACCGTGGGGACACTAGTTCTGGTGACCTGGGGGTCCCCAAGAAATTACCTTAATGTGCAGAGATTTTCTCTCACTTCCTGTTTGGCTATTGGACAAGAAGTGAAGGGAAATCTCTGCAATGAGGTACAGATGGTGAAAAAAAAATCTGACAGAGGTTATGAGCCTTCCTTAATCCAAAAAAAAAAAAAAAGTTTTTAAATGAAAAAAAAAAAGCTATTAAAACAGAGGATGTACGGGGAGCAAGCAGCACCCCTCCCTTCCCCACCAAACAGCAATGGGGGAGTGTGGAGCATGAGAAGCTTTCCAGTTCCTTTATAAAGTAAAACTATCTTGTTATTGAAGTTAAAATGGCTTAACACGCATGAACTTTTGCTTCTAAAACTTTGAGCCTCTGTATTGATCTACACTAAATCATTAAGACTCTTTAATGCAAAACAATCAGGGCTATGCAGTTTAATTTAAGCATGTAAGCACCTTGATGACAACTAGAGATGGGTTTGGGCATGTTCGAAATCCCACGTGCCCGATCCTTCCAGGAAGCCGACACTGCACAGCACTAATCACAGGCATTGAGACATTTCCCGATCTGTGCAACTGCTGATTGGGAAATGTCTCACTGCCTGTGATTAGGGCTGTGCAGTGACAGGCTCCTGGTGGGATCGGGCATGTGGAATTTCGAACACGCCCGAGCCCATCTCTAATGACAACTAGTGGTGAAGGAGGAAAAAATTAATTATAAAAGCTAGTACAAAACCTATAGCTGTTATGTGGACTGCTCACAGTATTCGCCTTGTGATTGCTTATCAGAAGAGGGAAAAAAAAAATCCACACATGACACTAAACACTGGGGCCCAATACAATAAATACAATATTTATTAATATAAATACATATTCAAATATAAAAAAATAATATATGTGTAACATTTGTTACAAAATGTTATAGACCACCAATGCAAAATCAAACATAAAAGTGCTTTTGTCATCCATTTTCTATTTTCTGTGTATTTTAACAACATATGTGAGCTTTCCAAAGAAATAAACCAATGAAACAAAATGTATTAAATGTTCAAGGATATGCATGTTTCAGAAAATCCACACATGTGACACAGAATGGCTGGAGGTGGTGGAGGAACCCCAATGATGGGTAATTTACAGACCAGACATTCACTTCTGCCAGTCCTGCAACAAAAAAGATGACTTTGTCAACCATTACTTTGCTTTCGTTATTTCTTCTTGGCTTTCCTGAAAAGGCCCAACAGTAAATATTAAAGCTGCATAGTTACCTGTTATGCTGAGGACATAGGAACGCCTCTTTTCCCATGATGGCAACGTGTGTTCCACACAACACACAGCTCTGTTTATTAGGGAATAACTGCAGGGAGGACAGTATGCATGTTAAACAAATAGATGCATTAAATAGAGCTAAGAGGTAAGAACAAGAGAGGTAAGTGACGTTATCAGATATGCGTTATTCACTTTTCATTCGTTTGCACAATGGAATACCCTGTAATGTTCTAAGGAAGACGGAGGAGGCATCAATGAAAGAAACTAAAGAAAAACTTGGTTTGCAATATTTTTTAAGTGAAACTAACCTTGGGAGTCGATGAAGAGAAGGCTGCCTTTAGACTGAAGCAGTGCCTAAAATTTAAGATTTCCCTTACCTGCCCAAATGCTCCAATCTTGAATGTACACATGCCACATATCATAGCAGCAGACCTGGGGAAACCATTCCTACAAACGTGGAAGCAGCGAAGAGCCTGCCATGCAAATATACATCATATGTATAAGACAAATGATTATCATAAACTTTATATTGAGATACATTGGAAGGGGGTATTAATCTGTGCAATATAATTACCTTTAAGTACTGAGCTCGAGTGTGAGCTTGGATGGAGCGTGCACGTGGGTCCTTTCTTAGGAACTCAACCAACCGACCATTAAGTCTGGCTTCCTGCAGGAGACGTGGCAAATGGTACACCACTATGGCATCATCTGTGCACTTGTGGTCATAGTAATCAGCCAAACTAAGAAGGTACTGGCCACGGGAGTTGTCAGGACTAAGCAAACACTGCTCCACTGCCTACACCCAAGAAAAAAAGGACATTTATGAAGGACAGAAGACAAATACCGTAGCTGAAAAAAAGTAACAGTAGGCCTGTTTTACAATATTGTATATACTAAACTGAAATTTCAACTTCTGCCAAAGCTTTATTTGTTCTCAACAGAGTGAAGATGAGTTATAGCCTATCTCAGTTTTTTCTAAATAATGTTTGTGGCTCCATTTTGGAGATTTTTCCTCACTCTTTATAAGTGTGACACCAGGAGAAGATACAAGGGGACTGAGCCTCAATAATTTAGGGGCTAACAGACAGTAACAATAACCTAACAGAGATTCTAATGCTTCCTCACTCCCCAAAAAGTTGTTTTTGCTGCTGTCTATCTCCCACTGCACAGAATTTCAGCATAACAGGAAGTGAAAATCTCTCCAATGATACAGATGTGCAATTAACATTTAACTGAACCTTTTACTAACCCTTCCCCCTGCTGAGTTTTATATATATATATATATATATATATATATATATATATATATATATATATATATATATATATATATAACATTTTCATAAGAATGGTCTACAAAATTCTTTATGTTTGTCCAAGATGGCAGAGTTCGTCTTGTTGCGATGATATACCTGCATCTGAAGTGTAGTAAACCACATACAGCCTGTAGTCTAGAAGCGCTACAATCTTTGTGATGTTGGTCTATGAAAGTTTAAAAGGAAACCTTTGTTTGAATAAATATGTAAGCTGCCATTGCTGCCATTCTGAGAAGGTCTTTTTATCGCATGTTACCCTAAAGGTCTCATGCACGTGGGTGATTTGGCCCATCGGCACTAAATCTACGGGTTTTCGACTTTTCGGGCAACCAGGCAGCACAGGTGTAGCATCCAGCCCTGCTGCAAAAAGCCTGTAGGAAACTAGAACAGGCTGAAATATGCAATGGTTGGATGCTATACCGTGTGTGTGTGTGTGTGTGTGTGTGTGTGTGTGTGTGTGTGTGTGTGTGTGTGTGTGTGTGTGTGTGTGTGGGCATATGCACTCGGGAACGTATACCTTAAATGCCGGAATTCTGCACTTGGTTCAGTGTAGGCCACTGAGTATTTTACCCCGTCATAGATTGTAACAGGCTGCTGGCAACAGGGCAGGACCCTGCACCTATGCTTACTGAATATGTTGGGATTTGCTACTGACAGGCTAAACCACCTATGTGCATGTAGTCAAAGGCAACAACGTGAAGGGTTTTTAGGCTTTTCAGTATCTGACTTGGAACATGATCAAATAACAGTGACTTCTACTGATGTGCTCACTTGACATGGAATGGCGGCTCAAACAAATAAAAAACCCAGTGGAAAAGAATAGCAAAAGGAGGATAGGATTGCTGCCATGGTTTTTTTTTTTCATGATTTGCTAACAGAATACCACTGCATTACGTGCCAAAGCACTGTTTTGGGGACTGTTATAGTTCTAACAGAGATGCAAAGAAACATGCAACATGCTTGTGTGTCTCCTCCCACTCTTCTGCACATCACTGCAGGCAGCTCTGTCTCATACCAAAATTGATGAAACCGGGCATCCCTTAGGTCTCAAGAGAGCTACATTGTTTACAGTATGTGATGTTCAATACCAATAGGAAAAAACAAATCATTGAAATACTGGAAGGTTGAAATTAAAACAACGTATTATGTCCTTTATCTCCCTAGATAGAAGTTTTGACTTAAAAACAGAAACTAATTATTTTGATTATTGGGTTTGACAGGAGATAGCATATTGAGGACTTAGCAAGTACTACATTTTTTACTACAAAAAAATTGTATAGATTATAACATAAATTCATATTCCGTTCTGACAGAATAAGGAGTTCAGTATATGACTGAAGCAGCCATTGCCCTAAAGTTATTCACTGAGCAACTGTTCTAGAAACATCATTTGGGGAATGTCAGTGGAAGCCTACATTTGAACAGACTGAAAGACTCTTTAAAGTATAGATTTACCTTGCTTTTAAGCTTGTTTTTTTTCAGGCTTTTCTGTGGGTGTTCCTAATATTTTTGTACAAGATGGTACTCTGCTAATTATGATCTAAGAGGTCAGTGCTCATCAGTTGTAGAGTTTTACAGGTTTGGCCTAATCTGACACATTTACACATGAAGCAATGCAATCTTCATATGGCTATATGTTTCATTCTGTCCATTTAACATCTGAGCATATATCTGTCAGTGCCATAATTAGATTTAACTAATACGCAGTTAAATTATGAATATACATTATTTTGCCTTTAATTAAATCTACAAATGTTGTTACCCAAAGTTTCAATGCTGCTATCCTACCTTTCTAGAATATGTAGTCCATCTTCTGATTGCCTCTGTAGTTTTTGAGAAACAGCCTGTTTATTTTCTAAATAAATAATGGGGTTGATTCCTTGTGGTTTCCTGTTTACAAGACCACAGGCTGCTATGCCTTGCATTCCACTGGTCTTGTCACGTCCTTCCCGTATTTTAGTTCAGCCAGCACTTTCTGCTCCCTGCAGTGGGTGGACCAGCAAGTCTGAAATACCCGGTCTGAACCTTCCACAGAGGCAGTGCTCCCCTCCTCCCATCACAAACCCAGTTGGAGCTGACAAGTTCCCTCAAACCACTGAACCCCATACATGCCGGGCAATCACACAGGCAGGCAGGGGGTACAGATCTCACTAGTGAGATTAAAAAGGCACTGTGACAGCCCAGACGTCAGAGATCAATATTAACTATGCCGATTACCGGAGACACACAGGGGAGAGATAGAGTTTTATAGTTTTTCTGTATAAGAAGAGGAGAAGAGGAGAAGGAACTGGGCAGCTGTACAGACTTAACCCCATAGCTGCTGGGGAGTGAGTGCCATTTACTTGGCATGATGTTCACAATCAACATGTACATGCCTAGTGTACCCTCCCACATTCACTGCAATTCCCAAAGCATGATGGGAAGTGTAGTTTCATTATAGTGTACAGAGAGAGGAGAGCATATCATGTACTAACTGTTCTAACCAGTGGCGGCCCATCCATTAGGGGCGCCCGGGCGCCGCCCTCTCTCTCCACTCCACTATATGGTAATAAATAGATTCATGAATAGCATGAACCTATCCATGGCCACCCCCTATTCTTGCATCTGACCCCTTTCAGGGCACCGGGTGCATGATTTACAGCGGCAGGGTTTTCTTTCTTTACCAAGCAAAGCATCTGCCATATATGTACATTGGCCAAGTTAGATAAGAACAATAACAATTGGTTCTAGCTGTGCATGATTTAATGAGGTGAAAAATTGCACATCTTTTTTTGATAATGAAGAGCAAATCTTGTCTAATACAATACTATATAAAGTACTTGAATCAAACATCTCCCACGCGTTTTGGTTCATTCTCCAAAGTTACCTGTACTACGCTGCCATGAAAAAAATTTAGGGTATCCCTCCCTCGATAGTCTCGGCCTACACGAAGAAGACTACTCAATGTTCTGAGAAATGAAGCCCAGTGCATTGTAGGTATTTCTGCACCACCATCTAGCGAAGACATGGCTCCTTGCAGGTCTCTTTCCGCTACACCCTCCTGGCAACAGTGCAGCAGACAAAGTAGCTATTTAAAAGAAAACACAATATATAAAACTGTCAAAAGTATAGACTATTCAAGTGTATCTGTGGTCAAAATGTAAAATCATTATACAGTAATACCTTGGATTATGAGCATAATTAGTTCCATAAGCATGCTTGTAATCCAAAGCACTCGTATATCAAAGCGAGTTTCCCCATAAGAAATAATGGAAACTCAGATGATTAGTTCCACAACCACTGCTGGTGTATGCAGTACTGTATGTGGCCAGAGGTGCGTGGGCTCTGGTGATGCTCGGAGACAATTGGAGACCCTCGGGAACTGTTGACAATTTTGGGTGCTCCGACGCACGTTACGCCCACCCCACCCAGCTGGGAGTGTCTCCTAGCATCTCCGAGTTCTCCAGCGCCCCCGGCCTCTGGCCGCATACGGTAATACATACACCAGTGGCTTGAGACCTGCTCATCTTGCGAGACAGGGCTCACAAATCAAGTCAGGATTTAAAAAAATATATAACTCGTCTAGCGAAACGCTTGTATACAGCGTTACTCGCAAACTGAGGTATCACTGTATTCATTTATACATTGCATTGCAATTATTTCCAGCCTACGCCTATTAATCTGAACAATCTTGAAGTTTGTAATCTTGCTTTATGAAGATTCCCATACATTTACTTTCTTGAATTCTCTGCCTTCACTATGTCCTGTGAGTGGGCATTGCTGTGTCACACATTTCACAGAGCCTGCCTTGTGAGCTATAGAGGTGCTGAGAGGAGGAGTTTCAGAAGGAGGAGTCAGTACAGGAATCACTGCTTGCAGGCAACAAGGTACATGAAATATGTAGTCCTTAGAAATGGAAAGTAAACAGAAGAGGAGAGGCTACAAAACATGCAGGGGATCCAGGACATTGTGCAAAGAGATGGCCAGCAGACAGGCAAAACTTACAACATGAAAGGAGATTTTTCAAGTAAGCTTATATTGTATTGTCAAATATACAGTATCTCACAAAAGTGGGTACACCCCTCACATTTTTGTAAATATTTTATTATATCTTTTCATGTGACAACACTGAAGAAATGACACTTTGCTACAATGTAAAGTAGTGAATGTACAGCTTGTATAACAGTGTAAATTTGCGGTCCCCTCAAAATAACTCAACACACAGCCATTAATGTCTAAACTGCTGGCAACAAAAGTGAGTACATCTCTAAGTGAAAATGTCCAAATTGGGCCCAATTAGCCATATTCCCTCCCCGGTGTCATGTGACTCGTTAGTGTTACAAGGTTTCAGGTGTGAATGAGGAGCAGGTGTGTTAAATTTGGTGTTATCGCTCTCTCTCTCTCATACTGGTCACTGGAAATTCAAAATGGCACCTCATGGCAAAGAACTCTCTGAGGATCTGAAAAAAAGAATAGTTGCTCCACATAAAGATGGCCTAGGCTATAAGAAGATTGCCAAAACACTGAAACTGAGCTGCAGCACGGTGGCCAAGACCATACAGCGGTTTAACAGGACAGGTTCCACTCAAAGCAGGCCTTGCCATGGTCAACCAAAGAAGTTGAGTGCATGTGCTCACCATTATATCCAGAGATTGTCTTTGGGAAATAGATGTACAAGTGCTGCCAGCATTGCTGTAGAGGTTGAAGGGAAGGGAGGTCAGCCTGTCAGTGCTCAGACCATACTCTGCACATTGCATCCAATTGGTCTGCATGGCTGTCGTCCCAGAAGGAAGCCTGTTCTAAAGATGATGCACAAGAAATCCTGCAAACAGCTTGCTGAAGACAAGCAGACTAAGGACGTGGATTCCTGGAACCATGTCCTGTGGTCTGATGAAACCAAGACAAACTTATTTGGTTTGGATGGTGTCAAGCATGTGTGGTGGCAACCAGTTGAGGAGTACAAAGACAAGTGTGTCTTGCCTACAGTCAAGCATGGTGGTGGTAGTGTCATGGCCTGGGGCTGCATGAGTGCTGCCTGCACTGGGGAGCTACAGTTAACAACAGGAACCATGAATGCCAACATGTACTGTGACATGCTGAAGCCAAGCATAATCCCCTCCCTTCGGAGACTGGGTCGCAGGGCAGTATTCCAACAAGATAACGACCCCAAACACACCTCCAAGATGACTATTGCCTTGCTAAAGAAGCTGAGGGTAAAGGTGATTGACTGGCCAAGCATGTCTCCAGACCTAAACCCTATTGGAAAAAAAGAAGGGGGGGAGCACCCGGTTCAAGTGGCCAGGTAAGGGGTTACTTTAGCAACATATAATGGTGTGCGTATCAAATGATTGCTGTCTGTATTTCCAAAAAAGATATAAATTTCTTTATTGTTAGTTAAGATACAGTTATCATCATAATATTACAACCTGGATTTAAAATTTAAATAAATAGGATATAATTAAGTCCAGCAGGACCCAATTGCTGCATGCATGTTAGAATGACAGGCCAGACAAAAAACAAAAAAACAATACAAGGACAAAAAACAAAAAAACACACAACGGAGACCTGCGTCCGGACGCATAAGGGTTTTGCCAGTTGCCAACCAGTAGTAAATCAATGCGTGATTTGATACAATTAATTGGTGGCATATAAATATCCCATGTATTCCAAAGTAACCGGTTGGAAACTAGAAAAATCCTTGGGAATGGATGGAGATGGATGGAGGGAGGGAGGATCGTGGTGACTAGTCCACTGCTGATAATTTATCTAATTCGGTGACAGGGGGGATCTAAATGATTCAGTCAAATGACAGCAGTGGAAGTCCGCTAGGAAGGTGACCTGTCCCACAAGGAGATATCCGGTGGTTGAAAGAAATTATTGGTGATAGTCAACATAGGTGGATTCAATTGAAGAGTCGTTTACCATGAAATAATGGATATAAGTAATCACTTCAATTTGACAAGAGTAGGGAACTTTACCATCTGTTGCTCTATTTGAATAGAGATTGATCATCTGGATCTCTGGTATCATCCTCATGAGAAGTGGATCGGTGTTGACGATTAGTGCAGCTCCGTGTTATTGCATCGATGGCTGGAGGGATAGCGGGAGGAACAGATAACTCACCGCTGACTCTACCTCGTTCTCAGTCCGATACAGTGACACCCGCACATGGGCCGACCGGCCCAAAAACGTTCCTGTGTAGGGCACAAATCCACAGCGAGAGGATGAAGACGTTCCTTCAATGTCGGGTCCGGCGGGTAGATCGGGCTGGCTCGGTTACCTTTACACTAGCAGCCGCCTCCTAGTGTTACCTCACATCCAAAAGAGCTGCGCCCGTGACGAGTCGGCGTTGATGACGTCAACGCGTTTCGCTATTGCCTATAGCGTAGCTTCATCTCGGACGAAGATGTCACTGTATAAGTACTAAATGAGTTTTATATAGTTTTCTGCCTGGCAAATTAACCTATCAAAGCTGGGAGACGGTGGGGGTATTGATATGCCATAATAAAAGGTGACAACACTTGGGTGACTTTGCCTAAATCATTAAAAAAAAAGTCTAACATTAACGGTATGTATAGCCTACCAGAGTGACCTTATGGACATGTCCTACTGAATTCTATCAAAACCACATTATCACACATAGGCTGCCACTGCTTACCTTTACTAAATAAATGCCAATTCCTTGGCTGTCATTTTGGTCCAAGAGCTACAGTATTTTCTGAGTTACTGACCTGGAACAAGCATGCAGGTAGGCAGGTGCAGTCTGCTTCCTCCACTGTAGGTGGCGCCCAACCAAAGCGGCATCACAGCTTCAAGAGGAAGTCAGGGGAATCTCAGTTTTTCTGTGGTTTTCTGGTTCCAGCATTCTGGTTGGCTGCACTGCATCCAGGTGACCTTTGGCAGCCATCTCGGGTCAGCAGAGTCTTTTTAAGTCTCTGCTCCTTAGGTTTTGGCGCGCTTTCGCATGTGGGCATTGGTGGGTAAGGTCTCCTATCTGTCAGAGAAAGGTTCCAGACAAGAAGGGAAAGCGTAGGGCTCGCAATTTCTTTGGACATCTTCTTACTTGGGTACGAGATGGCCAGGCCGCATTCTGCCCCTCCAGACAGACGCTGTCACCTTGGCTGATACCTGTCCCACTACACGCTGTTGACATTAGTGTTGTGAACTGTTTTGCCTTTACTACAATACAAGTTCTACCTTTGCCACAATACAAGTTCTTCTGATTGCACCTTGTCAGGACTATTGGGGTTAAAAGAATATAGAAGGCCTGTATATTATATATTTTTCATATGTATGCTATGAACAAATCAGAAGCCATCTTGTTTAAAATATATATATATTTTTAAAGAGGTTAACTTAAGTTCACTGTCTTTAGAGAAGAGATTTTTTTTTTGTAAGAGAATCTTAGGTTCCTTGCATTATCCCAGGTTGTAAATATGGCTTTGACACTTAAAGATAAGGAGAGGACCCATGGATAGTGTTTATACTAAAGACTCATATTTCAAATGAGCTCACAGACCTAATTTTTGTTTCCGGGATTGAGCAACAAGAAAGGGCTTATTCACAAATGAAACATGTTGTATTATGTATTGTATAACAATCATATTAACAATAATCCCCAATAAATATATAAGTGCATTATATTGAAGTACTTATATGCATAATTAAGCAAAGAATTTTCCATGTATTGGTTTATGTACTTTAATAATCATTTTTCTTTCATAATATTTTCATAATGTATTGGGTGGATATTCATAAAACCCATTAATGCATATATATTATAATAAGGGTTACCAATATGGAATCTTATGGAAAGTTATCTGTTTTAGAAGCTGTATTTGTGAAATGATACACGGGTAAATTCCAAAGATCTGAGTCTCAAGGTATGTAGAACACCAGTTAATTCTGTGGGGATATTTTCTCAAACACATATATTTCAAGAGGAGCCAGAATGTCTAGGAAAAGTTGACACATGAGTGTCAACTTTAGACAATTCATAGCTTTCTGTTAAGCCTAAAGTTAAAGGTAACATGATTAATTCTGGACAAATAAAATAATTATCAATATAATTCTTATCCTATACTGCCTCTGGTGGTGAAAATATGACGAGTCTAAGATGGCTGCCCAGACGAGGTTGTCATAGTTACATAGAAACAGCCCATCATTTGACATCATCAATTACGTATTAGTGATACACACACACACTTTTTGGGTGGGATAAAAGAGCATACACAGAGCAGAGGAAAAAGAATCTTGAAGGGGTCTGAAAGAATTTTGGGGCGGAAAGAATCTTGGAAGCCGTGAGGAGAAGGAGAGAGAGCAGAGATGTAGAAATGTTGGAGAAGTCCTGTGGGACACCTCACTTAATGCTTCTCAAAACAACAGATTTCTTAAGCCATGGTAAAGTATTAATCTTTTAATTTTTACCTTTTGGGTAATTGAAGTTGTTTGAGCATATACTTAACTAAACCTATCAATATTGGTTCAGTCTTGAAGTGAATGAATTCTAACTGCAGTATGAATTCATTTAAGCTTTTAAACCAAGGGATATATATATCTTGTTATATCTCACAAAACTGACTTCAAAGTCTTAGAATTGGATTAGTTACAGTATGTGTTGAACCATAGATTCATTCTAAATTTAAAAATGAATCTTGGTTAAACTACCAAGTTTGTATATGGTTAACAAAATTGTCCATATACTGTAAAAGAAGTTTAAGCTTTAAGGTCTGTTTATTTTGAGAAGGAATCACAAGTGTTAATGTCAACACCTAGTCTGTTTATATAAGTTCGTGGAGCCACGGAAAGATATTCACTAAAAGTTACCAAGTCTAAATTTACCAAGTTATCATTCAAGTATTGAAATATGGTATTTTGTAATAAGAGCTTGTGGAAGAAATGTGATTATCATTTATATCCCCATATATATTTGAAAGTATATCAAATTTTGTACTATCATCAAATATACCTGATATTATTTTACACTGAATTTGTAGTTATTAAATATGTATTTTTAGCATATCATTGTTACAATTGTCTTCAAAATAGGATGGATAAACAGACTTAAATTAATTGGTCGTATTTGTGGAAAAAATCGAAAATCTCCCTAAAACCACAGATGTTTGCATAATTCCATAAAAATAATATTGTTTTAATATTTCAGTATAAACATTCTGACAACCTGGACTGTGTAAGTTATCACCGCCACACCACACTGAACCCACCCACATGCAGATCAGATATTCTGTCTCTACTTGCTGTTGGTTTGGGGTCAGTGACTCTGAAAGTATTGAAACCACACAAATCCAGACAAGTAGATTTTCAAAAGGAAGTCATTTATGGCACCCTACTCTGCACAGGGTCCCATTTACAATTTTGCCTTGCTTTTAAGTCTAAACTAGCTAAAAGGTATTCCAGTTATGTAGAATCTCTTACTTCACATTCGAGAAGAAAGCTTACAAAATGGGTGCTTTGTGCAATTGAACATTAAAAAAAGGAACTTGTAACAAAACACACCTTTTTAACGTGATTACTTTGGTCTTCCTGAACCAGTCTCTGAATGATGCTCTCCAAAAGTCCTTGCAGTGAGTCAGGAAATCCGATAATTTTCTTGGTGAGCATCTCAAATACACCAAACACACGCAGCTCCTCACAGGCAAGGGACAACCACAAAGGATTCGCTGAGGAGACTTTCTGAAGAAGTCGATGAAGCTGTTCCGAGCTTAATTTCTACATACAGGAGAAATAGAACTTATATGTATATTCAAATGTACTTCTGCACTAGTTATGTTTGCTTTATTATGTGTATTTGTGAGTCTTGTGCAAAGTTAGGAACAAAATTAGTTAGAGTCTACATAATACATAATAAAGAAAGCTTTAGAATTGGATCCCTCTAAAATTTCAGTAACGACTACACTGCGTTACTCCACTAATCCTGTCCACCTAAAAAGAAAAACTATATTGGGTTTAGATTTGTATTTTATATTTATTCTACATTAAAATGGTTAACTGATGTATTGTGTTATAACTTTTTTTTCTACTTCTATAAAATCTTTGCCTTACAAAAGAGAAATGTCAACTGGGGAATATTGTCCTCCCCAGCTGATCTTCTGCACCACCATCTTTGGATATCTCGCTTGTGCACAGATGTGCCAAAGAACTGGCAGAGACCTACGGCACATCTGCGTATGCATTGGGGCTACTAACACACATGCATGAACACACACTGCTGGTTTCTTATATCAGACCTTGTACAGACCTTTGACGTGTATATGCGCTTGAATAACCCAGCACGTGTGCATGCACAAAATCTCATAATGTGCATGTGTCCTTCGGCAAAACACTGAGATGTGTGATGTGGCCGTTCCAGGAGGTAGTTGGGTCCAACATCATTCTTGCCTTGGTGAGGAGGGAGGAAGCACTGCAGTACAGCACAATCAAAAAGATGCTTTCATTGGTCTGCTTTAATACAGTTTTTCACTACCATAAGATTGTGAGAAAAAGAGGGTGGTGGTTTATCTGTGCTAACTATAATGGCAATAAAATATAAAAGTAGCCAGCACAGTTTGTTGATCATCAAACAATAAATATAAAAGTCCAAAATGCAGTGCTTGAATTCACATAAAAATTCTTTCAATAAACGAATGGAAGATACAAGGGACCCTTCACCAGCTTCTGTGTGTATGGAAAGGCACACCACACCCAATGAATCCAATCTGCTTACCAGAAGGTAATGATATATAGGCATATAATCATTAATCATAGGAAATCTTGGTGCCACTCTCCCAATGATACAGATGAAACGAAAAAGGAGGTTTAATCTTCCAATAGTATATGGCCACCGATATATCGAACTCCAAAGCCAGAGTAGATATGATAGCTACTCCCTAATTTAGCATTACCCAAATGGAAACAAAAGGCAGCAACAGTGAAGCCCGTAGGGTAAAAAAACAGTAATTTAATGTAGTTCACTTACAAGTAGTAGTAGAATACAGTCATCATGATATAAGATAAAATCTGCGGTTCTCATCGTGCTTGCATCGGCCAGCCTGACATGTTTCATCCGAAAGGATATCATCAGAGGTGTGGCCTATTGACGCAGCACGCCCCAATGATGTTCAACAGCAGGTAATCAAACAATCAGGCATCAACAACAAATGGAGGTATAATTGATGTGTAGAAGGAAACATCAACTGCTATTATACAAGGCAGCTGTGTCTCCAAACCAGGAAATGAACAAACAATGACAACTTCCGGGGGACTCCGCCGGCCGGAAGTGATGTCATTGGAACACATCGTGGCCGCTTCTGCACTCCAAAAACCCACACAGGCAGCAGGGAGCAGGGCGGACTCGATGGAAGATCAGCAATGACCCATATCAGAAGGGGAAACAGCGGCCGCATTAACACACAACAGCCATGCTTCCAAAAGCCAGAAGTAAACAAACTATGATCACCCCCAGAAGGCAGGGTCCCGCCGAGGAAATCGCTGATCGGATGTGATGTCATTGAAGCACACCACAACCACGTCCGTGTTTCAGACTATACACAAAGCACAGGAAACAGGGGTGGGCCCAATATCAAGTCAAAATAAACACCATGATTCGCTGTCAGACCAAAGGAGAAGTCCAATCAGCCAATACATGCTGGAACTCAGTCACAGGAACAATTGGCTGCACTATTCAATGGGTCAACTTCAGACATCATGTGTATCTATAAGGGAGAAGGTAAAATTAAGAAATGGAGGCTCTCCCCACTCAATAACACATGATGAATGTAGAAAATAAGTATGACAAATTTTAACATGAACTAAAAACGTCCATATAAAATTGAATGGCTAAAAGCACCATCTATTATTCAAAGATAAAAACGCTGCCATCTAGTGTTAAATGTGGATATTGCATAAGAACTGGCTGAATAAAAAATTAACAATTATTATTAAAACAATTCACATCCCAATCGACGTTCATTCCAAAGGGAGTGTAACATTTGAGGTCATAAATCCAGCGGGTTTCTAACCGTGAGATCTCTCTCTTGGTCATACTTCCGCGCCAATGGGCGTTAAATCTATCCATGGCGATAAAGGTGGTCCCAGCTGGATTTTTATTATGACATTCTAAATAGTGACGAGAAACGCTATGTTTAGAGAAACCCTTTTTATTGTTTATTATGTGTTCGTTCACTCTAACATTCATGGCTCGTATTGTACGTCCAACGTACTGTAGGCCACATGGACAGATCAATGGATATACCACATTCAAGGAAGTACACGTAATAAACGTGTGAATATCATATGATCTGCCCGTGACATTGGACTTAAAATGACATATTTTCCTATCTTTGTTCTTATTACAAAGGCAGACATTGTAATTGCAACATGGAAAGTAACCTTTTGATTTTGAAAAAAAGGACACCCTGTTGGGAGCGTCTAATATCTTTTTAATATTATAATATTAATGTGACTAAGTCATGAGCATATGGTCACGATTTAGTCACATCAATATTATGATATTAAAAAAATCATGACCAAACATTGGGGGGTTTTAAGAAACAATAAGATTTTGGGTCCGGTACTAC
This sequence comes from Lithobates clamitans, assembly GCA_037952925.1. Lineage (NCBI taxonomy): Eukaryota > Metazoa > Chordata > Amphibia > Anura > Ranidae > Lithobates > Lithobates clamitans. The sequence continues at coordinate 2,247,100 of JBBGZY010001065.1, forward strand.
CTGATCGTCCACAGGTTATTTTCAGAGGGGTTCCCCCTCTTAAACTTTAGGTAGCCCCAAACATATTAGATGCTTCCAACAGGGTGTCCTTTTTTTCAAAAATCAAAAGGTTACTTTCCATGTCGCAATTGCAATGTCTGCCTTTGTAATAAGAACAAAGATAGGAAAATATGTCATTTTAAGTACAATGTCAGGGGCAGATCATATGATATTCACACATTTATTACGTGTACTTCCTTGAATGTGGTATAACTATTGATCTGTCCATGTCGCCTACAGTATGTTGGACGTACAATACGAGCCATAAATGTTAGCGTAAACAAACACATATTGAACATTAAAAAGGGTTTCTCTAAACATAGTGTTTCTCGTTACTATTTAGAATGTCATAATAAAAATTCAGCTGGAACCACCTTTATCGCCATAGATAGATAGATTTAACCCCCACTGGCGCGGAAGTATGACCACGAGAGAGATCTCAAGGTTAGAAACCTGCTGGATTTATGACCTCAAATGTTACACTCCCTTTGGACTGAACGTCGATTGGGATGTGTTTTATTAATAATTGTTAATTTTTTATTCAGCCAGCTCTTATGCATATCCACGTTTAACACTAGATTGCAGCGTTTTTATCTGTGAATAATAGATAGTGCTTTTAGCCATTACATTTTATATAGATGTTTTGTAGTTCAAGTTAAAATTTGTCATAATTATTTTCTACATTCATCATGCGTTATTGAGTGGGGAGAGCCTCCATTTCTTCATTTTACCTCCCCTCTTATATATACACATGATGTCTGAAGTTGACCTATTGAATAGTGCAGCCAATTGTTCCTGTGACTGATTTCCAGCATGTATTGGCTGATTGGACTTCACCTTTGGTCTGACAGTGAATCATGGTGTTTATTTTGACTTGATATTGGGCCCACCCCTGTTTCCTGTGCTTTGTGTATAGTCTGGAACATGGACGTGGTTGCGGTGTGCTTCAATGACATCACATCCGGTTGGCGATTTCCTGGGCGGGACCTGCCTTCCGGAAGTGATCATAGTTTGTTTACTTTAGTCCTGATCATAATAAACAAAGAAAATATATGCAAAATAACTAGAAAATTTTAATTTTTCCTACAGCTTACCTGTAAAATCCTTTTCTTGGAGTACATCATGGGACACAGAGCAGCCATAATAATTACTATGTGGGTTATAGGTGAATGGACACTGGCAGATCAATCAAAGAGGAAGTCCTCCCCTATCTAACCCCTCCTACACAGGAATTACCTCCGTTTTGTAGCAAAGCAATGAATATCCCAAAAAAGAGGGGGGTACCTCTGTGTCCCGTGATGTACTTCAAGAACAGGAATTACAGGTAAGCTGTAGGAAAAATCCAATTTTCTTTATCGTATATCAGGGGACACAGAGCAGCCATAATAATTATTATGTGGGATGTCCAAAAGATATCCCCCCAAGGGGAGGGAGACACAATCAAAGAAACTGCCACCTGAGAAGGACTTATTCTGCTGCCTGTAACTCACTGTGGCCAAAGCAGTATCCTCCGTAGCTTTGATATCCATCTGGTAAAATCCTGTGAATGTATGAACCAAAGACCATGTAGTGGCTTTAAAATCCTAATGGCAGATAGCCTAAGATGTCCCCACACACCTGGTAGCAAGCACTCTCACCAAAAAGGGGTGGGGACCTTGCCCTTTCAAGCCATGTGCTTGAATAATTAACTGGAGAATCCAATGAAAAAATAGTAAACTTGGATTCCCTACTGCCCTTCATGGGCTCTGCTGGCAGCACAAACCAGGATTCCTGATCTGCGCTGACAATTCAAGTAAATCCTGACCACCTGAACTACCTCCAGAGTATGCAGCGATCTTACTCCTGCCAACTGAGGATTAGAAAAGAAGTCAGGACACTCCTGATTCAAGGGAAAACTAAAAACCACTCTAGGCAATAAAGAAGGATGAGGATGCACCTTATCATGATGTAAGACCAAGAACGGCTTCTTGTATGACAGAGCCGTCAGCACTGACACTCCACTTGCTAAGGTGATAGTAACCAAAGAAGCAACCTCCGGAGTCAAGGGCTAACAATTGGTTCAAAAGGTGCCAAAAGGCACCAAAAGGTGGCCTCTGAAAGGACAGTCAAGAGAAAATTCAAGTCTCAAGGACATGAGTGGCTTGACAGGCAGGACTGTCTGCGTTACACCCTGTATGAAGTATGAATCAAGGAGTGAGAAACAACGGCTTCTGGACAAAAATGGATAGGGGCAAAATGAAGCTCCCTGAAGCCAGCTTCCAGGTGCTCAACAGTGCGGAGATAACAGGACCCAAGACCATTAGGTCCAGCTGGACTGGAAGTGTCCAAGGCTTTGTCAGTGTACCAAGCCCTCCTGGACTTATTTGGCCAACACTATTATTGGTGTTGAAACAGAGGGAAGGTGTCAATTAGGGAGAACTAGTCCCTGAGATGTTACCAGTGCATCTACCCCTATTGGCAGTGGGACTCAACCTGAACACAACCTGTGTCCAGTAGATCCACCTGCAGAGTTCCTCAACATTGGCAGATTTCCAAAAAATGTCTCAGGAAGCAGGGACAGCGTGGTCCTGACATTAGTTGCTGATGACTGGAACCCCCCCTGTCATTTCTCTATACCTGGAATATGTACTGGTGACAGAGACAGCACCTGTTGTTCTGCCCCAGACAGAATGTGGTTCACCTTCCTGAGCCGCACAACTCCTGGTGCTGCCCTAGTGGTTAATATATGCCACTGTAGAAGCATTTTTGGATTGAATCCACAACTGATTAATTCAATAATCCAGAGCTAGGTGTACTGGCCAAAAGATTCAAGATATTGCGGGGAAGCATTCTCTCCTGTGGAGACCAAGTCCACTGAACTGTAGTCACCTTCAAACCAACTGGAGAGACTAGCACTAGTGGTTATTATCTTCCAAACTCCTGAAAGGAAGAATTTCACCTTCTCCAGATTCCAAACCATCAACCACCAATTTGAGCTCTGCAATACCCTGGGAACAGAGTCCTCCGGCAACCCAATGCTTGGATCCTCATGTTCCAGACAGAGAGAATGTTCATCTATAAAAGACCTGGAGTAGGACTGTATGTAGAAATGTATTGAGGCTGGGTTCACACTGCACGCTCACAGCAGGGGTCCAGTGCGTCCCCGTTCACCGTTTCAGGTCAGATTTCAGCCAGAAATTTGGGCTAAATTAGGACCTGAAACGGACAAAAAGATGCACAGGAGCCCTGTGCAAATTCGCACCAGAGCCGCTCCAGAGATGTGTGAACTGGCTCCATAGAGACATGCGACTTGGATGCAGGGAAATCCGCATCCAATTCGCACTAGTGTGAACCCAGCCCTAAGGAAAAACTGGAACCGACTGCTTTCTGAATAAAGATTATTGAGGTATACTGAGATTGGCTCCGCCTGCATTCTCAGCAAGTCCAGCACCGGGGCTGTGAGCTTTGTGAACCCTCAGAGCTGTGGCCAGTCTGTAGAGCAGAGTCACAAAAATCAAAAAGACGACTTTGCACTGCGATTGCAAAAACCCTTGATGAGCCTGGAAAAAAGCGTCACATGAAGATATACGTCATTGATGACTATGGACACCAAAATCTACCTCTCGCAGAGAGGTCAACACTAAATGGACAGAGCCTATCTGAAACAGAACGCTGTCCAGCGGCTTAAGATCTAAGCTAGACCTTATGCCCCCATTTGGTTTTAAGAACCACTATCGGTTGAGTTTTTTTTTTTTTTTTTCAATAATGAGCCCATACATTCTGCTACAAGAGTCAAATGCAAGGCAAAAGACTGACGACTCTGTGGCACACCCTGAAGGCTCAAAGAGGCATACCTAACCTACCAAGCTTCTGCCGGCTAAAGATGGAGCAAACCACCTCAGAGACTGTCCTAAAATATTCTGGCCTGAGATACTTTCAAAACACAGCAGCCTCAGATGTCTCCCTAAAACAGGTGGGGAAAATCTTACAGCATCTGGTATATCCCCGGGCAGTGTCCCATCCATACACTAACCAGGCTTGATCCTGCTTAGGCTTCAATCAACAGATATCAGGCATGATCAAGGTGATGTGGTCACAGTTCATCTGACGAAAAACGAATGCGTCAGGAAACACTGCAATGCAAAACACCACAGTGGCTCAAATGCATCTGACACCACTGTCCATTGGAAGATGTGGACACCGCTAGATCACTGAACCTGAGAGCGTTGCACCTGCCTCCCCCGGCTGCCTCTATTTTCTGGAACCATTTAAATGGTATAACAGGTAAATGACGTAGTAAATATATTAGCCAACCAAATACACAGTCCTCCAAGGATGCAGGCCTAAAACAACGTTAGTTTACCGCTATGCAACCCCTTAGGTATGTAAGTATGCAGGTACCCAGGTATGCCGTTATGTAGGTACCTAGGTATGCAAAGATTCAGGTATTCAAGTATTCTTGCCGTTCATGAATTTATGTATGCAGTTTACAGTAAATAAGCACAACTGTATATAGTTTAATGTAAATAAGCACATATGTATGCAGTTTAATGCAACTAAGCACATATGTATGCAGTTCAAACTACACTTCATTAGTATGCATGAGCTGCTGTTATGTCTCAAAAGGCCCTGCTGAACCTGCCGTCCACATGGTAAACATGGCTGCTCCTCCACTTCCTGCCTATAGAGAAATAGGACATTAGGGATGGGCGAACGGTTCAGCCTGAGCATTAGTTCAGGCCAAACTTTGGTTGTTCGGATGTTCTGTGAACACCGAACAATGTGCGGTGTTCGGGGCAAATTCGAAAGCCGCCGGAAAACCATTCAAGTCTATGGGACACTAACATGAAAAATCAAAAGTGCTAATTTTCTTGTACAATATTTTTTATTGGAAAAAAAAAGAAGGGAAAAACCCCAGATAACAAATTCCCACGCAGGGGATACGTACAAAAAACATAAGAAAGAGGTTTACATAAAAGTACATTGTGAAACATATTTTAAGAGTGTATTTTATCAACTGACATTGACCTACTAGTCAGGGCCGGAGGTCAGTGCGCTATGCCCAGGCCATGGGGCCCAGGGGCTGAGGCGGACAAGGGTGAGCGGAGTTGTCCGCAAAACAGGGAAGAGGGTGACAAACAAATACGAGGAGAGAGAAGAGAAAAAAGAAAAGGGGGAAAAGAGGGGAAGAGAGAAGAAGGGAAAGAACACATATACCACAACAGGGGGGGGAGGGAGGTAAGTGTAGAGTAGAGCGGCGGGCGAGAGGCCCAGGAAGAGAGGAAATGGGAGGAGGGGGGGAAAGGGGTCCCCCAGGCTGGAAGTTAGTTCAAAATGATTTTACAGACCTAGACTAGTTGGATTTAGGTTGGGGCAAAAGTGCTAATTTTAACCACTACACATCCGCGCTATGGCTGAATGACGGCCACAGTGCGGACCTGAATTCCCGGGAGGCCGTCATATGACGGCCTCCCCTGTGCACGCTCCCTGCAGGGCGCGCGCCGAGCGCGCTGTGATCACGAGTCACTGAGACTCGGGTGATCACCGATCCGAGTAAGGGGCCGGTTCCGGCCCCTTTCCATGTGATCAGCTGTCAGCCAATGACAGCTGATCACATGATGTAAACAAAAGATCGGTAATCGTTTTTTTTTTCTACTCATGCTGATAGCGTGAGTAGAAAAAAAAGCCGATCACCGGCTCGGATGTGAGGGACATTGGTCCCCAAGTGGAAGAGGCACATCTGCCTCATCAGTGCCACCATAATAGTGCCATATAAAAGTGCCCACAGTGCTACCTAACAGTGCCCACAGTGCCACCTAACAGTGACCACAAGTGCCACCTATCAATGCCAACAAGTGCCACCTATCAATGCCCACTTGTAGTGCCAATCAGTGCCACCTGGCAGTGCTGCCCATCACTGCCACCCATCAGTGCCCATCATTGCCGCCTATCAGTGCCCACCACTGCTGCCTCATCAGTGTACATCAATGAAGGAGAAAAATTACCCGTTTTAAATTTTATATAACAAAATATAAAAAAATAAAAAAATAAATTTTTTTAAAAATTCAGTTTTTTACATTTTTTTTAACAAAAAGTAAAAACTGCAGAGGTGATCAAATACCACCAAAAGAAAGCTCTATTTGTGGTGAAAAAATGATAAAAATTTCATTGGCATACAGTGTTGTATGACCGCGCAATTGTCATTCAAAGTGCGTCAGCGCTGAAAGCTGAAAATTGGTCTTGATAGGAGGGGGGTTTAAGTGCCCTGTAAGCAAGTGGTGAAAGGCTTATATGCAAGTTATTGTCATAAAAAGTGTTTGGGAACCTGGGTCCTGCCCCAGGGGACATGTATCAATGCAAAATTTTTTTAAAAAAACGTCAGTTTTTCCGGGAGCAGTGATTTTTTTTAATGCTTTAAGTGAAACAATAAAAATGAAATATTCCTTTAAATATTGTCTGGCATGAATACTAAGGGGAATCCCGAAACAAAATGTAAAAAAAAAATTGCGTAGGGGTCCCCCTAAAATCCATACCAGGGCCTTCAGGTCTGATATGGAAATTAAGGGGAACCCTGCGCCAATTATAAAAAAAAAATGTCCATACCAGACCCGGATTTTAAGGGGAACCCTGCGCCAAAATTTTTAAAAAAATGGCATAGAGGTCCCCCCCCAAAATCCATACGAGACCCTTATCCGAGCATGCAACCTGGCAGGTCACAGGAAAAGAGGGGGGGTGAGATCCTACCCCAAAGCACCCTCCCCATGTTGAGGGCATATGGCCTGGTATGGTTCAGGACGGGGGGACGCTCTCTCGTCCCCCCTCTTTTCCTGCGGCCTGCCAGGTTGCGTGCTCAGATAAGGGTGTTCTGCCAAATTTTTTGCCTGTTCGCATGTTCTGCTGCGAACCGAACAGGAGGGTGTTCGGCTCATTCCTGTAGGACATACTGAGCGAGCCTGCACCTTCTAGTGGCTGGAGGAGAAACAGCAGCCCACTCTCCTAAGAAGTACACAGAGCATGATTAAACAGCACACCGAGAGAAGACAAGACAGTCAGATCTCTTTTTTTTTTTTTTTTTTAAAGAGAAACTGCAAAAATGCAGACTTAGCATTCCTGCTGCAGGACTTAGAACATAACAGGAGTCCAACCTTCACGCATCACGGCAAACTTTGCACAGGGTTCCATTACACAGGGTCCAGCGCCATAAGGCTGCATTACAGGCAAACCTCGAGGAATCTTCTCTCCTATCCAATTATGCTCAGGTACCGTCCATTTTGGCTGATAGCTTAGAATGGATCCGATTAAAGTCCGGGATTCTTATGCTCCAAGACCACCTTACAGACACTGGTGAAAAAAACAGAGGTACTTCCTGTGTAGGAGGGGTTATATAGAGGAGGACTTCCTGTTTGATTGATCTGCCAGTGTCCATTCACCTATAGGTTGTGTATAACCCACATAGTAATTATTATGGCTGCTCTGAGTCCCGTCATGTACGATAAAGACATTTATTTTAAGGGTATATCCACATTGTAAACTTCTCTTGCTTTGCTACAAGAATTAGTGTTAAAATGTATGACTTCTAAAAAGCTCTGCCTTTACCTTGCTATAGCGGGACAGGTACATGATGGCCAGGTCCTGAGCTGCATCCATAGGAAGAAGGTCCAGGTAAAGACAGTAAGGTGGGGGATCACTGTGGACTGTAGCTGTTGGTATGCAGCTGATGATACACTTGCAATGCTGAGGTAAAAATCCTGGAGTGCTCAACCAGGACAGGAGGTCAGATGCATCAGAAGGGTGGGATAACTTGAAATTAAAGTTAATGCAGCATTAGAATGGATATCACTGTTACAGATGTTAATTCCAGAGAAAGAAATCGCTCCTGCGCACAAGTGGATAACCAGACACAATATAAAATAACAGTGTAGTTGCGCTACTCTAAAAAAGGGTCAATTGACACATGTAGCAGCCAGCATCAACAAAGTAGTGACAATGTGAACAGTAAAGGGACAAAAACAATGCAGCGCTAAACATAAAATTCAGGGATGAGTGATCCATCCAATTGTGACTATCAACTGTGCAACGTGATAGTGTATAGCTAGATGTAGAGAAATGCAAAAAACCAAATATAATATTTTGGTGAGTCCATGATCATATCAACGACCAATAACGTGGACATTATGGTCATATGAATGTTCAATGAAGGTGAATAGTATGAATGTTAGATGAATGAGAGGTTCCTCAAAGGTGATACGTGGTTCACAGAGGTGTTGTTCCAGTACTCAGTATCCACAGCAGAAAATAAATGGAGCAAATACGCTTACCGGAACTGGTGGACACGTTTGCCGTATGGCTAGGTGTCATACAGGTTTGAGGATCGATTGATCCAAATGGATGTAGAGGCGTATGCGGCAGGCTCCACTGGTCCTTAGTAGCACTGGTAAATGGCCTGGGGACAGCAGCTGTTGAAAGTCCAGTTACAGGCACTTCTCCAACAGGTGTATATTGGAGGAATACACCTTTCACATAGCCACCATAGGGACATAGGAAAGGAAAAAAAGCTCCACATAGCGCTTAAATCCGAGAAAGCAGGTTTATTAAAACCAAACAGGGTAAAAAATCCAAATAACAGCAGCCAGGATAAAAGTGATCACAATAGAGAATAGCGTGGTACCAGGAACAACGTGGTACCCAATAGCCAGGTTGCAATTGATTTTTGTTCCATATTATTATATTTGTTTTTTTGCATTTCTCTACATCTAGCTATACACTATCACGTTGCACAGTTGATAGTCACAATTGGATGGATCACTCATCCCTGAATTTTATGTTTAGCACTGCATTGTTTTTTTCCCTTTACTGTTCACACGGATAACCAGACAAGTAGTGCAAAGACACAGGCCTTGCTGCCCTCAAGGATGGGGAATCCTAATAGACAAAAAGAAAGAAAGGAAAAAAGGGCGCACCAGCCATGTGCATTATCTTTTGGATAAAAATTTATTGAAAAAAAAGATAAAAAGCAACTACTCACAAGCAGTTGTAGAAGATGGCACAATGTAAAAATACACCGACTAGCACCATGGGATCTAGGATGAGCGGAACCTTCCAAAGGTCAAAGAGGAACTCACAAGCATCACTACCAGCTGACGCGTTTCTAAGGGAACGTCCCTTCTTCCTCAGAGCTCAGCAGTGGACACTCCTTCAACAGTCCCTATATATGTATGCCTAAAAGCACTATCAGTGGATCAGAGAGAGCGCTTAGGGCCCCTCCCCCTTACGCCCCTCAGCCCTGTGGGCGGTCAAATAAAACAATGAATTAGTATAAATAAATGATACTAGTAAAAAGCCGCCCATAGTAAGAGCATAACTAGACCTTAGTTGTAGGCAGTGTCATACCGTGCATATGACATGCAGAGATGGTATGTGCATATGTTGTGTGGAGATGGTTAATAAGAGGACCCCCCCCCCACACAAACCGTGGTGTCAAAGTAGAAAATACCTTCAGTAGCCTCTCAAGGTTTCCATAAATATGAGAAGCCACGCCGTCAGGTCTACAGCAATACACTGATCACTTCCTGGTGGGTATCGCGCCCTGGAGCGCACGCCAGTGTGTTTGCGCTCCAGGCAGGAGAAAGGGGCGGGCTACGCGTCACTGCCTCCGCGTCATTCGTCGCCCGTCTGTGACGTGGGCGGCGAAGGACTGATCAACGCCATATTGCTGGGGGGAAAAATAAAGAGGTCAAAGGCAAACCGCTCATCGTAGCCACCCGACGTCAGCCTGACCATTCAGCCGCCGTACAGGCAGCAACAAGAGCGGGACAGAGGACAATGTGGCCCCCGCAAAAGACCAATGTGGCCCCTGCAAAATAAAAAAGTAAAAATGATGATGAATAACAAATAAATAAATAATTAATAAATATAAATAATAAATAATAGTAATTGACATCTGAACGCCAACACAAAATGATGCCAACGTATGAGATGCACACCGCACATGCAAATCCCCATGCCCGCACGTCACACATGCGCCCACACCGCTGGCATGCAACAAATAGACCAAGGGTTGTCATATGGGGAGATAGCCATCAGAATGTGTATAAGGACAACTTGGGCAGGGATGCACTGAGCAGGGATGGTGCTGAGATGAACACATGTTGTACCAGACAGTAACTTAAAGAACAATAGCTAATAGATATATTATGCTGAGTATACATATATACCAAAACGAGGGAGACATGCAGTATAGTAAAATATAATATATATAGTAATAGTAATGATATTAAATCATGAATATACACTCGTGTACATGTGTAAGTATATACACAGACACACATATACATACATGCACATACATGCATAGGTGTAAATATCATGTATATATCAGCATATTGCTGTAGACCTGACGGCACGGCTTCTCATATTTATGGAAACCCTGAGAGGCTACTGAAGTTATTTTCTACTTTGACACCACGGTTTGTGTGGAGCGGTCCTCTTACTAACCATCTCCACACACCATATGCACATACCATCTCTGCACCTCATATGCACGGTATGCCACTGCCTGCAACTGCAAGGTCTAGTTATGTTCCTACTATGGGTGGCTTTTTACTAGTATCATTTATTTATATTAATTCATTGTTTTATTTGACCGCCCACAGGGCTGAGGGGCGTAAGGGAGAGGGACGTAAGGGGGAGGGGCCCTAAGCGCTCTCTCTGATCCACTGATAGTGCTTTCAGGCATACATATATAGGGACTGTTGAAGGAGTGTCCACTGCTGAGCTCTGAGGAAGAAGGGACGTTCCCTTCGAAACACGTCAGCTGGTAGTGATGCTTTTGAGTTCCTCTATGACCTTTGGAATGTTCCGCTCATCCTAGACCGCATGCTGCTAGTCGGTGTATTCTTACATTGTGCCATCTTCTACAACTGCTTGTGAGTAGTTCCTTTTTATCATTTTTTTTCAATAAATTTTTATCCAAAAGATAATGCACATGGCTGGTGCGTCCTTTTTTCTTTTCTCTCTTGTTACAGATGTTAATTCTACTGTATGTATTCTTAGACACAAGATGATTTATTTTTTGTATGCTGTAGGATAGGATATAAATTCTAAATTCGGCCAACTTAGTCCGAATTAGGAAGGCAGTAAACATGGGATCTAGAAGAGAAATCATTCAGACAGCCAGGGCTGTTATCAAATCTACAGCTTTATTTTTCTGGTGATTGATAATACCGGACAAGGGTGGTCAATTTCACCATAAGAAAACAACTTGTGATTCAGTTATCTATGCAAGAGTAGGATTTCCTGGTTGTGTCTCAACCCCTTTAACAAATTCATAATTTGTAAATTGATTTACAGTCAACATACTGTACCTATAAAATAAGGTTCGTTTAGTAATGTAAGATGTGCAGTAAATTCATCCGATGTGTGTGGCAATGCCTATGTTGCATTTCTAAATGTAAAAAAATAAAAAATAACATATGGTAATGAAAATACCGTATGTGCTAAGCTTTTTTGAATGGAGCCTATTATGGGGAATGCAATAGCACCCTTTGTCTTTGTGATGTCCATACCAGGGTGAGATTCTAGTGGGAAAGTCCCACCAATGGAACCCACAGCGAATAAAAGACGACAGCATCTGATTCCCCTAACCAGCATATTATCATTTTTGGATAGCTTACCTGGTTTACAGCATCAATGAATAAATATGAATTGGAATTGGCCAGTCTGACAGTAGACTGTAGAGCCTGTTCCAGGATTTCTTTAATTTCTTCATTTCTCCAGCAGTCTTTAAGCTTGAGAAGAACATCCTCGAGCTCTGAAACAATACAAATTAAACAACACTGTGCTACTATATTTTTCATTATTACAGCCTTTCTCAACCAGGGGTCTGTTGAACTCTAGGATTACACCAGAGGTTGCTAGGGGTTCCTTGAAAAATTAGCAATATTTGCCTTTCAAAAAAGTAACCCCTGACACCATTGGACACACCTTTTTTAAGCTATCCTTTAGGGGTAACGGTCTTTCTGCTGACCACCAATGTAAGGGACATTTTACCAGATGACAATCAGTATAATGGGGTTCCCTCCCAAAGATCACCAATGTAAGCTACTGATTTTCCCTCTGATCACCAATCTTTAGGGACCCTTCTCCAATGACCACCAAAGAGAGCTCTTCACTGACCACCAGTTAACATTTTTCCACAGACCACCACTGTGATGGGACACTACTTTATTTTACTGGACATTATTATTATCATTTGTTTCCTTTCATTATAGTTACTGAAATTTTGTTATATAGAGCAATGTACTGTGAGCTGCAGCTACTGTAAATATTAGCAAGGGTTCTTCCATGTTATACAGGTTGAGAAAGGCTGCATTATTACATAAAACGCATAGTAGGATATTTTTCTTAAGTAAACATAACCGTGTTAAAGCCCAACTAAATCTTCAGTTTAAATCAGTTTAATACATCCCAAATGCAAAAAAAGTGTACAAAGTCTTATGCCCTGTACACACGGTCGGACTTGTGCGATCGGAGCGTGTTGTCGGAAATTCCGACCCTGTGTGGGCTCCATCTGACTTTTTCCATCGGATTTTCCGACACACAAAGTTTGAGAGCAAGCTATAAAATTTTCTGACAACAAAATCCGATTGCATCAATTCCGACCGTGTGTGGCCAATTCGGACGCACAAAGTGCCACGGATGCTCAGAATAAATTCCGAGACGGAACTGCTCGACCTGGTAAAATTAGCGTTTGGAATGGATATAGCACTTTCCTCAGGCTGCAATGTTTTAAATTGTTTAATGCAGCGCACTCTGTTCATCTTTATAATGCTAGAAGAATGAAGTAGTTTTGCTGCTCATATTCACACAGACTTCTCACAAACTTGTTTCTTTATTATTTAGCATGATTTCATCAATATATTTTGATTTGTCACATCTGAAAAAAGGATAGATAAAGATATATATATATATATTTTTTTGGTTTGTATTTTTTTCAAGCCTGATCTTTTTTTTTTTTTTTTTACTCCAGAATAGTTTTGGGTGTGTTTTGTGTGTCAAGTTACCACAACACCATTATTATCTTGTATTATTGAATCTCAAGGAGGTTGGTTGGTGTTGGTGTCTCTTGTCAATTTCACATTGTAGTTTTGAAATGTACCTGCCTACTCACAAACAAACTGTCCTTTTTGAAGGAAAACACACATAGGCAAGTATAATTGAAACAAAAAATCCTTTATTAAGGGCTCAGAACCAAACAAAGAGGGAGGCAACGCTGGATAAACAGAAGAAATTGGCGAAGCCTTTGACCCCCAGGGCACACATCAATTATTTTACTGCAAATTGGTGGCCTGAGGAGTCCATATATAAGGGAGTGCAGTCTGGTCCAGAAGTCCAAGAGAATCACGAACAGCAGCAGATGACATGTATTGTCCTCAGGCTGTGGTCATACAAGAGGCTGCATCTTTTGCCAGACCAGACTGAACCCAGGCCATCACTCTCTGGTCTTCCTTCCACGCTTCCTTCCACGCTGTGACTCTGGTGTTGGAGGTGTGGCAGGAGGAGGAAGGAGGAGGACCTGGAGGAGGAGGAGGACCATGGGTGAGCTCACAAATGTGGCTTTCACATGTGAGTTGGCCCATCAACCCCTTATTTAGAGCTTCCAAAATTACAAACTCACATAAGAGGCGTTGGCCCTCCTCCATTTGCAGCATTTTGCATGCAGTTAGCTCAGCAAAATCCTCTTCCACACTGTGAGGTGTTCTGAGGGCCTCAGTAGCCTTCCAAAATAGGCCTATTGCAGCCTCCTGCAGGTTACTCCTCTTCCTGCCACTTTTTCTTTGAAGGTGGAGGGGAAGGACCTGGGTATTGGGCAGCCTGCTTGGCCCGGCCACCTCCTGGCTGAGACTTCCCTGTGTATGAAAAAGGGACATGGTTTTAGTTTTTGCTTCATCAATCACAATCATAAATTAGTACTCCAAACTAACATCTATTTAACATCATTGATTGGACAACCAAAAATATTTAGAAAAATGCTATACCTGGCTCAAGCTGGGTTCCTCCACATGTTGCTGCCTGGAAGGCCCAGGTTGGGCGTCAGAAGCCTCAGCTGGGGGGGAAGGAAGCGTGGAAGGAAGAGTGGAGAGTGCTGGCCTGGGTTCAGTCTGACCTGCCAGAAAATGCAGCCTGTCATAGTAACACAGCCTGGGGAGATAAATGTCATCTGCAGCTCCTGATCTTTGGGAATCCTGGACCTTCTTGCGCTCCCTTAGATATGTGCTCCTCATGCCACCAATTAGGGCCTTCAAATAGGGGATGTCTGCCGTGGGGATCACCGGCTTCACAAATTGCAGCAAATTATCCAGCGCTGCCTTCCTCTTTGTTTGGTTCTTATATTCAGGGTGGTTTACCTGCCACAGACAAGGCAGCTCCCTGAACATATCTATGAATATGCAGATAAAATCCTGATTCTTCAAGATATCCATTTTCACTGCAAGACACAACACAAGACAAACCCTAATGTAAGCCTAAAGTCTTCTAAACTTGTCCAAATACAGGCCTCAATCTAAAAGCAGTATAGGCCCAATTTTACATCTTACCTTCCTTCTCACGATCGGCGCCTCCGATACTCCTTCCTCCGCTCACAGATCGTACGTACTACGCATGCGTGTTACGCTTTATATACACTGCGCATGCATGAAACTCCGCCCGCCCCTGACGTTCTTTCTAGTCTATTCCCCGCCCCTTCTTGTTCGGCGCAGCGGGGAAGAGCACATGGCGGAGACAGAGCAGTTGTCTGATAATTACACCAACGAGGAGGAGGAAAGCCCGGAGCTAGAAACGTCCTGATCGCGGAGAAGACGATTTAAGGCATCAAATATGTCCTTTGGGGAGATGTTGGAGATGGTCGACATCCTGAAGAGGGCCGACTATGACGGGAAGTATGGCCCTTACCCCAACCCCAATGTCAGAAAGGCCAAGATCATGGTGAAAGTTGTCAAAAGTCTGCACCGGAATTTTGGGGTACGACGATCGAAAGATCAACTCAGGAAGCGGTGGTCGGACCTCAAATTAAGGGAGCATGAGCAGTACAGAAGGATCAGGAGAGTGCTGCAAAAAAGTAAGTAGTTGTCCTGTGTTCCTATTCGTTATTTGTATTACGTTCATGCTGCTCCATGTGCTTTTCTTAACTGTTGTACAGTTTAAAATGGCAACTTTCATGTTCATGGGCACATTATTCGTTCGTTTGGCCTAGAAAACACCATGTTTTGTCCAGATGCAGTTCTAAACATTTTTTCAGGCATACTTCTGTGAACTAAATTTTGGTGTCTAGATGGGTTTGTAACTAGAATGTAATGCAAACTAGATTCTGTGTAAGGAGAGGACACTCAGCAGCTGTTTACACATCTGGACACTGGAGCTCTAGTGTGGGACACCAGAACACCCTTTTTATTAGGGGGTCCCACACAGGTGCTCCAGTGTATACTATAGGGGTGACTCCATCTATGAAGCTTGTACAAAACAGGTAAGTATTCTAGCTTGACAAAAATAGTTCTTCGTCTTGGAACTCTGCCAAAATAGACAATTGTACCCCACTTTCAAGCAATGTTTCATGTTCCTATTTCTGCCATCAAATATCTGTGTGCTAAGTATACCTATTTTATTTTTACATAGGGGAGAAAAGACTCGGAGGACACCACTCATCCGAGGAGACCACAGACCCCCCACCTCATGAAGAAGTGGAAATCCACCAAAGACAAGCAGAGGAGGAGGAGGGAGATGTGGTGGAAATTGACACCACAACAGGTGAGTGTCTGCGACCACAGGCACAGGTAAGAGATGGATGCCGGCATATTTATAATACATGGTGTGTTTTTGTTTCTATATTTTTAGGTGATTGTGATGTTGTGGATCCAGGTCATTTCACCAGTGAAAGTGCACAGATCCTGATCGGGGAGATCATGGGGTGTAATAGGGACTTGGAAAACATCCAGAAAAACATCAATCATGTTCAAAACAAAATGAAGAACATCATTGATGTTTTAGGGAGAGTTTAAAACACCTCCAAATCCCTTACTTTTTTTTGGTTTTTTTAATCTAAAAATTTTTCAAATTTTTTTGACATATTCGAGAAAAGCCAAATTTTGAAGATGCACACAGTGTGTCAACATGTGCTATCTGCCATCACGGGAGATCAATGTAGGCATTTTGGGGGTGCATCCCCTTCCTCAATAATAAAGTAACTGAGAGGAAGGGGTTGCACCCCCAAAACACGTCCCTTGATCCCCCGTGATGGCAGCTAGCACATGTTGACATTCGGCAATTTGTGTGCATTTTCAAAATTTGGCTTTTCCAGGGGTGACATCACCCCATCTGAACGCAATATAAACAGACACTGTTTATAAATACTCATGTCTGATATTGCCTTCAATTTCTATAAAATTTGAACTTTGTAAGTTCCAGATTTGTTTATTTCTTGTTGCTTTTAAACATGCCTGTTTTACCTTAAATGGACATTTCTATTTTTATTAATGTGACCCAAAAAATTGTTATACAACAAACACGTTGGTTTGTTTTAAAAACCTTTTATAAATGCACATGTGATTGTGCTGGTATTAAAAAGATTGATAAGCAAGAATGTGTGGATTATTGTTTCAATGCTCCCAAACTTTTGTTGTGGTAAAATTGGTGTTTTCTGTGACAATGGGGGTTATTTCCTAAGGGCAAATCCACTTTGCACTACAAGTGCAGTTTCAGTGCAGTCTCAAGTGCACTTGTAGTGCAAAGTGTCTTTGCCTTTAGTAAATAACACCCAACAGTGTTTTCTAATGTTACACAATCAGAAAGCCATTTTCAGGACTACCCACATTTTAGTCAGGGTCAGCTAAAAGAAACACAAGCAGTAAATGTCAGCAAATATTTTAGTAGTTAAAATTAGTTTTTTATTTAAAAAATGTCTCAGACATTGTCTGGCATATTGATGCCCCCCCTACCCACAAAGTATTCAAGGTATCTTAGACGGACTTTGCGGGCACTCAGGGGGGGCAAGCCAGGACGGCCAGCTTCAAGCTCCATCAGGGTTCATTTACATGAATTCCGGCCTCAGGCCCAACTGAGGCAGCATAGTTGGCAGAATTTCTCCTTAAAAAGTTGTGGAGAACACAGCAAGCCAGGATGATGTGATTCAGTTTATACTCCGCCATGTGTATGGGTGTAAGAAATAGGCGGAACCGGCTGGCCATGATTCCAAACGTGTTCTCCACCACTCTTCTGGCTCTGGCCAGCTGGTAATTAAAAACCCTCTGGTCCGGGGTAAGGGTCCTCATAGGGAATGGCCGCATAAGATGGTCCCCCAGCGCAAACACTTCATACGCAATGAAGAGGAATGGGAGTCCTTCCACATCGTCTTCTTTATTTTAGGGAGTATTTAAAGACAAAGGTATAAGGTCCACCTATCAACCCCCCCCCCCTCCCCCTTCATGGGCCATTTGTAAAATTTGATGGGGGGGGGAAGATGTTTTGGACAGGTAACCCTCTCTACTTCATTGAGAGCTGAATGCCTACTTATGTCCTTACTTTACACTATTAACAGTCCACTGGACAGGTAAGAAGTGTCATAATACAAAGAGATAAATACACACTGTACACATTTTAGCACATTTTTACATTCTGCTATTACCTATCAAGATAATAATAGGATATAAAACATTTAAACAGTACCATTTGAAAGTATTCAGGCAGGCCCTTGCACTACATGCTTTGGGGAATTCATCCATAAATCTGACCACTAAAGAGGTGGGTATAGTATATATGGGTTTGGCAAAGACAGCAGATAGAGGATTGGTATCAGCTGAGTTAACAGTTGGGGGGAGGGTTCCAAACGATTTTTGGACACCAAAAAAAAAGCCTCTGGCACTCTGTCTGAATTTAAAGCACAAATCACAATTTTACACATTTTAGGGGGTGTTTAGGGTAAAGCACTACTATGGAGCTGACAAAATACATTGTTAAGTGACTACATGAGGTGAATATAGGGCCAGGAGAGCATGCTGGGGAGGTAAGTGAAGGCAAATATGCATGAAGGACAAAAAAAATTACATAAAAATCCAGCATGCATGAGGACAAAGGGGACATTCATAGCATATTACAATCATGGCAATTAGGGAATAATGAAAGAAATACAATACATTAGCAAACATTAAATACAATAAAATGTGATATTAAAGGATAAATCTTACCTTAATATAGTCCTTCTGCAGGACCTAGATGATGGCAGAACAGGTCTCTGGGATAATGATCCCCAGAGCCTGGGGGTAGATGCCTGTCGAGAATTTGAGGTCCTGCAGGCTTCTCCCCATCGCCAAGTACCGCAGGGTGGCGACTAGCCTCTGCTCCGGAGTGATGGCTTGCCTCATGCAGGTATCCTGCCTGCTATTATAGGGGGTCAGCAAAGCCAACAAACGGTGAAATACTGGGTCCGTCATCCGGAGAAAGTTCCTGAAATCATCAGGATTATTCTCACGGATCTCACGGAGCAATGGCATGTGACAGAACTGGTCACGCTGGAGCAACCAATTCTTGGTCCATGAACTCCTCCCCACTCTGTTCATGGACTGGGCTTGTGTCAAAGTAAGGACCCCAACACCAAGCCCCCGCACAGCACGAACTCTACGATGAGTACGTATACGCAACATGGCAAGAAAACGGACGGCTGCTCAGAACAAAGTAACAGAACGCACTGAAGAACAGCAAGGCCTGTAAAGAGCGACCTGAAAATCAGTAACGAACGAACACAAACACAATGACTAGTCAATTGTACTCGCTGCATGCACTGAAGAAAAGATACAAACCCACAAGCACAAACTGAACAGCAGAAAACGATCTGAAAGAGTGCGAATCGCCTCTCACCAAACTTTTTCTAACACGATATTAGCAAAAGGAGCTCAAAGGGTGCCGCGCTTGGTTCTGAATTGCCCTTTTATAGTCTCATTGTACGCGGTGACCGCGTTCTTGGCGATTGGAAATTCCGACAACTTTGTGCGACCGTGTGTATGCAAAACAAGTTTGAGCCACCATCCGTCTGAAAAAATCCATGGATTTTGTTGTCGGAATGTCCGAGCAATGTCCCATTGTGTGTACAGGGCATTACAGTTTATTTTCTTTCTAAAACAGCCTCAGCCTGATTAGAAGAACCTGTCCTCTGCCAGCAAGCTGCAAAAAAACAAACATTTGCTCTCTGTGGGGAAGCAGTGAGTTTCTGTAGAGGTCTGTCATGCCTCTCTGAGTCTATATATTCTGCAATCAGCAAAGCTCACACTTAGTTCCCATTGGAAATCGTTATATTTGAAGCAGCCGAGGGTGTGCTGGACCTCTGCAGAGAGACCACTATTTCCACACATAGAGCAAGGGTCCTTCTTTGTGGCATGCTGGCAAGTGACAGACCTTTCTCATTTCTATTGCACGTTTCCTCCCGGGTTATCAAAGCGCTTCGCAAATTACTGCTGTAGTAGATAGGAAGTAAAGCAGCCATCTTGGGCACACACAGAATATTATACTAGGGCCAATTTTATAGATAGGAGCCAATTAACCTACTGTTGTGTCTTTAGAGTGTGGGAGGAAACTAGACATGCAAGCTCCACATAGATACAGACGTTCCATGCCTTTTGTTTTAATGTACCTGGAATATATTTAGTGGATTTAATTTAAAAGTTTGGTTGGGTTTTAATGTTTTTAAGGATTAATGTGATTCAAACAAATGTTGCAAGTGCTAAACATGTTTTCAGATAACCATTGCCGATTAATACACATTTAGAGTTACATATTATACTGTAGATAGTGACACGTGGAAACATTTAGCCAGCTTTTACAATGGCACCATTTTCCCTTCAGGTGTTTGTGCTTGGCATCTCCTGAAATGCAACACTGAATTGTATTGACACAACATACCTGGTCCATTTGGCAAAAGGTAACAACAGAGACGCCTCACTAGGTTGGAAAGTTGAACAGAAGAAGGACAGCAGCCAACAAAATGGTAAAACACATTGCTGTTGGGGCTCTGTGTGAACAAGCACAATGTAGCAAATTAAAAATCTATGGAATTAAGGTAGCATACAGAATTTTTAATATAGTTTACAGACATAGAAGGTTTCACAGCAGCTCACCTGCAGTATTTTATCAATAGTGGCAGCTAGAAGAGAAGATTTGCCCATGCCAGGCTGTGATATAATCCAGTAGAGAGCAGTACTAGAATTTTTATTTGTGCTTGGATTCGGAGCACTAGCTGGATCCATGTAAAGGAAGTTCAGGATGTTTTGTAGCTCCACCTCCCGGCCCAAGAAGAACTGATGCTTCTGCTGAAGGAATAGTTGGTGCTGTGCCAACTCTGTCTGCTGCCTGCAAATACATATAAAATGTAATTCACACATAATATTTCCCACTCATCAGGGCTTATAATAACAGACCGCAAAGGCTAAAAGTCATTATTGCTATCTGTCTTTAAGATGAGTATTTAGGAGATGCAATAGTAAACTGTTGGCATCATACAAATACTGTATAATAATAATAATATTCGCCAATTGGTTAATGTAACTATTTATTCAAATGACCCCTGATAATGATGTTACTTTATGATTAAGTATGCTGAGATACATATGACACACATGTCTCAAAATTGTTACTGATGACGAACTGTAAATACATTTCTTTGACTTTAATAAAACTTACAATAGTTACAAAGTTGGTAAGGTTGAATAAATGGACACTAGTGCATCTAGTTCAACCTGAGTGTGTGTGGTGTGTGAGAGACTTTAATTCTCCATATCCCTGTACATTGCGTTTGCTAAGAAACATATTTAAGGTATTTTGAATTTATCTACACTTTCCGCTGACACCATCAACTGTGAAGGGAGTTCCACATCCTTCCCATCCTAACAGTAAAGAACTCCTTACACAGTTTCATCCAACTTCATTTTGTGGCCTTTCTTTAGAGACCTTAAGTAAATAGTTTCTGCTCAATGCTAGAGTCACCGTTTAATTTAAAGAGTTGTATATTGAGATCAAATTCCTTCTTGATCATCTCTTCTCCAGGGAGAATAACTTTGCTTTATATTAACTAATGCTTGTGGTTGTTCTTCATAACTGAGCTCCTCCAGCCTCTTTTTTAGTTTTCCTGCCCTTCTCTGGACTCTCTCCAGTTCAAGCACATCCTTCCAGAGGATTGGTGGCCAAAACTGTCTGACTCAAGATGTGGCCGATCCAAAGTTTTGTAAAGTGGCAGAATTATTTATATTTATAATAATTATATTATATTATTTTATCTCTTGATTAAATGCCCTTTTTAATGCATGATAATAATCTTCTAGCCTCGCTATATCTTGTTGTGAAGTTATTGCCCTGCTTAGCTTTTTATAATCAGCAAAAGTTGAGATTTAATTATTCATTCCAACCTCTATATTGTTTATGAAAAGATTAAACAGTTTTGGTCCCAGAAAGGAGCCCACAAATCTAGACCATTCACAAAATATGCCATTAATCACTACTCTCTGGACGTGCTCTGCAACCAGTTTTCTATGCAGGTATATACAATATCATCAATGCCAAAAGACTTTATTTTATAAATGATGTGTTATTTAAACATTCCAAAGTCATGTGTAGATCTTGATTTTTTTAGGATTGTTTAGTAAGCCCCAATTTTGTTCTTTTTTATTTTTTGAAAAATATTTTATTTTGATGTTAGGATTGTATAATGAAATGCAGTAAACACAGCCATTATAAAAAGAGTGATGAGAAAAGGTTAAGTAGGTATTCAACCTTACACCATAATGAACGCCTATGAGTGACAGCAAATACATCCCCCAACAATGGGAGACGCATACACAATGGGTATAATTTACTAAAGCAGGAGTCCCCAACCCCCAGGCGGTGGACCAGTACTGTTTATCACCCACTTGTTAACATAATACGTTTTGCCAGCTCCCGGCCTCTGTCCAGATCTGCAACTCCTCCCGTCCCCTGCTTTGCTAACAGGTTGACATCCACAGCAATGGGAGACCAGGGAGAAGACACACGACTAAAAACTGCCTCTACTCTGCCACAGGTAGGATTGTGCAGGGGAGGCAGAGACTGAAATGGGGCACTGCGATGGGACAGTGAGAGAGGAAAGGGGGGAGGGGGGCATGACTGCAAGGGGCACTATGACAGGTGGCCTGTGAGTGCAAGGAACACTATGATATAAAGGGGACTGCACTGTAAAGGGACACTGCAATCAGTACAGTGCCCTTTACAGTGCAGTGCCCTTTATATCACAGTACCCCTTTTACAGTGCAGTCCCCCTTTACTGTGCAGTCCTGGTTACATCACAGTGCCCCTTTACAGTGCAACCTCCATAATATCACCGTGCCCCTTTACAGTGCAGCCTCAATTACATTAATGTAAAGGGGACTGAACTGTAAAGGGGCACTGTAATGTAAAGTGGGGCTGTGATGTGAAAGAGAACTGAGGACACTGGGGGACTGCTTTAAAGTGGAAACTGTTCAGTAAAGGGAGGATTGTGGACACTGTAAAGGGGGGTTGTGGTGTGAAGGGGGGCTAAGGACAGACTTCGTGAATATCCAGTCCAACCCCCTGGTTCCTGGAAAAATTGGCTGCCATGAAACTGGTCCCTGGCACCAAAAAGGTTGGGGAACGCTGCACTAAAGGCAAATAGGCTGCGCAGTTAGTAAATGAGGGGAAGCTCTACTGACTTCCATCATTCAATCATAGGCAAGCAAAAAATGCTGTTTTTAAAAAAAAAAAGTTCCTTGCATGTAATTGGATGTTCTTTGCAAAGTGAAGCTTCACCTCCTTGACTAAACTCCAGAGCAACTGCAATTGCAGAGTGCAACTGCACTTGTACAGTGCACAGTCTATTTGCCATTCGTAAATCAACCCCAAAGTTTTGGATGGTTTCCCAAGCAGGTATACTTTATGAACCAAAACAGAAATGGGGAGAAAGGCGATACCAAAGGGGTGATAAGTCAAGAGCAAGAAGAAAACAAAAACCATGAACCAATAATTATATCACACTATATTGTGGGAAGTTCAATAATAATGGTTACATGTTCATAATACACTTCAGCTGTGTGAGATTGTATGAAAATTTGATTGTAAAAGTTACAATTTGACATGATCATCACCTCTGAAATGCACTCAACATTTTCTGCAATGCTTTTACTTCCAAACTACATGTTCCAATTCATCCAGCCTGAAACCAGGTGCTTGTTATTATAGTATGAATAGATGGTCTCTGTAGCTTATAGGTCTGTTGCTATGGGACTACGTACCAAGAAAGCTGCTCTTCCTGTGTGTTAATATGTTCTGAGAAAGTCTGAAGAATTCTTGTTTTTAGAAACTGCAGGATCCAGGATGAGAATTCATCATAAATGCCCAATCTCACCTGCATATAAACACACATCAAATTCAAGGGGACCTGTTATTTTGTTTTTACCCATAACACAAATGTTGCACACTTTAAGGTGTCTGTTCCTGTCTTTAAAGCAATGGGTTGATGGGGCTTCAAAATATCATATTTTCATTAGTGTTTATGATACTTTGCACAAAATGATAACAGGCTTTCTTCAAGGGAAAATAATTACGATGGTTTTAACAAACAGAACTAATTTGTAATCACGACACCTAGTGCAAGCAGATCTGTCAATAGGGCAGATACCCCAATGACTGGATAATGTTCTAAACCAGTACAGGTTCGATCTATTATGAACTGAATCAGTGTGATCTATGGAAGATTTTGGTCTCTGTATATAAATTTTAATATTAAAATGTTTAATATGTTAATATTTTTAGTTTTATTATACTTATTAAATATTAGGACAATTTCTTTACAATGTGGTGGAGGCATTTTGCAACATATTTGTTTTCTTCCACTTGATTTAAAAAATAATAAAATTCTATTTCCATTGGAAATAGTGCACTACATCTAAATATGTTACAAAATAGAGCCACAAAAAAGAAACCTGTTTAGGCACTCAGGTAACTATTCTTTATTAATCATCAGTGCTCCCATCACACACACTCTTTACACTATAAATCACCAAGAAAATGTTATAAAATTAAATAGACTCCTTTCAATTCAAGTATGTGCAATTACATAAAAAATTGATAGAACTGTTTTATAAAAAATGCACTATATGCCCCCTCCAGATCTAAGCCACAAAACTACTGTATATTTTAAAAGGCTACACAAGCCTAAAGTGCATGTGAGAGCATGGGAGATTTACTAAAAACTGATGCACATAGAATCTGGTGCAGCTGTGCATAGTTACCAATCAGCTTCTAGGTTTTATTGTCAAATTCTAATTGAACAAGCTAAAGTTAGAAGCGGATTGGTTACTATGCACAGCTCCACCAGGTTCTATGTGTACCAGTTTTAGTAACTCTCCCCCATAATGTCTGTTTCAGGTGGCAACAATATAGCTAGAAGCAACAACTTTGTCATGCATTTGTTATAAATCATAACATAACTCTGTAGTGCTGAGCAAAACAAGGACCTGAACTTCAGCCTTTCCAAACCATTTCACCCTGGAAAAACCCTTTAAATACCTGACAAGTCTCAGGGAACCCCTACTAAACAATTTTCCTACAGCGTACATTTATGTGATGATGAAGTTGCAGAAAAGTTTGAATAAAAGAATAAAGAATATGGCTTACCTATGTAGCACCCTGATGTTTAGGCAGGGTTGCTATTAAATTTAGTTGCCAGGCGATAGTTGCCTTGGCAGATTGTTAGGAGATTAATTGATTTCCCCCTAATTCTGGAATTGCTGCACTTCTCTCCTCTGTCACTAGGTGGCCTGGTAGCTGGTGACATTGGATAAGACAAGGGCATAGCTCTGACAGATTATGAATGAATAGGGTATCTCAGCCAATGGGCAGGAATTTTCTTGGGTCCCTTGGCCTGCTGGAAGAGCCTATTTATTTGGGTGGAGTCAGGTGATCAGTGTTCTGTGCCGCCTGGATGGCTGTCTGGGTGGACGTGTGTCATATTGCCCTGGGCTGCTAGGCCAGAAACTTAAGGCCTATCCCGTGGACATCTGGCTGCTAGGCTGTCTGAGGGCCTATCCAGAAGCAGGAGAGGAGCGTAGGGTTGGGACTGTGGGCTTGTAGTCCAACCAGAAGTAACGGTTCTGCCGGGGAACCAGTCGTGGTCAGAGGTAGAGGGGAAGCTGTCGCCACTAAGGGACCATCCACCTTGTTACCGGAGACCACTGTGAGTAAGCTGAGGCCAGTACTACACTTTTCGCCAACTGGGGTCGGTGAAGAAGTGGGAAAACTTCAGCAAGTGCCAAGTCAGGGACTCAGTGGGACAGCAGAGATGTAGCTTGTGGAGCATCAGTGAGTGCCAAGCCAGGGACCTAGCGTGTCCGCAGGGGTGAAGCTTGAAGAGTATCTGTGAGTGCCAAGCAAGGGACCCAGCAGGGAAGCGGGGATGACGCTAGAGGAAAATGCGTAGTGTTAACTTTGGAAGAGCTCAGGGGATCCAGTGACTATTGGATCTGAAGTCTAGTAAGAGAGACTGGGTGCTCATTGAGTAAAGAACCACAGTAAGAGACTGTAGGGTAAGCGGAGAATTGTTTGAGTTGCAAATAGTTGGATACAATTACAGTTAGTAACTTTTACAAGACGGTTGCCTTAAGAGACAGCGTCCTACCTATACAGAAGTGGTGCCCGGCTGGAGGCCTTCATCTGTATAGCTGTCTGCCTATAGAAGTCTCGGAGTCTGCCAATTAACATTGCAATTATTGGAGCAGTGCCTCTTCAGGCGGGTAATGAAGAATTGTTCCCTTACACTGGTGGTCAGTGCAGGCAGACTATCAATTCACCACTGCTCAAGGAACCCTTATCTTTCCTAGGGTTCCATGAAATCCTGGTTGAGAAAGGATGCTGAAGTGCATCAAAACTTAAAGCCTGTGGCAGTTACATAATAAAGTACATCAGAACAATGCAGCTAAATTCTGCAGCTTAAAGCGGACCTTCAGTAATTTTTTCAACTTTCCATCTATTAAATCTTCTGCCCTTGTTGTTTTAACTTTGGATAGTAAAACATTTTTTTCTGCTAGTAAATACCTTATACAGCCCACTTCCTGTTTCTTGTCTAGTAAAAAGCCCAGGCTTATGGCATCATGCACAACTCTCTCTCTCACTCTTGTGAGAGCTGGCCAGGAAGGGAGGGGGGATGAGTCATAAGAGGGCCAATGAGAGCTGCAGGGTTTCAGAGCTGGAGGTGTGCCTCTGTGTGTCTGTGTAAATCCAGGAAGTGAACAGGCAGCAGCTTCAGCTGCCCACAGTTAAAATGGTTGCAGCTAGACTCAGTGGAGTGAGATTTCTGCAGCATGTTTGGCAAGTACAGAATCACAGTATATATAAAATAATATGCAAAGTGGTTGGAGGGAAGCTTCAGAATGGCAAAGATGTTTTTATTAAAAATTATGTGAGCAGACTGCAGTTCCTCTTTAAACTGTGAGTGGATCCTTCTTCAAAAGCAAAGTTGCTGGATTTTTTACCCATGTAACTAATGTTTCACCAGGAACTTTTATTGATTAGAAGTTAATTACTGGGGGCATGGCCGAGATGGCTGCACAGTAACTCCCCTCTGATCCACAACAACTCTCCAGGGCACACAAAGCCAGGTGATCGACTCAGCACAGCAGCGACTCTCATCGCTAACACCCGGAGACATTCTATCCGCCACCACCAAAGCCGATCTCTCAAGATGGCACTGGAAGGCCCGTGGCTCCCTCATGCGGCAGACGGACAGCCACTTCTTTGCGGGCACACACTACCCACATTACCGCCAGCTCACATCTCAGGACGGACACAGACTCAGCTTCCTTTACACCATCCACAAGCCCTGTCAAATCCAAGCCTCGATTAACACAGGCAGATGAACCAGGAACTGAGGTAGGCTTCCACCTACAGCCCTCCCTCACAGGCACTACAATGCACAATTCCATAGCAGTATTACCCACCACTAACCAACCAGTGCTGGACACCACACTAATGCCCCGTACACACGGTCGGACTTTGTTCGGACATTCCGACAACAAAATCCTAGGATTTTTTCCGACAGATGTTGGCTCAGACTTGTCTTGCATACACACGGCCACACAAAGTTGTCGGAAAATCTGATCATTCTGAACACGGTGATGTAAAACACGTACGTCGGGACTATAAACGGGGCAGTGGCCAATAGTTTTCATCTCTTTATTTATTCTGAGCATGAGTGGCACTTTGTCCGTTGGATTTGTGTACACACGATCGGAATTTCCGACAACGGATTTCTGACAACAAGGTCCTATCACACATTTTCCGTCGGAAAATCCGACCGTGTGCACGGGGCATAAGAGATTGCTTCTTGCAACTTTTAGCGGCTTTCCTCCCGGAATCACAACCGGGTGAGCTGGTAATCGACTGCTTCCACCGCCTTCCTAAACCGACTCACTTACTAGATACTGTCCCACGAGATACAGTTGCCCGCAGTCACTTTTTTTTCATGTGAAAGAAAGGTTCATGAGAACACCACGGAATACCCACAACAATACTCCAATTTCGCCTTTTTATGACAAACTATCGAAGTATACAATGCAACAGCGCAAAAATCTGGCCATAATTACTAAACCTCTTCGTAACCACCAGATTCCTTATAAATAGGGCTACCCAGTAAAGCTAATAATTATGAAAGACAACAACTTCTTCACTATCCGCTCGCTAGATGAAGGTCTTTCACTTCTCAGGCAATGGCATATCCTGGAACCACAGGAACAACGTCAGAAAAGTCGAATTCACCATAACCGCAATGACAACTGGGAAGAATTGGACCCTCCGGACGACATGGTCACCTGAATCACTTCAGCCATGACCAGCTATCCAATCAGCCCTGGATTGCTCGCTTAAGATTAGTTTGATTGGTAACTACCCCAATTAATTGACGCGGTATTGACCGCTCATGCAGAGTTCTGCAAAATTTCTTATTGTTCTGCTCTAGAACCACTGGTTCTTTCCTATGCAAAATATCTGTTGAACACTTAATGCCGCGTACACACGGTCGGACTTTTCATCTACAAAAGTCCGACAGCCTGTCCGACAGACTTTCGGCGGACTTGCGGCAGACTTTCTAACGAACAGACTTGCCTACACACGACCACACAAAAGTCCGACGGATTCGTACGTGATGACGTACACCGGACTAAAATAAGGAAGTTGATAGCCAGTAGCCAATAGCTGCCCTAGCGTGGGTTTTTGTCTGTAGGACTAGCATACAGACGAGCGGACTTCGGGGTCCGTCGTAGTTACGACGTAAAGATTTGAAGCATGTTTCAAATCTAAAGTACGTCGGATTTGAGGCTAAAAAAGTACGTTGAAAGTCCGGAGAAGCCCACACACGATCGGATTACCAGCCAGCTTTAGTCCGTCAGCGTCCGTTGGACTTTTGTAGCTGAAAAGTCCGACCGTGTGTACGCGGCATTACAGTTATCTTTTGTTCTCTTTTTATTTACATTTTTGGCTTCTTCCAAGATACACAACACAGAAGAAACAGTCCGAAAGTTCCTGATGCCTAACAAGCTTACAGACCCTATTGATTGAAATGCCTAAACAGTAAGTTACCCACACGACACTCACGACTTGCTAATACTTATGACTACCTAAATAGGCTATCCCTCTAGGTGGAGAAACTCCTACATTCTAACGGCTCTAAATATAAGACTCCCACCAGGAGCAACATGTCCTTCAAAATCTCATTCCTTAACGTTAAGGGCTTAAACCACCCAGGGAAAAGATATTCCCTTTGGTCTGAAACCCACACCCTCAAATGCGATGTTCCTATGTCTACAAAAAACTAATTTTAGCCAAACCTAAGCACCAAAAATGTCCTATAACAGCTTTTCACACTTGTTTACAGCAAATGCTCCTATCAAATCAGAAGGAGTGCTAATAGCAATCAAAGATTCAGTAGCATTCAAGTTACTAAGTATCTCCACTGACCCAAACGGAAGATATATAATATTGATCTGCGAAATCACCAACATCGTATACATAAATTTTTACGCCCCAAATACGGGCCAATTGTCCTTTCTGAAGAAACTGTGGAAAAAGGTGACCAAACTAAAACAAGGCCAGGTTATTCTCTGTGGGGATTTTAACCTTGCCCCAGATGCCTCAATAGATGTGAAAGGACCAACTCTGAAAAAAAACAGTTCTTCTGATCTCCTCTCTTTTTTACATACGAATGCCATATATGGATATGATATATGGAGGTGCCAACATTCAACAGAAAAGGACTATACTTTCTTCTCAAAAACCGCACTTAACCTATTTCAGAATAGACTTGTTCCTAGGAGATAAACAACTACTCCAAGATGCTCTAGACTCTGAGATACATACAATAACATGGTCAGACCATGCGCCCATCTCACTAACTTTAGGAAGAAAACAAGAGACAGTGTCCTTCAGTAATTGGCGCAATGACCCACACATAATGTCAGTTCCAGCCAATAACCTCCAGATCCAAAACCAACTTAGAGACTTCTTTACCCTCAATGAACATTCAGTCAGCAATCCGTTCTCATTGTGGGCTTCTCACAAAGCCTATATACGAGGGGTTCTGATCAAACTCAGTTCCAGGGCAAAACGTCAAAGGACACAGCAGCGAACTGATTTATTAGATACCATAAAAAAGCTAGAAGTTAATTACTGTGTAGCGATGGCCCCGTGGGGTCGCTGCATGTTCTAGTATCCACACATTTCACCCTGCTGGTCAGACATCCATTTTGGCACACTTTCCCAGACAGTGAATAGCCTCTTGCTTGTTTTTGTTGTTTTTATTATGGGATTAAACTTGGATGGGGAAAAGGGACATGGGATGCCCAGATAATGAATACTTTTTAGTAGAATAAAAGTAGTTGAGCCTAGATCTGACAGTCTCTTCCTCTGCACATCTCCTCCAGCACACTACTTGAGATCACTTGCTTCACTTCACTGTCCAAATCTATATTCCTGTCACAATTAGCACATGGCTAGGCCTCACTCTGAATAAGTCCTAACGTTTTCCTGATAGCCCATTGCAGGCAGCGTTTTGCAGTCCCCTTTGTGGTAGCAACCATTTTAGATGAGAAGAATAAATATGCTAACTAACACTTGGTGGACTACTGATCCCAGCACGTCCGATGCAAATCCTGCCCGCCCTCCTGGCTGCAACAACTCGACTTCACAACAACCCCACAGTCTCTCCCTCTGGCTCCACATCCAACTCCTGGCATGTCTCTTCCAGAGCTTTCCACTGTGCTTTTCACTCACCGACCCCAGCTTGGATCCCTCCTGAATGACTTGCCTGGACGTGCTCCCAACTGTCCTCGTTCCTGCTCCTGTTCCAGGACACCTCTCAATGACCGTGTAATGAGAGGCTCCATCCCAGCTCCCAAGCTCCCAGCCTGAGGTACACCCTGAGACCACGACAGTCTAACACTCCATCATTCAGTTCATCCACCTGACAACTCCTACCACAGCAGGCTGACCGTGGGTATATATAGGAGGCCTGCCCCCTGCCAATTCTAGTTGGGGATTGGTCAGGGCTCCCACATGCACCCCATGTCACTCCAGCTCTCTGCCCTGGAAACAGAGGAGGCGCCCAACACCTGAGGCACGCCAGTCACCTGCTGTTACACTAAAACCACTCCCCTGCCCCCAGATCAAAACAAACAGGCCTGCCTTAATTTACCTAAACTGGCAGAAAAAACACAAACACTACACTAGCACCTACCTACCTAAGGTAGAGAGTGCTACAACTGCATATCTATATAAATGTACATAGTATCACTTTGGGGTTGATTTACTAAAGGCAAATAGGCTGTCCCTTTGCAAAGGGCATTTGTACTCTGCATGTGCAAGCAAAATGCTGTTTTTTTTTTCTTGCAGATGATTAGGTACTCTTTGCAAAGTGAAGCTTTACTTCATTTACTAAGCTCTGGAGCAATTGCAGAGCACAAAGTCTTTTTGCCTTTAGTAAATCAACCTCTTTGCGTCTTTACCACTTGACATCCGCGGTATAGCCGAATGACGGCCACAGCGCGGACCTGAATTTCCGGGAGGCCGTCATATGACGGCTTCCCCTGTGCACGCACCATGATCACCGAGTCACTGAGACTCGGGTGATCACCGATCCGAGTAAGGGGCCAGTCCTGGCCCCTTACCATGTGATCAGCTGATCACATGATGTAAACAAAAGATCGGTAATCGTTTTTTTTTTTCTCCTCACGCTGACAGCGCGAGGAGAAAAAAAAAAGCCGACCACCGGCTCAGCTGCAAGGGACAACGGTCCTGAAGTGGAAGAGGCACATCTGTCTTATCTGTGCCACCTGCCATTGCCACCTAACAGTACCCACAGTGCCACCTATCAATGCCCACAAGTGCCACCTATCAATGCCCAAAGTGCCACCTATCAATGCCCACAGTGCCACCTATCAATGCCCACAAGTGCCACCTATCAATGCCCACAAGTGCCACCTATCAATGCCCACCAGTAGTGCCAATCAGTGCCACCTAGCAGTGCTGCCTATCAGTGTAACTGATCAGTGCCCATTATTGCCACCCATCACTGCCACCCATCAGTGCCTATCACTGCCACCTATCGGTGCCCATCAGTGCCCATCAGTGCCGCCTCATCAGCGTACATCAATGAAGGAGAAAAATTACCTGTTTTAAATTTTTTATAACAAAATTTTTTTTTTTTTTTTTAATTTAGTCTTTTTACATTTTTTTAACAAAAAATAAAAACCGCAGAGGTGATCAAATACCACCAAAAGAAAGCTCTATTTGTGGGGAAAAAATGATAAAAATGTAATTTGGGTACAGTGTTGTATGACCGCGCAATTGTCATTCAAAGTGCGTCATCGCTGAAAGCTGAAAATTGGTCTGGATAGTAGGGGGGTTTAAGTGCCCAGTAAGCAAGTGGTTAAGGGACCTGAGTTCATCTCTTCTCTTCTCTCCTCTCTTTTATTTAGTTTGTTGTATTAGTTCAAATCAAATTGTATAATACATGTATACTCCTTCCTTCACATCATCTAAATAGCTTGTGATATTTTTGTATGATGTTAATACTGATGATTAATAAAGAATAGTCCTAATAATGCCTTCATATGTTCCTTCTTTTTGGATATATCTTTGATTTATATACTTTATTTTTTTTACCTTCTCTATTCCAGTAGTGCAATCAGTGCCCAGCACTTGGCAGTTGTACTTTAGAATCTGTTCTTTGGGAAAGCGATGGCACACTTGTTCCTTGAGTGACTGTATGAATAAAGCATGATGACCCTTGTCTTGATATCGTGGAAGATCCTGTAATGAAAGCTGGGACAGAAAAGATGGATCTCTCAAGCAAAAAGCAGCATTAGGATTAAAGTTCCTATAAGCACCATGTAGAATCTCTGTTCCTGTTACAGACACACCATTGACCCAGTTATATTCTTCAACAATCTCTTGGGGAACTTCGGCTGCTTGTGGTATCCAGCCAGCTCTGAAAGTGGAGAGGATGAGCAACAGTTAACTTGAAGCAAAAGAGGCATAAGTTGCAAAGGGAAAAAAAAGTCTACAAAAACGGGGTCACATTTTTTTTCAACACCAGGCAAAACTTTTTTTTACATTTTTCTATGGATAGGCTATGAAATGGTTAGACCCAGTGTGTGGTTACTTTCAATGTCCCCTCTGGGGATTTTTCCTGTTCTGACACCTGTCATCTGCTCAGGAAGTAATGGTAACTCTTCCCAATGGAGAAACAAACAGCAATGATGACCTAAAAGGGATTCTATCCCTTCCCTATTCTACCCATTCTGCTGAACAAGAATTATTTTAATATTGTTTGTGTTTTCATTGGGGAGATTTCCTCCTACTTCCTGTTGTGTCCCACACCTATCAAAATAAAAAAGGGAAATATAATCAGTTGGAACATAGCAATCATAATTTTGCTCTTAACAAAAGTGTAGATTATGAAATCTGCGATCACTTATTCATTAGAGAACTGTAGATGATTGGTTAAACATCTATATCAGACCATGAATAAACCAATATGTATTCAGAGAACTTTTAAAAAAAATGAATTTTTAAAAGGTTTATTTTGCTTGGAGAATTATAAATAAGAATAGATGTTACCTATGTAGCGGGCACCTACTTTTAGGTAGGTGGCCTTTCTTGCTAGCTTTTTGTGTCAGGTAAGTTTAAACAGGCTGATACTATTGCAGCAGGCCTGTTTTGTTAATTTCCATATTTGAGTGGCAGGTAGTTTATGTGTTGGTTTCGGCCAATCATTAATTTGCTTGGTGATCCCGGTACTCTCATATAAAAGCGGGGTCATGTGTTGCCTGGGAGAGTTCGAGTCCAGTCCTGCTGTGAGGAGCGAGAGAGCCAGCCTGGTTCCTGGAGGGGAGAGCGGAGGCTTTCCCCTCCGGGGAGCCAAAGGAGCTTCACCCTAGCGAGAAGGGTGGAGATCCGGTCCTCATGGAGGAACAGACGACATCTTACAGCATGTAGTCGCTGATGTCGTAGGAAACCCCTGCGGGGAGGGAGCGGGCCACAAAGAGGTGGAGGAACTAAGAACCATTGCGGAAGAAGTAGCAACAAAGCGGAAGGAGACTGGGCGATCGATCGTTTATTAGTGGCACATGGACTATCGATCACGTGAGTGAAAGCCCAAGGGAAGGGTACTACCAGAGACTGAGGGTTGTTGGTGTACAAGTCGGTAAGTAAGGCAGTGATGGCCTATGACTTTGGATTCAGCATTGCCCCGGGATTCCAATCAGTCAAGCGGGAGGAGTTATTCAGAGTGACTTTCCTTTAGCTTAATTTGGAAGCACCATGCCGGTGGGAAGTAGTGGTAAAGAGGTAGCGGTGAAGCTGCAAGTACACATATAGAGTTATGGATCGTTCTTTTAAAGTTATCCAGATGAAGAAGTTATTCAGAGTGACTCTTTATCAACTTATTCTCCATCAAATCTACTTCCATCTTCCCTGATCGAAGAGATCGTTTAAAATGATTTCCTGTCTATCCGCAATTAGTTATAGATTTTCCTGTAAAAGCCAGTAAAAGATGACAATGTAACAAAAGAGCATCTCAAAGGAAGTCCTTCTCCCATCCCAGTTTATGTTGATGAATAAAGCATTAAGAAAAAGCACTAAGGACTGTGACTTTTAAATCTATGGGCTGCAAGGGTTGAGTGGTAGACGTGAATTACAGATATAGCCAATTTTAAGCTGCTCCTTCGGGGGTAAGCGCTTCATGTGGGGGCGCCGTCTGGGATATCTTTCACGTTTGCAGCTAACCATCTCCCATAGCAACGAAAACCTGCATTTCAGTAACTGTTGCCAAGATAGCCTGCAATATAACAGTATCTGCCACCAGGGGTCGCTGGGGAGGACTTTGAAAATATACAGCTACAGTTCCTCGCACGCTGAACCAACAAGTGGGGCTTGGAGCCACGCCCCAGAGGAAAAGTTTTTAGTGTTCAGCGTGCCATGCGCCAGAGCGAGAAAAGGCGGGGGAAGATGGTGGAAGGTGTTGAGAACACGCTTGCCATGCAACGGCTATCTGATGAGCAGGACCGGGTTCTGGTTGACACCGGTGTTCGGTTGGAGCTAACCGGAGGACTGGCATTGGGAGTGATTAACGGAGTAGAGAGGCTCTGTATGCTGTGTCCTGGATGTCGGAGGCCTACAGTTGGAGTCATCGCCTGGGCTCAGTGCGAGGGGGGATCCCTCGGGTGAGCCGGACAGGGTGAGCGAAGATAGGGATGTGGATTGGGGATCACCACAGATCTTGCAGAAATACGTATCGATGAGTGATCTATTTGAATGGTCATCCCCTGAAGAGTTGAATTCAAGCAGTGAGGAGGAATGTTTTGTTGAAAGCTCAACTTCAGTGGAGGCTTCCACAGGAGTGTCCGGTACAGTTAAAGTTTCAGTACCCCTATTTAATGTGACAAATACTATCGTTCCTAGCAGGCCAGCTACGTTTCAGAAATGGGTCAGTAGAGCTACTGACGCATGTGTTTTGCCTGGCAGAGGAAAGACTAAAGACTTGTCTAGGCTCTCTTGATTTCAAAGAGAGGTACAGCGAAAGGTGGCTCAAGAATGGGGTTTTGACTATCCCTATGTCCCGGAACAAATTGTGGACATTGTGGAAAGTTCCCGGGAATCATGGGAGGATGAACTTGTGTGGGACTACCTTCATGTTCCTAAGCCAAAAAAGAACACCTGACAGTGAGGTTTGGGTTCGGTTCAAGGATATTCAAAGGGAGTGGAAGCTTAGAAGAGCGATCCACAAAGACAGAGTATTGGTGGTAAAAGCTGGACAAAATACCCGCAGCTACTCTATCTCGGTGAGAGGACCGGGAGATAGTCAAAGGAGGTTGCCTGACCCGAGATATTATTTGTGAACAGGATTGTATTCACAAGTGTACGTTTTCTACCCATATGGACTGCAGGATGGCAGATGGGTTAGGGTGGGTTTTTCCCCAACTAAACTGTTAAGCAGGAGACTCACACTCATGGTGCCTAACGAGGACAAGGTTATGGACACTAGGGTGTGTTGACTCCACTACAACAAAAAAAATCCCTTTGTAGCACAAGTACTTCTTCAAGGACTCTTGTTTAAGAGCCGAACAGAAAGTTTATTTTGCCAATGGGCAAACGGATTTACTTGCCGAGCATGTCTGTTGGGATGCGCTTTGCAGGAGTACTGTTGGACTCCTTTTGAGGGAGCGACTATCCCAATGGGAACATACATGCCATAAAGAAATGTGTATTTTGTTTAATTACCCGGTAGAGGATTATAACCCCCTCTGCATGGTAATGTTTGGGTAATAGTTAGAAATATTGTGTCTTCCTTTAGGTATATTGGAGATGTGACGGCTGTCCATTCTACAGAAGAAGTCCTGTGCCCGGGAGAGTTCGAGTCCAGTCCTGCTCTCAGGAGCGAGGGAGCCAGCCTGGTTCCCGGAGGGGAGAGTGGAGGTTTTCCCCTCCGGGGAGCAAACGGAGCTTCACCCTAGCGAGAAGGGTGGAGATCCGGTCCTCATGGAGGAACAGACGACATCTTACAGCATGTAGTCGCTGATGTCGTAGGCCGCCCCTGCGGGGAGGGAGCGGGCCACAAAGAGGTGGAGGAACTAAGAACCATTGTGGAAGAAGTAACAACAAAGCGGAAGGAGACTGGGCGATCGATCGTTTATGAATGGCACATGGACTATCGATCACGTGAGTGAAAGCCCAAGGGAAGGGTACTACCGCAATTGGTTATAGATTTTCCTGTAAAAGCCATTGAAAGATGACAATGTAACAAAAGAGCATCTCAAAGGAAGTCCTTCTCCCATCCCAGTTTACGTTGATGAATAAAGCATTAAGAAAAAGCACTAAGGACTGTGACTTTTAAATCTATGGGCTGCGAGGGTTGAGTGATAGACGTGAATTACAGATATAGCCAATTTTAAGCAGCTCCTTCGGGGGTAAGCGCTACACCTATCAAAAATGTCAACAGTAATATGTATAACAATAGCCCTGATGTTTATTGAAATGCAATCAGTATTATTAATGTCCTGAAAATAGAGAGGAGAAGTAGAAATGTCCATTGATAAAACTGTAGAAAAAAATAATTCACAGCATGTTTCATACCACTCCAGAAACTTGGGAAGGAAGAAGAAAACTAGTACAATCAGTGCCAGTAAAAGGTTC
Organism: Lithobates clamitans; assembly: GCA_037952925.1. NCBI lineage: Eukaryota > Metazoa > Chordata > Amphibia > Anura > Ranidae > Lithobates > Lithobates clamitans. Next base: position 2,283,880 of record JBBGZY010001065.1, read on the forward strand.
CACTGGCCAGGGCAAAAATGGCAAATTGAAATCTCCCCATGCGTCTTTCTTCCCCTGAAAGGAAAAATGTCCCTGCATCGGTGATGTCACTGTAAGGAAACCTGTTACTGCTTTTAGTGGTGTCACTGGAAGGAAAAATTGTCCCTGCATTGGTGGTATTGCTAAGAGGAAAAATGGCACTGCACCAGTGTCAGTGGGGAAAAAAATATCCAAGCATTGGTGTAATCAGTCTGAGGATGTCTGCTTTTGCATCTACACTACTGTGCAAAAGTTATAGGCAAGTGTGAAAAAATGCTGTAAATTTAAGAATGCTTTAATAAGTAGAAGTGTTAATAGTTTATTTTTTATCAATTTACAAAATGCAAAGTAAATGAACAGAACAGAAATTCAAGTCAAATAAATATTTGGTGTGACCACCCTTCGCCTTCAAAACAGCATCAATTCTTCTAGGTACACTTGCACACCGTTTTTTTCGAAGGAACTTGGCAGGTAGGTTGTTCCAAACATCTTGGAGAACTAACCACAGATCTTTTGTGGATGTAGGCTGCCTCAAATCCTTTTGTCTCTTCATGTAATCCCAGACAGACTCGATGATGTTGAGATCAGGGCTCTGTGGGGGCCAAACCATCACTTCCGAGGACTCCTTGTGTTCTTCTTTACGCTGAAGATAGTTTTTTTTTTTTCACAAGAAAGCTGAAGATAGTTCTTAATGACGTTGGATGTATGTTTGGGTTCATTGTCCTGCTGCAGAATAAATTAAGTATTTGCCTGTCTTTCAAAGCATTGAAGACACCCTTGATCCTGACCAAATCTCCAATTCCATTTGCAGAAATGCAGCCCCAAACTTGCAAGGAACCTCCACCATGCTTCACTGTTTCCTGCAGACACTCATTATTGTACCACTCTCCAGGCCTTTGACAAACAACCTCCCTCCTACTACAACCAAATATTTCAAATTTTGACTCATCAGTCCAGAGCACCTGCTGCCATTTTTCTGCACCCCAATTTATATGTTTTTGTGCATAGTTGAGTTTCTTAGCTTTGCTTCCTTGTTGAAAGTATGGCTTGTTGGCTGCAATTCCTTCATGAAGACCACTTCTGGCCAGACTTCCTGGACCGGAGATGAGTGTACTTGGATCCCACTGGTTTCCGCCAGTTCTGTGCTGATGGCACTGCAGGACATCAACTGATGTCAAAGGGAAGTAGGCATGATGTGTCTTTCATCTGCTGCAATAGGTTTCTTTGACCAACCACTGCCTCTACGTCCCTTTACGTCGCCCCGTTTCTCTGTGCTTCTTCAAAAGAGCTTTAACAGCACGTCTTGAAACCCCAGTCTACATTGAAATCTTTCTCTGGGAGAGACCTTACAAATGCAGTGTAACTACCTTGTGTGCTCAGTCTTGCCATGGTGTATAACCTGTGACATGAAACTGTCTTCCACAACCCCACCTTAGTAGCAGTGTTTGACTGTTCCTCACTCCATTTTAAGCTTCCTACACAGCTGTTTCAGTTTCAGTTAATAACTGTGTTTCAACATATTGTGAGAACTTGCATCAAGTGTAGAGCTTTTAAGGACACCATCACTCGCTTTCCTTCTTTTTAGGGGTTTTCTTGCCCATTTGTATTTAAAAGAAAGCTCCAGAAAACAAACATGAGTTTCTCTTGCAGGGGTATTCAGCATTCCTTTTCCATCAAAATAAATGACATTTAGCCCTTCTGGCTTGTACATGCAGCACTCCTGCTCTGGCCTAAACCTTTAGGCCTTTTGTCTGCCTCTCACACAGTCTTTATATACACAGTGCACATAATATGCAGCCCCTTGCTGCTTTGGTTTCCACGTGGAGCCCTGCTGACTGCTAACAGCGACCTCCTCTATTTGCTGGGGTGGAGCCCAGAACCATGGTCAGGTCACTACTAAAAGCCCAGCACACACCTGACCAATTAGTGTGCTGGCGGTTCTGAATACCTGGACCCAGAATTAGAGATTTCATTCCACCTGGATCACTTTGAAATCTCCAGGTCCCAAAACTGACTTTATCAAACCAAACACTGAGGAAACTGCAAAGCCAGTTTCCTCTCCATGACAAACTCCCTGGAGCCCCTCAACTTGCCTGGTTAAGAATTCTGGGTCATAATCTCTTTCTTGGACCTGGCAGGGCAACGCTTTGCCACAATATGAAATTGATGATCATTAGCACCTGCTTGGCATGATTGGTTAATCATATACCTGGCTTTAATCCTACAAAATCCCAGACTGTGTGCAAGTGTACAAAGTGTTCAAGTGTAAGAATTGACTAGTTTAAAGCTAAAGGGTAGTCACCCCAAATATTGATTTGATTTAGATTTTTCTTCTGTTTGCTCACTTCACATTTTTTAAATTGATACAAATAATAAAAAATATATATTTTTGAAAGCATTCATACTCTATAGCATGTCTTCACACCTGTCTGAAACTTTTGCACAGTACTGTATATCAGTGGGATGAAGAAGGGGAGGGAGCAGGGCTCTGTGGGGTGCATGGAAATAAGGGGATCTGGGGTGCTCTGAGGGAGGAAGGGGTGCTAAAGGGCTATAAGAGAGGGAGGAGGTTAAGGGTCTTTTGGAAGTTCTAAGGAGGAGGAGAGGGGAAGTCCAAAGCTAAGTTGTCCCCCCACTCTCTGTGTATTCACTCAGTTAAAACCTTCTTCTCAGCACAGGGCCCACTGGGAGTGAAGGCAGCTTCTCCTTCTGCTCATCTTGGGTCATTTGATATGTCACATGATAAGGGGAGACAGGAATAAAATCAATCTGCCCTCACTCCCCAGCAGTGCCGCACTGAGATGGAGGTGTGTTCTCAACAGCTGCAGAGAGCAGAATCCACCATTCAGAAGCCATATAGGCCCCTGCTTATTCTGACAGACGTTATGCTGCAGTGAGGCACCCAAGGCTTCCAGTGCACTCCCCCACATATCAAAACTGCACCCAGGGCACATGCACCTTCTGCCCCCATCTCCCTCCTTGTCCCGGCCCTGAGTTTAGCATTGTTTTCTATAAGAGTTGTGCTGGCATCCTTAGCTGCAAATTAGACCAAGAGCGCAAAAGACATGGAGGGCTGCCAGTTGATCTATAATGTATACCATAATACTTAAGTTATGAAACAGTTTAATAAGACATTTGTGGGTGGTATTTACTAAAGGCAAATAGACTTTGCAGTTTGCAAAGTGCAGTTGCACTCTGGGAGTGCAGTTGCTCCCAAAACTTAGTAAATGAGCAGGAGCTCTGCTGATTTTCATGATTCAATCATGTGCAATCACTCCTGCTGTTTTTTAAATTGTCCTTGCATGTGATTGGGTATTCTTTGCAAAGTGAAGGTTTACCTCATTTACTAAACTTTGGAGCAACTGCACTTTGCAAAGTGCACAGTCTATTTGCCTTTAATCAATCAAATCAAATCAATCCCTTGATGTAGTCTGAGGATATTCAAACTGAGAATTTTGTTGAAAAAGAAAAAGAAAAAACATGTAAAAAGTATTTACCGTTCACCTAAAAGTACTACCATTAGTGGCTTTCCAAAAGTGTCCTGGTGGCATCGATCCAGTTCACCCAGGCAAGTAGCAAAAATGTTTCCTGAGGGAGTGTCTTTAGGGATCCCCCATCTTAAGTCACATTCTACAAGGCACATACTGTGGGCTTCACACCATTCCCTAAGTTCCGGGAATACCTGCAGTGTTATTAGCAATGGAAGAAAATCTGTGATTAGAATAAGTAAATGGAGAGCAGCATGGTTAATTCACATTTTACTGGGTTCATTTAAAAGGAAGTGGAAAAAATGCAGTAATGAACTGATCAGCAATACTTTACTTTAATGTACTAGCTGAGAAAGATAATGAAAACTACTATGTACATAAAAATGCACTTTGCAATGTAAGCATGTATTTAAAAATACACTTGACAACTTGTAAGAACAGAGAGGATTACATACACAAAACTATCAGAAAAGGTTATAAAAAAGCAAAATGTAGTTTTCTCACTAAGATTAAGGGAGGACCAGACCACATTTTAGTTAGAATAACGCAAACTCAAAGCTGGCTCTACACCCAAGCCAAATTTCCATTTTTTGGGGATTATTTTCAGCAGGTCTACAAATTATGAAATTAGGCAGTTCAGAGGGTGCAAACACTAAGATTTCTTCTTTAAGAGGAGAAGGTGAAATTTCTCTGAAACATTTTCTCTGAAACATTTTTTTTTTGTGGAATATCTTATTACTTACCTGTTTTACTAGCACCTCTCTCTCTGAATGAAAATCATCAAATGTGGATGATACAAACACTCGAACTGTAACCCATCTAGAAGACACTGGTAGTTCAAAGGGCATCTCAGTGGGTGGTAAATTATTAATTGCATTCCACAAGTGGGCTATGTGATTGGATGAGCTCTAGTAATATAAAGAACAAAAGATCATGAAGTTAAAAAAAGAACAATCCACTTATGGCCTTTTACATGCATGCAAGTACTCACAACATACTTGCACATTAGGGAAGACATCTAATGCCGCGTACACGTGACCGGACTTTCCGGCAGATTAGGTCCGACGGAATCAGTCCGTCAGACATTCCGATCGTGTGTGGGCTAATCCGATTTCCGAGTTTTTCGTTTAAAAAATCCGACGGACCTAGAAATGGAACATGTTTCAAATCCGTCCGACGGCTTCAATCCTATCGGGGAAAACTGTTCGTCTGTATGCTGGTCCAACAGACCAAATACGACACAAGGGCAGCTATTCGCTACTGGCTATTGATCTTCTTTTTCTAGTCCCGTCTTACGTCATCACGTTCAAAACGAACAGACTTTCGAACGGACTTAGTCCGTTGGTGTGTGGGCAAGTCCTTTCGTTTGGAAGTCCGTCGGAACTCTGCCGAAAGTCAGTTGGGAAGACCGTCGGACCTAGTCTGCCGGAAAGTCCGGTCGTGTGTACGTGGCATGAGTCTATCACTCTCCAGAGCTGACAAGTCAATCCTCAAGGATGTTGTTCTATCCACCATCACTGTCATCTTCTGCCTGTTCCATCACTGAGCAGCCACTGATGATGTATCTCCTGTATGCTCTTGCTGGAGTTACATTATCTTTGTGGGCAGTACCCAAGCTGCCTTGCATGCAGCCATCATGAGCAGATGGGTCACAACCTATCATACAAGTTCCAAGGTTCTCCAAGCTTCTTAGCCCAACCTGTTGCTGTCCTGTGCCTGGATTGTGGATGCAGGCCAAAACTTCTCACCCTCTCAATCTCTGTCCTGTTAACCCCTCTTCTCAGGAAGTACTCACACACTTGGTCCAAGAGTACAATTTCTGGACTCAGCGGCTAGGATGGCACCAGTAGATGCATCTCTCACTTCATTCCCCAGGCATTGGCTGTAATAAACTTTTTTACTTGCTTATGTCAATGGCATGAATTAAATAGTGACCAATAGATAACTCATGTGCTGCCTGTGAATTCTTCACTTATGAGCTGCTAGCAAGCACACCTATGTGTTCCCACATTAATCAATCTGTTAAAAGTAGTGCATACGGTGCTGCACTGCTCTAATTGAAAAAAGCAAAAACGCAGAAGTTCACCACCAAATCATAATCCAACAAAATATTCAAAAGAAACTTGTGTGGTGAATTGCTCAAAAAGTGCTCCACCTAAAAATAATCATATAAGCAATACTATACAATCAAAACACTCAAACAAACGTGGTGCCAAACATAAAATCAATAGTAACAGCAATTGTATATGTAAATATATTCAGCAGTAAAAACTGCTCCACCCAAAATTGGTGATTCAAATAATGCTCCAACTAAAAATATAAATGTATAGGTACCGGTATATTAGTCTGTGTATAGTAATGAAAAAACTTGACAGTCCCAAATGCTCCTATCAAACTTAAAAACACAATTGTGCTCCACCAATTGTGTAATGAGCCTCTCACCTGGTTAAAGCGTCTGTTAACCTAAATTTTTTTTTTTTAAATGGATCCTGTCCCTTTAAAGCATGTTATACAGCACAGTGCTTGCGCTGTCTCATTTAGCCCCTTGTATCACCTGAAATACCTGGCTAATCCTGACAGTTTCTGCCCTCCCCCCTGTAAGCTGACCACAATATCAGGGCTGCTAAGCCCTGACACTGTAGTCAGCTTACGTGCCATCGTCATCCCCAGCTCTTCTGTCTCTCCTCTGTTCTCTCTCCCCCTCCCTCTCTGCCTGTCGGCTCCTGTGAAAGTGCACGCCACCGCAACTCCTGCTGCTCTCATAACTGTTAAAATCTTACATAATCCTCCTTGTTCCCTAAAGGTTCTGGGCTGCTCTGTGCAAAACCAACTGCAAAGAGGAGGTAAGTATAACATGATTGTTATTTTATGTTTTATTTTTTTAAAACAAGGCTTTACAATCACTTTAAGTGGACCTATGTGGGATATAAGTCAGAAGCACCTTTCCCTTTATAGGAGAATAATCACAGATATATGCCTTTTACCCCTATAAAGAGCTCTCCTGATGTAAGCTCCTTAGGCAATCACCTCCTCAGAAACATAGGAGACTCCTATAGTGTAGGATAAACTTTACCTCTATTTTATTAAAATTAACACTCACATATAATTGTGCGCTATATGTTGTTGTACAGCAACACAGAGCCGTTAGTAATGCAGTCCCATTTTTTCGTCAAAAATCACATGATTTCATCAGGATTGCAATCCTTGTAAACCAGCTGGCCCTTTCATGACATGGAAAGTCTTCTGTAGGCTAAAGAAAGTGCACCACACAAAGTATACTGTTGTACTATAGTGATTGCTGGTCATGGTGAAAGATTGTTTTTGTTTTACAGGAAAAATTCCCTTTTTTATGTATCCCAGCATAGGAAAAAAAAAAAAGAACAACTTTAGCTGCTATGCTCAACCTCCTTTCCAGTGTTGTTTTCCAGTCTAAATGATGGCTGGCGTCATTCAATCCACTTACAGTAAGCCCAGGCTTTCATAAACTCTGATAAATCACTATATAGGCTTGGGCTCACGTTTCAATAATGGTAGCGATGCTATCTGAGTACTTAAGACCACCGCTGAGACAAGAGGATACTGAATGTCACATGACCAGCCTAAGAATTCTGGATTTAAAGTCCATTGCCACTTTAGCAGACAAATTTTAGAATCCCCCACTATATGTTTGTTATGTATTCCTATTCACATAGCTTACCTACATACACTATATTGTCAAAAGTATTGGGACGCCTGCCTTCACAAGCACATGAACTTTAATGGCATCCCGGTCTTAGTCCGTAGGGTTCAATATTGAGTTGGCCCACCATTTGCAGCTATAACAGCTTTAACTCTTCTGCGAAGGCTGTTCGCAAGGTTTAGGAGCGTGTCTATGGGAATGTTTGACCATTCTTCCAGAAGCACCTTTGTGAGGTCGGGCACTGATGTTGGATGAGAAGGCTTGGCTCGCAGTCTTTGCTCTAATTCATCCCAAAGGTGTTCTATCGGGTTGAGGTCAGGACTCTGTGCAGGCCAGTAAAGTTCTTCCACCCCAAACTTGCTCATCCATGTCTTTAACCCCCCTGGCAGTATTCCCGAGAGCCATCCTCCGCTCGTTCTATCACGGAGCCGAGCTGCGTTCCCTGCGAGCGTTGCGACGCACAGGGACGGAGAACAGCGCCAAATTCAAAAAGTGATACAATATACATACCCAGTACACTGTAATCTTACAGATTACATTACTGTATCAATTTATTTCACATCCCTTTTGTCTCTAGTGGTCTGACCAGTGCCCTGCGTGCAGTTTTATATATAAAAAAAAAAAAATGTTCTTTTTGCCTGGAAACTGGAGATTGTCCATAGCATCAAAACCGTCCCTTTACATCAAAAGTGGTTTTAGACCAGCTAGAAAACAGCGATAATAAATTAGAATCACTTGCAGAATTGAGCGATAGCGATTTGTGGGAAAATCCGTCATCAAACACTGAAAGTAATGACAGCGACAATTCTGCAACTGAGCAAATTTCAGTGTTTTTGATTTGATTACATTATTGAATAATTTTACTATTATTATTTGTTATAATTATTTATAGTTATTTATTATAATTTATGATTTCATTTTTCAAACATTATCATACCCGCGATGTCTACTAGACTCTTGTTTGGACAGATTTAAGTGAGTTATTCCTAAGAATTACAGGCCTACAATATAAAACACCAAATTTCCATGCAAAATAATTGTACCGCTTTCAGCATCAAAAATCTGAAATAATCATACCGCCAGGGAGGTTAAGGACCTTGCTTTGTGCATTGGTCTAAATCATTTGGTGAAGGGGGGATTATGGTGTGTGGGTGTTTTTCAGGGGTTGGGCTTGGCCCCTTGGTTCCAATGAAGGGAAATCTTAAGTTGTCAGCATACCAAGACATTTTGGACAATTTCATGCTCCCAACTTTGTGGAACAGTTTAGGGATGGCCCCTTCCTGTTCCAACATGACTGCACAAAGCAAGGTCCATAAAGACATGGATGAACGAGTTTGGTGTGGAGGAACTTGACTGGCCTGCACAGAGTCCTGGCCTCCACCCGATAGAACACCTTTGGGATGAATTAAAGTGGAGACAGAGTCAGGCCTTCTTGTCTTACATCAGTGCCTAAGCTCAAACATTCCCATAGACTCACTCCTTAACCTTGTGGACAGCCTTCCCAGAAGAGTTGAAGCTGTTATATCTGCAAAGGGTGGGCCAACTCAACTCAACTCTACGGACTAAGACTGGGATGCCATTAAAATTCATGTGCTTGTAAAGGCAGGCATACTAATTCTTTTGACAATATAGTGTATATACACATATACTCCCTGTTTGTTTCTTTGAAGCAGATCCATACACAGGAGTGCAGCTACCGTGAACAATTTCAAAGTGCAATTTGAGGTCAAACTGAGGGAAAGTACTTTGACATACAATGAACCAACCAAGCTTTGAATCTTTAACTGTTTGTTAGGACAGACAGTGTGCACATCTAGTTCACAACTGCTAATGAGATCTGCCAGCACAGTACAGGCAGAGTTTATTATAGCAAACAGCTCCCCAGCTCCCTCCTTAACATTACATATAAAAGGAAAGCAAGGTAGAGTTTAAAGTGTGTTCACCTTTGCAAAAAATGTAAAGTTAGACTTACACTGGCGTCCCCGCTCCCTTGGTCTTTTCTCCGGGGTTGCCGACCTGTCAGCACCTCCGCAGCCACTCCAGAAGTCTGGGGATTCTGATGGCGCTGACCAATCAGAATCCATCTGGTCCACTGTAGAAGTGCTGACAGGGAATAGCAGGAAAATATAAATAAATGCTTCTTTACCGAGGATCCCCGCTCTACAATAATTAACTGATTGTTTTTCTGCTTGTTTTTAAAAGTCCTGCTTGCTGCATTTTTGGTGCTTGCAGAAGTCTAGGTTCTGATACCAAAACACCCAGTATATGTACTGCATGTGCTCATAGCTCCGGTGGTTGGGTCATTATGTCTCTGCTCTGCATTAGAAATGTAATACTATCAGGATACCTGAACTAGGTCTATAGTGGCATTATAAGCCTATTTCTGCAATTTCTCTCTAACACCATACACAAGCTGACATCTCCTCTTCTTCCCATTCTGATGCTCCCCATAAAATACAAGGACAGACGCTTAACGTTTTTTTTATGTTTACCTCTGTGTTTTTGTCATGACCCTTCTCCTTCCCAGTCATTCTAGTCACCACGATCCCCATGTCACAGCTCAGTTAGCTGGTCACCATGACACCTGGAAACACAGCTCCAGCACGTCTTTGTGTACACACCGGAAAACACGACGTGCATTGTTATTAGAATGCTTTGCTTTGGATTCCTAGAGAACGCAGCAGAAACATTACTAGTACTACATGCTAGCATTTATTTAAAGCTGAAATTTAGTATGAATTTGTAGCACTGTCCCCGTAGGGTTTGCTGAGTGTTGGATTCTTAGATCTCTCCCTGGTTACCTGCAGCTAGTTGCCAATGGTTCCCACTTAAGTGCAGAGGATTCCCACTTATGTGCTGAGGGTTCCCACTTAGTTACAGATGATTTCCCGCTTGGTTGCCGGGGGTTTCCACTGTTGCTATGGGGGATTCCCATTTGGTTGCTAAGGATTTCCTTTCTATGTTGCTAGGAATTCCCACAGTTGCTGTTGGCTCCTACTTGTTCCACCCCTTACTCCCACTTGCTCATTACTCACAGACCAGTCCAAGGTATTTGGGTTTTTTGTTTTTTTTTAGAACTTGGATGGGAGAAGGGATGAGTGGGATACTCCAACAAGAACTATTCATAATAGATGAGGACAACTCTCCCACATCACCGGATGATCTGTGGTAGCAGACACACTGCTCAACCATACAGCCACATGTATGGAAGGGTTAAGTCTTCTTGCTCTCACTAGCAGCAGACTTGATGCCTTACATTATCTTTAGGACACTCTCCAGCATCCCCTTTATTGACACCCGTCCACTGACTCTTCTAGCTGAAGGGGGTGGCCCTCACTCGACAGGCCCCAAAAACACAGATCTGTACCCACAGTAGGCAGAAGCAGATCCTTCCTGGTGTCTCCCCCTCTAGTCAGCTTTGCAGGACAACTGGGTTCAGTTTCTCTCTGACACTCTAGGCCTTATATACAGTATCCCACAATGCAATGCAGCACTTTCCTTCTACCAATTGCCAGGGCTGTAACAAAGCCTGTACACTCACTTGCCATGTCCACTCCCACTGTCCAATAAGCCTCACTATTGGACCAGTGGGGGACAGTCAGAACAAGATGAGCTGCACCTGAGTACAAATGAGCAGAACTAACCAATAGATTCTGCTCCCTGGTAGGCAGAGAGCACACTAGGTTTTACCTAACCATCTTCCTGGTAAACAGAAAGACCAAAAACTATACTCTTTTCTAGCACCTACCTAGGGGGGTGCTACAAATTATATTGCATAGTTACATTGGTCTAGCTTGGACCAATATACTGTAAGTATGCATATCTCATACCTGATCAATCCCTGTCGAGGCTGACAGTCACTGTAGTAGTCACCACTACTAAAATGATGGCAGCAGCCTTCTGGGCCCAGTGTTGGGCAGCTGCCTTTCTGCATAGAATCACAGGGGTTTGCTTGCCCGGCAATGTCGCTATTCACAGAACACCTTGTATTTTTTTTAATGAATATAAGGCATTCTTAGGATGAGGTGGAGAGGTGGGCAGTGACGTCCGACACTGGATCTGGAAGACTGCTGCTCTAATGTAGTAGTAGTAGTGACTACTACAGTAATTTGCAGTTTCCACAGGGAATGCTCAGGTATGAGATATTCATAATAATAGTAATAAAAAAATGTTATTTCATATAGCGCCTTACATTGCTCCAAGCTGGAACAAATTCATACTTAAACATCACCCTAGAGCAGAAAAATTAAAAAAAATTACTACCATATGGTAACGGTGATCAATATATAATTGTACTATGCTGTATGAAAAACGGACTATTAAATGCTGGTACGATGATTGTACATTTTTTTTTGTGATTAAGGGAAAACATTTTACATAAAGCTGATTTTAATTGTCATCAAAGTGTTTATCAGTGTTACTTGGAGCCCTAGTATTCTTCCAGAGTTTGCTATGTGTAGCGGTACCCCGTGGGGCTCTAATAATAGAATTGTGAATGCCCGGGGCTTTTTGGTGTCCCAAGCCCCCCCTCCCGACGCCACTGCCTAGCTGTATCACATTGAACTACTGGTCCCAGTCAGTCCTGTGCCGACTCTGCCAGCCCTCCTGGCTGCAGCAGCCTGACTTTAATGCCAGTAACATCACAGTCTCTCCCGCTGGCTCTACATTCAACCTGGCATGTCGCTCCCAGCTCTCCCGACTGTGCCGGTCACTCGCCGACACCTGGTGGATCCCTCCTGAAGACTTGCCCAGCAGTGTTCCCTACTGTCTACTCCTGCTCAGGACCCCCCCTTGGGTTGTGTGGGGTTCCTGCACAGCTTCGAGCCCCTGGCCCAAGGTCACTCCCCCTAGACTAAGGGGCTCCCTAACATTCCATCTCTCAGTTCTTCCACCCAAACAACTCCTCCCCAGCTGGGCTGACCTATGGTATTTAAGGAGGCCTGCACCCTGACAATCCTAGTTGGGGATTGGTCAGAGTGCCTTACCACACCCCAGGCAGCTCCACCTCTCTTCCCCTCCTCTGTCTCCAGAATCTTCCAGAGGCCAGAGGGAGGTAACCCAAAAGTGATGCTATCTGTGAGTCACCAGCCTACACTAAACCACTCCCCAGCCCTCAGATCAAAACAACCAGGTCTACTTGAAAAGCTACCTGTTACCTGTACTGGCCAAAAAAATGAACTCTAGCACCTACCTAAAGGTAGAGGGTGCTACAAATGCATTTCTTGAGTAATTAGAATTCACACTAGCCTTCTGCATTTGCTTTGGGCTGTACACTGCTGAAAATTGTTTCTCTAAGGCTTCCAGGGCCCCCAAGCGCATGCAACTGCTTGAATGTGCGGTTAAATGTGAACAGCCGCGTCACCTGTCATTCTTTTGTACAGGCAGATTACACACCTGCTGCAGAAAAACACTGATTCTTGGCAGTGTAGGGCCCTAATTGGCTGTGTGAATGACCCCAGACAAATTTTATACTTCCAATATCAAGTTTTCCTGCATTTTCATGCTTTGAGAAGCATTTAGTGTACCTAAGGCCTCATTCACATGGCCAAATCAGAAACAGCGAGGCACGTATCCAGCAAAAAACTGTGACCAGGAGTCTAGGTGTGTATGGACAGCCAGGAAGCCAAGCAGTAACAGACTGATAGTGGCCACAGCTCTCCACCAGTGACCAGAAGTAATCACACGGGAACCTTTACGTGTAGTTAGGGACAGATGATCATCCCTGGACACCAGCAGCTTGCATCCAAGGACAATAATCTGTCCCTGTGCACACCTGAGCTCCCAGCTGCAGTTTTTCACAAGATACTTGCTGTACCATGGCTGATGTGTCTGTGTGAATGGGGCCTAATCTACCCCTAGACGTACAGGATTCCAATTTCTCTAAATGAGCTGAACGCACAGTGCAAAATATATAATTTAGAATCATTGCAAACATTTATTTGCCTTTAGAAATATGTTGTAATTGCATACCTCCCAACTTTCTGAGATAGGAACGAGGGGCACCTATTATCAAAAGTATGTAGGCATAGGACACACACCTTAAAAAGGAGAATTATACAAAAAAAAATGATTAGGTAAACCCACAAGTGCTATTTTTACTACTACTATTCCTTTATACTGGCTTTTAACATTTGAAAATGCAGCAATTTAGAAATTGGATGTAAGGTTTAGCACTGGGAAACATTTTTTGAAAGATAAAAAGTGTGTTTTTTATACAACTATATAGATCAGACCGAAATGAGGGACAAATAAAGAAGGAAAAGGGACAAAGAGACTTTAGGGTTGATTTACTAAATGCAAATCCACTTTGCACTACAAGTGCACTTGGAAGTGCAGTCGCTGTAGATCTCAAATGAGTGGAAGCTCTGCTGATTTTATCATCCAATCATACGCAAGCTAAAATTCAGTTTTTTCTCTTCCTTGCAAGTCCCCCTCAGATCTAAAGTGACTGCACTTCCAAGTGCACTTGTAGTGCAAAGTGGAATTGCCTCTAGTAAATAAACCCCTTTTTTCCAAATTAGGGACAGTCCCTGGAAATCAGGGACAGTTGGGAGCTATGGCCACGTCCCCTTAAAGGTGAATTATACTAAAAGAAATGATTAGCTGAAACTCACAAGTGCTTTTTTTTACCACTACTATTACTTTATACTGGCTTTTGAAATTTACAAATGCAAGAATTTAGAAATTGGATGAAATGTTTAGCACTGGGAAACACTGGGATGATAAATAGTGCATTTTATACATAACTATATAGATCAGATCAAAATGAGGGACAAATGAGGAGAAAAGAGGGACAGAGGGACTTTGTTCCAAATCAAGCACAGACCCTCCAAATCAGGGACAGTTGAGAGCTTTGGAAATGCATGCACATGTACGTCATTGCCACTGGAAAAGAGGTTGGGGGCATTGTTATTTTGCCCACAAAACTAAGAGGGCCCTTCTTATAATGACTAAAAATGTAAGAGTGGCACATTCTTCTCAATGTCCACCAATGTAAATGGGGAACTTTACTACTGACTGTCAATGTAAGTGGGCATTTCTTCGATGATTTTCACTGTCTGGCTATTATTATAATTATTTGTTTTATTTCATTTTATAGATCAAATTAGGGCCCACTCACATCAACTGAGTGCCAGTATGGTGTGTTGCTTTATGCTACATACACTGTAACACACTGCAGCATAATACACTGTATCCTGGGTGTTGTGCTTCAAAAATAGCTAAGGAATGAGCTAAGGGGTTCACTACAGTTTTCAAACAAAGGGCCAGTTTACTTAGGCAGGGTGGATTGTGGCCAGTGGAGGTAGAAAATGTCCCAGGCCCAGCATCAGTGAGAATCCACCATCAGTGGAAGAAATAGTGACCCATTGTTGGTGATATTAGAGGGAGGAATAGTTGGTGTCAGTTGCAGGAATTACGCCCCGATGTTGGTGTCAATAGGAGGAATAGGGCCAGATAAAGGCTAGCAAAAGGCCACAGTTTGGAGACCACTGAGCTAAGGTAATCTGTCACATGACAGCAAGCATTCAGCTTCTATCATGGACTACAAAGGCAAAACATTTTTTTTTTATATTTTAGCGTGGAGAGGGATTAGAACATTTTGCATAAGCATAACTGCTAGTAGGTGTAAATGAAGCAATACCCTTTTTACACCAGGTAAAGAGCTTTATTGTTTAAAGGGCAATGTTGTGTATAGTGTGTGTTGTGGGATTGCCGAGTATTGTGAACTCCGTAAACCCTCCCCACCCACCTGGTCCCCCACTGCAAATAGGTGGTCCGATGTTACTCTCCCTCTAGTCACTAGAATGGCCCACACAATCAGAATCTTTACTGCACAGCCCTGGCTATTGTGTAGCATTATAACGTAGGAAATAGTGAAGGGTGATTAATCAATGCAGTCATGTGACTGCAATGACCAATGAGAATATCTTCTTTCTTCAGGGACTAGGTCCTGAAACAAAGAAGGCTCAACAGATATTGGCAGGGGAATGGCATAGGACCAGCTAAGTGCAACAGTAATCAGGCGGGTAAGTAGGGTTTTCTGAGTTATTTAACTTTTTCCATTTGTTTATGAAAAGGGGAACTTACCCTTTAAAGCTTGATTCAATAACCCTACCAGACTGTGTTAATGCTCTGGTAGCCCTTGGGCTCTGCATTTTGTAGTGGATGTAGCACCCTGGAGTTTTGCTCCTCCAACATTTACGTGCCAGGAGTAGATATCCTGGTTGATTGTTAGAGATCTATTGATTTCTCCCTAAGTTTGGCCTTTTTGCACTTTTCTCTTCTACCACTAGGTAGCCGAGCACTTGGTGGTACTAGATATGAGAAGGGCAACTCAAGGTCAGGTTATGGGTATATGGGGTGTCTCAGCCAATGGGCAGGGGTTTTCTTGAATCCCTTGACCTGCTGGAAGAGCCTATATATTCGGGTGAAGTCAGGTGATCTATGTTCTGTGCCACCTGGAAAGCTGTCTGGGTGGATGTGTGTCGTGTTGCCCCGGGCTGCTAGGCCAGAGATTGGGCCTATCCTGGGGGCATCTGGCTGCTAGGCTGTCTGAGGGCTTATCCAGAAGCATGAGAGGAGCGCAGGCTTGGGATTGTGGCTAGCAGTCCAACCAGAAGTGATGGTTTTGCCGGCCGGAGAACCTGTCAGTGGTCGGAGGTAGAGGGGAAGCTGTCCCCACTAAGGGACCATCCACCTTATTACCACAGTGCACAGTGAGTAACTAAAGCAAGTACCGGAGCAGTATTCTCACTGAATGGGCACGGTGGAGAATCGGGAAACTTCAGGTTGTGATCAAGCCAGGGACCCAGCCAGTGGAGGTGACGCTGGCAGAGCAGCCTTGCGTGCCAAGCTAGGGACCGAACAGGCCAGTGGGGTGAAGCTTGAGAGTGCCAAGCTAGGAACCCAGTAGAGCAGCGGGGATGAAGCTTGAGGAAGATACCAACGTGAAGATTGGAGGAGCTCAAGGAATTCAGTGGCAGTGAATCAGTGGGTCTAGTGAGAGACTGGCTGCTCAGTGTACTGAAGAACTACAAGGAGAAGTTGTAGTGAAGGTGAAAGAACTGTTACGCTTTGTGTTAGGAACTGTTAAAGACTGTTGCCATAGTTGACAGCGTTCCTGCATGTGCAGATGTGGCGTCTTGTTGGACGCCTTTCCCTGCACGGCTGTCCACCTATTGAAGTCTCGGAGTCTCCTAATTGAACTTGCAACTACTCAAGGGTGTCCTGACCCATACCCTCTTTCCCCCAAAAAGTTTGTAAGATAAATAAAGGTCTCTTTTGCATTCAAGAAGTGTCTGGCACCCAATAACTTTACCCACCTTGCACCCACTATGCCTCACAACCCACCACATACAGAAGGATGTCAGCTGTCTCTGGCCCTGGAAGTTCTCATTAGACTGAAGGAGGCCGGAGACCTTGCTACATGTATGTTTTCCTTCTTTTAATACTTTTCCTGAACTCTCTAAGAAAATCCAGCTAGAGGGCCTCCCCAAGCCCTGTAATGGTAGCCTCCTTCAGTTTTATTCATATATACTGGGTCCCTAGTTTTAGCTTTCTCGTTTTCTGCCTTTAAGAGTAGGGATGAGCCGAACACCCCACAGTTCGGTACGCAGCAGAACATGCAAAAAGGCAAAAAATTTGTGCAAACACCATTAAAGTCTATGGGACGCAAACATGAAAAATCGAAAGTGCTCATTTTAAAGGCTTATATGCAAGTTATTGCCATAAAAAGTGTTTGGGGACCCGGGGGACATGTATCAATGCAAAAAAGTTTTAAAAATGGCAGTTTTTTCCGGGAGCAGCGATACCACGAATCCTAGGGTTCTTTCACAAGGGCATTGCAGAATCAGGGAGGCCATGCAGCGTACGTTTGCAGAGGCATTCAATTCTGAGTCCTCTGGGTCACTAAGCATCACATTATCCATAACTACCTCCTTTCTGGCCTGCCTCAGGAGATCTTATAAGCTTGGGTACCTGGTCAAGAACCGCTGCACCACCAAATTCAGGACGTGTGCCAAAAATGGAACATGGGTCAAGTCCCTGTCAGAGGGTGGAGAGAAGGTTGGGTGCCATTGTCGCATACAACCATTCCTGGCTAAAGCTGGCATGGTATCCACCACCTCTGAGCCTACCCCTGCAGAGCTGACAGAATCTCTGCCCCAGTGTAACTCCTGTCCCCTAGGCAGACCAACTCAAGGACTGCATGGCATCTTTTAGCCTGACTGCTTGCGTAGCCCCATGAACGCTTACGGAGCATTGCTGGTTCAGAGGACAAATCTGCAGAAGAGGCCATAGAGAAAGAAGAAGAGGCGGGGGTGGAGGAGTTAGCTGTGGCAGAATCACCACTAGCATTTTGGAGGCGTGGTGGTGGAACAAGCTCCAACAACACTGAACCCTGTCCTGCATCCTTCCCAGCTTGGCTGCATGTACTTGGGACACCTATTGCTATACCTTCATTCCTCTCAGTGCAGGTTTTTGAGAAGACTGGAGGTATAGTAGGGTTGGAGATTCCAGATGAGGAGCAAGGAGAAATCCACCTTTTTCTATGATGTGGGTCTTTGAAGTGCTGTTGCCAACGGACTGCATGGCAGGTCGTCATATGTCTGTTCAAGCATGTGGTGCCGAAGCGGCTGATGTTCTGGCCATGCTTCATCGGCTTCAGACATAGATTGCAAACAGCAACGGTGCGATTTGCTGCACACGTGTCGAAAAAGGCCCACACCAAGGAACTTTTAAAAGTCAGTGGGGAGTCAGCAGTGCCCTGCACCTGCGGAGCTCTGCGGTGTGATGCAATAGGGTGGCTACCCTTAAGCTACCCCCTAGAGGACATCCTGGCTTGTTGGAGTTGTGCCTCCTCCTCTTAGGCACCCAAGTACAATCAGTGACCTCATCATCTCATCTCCTCCCTCCTTGTCACTGGAGCAAACTTTTTTTTAACAAAACAAAGGTGCTTTATTGTTGTCAAAACAAATAAGACAGAGCATACAGATTAGCACTGGAGCAAACTTGGCAGTATGCTGCAGCTGGGGGAACATGACTGTCAGTTTCTTGTCCTTCTGTGGCAACCCCTCTCTCTAGGCTCACATTACTCCCTTCGTCAACCTGTCAACCAACATCGGAGCCTTCAAATCGCTGTGCATCCTGCAGCAGCATATAACCGACACTGTGGTCGAATAATTCTGGGGACTCCTCCGTGCATGATGGTGGGGCTACAGAAAGAGTGACTGTGGGCAAGGAGCCGTTGGAATAGGCCACTTTGACAGCTGTGTGGGAAGGCAAACTACTCTGAGCTTGGGTGACAGAGGATGAGGACGGCTTTGTTATTCACTCCACCAACTCTTCTGCATGTTGCGGCTCAATAACAGGGCCAGAAGCAGAAAGAAAGGACAAGCCTGCCCCAGGGCCACCTCCAGAGGATGCACCATGTCCATGACCACCACTGCTGACTGTAGACACAGAGGCTGCTTGCCCTCTTTTAGTGGCTTGTGAGCATCTGCCTCTCCTTGGCGGCCTTCTGGAAATTATGTATTTTTTGTTTTGCAACACCACACTACACTATATTATATACTGTGTACACTGCCTGAAGCGTATTAGAAACAGTACACCACCGAATGCACTGTAGATATAGGCTACACTGAATGCAATGCAAGTGATGTTTATCATATATTTGTGTCACTGCATCTTTAAGATGTCCTGGTTAGTTTATTATTTCTTCACGTCTTTTCCATTTTATAATTAATTTGGGATCTATAGTGAGTAATTATCCTCTCAAATTCTTCTATCACTATCTTACAGTGACCCATTTCTGCTAGTGTCAGCTATCAGTTTATACAGGGTCCTTTAGTGTTTTATTGATACACTTTAATACACAGATTGCTCCCATTATCAGTTTTGCATTACCCATTTCTGCTAGTGCCTAGTTAATAGTTTATACACGATCAATTTTGTGTTTCATCAATACACTTTATTGCGCATATTGCCTTTCAGATGTCCATTTTGTCAGGCTTTGCCCAATAACGCACATATAGATTTTTTAGCGCCACACTTACCCACATTATACCTTCGTAGCAATTTGTCTGATTGTTGTGTTGGCTGCTTTTTTCACTTTGTTTTGGTTGGCGCATTATTAATTTAGATTTTTAGCAATGTAGGGATCTGTTGCTAATTACTGTTTGTATTTCTGAATAACCTAGCTATCACAGTTATGTATAATTATGTTATCAGTACTTCCTGTTTTTTGGAGGCTGGCTTTGAAAACCCAGAAGGAGCAAGTGGAGTGAGAGATAGGAGCTGAGACCACATGTCTCCATGAAAGAATTGCTGCTCTTCCACACAAGAAGCAGGGGTTGTTGGGCAAGTATTCCTATATTAATAGTTTACTATTATTGCCCATAGCTTCTGGGCATATATATAGTACGTAATGACTGGTGACAGAAATATACCTGTTCCTTGGTTATCTCACATGCACTATACCAGATAGTTGGTCTGTGAGCGTGTAGCGGTCACCTTGTTGCACGTTAGTAGGTGAACCTGTTTGTTGCAATAGTTTTTATGCAGCTCCCGTTAGTCTAGTTAACCCTGCCCCTCCTGGTCTGGGAGTCTATAGCTAGTTTTAGGTCTGGGCTCAATAACCATAGGCTATTTAGTCAAGTTAGGCATTCAACAGCCACTTTGAGTAGTTAGAGGTCCGGTTGCACATTATATGCTACTCAGGATTAAGCGCAGAGTAGATAGGCTGACTTTTAGTTCCAACATCACATCACAGTTTCTGCTGGTGAAAAGCTGCGTGAGTATGCACAATTCCACCAGAACCTTTAATGCCTGTTTTACATTGGCTGTTTGTATCATTAATCTTTTCACATACAAAGTTTATATTAATTCCATGCTCGTGTGTTTATGGTTAATGTTACATGCTGGTTACAGTAGTTCCTTTCGTGCCAATTACTTTGATTAAAATATTGGTTAATTTCCCAGGAAGAAAATTACACAGGCCCTGTCCTGAGTGGAGGCACTGCCAACTTTATTATCAGACTCACTCTTCCACTTAGCAAAGGTTCTGCTTCTCCTATTTACCCACCCATAATACCATGTTTAGGGAGGGGCATTTGTCATAAACCTCCTCAAAAGAGGCACTGTAGTAGTAGTATGCAGGAACAATATACTCCAGAGCACAGTCTTCACCCTTCTCCTTAAAGGAAAAGTACAGACAAAGCTTGTTTGGCTGTACCTCTCTAGTGGATCACGGGAGTGCAGTTCGTACTGCACTCCTGTGACTAGTTATCGGCAGACAGCAGTGAGCACTGAGAGCTAAGCAATCAGTCGTGTTTGATCGCTTGATTTTCAGTCTTGGGCTCCATTCACACCAATGAGTTTTTTCATGCTTTTTGCGGAAATGCAGGACAATTTTTTTAACATGGGTTCCTATGGAACATGTTCACATCGATGCATTTTTGTGTGTCTGCGTTTTTGGAAAGGGTCAGGGACTTTTTTAAATGCAAAACAGTGCTTTTTTTTTTGGTTCAATAGATTTCAATAAGGAAGCTGCAGAAAAGCAAGTAGTGCTTTTTTAAATCTGCCCAACCACAAATTTGCATTTTGTTTTATTTTTTATGCTCTTTTTGGGGGCGCGCCCAAAAAAAAAAAAAAAAATGCAAATCACAGTAAAAAAAAAAACCACGGAAAGCACAGCAAAAAACGCTCAAAAGCAACATGCATAGATGCGAATCAAGCCTTAGAGCCGATGAGGGACCAGAGCTGCATCCACCTAGGTAGGTAGGATTTCCAAAAAAAATAAAAAAATCCCGCTTCATGATGAAATGGTAGACTCACCCTGTATTTACTCACTGGTTTATGAAGAGAAGAACCCATATCAGCTAGCTCACAGTATAGATGATAGTGAACACCCTAGTGACAATGCAAGTGGTACGTTTGCCAAACTGACTGAAATGTTAGCACAAGATTTACAGGCAGCTCATTACAGGAAGTTAAAATTGTTTTCTACTAATGGCACTGATGAAAGTTTAGAAGTTTGGAAAGAGCACACTCTTAAAGTCTAAGGGAGTGGCCCTTTTTAGAAGTCAAGCAAGGAGCTGTCACTGGACATCTGCAGGCCTCAGCTGCAGAATTATTCCACCCGTATCCAGATACTCATGAGGGAGTAAGTACAATGGACTACATACAAGTACTGTCTGATTAATGTTGATCCATACTATTGCTACAAAAAAACACAGAAGGGCTTATTTTCAGGGGATGTCTTATTTAATTACGGCATTAAAGTGGTTGTAACCCTAAAAAAAAAAAAAAAAGTCAGTTCCTTTTAAAGCATGATAGATAGCACAGTGCTTGTGCTGCATCATTTACCCCACTCCATATTCTAAAAATCAATCATGAACAATAAAAAAAGTTCCGGTCAGAAGTCAGTTTAATCATTAAAAAAAATCCATCTTGCTTAAAATCCTTATCAAATACTTTTAATAAAAATATTATACTAGTACATTAGTGTGCCCACAGTTTTATACCATAAAAAATACCTTTTACAACTCCCCTGGGCATTCACGTGTGATCTGCTCTTCTTCTGAGATCCCTGCTGAGGTCAGCCCACTCCGAGTACTGCAGAGGGAGGGGCCGCAGACATCAGTGGGGAGGAGAGGATGAGAGATTAGAGCCGAGATCCAACTGACGTCAGTGGGGAGGAGAGGATGAGAGAGAAGAGCCGAGATCCCGCTGACGTCAGCCCGCTCCATACATTGAAGAGGAAGGGGCTGCAGTCAGCAGCCGGGATGAGAAAAGAGGACCTCCTCGGGCTGTAAAACATTGTATTATTAATACCGCACAGTAATGGGAATAAAGGTGTAGCGCTTAATACAGTAATAAACTGAGACACTGCACTGGTATACAGTAATGGATTACAGTTTTTTTTTAGTGAACTTTGATAGGGCTTATATTGCAGCCCGCCCTAATAATCGCACTAGGTCTTACTTTCGGGGAAACACGGTAGATACCAAGCACGTAAAGATTTAAAACTCTGCACATCTGAGAAAGGGTGACAAACTGGGGTACCTAAAATTGTCCATAGGTGACGCTTTGAAAGCCTATATAGGTCATCAGTGTGGTGTTGTGAATTAGGGCCCTAGAAGTATTGCTCTCAGACATTCTTGGCGATACCTCATGTGCGTGGGGCAATCGCCATTTATATGTGCATGTCGAACCTACATGGGAGGGGGAGAATGGGGTGCATTTATTTTTTTTTACACTTCTGCAATAATTATCCTGGTGTAACCACTTGCTGTCCAGGACATTTACATACGCTGGATGGCACTGGGTTTAAGACTGGGACGTCCTCAACTGGAACTGTCAGATTTATTGAGGCATGGAATAACTAGATCCACCACTGGAGTTTCAAACTCAAACCTCAACAGGCTACTGCTGAGCAAACCGTTTGGGAGGAGAAAATATTTTGTCTGGCTGCAGTCAGTCCTCATACAGAACATCCTGCACTAGTGCGTGGACTTGAAACATCTTTGTAGGCTACTTGGACTTGGGTAGGGATCCCTTATTTTTTGTGACCTTTTGCCCAGGTGGGGCAGTTCTAACCTCAAAAGTGTGTACAGAATCCACCAAAACTGTAATAGTTTCCACAATTGGCGAGTCTGACAGCTATTCAGAATGGGGCACCAACTGTGGTGCTCATGTCCTTTGCATCTCATGGTCTTTAGATGTGCAGAGACCTTCCCCATGAGCTCTGACAAAGAAGCCAACAACTCCTCTCTGGTTAAAAAGGAGGAATAGAGTGTAACAGAGCGGTTAAGGGGAGACTCAGAGAGGTGGAGACTGAAATTTAAACTACTTTAAGAAGAGTTATCTGAGGGCCCTCACCTGAATTATCTCATCATTATCACCCTGCTCACAGTGTATGCTCTTTTCCCTTGCGCCTGATGTCTGCCATATGGATAGGGGATCTCCTTAGTACTCACCATCTGTGCTGTGGAGCAGAAGGGGCACAGCTGGCCCTTGTCTCATCACTGAAGCGGTGGCTCAATTTTTTGTGTCCAATCACCTGAAGGTGGCTGCATACAACTCAGGGTCTATGAATACAGGAGAATGCGTTCTGTACCATACAATTCACTTACTAAAATAATTTTTATTAATTCAATTGTACCTTGCAATTTTAACTTAGACAATGATATTTGCTATTCTGCCAGAAAGATCTTACTTAAAACATTACCATGTTGATTCTGATCATAAAATGGCTGAATATTTAATGCAGCCTTACAGCTCCATGGAGTTATATCCTAAATGGCTTACTAGAACAATAAAAACAATACACAATTTGTAGATTTAAACATTTATTATGAAGTTACAATTTACAAACAACAACAACAGAAAGGGTCAGATACTGACCAGTCCCCCAGCACAAAGAGTTGAGGGCCTTGTTAAACCATAGCTTTGTATGGAATCATTTAGAAAGGTGTGAATTTTGTTGCATCAGCCAGTTAATTGTCTCTAGAAGATGTTGCATTTGGTAATGCTGAGCAATATTCCGGAAAGCATTCATCTGTTCCATGAGAGTCTGAAACAGAAAGGTTATGGTCAGAGAAACCCACAATACATAAAAATACAACAATGCCTTCCATGCACCGATAAACAAACCTTTACTGAAATGGTGAAGCTGAAGTCACCAGCACAGCTGCAGTACACAGGCATGTTCGCTTCTTTCACACCTTTACATTTCAAACACACCTGGGAAAGAATGATTGAAAGTAAAAATCATGCATAGGTTCTGTGGATGTGAAAACAAAAAGCATAAAAAGTATATACAAGTAGCCACCCAAAGAGTTTGTAATTCTTCACTACCAAATATCTGTCACAATATGCAAATAGATATAAAATCAAATGTGGGTGGTATTATTGTTTTACTGCCCTAGCTCACTAACTGGAATATGAATAGGAATGACTTTTCTGATCTGCATACTTGTTCTGAGTGAGTGATGCAAAATACGGAAACCAGAAAGTCAGCATAATAGCGAGGACAGAGAGAGAACTGGGTTTCTCATTGTACTTAAAAGAAATACCCTTTTTTTGTTTTTTCATTTAATCTTATTAAAAAATAAACAGGTTTATGTTTACCAGCTCTGTGCAATCGTATTTTCTTGCGGTTTAGAAAAACTGTTGAGTTTGTCCTGTAGAATTTGCCCTCCTATGCTAGGCCATTCATTTGTTGAGAGTTTGAATTGTCTCAACAATATACAGGTCTTTAAAAGACATAAGTATGCAGCGTTTGCGGAAAGGGCAATTTGTTATTTTGTGCCTCTTGCGTTGTAAACTTGATATTTTTATCCAAAGTTTTTGTGTTCAGTAAAAGCTTGTTTTTCCAATGTTTTAACCAGTTCTACCAGGCCACAGTCAAAAGACGTCCTTGGTAGGAAGTGGAATGCTGGGGTTATGGCTGCAGCAATATGCCACAACCCCAGTATTGTTTAGGAGGACCGGAGCGATGTCATGACGTCACAACTGATTAAAACAAGGCCATTTTTTTTAAACATTAGATCAATCTTTTATTTGATCTAACACTTTACATGTACGGAAGAGATCTGGGGTCTTATAGACCCACATATCTTCATAGAGGACCTGTCACTGCTTATTTCGATCACAAGGGATGTTTACATTATATACTTTTTTCTATAAAAGGGACAGTGTAAAAATAAAAATAGGTAATAAAATAGTAAAAAAACAAAAAAAACAAAAAACTACTAAAGTGGATCCTGTAGAAATGTTTATAGCGTGGCCTATGGAGAGTAAATACTGTAGTTTGGCACCATTCCATGATCGTGTGCAATTTTAAATGTGGGCATCTATTTACTTGGCGTAACATTCATATTTTACAAAATTGGGTTATATATTTGGTTTCCTTTTTTAATTCATTAAAGTGTATTTTGTCCCAAAAAAACTGAGTTTGAAAAAAAAAAAAAAAAAAAAATGCTGCGCAAATACCGTGTGACACAAAAAATTGCAATGACCGCCATTTTATTCCCTAGAGCCTTTTCTAAAAAAAATAAATGTGTTTGGGGGTTCCAAGTAATTTTCTAGCAAAAACAAACAAAAATAAAAACACACAGATTTTTACATATATGAGAGAAGTGTCAGCATTGACCCAGTAAGCAAGTGGCTAATCCTGCCCCATGTATCATTTACATACTTGAACCATAAAATTTGTGTTACTTCCCTAAGTTAAAGGCTCGTCTCCACCTGCCCCATATACAGGTTAGCTACTATGGGAGATGCCATGGCAGAGTCAGGTTTGTCTGTCTGTAGAAGTTACCCTTGTACTTAAAGAGTACTTATAGCTTATGCTGAGCTACATGTGGAGATGAAACAATCCAGCACCTGATTCCAGCATACAAGGGAAGCGTTTGGGGAGTGGGAGCTGTGCAGTTTTGACTCTACAAACTAGAAGTAAAACTTGGTCATACAATTTCTCCAGTTGACATGGAATGAGTCTCGGCACAGCTTTTTATTTTCCAAGCAGTTTCTTAGCAGACCATACTGGGGACTGTAGCACCAATGCATCTGAAGAATCAGGAGGGAGGTGCAGCCTACGGTGTCCATGCTACAGCTGTTTGGTCTGGGCATGCAGGATAGTATGAAATAATTTTAAATATGGAATTGTGCAAAATGGTCTATATTATGTAAATAGCAATGCCAGTCACACCATGCTAGTTCATAAGTCTATGCCTTGCACGTCTGATTTTGGGCCTCTAGAAATTTTTGTGCAACATCACACATCCAGGGAAGGCACTGGACAACAAGTAAAATAAGTGCACGTGTTGAGAATTTAAATTGCACATATCAATGTAACTGGGGCATGGAAGTGTTTATACTGTATATTACAGCAAAGCGAGAGGAGGTCACCAGCACATCAATGATCTCCAGATCTCCAGAACCAGCCCAAAGCTCTATTCAGAGGCAGTCTCTTGCTCTGACTAAACACGGTTCCAGCTGGTGGTCGCTTCAGCACCGACTTTTATGCACAGCCATTTCTACAGGAACGTGTTGGGAATAGTGCGTTGACATATTACATCAACTCACCCTACTAAGATCTGTAGCATTGTTTTCCTTTAGGAAACAAATAAGAATTGGTGACACTGATGAACCAAATAAATGTGTATGTCTTACCAAATCCTGCAACATGAAAGCCATCATCTTCTTCTGTAGAGCCTCCACCAGTGACATCTCAATGTTGTCAGAGTCATATTCAGCTTGGCAGTTTGAACAGACCCACTGTGGCAGCACCGACCCATCCTGTGTTAGTAAGAGATAAAAAGAATATTAAAAGGATTACAGGCAGTGCACTATGCAAAGCAATCATATTTTCAATCTTTGGACATACCTGACTAAGTAAAGGATCTTTGCACAAGTCAAGATCACGACAAAAATTACAGTTCCGGCAAATTATTTCAGGAAGGATGTAAGAGCGACAAGGATCCCTAAATTGTGCATACTCCGAGAACTCCCCTACGTCAATTAACCGCAAGAGATCTCTCTTCAGCTTGTTGACCTGGTTGGTTATATTCGAATCCAAAGAAAGGACCTGTAAAAATCATAAACCTAGTGTTAGTTTATAAGCAGATTTATGTAGTATTATGGCTCAACTATTGAGTTTGCTCATTTAATTGTGGTATTTTGCCAAGTAAGCACAGATGATTTTCTATAAAATGTCTAAATGATTAAAATATGTAGAGACGTGCAAAAAATAAATACACTGATCAAATGCAACGTTTTAAAAAAAAATTTCTGTAGATAAATGCAGAACATGCTTCTTAGCCACAGTTTGTGTGTCATGGCATCCAGGAGTAGTAACTCTATACCCAAATTATAGTGTTGCCTCACCTCACAAACATATTTTATAAACTCCAATGCAGGGTTGTTCAGGAGCAAATGGGATCCTGGCAAGACTGGGAACATTTCAGAGGGTTCAGTGACATGGCGTGTCCCTGTTACTTTTTTCTGTATCTTTTGTGTGATTGTGAAGAAGTTTTGTGTCAACTCATTTGCTACATAGTCCTGTGAAAAGGTGATTAGACCTGTGAAAGACAGATGGATATTAACTGAAACAAAAAATAGGATTAACAGTAAAAAAATACAAACACAAGTACAGATTTGACTAAAATTTTTTATGTGTAGAAATTATAGTCTATGAAGGTCACACGGTAACATTTTATGAAAAGGGGTTCTTTGAAAAAACAAACCACATTTTACAGTGTTTACTGTGATATATGGCTAGCAGAATATATAGCAGCAACCACCAGAGCCAATTAAAGGTTCAGTCCACCCAAAACACATTTCACTTTTTGGGAGGATTGAGAGCTAAAGAAGTATAACCAGCAGGAGGGAAAAAAATGGTTAAATCCCGGAGGGGCCCATGTCGCACTTGTCCCAATTCTAATTTGAGCAATAGAAATTAAACCAAATATTTATTTTCTGTCATTGCTAGCTGTAGTTAGCACCCCCCACCCCAAAGCCTAAAAATATGGACATTTGGGGGGTGTGTGTGTGTAATTTACAGCCAGCACTGGGTCCCGTGCCCCTTCTCCATTCTGTAGTACTGTGTTGCCACATCACTCATTTAGATTACAGCGAGGCTGGAGATGCAGTCTGCTATTTAGGGGAACACACAGTGTGGAAACGGTCAGTTTGTGTTATGAACGACTGCAGCTGGATAAATAAATAGGAGGGCTTTTATTTACAAAAACCTAGTCAAACAGCACTAGCCAGGTACTACACTAAGTTGTGTAGGACAAGGCTTGTGTTGTTGTCAGCTGGGTTGTGATCCCTTTCTGAATAGCTTACAGCTCCTGCTGTTTGTTTACAAGCTGAAAGAGGGAGGGTAGGCAACCATAGAGAAGTGAAGATCTACTCGTACAAAATAGAAGAGATTAAAGATCACAAGGGCGTAGCACTTTTTTTTTAGTAGATAACCTAGCAGAGATTAGAGGTCAGTAGTATGCAATACACAGTGCAGGGGTCAGGAGCAACACAGGGTGCGGGGGTCAGTAGCTAAACAGAGTTCAGAAGTATGTAATGCAAAGTGCAGGGTCCATTAGTAAGTAACACAGAGTTCAATAGTATGTAACAGAGGGTAGGGGTCAGCAGTAATTATAGCAGAGTGTAGGGGTCAAGAACATGTATCGCAGAGTTCAAAGGTGTGTAGTATGTAACTCAGAGTGCAGTGGTTAGTAGCAAATAAAGCAGAGTGCAAAGGTCAGGAGTAGGTAATGCAGAACTCAGGTTTTTCATAGACAAAGATTTCACATAATGCACATTTTTCCATTCAGGTCCTCTTACCTGGCATGGCCCCAGTTTCACCTACTGCCTCTTGAGACACTTGGCTATTCTGCCTGCGCTTGATTGGAGTACTACCAGGAGCATTTCGTCTCATCTCCTCCTTCATACTATGGTAGACAGCCACAATGTAAGCTGAAATAAAAAAATAATATATATATATATATATATATATATACACACACACACATACATACATATGGCATTCAGACAGGTTTGCACGCATGTGTATATAGATGTTCTAGATTACATAGAGGAAAAGTACCACTTACCTGAAATGATCATCAGGAAATAACTCTGACATGAGGCTGCCTGAGGCAGATATTGCACAATATTCCAGCTGTTCTCCAAGCACTCTTCAACCTGGTCCTCTGGCTGTTCATTATCTGAATGACCACCAGTTTCTTCTTCATCCTCCTCCTCCTCTTCACTGCCCTCCTCTTCATTACCCTGAGATTTCTTCTTCTTCTCACTCTGAATTATTAAAAATCAGACAGAGCATCATGACAAAGCCAAAACATTACAAACTTCAATAAGACTCAACCTAAACAATTTTTTTCGGGACTGACCTCTCCATAGTGCACACTAGAAGGAAGTTTGCCTTTAATCCCACCATAATTAGCAGGGTCCATCCACAGCAGAAACTCCCAGCAACGTGAAAATGAGATAGTTAAAGAGTGAAAGATCTCCCTGGAGTGAATACTGAAACAGAAATAGGGTCACATAACACAAGCTGCTATAATGCGGTTGAAGCTGCTAGAAATCAAGGTCACAAGAGAACAAAACCCATACAGCCATAAATTTTACCTCTGGGTAATGTAGTCAACATAGGCTACAGCATCTTCTACCCGACGTTTCTTTGTGCTTAGAATAATGCGGTTGAAGTTGGCGTAAACTACAGAGGAACCCAGACGTTTAAATTCAGCAACCAGCCTTAAGGGGGTAAAGACATAGGTAGTTACTGTTACCATAACTGTGCAAAAATATGCATACCTGGAATTCAGCATTAATATACCGTATATGCTCGAGTATAAGTCGAATTTTTCAGCACATTTTTTGTGCTGAAATTACCCCCCTCGACTTATACTCGAGTCAAGCACTTTTCTGCAGCAAAAAATTTCATTTTCCGAACCAAATTTGGGGCCCCGTATCTCAGGGCCACTTAGTGCTAGAAACCCCAAATTTGGTATGCAAACCTAGTGGACCTGGTACCACAACAAATCCAAAGCTGAAGTTCCTAGCACTAAGTGGCCCCGAGATACGGGGACCCAAAATCGGTTCGGAAAATGTCATTCTCTGCTGCAGAAAAGTGCTTGACATTTTCTGAACCGATTTTGGGGCCCCATATCTCAGGGCCACTTGGTGCTAGAAACCCCAAATTTGGTATGCAAACCTAGTGGACCTGGTACCATAACATATCCAAAGCTGGGATTCCTATCACCAAGTGGCCCTGAGATACGGAGCCCCAAAACTGGTTTGGAAAATGTCATTCTCTGCTGCAGAAAAGTGCTTGACATTTTCTGAACTGATGTTTGTGGCCCTGTATCTCGGGGCCACTTGGTGCTAGAAACCCCAGCTTTGGAAATTGTATGGTGATAGTTCCACTGGGTTTGCACACCACATTTGGGGTGCTTAGCACTAAGTGGCCCCGAGATACAGGGCCCCAAATTCAGTCAACTGTGTCTATCTGCAGCAATGTCATTTCGGGACCCTTTGGGTTCAGAGACCCCAAATTTTGGCTGCAGCTAGGAGGCATCTAGGAACCCTTAACTACTGAGTTTGACGTTTAGGGGACCTATGGCTGCAAATGGGCACAGTGATGCTGCAAATGGGCATTGTTGACCCTCTTTTCCACTTACAGTAGCTGTGCATTTCTCACCCTCGTCTTATACTCGGGTCAATACGTTTTTCCCATTTTTTTGTGGTAAATTAGGGCCTCGACTTATACTCGGAACGACTTATACTCGAGTATATACGGTAACTAAGATTGTAAACAGGGTAATTATTGCGTTTCACAAATATATGCAAGTTTGAGGATGATCTTACAACATAAGAGAAAGGCACAAATCTGTAAATAATAATAAAAGGGATATAAAAGTAGTGCTTTTATTTAAACTTAAACCAGCCATTGCTTCTAGCTTGTAAAAGAGCCTGGAGGGGCCCAAAACATAATTTTAATGGAACTTCTTTGTATTGCCAGTTTTATTTTTGACAAGTTCTAAAAAAATTACAGCATATTTTACATGGTCTATTTGTTCTCTGGGGTTGCCAGAGGAGGAGTCACCTCAGCAGAAGGCAGCTTTAAGGTGTGCCCCCTTCTAAAATGGTATTGAGAGTTATATATTTCACAAACAAATATGAAAAGTGCACTAAATTACTTAGAAGTGGGTTATGCAAACTTATGTCCATGGTCTAGATATCTTAAGATTCCAATAATCTGTGGCAAAGTTTTGATAGGAAATAAGTGTCTCAGGACTAGGTTTACAACCAATATGTTCAAAATATGCACTAGCATAATGTATAAATGTACCTATTTTTTTTAAATGTTTTTATGAACCGCACTGAAACTGCTGTACAGCGTAACTGTACTTTAATGACCTTTCTTGAAGGAGGAAGATAAATGTCATGAGAAATACAAACTAAGCCTCAAGAAATTATATATCCCAATTGTCATTCTTTAGAAAGGCTGCCCAAAAGGTAGGAATTATCTTGGTACTGCAGATTTTTTTTGTGATTCTAAGAAAGCACATTTGTGTTGAACACCATGTTTTTGATTAACTATTCGACAAACTAAACCCACTTTGTTCAGATACACAGTGCAAGCTACACGTCGTTCAGTTAGCTTGTAGTTGTACTTCCATCCCAGCCTTATTTAAAATAGCACATTTGCTTACTGCAGGAACAATTTCTTCATCATGTTGTGGAGAGTTCGGTGAAGAGCAGGGTCATAAAGAAGTGAGGATGGAGTTCGTAGCCATCGATAAAAATGCATAACTTGATTGTCTGCGTAGACATTGTGGTACTGAGTAATTTCCTTTACCCAACCCACGACCATGCTCTTCAAAATCCTAGGAGGGGAACAAAGAAAACAAAAAACTACATTATTTGCCAACTTAGCATGACTACACAAGATACAAAATCCATTTGGTTTTCTATCTTTCATTAGTCACCGCGCTCTTTAAAATTTTAAGCACTTTAGAAAACCTGCAAATTTACGCATTAAATTTTACTGAAACGTCAAAACACAGTACCTGAAGGTATTTGAGCAAAGCGCTGTCTCGTCGTAACTAGCAACAGCAGTGGACTGGTTCCCAGTAACCATATCTTCAAGGGAAGCCTGCTGCAGCACATCAAAGCTAATACCTATACTGCCAGCACCTTCCAGGTCATTAATGTGATGTGACTGCAAGATACTGTTTACAGCCAGGCTCTGAATATCCAGCTCCACACACACTGCAGCAATGACAAAAATATATTACAATGCAGGTTGTAAAATACGACTGCATTTCCAATGACTATAAACGATAAGATAGTTATAGGTACTAGAGGCTACTGTAATTTATATAAATTTTTTACCAGTATTGTAGCACGCTGGGTTGTTGATTTCCACAGATGCCCTCTCATCGAACTCCATAACTAGCCGGTTGTCATCTGCCTCTTTGCCCCCAAGGTCAGGTCGGGAGCCTGGGGAAAGCCACAGGAGGTGATTGTGACGTTTAAGGTGCCTTGCAAAGAACAGGTCTGAGCCAAATGTAGACACATCATCAGGTAAGTTACCCACAGGAAGATGGTAATATCTGTGAATGATAGGGGATAAAAATAATTATATTAAATTGTAAGATATAAAGTAGGATTATAAATAAAAACAAGTCAATGCAGGTGACAAGCTTATTTAAATCAGTGTTTCTAATAACCAATTAAATGAAATTAATCTAATAGAAGTACCTATGATAAATCTAATCAAACATTAAAGCAGGGTGTCCTTTGCAAGGCCCTGAGTAGAGGGAATCGGTCTTCCTCATGAAAGCTGTTACTCTTTGAGGTAGACTCTAATAGAACGAAGAGAGAATTCCTTTTGATGCTTTGGAGTAGAGCATAAGGATGGTCTTCACTGAGGTATAAGCGTGAAACCATCTTAGGAAGAAAGGATGGTCTTGGATGCAAGATTACCTTGTCATTTTGAAGAATGAGGGAAGCCTCTCTACAAAAGAGCTACCAACTCAGATGCGTTTCACAGGCAAGATAGTTACCAAAAAGACCACATTGCAGGAGAGAAGTCATCTACGGGGATATCCCTGATGGGTTCAAATGATGGTTTCTGCAGGGCAGAGAACCAAGTTGAGATCCTTAGGGAGCACAGGGTGCTGTAATGGGGGCCTGATGCGAGGTACACCTTGAATTAAGGTTCTGACAAAGATAGGGGCAGAGGCTTTTGAAACAGTGTTCACAAGGCCAAAATGCTTATGGCCCAAGTTCTGAGCAAGACTTGATTGTAGGAAGGCCAAAATGCATGCACAGAGTAGCCCCCGAGATTAAGGTACGTGTATTCACACCAAACAAACCAAGGATTTCTGGGTATGATGGTAGCTCTTTCTGAAAGTAGCTTTTCCTTCTTTTAGCAAGGTAAGAATGACAGACTCAAAACCCCTCTGTCTCAAAGCAGAACTATCTTTCCTATCCTTTACAGCCAAGGTGGCTGCCGTCTTAGTCTGTTTAATCTGCAGTTGCCATGGTGAGGCGGTAGAAGCTGAGATAAGTCCGTTTTCCAGTTGTCCACTCCTGGGGTGGGAACGACAGAGCTAGAAAAGGATGCAGAGACTGGTGTTCGAATCAATTCCTGCTCTGGTGCAAGGAGCATATGATCACTCTGAAGTTGAATACTGTGTGGGTCTTCGGCAGAGTGAATGCTCACCTGTGGTTTTGCCATGGTTCCCTTTCATCTGGTCTCTGCCATAGCTAGAATTGAGGATCTTCCCGTCGGGTACTTGCAGATAAAGATGCATATAGGCAAGCATGCCCGAAAGGACAACGCAAAAACCTGGGTGTAGACAGTTCTGTAACGAATCCTTGAAGGCGAAAGAGCAGGAGGAAGTGCCCGGGTACCTTACAAGAGCTCTAGGCAGAAGTGGCGTTAATGTCACACTTGGTCGTCATCCTGAGACAAAGTTCTAATTTGTTGAGTTGGTCCTAAACTTTAAAAGTGTTCACGGACGCGAATATGATTCAAATATAACCCTGGTCATTTACAGTAACAGTCAGATACAGGGTGACCCTTTCTTACCCCTTGCCTCAATGCAGGACTGTATATAATGTCCAGGCTTCCTCTGTCACAGTGGAAGAGTGAATTCTCTATGAGAAAAGAGATCCAGCACCATAGCACATTAGCAAAAAACTAAGCCCAAACTGGAGTAGGGTTATATCAGTGATCTCCAAACTGCGTGAGAAAAATTAGCTGCACACCAACATCTATCCAACAGGTTTTATTGAAGCACATTGTGCTTCTTCAAAACCCAAAGGAACTCTGACCTACCGAACCTCCAAGTAGAGGACACTCCCACCCCACACAGGTATAGGGTGGTGTGATCAGCTCTCCCCTTATCTTGATAAGCAAAACTAAAACTATTCTGAACGACAATACAAATACATGTATGTAAAGCAAAAAGTAACCACATTTAAAAAACTGACACCAAAGAAAAAGTACATACAAAAGTGAATAAAAATATTTGTATGAAGGACACCAAAATACATGCGTCTCCTAAAGCGATAACAAATCACGAAGAGACGCATGTGATATTTAGTGTCCACCAAACGTCAGCGCAATACAAGGAAATAGGCAAGAATGTACTATGTGAGGACATGTGAAAACCACTCTGATAAATATCAGTGGCAGACCTGAATATAGCAAGTACAGGGCTAACCAACAACCTAATAAAACCATATTCTAAATAGTTCCCTGAACCTACCTAATCACAACCCCTGACGTACAGATAAGTATATGTAGGCGAATAGCCAAAGGGCTCCTGGATGCCCAAATGAACAGGAAGTTAGAGTGGGGAGACACCATACTATACATGTTACTTCTTAGTTATAAAAATGGCTTACATCCAAATCAAAGTTTAAGCCGGAGGGAATGCAGGTCTGGAGCAAAAAAATCCAGAACACCTCCATGCTTATCAAGATAAGGGCAGAGCTGATCACACCACCCTACACCTATGTGGGGTTGGGAGTGTCTTTGGGTTTTGAAAAAGCACAATTTATGTGTGAAACGTCGTCACCCCTTGGTCCGTTGTTTTAGTCCTAGTGGTGGTCTTTCAATAAACCTGTTGGACGGATGTTGGTGTGCAGCTAATTTTTCTCACCTGGTCTAAAAGTTCATGGTTGCGAGCTGGAGCTAGCACCCAGCCCTTCCTTTCTGGTGGATTATATTATTTACCTGGAGTAGCGATCTGTCTCATTTCTCCTGTCTGTATCACGCATTACGCTGGCTCGATGAATTTGCTTTTATTGACTTTTTTACTGTTTGGATACTGCAGTCATGTCCCAGCATGACACACCACAGGACACCATTCTCACTTTTAGATTGGCGAAGGACAACCCGCTAAGAGCCAATATACATGACACTCTACACAGTAATGTAGAAGATACCGTAGGCTCATTGAGGTTGCTTTTCTGCAAATTAGAAAAAAGTATGGTTAAGGAAACGCCTATTGGGACTGCAGCTCTTTATCAGAGTATTTAACTCTTGCACGTATCCCCAGAGGTCTTAGGATTAAAGGGGTTGTAAACCTTCCTGTTTTTTCACCTTAATGCATCCTATGTATTAAGGTGAAAAAACACCTGGCAGTGACCCCCCCCCCCCCCATTTTACTTACCTGAGCCCTGGAACTTGACCCAGCGGGGACGTGCTGTCTCTGCCTGGGGTTCTTGGCTCTTGATTGGATAGAATGATAGCAGTGCAGCCATTGGCTCCCACTGCTGTCAATCAAATCCAATGACGCGGGAGCCAGGGCTGAGTCATACATTCAGTGGCTATGGACACCAAATGCTGGACTCGGCGGGAACGCGCCCGCAAGGTATTCCCCTCGGGAGAGCGCTTCTACTAGGAGGCTATCTGATGCGGGGAGGAGGCGCTAAAGCCGCCGAGGGATCCCAGAAGACGAGGTTCGGGGCCACTCTGTGAAAAACAAGCTGCACAGTAGAGGCAAAGTATGATATGTTTGTTATTTAAAAAAAAAAAAAAATGAACCCTTACAATCACTTTAAGAAATATCCAACGTTTGAGCTGTTTGATGAACCCCTAAAAATATAATGGATTGACACTTAGTTGACCGGCTCTTTCGCCCTTATGAACATTATAGCTTCCAAAAAGAAAGAAATGGAGGCCTTACAAGATGAAATATTGGAGCTACAAACAAGCCATCAGGCCTTTGCAAAGTGCATCTGAATTTACGGACCTTGATAAACGTTTAAATGACAAACTAAATCATCTGGAACATGAAGTTATAACTAAAAAAAAAAAGAAAAAATGGTGCGTAACAAAATAGATGCCGACATGAATAATGTTTGGAAACAAAGGCGCTCCTGGTATGGCCTTTCTACATCCACTGGCACCTCTGGTAAACATGAGTTTCTCAGATATGGAAGCGGAAGTCTTTGATAAAAAATTAGCAGCTTCGAATTCAGATGCATCACCCATACGTGGATCCCATCCTAACCGTGCAGCCATGTGAATCACTGTATTTTGGCGTCCTCCATACAAATATTTTAATTCACTTTTGTAAGTACTTTTTCTTTGGTGTCAGTTTTTTAAATGTGGTTACTTTTTGCTTTACATACATGTATTTGTTTGTCGTTTAGAATGTTTTTAGTTTTGCTTATCAAGATAAGGGGAGAGCTGATCAGACCACACTACACCTGTGTGGGGTGTCCTCTACTAGAGGTTCCGTAGGTCAGTCTTCCTTTGGGTTTTGAAGAAGCACAATGTATGTGTGAAACGGCGTCACCCTGTGGTCCTTCGTTTTAGTCCTGGTGGCAGTCTTTCAATAAACCCGTTGGACAGATTTTGGTGTGAAGCTAATTTTTTTCACTTGGTCTACAAGTTCATGGTTGCAAGCCGGAGTTAGCACCCAGCCCTTCCTTTTTGGTGGATTACATTACTTACTTGAGAAACGATCAGTTTCATTTCTCCAAACTGTGGCTCAGGGGCCAAATTTGGCCCTTTGCTTGCCTTTGTCCGGCCCTTGGAGCACTATTTCTCCCACTAACAGTAAAATAGGGCATAATTCCTGTCACTAATACCAACAAGAGGGCACTATTCCTACCACTGACCTGAACAATGGGGAACTATTCTCTTCACCGACACTGACGGGGCACAATTCTCTCCACTATCACCACTATTATTGGGGCAC
Organism: Lithobates clamitans; assembly: GCA_037952925.1. Taxonomy (NCBI): domain Eukaryota; kingdom Metazoa; phylum Chordata; class Amphibia; order Anura; family Ranidae; genus Lithobates; species Lithobates clamitans. The sequence continues at coordinate 2,320,815 of JBBGZY010001065.1, forward strand.
GATTCTTTCCCCCGACACCAATCATGTGCCACTATTCCTTCCCCTGATACCAACAATGGGACAATAATCCTCCCAATAATACAATGATGGGGCATGGTTTAATCCTTTTGACACCAGGGCATTTTCTACTGACAATGGCCATAGTCTAGCCCCCACAAAGTATGAAGGATCATAAACTGGCCCGTTTAGAAAGTTTGAGATGCCTGGGTTATATGGAAGGCAACCAGTGGGCTTGTCCTTGAAATCTTGCCAGTGTCCAATCACATAAAGTGGTGAACCTATAACCCAGGGCTAAGATTACTTTGCCTGTGTACAGAACTGTTTAATTAAAATAAATTAGTAGCAGAGTTTGATACATCGATCAGACAAAACATTATAACCACTGACAGGTAAAGTGAATTACATTTTTTATCTAGTTACAATGGCATCAAAGTGGGTGGGATATATTAGGCAGCAACTGAACATGTTAAGCTTGATGTCTTGAGAACAGAAAAAATGGGCAAGCATAAGGATTAGAGCGACTTTGACATGGGCCAAATTGTAATGGCTTGACAACCAACTGGGTCAGAAGCAGCTCCAAAACTGCAGATTTTGTGGGATGTTCCCTGTCCACAGTGCGCAGGACCTATAAAAAGTGGTCCAAGGAAGGAAAACTGGCGAACTAGCAACAGGGTCATGGACGGCTAAGGCTCAATGATGCATGTGGGGGAGCAAAGGTTCATCTGTGTAGTTTGAACCAAACAAAAGAGCTACTGTACCTTAAATTTCAAATTGTTGCACATGTTAATGCTGGTTGTAATAGAACATTGTCAGAACACACAGTGCATTGCAGTTGTTGCGTGTGGGGCTACATAGACGCAGACCAGTCAGGGTGCTCATGCTGACTCATGTCCACAGCCACCAGCACCTACACTGGTCACATAAGCATCAGAACTAGACTATAGAGCAATGGAAGGTGGTGGCCTGGTCTGACGAATTTTAGAAAGGTTTGAGGAACACAATGAGTTGCGGGTGTCCCCAAATTCTCCTAATCTCAATCCAAATCGAGCAACTAGGAAATGTGCTGGAAAAACAAGTCTGGTCCAGGAGGCCCCACCATGCAACTTACAGGGCTTAAAGGACCTGCTACTGATGGTTTGATGCCAGATACCAAAGTATGCCTTCAGAGGTCTAGTGAAGTGCATGCCTTAACAGGTTATGATGGGTGGTCATAATGTTATGACTTATCAGTGTATACTATATTAGATATCTGCAGAGTGCCTTTTTATAAGACTTCTCCTTTTCTTCAGGTTACCTCTAGCAATGTTGTTGCCTTTCCTTGTATATACCAGATTGATTCATGCAGAGAATTCCTCTTCAGTTTAGACATTTGGTCATACTACACAAAATTCAAGGATTATACGTGTGTCAACACTTACCTAGCCATCTCAAAAGCCTGTGACAGACAGCTGTCCAAATTAAGATAATGGCGGATCATTCGTCGAGCACCATGCCGCTGCCAATCCAGAACATTATAGTTTATGTCATCCGTCACACGTACTGGAACAAGAGGAAACTCCTCCAGAACAGCCATCCCACTTGTCAGCCTCTTTAAGGGCCAATTAGACTGTACTGCAATCAAGGTTGGGCCACGTCTCTCATCCTAATAAATATAATAACTCTGCTTTATTGCTTGCAATTTATATTCTTCTTAAGGACAGGTCAAAGGACATTCTACTTACTTTGTAGCTTAAAAGCAATCTCTGGATAGCCCTGTAGACCGTTTTCAAGTCAGTCTCTGCTCGAACCTCAAACACGTGTTTCTCTGGAGGTAACAGCTCTGGATCAACTTTTTCCTGCATTGAACTGTGTTCACTGGTATACATATTGCCAAGGTTTGGCATCTGGTTACTACGGACCTATATAAACAGAACAGAAGTACAAGTTGCATTAACGAATGCTTTATAGTGACCTCTACTGTTATTTAAAAAAAAAAAAGTACCCCTAACATTATACAATTGTAGGTAGGCCTTGCAGTGCCTGTAAAGACCTTTATCAGCAGTAGGTTTGTGCACCCATGAAATGCAGAAGAAAAAGATATTGACTATAGCTGCAATTAGTTGCTTTGTCACTACAACCCCTCCCCTCACCACACACACACAAACCATTAAGTGACCCTCAACAGGTTCACTTTAAAGTGGCTTGAAACTGTAATGCTAGCCATAGGTAGCAATTTTCATTTAGCCAGTGGGCTCAATGGAAAAAAAAAACAAAAAACAGGATTCCTTCATCCACACAAGCAAGGACTTTTCCCTTCACTGCATTAAATTCTATACATATCCTTTAAAAGATTAGTGGCAATGTCTCCCTTCATGCATTTCATGCACACAGAGTAAAAACAAATTCAGTTTACAATAATGCTTATGTGGTCACAAGGACAGAAAGCATAATGCACTTTACCCAGAAATTAGAAAGAAAAAAAAATGGAAAAAAAACATTCAGTCTATGTATATTTATAAAGATACATAAGGGTCTCACCGTGTCCACTACAAACACAGCAGCTTTTCTCTGAGATGGTATAAACAGTCCAAACAGTGCTTTGTGCCCTTGAGAATTGTGGTATAAGTAAATATGCCGGATACTTCCTGGGAAGGGATTAAACACACAACATGCATTAGCATGTAAACATTAATAAGACTGTATTTAGAAGTTGAGGTAAGGGAAATGTGTGAAACACTCCATTAAGTGTGTGCTTCAGGCACCAAAAAGAAACTTTCTACATGAAAATTTGGCAGACTATGCTTTACAGAAAACAATGAACCAATCAGAATGGTCTCTGCCCCCAAAAAGAGAAGGTTTAGTGTCTTTACCACAAATAGATCATTATGTGCTTTTATGGTGACAAGTTATCTAAGCACTTGATGTAAACCCACATAAACAGAGCCCACAAAAACAAAAGTATAGCCTAAAGACTCTTTACTGACTGGACACTGGAAAAACAAGGCCAGAGTGCCAACCTCTCATACCAATAAAGTATCACATATTAAAACTAATCATATTAAACAGGAGACATAGCTGGTTTCTTTTGTGGTTGTTGAATACCTGGCTCTAGGTAACTATACTGAGCCAGAGACTTCATTTCCAAGCAATCCAGCTCAAAGGTGTCTGTTTCTCTTCCAGAATAGTGCCGAACCATCGCCTTATTCACCATGCACACACATCCAAGCTGGACCACAGCCCTTAGCAGCAAGGGGACCTAAGTATGCAAATTAACAAGCAAGAATTATTAAACACATACTTCATGAAAGTGTAATGTTCACTAGAGATATTTGTTTTTCTTGTAATATACAGTTTAATTAAAAAAAAGGAAAATCTCAAACATCACACCATCTTGGCCTAACAGCTACAGTATATTTATATAAAAACATGTGGCATGCAACTGCTGCTAAAATGTTACGGCAGCCTCAGAAAAACATACTGAGCCACTACCTGAGTCTCATACACTCCTTCAATATCAGGGGCAGACAAGTCTGCATTGATTTCATTGATGTGCTCCTGGTACATGTCTTCAGGCACTGAATATTCATACAGGTGGTACACAGGATTGGAGCGAGGTAGAATTCTGTTCACCTGCAGAAGATAGAATAAATGCAAATTCACGGTATACGTAGAGCTTACGCCATAATATCAAGAGGCGTCATGGTACCTGCTTTCGGTCTTACTCTGCAATGTTTAAAAAACAAAAAATAGTCCCCCACCCCGAAAAAAAAACAAAAAACTGGCACACCTGGCATATATTTCATATTTTTAGACATTAACTGCTAATACAATATATACAGCACTGCAAAGGGTTTTAGACAGCCCTAACTCTTGGAATCGGATATTAAAACTTAAAGTGATACTAAAGTCTCGTTTTGTTTTCTTTAAAATTAACAAACATGTTATACTCATCTGCTCTGTGTAATGGATTTGCACAGAGCAGCCCAGATCCTCCTTTTCTCGGGTCCCTCTTTGGTGCTCCTGGCCCCTCCATCCTGTCGAGTGCCCTCACAGCAAGCAGCTTGCTATCGGGGCACTCAAACTGTGCTGCAGCTCCCTGTGTCCATTCAGACACAGAGCTGCGGTTCGGCCCCGTCCCCTCTCTCTCTCTTGATTGACTGACTTCACTGCTGTGTCTCAGCCAATCAGGAAGGAGAGTCCAGGACAGCTGAGGCACTCGTGCACATCGCTGGACAGAGATGGGGCTCAGGTAAGTATTAGGGGGGCTGCTACACACAGAAGGCTTTTTATCCTAATGTATAGAATGCATTAAGATAAAAAAACAAAAACAAAAAAAACAACCTTCTGCCTTTACAACCACTTTAACCAATTCAGCCCCGAAAGATTTGGCTGCTCAATGACGGGGCCATTTTTTGTGATTCGGCACTGCGTCGCTTTAACTGACAATTACGTGCTCATGCGACGCTGTACCCAAACAAAATTCACATATTTTTTTTCCACAAATAGTTTTCTTTTGGTGGCATTTGATTGCCTCTGCGATTTTTATTTTTTGCGCTATAAACAAAAGAAGAGCGACAATTTTGACAAAAACACAATATTTTTTACTTTATGCTATAATATCCCACATTTTTTAAATCAAAAAAACTATTTTTTTCCCTCAGTTTTGACCGATATGTATTCTTCTACATATTTTTGGTAAAAAAAAAAACAAAAAAAAAAAACGCAGTAAGCGATTGATTTGCGCAAAAGTTATAGCGTCTACAAACTAGGGGATAGATTTATGGCATTTTTATTATTTTTTTTTACCAGTAATGGCAGTGAGCTGCGATTTTATTCAGGACTGCGACATTATGGCTGACACATTTTTGAAGCCATTGACAATTATACAGTGATCAGGGCTATAAAAATGCTCTGATTACTGTATAAATGTCACTGGCAGGGACGGGGTTAACTGTGTTCTCTATGTGTGTTTGGGATGGGACTGTTTAGGAGGAGAGAGAGAGATCATTGTTCATACGTAGTATGAACAACGATCTCTCTCCTCTCCCCTGAAAGAACCGGGATCTGTGTTTACACCACACAGATCCCTGTTGTCGCCCTGTCACAAGTGATCGCGGGAGCCGGCAGTCATCACGCCCCCCGGGCACTCGCATCGGCTCCGTGTACATGCCGGGGCGCGCACCCCTAGTGGCCAAAAGGCAAAGCGACGTAGCAACGTAGTTTCGCCCAGCCGTGCCATTCTGCCACAGTAAAATTGTGGCGGTTGGTCGGCAAGAAGTTAAAGCATGTTTGGTACTCACCTTTCTGTACACTGCCCCCTCCTCTGTTTTGGGCACACGCTGATTTACATAGAAAATGCGTGGTATATTGATCTTGATGCAGTGCAAGTCGCTGCCAATCACAGCCCATAAACGGAAGATACCTGGTTGACTACTTTCTCCGATCTTTATTAAAAGAAAATCGCATGTACAATTTTAGTATGTTGCATAACTGTGTTTTACATCACTTGTAAAAATAAATAAAATATTAAAAACCTGCACGATCTGCCAGGGCATGTCGAGGATGCTACGAGCCGTTTTACGCAGGAAGTTGCCTAACCCAGCAGCTTGGGTTTCTCGAACTATACCTCCTGCTCCAGGAGCTGCATCTCCATCCTCTAAACGACGCTTCTTTTGGCGCTCTTTGCGCTGACGTGCCTGAAGCTCCCACTTTTTCTTGTGGTAACGCAACCAGAGAAGTCTTTCTTCCTACAGAAGACATGGTTTACAAAACTGTAAAGTACACATTTTATATATTTATAGATATCTATACATCTTATATATCATATATCAGCTAAGGAGCCGTCATCTAGGAGCCAGATGATGGCTCCTTAGCTGAAACATGTCGGGTGGACCTCTCACGATTACCGCTATTTGATATTTGAGCTGATTTTGATCTTCTAACATGTGAGTCTATTTTATTTTTTTTAATAAACTATTGTTTAAAGGTTATCACGCTATGTGAGTTTTTTTAATTCTCGCATGGCATATGAATACCCGTCTGGCTTATATCGGAATGCCTATGGATTTGGAAGTTGTATTATCACAACCCTCTTCTGCTGTATGCTGACCACATCTGAAGAGACGTATCGTCCAGACCGGTTGGTCAATACGCCTTTTTGACTTGTATGACGTATGTCTTTTCAAGTCATAAAGTTCCGGTAAGCCTCTTGATGTCTCCGGTGATGGCCCCTGCACCATTTTAGATCCTCTGTCCACATGTGGTTCTTCCATAGTTCACTTACCTGCCAGATCCGGTTGATTCTTCCTACTTGTGAACCTGGGGAGCTAGAGATCCACCATTTTTAGCGTTTAACCTCCATAGACTTTTGGTGGTGGTTTTTTTCTTCACGTTTTCTCTACAAAACCAACATTGTGGACTTTTTATGTTTTAGGACACTTTTATGCACAATATCTTATGGTGTTAGATTGCTTGGACCTTCACGGTCTTCCAATTATACTCTATTAATGTTTACATTTGATAATTAAGATTTTTTAATTCGTTTTTTCACTTCGTATTGTTTTGATACACAACACAGTGTTATTTTATGGTGCAATTTATACTTATGGCTATTTAAGGTGGTGATAGATTTTTACATATTGTTCATATGCACCTATTGATTGGTGTTTCACATCATCACTGTTGCTTATTCATAGCTAAATTACATTCAATGATTTTCAATGATTTTAAATTGCAAACACATATGGCCAAAAAAAAGGGGGGGGGGGGGGGGAGAAGAAATACATACGAGGCCCACGGGAAAACATTGAAAAATGGAAAACATGGAAATAGACCACAAACCGAGATGGTAAAAAAAAAACAAAGAAAGTTGCTATAGATACATGTACATATCAAAAGGTACGTATATGTAAGAAAGTCTAATATGAAATAATCAAAAAAGTAAAGACATAATAAACCATCACCATGTATAATACGGGGAAAAACGCATGAAAACATGAAATCGTAACAATAAAAACGAAATACATTTATAAACAAAAGTATATGTGCATATTGTTGTAAAGCAACCTTTTTTTTTTAAAGGGTAAATGTTTTATTTATTTTCAATACATAAACAACTAGACATACATGTATATGGAGCGAACATTGCTCAATCCAATATAAAATATAGCAAACTGGTATACATTTGATGGATACATACCGTAAAGCAACCTTTAATAGTAAAACTATGTTTACAAATCATATCTAAAAATCTACCACAACATGTTGGAACGTACCATGCTTAAATGTAGGAACTTCAGTTCACGGGGTGCCACTAAAAAATATATAAGGGCACAAATACAAAGTAGCGGTGTCATGATGTCTAGTAAATAGTTAGAAAAACTATATCAATTAGTAATAACTGCATTAAAGAACACCGCTCTTTGACCACATGAACATGCAAAAATATTTAGTAGAACCCTTACAGGTATGCGAATCTCAGGAGGCCCGAAGACTAATTGGGATACATAGTCACTAGAAAACACACGCAGCTATGAATAAGCACTGTTAAGTGTGAAACGCTTCAGCTCGTTTGTCCCATTTTTTGCTGTGGCTTGTAATTTTTGATTTTACATAATAAAGGCCATTTCCAGATGAACTAAGGAAGAAAAGCGGCAGAAAAACAGCAGGAAGACAACCAGAAACCAGTAAAAAAGCAAAACAGCAGGAAATCACCAGGAAAAGCACAGGAAAGTGACCTCATAAAACATCAGTTTAAACATAAAAAATGCTTGTATATATGAAAAAATCCAACCTCAACCGAGAGTTAATCGTAATAAAACGAGACATCCCACTCAAAATGTAATCCTACTGTTTTCCTAGTATTGAGGGAAAAAATATAGTAAACTTCCCTCTTACAAAGCACTCTAAATTTATCGCCTTCCCTAGGGGGTGTCACAATAGCTTTGATCCCCTGAATAAATAGACTGGAGACATCCTTGTTATGGACTATGTTCCAATGTTTGGCTACATTTGTAGTGTTTTTTCTCGATGTCTCTTAAATGATCATAGAGACGATCCTTCAGTCTGTGAGTCGTGGAACCCAAAAAAATGGGTTCAGAAGCTGAGTTTAGATGCATTTCAAGCGTCAAATGCTTCTAAACGTGCTAACTTGCATTTAGCCGCGTTTCGTTTACAGGCGTTTTTCATTTTTGGCGCTTCTAAACGCAAACGCGGCATGTAAACGCGGCAAAACTTACATCTTGAACTTAATTAAATCGTTCAAGAGAGGTTGTAAAAACTTCCCGTGTACATGAAGCCTTAATATGACAACAATAGGCACATCTAGTTCAACCCTTCAACCAGTGAGAACCAGAACTCTTACTGATTAACAGACTGGGCGATAAAAATCTACCTAGCTTTGGAGCCCTACAAGAATCAGTTTTAATGCCTCTAGAAAGTATCTTGGTATAAATAGGATCATTAAACAAAACGGGGAGATATTTATTTACCGTGTTTCTTATTTTGTTAAACTCTAAACTAAATGGGGTAGAGAACACCAGAATACTGACTATAGAAGATGAAGGATGCCCCGTATCGAAGTGCTCCTTGGGACGTGTGTCAGACAGCAAGTTGTTCCTGGAAATTTCACCAGCGATGTGTAGTGCTCGATTTAAAATCGCATCGGGATAACCTCTGCGTTTAAATCTGCAAACCATTTCTGTAGCCTCCCTGGCAAAGTCGGTATCCTTACTACACACACGTTAAAACCGGAGGATCTGGCCGACTGGAATGCCCCTAATGGTGTGCCTTGGATGGCTAGAATCCGCCCGCAACAAAACATTGCCGGCGGATGGTTTCCTATATAAACCAGTGACAATGGTGTTGCCCTCGACAGACAGCTGGAAAATATTGTCATTCAAATAGTTAAGCCATACATCAATGTCTATTTGGTGATTGGACACAAATGAGCAGCAGATCGTCTATCTAACGACAATAGAACACAGTGTCCAAACGGCAGGGGTTATTATGTCCAAAGATGTGGGTCCTCTCCCACCACCCCATATAAAGGTTGGCCAATGTGGGCGAAAAATTCGCCCCTATGGAGGCACCGCATCTCTGAAGGTAATAGCACCCGTCAAACAGGAAAAAATTGTGTGTGAGCAGAAACTATTGACTAAATAAAAAAAACTCCTGAAGTAACAATGAGTAACTGCCAAATTCTTTAAGGAAGAAGGCAACAGCCTGTAGTCCCAAAGTGTGGAATACTCGATTAAAGACTTGATACATCACAAGTAATCCATCCATAATTGTCTCCCCATTCTAAATCTTTAAATTTCACCAGGAGTTGCTTCGTGTCTCATCTAACCAAAGTGCTGCCAGAAGTGCCATTTCATCCCCATCATCCCTCTGATCAGCTATCCACCTCCACCAGAGCGCCCTTTATCTCCCCTTTGTATTTTAAAGAATAGAGATTGAATATCAACCAAAAATCCAGAAAACAAAACAAAACATAAGACAAATGCTATAAATGAAGTTCAGTAAGCAAAATAAGTATTTGATTCCCTAAGCAAAACATGACTTAGTACTTGGTGGATGAACCCTTGTTGGCAAGCACAGAGGTAAGAAATTTCTTGTAGTTAGTGACCAGGTTTGCAAACATCTCAGGAGGGATTTGGTCCACGCTTTTTTACAGATCTTCTCTAAATCCTTAGGCCTCTTTCACATGAACGATCCGTTCAGGTCGCCTGTCAGTTTTTTAGGCGGACCTGAACGGACCCTCCATAGACCTCTATGGAGCGTCGGATGTCAGCGGTGACATGTCCGCTGACATCCGACCCGCTCCGAAAAAGTGTAACGGAGGAAAAACCTACTTTTCCATCCGTTTTCAGATCGGATGATGACGGACTCTACGGTCCGCCATCATCCGATCCCCCATATGGGAGAGCGGCACTCTGACAGGTCCGTCGCTGTACAGTGTGCAGAGACAGACCTGTCACCTGCCTGCTCAGCCGGGAATCCAGGGAGCGATCCCCGCTGAGCAAGCGGATGTTCACGGGGCGGATCATCAGGCATTCGTCCCATGTGATAGGACGCTTAAGGTTTCTTGGCTGTTGCTGGGCAAACACAGAAAGTTGTGCTAATGCCAAAGAGCTCAATTTTGGTTCCTCCAAACACAGAAAGTTGTGCTAATGCCAAAGAGCTCAATTTTGGTCTCATCTGACCACAGAACTTTCTCCCAATCCTTCTCTGAATCATTTAGATGTTCATTGACATGACTGTACATGTGCCTTCTTGAGGAGGGGGACTTGCCGTGTTTGGAGGAAGAAAAATGCTGACTATGACCACAAGAACACTATCCCTACAGTCAAGCACGGAGGTGGAAACATTATTCTTTGGGGAAGTTTCTCTACTAAAGGTACAGACTGACTTTACCGCATTAAGGGGCCAATGATTGGGGCCATTCGTTGTAAAATCCTAGATGAGAACCTTCTTCCCTCAGCCAGAACACTGAAGATGGGTCATGGACAGGTCTTCCAGCATGACAATGACCCAAAACATACCACCAAGGCAACAAAGGAATGGCTCAAGAAGAAGCACATTAAGGTCATGGAGTGGCCTAGCCAGTCTCAAGACCTTAATGCTATAGAATATTTATAGAGTGAGCTGAAACTTCGAGTTGCCAAGCGACAGCCAAGAAACCTTAAGGATTTAGAGAAGATCTGTTATAAAGAGTGGACTAAAATACCTCCTGAGATGTGTGCAAACCTGTTCACCAACTACAACAAACGCTTATTCTGTCTCAATATACACCTATGATAAAAATTGTAGCTCCTTCATTTCTTTGTAAGTGGGCAAACTTACAAAATCTGCAGGGGATCAAATAGTCATTATCCCCACTGTGTGTGTAACATATACACTGTATTTAAATGTTCATTTAAAATGTAAATTCCCAAAAAACTAGCAAACAAAAAAACACATACAGAATAGACCGTTAAACACAATTTACTCACTTTTGTGGTGCCCAGAGGAGGAGGGGGACCCAGGACCTCTCTCCAAGACTGTGTGAGTGCCACATCCTGGGAGTCACCTTGGCTCTCCTCAGCTGCTGGTATACGTTTTCTTTTTGTACTTATAGGAACGGCAGGCTGGAGGCGTTTACCTACACCAAAATCCTCGATATCGGGAGTCTGAGAAGGATCTAGCTGCTGGAGCTGAGCTGTGACCTTAATATAACAAAAATTCCTTGAGATCAGCAATAGTTTACTGCAAATATAGAATGGAACTGAACACAAGCTTAAACTGCTCTTTAAGAAACATCTGAGACCTGTCCATTACCATAGTAACTACTGAGCAACACCACTGATGACATCTACTCCTCTTGATTAGTTTCTTTGCCAGTCTGATGCTACTGTATTCATAGTTTTTATGCCATTGTATGAAAAAACGTGTGACAAAAAAAATAAATAAATCTGACCTTACAACATAACCTAGATAATTCAGCATCACAAATAACGTTGTACTGTACAATAGTGTGTGTGTGTCTCAAGTATGACCTCAGGGTGAAAAAAAAAAAAGAATGAAAAAGTCTTCATGAGCAAAAGAATCTTAAACTGAATTTCGCAAAAGCAGTTGTAATGTTTCTGTACACTGATATTTCTGAATAAATCTAATTTCCAGCTAACTGTGGATTATGACATCGTCATCATTGCTCTGGATAAAAAATTGCGTTAGCAAATACCTAATTGCTGGATGTAATATGGAAACAGTGTGCATACTGTATCTGATTGAATTATTAAACCAGAAAGGTTTCATGAGAATTGTCAATGAAAGCATGACTATATTTACAACTGCAACTCAAATACCACACAACCAGTAATTAGGACTTAATGGAATCATTCCCAAACAGAAACAAGGGAAAAACAAGCATTGCCAGGAAATTACTAAATATTCATGTATATAGGCCCACTCGAAAACCCAAGGATACAGATGACTTTCATTTTTACTAAAGGCAGATACACTGCAACAAAGAAGACCAGATTTATCTGCTTATTAACACAATTTGTAAAGATGGCAAAGCAAAAACACGCATTAACAAAAGAGAGTTTTAGAGAACAGCTCCACCTTATGGAAATTCTAAAAACCAAGTACAACATAAATAGTTACTGGGTAATAAGTTAAGACCAATGTATTTGACAGAATTGGAAGAACAAACCATCTTAAATCCCTACTCAAGGCAAAAACTATTTTTTTTATCATGGAGAGGGGCTGTAATATAAAGAAGTTAAAAATGTTTTTATTCTTTTGATAACTAATCACTTTAACCAAGTACAGTTTAATTTTTCCTTATGCAAGAAATACTTGCGCTAGATTGCAAACATACCGCAGTGGATGCAGTTAACAGGAATTAGTACACTAATCATGATTACAGTTATCCAAAAGTTAAAGAAAATCCCAAATTTGGGGTTACCCCTAGGAGGAGTAATAGAGGGGAAATCTTCCAATGGGGACACTACATTGGGATCCACTCACTTTGGAAGGATTTCACCTTACTTCCTGTTTTGATTAAGGGACAGGAAATGAAGAGGAATCGCTGAAATGGGACACACACAGATGACCAAAAAAAAAAATTGTTGTCTTTAGTTCTTCTTTAAGATGCATGTAGCCTTAGGAAGGCGATAGTCAGAACACTGAACTAGGCACTTAAGAAATCAAGGAGGTAGAATAATAGGTTTTCTGAGATACAGAAATTATAACCAACCTGTTTTTTGCCCTCAGAAGAGAACAATTCATTTATCCTCTTCTGCTTGTAAATGTCATTCTTCTCAAGCAACTTCTTATGTAGCCAGTCTGGGTGTCTTACGCGGGGAACAGGATTCTTCACCTAACCCAAGGAAGAGAATTGCAGCTACCATTAAGTGCACATAATATAAATATGTATACACACACACATGTGCAAGAATGATCTGAAAAACTACAATAGTTGCAAACATTTCCTAGCATTCAACAAATACAGTATATCCAGAGGATGAAGAAGAGTTGGTTGTACCTGTTGTAATGCTGCAGGGATAGTAATGATCTTCTGGATAGCGCTGCCCAGTCGTTCAATGTAATAATCCCAGTCTAGAATCTACAAGGAGGAAAGTAAAAAAATGAAGGTGATATGAAGGGCATTTAAATGACCCTGTACTGAAAATATGGATCAAATGCTTTTGTTACTGTTTCAGAAGTATGGAGATAAGGAGTTCTTCCTTAATATTTTTTAAAAATCTGCATACTTGTTTCAAGTCAGTTACTTAGAAAGTATTCAATCCAGGGACCGACAGGCAATTTGTATTCTTAAATTTCAAGACATAGTCCATCTTTAACAAATGCACCCACATTTAGAAAAGAAAAAAAAATCCCTTTTAATCATTTTTGCATTGGTGCCTGCAGTACATTGTAACCATAATCAGTGCGTTGCGAGTGCAAAGCATAGGCACCTGCTGACTCTTGACCTAAAACCAGGGCCATACAGTAGTATGGACCTACTGTCAAAGGGGCTAAAGGAAGTAACCAATGTTACTTCAACACAGAATTCTGCAGGGCGAAAGTCAACGTGAAAGTGACCATGTTTCATGTTACACCCGAATAACAGGTGTAAAATGAAACATATCACAAACTGTAACTTAGCCTATAAAGTACAGTTTTAGCAATGGCACTCTCTGTAGTGCTTAGTATAGGTTTCTACTAAGGGAGAACAAGAAAAAAAAAAGCTGCATTTAGGTTCACTGACCGTACGGATGTCCAAGTCATGCAGGGAAGGATTTTTCAGCCATTTGCGCAGGTAATGTCTCTTCACTCCCACCTCAGCTTGGAAAATTGCAAGTGGAATGGCTCTAGAAAGTAAGACAAAGATAAAAATGACTACCAAAACAAAGCACAGTGCAAAATATCTTACAAATGTGAGCTTGTGCACAGCTGACATCATCAGCACTCTCATCTTGTAATGAGAAAAATAAACATAGCCAACAAACTTTTTCAAATTGGTTAAAGATTCCTGCTGAAGTTATTCACAAAAATCCAGATTAACACCTAAACTTGCCAATTCAACTACTTTGTATGGTAAAACAGATTACATTGCTAGAATACTGGCATGTGTACATTGTAGTGCAGGAGACACGAGCAGTCAAAGAGTTTATGTTTAAATTTGGGAGGATGAGAGTTACAGGTAGGATTACTGTTAAGGGGAGGCATAGTGTGGTTGATTTAGGGTAGAGCATCTCTAAGCTGTGGCGCTCAGCTTGGAAAAACTAACTTTGAAAGTATAGCACGTTCAGCTTATGTATTATTTAGTGCATGCCTTGTGTTTACCAAGATAATATTGTTGTACTTCCTGTAAAATCTTTTCTTGGATTCCATTGAGGGACATTAGCAATTCAGAAACAGTCTCGTTCCACTGAATAAAAAAATAAATAAACACACCTCCGTATAACCTCTCCTCTACCCAGTATATGTCTTGGTTTTCTGAGAAAGCAAGGTCAAGGGCAAGAGCAAAACACACAGAAAGGGGTGGGGCCTGTGTACTTCAATGGACCTGTTTACAGCAAGCACAAAAATCGTATTTTCTTTATCAGCAATTGAGGGAATTTAGAAACAGTCAGGATGTTCAAAAGCAGTCCAACCTAAGGGGTGGACAACACCCATAGACCCAATAATTTGGGATTCATTTAAAACACAAGGTACCAGAAGGCCCAATACCAAAGTCTGAACCAAGGAAGGAGAACTTTAGTAAGAGGAGCCATCCGTCTAGATCTATAAATCTATACATTTTGCATTATATACTGTATATTATACATATGCAAAATTCTATATTCACAAACAAAATACATACAGTATTATACTGTACGGAGCACGAACTTTTTTTTTTTTTTAGTCAACGGATAGCTTTTTACTACTGTGCATTGCAAACCTCAAAGAAGGTCATATACTTTTTCGAGCAACGAGCTCGACAGCAAGTGTTGAAGCGCTTCAGGAAACACGCTTTAAACAGCTCAGTCATAATTTGTGGTCTCAGAGTTTTTCCAATCCACAGACTAAGAAGTCAAAAAGTGCATGCAGTGGGAAATTCCTAGCAGCTATGGAGCTCTAAAAATTTAAGGCTAGGAACAGCAGGTGGATTCTTGAGGTCTAGGGTTGTATGCACTGCATCTATAAGGTCTGAATCAAGTCCCTTTTAAAATCTGGATCTGCTTCAGGTAACCATGGGAACCCGTATAAAGCCTCGCTAGAAGCAGACAGATGGGAGTTAAATCAGAAACGAGGACTATATAGGGCCAGCTTGCGTAGGAGACTCAGGACTTTCAGGAACTAAGATCAGCAGAGAATGGCACCAGAATGTGTTCAGAACCTCCCTGGCATAGCGGCTAAAATAACCATAGCCCGTACATGGAAAATGCCTGTAATTAATGTTACCTTGGTAAAACACAAGGTGTCCTGGATCATGATCAACGAAAAACTGGTTAGTATAAGACAAGAATGGCAAGCTAGGTTTGGGAAATCTGGAAACCCTGGATTGCTCATCTTCAAGATCCTTGAATTCTGGGTTGTTTGTGCTGAGATCCCGGGACCCGGGGGACCCATTCCACTCTACCTAATTTCTAATTTCTCCCTTTTTTTTTTTTTTGGTTCTTGTTAAGTTTATGTTTTTGGTTTTTCAGACGATGGTTCGGCCACACCATAAGGATGGAGGGAGGGGTGGGGGGACTTTTCGGTTTTGAGGGATGCCATCAGGAGACAAGCATAATACAGCCTTTCTTAATGGGTTTTGTTATTACTTAAATGGATAAGAGCCACCAAGTATAATGTATATTGCATTCCTGTTTCAATAATTTGCTGATGAATACCTGGGCATAATGTTCTGTATGCGTTTTTAAAAAAGTAATTAAAACTATTGGAAGAGAACCTCCCTGGCAGAATGCTGTGCCCCGGTATTTAAAAACAGATACCAACTCCATCATGGATAAAGAGAGGTCCTTGTGGACCTGTAGCTGCACTTGATAGTTGCGACTAGTGAGTAATGCTCTGGGGACGATGTATCCATGACAATAGGAGTCGAAGATTCCAAGCATCTGTTCCTTCCAAAGAGATTGGTTAAATGCTCCCTGAACCATGGGTATGGGGTGAGGTCATCTATGGAAGTGGGACTGTCCATTGAGTGTCTTGCAATGGCTCAAATACTCAAAAACCCAAGCAGTTAGGGTCAAATAAGGGTTTTGGCCAACTGGAGGTTATCAAGTCACTGTAGGTGGACAGTGGAAAAGACTGGAGCTCAACGCTGTTCTTTAAAGAGGAAGTAAACTTCCTCTGCAAACTTTTACCTATAGGTAAGCCTATAATAAGGCTTACCTATAGGTATTGAAAATCTCTCCTAAACGTGTACAGTTCAGGAGATATTTCCAGTGCATGCTGCCAGTGACATCACTGGCGCATGCGCTCTGCAGGAACTGCCCACGTGTGGCGTTCCTTCCGAGTCGGTGCCGTGAACAGCGGCTCCCACGCGCATGGCCAATCACAGCGCCGGAGCCCGCGAACCTTGAAGAAGCTCCGGGAAAGATGTCGGCCATGACAGCGATCTGCGGGGACTGCTGCAGCAGCTTAGTTTTAAGGTGCGTATTTCATAATGGGCTAGTATGCAATGCCTCTGTTTATGCCTCTGTCTTGCAGGTTGTTTTTTTTTGTGAATTCTTTTTCAGAGGTTTACAACCTCTTTAAGATCCAAAGCAGTAGCGGGATCATGCTTCTCCAGGCTGAATGGCAGGAAAGAGCATGGAGTGCACATGTGCAACACCTAACCCAATGAATGGCATCAACACTCGATCCCTCACTCAAACTACAGTAAACCAACAGTTGCAGGAATTTCAAATGGTTACCAAGGATGCAGTAGTGAGGTAGAACTTGGTGCTTCAGCCCACCCGGCCTTACTCACTAAGTGAGTCTTCAGAGACAGGTTCACACTTGAGGCTGTGCCACAGCTCGTTACTCTGCTCTGCAGCTAACACAGTACACACGGCTCTGGGAAGAGACAATGCAGAGCCTAGTGCCTGAAAGTCACATACCATACTAGGCCTGCAGATCCAGTGGACCAGGGTACAACATCAAAAATCTAGTGCTGAGGAGCTACAAGTCTGGACTGAAGTCACCAAGGAAAAATAATACTAGTCAGAAGGCTAGCAAAAATTAATTAGAAAAGGCAGGGCAGAAACAGGATTATATTGGAGCTGGCTTATGTTTTGTCTGTTTGCCAGTGTCCCAGCCTTCTATAAGTGGCAGTATAACCTGTGTGTTACAAAGCACTCACGGGGAAATATCACAAGGCAATCTTCAAAGCCAAAAAAGAACATTTCTCAGACACCATCTCATCCGCATTAAACCGTCCGCAGGAACTTTTCAAAATAGTGGCTCAGTCTATGAACCCGACCTGCTTGGAGCCCCCAGGAAACGATACTCAAGAATTCTGCAATGAGTTTTCAGATTTCTTCATCGACAAAATCGACAACATTCGGAAATCAATCCATCAGAAAACAACTATCACCCTCACTGAACCAAAGCAAAAAAAGGATATCGACACAAACATCACTCAACCACCGAAATTCTTTTTGTCCCCAATCACCATAGACACAACTAAAAACATCATCAGAAGCCTTCGAGACAGCACATCACCGAACGACATCATCCCCACTAAACTGCTTAACCACTTGAGCCCCGGACCATTATGCTGCCTAAGGACCAGAGGTCTTTTTCCAATTTGGCACTGCGTCGCTTTAACTGCTAATTGCGCGGTCATGCAATGCTGTACCCAAACGAAATTTGCGTCCTTTTCTTCCCACAAATAGAGCTTTCTTTTGATGGTATTTGATCACCTCTGCGGTTTTTATTTTTTGCGCTATAAACGGAAAAAGACCGAAAATTTTGAAAAAAAATGATATTTTCTACTTTTTGTTATAAAAAAAATCCAATAAACTAAATTTTAGTCATACATTTAGGCCAAAATGTATTCGGCCACATGTCTTTGGTAAAAAAAATGTCAATAAGCGTATATTTATTGGTTTGCGCAAAAGTTATAGCGTCTACAAACTAGGGTACATTTTCTGGAATTTACACAGCTTTTAGTTTATGACTGCCTATGTCATTTCTTGAGGTGCTAAAATGGCAGGGCAGTACAAAACCCCCCCAAATGACCCCATTTTGGAAAGTAGACACCCCAAGGAAATTGCTGAGAGGCATGTTGAACCCATTGAATATTTATTTTTTTTGTCCCAAGTGATTGAAAAATGACAAAAAAAAAAAAAAAAAAAAATATTTACAAAAAGTCGTCACTAAATGATATGTTGCTCACACAGGCCATGGGCCTATGTGGAATTGCACCCCAAAATACATTTAGCTGCTTCTCCTGAGTATGGGGATACCACATGTGTGGGACTTTTTGGGAGCCTAGCCGCGTACTGGACCCCGAAAACCAATCACTGCCTTCAGGATTTCTAAGGGTGTAAATTTTTGCTTTCACTCTTCACTGCCTATCACAGTTTCGGAGGCCATGGAATGCCCAGGTGGCACAAAACCCCCCCAAATGACCCCATTTTGGAAAGTAGACACCCCAAGCTATTTGCTGAAAGGCATGGTGAGTATTTTGCAGCTCTCATTTGTTTTTGAAAATGAAGAAAGACAAGAAAACATTTTTTTTTTCTTTTTTCAATTTTCAAAACTTTGTGACAAAAAGTGAGGTCTGCAAAATACTCACTATACCTCTCAGCAAATAGCTTGGGGTGTCTACTTTCCAAAATGGGGTCATTTGGGGGGGTTTTGTGCCACCTGGGCATTCCATGGCCTCCGAAACTGATAGGCAGTGAAGAGTGAAATCAAAAATTCACGCCCTTAGAAAGCCTGAAGGCGGTGCTTGGTTTTCGGGGTCCCGTACGCGGCTAGGCTCCCAAAAAGTCTCACACATGTGGTATCCCCGTACTCAGGAGAAGCAGCAGAATGTATTTAGGGGTGTAATTTCACATATTTCCATGGCATGTTTGAGCAATATATCATTTAGTGACAACTTTGTGCAAAAAAAAAAAAAAAAAAAAAAATTTGTCTCTTTCCCGCAACTTGTGTCGCAATATAAAATATTCCATGGACTCGACATGCCTCTCAGCAAATAGCTTGGGGTGTCTACTTTCCAAAATGGGGTCATTTGGGGGGGTTTTGAACTGTCCTGGCATTTTATGCACAACATTTAGAAGCTTATGTCACACATCACCCACTCTTCTAACCACTTGAAGACAAAGCCCTTTCTGACACTTATTGTTTACATGAAAAAGTTTTTTTTTTTTGCAAAAAAATTACTTTGAACCCCCAAACATTATATATTTTTTTAAAGCAAATGCCCTACAGATTAAAATGGTGGGTGTTTCATTTTTTTTTTTCACACAGTAATTGCGCAGCGATTTTTCAAACGCATTTTTTGGGGAAAAAACACACTTTTTTTAATTTTAATGCACTAAAACACGCTATATTGCCCAAATGTTTGATGAAATAAATAAGATGATCTTAGGCCGAGTACATGGATACCAAACATGACATGCTTTAAAATTGCGCACAAACGTGCAGTGGCAACAAAATAAATACATGTTTAAAAGCCTTCAAAAGCCTTTACAGGTTACCACTTTAGATTTACAGAGGAGGTCTACTGGAAAAATTACTGCACTCGATCTGACCTTCGCGGTGATACCTCACATGCATGGTGCAATTGCTGTTTACGTTTGACGACAGACCGCCGCTTGCGTTCGCCTTAGCGCGAGAGCAGGGGGCGACAGGGGTGTTTTTTTTTTTTTTTTCTTTATTATTTTTTTGCTTTTTTAATCTTACTTTTAAACTGTTCCTTTCATATTTTTTTTTTTAATCATTTTTATTGTTATCTCGGGGAATGTAAATATCCCCTATGATAGCAATAGGTAGCGACAGGTACTCTTTTTTGAAAAAATTGTGGTCTATTAGACCCTAGATCTCTCCTCTGCCCTCAAAGCATCTGACCACACCAAGATCGGTGTGATAAAATGCTTCCCCAATTTCCCAATGGCGCTGTTTACATCCGGCGAAATCTAAGTCATGAAATACTCGTAGCTTCCGGTTTCTTAGGCCATAGAGATGTTTGGAGCCACTCTGGTCTCTGATCAGCTCTATGGTCAGCTGGCTGAATCACCGGCTGCATTCTCAGGTTCCCTGTTGAGACAGGAGAGCCAGAGAAAAACACGGAAGACGGTGGGGGGGGGGGCATTCCCTCCCACGGCTTGTAAAAGCAGTCTAGAGGCTAATTAGCCGCTAGGATTGCTTTTACATGAAAGCCGACCGCTGGCTGAAAAGAATGATACCAAGATGATACCTAAACCTGCAGGCATCATTCTGGTATAACCACTCAAAGTCGTGAATGGCATACCTGAAGACAAAAAAATGGTTAACAATGGTTAACAATAAAGCACAGTAAAGTGTAAATAATTACACACCTGAAAAACAAACATGATAAAACATAATAACAATAACAATAACAATAACAATAAAACATTGCAGAATAGAATACAGTAAAAAAGAGCAGAACAATAGAGAGAGAGAATAGAGAGAGAGAGAACAATAAAACAACAACTATTTTTTTCTATTTCATATTTTTATTTTTTTTTTACACTTTTTTTGTAACTAACTTTTATAACGGTAACCGGTTCCAGGTTCGGGTCTCTCAAAATGCGATGGCATCTTGGGAGACCCTGTGAAATGGCGCCTAGTCTGTGCAATGCTGTACCCTACGCTAATACTCAACTAGTGAATGGTAGCGTTCAAAACATTCACCAATGCAAAGACCAGGATTGTCAGGACAGGAGGGACAATAATAGCGGGTGTCACGCCTATATCCGCGCTTGCTGCAGACACAACATCTTTTTTGGGGGGGTTCGTTGGGTAGGGGTACTCGGGAGGACATAAAAATGCCTCTCATGCAGCCGACTGCATTTGGTTGGGGATGTGAATGGGGGAAGTACGGGCGCTGCAGAAGCGGTGGGTTCCCAATTAGGATTGGCGAATGCAGCAGGAAGGGCACTATGGGCACGACGGGCCTGTGTTTGTCTTTTTGGTGGCAGCGGGACACTACTTGTGCTTGCCATCTCACCAGCTTCAACTGCACTTATGGGACTCGCCACGTCACCACGTGTTACTGCAGTGCTGGTTTGACTACGACCGGGGTGTACTAGGCCGCTGGCGCTTGCCAGTTCACCAAAACGCTACCAAAAAACTGTTAGCGATTGCAGGGATCAGGCCTGACTCTGCGAACGCTGCAGTTATGCGTTTAGTGTTTTGTAAGTGACAGTGATCGAACGATACTGCACTTGGGTGGGCTGGGCCGGGCCGGGCGGAGGGGCAAAACGCAGGTGCTAGCAGGTATCTGGGCTGATCCCGCTAACACTGCGTTTTTGGGAACCCTAAACTGCTGGTGACGCTAGTATAGATCTGATCGGATCAGATATTGATGCGATCAGATACTATACCACTAAGGGAGGTGTACGGTGCGTGCGTGGGTGTTAGCGGTACTGGCGCTAATCTGACGCTGCCTGGGGCTGGTGCTTGCCAGTTCACCAAAATACTACCAAAAAAACTGTTAGCGATCGCAGGGATCAGGCCTGACTCTGTGAACGCTGCAGTTATGCGTTTAGTGTTTTGTAAGTGACAGTGATCGATCGATACTGCACTTGGGTGGGCTGGGCTCGCCTGGGCGGAGGGGCAAAACGCAGGTGCTAGCAGGTATCTGGGCTGATCCCGCTAACACTGCGTTTTTGGGAACCCTAAACTGCTGGGGACGCTAGTATAGATCTGATCGGATCAGATATTGATCCGTTCAGATACTATACCACTAAGGGAGGTGTATGCTGCGTGCGTGGGTGTTAGCGGTACTGGCGCTAATCTGACGCTGCCTGGGGCGACGCATATCACCGCCGGGCGATCGGGGGGCTAAACCTTTATTCGGTAATAAACGGCGGGTGCCCTGACACTATAAAAAATAAACAAACTAACCAGCGTCAACCGTAACGGTTATACGGTGATCAGTGGTGAAAGGGTTAACTAGGGGGCAATCAAGGGGTTAAAACATTTATTAGGTAGTATATGGGGGTCCCTGATGCTATAAAACGCTGACGGCGAACCTCAATATTTACCTCACTAACTAGCGTCACCAGCGACACTAATACAGCGATCAGAAAAATGATCGCTTAGTGACACTGGTGACAGGGGGTGATCAAGGGGTTAAAACTTTATTAGGGGGGGTTAGGGGGGTATCCTAGACCTAAAGGGGGGTAATACTAACTGTCCCAACACTAACTGTCACAAACTGACACTATGCAGTAATCAGAAAAAAAACAAAAAAAACAAACAAAAAAAAACTGCTGGTGTCAGTTTGTGACAGGGGGGGGGGGGGGGGGATCGGGGGGCGATCGGGGGGGGGATCGGGGTGTTTTGTGTGCCTGGCATGTTCTACTGTGTGTGTAGTGTTTGGTGCACTCACAGTGAAGTCTTCTCTCCTCGGGCCGGAACGGAAATTACCGAGCCGAGGAGAGATGACATCATTTCCTTTGCTGCTGTTTAGCATACAGCAGCAAAGGAATGATTCGATTGGCCGGCGGCGATCGCGAGGGGGGGGCCACGAACGGATGGTCTCCCCCTCATCACCGATCGCCGCTGGACAAACGACGACCGCCTCGGGCACCGGGGGGGGGGTCCGATCGGACCCCCCACCCGCGGAAGGCAAATCACGTACCCTGTACGTGATTTTGCCTGTCCGTGCCACTTTGCCGACGTACATCGGCGTGAGGCGGTCGTCAAGTGGTTAAAGAATGTTCCGACATCTTGGCCCCTATCCTAACACAGCTGATATATCAATCATTCAAAGAAGGGACTGTCCCAACCCCCCTCAAGCAAGGCATCATCAAACCTCTGCTAAAGAAAGCCAATCTCGACCCTAAGGACCCTAACTGCCGTAGACCAATAACTAGCCTCACTGCCATCTCCAAGATCATGGAAAAAGCAGTAGTACAGCAGCTACAACACCACCTGGACACACACCTACTCCTGGAACCTCTGCAATCAGGCTTCCGCCCAGGCCATGGCACAGAAACGGCACTTCTCAAAATATGGGACGACGCCCTTGAAGCAGCAGACGACGGAGAACAGAGTCTCCTGGTACTGTTAGACCTCAGCGCAGCATTCGATACAGTGGACCACAATACTTTACTTGTCCGCCTCGCTAAAGTAGCGCTACAGATTCTGCCCTAAAATGGTTCACATCCTTCTTAGAGAATCGCTCCCAGACAGTGAAACTAGGAACATTCACCTCGGAAACCCGGGCAATCTCCTGCGGAGTCCCTCAAGGATCACCCTTGTCACCAGTACTATTCAACATATACATCCGCCCACTTCTCAATATCATCAGGAAAACCGACCTCTGCTTCCATTCATACGCTGACGACACCCAACTCTACCTTCGCATCAACGGACAAAAAGACCTTCATCAGCAATTACAGAAATGTCTCACCTTAATAGATGACTGGATGACCACCAGCTCCCTCAAACTTAACGGATCAAAAACAGAGCTTCTTCTCCTACATGCCAACAAAAATTCCAAAATAAAGACTCCGTGGACACTTCCCACCATCCTTGGACAGACCATCTCCCCAAACACCAAAGCCAAGAGTCTCGGAGTCATTTTTGACTCAGGAATGACAATGGACGCACAAATAGGATCAGTGGTGAGCGGATCCCACCATCTCCTCCGTCAACTACGCAGACTCATCCCCTTCATCCCAGAAGAGGACAAAGCGGCAGTTGTGGGAACAATCATCAATTCCCAACTCGACTACGCAAATTCGCTCTACGTAGGACTACCCCAATATCAGCTTGCGCGCTTACAACTCATCAAAAACACGGCGGCAAGACTGTTAACAGGAAAAAAAAACCCTGGGAATCCATCTCACCCTCCCTAAAGAGCCTACACTGGCTAACCGTGAAGAATCGGATCACATTCAAGACCCTCTGCCTCACCCACAAATGCGTACAAGGAAACGCCCCACCATATCTCCGCGAGAAAATAAAACACTACACACCGAATCGCAGTCTTCGATCGGCTAACCAAAACCTCCTTACCGTTCCCAAATACCGCTACAAAGCAAAGGGAGAACGAAGATTCGCAGTCCAAGGACCTCGACTATGGAATGCTCTTCCAACTAACATCCGCATGGAAGAAAACCACCAGGCCTTCAGGAAAAAACTAAAGACCTTCCTCTTCTGAGAAAGCTGACATCAGAGAATGCATCCAGCGCCTTGAGGCGATTCAGTTCGCATTTGCAGCGCTTTACAAATCATTCATTCATTCGTGAAATGCTGTCTCCCTCAACAAATTATAAAGACTGATAAAAGCAAAAATGAAAACATAAGAATAATAATCAGGAGTTTATTAAAGCACTGTTCATGTTTCCGCTAAAGTGTGCATGAGAGGATGGAGATATGCGAGATGCCAGTGCTGATAATTGGAATTTGAAGTATTACAAAAGGAAAAAAAATGAAAGCAGTAAAGGCAGCACAAAGTACCACATACATTAAGTAGGGGCATCTACTAAGCGGCTGAAATGGAACTTCCGCTTTTCGGAACCCTCCCCCCCTCCGGTGTCACATTTGGCACCTTTCAGGGGGGAGAGGGGTGCAGATACCGGTCTAAGACAGGCATTTGCACCCACTTCCGGCATAGACTCCCATGGGAGTCTATGCCTCTTCCCGTCCCCACCGCGCTGTCTGCTGGGAACACACAGCTCCCAGCAGAGAGCAGGGACCACTTGGGACGCGCAGCGCGACTCGCGCATGCGCAGTAGGGAACCGGGAAGTGAAGCCGCAACGCTTCACTTCCTGATTCCCTCACCTAGGATGGCGGCGGCAGCTGCCGAGAACCGAGCGGGTTCTCGGCGTCCCCTGCCGACATCGCTGGACCCCGGGACAGGTAAGTGGCCATGTATTAAAAGTCAGCAGCTGCAGTATTTGTAGCTGCTGGCTTTTAATATTTTTTTTTTTTGGCGGTGTGGGTGAACCCCCGCTTTAAAGTTGCACTTCAGTTTGTCAAAAAGCAAAATTTTTGTTTGTTTATGGAACGTGGTTTTATTTAAAGACAATATATATAACAGCTAAATCTGTGCCTGTGGTGCATGTTCAAACCTTAATACCAAAAATAACGTGTTATTAGAGTTTTACTCCAGAACTATAGGAGTTTGGCAATTCTAGACAAATGTTTAAATAGTACATTACAATTTAACTAAACCCAATAGATTTTAGTTGACTAAATGTACTGGAGATTTTAGTTGAATAAAACACGACTAAAACTAACAATTCAAGTGACTAAAATAGGACTAAAACTAAAATGGCATTTAAGTCAAAAGACTAAGACTAAAACTAAATCGAAATTTGACATAAAAACTAACACTATCTGTGGTTGTTCCCGCTCAACAGAAGTCGACCTAACAATCAACTTCTATTGAATGGGCTCATTGGAAGTTTCTCAATCAGCAGTTGCTGACCAGTGTATTCTGACAGCAGAGCGTCCCGCTGTCTGAATACGTGGTCTCAGTGAGGAGGATTCCTCTTCTATCCACCTTGATTGTGTGGATGCAGGAATCTGTTCCATTTTTGTTCAGCCTATTGGCTGAGCGAAAAAGATCCATTTATGGCAAGTCTAACACCACCCTCTCCCCAGACTGATATTGCGGATGTCTAAAGGTGTCCTCTTTACAACGCCATCTAGAATGCAGACACATCTAATCCAGTGGTCATCAACCCTGTCCGCAGCGCCCACTAACAGGCCAGGTTTTATGCATTACCTTGGGGAGATGCAGAATAGAATGATATCACCTGTGATGTATTTCAGTTATCTTGCAAACCTGGCCTGTTAGTGGGCCCTGAGGGCAGGGTTGATGACCACTGCTCTAAGATTAAAAAAAGTGCACTTTTGGCAGGATCAACAAGCGAAATACAGAAAAGAATAAAAAACTAAAAAAACGAATGCAGCCACCACATCTAAGGATTGGTAAACTGCAATAGATTACATTTTTAATTTGGGGTTTAACACCTAATGCTAGTGCAAGATTGGAGCATATTTTAAGTGCAACTATTTCTATCTGGACCAGTAAATTAGGAAATTGTCACAATCCAAACTGGAATACTTAGAAAACCTTACCCTTTATTTTCCTCAAGAGACCTAGTTTTCTGTCTCACATGATGTCATGGAGATCTTTATGGCTCAGTTTCTTATGGGAGCAGAACCACAGTTGATAGTTACATAGTCGGGTGGAATAAAAAAAATGTAAAAAAAAAAAGACCACACACAGAACATCACTATATACACAATCCTATACACAGCCACTCTGTCAAAGTTTTTGCTTACCTCCTTACAAAAAGAAATCAGATTTGCTTGACAACTTCAGTATTTTGTGAATCCATGCAGAATATATGCCAGCAAAATCTCTTCTATGTGGTCTTTTATTAAACTCTCAGGTAACTTTGTGACTATAGAAGTTAACCTCCTCAATACAGGGCACTTATACCCCTTCCTGCCCAGACCAATTTTCAGCTTTCAGTGCTCTCACGCTTTGAATGCCAATTACTCAGTCGTACAACACTGTACCCAAACAACATTTTTTTCACACAAATAGAGCTTTCTTTTTGTGGTAATCACCACTGGGTTTTTTTTTGCAGCATAAAAGTTAAGAAAAGAGCAAAAATTTTGAAAAAGAAAACAAAAAAAAAACCTTTTATTTTAGGTTCTAGGATAACATTTTGCAAAAAAGTTATTTTTGTTCATAAATTTGGGCCAAAATTTATACTGCTACATATCTTTGGTAAACATAACCCAAATAAGTGTATTATTTGATCTGTGTGAAAGTTAAAGCATCTACAAACTATGGTGCCAATCATTGAAAATTGATCACACCTGATGTACTGACGACCAATCTAATTTCTTGAGGCTCTGGAATGTCATGAAAGTACAAATACCCCAAATTACCCCTTTTAGAAAAGTAGACAGTCCAAGGTATTTAGTAAGAAGCATGGTGAGTTTTTTGAAGTTGTAATTTTTTTTCCCACAATTCTTAGAAAAATTAAGAAATTATTATTTTTTTTCACACAATTGCCACATAGAGAGGTGACACATGCAGGGAGCACCATCAGACGTGCTAGGAGCATAAATTATAATAAAATTTCCTAAAGACCTATCACACTTTTGAAAGCCCTGGAGTACCTACTAAATAACCCCATTTTGGAAAGCAAACACCCCAAAGTATATTTTTATATTTGAAAGGTTCATTTTTTACCACAAGTTTTCGAAAAACGTGGAAATAAAATGAAAACGTTTTTTTTTTTTTTTTTTACACAAAGTTGTCAATTTATATATTTCTAACACACAGCATGTACATAGCAAAAATTATACCCCAAAATACATTCTGCTACTCCTCCTGAGTTGGCGATACCACATGTGAGACTTTTACACAGCCTGGCCACATACAGAGGTCCAACATTGAAGTAGTACCTTCAGGCGTTCTAGGAGCATAAATTACACTTTCTAATTATTATTAAATATTTATCTAATTTCATTCCTACCCATCACACTTTTGAAGGTCCTTGAGCACCAAAACAGTGGAAATACCCACAAAATGACCCCATTTTCGAAAGCAAACACCCCAAGGTATATTCTATGATCCATGGGCTGGCGACAGGTACTCGGGTAATCTGAGGGGCTGGTGACAGGTACTCAGATGGGCTGGTGACAGGTCCTCTTTATTACTGGGGGGGGGGGCAATCAGTGTGTGTTGGTGTGCACTGTAAGTGACAACGAGCGGTTACCGCAATCTCCTCTTCATACACGATCAGTGTGCGAGGAGGAGACTCTGGTAACAGCTCGATGCCACGCTTTGTCACGTCACGTGGAACAGAGGCATTTTTATTGGCTCTTTACACTGATCTGGGATGGGCTGTGTCCCGAGGGACATGCCTCATCCCTGATCGCCGTGCTGCATGTCGATTATGAGCCATTGTGGATCATTTGGGGGCACTGTCAAGATGATCCCTTTTAACCACTTGCCGACCGCCTAACGCAGATATACTGCGGCAGAATGGCACGGGCAGGCAAAATCACGTACCCATACGTGATCTGCCTCCCGCGGGTGGGGGGTCCGATCGGACCCCCCCCCCGGTGCCATAGACGGTCGGCTCTCGTTCGCGGGCGATGGGAGGTGAGGGGGAGGCCATCCATTGATGGCCACCCCCTCCCGATCGCTCCCGGCGAATGAAAACGCTTCCTTTCCCTCTGTAATGTAAACAGAGGGAAAGGAAGTGATGTCATCTCTCCTCGAGGCGGTCTTTTCGTCCGGCGCAGAGGAGAGAAGACATCCAAGTAAGTGCACCAACACTACACTAACAGTAGAACACGCAGGCACACTTTTCACCCCCCTGTCACCCCCCGATCACCCCCCTGTACCCCCTGTCACTCTGACACCAATAGCAGTGTTTTTTTTTTTTTTGCATTGGTGTCAGTTTGTCAGTTATAAGTGTTAGGGCTGTTAGGTTAGCCCCCTTTAGGTCTAGGGTACCCCCCCTTCGGTCCAGGGTACCCCCTAACCCCCCCCTAATAAAAGTTAACCCCTTGATTACCCCCCGTCACCAGTGTTGCTAAGCGATCGTTTTTCTGATCGCTGTATTAGTGACACAGGTGACGCTAGTTAGGGAGGTGAGTATATAGGTTTGCTGTCAGTGTTTTATAGCGACAGGGACCCCCATATACTACCTGCTAAAGGTTTTAACCCCCTGATTGCCCCCTAGTTAACCCTTTCACCAGCGATCGCCGTATAAGTGTTACGGGTGACGCTGGTTAGATAGTTTGTTTTTTGTAGTTTATTATAGTTTATTACAGTTTATTATAGTTTATTATAGTTTTAGGGCACCCGCCGTTTATTACCTTATAAAGGTTTAACCCCCTAATTGCCCGGCGGTGATAGAAGTTAAGTTTTTAGGATCTGATAAGGTCTGCGTCGCCCCAGGCAGCGTCAGGTTAGCGCTAGTACCGCTAAAACCCACGCACGCAGCATACACCTCCCTTAGTGCTATAGTATCTGAACGGATCGATATCTGATCCGATCAGATCTATACTCCCCAGCAGTTTAGGGTTCCCTGAAACACAGTGTTAGCGGGATCAGCCCAGATACCTGCTAGCACCTGCGTTTTGCCCCTGCGCCCAGCCCAGCCCAGCCCACCCAAGTGCAGTATCGATCGATAACTGACACTTACAAAACACTAAGCACACATAACTGCAGCGGTCGCAGAGTCAGGCCTGATCCCTGCGATCGCTAACAGTTTTTTGGTAGCGTTTTGATAGTCGCTAACAGTCAGGAGCTTTTTTGC
Organism: Lithobates clamitans; assembly: GCA_037952925.1. Lineage (NCBI taxonomy): Eukaryota > Metazoa > Chordata > Amphibia > Anura > Ranidae > Lithobates > Lithobates clamitans. The sequence goes on from JBBGZY010001065.1 coordinate 2,350,263, forward strand.
CTGTGAGTCTCACTAGTGTACCCCTAAATTTAGAGGCCAAAATGGCAAATCCAAGGTACACTAGTGAAGAGGCCTACAGGATTCTGAGTATGACAGATAGTGAAGAGGAAGTCACTCATCTGTCAAGTTCAGGCTCAGAATACGAACCTGTAGAGGACAGCGGCTCCATGACAGATAGCTCTGACGACGGAGTTGTGGTCCCTGCTAGGGTCAGGCGTACCAGACCCCGAACTTCTTCTGTCCTTGAAGTGCAAGAACCGCAGGGCTCTCGTATGGAGCAGAGAAGTACTAGTGCCGCTACTCCTTCTGGTGAACTGGCAAGCACCAGCGGCCTAGTACACCCTGGTCGTACATCCAGCACTGCAGTATCACGTGGTGACGTGGCGAGTCCCATAAGTGCAGTTCAAGCTGGCGAGGTGGCAAGCAGTAGTAGTGTCCCGCTGCCACCAAGAAGAAGACGAACACAGGCCCGTCGTGCCCATAGTGCCCTTCCTGCTGCATTCGCCAATCCGAATTGGGAACCTTCCACTTCTGCAGCACCCGTACTTCCCCCTTTCACTGGCCAACCCGGAATTCAGGTGGAAACAGTTGACTTTACGCCACTGGATTTTTATTCGCTGTTTTTCACCGAAGATCTCTATAGATCTATTGTGGACCAAAGCAATTTGTACGCTGGTCAACACATCGCCACTATTCCCCAGTCCACCCTTGCCAGAGATTGGAGACCAATTACGGTCTCCGAATTTAAGACCTTTCTGGGCCTTTCCCTCCTCATGGGCATAACCAAAAAGAGTGAGTTGCGGTCATATTGGTCCACTGACCCAATTCACCATATGCCCGTGTTCTCTGCCTCCATGACCAGGGCACGATACGAGCAGATTTTGCGGTTTATGCACTTCAACGACAATGAACTCTGTCGTCCTCGTGGAGACCCTGCATACGATCGGCTCTACAAAATTCGGCCCCTCGTAAACCACTTCAACCAACGTTTTGCAGACTTGTTTACCCCCCATCAAGTTGTCTGCGTTGATGAGTCCCTGATTAAGTTTTCTGGCCGCTTGTCATTCAAACAGTACCTTCCCAGCAAGCGTGCCAGATACGGGGTCAAGATGTATAAGCTCTGTGACAGGGCCACAGGCTATACATGTAGATTTATGGTTTACGAGGGAAAAGATAGTCACGTAGAGCCGATAAACTGCCCTGACTACATAGGAAGCGCTGGCAAGATAGTGTGGGACTTGGTGTCACCCTTATTCAGAAAGGGGTACCACTTGTACGTGGACAATTATTATACGAGCGTGCCACTTTTTAGTCACTTGTTTGATCATCAGATTGGAGCATGTGGCACCGTGCGACCTAATCGCCGGGGCTTTCCCCAGCGGCTTGTAGAGTCCCGTCTTAGGCTGGGGGAGAGAGCCTGCTTGCAGTATAATAATTTGCTCGCTATGAAGTGGAGGGACAATAAGAATGTTTTCGTTCTTACCTCCCTTCATGCAGACACGACGACCCAAATTACTACGGCGACTGGTGTTGTGGAGAAACCCCTCTGTGTCCATGAATACAACCTTAATATGGGAGGGGTGGACCTCAACGACCAGTTGTTGGCGCCGTACTTAGTTGCCCGTAAGGCCAGACGCTGGTACAAAAAAGTGTCTGTTTACTTATTTCAATTGGCTTTGCTGAACGCTCATGTGCTATACAGAGCTTCAGGACGGACTGGATCCTTCCTTAAATTCCAGGAAGAGATCGTCAGAGCCCTTCTGTTTCCAGATGGTGCTCCACCTCACCTTCCCAATCCAAATGCAGTAAGCCGGCTGCATGGGAGGCATTTTCCTTATGTCCTCCAGAGTACCCCTACCCAACGAGCCCCCCAAAAAAGATGTCGTGTCTGCAGCAAGCGCGGATTTAGGCGTGACACCCGGTATTGTTGTCCCTCCTGTCCTGACAATCCTGGTCTATGCATTGGTGAATGTTTTGAACGCTACCATACACTAGTGGAGTATTAGCGTAGGGTTCAGCACGGCACAGACTAGGCACACTAACACAGGGTCTCCCAAGATGCCATCGCATTTTGAGAGACCCAAACCTGGTACAGTTACAGTTAAAAGTTAAAGTTACTAAAAAAAAGTGTTAAAAAAAAAAAAAAAAATACAAAAAAAATACAAAAATAAAAATACAAAAAAAATATAAAATAAAAAAACCAAAAATAGTTGTCGTTTTATTGTTCTCTCTCTCTATTCTCTCTCTATTGTTCTGCTCTTTTTTTATTGTATTCTATACTGCAATATTTTATTGTTATGTTTTTATCATGTTTGCTTTATAGGTATGCAATTTTTTTATACTTTTTTATTGTTAACCACTTTTTTGTTTTCAGGTACGCCATTCAGCTGCAGAGCGGATTTATTTATCTTGACAGCAACAGCGTTTGCTCCCACGATATATAAAGCCGTGACTCCAGCGCTGTCGGAGGTGATTTCACCACCACAGTTCCATACTTCAGCATATATGCCGAAGCGTGGGGGCAGTAGTGGGTGGAGGAGCAATTTGCTCCTGCCTTTTGCGGGAGGATGCCCCCATGCTTCGGCATATATATATTTTAGGTAGGCACAGGTTGCGTTAAATGTTTTATTTTTTACTATGTTTTTTTTGTATTTGCTTTGCAGGTATGGTAAGGTATACTGTTATACTGTAATGTTACTTTGTTTTTTTGTTAACCATCATTTGCTTAGCAGGTACGCCATTCAGTTGCAGCGCGGATTTATTTATCTTGACAGCAACAGCGTTTGCTCCCACGATATATAAAGCCGTGACTCCAGCGCTGTCGGAGGTGATTTCACCACCACAGTTCCATACTTCAGCATATATGCCGAAGCGTGGGGGCAGTAGTGGGTGGAGGAGCAATTTGCTCCTGCCTTTTGCGGGAGGATGCCCCCATGCTTCGGCATATATATATTTTAGGTAGGCACAGGTTGCGTTAAATGTTTTATTTTTTACTATGTTTTTTTTGTATTTGCTTTGCAGGTATGGTAAGGTATACTGTTATACTGTAATGTTACTTTGTTTTTTTGTTAACCATCATTTGCTTAGCAGGTACGCCATTCAGTTGCAGCGCGGATTTATTTATCTTGACAGCAACAGCGTTTGCTCCCACGATATATAAAGCCGTGACTCCAGCGCTGTCGGAGGTGATTTCACCACCACAGTTACATACTTCAGCATATATGCCGAAGCGTGGGGGCAGTAGTGGGTGGAGGAGCGATTTGCTCCTGCCTTTTGCGGGAGGATGCCCCCATGCTTCGGCATATATATTTTAGGTAGGCACAGGTTGCGTTAAATGTTTTATTTTTTACTATGTTTTTTTTGTATTTGCTTTGCAGGTATGGTAAGTATTACTGTTATACTGTAATGTTACTTTGTTTTTTTGCTTAGCAGGTACGCCATTCAGTTGCAGCGCGGATTTATTTATCTTGACAGCAACAGCGTTTGCTCCCACGATATATAAAGCCGTGACTCCAGCGCTGTCGGAGGTGATTTCACCACCACAGTTCCATACTTCAGCATATATGCCGAAGCGTGGGGGCAGTAGTGGGTGGAGGAGCAATTTGCTCCTGCCTTTTGCGGGAGGATGCCCCCATGCTTCGGCATATATAAATGGTGCATGTATGCCCATCATTAGAAGTGGGCGGATGAAGGGAGGTATTCTAATGGTGGGCATACCCACCGATCAATATCTTTTTTTCGTTCAGCCCACAGGCTGCATGAAAAAAAAGTTTACAATACAAGGACCAGCAACGTACTGGTATGTTGCTGGACTTTGAGTGGTTATACCAGAATGATGCCTGCAGGTTTAGGTATCATCTTGGTATCATTCTTTTCAGCCAGCGGTCGGCTTTCATGTAAAAGCAATCCTAGCGGCTAATTAGCCTCTAGACTGCTTTTACAAGCAGTGGGAGGGATTTCCCCCCCCCCCACCGTCTTCCATGTTTTTCTCTGGCTCTCCTGTCCCAACAGGGAACCTGAGAATGCAGCCGGTGATTCGGCCAGCTGACCATAGAGCTGATCAGAGACCAGAATGGCTCCAATCATCTCTATCGCCTAAGAAACCGGAAGCTACGAGCATTTCATGACTTAGATTTCGCCGGATGTAAACGGCGCCATTGGAAAATTGGGAAAGCATTTTATCACACCGATCTTGGTGTGGTCAGATACTTTGAGGGCAGAGGAGAGATCTAGGGTCTAATAGACCCCAATTTTTTCAAAAAAGAGTACCTGTCACTACCTATTGCTATCATAGGGGATATTTACATTCCCTGAGATAACAATAAAAAAGATAAAAAAAAAATAAAAATGAAAGGAACAGTTTAAAAATAAGATAAAAAATCAAAAAATTAATAAAAAAAAAAAAAAAAAAAAAAAAAAGCACCCCTGTCCCCCCCTGCTCTCGCGCAAAGGCGAACGCAAGCGTCGGTCTGGCGTCAAATGTAAACAGCAATTGCCCCATGCATGTGAGGTATCGCCGCGAAGGTCAGATCGAGGGCAGTAATTTTAGCAGTAGACCTCCTCTGTAAATCTAAAGTGGTAACCTGTAAAGGCTTTTAAAGGCTTTTTAAAATGTATTTAGTTTTTCGCCACTGCACGTTTGTGCGCAATTTAAAAGCCTGTCATGTTTGGTATCCATGTACTCGGCCTAAGATCATCTTTTTTATTTCATCAAACATTTGGGCAATATAGTGTGTTTTAGTGCATTTAAATTTTAAAAAGTGTGTTTTTTCCCCAAAAAATGCGTTTGAAAAATCGCTGCGCAAATACTGTGTGAAAAAAAAAAATGAAACACCCACCATTTTAATCTGTAGGGCATTTGCTTTAAAAAAATATATAATATTTGGGGGATTCAAACTAATTTTTTTTGCAAAAAAAATTATTTTTTTATGTAAACAACAAGTGTCAGAAAGGGCTTTGTCTTCAAGTGCTTAGAAGAGTGGGTAATGTGTGACATAAGCTTCTAAATGTTGTGCATAAAATGCCAGGACAGTTCAAAACCCCCCCAAATGACCCCATTTTGGAAAGTAGACACCCCAAGCTATTTGCTGAGAGGCATGTCGAGTCCATGGAATATTTTATATTGTGACACAAGTTGCGGGAAAAAGACAATTTTTTTTTTTTTTTTTTGCACAAAGTTGTCACTAAATGATATATTGCTCAAACATGCCATGGGAATATGTGAAATTACACCCCAAAATACATTCTGCTGCTTCTCCTGAGTACAGGGATACCACATGTGTGAGACTTTTTGGGAGCCTAGCCGCGCACGGGACCCCGAAAACCAAGCACCGCCTTCAGGCTTTCTAAGGGCGTAAATTTTTGATTTCACTCTTCACTGCCTATCACAGTTTCGGAGGCCATAGAATGCCCAGGTGGCACAAAACCCCCCCAAATGACCCCATTTTGGAAAGTAGACACCCCAAGCTATTTGCTGAGAGGTATAGTGAGTATTTTGCAGACCTCACTTTTTGTCACAAAGTTTTGAAAATTGAAAAAAGAAAAAAAAAATATGTTTTTATTGTCTTTCTTCATTTTCAAAAACAAATGAGAGCTGCAAAATACTCACCATGCCTCTCAGCAAATAGCTTGGGGTGTCTACTTTCCAAAATGGGGTCATTTTGGGGGGTTTTGTGCTATCTTGGCATTTTATGGCCTTCAAAACTGTGATGGGTAGTGAGGAGTAAAATCAAAAATTAACGCTCTTAGAAATCCTGAAGGCGGTGATTGGATTTTGGGGCCCGTATGAAGCTAGGCTCCCAAAAAGTGCCACTCATGTGGTATCCCCATACTCAGGAGAAGTAGCAGAATGTATTTTGGGGTGTAACTCCACATATGCCCATGGCATGTTTGAGCAATATATCATTTAGTGACAACTTTGTGCAAAAAAAAAAAAAAAAAATTGTCACATTCCCGCAACTTGTGTTAAAAAATAAAATATTCCATGGACTCAACATGCCTCTCAGCAAATAGCTTGGGGTGTCTACTTTCCAAAATGGGGTCATTTGGGGGGGTTTTGTGCCATCTTGGCATTTTATGGCCTTCAAAACCGTGATAGGTAGTGAGGAGTGAAATCAAAAATTTATGCCCTTAGAAATCCTGAAGGCGGTGCTTGGTTTTCAGGGCCTCATACGCGGTTAGGCTCCCAAAAAGTCCCACACATGTGGTATCCCCGTACTCAGGAGAAGCAGCAGAATGTATTTTGGGGTGTAATTCCACATTTGCCCATGGCATGTTTGAGCAATATATCATTTAGTGACAACTTTGTGCAAAAAAAAAAAAAAAAAATGGTCACTTTCCCGCAACTTGTGTCAAAATATAAAATATTCCATGGACTCAACATGCCTCTCAGCAAATAGCTTGGGGTGTCTACTTTCCAAAATGGGGTCATTTGGGGGGGTTTTGTGCCATCTTGGCATTTTATGGCCTTCAAAACTGTGATAGGTAGTGAGGTGTGAAATCAAAAATTTATGCCCTTTGAAATCCTGAAGGTGGTGCTTGGTTTTCGGGGCCCCGTACGCGGCTAGGCTCCCAAAAAGTCCCACACATGTGGTATCCCCGTACTCAGGAGAAGCAGCTAAATGTATTTTGGGGTGCAATTCCACATATGCCCATGGCCTGTGTGAGCAATATATCATTTAGTGACAACTTTGTGCAAAAAAAAAAAAAATTGTCACATTCCCGCAACTTGTGTCAAAAAATAAAATATTCCATGGACTCGACATGCCTCTCAGCAAATAGCTTGGGGTGTCTACTTTCCAAAATGGGGTCATTTGGGGGGGTTTTGTGCCATCTTGGCATTTTATGGCCTTCAAAACTGTGATAGGTAGTGAGGTGTGAAATCAAAAATTTATGCCCTTTGAAATCCTGAAGGCGGTGCTTGGTTTTCGGGGCCCCGTACGCGGCTAGGTTCCCAAAAAGTCCCACACATGTGGTATCCCCGTACTCAGGAGAAGCAGCTAAATGTATTTTGGGGTGCAATTCCACATATGCGCATGGCCTGTGTGAGAAATATATCATTTAGTGACAACTTTTTGTAATTTTTTTTTTTTTTGTCATTATTCAATCACTTGGGACAAAAAAAAAAAATATTCAATGGGTTCAACATGCCTCTCAGCAATTTCCTTGGGGTGTCTACTTTCCAAAATGGGGTCATTTGTGGGGGTTTTGTACTGCCCTGCCATTTTAGCACCTCATGAAATGACATAGGCAGTCATAAAATAAAAGCTGTGTAAATTCCAGAAAATGTACCCTAGTTTGTAGACGCTATAACTTTTGCGCAAACCAATAAATATACGCTTATTGACATTTTTTTTACCAAAGACATGTGGCCGAATACATTTTGGCCTAAATATATGACTAAAATTGAATTTATTGGATTTTTTTTATAACAAAAAGTAGAAAATATCATTTTTTTTCAAAATTTTCGGTCTTTTTCCGTTTATAGCGCAAAAAATAAAAACGGCAGAGGTGATCAAATACCATCAAAAGAAAGCTCTATTTGTGGGAAGAAAAGGACGCAAATTTCGTTTGGGTACACCATTGCATGACCGCGCAATTAGCAGTTAAAGCGACGCAGTGCCGAATTGTAAAAAGTGCTCTGGTCAGGAAGGGGGTAAAACCTTCCGGAGCTGAAGTGGTTAAAGGGGTTCTAAAGGCTCGACGTTTACCTTAATGCATTACCTTCATTAGCTCCCTCTGCTGTCAATCACTGCCAGCGAGCCAATGAGGAGAGAGAGAGAGGACGTGGGGCTGAGCCACAGCTGTGTGAATAGACACCTAGAGCAGTGGCTCGGGAGCCAGCCTGCTAGGGTACCCCCATTGCAAGCTACTTGCTCCGGGGGCAATTCGCAGGCGGGATGGGCCAGGAGAGCCGGCGGGGGGACCCAAAAAGAGGAGGATCAGGGCTGCTCAGTGTAAAACCACTGTACACAGCTGGTAAGTATGTGTAAAAAATTACTGCCTTTAATATCACTTTAAGGACTAAGGTATTTAAATTGGCCTTCTCTATATACTCGGTAATCACATTATCTAGTAAAGCGCCTACATGCATTGACTTGATCTTTTTACTGATTATAAATTAGAATTTTTTGGGGTTTGTCCTACTCGCTTTTGCAAACTGTTTGTTTTAAATTTTTGCAGCCTTGATTTTTCTTTTGTATATTCTGTTATATTTACCTCATCTGCATAGTCCAAGTTTGTCATTCTACCAATGATCTACTATTGGCTTTGGGATAATGATCTAGCAGGGATAACTGGAAACTTCAAAAGCCAATGTAGGATGATACCTCTATGGTAGTATGCTATTTTATTTGACTTTATGTACCATTAATCGGGATGCCTGACACCTTTTCTGACTAGTTATCACTTTGTCTGCGCCCTGTTAACTTTGTCTATGGTAACTCTCTAAAATCAAAAATAAAAGGAACTTATTAAAAAAAAGTTATGCCATAGTATGACAATTCAGAGCACGCAGAACAGACAGCAGCCACAAAACTTTATTATGTACAAAAAGACTTACATGTGTCTTAATAAGGAACATTTACAACAGGATGCACAGGGTAGGCTGTAAAGTGCTCCTTTTGAAAACACAATTTAAGTGCCATACTTTGTTTAAAAAAAGTGATATGGGCAGTATTTACTGCACAATATTTTATGCTTGCCAATTTCATACTGATCCCATACAGTGAGAGAAAAAAGTATTTGATCCCCTGCTGATTCTGTACGTTTGCCCACTGACAAAAATTGATCAGTCTATAAATTTTAAATGGTAGATTTTAACAGTGAAAGACAGAACAAAAAAATATCCAGAAAAACGCATTTCAAAAAAGTTATAAATTGATTTGCATTTTAATGAGTGAAATAAGTATTTGATCCCCTATCAGCAAGATTTTTGGCTCCCAGGTGTCTTCTATACAGGTAACGGGCTAAGATCAGGAGCACTCTCTTAAAGGGAGTGCTCCTAATCTCAGCTTGTTACCTGTATAAAAGACACACGTCCTCAGAAGCAATCAGATTTCAATCTCTCCACCATGGCCAAGACCAGAGAGCTGTCCAAGGATGTCAGGGATAAGATTGTAGACCTACACAAGGTTGGAATGGGCTGCAAGACTATCACCAAGCAGCTTGGTGAGAGGGTTACAACAGATGGTGCGATTATTAGCAAATGGAAAAAACGCAAAATAGCTGTCAATCTCCCTCTCTCTGGGGCTCCATGCAAGATCTCACCTCGTGGAGTTTCAATGATCATAAGAATGGTAAGGAATCAGCCCAGAAGTACACAGTACACAATCTTGTCAATGATCTCAAGGCAGCTGGGACCATAGTCACCAAGTAAACAATTGGTAACACACCACGCAATGAAGGACTGAAATCCTGCAGCGCCCGCAAGGTCCCCCTGCTCAAGAAAGCACATGTACAGGCCCATCTGAAGTTTGCTAATGAACATCTGAATAGTTCAGATAACTGGGGTGAAAGTGCTGTGGTCAGATGAGACCAAATTCAAGCTCTTTGGCACCAACTCAATTTGCCGTATTTGGAGGAGGAATGCTGCCTATGATCCCAAGAACACCATCCCTGTCAAACATGGAGGTGGAAACATTATGCTTTGTGGGTGTTTTTCTGCTAAGGGGACAGGACAACTTCACTGCATCCAAGGGACGATGTACCATCAAATCTTAGGTTAGAACCGCCTTCCCTCAGCCAGGGCATTGAAAATGGGTCGTGGATGGGTATTCCAGCATGACAATGACCCAAAACACAGGGCCAAGGCAACAAAGGAGTGGCTTAAGAAGAAGCACATTAAGGTCCTGGGGTGGCCTAGCCAGTCTCCAGATCTTAATCCTACAGAAAATACGTGGAGGGAGCTGAAGGTTCGAGTTACCAAACATCAGCCTCGAAACCTTAATGACTTGGAGAGGATCTGCAAAGAGGAGTGGGACTAAATCCCTCCTGAGATGTGTGCAAACCTGGTGGCCAACTGCAAGAAACGCCTGACTTCTGTGATTGCCAACAAGGGTTTTGCCACCAAGTACTAAGTCATATATTGTGAAGGGGTCAAACACTTATTTCACTCATGAAAATGCAAATCAATTTATAACTTTTTTGTAATGCATTTTTCTAGATCATTTTTGTTGTTGTTCCGTCTCACACTGTTAAAATAAACCTACCATTAAAATGATAGACTGATCATTTCTTTGTCAGGGGGCAAACATACAAAATCAGCAGGGAATCAAATACTTTTTTTCCTCACTGTATATATCACCATAGGATTAGTTAAAGAGGTACTGTAGCTGGGGAAAGGTTAGGATAGAAATATTCCTTTCTAATGTGGATGAACCATCGATCCAATACACTTCTGTCACCCACCAAATAAAGTTAGATCTCACCTCTCTGTGACAGGAGACCCTTCAGGTTTGCGAGATATAACATAACGACAACTAAGTCCAGCATCCTTCACCATTTGGTCTCCTAAAAACTCAGCTAAACGTTTGGCAGTACTGATAGAAGTAGATTTTTGCTCTCCATAGTCCTCTAGCCGCCTGGACATGGAGCGATTCTCAGAAATCAACTCGAACAACTCAGAGTCTGGCATGTTGGCAGCCTTATGAAAGAAGATATAAATTAACATATATTAAAAAATTTTTTAAAAAATTCTCAATTGGCAGGTCATCTAAACCACTATGCTAAAATCAATACTTGCAATATTGGTAAGTACGATTTTATTTATTTAAAAAAAAATTAAATACTATCAGAGAAAGGTAACCATACAGAAACAAAACTTCCTCCACTGGCTGAATCCAAGCAATTACTGAAATGTTCAAAAAGTGACTAAGTCACTGACAAAATCTGATGACAAGTATAAAGTACACATATCTGCAGCAGCTTTTAAGTATCCCCCTAATTCTACTTATACTTGGCCATTCTAGTTGGAAAAGCTTCTGCACTTTCTAGTGCAGTGGAACCGTGGATTACGAGCATAATCCGTTCCAAGTACTCGCATATCAAAGCGAGTTTTCCCATTGAAGTCAATGGAAACGAAAATTTGTTTTGCATTGACTTCAAGTGCATGCAATACCTCATGCGGCCAGAGTTGGGGGGCGCCGGAGAGCCTCGGAAATGGCCGAAAAGGCCTGAGGGACACGTCGGTGGACCTTGGCAAACCTCGGAAAGACTCCGTTCACAAGCCTGGCATAACAGGCTTGTGAACATGTGATGTTATGCCAAGTAAATAGATACCCAACATGTCACGCTTTAAGAATTACACACACCTGTGGAATGTCGACACACTACAGTATCTAAAGATCTCCATAGGTGATGCTGTAAAAGCCTTTACAGGTTACCAGTTTAGAGTTAAACAAGAGATCTGGCATTAGAATTTTTGCTCTCACTGGGACATTCACGGCAATACCTCACATGTGGTGTGATCACCTGTTTATATATGCGTACAGGACCTGCATTTGCTTGTGTGCATGGGGGGACAGACAATTTACATTTTTTATTTTACGGAAAACTTTTTTTTACACTGTGATTTACCTTTATTGCCATCACCAGGGATGAACAACATCCCTGGTGATAGCATGGACAGTGACCGGTACTCTTTACTGAGAGACCCCAGATCTCTCCTTTGCCCTTTTCAGGTCATCTGATCAAACAGATACAATTGATCAGATGCTTTACAAGCCAGTCAGCAAACAAACTGGAAGTGACAAATTCTTCATTGCTTCTGGTTTATTGCATCAAAGGGGAGGCAGGTAAGGATGTACCTTCCTCCTCTCTCGCTTCACAACCAGGATAAAGCAGCAGCAGTCCCAGGCTCCCCAATCACACAAGAGAGCCTCGCAAGTCCAGTGGCTGCGGCGGGGAGGCCCCCCTTCTGTGCCCTGTAAAAGTGATGTTGTAGAGCCGCTCGGATCAGTTCTACATTAAAAGGAGAAGTTCAGCTTTTCAGAAAAAATAAATAATGCACTTAAAAATGTGCGTTATTTTTTGTTGCAGGAGCCTGTAAAGCATTGCACCAGCAATCAGCAGATCGCTGATGCCATGCAGGTCTGCTGCAGACCTGTCAGTGTAACTGCTTCCTCGTACGAGAAAGCCGATACATGCGGACAGGAAGAATGAACTACCAGTGACGTGGTAGTTCATTGAAAACTATAACCTGACAGCCGCAAAGGCTCCCAGACCTTGTATTTTTCTATTCACAGAGTGCTGTGAATGAGTAATGTGGCCTGGTTGGGCAGAGCCCTGCATGGGCAATTTTTAAATAAAAAAATTTTGACAGCTAGCGGGTGGAGAAGAACCCCCACTAGCTGGCACAGAGGGGATCGGTTAGGTGCGGGGGCCAGTGCATTCATGACATGTTACACCCCAAATATGGGTGCAACATGTTGTGAGGTGAACTTATCCTTTAAAGCTAATCGCTGGCCGAAAATGTTGGTACTGGGATCATGGTTGCAGCCACTTTAACCCAAGCACATACAGGCACATCCTAAAGGATTAAAATTTCAGCATTGTAATACCAGTGGAATCTGTGTCACCCACCTTGCTATACAAAACATCCAGCCAGTAATCTGCAACTTTAGCTACAGATGCATAAACTTCTTCTAGTGTACTGCCCTTGAGGAAAGCCTCAAACACGGATGACTGGAAGATCTTGATTAGCTGCAGCTCACCTCGACGTTTCACTTCAAAACCTTTGAGCTCAGCAAGCGAGCCATCCTCATTAAATACAGCATATCTAAGAAAAAGTAACCACATTTAATGGTCATCTATATGCATATAAATGATTATTGCTAAAATGATGCTGAAGAAAGAAGTAAAAAAAAATAAGGGACTACGTTGCATGTGTAGAATGTGGATTTTGTTACAAGCTTGCAAATTCTGAATGGACCCTCTCTGCACACTGCTACACCCTTCCAAGCAAACTATGCAAGAAAAAAATATACAGTTCATATACTGCAATACATGTTTAAGCTGACCAACTGCATCAAAGTAATCCCTCTTCTGGCCATTACTACACTGCCTTGTCACTACAAATGCTAAAGTGGACACCCTGCCAAGCTTGAACCCCCCCCCCCCCCCCAAAAAAAAATGAACTTCCTGATACTAAATGGAGATCATTACTTACCTCTTCTTCAGCTTCTTCCCCTCCTCTTTGGATGCTGGAAGGATCATAGCTAGATATGGCCCATCAACCTCAAAGAAAATGCTATTCTCAGAACGAGTTAAATAGGTCAGATTAGCTGGGTCAACCAGTTCCTGGTACTGATGGTTTGTAAATCCTTCCTAAAAGAGAAGAGACAATTAAGTCATGTGGTATACTAGTATCCTTCTTTAATGAAATGTACCTGGCATCAACAAGCACCTCACCTTCACTAAGATATTAAGCATAGCTCCAGGGTAGGATATTGTCACTTTTGGCTTTTTGGCATTTGTGGATTTGATAACAAAGTTCTCAGGAAAGCTATTTGGCAAAACACACCAGATTCCATCTGTGTCCAATTCAAGTGGCCTCCTAAATGAGCAGCACAAGGAAACATATCACATTCAAAAGAGAGCCTTACAAATGAACAAACTGAAGAAAAGCATTTTATCATGTTACTTCTCTGCCTAAAAGTTGTTATCCCTGCATGGCTGTCTCTTTTTTAAATTGTGACCGAAAATGTGAATGTGAGAACTACATGTACCGACAGCCTTTGCAGCTGTTGGCTTGTAGTTATCAATGAACTACCAGGGTGCTGTTGAGCTCTCTAGGTAGTTCATCGATTCTTCCTGTCATTGTGTAACTGCCTGCTCATTTGATCAGACAGCTTACACAGCAAGTCTGCAGGAGTCACCCGCAATCTGCTGATCTCATGTAATGCTTTACAGGCTCCTAAAAAAAAAAAAAAAAAAAAAAAAAAAATGTTTTTTTTTTTTAATCAAATCATCTTTTTATTCATTTTATATACAGACATCCAGAACAAAAAAAAAATGACAAAAAACGACAAAAGACATACAACCTTTAGCTGCAAAAAGATGTGCATTTATTATTATTTTTAAAAATTTTTTTACAAAAGGTGAGCTTACTCTTTAAGCATTGGATTTGGAATTGTGACAAAACAATAATCGCTATGTGAATAGAGGGGCAATCGCCCATGTAAAAGATTTCCTTTTTGTATGTTTTTTCTATGTACAATCAAATCACCTAGGGAGAAGGTGCAGCAATTTAGCGTTTCCCAGAGGGGGGAGGTGCATATTTTTTTATAGCTGAGAAATTTCTATTCTGTGTGTTCAGATACCAGCTTAGAGATGCCATGGTACCTTAATATCCTGGGCTTCAACAGCCATGCCATTAAAGCCAGCAACTGTGAAGCAGAGTGGTAAACTAGTCCCTGGAATAGAAGATCTGGAAGAACATGTGCCAGGAGACCGATCAGGTTGGAATACAACATCTGTCTGGGCCAGTCTAGAGCTGAGGTTTGCCAAAATGCCCGCCATCTCCATCCTGAAAAGCAGATAAGGATTTTTTAGGGGGATTAGGGGAGGAAAGACATAGATCAGGGTGCACTAATCCCACAGAACCACCAGAGCATCTACTGCTTTCGCCAGAGAATCTTGGTGCCTGGAGACAAACTTGTCCAGTTTGTTGTTGAACCTGGAGACAGGAGGGTCCACATCAGGCATTCCCCACCTGTAACACAGGTCTTGGAATACATTCAGGTGGTGTAAGGACCATTTCAGCAGGTTCAGGTGCCCATGGCTGAGCAAAATTTTCCACACCTGGATTGTAAAAGGTGGCAAGTTTGAAATGTATAGATCAACCCAGATAAAAATCCTTTCTACCTCTTACTGTGGAAAAATGTTGGTTCCACCCTGATGGTTGATGTAGGCCATTGCTATGGTGCGGACCCAAATGAATCTTGATTAGATGACCCTCCAGTCGGGGAGACCAGCATTACAGGGAAAATCAAATTGCCTAAAATTACAGAATGTTTATCAGAAGACAAGATTCCTCTGATGCCCAAGACCCCCGCACCAACAACCATTTACTATTCCTTCCCAGTTCGACACAGGCAGGCATCCATGGTGAGGACCTTCCAAGAAATTGGAAGAATGAACTTGGCCAATTCCAGAACAGGATTTTTGAGTCAACTAACCAGGGAAAACCCGGACTTATGTGCCTGACAGATGTGTCTTTCCAAGGACTGAGCTGACTCATCCCACAACTAAAGGATGTTGAGTTGTAAGGGCCTGAATTTGAACAAAGCAAATAAGACTGCTTTGAAGGAGTTCTGAGACTGACAGTAGCCTCATGAGAAAGCAAGTCGGTAATTCCTGAAGTGTCAGTCTGGGAGCAGAGAGTTTAGTTTCTCTTATTAAAGAAAAGCTATGAGCTTTGACTAGGTTGGGACCCAGATACTAAGCAATGAGTCAGTTCCAGCTCTGACTCCTGAAGGTTCAGAACCCAGCCAAGCCTTTGCAAGGTCTGAGCTGTCTCTTGCAGACTCTTCCCTCAGAAGGAAGCTGTTCAGATATCCAACAGTGGGGATGCCATTTAAACATTGTAAGCGGGTACTGGGGGAAAACACTCGAAGGGCGGACAATGGAATGTATGGCAGAAGCCCTTTGTGACTGCATGTCCACAAGGCCAGAAATTCTCCCCCGAGGTCCAAGATGGGACAGATACCTATTTTGGGCATGGGACCTGTAAACCAGTTGGAGTAGAAACCCTGAAACTATTCAGCTTCAGGTAAATGAGAGATGACCCTTTTGTTCGAGAAGACCTGCAAGGGCTGTATGAAGATCCTAAAACTTGTGCGTTGCCACAGACAGGTTAGAAGACGTGAACCATGAAAAGGGGCCAAGAGCGAATTCCAGCTTGTAGCTCCTGGAAACCACCTCCTTCACCCCAGCATCTGGACAGCCTTTGCAGATATTTGGACAGTCAGCATAACAGATACCCCCCTACTTTTTAAAAGTGGGGGGAGCCCCTTCATGCTGAGGAAGACTTATCCGAGTACTAGGCTTGGGCATAATGAAAGGAACTCTTCATGGTCTCCAAGGAGAAACAAGCCTTCCCGGGTTAAGCCATAGACTTTTTAGGTTGGGGCAGATGGGTACTATTGCCCTGGTGATATCCTTGATAAGGAGTTCTGGAAAGTTTCAAAAGGGATGATCTCTAAAGGTATGCAAAGCAGGTACTTTTTGCAAGCCAATTCTGCAGCCCAACACTTGATATGTTGTAAGGCAGGGGCGACATAGCTCAGGGTACAAGGCCAGGCAGGAGAAAGTCCAGGAGGTTGACGGTGACAAGGACACTGTAGGTGGGCAGCAGAGATGAATAAAGGATAAATCTGAGTGCTAAGCAGACACTCCACTCAAAGGCGCCTTCAGCACTCAGCCCTCCTGCAGTAACCCAGTGGAATCTGGGATTTTCAAATGGTGCCCAGTGGCCTCGGTAACTAGGTAGCTCACAGTGCTCAGACCAAATGAACTACTCACAAAGTGAGTCTTCTGAGACAGGGTCAGGGGTTGGGTCTTGGCTCTGGACCCACAAAATGGTCCATGACTAGCACAGTAAACATATGTCTGGAAGGTGTCACAATGCAGAGTCTACTGTAGCACTTGAAGATCACATTTCTGGCTAGCCATGCAATAGTCCATTCCAACAGGGACCAGCTTCCAAAGCTAGTGCTGAGAAGCTGCCATTCCAAATAGCTGCAGATAAAAAGGTGTGCATCCTCCTATGACAAGCAAATGATGGAGGAATGCTGGGAATAGATGGGATGTAAATGGCTTGCCTTAATTCTCTAACTGCCGTTTTGTCTGGACAGCTTGGTCAGTTAAAGTTGAAAAATAAACTAGCCAGATCACCAGGTTAAAATAAAGGGAAAAAAGTCTGAAAAAACAAAAACTAATGTAGCCACTACATCCAAGAATTGGTAAGCTGCAATAGTACATTTTTGTTTTAGGGTTTATTACCACTTTAAGCATACTTCACTCTAAATGTTGCCTAAAACATTAACTTCCAACGTGATTTTAGGTAATATAGCTTATATAACACTCTGCAAATAACTGCACTCTAATGTGCCACAGATTTGGGCACTAAGCTAAAACCTATTATCTGGTCGCTATAGCCCAGACCCAAGCTCCCAAATCTAGAAGTGTCTATTAACTAGGCAGGCAAGATATTTATACCCCATAGTGCATTATTCTTTAACAAAAAGCAAAGAAAATTGCACACAAAATCAAGAGGGTGGGGGGTGAAGGGAGAAGGGGATGGGACTTACCCTATCTGTTCAACCAGCTCTCGAGCCTGTGTGATAATATTAGCACCTGTATAGCACACAATGCCAGCCATTTCCATAGAGTACCACCGAGCCCTGAAAAAAATAAAATAAATAAAAAATTTACGTCACAAGTCTTCATGATGTTAATTGTATGGCATAAATAAATCTTTTTGGTCATTTACTGCTACATAAAAAAAAAACAAAAAAAAACACCCTCCTTCGGCAAATAGTTGCCGTAAAAACATACCCTTTGCGCATGACATATCCATAGAAGGAGTTTAAAATGCACTTGTGAGCCAACTGTAGTGATTCATAAAGGATCTCCATGTTCTTGCATCTCTTCACTTCAGCAGCATCTCCACTCTCAAAAGCAGCAGACAATTTCTTCTTCCACACCTTTGTATAGCAGTATTTGAGTTGTGAGATTTACCATCTTACGTAGCAAACAGCAGCACAGTATTACATATTAGAGGACAAACATCGCATTTCCATTCTTACACACCTTGTGTAGTCCCTTAAACTCATATCTGCGATCTCTAAAAGCTCGCACAGTATCTACATAGAATGAGTTCTCCCGCTGGCAAATGGTGGTTACACGATCTTCCAGTCTTGTGACACGGATCTTCTTGTAGGCTTTTCTGCAATAATCTGAAAAAAATTAAAATAAAGAATTGGTAACATTAACCTACTGATTAATTTATTATATATACAGAATTATGTTACTGGGTGTAATTATGTTGTTTGTAGTTTACTCACCAGCAAGCCGTTTCTTCTCATATTTTGCCTGCTCTTCTCGGTTCAGTTCATGAAAAGCTCTAGGTGGCTTTCCAGGAAAGAGTGGAGGGAATTTTTCAGATTCTAGCTGCTGCTGTATCCGATGATACTCGCTGCGACCGGCTGGCACTGCAAGTAAAAGTTGGAGTCTCACTAGAAGAATTTTTTTGATCACTCTAAGTTGCCAATACTAAATAGTGCACACACACTAAAAATGACTGCCAAGGTGGTGAAATTAAATAGACTGATAAAATGGAATAGAATTTCATGAATAAAAAGAACAGGGAGGCAAAGCTAGATTTGTTTTTTAGATTAAAAAATCCACAAAAAAAATATGGAAAGCTATGATTTGCCACTAGAGCAGAATATGCAGGAAACTTAGAAGTCACTGGATTCTGCAGAACCACAGTGCTAACCTGGCAACACACAGATTAACTTGGTACAGTGGCTTGAAAACATATTCATACCCCTTGACATTTTCCACATTTTGTCAGGTTAAAACCAGCGTAAATGTATTTTATTGGGCTTTCAAGTCTTGCCACAGATTCTCAATTGGAGTTAGGTCTGGACTTTGACTGGGCAATTCTAACACATGAATATACTTTGATCTAAACCATTCCATTGTAGCTCCGACTGTCTGTTTAGGGTCGTTGTCCTGCTGGAAGGTGAACCTCCGCCCCAGTCTCAAGTCTTTTGCAGACTCTAACAGGTTTTCTTATAAGATTACCCTGTACTTGGCTCCATCCATCTTCCCATCAACTCTGACCAGCTTCACCGTCCCTGCTGAAGAAAGAGCATCCCCACAACATGATGCTGTCACCACCAGGTTGGGATGGTGTGTTCAGGGTGATGTGCGGTGTTGGATTTCCACCACACATAGCGTTTTGCTTTTAGGTCAAAAACATTCATTTTGATCTCATCTGACCAGAGCACCTTCTTCCACATGTTTGCTGTGTGCCCCACATGGCTTATCGCAAACTGCAAATGGGACTTCTTATGGCTTTCAACCATACCTCATGATGAGGTTTGTTCACCAAGGTTCTCCAACAAACCTCTTAGGGCTTCACAGAACTGCTGTATTTGTACGGAGATTAAATTACACAAAGGTGGGCTCCATTTACTAAGTAGGTGACTTCTGAATGCAATTGGTTCCACTACATTTTAGTTATCACAGTAAAGGGGGCTAAATACAAATGCATGACGCACTTTTCAGATATTTGTAAAAAATTTGGAAAACCAATTTATCATTTTCCTTTAATGTTTCAATTATGACCACTTTGTGTTGGTCTATCACAGGGGTCTCAAACTGGTGGCCCTCCAGCTGTCGCAAAACTAAAATTCCCAAGAGGCATTGCAAGGCTGACAGTTACAAGCATGACTCCCACAGGCAGAGGCACGATGGGACTTGTAGTTTCGCAACAGCTGTAGGGCCGCCAGTTTGAGACCCCTGATCTATCACACAAAATACCAATTAAATACATTTACATTTTTGGCTGTAACATGACAAAATGTGGAACATTTCAAGGGGTATGAATACTTTTTTAAGGCACTGTACATGTGTTTTTTTTTCTTAAGGCTCTGTTTTACTCTACTTATATTTTGAGCAAACTTCTACACTGAAAACAAAGATTTTTCACCACAAGAGCTAAATTAAAAGTAACTTTGAAACACACAAAATTTTACAAATTGTAAAAAAATAATAAATGCTCCTAGAATTGTGGCAGCATACAATGAAAGTAGTTTCACATGGAAAAGACAGGGAACAGAAACTATCTTATCATACTAATGTGATAATCTGTTGAAATACGAGTCTCTAATGAGCAGTTTGATAAATATTTCCGTCACTGCCTCCAGACACCACAAATTTATTCTATTAAGGAAATCAGTAAAGCCTGATCTAAATCTTCATTAGCAGAGGACAATACTGTAGGCAGTGGTTGGACATTAATACAATTACCCATTGCTTTTTTTATCTAGATTAAGCAATCCCATGATCAAGCAGATCCAATGAAATTGTATCATAGAACATATTAAAACTAAATAAATCTAATTGGATAAATACGCAACTGCAACTGCCTGACAAGATTAAATAAGAAAGAAAAAGACAAATTTTTTTAAATAGGATTTGTTATGGTGAGTATATTTTTCAACAAAACAAAGACTTTTGAAATGTTTAATCAGAACAGAGATGGAAAGTACCGTATATACTCGAGTATAAGTCAAATTTTTCAGCACATTTTTTTGTGCTGAAAGTGCCCCCCTCGACTTATACTCGAGTCAAGCACTTTTCTGCAGCAAAAAATTTCATTTTCCGAACCGACTTTGGGGCCCCGTATCTCAGGGCCACTTGGTGCTAGGAACCCCAAATTTGGTATGCAAACCCAGTGAAACTGGTACCACAACATATCCAAAGATGAAGTTCCTAGCACTAAGTGGCCCCGAGATACGGGGCCCCAAAATCGGTTCGGAAAATGTCATTCTCTGCTGAAGAAAAGTGCTAGACATTTTCTGAACCGACTTTGGGGCCCCATATCTCAGGGCCACTTGGTGCTAGGAACCCCAAATTTGGTGTGCAAACCAATTGGAACTGGTACCATAACATATCCAAAGCTGGGGTTCCTAGCACTAAGTGGCCCTGAGATACGGGGCCCCAAACTGATTCGGAAAATGTCATTTTCTGCTGCAGAAAAGTGCTTGACATTTTCTGAACTGATTTTTGGGGCCCCATATCTCAGGGCCACTTAGTGCTAGGAACCCCAAATTTGGTGTGCAAACCCATTGGAACTAGTACCATAACATATCCAAAGCTGGGGTTCCTAGCACTAAGTGGCCCTGAGATACGGGGCCCCAAAACCGATTCGGAAAATGTCATTTTCTGCTGCAGAAAAGTGCTTGACATTTTCTGAACTGATTTTTGGGGCCCTGTATCTTGGGGCCACTTAGTGCTAGGAACCCCCGAGATACAGGGCCCCAAATTTGGTCAACTGTGTCCATCTGCAGCAATGTCATTTCAGGACCCTTTGGGTTCAGAGACCCCAAATTTTGGCTGCAGCTAGGGGGCATCTAGGAACCCTTAACTACCGAGTTTGAAGTTCAGGGGACCTATGGCTGCAAATGGGCACAGTGATGCTGCAAATGGGCATTGTTGACTCTCTTTTCCACTTACAGTAGCTGTGCATTTCTCACCCTCGTCTTATACTCGGGTCAATAAGTTTTTCCCATTTTTTTTGTAGTAAATTAGGGCCTCGACTTATACTCGGAACGACTTATACTCGAGTATATACGGTAATAGGTTTTTTGGTACTCCTCTGTAAAGTTATTTTCTTGAAGTCTACTCAGGGGCACAGGAATACAGATACTGTTGGGGTTAAACTGAATCCTACAGGAGGATTGGACACTGGCAAACAAAAAATTGTAGACCAGCAAAGGATATGCTCTCCTTCATCCAGCAAACCTCAGTTTGTAGCATGTGGTACCAAGAACATGAGCATAAAAACAGGGAGGACCCTGTTGCCCTCAATGGACAAAAAAAAAAAGGAAGATCTCACAGCGAGTACAAAACGTATTTCTTTATCAGCCATTGAGGGGCACAGGAATGCAGATACTGTTGGGATGTACAAAAGCAATCCAAGGACTGTTGCAGTCTAAGGGCCGCCTGAAGGATCAACATCCAAATCTGGACCCAGATGAGATAGAGCCCCCTACTAGAGAGGGAAGCTCATCATTGTGACCATAGAGGAAGACACAGAAAATCAAACTCATGCCCAAGATCATGGAAAAAGATCATCTTCAGAGGGGAGAGCTTCCATAAGGAAGGGAGCAATAACCTAAATCAGGGTTTTTCAACTGGGCGCCACGGCAAAATTACACAAATCCCTGTATGGTGCAGACCATTGCTGACGAACATCCAGTGGAAAGCACGCTGCGGCAGTACTTCTGGTTTGGCACACATGCTTTTGAATATCTGTCTTATTAAGTGAGTGTAAACTAATTTTGCAAAAGATGAGCAAAAACTCAAGGCTGTTAGGCCTAGAGAAGAATGGGGAGGGGGGGGATCTTCCCCAGGGACTTTTAAGGTGCTATTTAATAGACAGTATATTCAAAAAATTCTGTACGATCATATAGAGTAAAATTAATATTTATTGATATTGAATCACATTAAAATATTCATGTCATACTTCAGGAGTGAGACATGTAGATAAGAACATTATAACATAAACATTGTCACCCAAAGGAATTTCTCGATTATATCACAATTGGATCATGCAACAAAAAGCAACTACTCAAAAGATGCCAAAACAATCTGCCGTTCTCGACATGTTTCGCTCTAGATGTGAGCTTCTTCAGGAGTTTAAAGGCAATGATTGTGACGGACTCTAAATGATAGGAAAATAAACAAAAATCAATACATACATTTAAACATGAAATAGAGAGCATTCAATTTCTTCCCTCGAATATGCACAAATTCCATTATCAAAATAGAGATAGATACAGAGAATTTAGATATAGGCATATAGGTTTCAATATTGAACACTTTGATCAAGTATAAATGAACAATCAATCAAAATTTGTACATCTTACCAGGCTGTAGCACATTAATCTGGCATAAATATTTCAATGGATCGGTAATGTTACTGCTAGTTTCGAACCGGAAAGTTCTCATATATGAGGGATATCAATGCCATACTGTGACCACAGGGGAACATAAAGTTTACGAAGCGGCCCTTTAAAAAAAGGGAAAATACATTCAAAATTTACCGAAAAATGGAAAGAGAGGGGGAGGGGAAGGGGGGGGGGGAAACACAATCAGGCTCTTTAATGGTATAGTTTCTATAATTTCAAAGGGATATATACCCTGAAAGTAGAACCAATTTGGGATATATTACCTGATACATAAAAGTATATCGGCAAATGATGTCATATAGATGGAAATGGCATCATAAATGAGTAAAATCGGTGAAAGAATTCCACTGATAGCTGCAGGGATAAACGATCACCAGCAGAAATATTTTCTAAGTATAGAAGAGAAAAACAATGAAGGGTCAATGGAGGATTCAAAGTGTAACTAAATGTCAGCTGATGACAGTGTCACACAGGGAAAACTTACTTCACAGGTGATGGTCCGGCATACAGACTGAGGAAAGCATCCCGCTACCTCTGTAGGATTGCACCGGTGACGGAGCTGTGGGCGGTGTGTAACCGCCTTTATATACCCCCATCACGGCGGCGTCCGTTCTCGCCGCCGTGATGCGGACGCTCAATAGGGCCGGTCACGTCGGGACGTGGGGAAACGCAGTGACGTCAGCTCTGACGTCATCAACGTGTGTAGGGGTTACTGCGCATGTCTGCGCGGTTCAGGAGCCCGTGGGACATGAAGGCGCAAGAGGCGCCATTTTGGTTAAGGGAAACAGAAAGGTAACAACCGAATAGGGTATAAATTGAGGCTTAATGCCTAATTTAATTTCCAAAAATGATAGAAAAATAATTATATGTATTCCCTATATGTTTTTAATAAAGGCTCATGTTCATGCCACTAGATCGGTATCAAAGCCCATACCAGACGTGATCCGGCTCAAATTCAAGGGCCACCAGCCATAGGGACGATTGGTTCAACATCCCAGTGGTGGGTGCCCGGGGCGTCCGTGTGGTCCAAACTGACAAAGATAGTCCCAATATGAGAATATTTCCGGCGAACAATTTAAGATAATGAACAAAAAATGTTGAGTATATAAAGCCTGGAAAACTTCATAAATGAAGTTTGCAGCTACAGCCTGTAAGATACAATACAGTTAAAACAGTGGAAATTCAATGACAAAAAATGTAACATACATAGAGATAAAGATGTTATGGTCATATTATAACTATTATTAAGTAAATTCTATGGCTCAAACATATAAATGGTGCCATAGCATAGCATGAAAATACTGGGTATAATAAATGACCAAAAGTAAAAAGAAGGGGAAGGAAAGAAAAGGAGGGGGGGGAAAAGAGCCAACGCAAGGGTAATACATGGCAGAAGATGCGAGCCTCATCCAGGTTAAGAGATTAAGGGTATTATCATTATTCAAATGAATGGCTTGAAGCTGAACGCATCATTCATGCCGGGGTGTTGAAGAGCTGACAGTTTGTGTATCCAGCGTGCCTCTTTTTGTAGGAGGAGCCCGTCATAGTCTCCTCCTCTGACACCAGGGGGAATATGTTCTAGAGCAAAGAAATGTAAGCAGTTAGCGTCAAAATTATGTTGTAGGCCTACATGTCGGCTGATAGGGGTCTCCATTCTTTTTTTCTGTATGAGGGAAACATGATCCCTAATTCGACAGAAAAAGGGCCTCTTAGTTTTCCCGATGTAAAACATTTTACATTCGCATAGCATAATGTACACTATACCGATTGATTGACACGTTACTGCAAATTTTGGTTTGAACAACTCCCCGTTGGGCAACAAAAGGCTACGAGTAGCTAAAATAAATCTGCAGTAGGAACAACAGTGGCAGGGTCTGCTGCCTTTGTCAGCATCTTTGATTTTAACAACGTGATTTTCATAGTGGCTCTGTACCAATGAGTCCCTCAGGGATCGACTTCGTCTGAAAGTGATCTCCGGGTATGAGTTAAGATGTTTAGCCACTTTTTCGTCTCCCATTAACAAATACCAATATTTGTTGAGAATGTCACGTATTTGTCTATGTTGACTGGAGTAAGTAGTGATGAGTCTGACGCCGGGATTAGCTTTTTTAGGTCTAGTGTTATGTAAGAGAGAAACTCTATTTTGATTTTTAGCTCTAAGATATGCTTTTTTGAGGCACTTTTTGCTATATCCCCGGTTTAGGAAGCGTAAACGTAAACATTTAGCTTCCTTTTCAAAGTCAGACTCATCACTACAGTTGCGTTTAGCTCGCAAGTATTGCCCGTAGGGCACACTTGTAATCAGAGGAGTTGGATGAGAACTGCTGGCATGCAGTAGAGAATTACCTGCTGAGGGTTTCCGGTATAGGGTTGTTCTGATACTGCCGTCAGATTTAACTGTGATTTGAGTATCCAAGAAAGTCAGACTAGATTGACTAAATTCCACCGTGAATCTAAGATTGTACCTGTTAGTTTTTAGGCTTTCCAAAAAGGACAAAAGAAAATCTTTGGGGCCTATCCATATGAAAAAAATGTCGTCAATAAACCTCCTCCATAGGGGGATTAATTCCATATATTGTTGCATGTCATCGCGGGAAAATAATTCCCGTTCCCACCCCCCCAGATACAGGTTGGCATAAGAGGGGGCGCATTTGGTCCCCATAGCCACCCCCTGTATCTGGAGGTAGTGGGATCCCCCAAACAGGAAGATGTTGTTGGAGAGGATGAACATTAACAAATTCAGGATGAATTCATTATATTGAGACGATGTCTCATGATTTTGAAAGAGAAAATCTCTTAATCTCGCATATCTTAGAGCTAAAAATCAAAATAGAGTTTCTCTCTTACATAACACTAGACCTAAAAAAGCTAATCCCGGCGTCAGACTCATCACTACTTACTCCAGTCAACATAGACAAATACGTGACATTCTCAACAAATATTGGTATTTGTTAATGGGAGACGAAAAAGTGGCTAAACATCCTAACTCATACCCGGAGATCACTTTCAGAGGAAGTCGATCCCTGAGGGACTCATTGGTACAGAGCCACTATGAAAATCACGTTGTTAAAATCAAAGATGCTGACAAAGGCAGCAGACCCTGCCACTGTTGTTCCTACTGCAGATTTATTTTAGCTACTCGTAGCCTTTTGTTGCCCAACGGGGAGTTGTTCAAACCAAAATTTGCAGTAATGTGTCAATCAATCGGTATAGTGTACATTATGCTATGCGAATGTAAAATGTTTTACATCGGGAAAACTAAGAGGCCCTTTTTCTGTCGAATTAGGGATCATGTTTCCCTCATACAGAAAAAAAGAATGGAGACCCCTATCAGCCGACATGTAGGCCTACAACATAATTTTGACGCTAACTGCTTACATTTCTTTGCTCTAGAACATATTCCCCCTGGTGTCAGAGGAGGAGACTATGACAGGCTCCTCCTACAAAAAGAGGCACGCTGGATACACAAACTGTCAGCTCTTCAACACCCCGGCATGAATGATGCGTTCAGCTTCAAGCCATTCATTTGAATAATGATAATACCCTTAATCTCTTAACCTGGATGAGGCTCGCATCTTCTGCCATGTATTACCCTTGCGTTGGCTCTTTTTCCCCCCCTCCTTTTCTTTCCTTCCCCTTCTTTTTACTTTTGGTCATTTATTATACCCAGTATTTTCATGCTATGCTATGGCACCATTTATATGTTTGAGCCATAGAATTTACTTAATAATAGTTATAATATGACCATAACATCTTTATCTCTATGTATGTTACATTTTTTGTCATTGAATTTCCACTGTTTTAACTGTATTGTATCTTACAGGCTGTAGCTGCAAACTTCATTTATGAAGTTTTCCAGGCTTTATATACTCAACATTTTTTGTTCATTATCTTAAATTGTTCGCCGGAAATATTCTCATATTGGGACTATCTTTGTCAGTTTGGACCACACGGACGCCCCGGGCACCCACCACTGGGATGTTGAACCAATCGTCCCTATGGCTGGTGGCCCTTGAATTTGAGCCGGATCACGTCTGGTATGGGCTTTGATACCGATCTAGTGGCATGAACATGAGCCTTTATTAAAAACATATAGGGAATACATATAATTATTTTTCTATCATTTTTGAAAATTAAATTAGGCATTAAGCCTCAATTTATACCCTATTCGGTTGTTACCTTTCTGTTTCCCTTAACCAAAATGGCGCCTCATGCGCCTTCATGTCCCACGGGCTCCTGAACCGCGCAGACATGCGCAGTAACCCCTACACACGTTGATGACGTCAGAGCTGACGTCACTGCGTTTCCCCACGTCCCGACGTGACCGGCCCTATTGAGCGTCCGCATCACGGCGGCGAGAACGGACGCCGCCGTGATGGGGGTATATAAAGGCGGTTACACACCGCCCACAGCTCCGTCACCGGTGCAATCCTACAGAGGTAGCGGGATGCTTTCCTCAGTCTGTATGCCGGACCATCACCTGTGAAGTAAGTTTTCCCTGTGTGACACTGTCATCAGCTGACATTTAGTTACACTTTGAATCCTCCATTGACCCTTCATTGTTTTTCTCTTCTATACTTAGAAAATATTTCTGCTGGTGATCGTTTATCCCTGCAGCTATCAGTGGAATTCTTTCACCGATTTTACTCATTTATGATGCCATTTCCATCTATATGACATCATTTGCCGATATACTTTTATGTATCAGGTAATATATCCCAAATTGGTTCTACTTTCAGGGTATATATCCCTTTGAAATTATAGAAACTATACCATTAAAGAGCCTGATTGTGTTTGCCCCCCCCCCTCCCCTCCCCCTCTCTTTCCATTTTTCGGTAAATTTTGAATGTATTTTCCCTTTTTTTAAAGGGCCGCTTCGTAAACTTTATGTTCCCCTGTGGTCACAGTATGGCATTGATATCCCTCATATATGAGAACTTTCCGGTTCGAAACTAGCAGTAACATTACCGATCCATTGAAATATTTATGCCAGATTAATGTGCTACAGCCTGGTAAGATGTACAAATTTTGATTGATTGTTCATTTATACTTGATCAAAGTGTTCAATATTGAAACCTATATGCCTATATCTAAATTCTCTGTATCTATCTCTATTTTGATAATGGAATTTGTGCATATTCGAGGGAAGAAATTGGATGCTCTCTATTTCATGTTTAAATGTATGTATTGATTTTTGTTTATTTTCCTATCATTTAGAGTCCGTCACAATCATTGCCTTTAAACTCCTGAAGAAGCTCACATCTAGAGCGAAACATGTCGAGAACGGCAGATTGTTTTGGCATCTTTTGAGTAGTTGCTTTTTGTTGCATGATCCAATTGTGATATAATCGAGAAATTCCTTTGGGTGACAATGTTTATGTTATAATGTTCTTATCTACATGTCTCACTCCTGAAGTATGACATGAATATTTTAATGTGATTCAATATCAATAAATATTAATTTTACTCTATATGATCGTACAGAATTTTTTGAATATACTGTCTATTAAATAGCACCTTAAAAGTCCCTGGGGAAGATCCCCCCCCTCCCCATTCTTCTCTAGGCCTAACAGCCTTGAGTTTTTGCTCATCATTTAATTATGGGATGCGGTGCTTACAGTTGACTATCTCTGTCCTCCTCATACTTTAATTTTGCAAAAGCTTTTAATAAAAAAGGAGTTTACTATTTGTTCTATATGTGATCAATCACGAGGAAATGAGATCAAGCAATGGAGAACTACAAAGCTCAGCAGTTCTAATTTGTTTTCACTGTGGAGGATACTAGCACAAGCATTTTTATAAGCATATATACCTGGAGGAGCAAGCTGAAGATACATCAGAGAGGAGGATTACTAGCCCCAGCAAACCCAGAATATCTGCAATCTAAAATGCATCCGACTTCTAACATTAATTTGTAAGGGTCAACAACACTAGGCGAGTGTGGGACCATATGAGGGGAGTATATCTGATCATTGAAGAGCTTGAAGAACTATTTTTTCATCTCATTAGGTTTAACCAATTGCCGACCAGCCACCGCAGTTATACTGCAGCAGGTTGGCTCGGCTGCGTGAATCGCCATAGGTGTACGTCGCCTCATACACAGCGATCTGTGGGCTTGCAGGCTGACTGGCCAGCAGGGGAGCCAATCAGCGGTCCAGCGAACTCTATGTCCACTGGCCACCCTCGATCGTTCCCCGCAGTGACAGAACAGGAACAGTAAACAAGGTAGATCTCTGTTATGACAAGGGATCACACAGAGATCCTGTCTTTCTGCTATACAGGAAGACTGATCGGTGTGTTGTCCCAGGCAGCCCATCCCCCCCACACAGTTAGAAACACACTGAGGGAACACAGTTAACCCCTTGATCGCCCCTGATGTTAACCCCTTCCCTGCCAGTGCCATTAGTACAATGTCCGTGCATATTTTTAGCACTGATCACTGTAATAATGTCACAGGTTCCCCAAAAAAAGTGTCAAAAATGTCAGATCTGTCTGCCGCAAAGTTGCAGTCTTGCTAAAAATCACTAGCCAATACTAGTAAAAAAAAAAAAAAAAAAAAAAAAAAGATAAAAATGCCAAAAAATCTTTCCCCCATTTTGTAGACGCTATAACTTGTGTGCAAACCAAACGCTTTTTGGGATTTTTTTTTTAACCAAAAATATGTATCAGAATACAAATTGGCCTAAATTGATGAAGTAATTAGAATTTTTAAACATTTTTATTGGGTGTGTTATATAGCAGAAAATAAAAAATAGGTTTTTTTTTTCAACAATTTTTTTTTTTGTCTAGAGCACAAAAAATAAAAACAGCAGGGTTTATCAAATACCACCAAAATGGTTTATCAAATACCACCACTGCATGTGCTGGATCCCTCAGAGAATACAGAAGAGATGCCCCCCAGAACCACTAGGGGGAGTATGGGCTTTACTCAAAAGCCTTCAAAATGAGTAAGCCTTCAGGCTTGGTTTACATCACTGTGCGTCCTCACATGTGATTCGCACCGCAAATAACATGCAATGCTAATTCAGCTATACAGATTGTATGGCTGAACTCGCATCGCATTTGGATCAAAGTCGTGCAGGACCCTTTTTTTGGTTCACACCCATATGCGATCCGATTCATGTCCGAACTGACAGTTCGCACTGCGATATGCGAACCGATCTTGGGGTGTCATTAACTTTCTATTGACACCCGCAGGAGGTTCTCATATGGCAGTGTGAACTGCCTGTGAGTCGGGTGCAATAAGGGAACCCGTGCTGGATTCGCAGGGTTCCCGCATCGTACCAGTGTGAACCAAGCCTCAGAGGCCGAGTCGTGCCTGGGGCTACTGCCATGGCTCTGAACATGTAAAGCATTCTACAGCTAACCTCTACCATTACACTCCAGTCTGAAAAGTACCACAAAGCAGAGCCCAGTACCAACAGATCACATTTCAGGTAAAAAGATATTTCTCAGCAGAGCTGAAGAAAAGATGTCCATTTTCCTAGGACACTAACAAAAATATGAGGCATGCTGGGTGTAGGGGGTTATCCTGGGGCTGTCTTAAAATGTTTCCAGTGTTTAATCCGCATGTAGTCAGTGTAACAGTATCTGAACTTCAATATCCCTCAATGAATTAGAAAGAAAAACAGTATTAACAGTATACTACTTAGAGATGTACAGTATAGAACACTGGTCAGGACCTGGGATGACTGCTCACAATGTGGAAATAAATGTCACAGGTAATAAACTCTATATGAAAAGGGTTTCTTGGTATGCAGACTATACACTATGTGGTCAAAAGTTTGTGGAAAACTGATCGTCACACCTTGTTGGGCTTCCCATTTCAAAAACATGAGCACTTACAGAGTTGTACCTTCCCTTTTCAGCCATAACAGCCTCAATCCTTCTGGGAAGAAATTAGACAAGAATTTGTGGAAATGAATGCCCATACAGCCAAAAAAAGCATTTGTGAGGTCAGGTAACAGGAAGACCCGGCTCATAAATAACTTTTCAATTCATCCCAAAAGGTTTAAAATAAGGTTAAATTCGGGGATCTGCGAGGACCACACCCATCAAACCATATCCATAAAAATCTGCCTTTTTGCAAAAGGTGACAAAAAGGCCCCCAAAGTTAAAAGTTTACAGTTGAATAAAAGGTCTTGTATGCTGTAGAACCTGACAGAACACTTCACTGGAAACTATCTAGTAGGAAAAAATTTCTGCACGCGTACAGCTCCTCTAAAATCTCCCTTTATTAAATAGACCCTAACACACAAGACCACCAGCTGAAGCATTCAGCCCTCCAGGACCTTAAGCTGGCCAAAGATGGATCGAAAATCGGACAGTTTAGCAAGGACTGGCCAAAATTCAATCCATCTATGACTGTTCTTTGAGAAAAGTCACGTTTTTCAAAGTTTTTACTAGTAATGACAGCGGTCTGCAATTTTTAGCGTGATTACGACAGACTGATCTGACACCAAGTGACACTTTTTGGTGACCAGTGACACCAAATACAGTGATTAGTACTATAAAAATGCACTGATTGTATAAATGGCACTGGCAGGGAAGAGGTTAACACTATTGGTGATCAAAGGGTAAAGTGTTCTGTCAGGGGAAACTTTCTAACTGTCAGGGGGATAGTTTACTGGGAGTAGAGAGATCGCTGTTCCTGATCACTAGGAACAGCTGATCTCTCTCCCCCCCCCCCCCCATCAGAACAGGGATACGCCTTGTTTACAAAGGCAGATCCCTGTTCTGCCTCTCTTTCCCGCTATCGCGGGTGGCCGCCGGACTCGTGGCGAGCTCCCACGGTGCGTGCCTGCAAAAGCCAGTGCACAGACTGACAAACCAGTACGTCGATTGGCGCAGCCGAGCCAACATGCTGCAGTATAACTAAGGCGGCTGGTCGGCAACTGGTTAAGAATGAAAGTTGGAGTAATAGCATTTTCGACCCTAGTGGCATCAACCCTACCTGGTGTCATGGGGTTGGGAAAAAAGTGTGGTTATGGTTGTAGAAGGGAGGACTGTACCAGCCCAGTGTTGCTCACTCATAGTCTAATGTAATGAGCAGGGTGGACATTGAAGGAGCTCAGACTGCATATTACGGATGTGTGTGATCATAGGAGTGTCTTATTGAAACAACTCTTACGAGAAAATTATCAGCTTCCTGATACAGAAGCATTTTCATGCATCGTGCATTTTCTCAACACATTAAAACGCACTTCCCATTTTACTTCATCTATCTCTATGGAGTATCTATGTAGGAACCTCAAAAAGCACACAGGTCCCATATCTAAACTCTTTGCTATACTGACTTCGAGCTCAACTCAACTATTATATATGGAAAATGGGAACAAACGGAGGAGTGGAGCAAGTTGGCACAGTACGTGTCTAAAACATACATTAATACCTCCCTAATTGAGGCCAGTTATAAAGTACTCTACAGGTGGTACTTGGTACCTGTTAGAATAGCTTCCTGTGTCTTGTGGGCCTCCCCGCTATGCTTTAGGGGATGTGCCCTGGAGGGTACGGTGTTCCACACGTGGTGGTCATGTCCAAAAGTGAAGAAGTTTTGGATTCGTACATACAATTTAATATATTCCCTTACTCAGGCGAACCTCATTAAATCTCCACAACAGGCTATATTGAGAAACCCAGTGGAGGGGTCGACATGAGTGGACTAACTGCATTTATCTTTAAAGCAGCTAGAACATCAATCGCTAGGTCTTGGAAAACCCCCACAATTACATTTGAATTGTTAAAGGCCAAACTGTTATGGATTATGATTAACGAACGACTGTCAGTAATTTTGAACGACAAGTTGGCCCCCTGACAAAAGCTGGGATCCCTGGATTAAATATCTTCCAGGCTCCACTTGAGACAGACCAGATAGCTTATACTTTGACTGGGAGTCGTGCACCCTTTTCTCCAATTCTCTCTCCTTCTACTTTTCCTTTCTGTTCTTTCCTTTATAACTTGTTCTATGACCCTAGGCTTACAATTACAGCATACAATGTAGTCAATGAGTGTGGGATTATATGCAGAGATTTATCTTTGAGGCAAAGTCAGATGTGTACTTTATACCACCCTGCCCACTTGGGAGAGTGGAGCATGGGATGGGGTCTTTTTCTATTGTATGGCTGTTCAGATTTTGAACTTCCCTGAAACTGCGATACTGTTGGAGGGAGGCTTAGCTTTAGGCCTGAATTATGCTACTTACATTGTTTTGTACCAATGCTCCCTACTGTACGTTATGTGAAAACTCACATATATTGTAAAGCAAATTTTCTGCTATTTGCTGTAACATTGGCTTTTGTACTTTTTATTGCAATAACAATAAAAACTAATGGAGAAGGAGCTCGGGCTTTGTATAATAGTGTCCTGCAGCTAAACCAAGTGGTTGGTGGGGTCTAAATCACAAAGGCAACTTAATGAAACATTTTGACACAGAAAATTTAAGCCCATGAACACACACATTACTTACTAAATTCCCCTCTCCACTGCCAAGTCATTCTCCTCTGACACGTAGCTCCTGGCTTGTTGAAGTCACAAGCAGCACATGTTGCTTCATCAACCATAGCAGAAGGCTGTAATTAGAGAATTGTTTATCAGAGACTAATAAAAGAAGAGTTTTATTAATTGTTTAGCTAGTAGAGAACAAAAACAAAATGTCTGTCTTTCCACCAACCTGTAGACGATTGGTGAGGATGATGTTGGGATACATAGCTCCCACATCAAGATGGTAAATAAGAGGACATTCAATTCTGTTTGGAACCTCCTTTAGAGAAGTCAGCTTCTTCTTTATTTCATCACAAACCTTAACATGGATAAAAAAACCGCATGAGTTTTAGAGGGAAGAAAAAAAACCCACAACAGAGCAAAAGCATCATCATAGTTCTTATTTACCTCCTGAAAGTTAGTGACTTGCTCAAGAGGGATTTTCTCTTCCTCTTCAATGGCATGACGCAGTGTTAGCTCCACACGCTGAAGCAGGAAGTCAAAGGCAGCTGGATTCTTCAAGAGACCAAATCAAAATTGTTTGCATAAAATTAGTACAGCTGCCACAATGAGAAGTTTGATAAAACAGGATTTTTTTAACTCATAGTAAAATACTTTTATTGAAATTCAACAAGGGCAAAAAAGCCTTAAACCTTGAGATAATCCTGCCACCTACAAGAGGAATGGACACTGGCAAAAAAAAACAAAAACACAAATGTAGGCTAGCCCTGGGACGCAGCCAAAAAACAGCTAATTGGCCTTCAACCGGTTCCCGACCGGCTCACGTACTTTTACTGCTGCAGAATGGCTCTCCTGGGCGAAATCCCATACGTGTACGGCTTTGTCCAAGAGAGCCACCAGAGGGCGCACGCTCGCCACCGGAGGCGCCCACTGCACATGGCTGGCGGGCGCGAATGCGTGCATGAAAGCCAGCACACAATAAACACACAAATTCCTGTGCTATCAGGGGAGAGGAGACAGATCATGTGTTCCTACTAAGTAGGAACAATGATATACGTCTCCTCCCCTAGTCAGTCCTATCCCCATACAGTTAGAACACGCTGAGGGAATACACATTTAACCCCTTGATCGCCCCTAGTGTTAACCCCTTTCCTGCCAGTGACATTTACACAGTAATCAGTGCATATTTATAGCACTGATCGCTGTATAAATGTCAATGGTCCCAAAAATGTGTCAAAAGTTTCCGTTCTGTCTGTCGCAATACCGCTAAAAACGTTGATCACGCCATTACTAGTAAAAAAAAATAGATAAAAATGCCATAAATCTATTATCCATTTTGTAGACGCTGTAACTTTTGCGCAAACCAATCAATATACGCTTATTGCAATTTTTTTTTAACCAAAAATATGTAGAAGAATACATATTGGCGTAAACTGACGAAGAAATACGTTTTTTTTTTTTTTTTAAATTCGGGGATATTATAGCAAACAGTAAAAAATAGTTTTTTTTCTTCAAAATTGTCGCTCTTTTATTGCTTATAGCGCAAACAATAAAAACCGCAGGGGTAATCAAATACCACCAAAAGAAAGCTCTATTTGTGGTGGAAAAAAAGGACGCAAATTTAGTTTGAGTACAGCATTGCATGATCACGGCAATTGTCAGTTAAAGCGACGCAGTGCCGTATTGTAAAAAGTGCTCTGGTCAGGAAGGGGGTCAAATGTTTTGTGGCTGAAGCGCTTAAAGAACTGTCTACAGCTCACATGAATGCCTAAGGGACCTTATGCCTGAAGCCAATTGCTGAAGGACCCAAAATGTCCACCAGGTAAAACTGTCTGAGCTGAAGACCAGGTGGCAGCCTTGCAAACCTGGAAAACAAGGCCTGGTGTTGAAACATTCAAGAAGCACAAGTTTTCTGTT
Source organism: Lithobates clamitans (assembly GCA_037952925.1). Taxonomy (NCBI): domain Eukaryota; kingdom Metazoa; phylum Chordata; class Amphibia; order Anura; family Ranidae; genus Lithobates; species Lithobates clamitans. Next base: position 2,385,326 of record JBBGZY010001065.1, read on the forward strand.
AGAGGGTGCCTTGTTTGTAAAGGGGGAAACCCAATCCTCAAGACCATAAACTTGAATGATGGTTCCATCTGAGCCACCTAGAAACGATGGAACTACAAGCTGGAGCGTGCTTCCAGAGCCAATCCGGAAATCACAAAAAAGAAAATGTCCTGAATAAGATGAAAGGCAGGATAGAAGATCTAGGCCTTTAAAACAACCTTGTCCGTGTGCAAGACTCAAAAGGGTTCCTTGCAGGAAAAGCTGTCAATTCAGACATACATCTAGCCGAGGTGACAGCAACATGAAAAACTACCTTGCGAGTTATGTTATGGGAACTATTTCTGATTGGGACTCTAAAAACAAAATTGAATACTGCAATTGCACGAACAGAATCACAGGATGCAGTCACTGTGTTTAAAATGTCCGTTGAGTACAAAATGTATTATTACATGTTATTTTACAAATAGATAAGAAAGGGGTGGTGTGAGATGTTATTAAAAACTAGCGAATAAAATAATTGCAAAAGTAAAACCTTGAGAGGGGAGGGGGGAGTAGAGACAGAGAGCTTCTAGTAGAAGCATGAATAAAATGGAGTCTCTTGTGCTTAAAGTGATAAGGGTTTGTTTTTTAAATAACATACATATCATACTTCCCTCCATTGTGCAGCTCGTTTTGCACAGAGTGGCCCCGAACTAGGGTTGCCACATCATCCCTTTAATCCAGGACACGCATTACAGTTTCTGTGGCTGATTAAGGAGGTAATTAAACTCACTTGGTGCCTTATCTGCATTAAATCAGCCTCAGAACCTGTGTAATTCATATGTGTCCTGCATTAAAGGGATGATGTGGCAACCCTACCCTGAACATCCACTTCAGGGGTCCCCCGGTGGCTCTCTCAGCTCCTCTCTACAGCAGATAACCCCCAAGGAGAAGTGCTCTCCTGAGGGGGTTACCTTGCAGGCGCGCTCCCGGGTCCAGTATTCGGCATCCTTAGCTGCCGAATGTACGACTCGGCCCCGCCCCCCACGTAATTGGATTTGATTGACAGCAGCAGGAGCCAATGGCTGCACTGCTATCAATCTATCCAATCAAGAGCCGAGAACCCCAGGCAGAGATGGCGCATCCCATCCGGGTCAAATTCCAGGGCTCAGGTAAGCAAAACAGGGCTGGGGGGCCAGTCACTACCAGGTGAAACACGAAGGTTTAACACCCCTTTAAATGAACAATACAGTGAAAGTCCATGTCAGTTGGTAGAATGGAAACAAGGGATTCTGAAGCATCAAAAAGAACCAGATTAACCACTTGCCTACTGGGCACTTTTACCTCCTTCCTGCCCAGGCCAATTATTTAGCATTCAGCGCTGTCACATTTTGAATTACAACTGCGCGGTCATGCAACACTGTACCCATATGAAACTTTTATACTTTTTTAACACAAATAGAGCTTTCTTTTAGTAGTATTTAAATCACCACTGGTTTTTATTTCTTGCTAAACAAATGAAAAAAAGACCAAAAATTTTGAAAAACAAAACAAACAAAACATTTTTCATAGTTTGTGATAAAAACTTTGCAAACTGGTACATTTTCCCCTTTACTGATGTGTGCTGATAGGCGACACTGATGAGGATGCACTGATTGACAGCAATGGTGGGGGGCCCCCGTTGGCAGCACTGATGGGCACTGTTGGGACTGCACGGATAATCAGGACACTGATAATCAGTGCCCCGATTATCAGTATAGATGTCTCTTTAACACAAGCTGTTTATTGGCTCTTCTCCACTCACCTTGTCAGCGTGAGAAAAGGAAAGCTGATGATCGTCATATGTTTACATCGTGATCAGCTGTCACTGGACACTGCTGATCACTTGGGAAATGGGCCACTGTGATTGGCCATTTACCTTGATCGGTCATCAGCGGAGTCCTAAGGACTGCATGCCGGGCACTAGGGCAGGGAAATCATAGGACATCCATAGATGCCCTCTCAGAAAAGTAAGCCCACACTGTAGCCCTCTTTTAGCTATAGTGTGGGTAGGAAGGGGTTAATATTCTACAGAGGTAAAGGGGATTTGTCTAAGAGAACCAAATGTGAGACCCATTGCACAAAAGGTCTTATTTAGAGAGTGGGAAGCCAACAGTCCCCAGAAAAGAATGGAGCCAAGGGTCAAATGGTGGTTTGGACCCAACTGCAGGAAAGAAACTTGTGTGGAGAAAGCCTCTGGATTCACAAAAAGCAAAGTATACCCCCCACATTCAACAATACAGCTTGTAAGAAATGGACTTCCAAGCCTTGGCATTATAGAGAAAATACCCTCAGAGATGCCCCTGTCTATTACAACCTGAGCTTCAAGACAGCCATGTCATTTAAGCCTAACTCTAGGTTTTGTGTAACTTTAAAGATTTCCATTACTAAGAAATGCGGCTGCTGTCAGAGCTGTATAAAATTTATGTAGCATCAGCAATACAGATTGTACAAGTGCTGTGTTCTGGCAGTGGTATGAGGACTTCCCTGTCCCATTCCCAGAACAAAAAGGGGGGAGTTTGGGTCTTTGAATGAGGTGTGTGGGATCACACATCTCCATCCCTAAATCTATATGCAAGAAAGAGGGTTTGGGACTTTAAATGGGGTAGGTCTAGCATAGCTAAAAGATAAGTCAAATGAAAGACGACATGTTTTATTCAATACATTAAAAAACATGACATAGCAAAATGAGTACATGCATGGTAAAACAAGCACGTTATTAACCAGATATTCATGAAATGAATCATAGAAACTTTAAGATGACATATTGACAGTTCAACATGGTGGGGTAGCTTGGGAGTGGATGAAAAAACCATCTAAAAAGAAAATGGTGCATCAAAATTAGCTCGACGCACATTTCGTGGTTTCCTACCAAATCATCAGGGGTGAGTGATGTGGTAAAAAAAAAAAAAAAAAAGCATAAATAAAACGATATGGTCCAACGTTATGCCCAAACACGAGGGAGACTACATATGTAAAGGAGGGGAGAAATGAACTCATCCCGCTGACATGAAAACCGAACATGAACATTTTAAGCAACCACCAGTTTTAATGATCACATGGTTTAGACTTAGTTGATATGCAAGTACTCAGCGAGATGAGTTCATTTCTCCCCTCTTTTAAATATATAGTCTCCCTCGTGTCTGGGTGCAACATTGGACCATATTGTTTTATTGATGCTTTTTTACAGATATTGATGCACTTACCCCTGATGTGGTAGGAAACCACGAAACGTGCGTCGGGCTAATTTTGATGCACCGTTTTCTTTTTAGATTTTTTCTCATCCACTTCCAAGTTACCCCTCCATGTTGCTTTTCAAGCGATCCTATATGATGGACAACGGTCTTATACCTCAATATACTGTATGTCTTCTCAAAGTTGCTATGATTGTTTTTATGAATATCTGGTTAATAACATGTGATTGATAAGCTTGTTTTACCAAACATGACTTAGCAAAATGTACTCATTTTGCTATGTCATGTTTTTTAATGTTCTGAATAAAACATGTCTTTTTACATTGACTCATCTTTTAGCCATGCTAGACCTACAAAATTTAAAGTCCCAAACCCTCTTTCTTGCATTCCCAGAACAAAATCAAGTTGAACTGAGCACTGCTCAGCAGGGTGGATTTGATTTAAATCAAGTCGATTTAAAACGCTAGTAAAAAGGCTTGATTTAAATCAACTCAATTTAAATCATAATTTTTAAAGAGCAACTGTCATTTCTGACCCACAGCAGCTCCACCTCTGACCTGCTGTTGACTCACCAACAGTCCCAATCACTTTAATGGGACGGCTGGTGGTATGGCAGTAACACAATGTGAGGGACATGGCGGTAGCAGATGAGTGGATGCCCACTAACCAGCCCTGCCATGATGAATCTGAAATGACAGGTGCTCTTGAAATGTAAGGACTTACTCTTGCTCGGCTCTAGCTCAACATTTTTACTTGTTACACGAGTACATTGTACCATTTATGACCCTATAGGCACAACATCTATTATGGCAGAATCTACAGCAGTTCAACCTGAATCAGAAGCAGGGTTTGGTCAGACCCTTACAGCGCCATCAGACAACCCGCTCCATCTGGGTCAACAGAGTGGATTTTCACAAACTTCTGAAATTAGTAACTTTACATTGAAACAAACCTTTCGGAGACTCGAGAGTTTGATGGCAAAAGAGATCAGATCTTTTTGGGATGTAAACACCTTAACACAGTACCTCACAATGGAACAAATACAGCGTGGGCTTAGAAACAAAAAATTCCCAACCTTCGATCTCTTTGATGATGATCTTAAATTGGAATGGACAAACACCCTTTCCACCTGTTCCTTTAAACTCATGCAAATTATTGCTGAATCAAAGAACAAGGAACTGTATTATGTACAGGGTGAGATGACCACTATCCAGAAAGAGTTAACCACACAACAAAATCTTGCTGGCCAGCTAAACAAGAGATTGGATAAGTTGGAAAAAGGTGTCATCTCAACAAAGAAGGAGAAAATAATTAGAGATCGTATTGATTATGAAACCCACAATGTATATACATGGAAAAAAAAAAACTATGTTTCATTCCGGTCGTCAAAGTAGACCATCCACTAAAAAGCGTATCAGTTTCTCTGACTTAGAGGGGGAAGCAGCTGACGATACTCCAGCAGTAACAGGCTCAGACTCGTCTCCCGAGTCAAATTGTCTGGGACCGCACGCAGAGTGAACACACAGGTTTTAAACTTGGATGCCAGCGGCAACAACAAAAAGAAAAAGAAAAAAAGGAGGAAAACGAGGAGGGGGGAAAGAAACACAAAAGAAACAGGCAGGAGCAGCTATCGGCTACGGGCCCAGGATCAATCTTAATGTCATTAATTTGTCACAGTGACCATTATTGGCCACGGACACATCCCTTTTATCGAGAGGTTTAAACTTTTGCCCCACTAACCACTTCAACCTGTTCGGGACTATTCTAGATGTCAAAAAATTTGCACGCACATTAATTTTAAAGAAGCATTTTTGTCACCGATCCCGAAAAAGAAGAACACCTTTTATCTGTGGAGCGGTCGCCAGTGGGCGAGTTAATTTCCTCTCCCCAGTTTTTTTCTGAGGTGTGTGCATTATCAGAATGGTGTAACAAATAATTCAGCGCTGCCCTTAAAGATAGCAGCTAACAGCAAATTGGATAAATGGCAAAACAGAGGGAAACAAATAGTGTAGCGCTTAGAAAATAACGTGACACATAGGCCAAATAGGGGCAGTGAACCCAAATAACACGTAAAATAAAATTGAACAAAGGATCATATATAAGTGATAAGCAAAAACATATAGTGAATGTCCAAAAGAAAATAAAGCTAACAATTTTTGCAAATAGTTCATAAGCTTCCTGTGAATAAATAAAACTTTCTTGTGACAAGCTTCATTATAGATATCCTAACAGTGAACCAGGATGTGTAGTTGAAGTGAAGGGAACCACCACCATAAAAATAGGAGGCTTACCGGAACGTTTGAACACACAAGAACATATGTTCTGTAAGTCAAACAGGCTTGTGTTATATAAACAACCAATAGAGATGGACACTGGAACCGTCAATTGCCTAGAATGGAAACTCCCGACTCTCATCAAGGTGAAGATGTCTGTATGGGTTTGTCTCATAAGAGACAGTACTCAGCTGTCCATGCATGTAGTAAGGTTATTTAAAGAAGGAAAAACTAAAAAAGGGCCACATAGCGTAATTCGACTGATGTGGACTCCTATATTATAAGGGTCATAAGTGCTTAGTGATGGTCCTGGTTGTGCTGGAACTTGTGGTCCTCCTTCATGCTTAAATCCCACAATAGTAAGCCATACTGTTGTGTTTTTGCTCATAAACGAACATAGAGAGGATAGCAGAAGAGATTCATATGGTGTAATTCGGCCAGAAATTAGGTCACCACCTGCTGTCAACTGACTCGTTTGATAATGCCCTAGAAAGCCACCCTCTCCAGTGCTGATCTGTCTGTGTGCCTGCTGGTCACAGGGGGCGCCGTCTTCACCACAAGTTCCAGCACAACCAGGACCATCACTAAGCACTTATGACCCTTATAATATAGGAGTCCACATCAGTCGAATTATGCTATGTGGCCCTTTTTGTTTTTCCTTCTTTAAATATCCTTATTAAATCCATGGACATCTGAGTACTGTCTCTTATGAGACAAACCCATACAGACATCTTCACCTTGATGAGAGTCAGGAGCTTCCATTCTAGGCAACTGACGGTTCCAGTGTCCATCTCTATTGGTTGTTTATATAACACAAGCCTGTTTGACTCACAGAACATATGTTCTTGTGTGTGCATTATCAGACCTCACTGATCTTGCTTTTGAACCATGTACTGACCCTGTAGATATCAATTTATGTCATCCCACAGTGTCTTTTGAAATCAAATTTTTATCCTGTGGGATCCAGAGGCAAGGATATGGACTTCTTCTAACAACTGGTGGAGAGGGATTTGACACACCAAGCACGAAGCAGTGTTAGAAATAATGTTTTAGGTAATCTTACAGCTGAAGAAAAAAGATTTCTTGAAAGTGTGAAGATACCAGCATAGCAGTTAAAAATGCAGATAAAGGGGGCTCGGTGGTAGTCCTAGATTCAGTAAGTTATAGCAGTGAAGCACTATGACAATTGTCTGATTCTGCCACTTACTGCAAATTGAGTGGTGATCCCACTGAGCCTTTTAAAAAGGAGCTCTCTAATCTCATAGATACAGCTGTATCAGTGGGTATTGTCACACAAACATAAAAATAAATATTCATCCCGGAATTTCCAGTAATGACAATATTCCGTCATCTACTGAAAATACATAAGGGGTTAAATACCCTTACAGGTAGGCCCACAGTGGCCGGCATAGGCTCTTTAAACGAACGGTTGGGTCAATGGTTAGATCAACAACTATAGCCATTAGTAATGGACCAACCAGGTTTTCTCCGTGACACTAAACAACTCCTGTCAAAACTGAAAGATTTAAAAAGTGGAACAGCAACTACAGTTGGATTTTTTGTGATGTGTCAAGTCAATACCACATACCTCGGGCTTGCAAGCTGTTTCCTACTTCCTAGGTAGATCGGGAAGGTTTCTCATTAGTCTTGCAGGAATTTATTTTGATGAGCTTAGAGTATTTGCTCACACACAAGTTCTTCATGTTCGACGGGGACTATAATCTCCAGAAATGCGGAGCCACGATGGGTCTAAATTCTCACCATCCCTGGCCAATTTATACATGGGATGGTGGGAGAAATTCCGCATTTTTGGACCAGATAGTCCCCAAAGTGATACTGTATTTTACTGTAGGTATAATTATGACATGGTTGCAACACATGAATGACAATCAATTAAATCTAAAATTCCCTGGACGCCATGATTTGGTGTCCATTGAGTTTTTAGATGTGGTTCTAACTGGAAATGATGTAATCACTTCCAATTTATATAGAAAACCCACTGCAGGCAACACATTGTTGCCGGGCTGACTCTAGTCATCCAGAGCACACAATAAAGAGCATTCCAGTTGGACAATTCCTTAGGCTTAAACGTTTATGCAGTAGCGATTCTGATTTTAAACGGGAAGCTGTTCATATGGCTTCCAGATTTGAGGAGAGGATATTCTAAATCGGTCATTAATAGGGCATTCGGTATTGCTAACAGGACCCCTCGGTGCAATTTACTGTTCGATAAACCCTCTTCGAGGGACAAATTCAAGTATGAGAAGTCTAGTCAGTTCAGCTGCATCCCCATTTTTTCTACGCCCTATAGTGCAGAATTTGATAAAATAAAAAAAAAATCATTGTCAAATATCTGCCTGTACTATTCAGCGACCCAATATACTCTCAAATACTCTCTAAAGGGATCCGGACTGTCTCTAGGAGGGCTCCCTCACATGGCAGATGGTTGTCACCTAGTCTCTACACAAGTATAGCAGCGTCTACCCATTGGCTGCAATTTAAGGGCACATTTAAATGCGGAACCAATAATTGTGCTTATTGTCCTTTCATCAAAAGGGCCTTTCAGTCACTACTGGCAAGTCCCATAAAATCCTGTCCTTTATTAATTGTAACACTCGCTTTGTAATATATGTGATCACATGCACATTGTGTTCCATTCAATATGTGCGTAGGAAGACACGTAGACTAAGAAATCGCCTTTACGATCACCTCTACGATATAGAGAAGAATCTTTCCACCAACGTAGCTCGCCATTGGAATGATCACCACCATAAAGATGTATCCAGCTTGGTGATACAGGGTATGGAAAACATATAGTGAGGCCAACCAGGGGTGGAGATAAATTCAAAATCTTGTGTAAACAAGAAGTTCATTGGATTTTCAGATTAAATACTAGAAAACCTGCTGGCCTCAACGTCGAGTGGGATGTGTCTCATTTTTATGAATGAGATAGTTTTACAAATGAGACACATCTTTGCGGCCTCTCAGTATACATATATAATAATTTTTACGACCCCCTATTGTTGCTACTAATAAAGGCTTGTGACATAACAGCACTCCACATGATAATTACTCCCTCTAATCTAAATACGGTTTAATCTTCTTGCGTGCTGCTTTCAGCTTCCATCCAATTTTACAATGTAAGCAATATGAACCTTGTACATTAACAGTTCATTTTTTTACTGAAAGGTTTAATAAAACGGAGATTAAACATCGAGGATCGGAGACAATTTGATCGGTGGCCGTTCGATCAGTGGCTAGTGAGCTTGATCACTGGTGTGATAACGATCACTATCACAAATCTGTCCGCTTGCGGGTCTTCACACTAAATGACAAGATTTATACGGTTGATAGATGCATAAAATTTTGAATTAAACAATATATTTAGTCTCTATTTTTCTCTCCCATCTCTTTGTATTCTTGGATGAGAGATTTTATATATATATATATATATATATATATATATATATATATAAAAACACATTGATAGATTTGATTATGAACATGTTTACACGCATATACTCTATATCTCCCATGAAGTTTCACTTTATTTCTGATCTCTTCTTCTCACATCCATTTTGAGGGTCTGCCTTATATCCATACACAGATCAACCAGAAGTCACTCTTTCTGCATTTAATGCAGGGACTATTATAATTATAGATACACATTTTCATATGTCTAATATGGAATATCTATTTATATAGTTATAGTGATTGTACGCGATGTTCATTATGAATTGCAATGCATGAAGGCATTGGAATATATACATCTTTCCAATACTATTACTTTAAATCAAATTTCTTGGCTTTATTTGTGGTTTATGATTTATTCATCAACCAGTTCTAGATGTGCATACCAATGATTTTTTTTAAATATATGATACTATCAGTTCAATTTTACTGAATGTAATGTAATATGCTATTGGTCCATGCCTTCATCTTTACATGTTTTTGATGTGATAATATAAGTTTTCTATATGTTTAAGCACCTTGGGTGGGAGGTCTACTTGGGGGGAGGTAGTCTGAATATTCTTTGTTAGGATTTCACATGCTTGTTCCAGCCTCTGAGTCCCCCCCCCCCCCTCCTCGCCTCAGAGTCACTAGTGCATCCACTGCCTCCACCGGCAGATCTCTGGACCTGGATACAAAACTGTCTAGTTTGACGTTGAAGGTGGAGACTAGGAGATCCACAACCAGCATCCCCCACCTGCAACACAGGTCTTGGAGCACCTCTAGGTGCCTTTGTCCTTTGTCACTCACGTTGAATTGGATATTTATTATGGTAATCCAAGTTTGTAACACGCATATTTTGATTTGTTTAGACCCACATTATGTTTATTTAGTCCAGTGAGACGCATCACCTGTAGGAGCTATCCTACTAGTTTTTTAATACCATGATGTATTTTAGATGCTACCAAGACAGAGAAAGCCTAGTCTTTGGTTTCTAAAAATTTGGTCTGACCAGAGTCAGGGCCAATATGTACCAAGATGACAACAATGTGATGCTGCAGATTCCTTGAATGGAACTGCCTCGTAAGATGCCACCATCAATCCCAAATACTATTGCAGATGTGGCGAGTAGGACCACAACACTGGGAGCCTAGAGAGTACAGTTTTTCCTGGGAAAGAAACACCCTGGTCTGGTAAAGTGTCCAGGACCAGCCCCAGATATTCAAGATAAAGGGTCTGCGTCAAAGACTTTTAAAGGCTCAAGAGCCAAACAAACTTTTGTAACATCTAGACATCCTCACCGACTGCTCCATTAAGAGGGAGGTCCACATACCCACTATCAGAATACTGTAATATTGCAAGAGGGTCAACACTGGAGTCTGCATCTTGGTGAACAGCCAAGGTGCCGAGAACAAGGCAGATACTGGATATGCGGGAGCCCCACCACAAAGTACACAAAGCGCTGTAAAGTTGGGTATGTGGAAATACTTTGAGGCCCAAAATGGGAGAAATAGTTCCTTGGGGCCCGGGACCAGTGAACAGATCAGAGTAAAACCCCTAAAAATGGTCCGCAGCAGGGACCAGGGCGATAACCCCATAATCCCCAAAAGTCTGGAGAGAGCACATTTGAAGTAGGCCAAGTGCTAAAGATGAAAAAGCAAGAATGTGTAACCCTGGGACACCACCTCTTGCACTCAAGCATCCAGACTGTAACACTTTCTAGCGTCTGCAAAGGAAAATCAGAAACTCCCTCCCCCACTCTGTAAACTGAGGGGGGAACCCACTTGTTGGTGGATTTGACAGACTTGGAATGCCAGGTCTTTATGGTGGAAAGGAAACCAAGCTAGGAGGGTCTTAACATGAACGTTAGGGGTGTAGTGAAGTATAAAATGCTTCTAAGTAGCAAAGGGGAGGACTTTAGAGCCTGCTCTTACCCTGGTAGCATTCTTGATAATACTATTCAATGTTTACTCAAAAGAAAAATGTTGACCCTGAAAGCTGTACAGAGCAAAAAAAATTTCTGCAGTCACTTTAGCCATAGAACCCTGCATCGGTGCACTAGCAGAAAACCAATGTGAAACAGCAAGCAGGAGACTTCCAGCAAACTAGTACAGCTAAAATTCAAAACCAAAAAAGACATCTGGTTCATGTAATCAATAATCTGAGGGTCAACGTCAGTATCTTTTAGATTGCGCTTAAACTAAAAAGACTTCTGAATGACAGTGGCTCTAAAACAAATACCAAATATTTTTACAATGGGATGCATAATTGTCTGCCTGAGCCAAATCCTCCCTTCAGTTTTGTTCCATGTGTTCCTTCTTCCAGACACTGCAGTTTTCAGTGGGGGGGTTTCAGCAACAGAGGCAGTGTTGTCAATGTAGAAAGCAATGGGTGTGGCCAGGTGCCGATTGACAAGCTACAGACTTTTCATTACACTTCAGTGCAAACAGGCACGACCTACAGGAATGTGTCTACTCTGCTCTAAATGCAAGAGCAATGCAGCATCATTCTCTAACCAAACAATAATTAAAAGTGAGCTATCCTTGTGCTGGGTATACGTTAATAAATCACATAAGACATGTGACAAAAAAGCTCAATGAACTACCACAGCGATTAACAGCACCGTGGTAGTTTATTGAGAAGTACAAGCTAACAGTGGTAAAGGCTGTCGGACTTTGTAGTTTTAACAAATATATATAACGTGTAGCGCTATGTGTATAAACAAAAAACTTAAGTTAAAGCCATCTTTCAATGGCCAAATAATGAAGTGAACATGAAAAATACTTCAAGAATGAGATAAAAGTGACTCTATACAAAAAGTGCACTATATAGTACAAAATGATATGTAAAACATAATAATATCAACAATACACCAGTGAAATGTGAAGACAGGGCCAAATTATAATTAGATGGGAAATCAACCCAAAGAAAAGTCTGTAAATAATCAAAATTGTGTTCCTGATGAAAATCAAAAACCACCACCAACAGTCTCTGAGGATTAACTGATGAAAACAACAACGGAATGTCACTGATGGGTGAGGAGGTAAAACACCAAATGAAATGTGACGTCTTGAATAGGTAACAGGACCATCACCAAATCATCTGCGGAGGCTTACCGGAAGTAGGGGACTTGAAAAGACATACGTCTTACAAGTCTCAAAACGCTTGTTTAGCCGCCAGGGCTGGCAGGATAAAACATCGGGTATCCACAACTTCAATTCAAGGAGGGGGGAAGATCTCAACAGCTCGAACCGTCCAGACGTATCCACAGACCCACCGGATGTTTATTTAAAAACCATGAGAGGAAAAAAACTCACATGGCATAATATCGTTTAAAAAACATACATTTAATGGAACAAATAAAGAAAAACACTCACATGGTATATGATCATAAACAGCTCAAATAATGTCAAACGCGGTGATCATAGGGAATCCACCCAACATGTTTCGGCTACCAAGCCTTCATCTGGGGTGTGGACCCCCCCTATCCCACCGCTATTTAAACTAAAAATGACCCCCACTGGGAGTGTCACAACACAGGAAGTGACCGACTGACGTCACTTCCGGTTCTCAAATTAGTGTGTACATACTGTATATAAAATGTATCATAGAGACAGTAAATATGTGGCCAGGGGGCCACATATTTATCAATAATAAGAAACTGGGTGCCCTCAGGGTTAAGATCATGGAATTCTCTGTAATGACGGGGCACAGTGTGTTTGGTACTACCTGCCTTAATAAGATTGATGTGCTCAGAGACTCTCGTGGTGAAGGACCTAATCGTCCGTCCCACGTATTGCTTCCCACAGGGGCAGGTCAAAAGGTAGACTACCCCTGTCGTGGCACATGTGCAAAACTGTTTTATCTTGTGGGTACGACCGTTCACCGTGGAGGAGAAGGTATAACTAGTGCGTACTAGTTATACCTTCTCCTCCACGGTGAACCCAGTTTCTTATTATTGATAAATATGTGGCCCCCTGGCGGGGGGGGTCAACACTTAGGGGGGTCTCCAGGTTGGAGACCTACTGGATTTATGAATTGGGTTCCCACTTTCCGCAAGGTATTAACGTGGAGTGGGACATCAACTCATTTATCAATCAGGCTTAGTTATTTTATCTATGACCTCCAAATTTTTTGGTACATTCATTTTATTCATTTTATCTTTGCACCTTTTGGAACAAATATTCGTAATTTATATCTACGGTAGCTTATCACTGCTAGTTGTTTTGATTACTAACAATTTATTTTTGTTTTTTGATCCATTTTTTGATTTAATCTTTCCCCATATGGCAAATGTTTCTCTTTGCATAGGATTTTTACTGTCAGTTCTCCCTATATATGTTGGAGTATATATGTTGGGTGGGATGCCCCTCATTGGTAGTGTCACCATCCTCCCAAATTTAATATTCACTCCCTGTTAGGCTTCATTATTTTATTATTTTCGCTGGACCTTTTGACCCACGGCATACATGTTTTACACAATGTTTGTTTTTACCACCTTTGCTGACACTGCTTTTCATGGCCAGAGCGCTATGACTCATTTCCGGCCCTCTCCGTCCAACTACGGCGCTCCATATAGGGAGTTCACATGCCGTTGTGGACAGGAGGTTGGGCTTTGCTCTGGCTATGTGGGCGGTAATGTGGGCGGACCTTTAATGAGGCCGGCCGCACTTTTAATAGACATCGATGCGAGATCCGGGGGCGTGGTGTTGTGGTGCCCCGACCTATACGATCCACCGCCCAAAGCGAGGCGTGGTGCGCGGGCGAACTTCCTGTTTGTGAGTTCCGCTTCCGCGCATGGCTCCAGGGTCTGACCGAGGGAAAAAGAAGGGGGCGGAGCGTGATGACGCTCTGTCCTATACAATCTGGCCGGGCCGAGAAGGAGGCTTGGCTTTAACCCCGAATACTTCCGGACCGGCCGGCTACAATATCAGCATTTTTTACATTTTTTATTTCTGACTATGAATCTTTTGATTGGCGATATAAACATCGCCTACTGTCTCTATGATACATTTTATATACAGTATGTACACACTAATTTGAGAACCGGAAGTGACGTCAGTCGGTCACTTCCTGTGTTGTGACACTCCCAGTGGGGGTCATTTTTAGTTTAAATAGCGGTGGGATAGGGGGGGTCCACACCCCAGATGAAGGCTTGGTAGCCGAAACATGTTGGGTGGATTCCCTATGATCACCGCGTTTGACATTATTTGAGCTGTTTATGATCATATACCATGTGAGTGTTTTTCTTTATTTGTTCCATTAAATGTATGTTTTTTAAACGATATTATGCCATGTGAGTTTTTTTCCTCTCATGGTTTTTAAATAAACATCCGGTGGGTCTGTGGATACGTCTGGACGGTTCGAGCTGTTGAGATCTTCCCCCCTCCTTGAATTGAAGTTGTGGATACCCGATGTTTTATCCTGCCAGCCCTGGCGGCTAAACAAGCGTTTTGAGACTTGTAAGACGTATGTCTTTTCAAGTCCCCTACTTCCGGTAAGCCTCCGCAGATGATTTGGTGATGGTCCTGTTACCTATTCAAGACGTCACATTTCATTTGGTGTTTTACCTCCTCACCCATCAGTGACATTCCGTTGTTGTTTTCATCAGTTAATCCTCAGAGACTGTTGGTGGTGGTTTTTGATTTTCATCAGGAACACAATTTTGATTATTTACAGACTTTTCTTTGGGTTGATTTCCCATCTAATTATAATTTGGCCCTGTCTTCACATTTCACTGGTGTATTGTTGATATTATTATGTTTTACATATCATTTTGTACTATATAGTGCACTTTTTGTATAGAGTCACTTTTATCTCATTCTTGAAGTATTTTTCATGTTCACTTCATTATTTGGCCATTGAAAGATGGCTTTAACTTAAGTTTTTTGTTTATACACATAGCGCTACACGTTATATATATTTGTTGATCCAATTACTTCTGTCTGTGTCTTAGAGGTGTGTTAGCTGCTTATTGTGTAATTACCTTTATACCATCACTGGAGTAGCGCTGTACCCACCCCCTATTTTGATTCCAGGACTTTGTAGTTTTCCCATTCACAGAACACTGAATGGATGACGCAGCCTGCACGGCCACATCTTTTTTTTAGATTGCGACAGCTAGCGGGGGAGAAGATTCCCCCGCTGGCTGTCAAAACAGGGGATCAGGGTGGAGCGTGGGTCAGTACATATGTAACATGTTACACCCCGAATATAGGTGTAACATGTTACAAAAAGGTGAACTTATCCTTTAAAGCGATTGTAAAGTCTTTTTTTCAAATAAAAATAACAAACAGGAGGGTACTCCCTCCTGTCGAGTGCCCTCACAGCAAGCAGCTTGCTATGGGGGCACCTGAGCCGAGTCACAGCTTCTGGTGTCCATTCAGATACAGAGCTATGGCCCGGCCCCCTCTCTCTCCCGATTGTCTGACTTTGATTGACAGCAGCGGGAGCCAATGGCGCCACAGCTGTGTCTCAGCCAATCAGGAGAGAGTATTGGATAGCCAAAACACTCGTGGACATCGCTGGACAGAGATTAACTTCCATACAAGTATATGTGTACATATAAAATTCAATACGCAAGGATGGGAGTACAGGTACTCTTCAAGAGAAAAGGGGGGAAAAAAATTACAGTACATCAATAACCAAAATATTCAACCCCTATAGCTCCTACAGCCACCTATAAGCTGTTGAACCTGGTATAAACATTTTAAAAGGTTTATTCCCCCTCCCTAACTGGAGAGAAATAATCTCACCAAAACAAAACAACCAAAAAGAATCCCTCATCCTACAATCCACACAATCGAAAACAACAAGTCCTCAAAACTTGTATGACATCTCCCATACGCATGCAATCATACGGTCATTGGATTATCGTATTAATAGTAACAATATCTCCCTCACTTATACAATTACACGTTTTTCGGTACATGCATAGAGGAGTTAGACAGTATGTATAAAAATTTTGGTAGAAATATAAAAATTCTAAATAGATTCACTCATCCCATAAGGGTGAGTGTGAGGGCCTGCCGTCTCCTCACCTTCTCCTGGAACGCTGCCACCACCGAAGCAGAGTTCATATTAAGATATTTACCATTTTGGCTTTGCCTTCTGTACTTTTTTTTTATATCATATCACTTATGACTATATGAGCCGCCTATCTTATGTTCAATTTGCCATGTTTTTTTCTTCTATCAAAAAAATAAATAAATACAAATAAAATAAGCAAACATATCATACATTCAGCCTTAAGATATTTACCATTTTGAAGCGGCAGGGAATGTCGCTGCGAAATACTCCAGACTCAAGAGCCTCTACATGGCCACCCACGTAAGTTTCAGTGTCCAGCACATGGCCATCACTAGTTAATTTATTGAATTCTGTCTCTTGTTTGTTGGGAAAGATAATGTTAGCATGGTAAGCCTGGACCATCAGCAACGCCTCACAGAGGGTTCCAGAACCCTTCCTCAGCACCTGGGGGAAAGTATTAGCACAGATGCATTACAATTCTCAAATCAGCTAACTAAAAATATAAATTGTAGGTTACAGGTAAAAATTACAATTTACTTCTTAAAAGCATTTAGATTTTGCAGTCAGTTTCTAACCTCATCAGGCTCCATAGGGATGATAGTGCAAAGAGCAAAGATGAATGGATGGACATACTTCATGTACATGTAATATGTGGCAACAGCATCGGACACAGAGTATGTGGCTAGTACCTGCAAAAATAAAATTCAACTAAGAACACCAAGAATGAAGTCTAATTTAATATGTTAAAACAGAAGAATACGATCAGAGTTTCTTTAAAAAACAAACAACTGCTGACAATTTTTTACTTCGACACAAATTAATATACAGTGGTAAAATGTACCTGTGGCTCCTCAGTCGCCATGCGACACATCTCCTCTGGGTCCAGCTCAACTGGGTCATACCCCAATTTTGCTTTTGCAGCTGCCTTAAGATTATGGCTTCCAACAGGCAAGTAACTATCTCTCTTCACCCACCTACAAGAACAGTAAACAATTACTGAAAGGCTCACGGCACAAGATATTCAAACCCCAAAAATCCAGTGTAAAATGGTGTGCATTTTTGGAGGTTGAGAAAACCAAGAACATAGCAAGGTCGGGGGAGGCGGGAGAGGAGGAGGGAGGAGGAGGAGCAGGAGGCAGGAGGAGGAGGAGGAAGAGGAGAGAGGAGGAGGAAGGGCACCTGCTAACCCTCTTCAGCACCAGTAAAACTAAAGAAAAAGGACTAACAGTGAGGGGAACATTTTTTTTTTAAATTCTACTATTCTAGTTTCCGCTCTTGCCCACTAGCTTGTGGTCTCAGTCTGAAAAAGACCAGGAGTATAGAAAGAAATAAAAATATACCAAGGGGGATTAACCCCAACTCAGATTAGAGCTGCATGATTAATCATGAAGAATTAAAATCGCAATCTTTTTCCCTTCCCCATCTTCAAAACAGCATGTCACAATTCTTTCTAAGTGCAGAGAGTTCTCACAGCTGGAAAAAATAAATAAAAAATCTAGGCAGCCTACCAAGTTTAATCACAACACTGAATAAGTAGGAACAAAGCATCTTTTCGTTCTTTCATGAAAGGAAAGAACTCCGATGTTACGTCGAGAAGTGCCTGGGACGAACGGCGCATGCGCCGTACGGAACAGCACAACAGCTGATTTTACGATCAGTTGTTGTGACGGCAAGACGGCGCCTGCGCACAATAGCCGACAGAAAATGTTTTTCTGTCAGATTGTGCCCTGCGCTCCCATAGTGAGTTCATGTCGGTGAGGGGCAAATTTATAAATAATGGGCAGTTGGGGGCGGCATTTTTAAGGATGGCCAGTGCTGCAAAACAAAACTTTATGCTAAATACGCCCTGCAAACCCACCCATCAGTTGGCTAAACACGCCCCGCAAGCGCAATAGCATAAAAAGTTTTGTTTTGCAGCACTGGCCATCATTAAAAATTCCGCCTCCAACTGCCCATCATTTATAAATCCGCCCACATGTAGAAATCTGCCCCTCACCGACATGAACTCGCCACAAGAGCAAGGGGCACAATCAGACAGAAAAATTTCTTCTGTCGGCTATTGTGCGCAGGCGCCGTCTCGCCGTCACATCAGTTGATCGTAAAATCAGCTGTTGTGCTGTTGCGTACAGCGCATGCGCCGTTCGTCCCGGGCACTGCTCGACAGAACACAGTCGCGTAAATGAAGTTTAACCATTTAAAGACCAAACCTTTTCTGACATTTGTTGCTTACAAGTAAAAATCTTTATTTTCTGCTAGAAAATTACTTGGAACACCCAAACATGATATATTTTTTTAGCATAGACCCTAGAGAATAAAATGGTGGTTGTTGCAATATTTTATGTCACCCCGTATTTGCGCAGCTGTCTTTCAAACGCAATTTAAAAAAGAAAAAAAAAAAAAACACTTTAATGAATTAAAAGAAACGAAACAGTAAAGTTTTTTTTTGTATAATGTGAAAGATGTTGTTACACCGCGAGAATCGTGATCTTTATTCTAAGCAAAAAAATTCTAACTAACTCAGATGTATGCAAAAATTACCAGGAAAAGTTAGATTTTTCTCTGGAGTCCATTAATGGGTCCAGGAATTCATATACTGTCTGGTATATTGTCTTCTAGGGGAGGTATGAACACTGAAGCAAAAAAAAAAAATTGTGGGCCAGCCTAGGACAATTTCTCATATTCTTAGCATGCCTCAGTTTTGTGGAAAAGCATTACCAAGAGTAGTAACAAAAACACGGATGGGTGAGACCTGTGACCCTCAAAGAAAGGATTTTTAGCAAGTACAAAAATCCTATTTTTTATTTTTACCACCGAAGGGTACAGGATCTCGGATACGGTTGGGATGTCGAAAAGCAGTTCAAGTAAAGGGCAACAACTTTCCACAGGCCCAACAAAACAGAACTGATAGCAACCCAAGGGCCGTATGAGGATCAACGCCCGTATCTGGGACAAGATTATGTCCAAGTTTCTGACCTAAAGGAGGAGCAGATGACCAAAGCAAGGATGCAGAGAAACAACCCGATGCTCAAGTCCAAAAAGAGAAGGATCACCGCCAGAGTAAAATAACTTCATATCGGAGGAACCCCACACCCTTAAAGCAAACAGCTGACAAACCAGAATGCACCAAAACAGGTGGAACAGAAACAAATACTGCTGAAGGAAAGAAAGTATCTATGACCTAAAGTGGTTCAACAAGGAATGGGGTAAAGAGAAAAAAAAAAGAAAGAACACCAACAACTTAAAACAGTTAAGTAGAACTAACGTAGGCCTCAAACCCCCTGATCCCTTAGAAGGCCATAAGGCATCGCAGGGAAGAAGAATCTCCTAGGAGATAAACCCCCCTAGATACAGGGGTCAGAGTCCTTATCAGACCCCTGAATGTAACGCTGCTTGACACTACACTGCTCAGGGGCTAAATCTGCAATGGTGGAGGCAATGGCTGAGGCTGGCTCAGAAGAACAGGTGAAAAAGGAGAAGTCTCTGCAAGAAAGGTGCCCCAACACCCAGCATTCCTGCAAGAGAAGAGATGCCCTGTTTGATGACAACGGCCATAAAGGACCACTAGGAAATTTACGGAATGAGGGCTAAAGTTGGATATAAAGCGGTGAGGAGCGACACTACTCCAAGGCACCCAGTAGAGATCCCTGGCTGCTGTGTAAGCCTGGGTGCCTGTCTAGTCAGCGGCCAAAGGAGCACGTAGAAGGAAGAAGAGGCTGGCGGCACTTCCAGGAATAAAAGCACTTCTTTATTTCAAATCCAAAAGAACAACAATATGACACACACAGTACATCCTGGTCAGCAGATGCATTTTTACACTCTTGTGCTGAGCAGGATACCTAACACATCTTTTACAGGAATTCCAACTGCCGAATAACAGCTCTTATTCACAGAGGATACACTGTGTTAATTGCTAGTATACCGTACTTCGTGAATTTCCTCCACCATAGGATAAAGTGTAAAAACTTAGGTGGAAAATAACATTTATCTGGGAGATCTCAGATACAAAAAAGGCTTTTCCGACAATAAATGGACAGGAAAAAGCATGCACAGTCTGAGGAAGCTTTAACAAACCCAAACACTCAGTTAAAGCGGAGTTCCACCCAAAAGTGGAACTTCCACTCATTAGATTCCTCCCCCCCTCCGGTGACACAGTTGGCACCTTTCAGGGGGGAGGGGGGTACAGATACCTGTATATTACAGGTATCTGTACCCACTTCCGGCATAGATACCCGCAGAATCTGCGGGTATTTACGCCACTTCCTGCTCCCTCCCCGCTGCCTGCTGGGAAACACACGGGTCCCAGAGGCAGCAGGGACCATCCGGATTGCGCTGCGCGACTCGCGCATGCGCAGTAGGGAATCGAGAAGTGAAGCCGTACGGCTTCGCTTCCTGATTCCCTTACCGAAGATGGAGGTGGCAGCACCCGAGGACGGAGAGACGCTTCGGCCTCGGGTGCCGACATCGCGGGCGCCCTGGACAGGTAAGTGTCCATGTTTTAAAAGTCAGCAGCTGCAGTATTTGTAGCTGCTGACTTTTAAAAAAAAAAATTTTCGGTGATGCTCCACTTTAAGGGAGCATAAATGTGGAGTGGACCATTAAGCAAGATATTAAAACCAGCTGGTTCCCCCACATTTGACACCTCAGAAGAGGAATCATCAGCCTCACCACGGTCCCCTGAGGGGATTCGTCTTCTCCCGCCCCTAGTTCCCCCGTTTGAGGGTCCTGGGCAATGAAAGAGAACCTGTGCGATTAAAGTCGCTAAACGTTTTTTGTTTTTTTTTAAACCCACCATGGCTGAGGGAAAAAAGAACCTTTGGTAAAATACACAGGGGCTGCAGTGTTGAAAACAATTGTAAACATTTCATGCCCCTGATGCTCACTCTAACCAGTCACTCCTTCGCAGGAGAGGATGCCATCTGTAGAGATGAGTAGGCTTACCAGAGCAAGAGGGGGACTCCTTTATAGCTTTATTTCTGGGGGTGTTTTAACCCCCCTTCTGACCTTAGCTTGATGCACAAAGCAGAGGTACCATCAGAAGAAATGGCATGCACTGCTTGAGCAATAGTACAGCTTCAACACTGCTTTTAAGGCTCAGCTTGATGCAGCAGTAAATGTGTCAGAGGAAAAAACCTGTGTCACCAAATCTTAAATGCCACTTTTGCTCGTGTCCCTCCATAGTTTTACAAAATACAAATGGAGGTTCTTTTAAAAACAAACCCTCCCGCAATGGATGCCAACGCCGCGCTAAACCCCGCCCCCCGCATCACCTACGGCCCTCCCTTTCAAAAAGAGCCTTTTTCCCGCACGAGCTCTCGAACCTGTGGGATCCCTGGGAGGAAGGAGAAATGGCGGGGGGGTCTGTAAGCCGCGAGACGTTTTTTTTTCTTTTCTTTTTACAAAAAATTGCAGCGCTTCCTTCCCCAAAGAACAGGGGAAGAAATTTCAGCATTGGAGGGAGTCTGTGGAGAGAGAACCCCCCCCAGACTTACTGGAGGTCTGTCGTTCGGCCGGAGGAAGAAGCATCTACTTCAAGACACAGCGTGGCTCTGAGAAGCATGAGACGTGAGTACTCAATATAGCCCCCAGTGGTGACATATAGGCATGACAGCATTTACTAAATTTAAAGGAGACATGTCATAAGAAATTTTTTTTAAATTTCTTAGAAAACTCCACGTACCTTTCCCGCCGCAGGGTTTTTTGTGGTTCCGTTAAACCTTCAGGAGCTAGGGATTCTAAAAGGAAAACCCACAATCCTGGGCCTGCAATAGCACCCTGGCAGTAAAAAGTTTATGGCCTTAATACCAAAAAGTACTGCATCCCAGGGTCCAGCTTCCCAAAGGAGAGCATTCACAGGCAAAAACCTTGTTTCTTCAGGTATGAGGCCCGGGTACCATTCAATACAGCTAAGATTAGACACTCTGAATGGATCCATCTGCATAGCCAGCCCCAGCAAGGATTGCTCCAGTGGAGCTCAGCACAGCTTAACTCGTGACCAACACCTTAGACACTGGCGAAAAAACTGAGGTACTCCCCACAAGTGGGAGGGGTTATATAGGGAGTGCACTTTTTAATTTAGGGCGTGACAGTGTCCATCACCTGAAGGTGGCCTATAACCCACATAGTAACTAAGGCTCTGTGTCCCCTGATGTATGAAAAGGGAACTTTTTCCGTTAGAATTTCTTTGGATGTATTTATCCAGATCGTCCCCAAACAACCGTTCACCGTGAAATGGAAAACTAGCCAAGAGCCTTTTGCATGGCGCTTCGGCTGATCAATTTTTCAACCATAGAATTCTACGCACATGCACCAGCCCGAGCATAAGCCATGAGGCCTGGAGAACAGAATCTCTCATAGCGTTTACTGTAAAACATAATGCATCTGATATCCCGGCCAAATCTTGGGCCTGCTGATCAGGAATAATCTTGAGTACCTGTTTAAACTGGTCTTTTAAAGACTGACATACACAGGTTGCTGCCAGCGCAGGCTGAACCACTGAACCTGCCAGAGAAAAGTACCAGTTACTTACCGGTAACTGCCTTTCTAGGAAATCTTCCAGGAGGGCACACCTGAGAGATGAGAGGCTCCTCCCTACAGGAAACACAATCGACAGCTGTTTTAAGTCCCCACCCTTCCCCTTGATCCTCAGTTACTAGGGAAGTAACTCCTGAACCTGGTTCACAAGGAAAATCATTCCTCATAGACACTCCCCTTCTATGTTCTACAATTTTACCTCCTCCAACGTGTGGGAAGTAGGCCTGCCGTCCTGGAAGATTTCCTAGAAAGGCAGTTACCAGTAAGTAACTGGTACTTTTCTCTAGTCATCTTCCAGGACGGCACACCTGAGAGGATAAGCAAGTACCTCCGGCCTACCTTGGGGTGGGACCACTGCAAGACCCTCTTGGCGAACCTTGGTTCTGCAGTGAGCTTTACCTCCACTCCATATGCTTGATGAAGGTATCATAGCTGGATCATGTGGCTGATCTGCAGGTCTACGCCACTGATGTCCCTGCCTTTTCTGCTTTGGATGCATGATCCAGGTAGAGTGGGCTCTTAAAGATGGAATCAGAAAACATGTTAAACTTGTAGGTTAGCAATGTTGCCTGTCTCACACATCAAACAACCATGGCCGCTCCCCCTGGAAAGAACCGATGGCCAGCACCCCGTCTGAACGGACGCCCAGACAGGTAAGGGGGGAGGCGGGAGATAATGGCCCTTGAGGTTCTGGGTACACCACTGTACCCAGGGTCCTTCAGGTGTCAGGGGGATCTTCCAATTGCTGCCCCCCAAGGAAAAGATAGGGAGACCCCCCAGGAAGGACAAGAATAACCTACCGGACCCAGAGGCTTCCCAAGCTTGTGGTCCGGCTCTCAGGGGGAGACCACCAGCCCCAGGCTTCGGGTCATTTGGAAAAAACAAACGGTTTCGCTGTGTAGGGAAAAACACAATCAAAAACTGAGGATTAAGAGGAAGGGTGGGGACTTAAAACAGCTGTCGATTGATTGTGTTTCCTGTAGGGAGGAGCCTCTCATCTCTCAGGTGTGCCGTCCTGGAAGATGACTAGAGAAATATTGTTTTTAAATAGGAATTCCAACTTCTTATCTGTTGGATCCTTCAGCATTTGAGCACTGTCTACCTAACAAGTTTTTATTCACAGAGGATATAGCAGTGTCAATTGCTGGAATCCCCCACTTCTTATTAAACTCTTCCTCCATAGGATAAAGTGTTGAAAACTTTTTTGGAGGAAAAAAAACTGTTTATCTGGAACGCAAACAAGTAGTGGGCACATCGACCGACTCCGCTACTGGCAGCAAAAATGTGGAGCGGACCAATTCAGTGAGAGATTGTACCAACAACTTTTCTCGTGAACCCGATCCATCCGTATTAGACTCTTCATAAGAGGAGTCATCAGCCTCTTCCTGGTCCCGAGAGAAATTTGTCATCTCTTGCCCCCTGTTCCTCAGTTTGAGGGTCCTGGGTAATGGAAGGGGACCTGTTACGCTTAGTCCCACTCTGGGATGCGATTAACGCATCAATCTTTTGTTCCAAGCCTAAAATGGTCCAGGAAGAAATCTCTTCAGTAATATAAAAAGGGACTGCAGTGTTAAGAGCAGCTGCAACACCCAACGTCCCTGATGGCTCACTCTGACCAGCCATAACACTCTCAGGGGAGGATGCCATCTTTTTTGAGATGGTTCTAGGTTTCCTTGTGGCTGTAGAAGTCTTTCTATAGCCCTTTTTTGAGGTGTTTTTACCCCCCCTTCAGACCATAGCCCGATGCACAAAGCAGAGGTACTACCAGAAGGAACACATCCACTGCTTGAGCAATAGTCCAGCCCTGCCGCTGCCATTGAAGCTCAGCCTGATGCAAT
Organism: Lithobates clamitans; assembly: GCA_037952925.1. Classification (NCBI taxonomy): domain Eukaryota; kingdom Metazoa; phylum Chordata; class Amphibia; order Anura; family Ranidae; genus Lithobates; species Lithobates clamitans. Next base: position 2,409,638 of record JBBGZY010001065.1, read on the forward strand.
AGTAAATGTGTTAAAAGAAATGCCTGTGTCACCTAACCTCTTTCATGTCTCTCTTGTACTTGTGTCCCTCCGTCAACTTACAGCAGCAATAATGGTGCTTTTAAAAAAAAAGCACATTCCCGCGCTGGACGTTGGAGAACGCCAACGCCGCGCTAAGCCCCCTCCGCCCCCCTTTTTTAAAAAAAAAAAAAGAAGAGCTTTACCGCGTGAGCGCGGGCCTCTGATCCCACGAGATAGTTTTGTGAGGGGAAAAAATGGTGAGGAGAGAGCCTGGAAGCCGCCGAGTAGGGTGGCGTGCTGACTGTTTTTTTTTTCCTTTTCGTTTTCTTCTGCGTTCTTCCTCATGAAGAGGGGGAGAGTACAGCCCAGGTGGGGGGTGTCTGGTGAGGAGGAAACCCCCCCCCCCCAAGACTTACCGGAGGTCTGCTGCTGGCTGGAGAAAAAAAAAAAAAAAGAAGCCTGCTGCTCCAGACACAGCGTGATCTTTTGAGGAAGAATGAGACGGTATGTGCTCCATACAGCCCCAAGTGGTGATACATAGGCATGACAACATTTACTAATCAAAGGAGACATTTCATAAGAAAATTCAAAAATTTCTTAGAAAACTCCACTTACCTTTCCCGGGATTTTCTGTGGCAAAAACCAACAGACCCAATCTTCACCCTTCACGGTGGGTTCCGTTAACAAACATTCAGGAGCCAGGGACCCTCGGGGAACCCACAATCCTGGAATAGCATCCCACCAGTAAAACTTTATGGCCTTAATACTAAAAGTACTGGATCCTTGGATCCAGCTCTCTAAAAAGAGAAGCATTTACAGGCAAAACCTTGTTTCTTCAAGCACAAGGCCCGAGTACCATTCAATTTGGCCTAAAAGACATTTTGAATGGATCGGACTGCATAGCTAGCCCCAGCAAGGATTTCTCCAGTGGAGCACAGCACATCTTCACTCGTGACAAACACCTTAGACACTGGCGAAAAAACTGAGGTACTCCCAGTAGTGGGAGGTGTTATATAGGGAGTGGACTTCTTGTCTTAGAGTGTGCCAGTGTCCATCACCTGAAGGTGGCCTATAACCCACATAGTAACTACTATGGCTCTGTGTCCCGTGATGTACGATAAGAAAAGTATTTGATCCCCTATCAATCAGCAAGATTTCTGGCTCCTAGGTGTCTTCTATACAGGTAATGAGCTGAGATTAGGAGCATTCTCTTAAAGGGAGTGCTCCTAATCTCAGCTCGTTACCTGTATAGAAGACACCTGTCCACAGAAGCAATCGGATTCCTCCATGGCCAAGACCAAACAGGTGTCCAAGGAAGTCAGGGACAAGATTGTAGACCTACACAAGGCTGGAATGGGGTACAAGACCATCGCCAAGCAGCTAGGAGAGAGGGTGGCAACAGTTGGTGCGATTATTCGCAAATGGAAGAAACACAAAATAACTGTCAATCTCCCTCGGTCTGGGGCTCCATACAAGATCTCACCTCGTGGAGTTTCAATGATCGTGAGAACTGTGAGGAATCGGCCCAAAACTACATGGGATAATCTGGTCAATGATCTCAAGGCAACTGGGACCATAGTCACCAAGAAAACAATTGGTAACACACTACGCAATATAGGACTGAAATCCTGCAGCGCCAGCAAGATCTCAATGCTCAAGTAAGCACATGTACAGGCCCGTCTGAAGTTTGCTAATGAACATCTGAATGATTCAGAGGAGAACTGGGTGAAAGGGTTGTGGTCAGATGAGACCAAAATCGAGCTCTTTGGCATCAACTCGTGTTTGGAGGAATGCTGCCTAGGACCCCAAGGGCAGGGTATCGGCGAGTACCTGCAAAAAAGTATCGGTACTCGTACTCTGTGTTAAAAAAAGGGTATTGGCGCATCCTTAATTATAACCTATTCCCAACGATATACCCAGGGGTGTCTGGCTTAACCAATGGGATGGGAAGCGAGAAAAACAAAAAAACATGATATCAAAAAGGTAAGCATTGAGTAAAGTAGTTGAAAAAAGAAAGGAAAGAGAGAAGATAAAAGGGGGAGTCCGTCCGGGAATCCGTGAAGGGTCGACCAGGAAAACAGCTTTAGGAGTCTGGGATCTGTAGGTATGTAAGCCGGGGGGGGGGGGGGGGTGTCATATCTTGAAAAGGGGTCGTTTGTCACGCAAAATGCTCACTATTTTTTAGTTCAATATGAGCCATGTTAGTTTACGTTTCATCAAAGCTATGTCTATAGTAGGACTTTTCCAAGCTGACGCAATGGCAATTTTATCCTCCAAGAATATAAAGTATATTAACGTCTGGGTGTGCCTAGGGATAATTTCCACCGATTTATTCAGTAGGGGGACACTAGCATCTTTAACAATATTAACCAATGTGACCAGAGAGTATGAATGAGTGGACCTTCATCAAGAAGCAACAAACCTTGGGTCATGTCCACCATATATACAGTGTTGAACCCACCTGTCCACAACCACTGAAGCAAGAGGTCGAGGTGCCTGGATACATTTTGGAGAGGCGCTCAGGTACCAAGTCCCATCCTGCATATACTTTACAGCCCGCCTTAATCAGGGTAACGTTTAGGAAACCCTTGTGGAGTCAGGTGCTCCATTTACACCAGTCCTTTGCCGCAGGGCTTAATTTCCAGATCCCTCTCTCATGCCACATGATATGATAGCCTGGCAGGGGGGATAGTAAACTGTTTATATAGCACGGAGATGGGCCCCCAGAGAGCAGCATCCTGCACGCACCCGTTTTCGTACCACAAGGTCGTCTTCCCGTAGTGATTGAAGAAAATGTAGAATTTGTTGTAGACGGAAGGTCTCCCCGGAGGATATCTCCAAACAGCAAAAAAATATATTCCAAGGGGAATCACAAGAGAGGAGATCTCCCTTGGAAAAAAGACAGCTACTATGGCTATAGAGGGCAATAATGTGAGAGTGAGTAAAAAAATCAATCCAAAATTTATGAGAGTATCAAAACTACAAAAGTAAAACAATTTGCTTCAGCAAGGAAGCTGCATGAAACTGGTCCTACTAGACAATAAAACGGTATACCAGATGTATCTAAACATGTGGTACACCAATGGGACAGATAAACCGACAATAAACAAACAATAACACACAAATGACAAAAACGGTGCAGGTGCCTGGGTTACCACGGATGCATAGAGACCCTACATGCAAACTGCCAATAAGGGAATATTAAACAAAACCAAGGTAAGTACAAATGAAAACTATGCATGCGTGGCCCCCGGGGTGGCGGAGAAAATACTAAAGGTGATGCTGCCAAAGATTTACTGGCAAACAGGAGGTGGCCTGTTTATTGAGTCTCCAAATTATGCTGACAATTAGTTCTTATTGAATAAGCTGGAAAATATACCAATTGTACAATTGCATGCGCATACAAGAAGCATTTCATCAAAAGTGTCAGTTCAAGGAGAAAGGTTAGAACTGAAATAGAGTTCAGATATCTTCAGCAGAGTACATTCAAGCATAGACCAATTAATGATCAAGCGTTGCTTAGATGACAGTTGCCAGTAGCCTTTGTCGAAGAAAAATAGATAAAGCGAATACAAATCTCCTTTGGCCATCAACAGGGCACAGCTATCATTGACTCAATACCCATCACAACAGGCTATCCCGGGAACTACATCTATCCCTAGGCCATGCAGTTCATATGTTACAAAGAGTCTGTGCTGAAATACAAGCCTAGATGTGTGATGGTTTTAATTATTACGTTACCGCCTTATTTCCTAGTGCAGGAATACTGGCCGTGAACTCTTGTACTTCCAAGGCGGCAAGGCAGATCCGTCATGTCGCCATCCATCAAGGGAGGATCAAACAACGGGCGCTATTGGATGTACCATGCTGCGTGTTTGCTGGTTCTCAGCTGGTTTTTAATATCTTAGAGGAGGTGCAGAATGTAAGGGAGCTAGCAGATGTGAAAACATGGTCTATCTGCGAATACGTCAAGTGGACATGAGAGTAGAAAGTATAGTCGCGTTTAGAACGGTTACTTGCGGACTGTTTTTATGCTAGTGGCAGAATGCATTTTTTTTTTATTTGCTGCTAGTTCTACTTTAAGATGTTGGTTGCAAAGGAAATGCATTGGTTTTAGTAGGGTAATAGATGTATACAATAAAAAATTTAGCAATGTTTTTGTAGCACTGCAAATGAGAAAGCAGAGCCTGAGTAAATGAGGCTGCCTTTGGAAATAAAATTCCATGTAAATATAAAATTACAAAAAGTACTAACTTTTTTCAAACACAAATACAGTAAAATTACAAGATAATATTTAATTTTGGTTTGATGTACCTGAGACAATCCATGTGAATACAGGATGGTGACTTGTACTCCCCTTGATTATCTTTCTGGAATCCAATCTCTTGAAGCATGTTCATCCCATGAACTGCAGCCCGAGTCTCTACAAATGGCCTGGAATAAAACAAGGTTTCATCCACAAGGAAATAAATAAACCTGCTACACTCAGCTATAGGGTTGTAGAGAGGGACCACATTTACCAGTCAAAAAAGTCCCCATTGTAAGTTACAATTATGCTTGGCTTAGTTTCCTGAACGTGCTCAAACCAACGCTGTATAAGGTGTGCCTGGGTAGGAAAAAAAATGTAATTACTATCCGTGCTAAAATAATGAAGCTAAAGACTGAACCCAAAGAAAATAATCAACCACTCATCTTTATATTTTTTTCTGATGTCATTATGTAAAAAGGACTTGTTATTACATAGAATTCTATACATTTGACCACACTTAAAGGTTTTAGCAGACACTCTAATACATATAAAAATTACTAGAGAATGACTAACACAGAAAAGGATGGTATTTAACCTCTTATATACACCTATTTTATGGTTTTCTTACAAAAAAACTATTTTACTTCCTACTGTATTAAATTGTATTGTAATTTTACTGTCTGCCCCAAGTTGTAAAGCGCTACGTTAGCGCTACATAAATCCTGTATAATGATAATAATCATCTTATGCCTTACCTCATCTGGCTCATTGAAGATACAGAATGGTCCCTCATATTCTGGTTTTGGGGTGAACTCAAAGTCTTCAATATCTTCAGATACAATCTCCCTGTTTGTAATTAAATATCCCTGGAGGAAAAAAGCAAAATGCAGGTATATAAATCAACTAATCTTACTTGTCATGCTAGACTAAAGCTGGCCATACACCTATAGATTATCTGCAGATTTTCTATGGTTAGATAGAAAATGTGCAACAGATCTCTCCATGTTCGCTAAACTGTGTGGATGGAGGAATCTCCCACTTTTTCCATCTAACCATAGAAAATCTGCAGATAATCTATAGGTGTATGGCCAGCCTAAGTTGATAATCCGAATGAAGACACACCTGGCCATCGATCATATAGGAGATCATCATAATTTGGTCAGATTCAGCATCTGGAAACTTCAGAGGCAGTTTTGTGGTTTCAATGTCAAATGCCAAGACCACAGGATCCTAAATAAAATAAAAAACCCACACAAAAATAAAGCAAAACAAACAATTTTAGGACTTGGAGCTCTCTCTAAATATTTAGGACAAAAAAAAATAAAATAAATGCCTAACATGCATACCGGTCTTTCAACAAGATCATCTCGCCTTGTTATCTCTGGAGGTGTAGAGCTTCCACGATATCGCACATTGTACCAGTGAGCCTGAAAGATCAGAATAAGAGAATTGGTATGAATAAGTAGAGAGTAAAAATTAGATTTTTTTTTCTACAGCTTACCTGTAAAATCCTTTTCTTGGAGTACATCATTGGACACAGAGCCGGTTATTATAATAACTACTTGGGCTATACGCCAACTATTAGGTGAATAGACAGTGGTAGATCAAACAGGAAGTCTTCCCCTATATAACCCCTCCAACACAGGAAGTACCTCAGTTTTGAAGCAAGCAATATATTTCCCAGACAAGAGGGGAAGAACCTCTGTATCCTGTGATGTACTCCAAGAAAAGGATTTTACAAGTAAGCTGTAGAAAAAAGTCCAAATTGTCTAATCATACATCACAGGACACAGAGCTGGTTATTATAACAACCACATGGGACATCCCAAAGCAATACCCTTGAGGGGAGGGAGACACCATCACTAAAACTGCCACCAGAGAAGGACCTACTCTGCCATTTGTAATACGCTGAGACCAAAGGCAGTATCCTCCACGGTTTTGACATCCACCTGGTAAAAACCCTGTAGATGTATAAACCAAAAAGACTAAATAGTGGTCTTGCACACCTGAGCCACTGACATCTGATGGCCCAAGATACTCCCACACACCTGGTAGAGACTCTCCCCCCAGGAAAAAAAAAAAAAAAAAAGGACTTTGCCCTTTAAACCATAGGCATCAATGATAAATTGGCAGATCCACTGCTAAATATTCTACCTGGATGCCACCTGCCCTTTCTGGGCTCTTCTGGCAGCACAAACCAGGATTCCTGACCTGTGCCGACAACTCAAGTAGATCCTGAGTGCCTGAACTACCTATATAGTATGTAGCAATCTTTCTCTCGCCGACTGTGGATTAGGAGAAAAATAAAAGGTAAGACACTGTCCTGATTCAACTGAAAACTAGAAACCACTCTAGGCAATAAAGATGGATGAGGACGCAACATCACCTTATGATGCAAGAACGGCTCCTTGCATGAAAGAGCCGTCGGCTCGGATGCTCCACTTAGTGAAGTGATAGCAACCAAAGAAGCCACCTTCCAAGGTAAAAGGACTAACAGTCTTCCAATTGGTTCAAAAAGTGACCTCTGCAAGGACAGTCAAGAGTATTTTCAAGTCCCAAGGACACAAGAGTGGCCTGACAGGCAGGACAGGCTACGTTACATGCTGTATGAAGTATAAATCAAGGAGTGAGAAACAACGGCATCTGGAAAAAAAATGGATAGGGACAAACTCTGACCCTTAACGGTACTTAAGGCCAATCTCTTTTCCCCTACTGATTGGAGAAAAAAAAATTTGCACTGGTGATAGAGATCGCACTTGTTATGCTGTCCCAGACAGAATATGGTTCACTTTCCTGAGCCGAATGACTCCTGGTGCCACCCTGGTGGTCGATACACAGTATATGCCCCTGCAGAGGCATTTCGTGATTGACCCAACAACTGGTTTGTTCCATAATCCAGAGCAAGGCGTACTGGCCAAAAGTTTCAAGATATTGATGAGAAGTTATCTCTCCTGTGGAGACCAAGTCCACTGAAGTGCAACTACCTTCAACCAACTGGAAAGGCTGGCATGAGTGGTTTTCTTCCAAACCCCTGAAATAAAGAATTTCCCCTTTTCCAGATTCAAAACCATCAACCACCAATTTTTAGTTTTGCAATACCCCGGGAACAGAGCCCTCCGGCAATCCAATGTCTGGGTCTTAAAGTTCCAGAGAGAACGATCCTCTACAAAAGACCCGGAGTAGGACTGCACGTAGGGAATGGGCTTCGACCTAGGTACATTTCTGCAGGAAGAAGTTGTATCGAAGGAAACAGTGGAGTCGACTGCTTTCCGAGCAAAGATTATTAAGGTATATGGAGATTGACACACCCTGTGTCTTCAGCAAGTCCAGCACCGGGGCTAGGAGCTTTGTGATCCCCCAGGAGCTGTGGCCAGCCCACAGGGCAGATTCACAAAAAGGGAAAAAAAAAAAAAAAAAAAAAACGACATTCTACTGCAATTAAAGAAATCTTTGAGGAGTCTGAAAACAAAATCAGTACATGAAGATATGCATTTACTGATGATTATGGACCCCAAAATCTACCTCTTGCAGAGAGGTCATCACTGAATAGACCGAGCTTATCTGAAACAGAGGGATGCTCAGCGGCTTGAGATCTTAAGATAGGCCTCATGTCCCTAATTTGGTTTTGGAACTGCTACCATTTAATTGTTTTGCAAGGCAAAAGATTGGTGACTCTGTGGCAAACCCAGATAGTCCCAAGAGGTGTACTTAACCTACCAGGTTTCCGCCGGCTAAAGATGGAGCGAACCACCTCAGAGACTGCCCGAAAACCTTCTGGTCTGAGATACTCTCAAACACAGCAGCCTCAGATGCCTCCCTCACTTAGGAGGGAAAGAGGCGGGAAAAAGCTTACAGCCCCTGGTCTTCCTGGGCAGTCTCCCAAGTACTAACCAGGCTTGATCCAAGATCAGGCGCCACAGTGGCTCAGATAACCCTGATGCCATTGATCCAACAGGAGACGTAAACACCGCCAGATCACGAGACCTGAGGGTGGTGTACCTGCCTCACCCGGCCGCCTCTCCCTGCACATACACAGTTTAATGTAAATAAGCAGATATTTATGCAGTTCAATGCAAAAAAAAAACAAAAAAACAAACCACATGTACGCAGTTCAAGTTATGTAAACATGCGTTTATAGAATATGCATTTATGCAAACATGTGCTCATGCAAACGTGTTTATGCTAGTAAGCAAACATGTGTCTTCTATGCTTTAGGTGTTTATTAAAACAAAGATGCGTCAGGCGTCTATGCAAACATGTACACAATTATGCGTCTCATGCAACATGCGTTTTAGCAAACATGTGTTAAACCACTTTCCGCCCGCCATATAGCAAAATGACGCCATATGACGTCCAGCAGGATAAGCCGAGGGGGGGGGGGGGCACACAGCGCTGCGATAGATGGTGTGGTTTATCGGTCTAACACACCGCATCTCCAATTCCGGTAAAGAGCCTCTGATGTAGGCTCATTACCACGTGATCAGATGTGTCCAATCACAGATGATCACAGTGTAAACAGAAAAAGAGCCGTTTATCAGGTTTTCTTCCACTCACACTGACAGGCACGAGTAGAGGAGAGATTCGATTGGCTGCTTTCCACCGGGTGGGGGCTTGGGGGGACCAGCAGGGATGCCCACCAGTGCCGCCTATGTGTGTCACCTATCAGTGCCCATCAATGCGGTTTATCAGTGCCGCCTATCAGTGCCGCCTATCAGTGCCAATCAGTACTGCCTCATCAGTGCAGCCTCATCAGTGAAGGAGAAAATGTACTTCTTTACAAAGTTGTAACAAACGAAGAAGAACTTTTTTTTCAATATTTTCTGTCTTTTTTTTTTTTTTATTTGTAGCGCAAAAAATAAAAACCCCAGTGGTGATCAATTAGCACCAAAAGAAAGCTCTATTTATGGGGAAAAAATGATAAAAATGTTGTTTTTGTACAGTGTTGCATGACTGCTCAATTGTCATTCAAAGTGGGACAGAGATGAAAGCTGAAAATTGGCCTGGGCAGGAAGGGGGTGAAAGTTCCCTGTATCGAAGTGGTTAAGCAAACACGCATTTTAGCAAACGTGTTTAAGCCAGTTTGCAAACCTGCACCTGCTCAACTGCACCAGGCCCCATACTAGCTTTGCAGGATTAGCCGAGCACATATGCATCCAATGCAGCCTCTATGCCGCTTCACAAGAGCGCACACTATACTGAAGACACAATTCCTTAAAGTGCACCGATACCTGTACATGGGGTGTATCGACAGATAGTTGAACAAGCACCCAGGATTAAGCAGTAAATATACAAGAATATGCAGTATATAATTATGTCTGGTTACATAGTTCTTATGTAGCCATGGACGAAGGTGCTTCAGAGGCCTTGCCTAACCTTAAGCCCACATGGTTCACCAGAAAATGACCACCCTTCTACTTCCTGTCTATACAGGATTAGGCCATGCTGAGTGAACCCATGCCCTCTAGTGGCTGGAGGAGACACTGCAGCCCAATACTCCTTAAAAGTACACAGAGCATGAGCAACAGTACACTGCCCCCAGTGGCCACGAGGAGAAAAACCAAACAGATCTCTTTTTTTTTTTTTTTTTAAAGAGAGAAACTGCAACATGCAGACTTACCATGCCTGCTGCAGATCTCCGAGTCTAACAGGAGTCAAGCCTTCACCCATCATGGCGGGCTCTGTCATAAAAGAACTTCAGGAACTGGGTCCCCCTTAATCTGGGGTCCACTCCCCTGGACCTGTATAGCACCATGCAGGAAAACACCTTGGTCAGAACGAAAACTTCACAGGGTTCCATTACGCAGGGTCCAGCGCCGTAAGACTGCATTACAGGCAAAGCTCGAGGAATCTTCTCTCCTGTCCAATGAGGCTCGGTTACCATCCATTTTGGCCGACAGCTCTTTCGAATGGATCCAAATGAAGTCCATGACCTCCAAGAATGCTCCCAGAGCACATGTATTACATCAGTGACCACCACCTTAGAGACACTGGCAAAAAACTGGGGTACTTCCTGTGTAGGAGGTGTTATATAGGGGGAGGACTTCCTGTTTGATCGGATTGATCTACCAGTGTCCATTCACCTATAGGTGGCGTATAACCCAAGTAGTTATTATAATAACCGGCTCTGTGTCCTGTGATGTACGATAAAGAAAAAACCAGCTAAAAAGTCAGCCTGGCAACAAAAGTCAATTGGATTGGAATATTGACAAAAGAGAATACATTCAAGCACATTTTTTCTTGTTCAATATGTTTATTGAGTTTTAAAAAGAAAAAACAAGGGGCAACAAATCAGAGATCAAGAGTAATGTACATATTTCAAAGATCAAGAGTAAATCAAAAGAAAAAAGAATAAAAGATAGTAGCAATTGAATAGGAATGGTAATAAAGCAATAAAAGAAAAAATAGCAATTACCTACAATGAAGTAGGAAAACAACATTGAGCATCGATCAGACTGTGATACGGATAGGGAAAATATATATAGGTGAAATAACCCTAGGAACACCTTGCATGTGGGGGTAATGTAAAAAGAAGGGGAAGGCAAGAAAAGAGGAAGGGAAAGAATGGAAAGAGAGAAAAAGAAAAAAAAGGGGGGGGGGGGTTAGGGAGGAGAAAATATATCTGCTGTTTAGGGTCCTAGAAGGCTCTGGTTGAAACCAGTAGGTAGAAATTTAGAGCTCCAGGGTTGTGGATGGCCAAGAATGTATCCATTTTGTCTGTCAGCTTGGCTTCAATTTTCTCATGGAGCATGACTGAATGAGAGAAAGTGTAGGCGATTGAAGATTGGATGCTCAACGAATAATAGACTGCATCTCATGTCTTCAAGATATATTTAGTGAAAGGATTGGAGAGGTAGCATCTATCTGCAGGATTATCTGGTTGTGTATCCTTAAGTGATCACAATCAATAATCTCAATCGCTACTCACAATGGGATCTCATTCTTTGCGTATTATTTAGGCAGCATAGAATTATTTAAAGAGGCAGACTGAGGCCACCAGAGTATTTGCTGTGTATGAGGGTGTCCTTATTAAGTCGAGGTCTGGCTTAGGAGGAGACCAGAACAGGTAAAACCCGGTCAGGTCAGCTTTTTGTCTTGGAGCCAGCGTGGGGCAGCTGCAGTGTCACACAGATGCTTCAGCACAGAGGAAAACTATGTATGGTTGTTTTTGTTAAATCACATAATTCTCCATAAACATAGGGAATCCATTTGTTGGCTTTTACTTACCACATGAATTTTAAGATCTATAGAAAGGCGTACATGGTAGGGGACATCATATTCTCGCATATCAATTAAGTTCTCCATCTGATCAGATATCTTTTTAGATGGGCCTTCCTCTTCAGGGGCCAAGCTGTTTCCAGTCAAAGCACTGAATAAATGCCAAAAAAAAGTGATACAGTAGCTGTAACAGACATTTAGGGCTCATGTACACAAGCAAATTGCATATTTTCTGCGCAGAACACATGTTCTTGCTGACAGTTCTAGCAGAAGTAAAATATAGACCAAAAGTATTCAGCTTTTGATGCATATAAGTCTTCAAATTGCTTTAGGGGTGTATGCATTTACAAGCATTTGTACATGGAAAATCTGCAGAAATGTACAGCCCCAGATGCAGCTGTGTCCTACTTTTTTGTACGCCAATAAATGTGCCCCACATTCTCATTTGTAGATGCAGCTGTGTGTATGGTCCCATTGATTCCTATAGTGCTGCATTCTGTGAGAAAGGGATTCTATCTGAAGCATTAGACATCTGACCCATGGAGGAGGTGAAAAAGAACCCCAATGACTCAAACTCTTTAAGGCGGAGAGTTGTTACAGCTTTCAACCCAAGGATCCAGAAATGTGCAAGCCAACATAATAACCATAATAAATCAAAATAGAAATTTCCTGACCATAGTTCCAATTTAAATGTCCATAAATATATAAAAAGTGGAACTCTAGGCAGGTATAAATGCAGCTCTCTATTCGAATACATCAGGATTTTCCTTAAATGTACTGTCTTGGCCAATTTCCTCTGCCCCCTCTCCTGCCTCACACATAAGGCCCGTACACATGGGCAGAACGTCGGGAGACATTTGCAAGTTCAAAAAAAAAACAAAAACATCTGACATTCTGCCGGTGTGTATGTCTGTCTGTTCGGCTGGCTTCTGTCAAATGTGGATGCTAGAAAACCAGCAGCCGACCGACTCCCGATCAGCGCTCTCAGCTAAAACCTTGCATGATTAGTACAGTGTCTTTGACCAAAGCTGGGTTGCAGGAAAAAAAAAAAAACTGTTAGTGTGTACCAGGCTTTACTCTAGTTCCACTTACTGTTTAGGTTTAAAGCAGCGTGCTGTATCACTGATCGACTGATTTTGTGCTTGGATAAAAAACTAGGCTACACAGTCAAGTGGAGAGTTGGCAGCACACACAAACACACACCAACCCTGGTGTGTCTACCTCTTATAGTCCAAGCCTTATTCTACTGGTGAGTACTGTCTGTAAAAGCACACAAATCACACTTTGAAAACATTAAGCCTCATGCATACTGAGTCCTGTGAAAGCCTCTCTTCTGGCAGGAGAAAACCTGCTTAAAAATGCAGTAAAAGCCATGTATTGTACAGGCATTTATGTGCGTCAATGCATTCTATTGGCCAGAATATTAATCTATTCTGGCTATTAGGATGCATTAACGTGCCTAGTGTTGATGTGCTTTCTGCATTTTTTTTCTGCCCAAAAGCTCCTCTCCTGATTGTGCTGGTAAATTTTATTTATTTTTTTCCCCTTAAAAAAGTGAAAAAAAAAAGAAGAATTCACGCTAGGGCCCAAATAAACCTATAATAAGCAACTAACACGGATACTTAAATACAGTAAGTACATAAGTATATAAAAATTTCAAACCAAACAGTGTAGCGCTATTTCAGATTTTTTTTCTGCCTGTAAACGCTCCTTTTCTAATATGCACAGGCCAACAGAGCTGCTTTTACAGGCAGAAAAAAAATGCCCAACACCTGTAAAAGCGGAATTTAAGCAGGTGGGCATGAGGCCTAACTGTAGCAGGTGGAAAATATGCTCATGCACAACTGGTATTAAAAATGCTTTTCTGGCAAGATCATCTACTTTTCTCAAGTCGATAATAAGTTACATCAGATGAACATGCATTCAACAGATAAACGGAATGTATGTACCTAGATAGCATGGTTGTGTAAGCATCACTGGCATTATCCCTTTCTTTATTCTTCCGCACAGCTGGTGAGATATCTTTCCTCACTTTGATCAGGTCATCCACAGAATGGAATGATAGCTTGATATAGTTTCTTTTTAGACCTACCAGATGATTTGGCTGAAAAAACACACACAGTAATGCACATCTTTGATCAGGAGAAAAATATTCAAAACAATGTGGCAACACAGACACTATCTATGTACTATAACTATATGTAGCTTTGTAACAATTGCTTTTGTTCTATCATTAGGAAAAAATAAATAAATATTATATATATATATATATATATATATATATATATATATATATAAATAAATAAATCATTTTCCTGTAGTCCATCAGGGGACACAAATACTATTAGTCAGGTTAAAATGCAGCCTACAGGAGGTTGGGAATGGCAAACAGAAAAAGTTGTAAGCCTCTCCTTTACACATCTCAGTTTTCTGAGAAAGCAATACATAGGGCCAGGAAACACAGGTGAATGGGACCTGTCTGTGCCCCTCAATGAATGCCAAGAAAAAGCTTTTCACTAAGCTAAAAATCTTATTTTCTTTACTGTCAATTCCACTAAATAGGACCATAACATTTAGAAGACTTAGTCAAGGCAGAGGTATCTTATGGAACCAACTCCATCAGGGAGGTATTGGGAGAAGCCCTCTGCAAGGCAGAAGAAATGCCACTACTAAGATAAGAACAGGATCAAACTGATGTTTGAGGTGTTATTTATTTTTTTTTTTACCTCGTTCCTGTCCCTTTACCCTTTGAACAGTTAAAAAAAAAAAAAAAAGGGATAAAGAAAGGTATCAGCATCCCATCTGCGGTATCCCTCTTTTTTGCTGATGAGAATTACGTTTTACTTAATCTGTGACAGGATTGTCTTTGGAGACCTTTTGTCCAGGTCTCATAGCCCATTTTCATATGGCTACAAATAAATTGGAATTTTAGCTGTATCTTTACGATTCCTTTGCATGTACTCCGATTTAAACTGTCAATGACCTGAACTGTAACTAACTCTTGTACTGCATATCCATTGTATACACATTCTGGTTACTCTAAAGAATTTACAAAAAGCACATGTATGTAAACATCAATTGTGTCACACATGTGAGGTATCACTGTGAAAGTGGGAGTGCAAGTAATGATTCTAGGGCCATAATTCTTGGTTAGCTCAAGCAATGTTAAGGCTTGACACATTTGACATCTGTTTACTCAATGAAACTCAATTTTATAGATTTGAACAAAAATTAGGTATAATATTGTGTTTGTTTGCACTAAAATTTATTTTAGTGTATCTTCTCCGAAAAAGTGTTGGATAAACAGTTGGTGAATATCAGGCAACAAAATGTTGATTTAACGTGTGCAAAAAATAAAATTGCCCCGGTAGGCAAGTGATGTGCATTCTTCTGGAGTGTTTTTTTTTTTTGCGCAGCCTACTTTATTATTAACATGCTACTCAAATGCATTTGATTCAGTCAGATACAGAATGCCTTTGATAGGTTTTTTTGGTTTAAAATTTTCATGACAATGCCTAGAGCCACTAAAATTTTCATTCTCACCCGTCAGTTTTAAGTGCAGGTTTTTCTGGTGGCTGTGGGGCACTACTAACCATTTTTACTATCAAAATAATTGCTATGCCATTCCAAGGGTAGCCACGGCACTCTAAGTTTGAAGTAAATGCCCAAGTGCTCACCCACAAAAAATCAATATAAACCCAAAAACTGCTTTAGAGGCACTCATGGGTCTTGCAGAGGAGGAAGATGAAAAAAAAAAACAGTGTTATTATTGTCAAATTTTCAATGAAAGTTAATAAAAACTGTTTTTGATCTTACTCCTCTGCAAGACCCATGGAGTGCCTCTAAACCAGTTTTCTAATTAAAAAAAAAAAATTATGAGTATGACAGGACATGCAGGTGCGTCACTAATGTTCATCTTCAAACATTTTTATTTAAAGCACATAACTACAAGAAATATTTTGTGTACATATAAAAATTGCTTTGTAAGTAATGTTTTATCTATAAATTCAAACAATTTTCTTACATTTACTTAGAAGTGTTATTGCAGGTATAAGGTTAAAATAATACACATCACAAAATCACATGTTGTACATAAGGTTATACAGTACAGTGTGTGTGTATATATATATATATATATATATATATTATATATATATATATATATAAATAAATATTATGCTTGGTATATTCCAACAAAGACCTGTTGAGCAGCTAAAAAACTACTGACCAAATTCAAATCTTCCTTGGCAACAGACTCCAGTTTTGCTAATTTTCCCTGGAACTTCTTGGATAGAAAGGATAAGACTTCTCTCTCGTATGCCTACCAAAAAAAATAAAATAAACACAATCTTTTTTGTGAAATATAAACTTGTGCTCAAAAGTTTGCATACCCTGGCAGAAATCATGAAACTTTTGCATTTATATTGAAAAAAAAAGGACTGATCATGCCAAAAAAAATATTTTATTTAAGGATAGTGATCATATGAATACTTTGTCACATTGTTTGGCTCCTTTTTAAATCATATTAACCACTTGCCGACCGCCTCACGCCTATATACGTGAGCAGAGCGGCACGGGCAGGCAAAATCACGTACCTGGTACGTGATTGCCTTCCCGCGGGTGGGGGGTCTGATCGGACCCCCCCCCGGTGCCAGCTGCGGTCGGCATTTGGTTGGGAGCGATGAGAGACGAGGGGGAGACCATCCGATCGTGGCCCCCCCCTCGCGATCGCTCCCAGCCACTGACAAACATCCCCTGCCTCTGTATAGTACACAGAGGCAGAGGATGTGATGTCATCTCTCCTCGGCTGTCAGTTTCCGTTCCAGCGCCGAGGAGAGATGACATGTAAGTAAGTGCACAACACAAACACACACAGTAGAACATGCCAGGCATACATTACACCCCCGATCCCCCCCCAATCACCCCCCCCCCCTGTCACAAACTGACACCAAGCAGGTTTTTTTTTTTTTTTTTCCTGATTACTGCATAGTGTCAGTTTGTGACAGTTAG
Organism: Lithobates clamitans; assembly: GCA_037952925.1. Taxonomy (NCBI): domain Eukaryota; kingdom Metazoa; phylum Chordata; class Amphibia; order Anura; family Ranidae; genus Lithobates; species Lithobates clamitans. The sequence goes on from JBBGZY010001065.1 coordinate 2,426,112, forward strand.
CAGTGTTAGGACAGTTACTGTAACCCCCCTGTAGGTCTAGGGTACCCCCCTTACCCCCCCTAATAAAGTTTTAACCCCTTGATCACCCCCCCTCACCAGTGTCGCTAAGCGATCATTTTTCTGATCGCTGTATTAGTGTCGCTGGTGACGGTAGTTAGGGACGTAAATATTTAGGTTTGCCGTCAGTGTTTTATAGCGACAGGGACCCCCATATACTACCTAATAAATGTTTTAACCCCTTGATTGCCCCCTAGTTAACCCTTTCACCACTGATCACCGTATAACCGTTACGGGTGACGCTGGTTAGTTCGTTTATTTTTTATAGTGTCAGGGCACCCGCCGTTTATTACCGAATAAAGGTTTAGCCCCCTAATCGCCCGGCGGTGATATGCGTCGCCCCAGGCAGCGTCAGATTAGCGCCAGTACCCCCCCTAATAAAGTTTTAACCCCTTGATCACCCCCTGTCGCCAGTGTCGCTAAGCGATCATTTTTCTGATCGCTGTATTAGTGTCACTGGTGACGCTAGTTAGGGACGTAAATATTTAGGTTCGCCGTCAGTGTTTTATAGCGACAGGGACCCCCATATACTATCTAATAAATGTTTTAACCCCTTGATTGCCCCCTAGTTAACCCTTTCACCACTGATCACCGTATAACTGTTACGGGTGACGCTGGTTAGTTAGTTTATTTTTTATAGTGTCAGGGCACCCGCCGTTTATTACCGAATAAAGGTTTAGCCCCCTGATCGCCCGGCGGTGATATGCGTTGCCCCAGGCAGCGTCAGATTAGCGCCAGTACCGCGAACACCCACGCACGCACCGTACACGCACCATACACCTCCCTTAGTGGTATAGTATCTGATCGGATCAATATCTGATCCGATCAGATCTATACTAGCGTCCCCAGCAGTTTAGGGTTCCCAAAAACGCAGTGTTAGCGGGATCAGCCCAGATACCTGCTAGCACCTGCGTTTTGCCCCTCCGCCCAGGCGAGCCCAGCCCACCCAAGTGCAGTATCGATCGATCACTGTCACTTACAAAACACTAAACGCATAACTGCAGCGTTCGCAGAGTCAGGCCTGATCCCTGCGATCGCTAACAGTTTTTTTGGTAGCATTTTGGTGAACTGGCAAGCACCAGCCCCAGGCAGCGTCAGATTAGCGCCAGTACCGCTAACACCCACGCACGCAGCATACGCCTCCCTTAGTGGTATAGTATCTGAACAGATCAATATCTGATCCGATCAGATCTATACTAGCGTCCCCAGCAGTTTAGGGTTCCCAAAAACGCAGTGTTAGCGGGATCAGCCCAGATACCTGCTAGCACCTGCGTTTTGCCCCTCCGCCCGGCCCAGCCCAGCCCACCCAAGTGCAGTATCGATCGATCACTGTCACTTACAAAACTCTAAACGCATAACTGCAGCGTTCGCAGAGTCAGGCCTGATCCCTGCGATCGCTAACAGTTTTTTTTGTAGCGTCTTGGTGAACTGGCAAGCACCAGAGGCCTAGTACACCCCGGTCGTAGTCAAACCAGCACTGCAGTAACACTTGGTGACGTGGCGAGTCCCATAAGTGCAGTTGAAGCTGGTGAGGTGGCAAGCACAAGTAGTGTCCCGCTGCCACCAAAAAGACAAACACAGGCCCGTCATGCCCATAGTGCCCTTCCTGCTGCATTCGCCAATCCTAATTGGGAACCCACCGCTTCTGCAGCGCCCGTACTTCCCCCATTCACATCCCCAACCAAATGCAGTCGGCTGCATGAGAGGCATTTTCTTTATGTCCTCCCGAGTACCCCTACCCAGCGAACCCCCCAAAAAATATGTTGTGTCTGCAGCAAGCGCGGATATAGCCGTGACACCCGCTATTATTGTCCCTCCTGTCCTGACAATCCTGGTCTTTGCATTGGTGAATGTTTTGAACGCTACCATGCACTAGTTGAGTATTAGCGTAGGGTACAGCATTGCACAGACTAGGCGCACTTTCACAGGGTCTCCCAAGATGCCATCGCATTTTGAGAGACCCGAACCTGGAACCGGTTACAGTTATTATAGTTAGTTACAAAAAAAAGTGTAAAAAAAAAAAAACACAAACAAAAATATAAAATAAAAATAGTTGTCGTTTTATTGTTCTCTCTCTCTCTATTCTCTCTCTATTGTTCTGCTCTTTTTTACTGTATTCTATTCTGCAATGTTTTATTGTTATTATGTTTTATCATGTTTGCTTTTCAGGTATGCAATTTTTTATACCTTACCGTTTACTGTGCTTTATTGTTAACCATTTTTTTGTCTTCAGGTATGCCATTCACGACTTTGAGTGGTTATACCAGAATGATGCCTGCAGGTTTAGGTATCATCTTGGTATCATTCTTTTCAGCCAGCGGTCGGCTTTCATGTAAAAGCAATCCTAGTGGCTAATTAGCCTCTAGACTGCTTTTACAAGCAGTGGGAGGGAATGCCCCCCCCCCCAACATCTTCCGTGTTTTTCTCTGGCTCTCCTGTCTCAACAGGGAACCTGAAAATGCAGCCGGTGATTCAGCCAGCTGACCATAGAGCTGATCAGAGACCAGAGTGGCTCCAAACATCTCTATGACCTAAGAAACCGGAAGCTACGAGCATTTTATGACGTAGATTTCGCCGGATGTAAACAGCGCCATTGGGAAATTGGGAAAGCATTTTATCACACCGATCTTGGTGTGATCAGATGCTTTGAGGGCAGAGGAGAAATCTAGGGTCTAATAGACCCCAATTTTTGCAAAAAAGAGTACCTGTCACTACCTATTGCTATCATAGGGGATATTTACATTCCCTGAGATAACAATAAAAATGATTTAAAAAAAAAAAAAAATGAAAGGAACAGTTTAAAAATAAGATAAAAAAATAATAATAAGAAAAAAAAAAAAAAAAAAAAAAAAAAAAGCACCCCTGTCCCCCCTGCTCTCGCGCTAAGGTGAACGCAAGCGTTGGTCTGGCGTCAAATGTAAACAGCAATTGCACCATGCATGTGAGGTATCGCCGCGAAGGTCAGATCGAGGGCAGTAATTTTAGCAGTAGACCTCCTCTGTAAATCTAAAGTGGTAACCTGTAAAGGCTTTTAAAGGCTTTTAAAAATGTATTTAGTTTGTCGCCACTGCACGTTTGTGCGCAATTTTAAAGCATGTCATGTTTGGTATCTATGTACTCGGCCTAAGATCATCTTTTTTATCTCATCAAACATTTGGGCAATATAGTGTGTTTTAGTGCATTAAAATGTAAAAAAGTGTGTTTTTTCCCCAAAAAATGCGTTTGAAAAATCGCTGCGCAAATACTGTGTGAAAAAAAAAAAATGAAACACCCACCATTTTAATCTGTAGGGCATTTGCTTTAAAAAAAATATATAATGTTTGGGGGTTCAAAGTAATTTTCTTGCAAAAAAAAATTATTTTTTTATGTAAACAATAAGTGTCAGAAAGGGCTTTGTCTTCAAGTGGTTAGAAGAGTGGGTGATGTGTGACATAAGCTTCTAGATGTTGTGCATAAAATGCCAGGACAGTTCAAACCCCCCCCAAATGACCCCATTTTGGAAAGTAGACACCCCAAGCTATTTGCTGAGAGTCATGTTGAGTCCATGGAATAATTTATATTGTGACACAAGTTGCGGGAAAGAGACAATTTTTTATTTTTTTTAGCGCAAAGTTGTCACTAAATGATATATTGCTCAAACATGCCATGGGAATATGTGAAATTACACCCCAAAATACATTCTGCTGCTTCTCCTGAGTACGGGGATACCACATGTGTGAGACTTTTTGGGAGCCTAGCCGCGTACGGGACCCCGAAAACCAAGCACCGCCTTCAGGCTTTCTAAGGCCGTAAATTTTTGATTTCACTCTTCACCGCCTATCACAGTTTCGGGGGCCATGGAATGCCCAGGTGGCAAAAAAAACCCCCAAATGACCCCATTTTGGAAAGTAGACACCCCAAGCTATTTGATGAGAGGTATAGTGAGTATTTTGCAGACCTCACTTTTTGTCACAAAGTTTTGAAAATTGAAAAAAGAAAAAAAAAATTTTTTTTTCTCGTCTTTCTTTATTTTCAAAAACAAATGAGAGCTGCAAAATACTCACCATGCCTCTCAGCAAATAGCTTGGGGTGTCTACTTTCCAAAATGGGGTCATTTGGGGGGGGTTTGTGCCACCTGGGCATTCCATGGCCTCCGAAACTGTGATAGGCAGTGAGGAGTAAAATCAAAAATGTACGCCCTTAGAAATCCTGAAGGCGGTGCTTGGTTTTCGGGGTCCCGTACGCGGCTAGGCTCCTAAAAAGTCCCACACATGTGGTATCCCCGTACTCAGGAGAAGCAGCTAAATGTATTTTGGGGTGCAATTCCACATATGCCCATGGCCTGTGTGAGCAATATATCATTTAGTGACAACTTTGTGCAAAAAAAAAAAAAAAAAAAATTGTCACTTTCCCGCAACTTGTGTCAAAATATAAAACATTCCATGGACTCAACATGCCTCAAAGCAAATAGCTTGGGGTGTCTACTTTCCAAAATGGGGTCATTTGGGGGGGGTTTATGTCATCTGGGCATTTTATGGCCTTCAAAACCGTGATAGGTAGTGAGGAGTAAAATCAAAAATGTACGCCCTTAGAAATCCTGAAGGCGGTGCTTGGTTTTCGGGGCCCCGTACGCGGCTAGGCTCCCAAAAAGTCCCACACATGTGGTATCCCCGTACTCAGGAGAAGCAGCTAAATGTATTTTGGGGTGCAATTCCACATATGCCCATGGCCTGTGTGAGCAATATATCATTTAGTGACAACTTTTTGTAATTTTTTTTTTTTTTTTTTGTCATTATTCAATCACTTGGGACAAAAAAAATGAATATTCAATGGGCTCAACATGCCTCTCAGCAAATTCCTTGGGGTGTCTACTTTCCAAAATGGGGTCATTTGTGGGGGTTTTGTACTGCCCTGCCATTTTAGCACCTCAAGAATCGACATAGGCAGTCATAAATTAAAGGCTGTGTAAATTCCAGAAAATGTACCCTAGTTTGTAGACGCTATAACTTTTGCGCAAACCAATAAATATACACTTATTGACATTTTTTTTACCAAAGACATGTGGCCGAATACATTTTGGCCTAAATGTATGACTAAAATTGAGTTTATTGGATTTTTTTTAGAACAAAAAGTAGAAAATATCATTTTTTTTCAAAATTTTCGGTCTTTTTCCGTGTATAGCGCAAAAAATAAAAACGGCAGAGGTGATCAAATACCATCAAAAGAAAGCTCTATTTGTGGGAAGAAAAGGACGCAAATTTCATTTGGGTACAGCATTGCATGACCGCGCAATTAGCAGTTAAAGCGACGCAGTGCCGAATTGTAAAAAGTGCTCTGGTCAGGAAGGGGGTAAATCCTTCCGGGGCTGAAGTGGTTAATAGAAATCACACAAATGGCCCTGATCAAGTTTACATACCATGAAATGTTTGGCCTTGGTGACACACACAGGTTAAAATGGCAATTAAAAGGTTCATTTTCACATCTGTGGCTTTTTAAATTGCAGTAAGTGTCCGTGTATAGTCAATGAGTTTGTTAACGCTCACATGTGCAGGCAAGATACTGAGCCATGGGGAGCAGAAAAGAACTATCAAAAGACATGCGTAACCAGGTACTGGAACTTTATAGAGATGGAAAAGGATATAAAGAGATATCCAAAGCCTTGACTATGCCAGTCAGTACTGTTAAATCACTTATTAAGTGGAAAATTCAGGGATCTCCATACCAAGCCAAGGTCAGGTAGACCAAGATAGATTGCAGCCAAAACTGGCAGAAGAATTGTTTGGAGACAAAGAAAAACCTACAGGTAACCTCAGGAGAAATAGAGGCTGCTCTGGAAAATTACAGGGAGGTTGTGACGATACTTGAACAAAAATGAGCTGTATTGTCGAGTTGCCAGAAAGACGTCTTTACTGCACCAATGCAACAAAAAATCCGGTGAGGTGCGTAAAAGGTACTGTCGGGCATATTGTAATCAGGATTTTTTGTGACAAATGAGCAGTAAAGGCTTCTTTCTGGCAACTCGACCATGCAGATCATTTTTTTTCAAGTATCATCAAATTGTGCTCCTTGAAACAACCACAGCGTCTTTTTCCAGAGAAGCCTGCATTTCTCCCGAGGTTACCTGTGAGTTTTTTTTTTGCATCCAAACAGTTCTTCTGGCAGTTGTGGCTGCAATCTTTCTTAGTCTACCTGACCTTGGCATCAAGAGATCCATTTTCCACTTAATATCCTTTTCCTGGTAAATTTAATTTTTAATGACAATAAGGTAATTTTTAATGACATTACATTATGGCTTGTGCAGAAATTGTATACGCTACATTTTTTTCCATTTGCTATATTTTGGAGTGAAATTATCCATCAAAGCAGGACTTAACATTCACTAATGGCAAGTTTACTGCCTACTAAAACATTTACCAGAAGGTTTCACCTGCAGTGAATGTCATATTTGCTATTTTATTAAAATGCCATATGGACTTTACATATATACACAAGGGGAAAGAAAATAAACAAATCACACACAGATAGAAATGTCTTCCTCCTAAAGACAATAAGGTAATAAACTACTCTATTCCTCCTCACTGGTGGGGTGACAGGCCAGGGGGTATTCTCTTCCTGGTGCTTTGTAGCAATAAATAAACACAAAAGTAAATAACGTTATTATACAGAATGTTTGCACAGATGTGAGCTTACCTTCTTTGTGGCCACATAGAAATAAGGTTTGTATGGTAATGCAACCTACAGGAATAAAAAAGATATTTGAGATACCAAGGTTTTGGCAACTGTTAAATGCAATACAATTATCTGAAAGTGTTTCCAGTGATGTTCTGGTCATAACATTAAAAATCTTTTCCCTAGTTAAACAGGGACAGGCGTTTACTGCCAAGTTATCCTAAACTGCTGTTAAACACAGAGGCATCAATTTGCCAGAGCATTGTATTTTTTTGGATTGTGACAATTGCACCAGTAGGCAGCTGTTTAGGTAAGGCATGCAAAAAGACACAGACCAAAAAAAAAAGTCTATATTTCCTTTAAAAGTCTGAGAGAATTAACATTTTAAAGCTCGCCTTGAATCTGCTTCCATCTTCCTGTATAAAGTAGTAGTCCACAGCACTAACTAGGCGTTTGTCCTCATCGAGAATTTCTGTCTGAAATGATAAAACCAGTATTTAGACAGGGAAAATACAGTGTGGAGAAAAAAAATCCCTACTTGACAAACTAGAACCTACATTAACTGCTAACAAATAAAGTAACAAAGTACACAGTTTGCCACATAACACACACACACAGGTCTGACATTTAAATCAAAATTGAACGGGGCCTTGGTGGCAATGCTACCGTGTTTCCCCGATAGTAAGACACCCCCGATTGTAAGACGTATCGGGAGTTTCAGAGGGGTCAGCTAATATAAGCCATACCCCGAAAGTAAGACATATGTCTTACTTTCGGGGAAACACGGGGGGATTTGCCTGCAGTGAAGTGCGGTACCCCTCCTTCTCTGTCCCCCTCCGTTCTCCCCCTCCGTTCCGCTTTCCTCCTCTGTGCCTCCCCGCTGTCCCCTCCGTTCCCCCCTCCTTCTCTGTCCCCCTCCGTTCTCCCCCTCCATTCCGCTTTCCTCCTCTGTGCCTCCCCGCTGTCCCCTCCGTTCCCCCCTCCTTCTCTGTCCCCTCCGTTCTCCCCCTCCGTTCCTCCGTCCTCCCCCTCCTTCCTTTGTGAATAGACAGAGTCAGCTGACTCTGTCCATTCACATAACTGAAACATTGTAATCTCCTGTGATTACAATGTGTCAGTTTATGAATGGAGAGGAGCCGCTGTCTTCTCTCCTTTCATTCTCAGTGCAGCTGACGCTGCAGAGAAAGGGACTGGGGAATCTCTATCCTCGGTCTCTTTCTCTGTCTCAAGGGGGAGATATCAGAGGTCTGTTAAGACCCCTGATATCTCACCAAAGCCCCCCAACAGGGCTGATTAAAAAAAAAAACAAAAAAAAAAAAACACATATTGCAATAAAGAATAAAAAAATTTTTTTTTTCCCAATATAAGACATACCCCGAAAGTAAGACATAGTGGGGCTTTTAGGGATAAAAAGAAAGTAAGACACTGTCTTACTTTCGGGGAAACACGGTAGTTAGAGTCAGAAGAATAGTGGATTCAAATACTGGATTTTCTAACCATGCATTTAGTATGGGTGACCAGTCACATTTTGAAAAATCTTAAAATGGGGCTTCCCTCACCTTTTAAGGGCTGCACAAAATTGGGCCGATTTACTTAAGGATTTTAGAATTTTTATAAAATACATTTTGTGAATATTCATTTCAATTGTGTGCAGATAAAATGGGCAAAAGGATATTCGTTTTAAACAATTGGACAATCAAAGAAAATTCACACAATTTAACATTCTCAAATTATTTAGTAAATAAGCTAGTACAATTTATAAAATGTAACTTACCAATAAAATACAGAATATTATTTTGTCTGCTTATTTATAAAAATAGGAATGAGACACTAGCAAAAAAAAAAAAATCAATCATAATCAAACACAGGTGTGGAACCTATGTCTCACAATAGAGTCCAATAAAAGGATGTTATAGGAAGTGCAAAAATCTAATTTTCTTTCTGGTCCATTAAAGGACATCAGAATAAAACAGAAAAACAAAGACTGCCTGAAGGACTGCCAAAAGCTTGCATCAAATGAGGCAGAAATGTCCACCTGGTAGAACTTAGAGAATGTATGTATGAACAGAAGACCAGGTGGCAGCCTTGTCCAAGGCTCCAAAACTACCAAACTATTAGTTTATGCCGAAAGCCAAAAGAAGCACTCAAAGTTCCAGTAGGTAGAGTGCACCTTGGGTTGAAAGGGTGGAACCTGATTCTTAAGATCATAAGCTTAAATGATGTTCTGCCTGAGCCACCTACAGATAGAGGAACCGGAACCTGATGAACCCTTAATGGGGGTCTATCCGGGATGACAAAAAGTGAATCAGTCTTCCTGAAAGAAGCAATGGCTGAGATACAGTCACTCACAGCCTGAGTTACAACCCGACAATGGAGAGAATTTTCCTTTTGGTGAACTGAAGTCAGACATAAGGAAAAACATAGAAAAACAATATCCTGGTTGAGGGGAAAGGCAGAAACTACCTCAAGCAAGAGGTTTTGAGCCTCTAAACTTCCACCTCTCTGTGAAAAAACAAAAAAACAGAAAGGGTTTTTTCTTTGGAGGATAGGGCCTCCAGTTCAGATACTCACCTTGCAGAGGTTATGGCTACAAGGAATACCACCTTGTGGGTGAGAATAGAGAAAAGAACGTTTCTAATTGGTTCAAACTGCAATTTATGAAAACACAGAGAACCAGATATAGATTCCATGGAATCACAGATAGGGGGGCTTTTTCATGTAGCTCCAGATCTGCATCAAAATTTGAGAGTCCAACAAGCTCCAACACAGAACAGAAAGGACAGAAACTTGACCACTAATATTGCAAGGAGCCAAATGCTGGCCCAGACCCAGCTGCAGGAACGAGAGGCAGTATCCCAATGTTAAACTGCTGGGGTGGAAGTACCAGGACGTGCGGCAAAGCGAAAGTTGTTCTAAAAGGCAGAAGGTTTTGAATCTGCAATCTGTTTTATGCATTAAAGCGGAGTTCCACCCAAAAGTGGAACGTCCGCTCATCGGATTCCTCCCCCCCTCCGGTGTCACAGTTGGCACCTTTCAGGGGGGAGGGGGGTGCAGATACCACAGGTATCTGCACCCTTTTCCGGGAATAGATTCCCACGGGAGTCAAGCCCCCTCCCTCACTCCCCCGCTGTCTCCTGGGAAAGACACAGGTCCCAAGGAGATAGCGGGGACCATTGAGAAAGCGCAGCGCGACTCGCGCATGCGCAGTAGAGAATCGGGAAGAGAAGCCGCAACGCTTCCCTTCCTGATACCCTCACTGAGAATGGCGGCGGCAGCACCCGAGGATCGAGGGACGGTTCGGTCTCGGGTGCCGACATCGCTGGACCCCGGGACAGGTGAGTGACCTTATTTTAAAAGTCAGCAGCTGCAGTATTTGCAGCTGCTGACATCTAAAAAAAAATTTGTCGCCGGACTCCCGCTTAAAGGCAGTGGTGTATTTAGGTTTTGTGCTGCCTTAGGCCTGACTAAACTTATGCACCCCTAATTTTAATATGACCCAACCCTTCCTGTCAAGGCCATACCCCTTCCTGTTTAAGACCCACCCTGTCATCTGTAAACCACACCCACTTCCTCTTTAGGCTTCACCTTTTCCTTAGAGCTCCACCTCTCCGTACATTAGTGCAGCCTCATCAGTGCCCATATCAGTGCAGCCGCATCAGGGGCCACCAGTGCAGCCTATCAGTGCTGCCTTATCAGTACAGCTTAAGAGTGTCGCCTCATTAGAGGGCATCAGTGCTGCCTATAATTGCCCATCAATGTAGCATATCAGTGCAGGCCTATCAGTGTAGCTTAAGAGTGCCGCCTCATCAGTTTCAAATATCACCGCTTATTAGTGTATATAATATATAGCAAGGAGCACTTTGCAGTACGTGAATTTTCACTGAGCCCAGATTCACAGACAGACATCGCATCACATGCGATGTCTGTGAGATGCGAGTTCAGCCATACAGTTGTATGGCTGAACTCGCATTAGATTCGCAGGAAAAAAGTACAGGGACTTTTTTTTCCCCCACGCACTGAAATCGTATCGCATGGGTGTTCTCATCTATGTGATACGATTCCTGTGTAAGTTCACAGTTCGCACTGCAATCTGTGAACTCGATCTGGGAGTCATTAACATTGTAATGACACCCGCAGCGGTTCGCAGAGGGCAGTGTGAACTGCCTGCGGGAGAAATGCGATGTGGGAACCCGCACTGGAATCGCGCTGGTTCCCACATCACTACAGTGTGAACCCTGGCTTAGCCCAGGTTCACACTGAGCTGTGGGAATGAAGCCGATTTCACTCCCGAATGTCAGTCCCGATTTTGGCTGCAATTTCAGACATATGTGCGGGTTTCTGCACAGATGTCAATGGAAATCGCACCCCAAAATCACAAAAAGTAGTACAGAAACTACTTTAAAATCGGTGCGACACCACAAGTGCTTTGTCGCACCGATTAGTATGGTGCCATTGCCGCCGATTTGACATGTCAAATCGGACCAATGTGAACCAGGGCTCAATGTGTACTGTTTAATGAGTTTGCTTTGCTTTCACCATGAAGCACTTTGCACATACAGCAATCAATATAAACTCATTAAACAGTCCACATTCAGTGAAAATTCATGTACAGTGGAACCTTGGATTACAAGTATAATCCGTTCCAGGAGAATGCTTGTAATCCAAAGCACTTGCATATCAAAGCGAGTTTCCCCATGGAAGTCAATGGAAATGAAGATAATTCGTTCCACGTTGACTCCTATTGCATGCAAAACCACATGTGGCCAGAGTTTGGGAGGGGTGCCGGAGAGACTCAAATACTCGGAGACCGCTCGGATGTACTTGGAAACCCTTGGAAAGACTCGGAAACTGAGTCTTTCCGAATGGTTTAGAACAGCTTCGAGTGTCACCGGCGCCCACGCACCTCTGGCCAAATGCGGTACTGCACACCGCAGAGGCTTGAATCCTGCTTGTTTTGCTAGACAACATTCGCAAACCGAGTCAGGATTTTTATAAAATAATTGCTCGGTATTCACTGTATGCAGGCAGCAGGAATGGATCAAAAATGCACATGGCTCTTTGCCAGCAGGAACAGCAGCGGGGAGAGGATTCCTCAACACTGTATAGGGAGAAAGAGCGTAGAATGTGCTAAATTTCACCTAGATGTCAGCACTTCCAGTGTTAACTCCTTCTGCAGTCAGGGCCAGCAGGTATGAGGAATAAAGGCCCCCAGCCAAAGTAATTGAGGTAGCTCTTGATGTTTGGCCCAACCAGTCTACTCACTGGTTGGGCCAAATGGTGGTTTTGACAAAGCACTTCTATAGCGTGAAACGCGTCAACCTACCTGCATTTCCCCTGCCTGTACCCATCCAGTGCTTTTAATATTTATGCTTCCATAGAGACTTTATATTCCACTTTCTGTGTGGGTGTGCTGCCGATCCGAAGATTCTGTGTTCCAGTCCACTCACTAAGAGTTTTTACAGACAGGCAATGTCAACAGCTCTGGACGTGAAAAGCGCTCTTGATCTAGTTTTTACTAGAATGGAGCCTGGAAAGTGCAGAAAGTGGAAACCAGTGCCTAAAGACGAGTTTCAGCTAATAAACGCAACAGTCAGTATAGACTGAGGGGAGATACTTGCAATTGAAGACAAAGTTCCATCACTGATATAGAGAAGAGTCTTGATTAAAAAAAAAAAAAAAAAAAACACACAAAACTGAAAAAAGTTGCCCAAGCAAAAAAAAAAAAAAAGTTGGCATACTGGTAGTAGAAGGGGTTATTCTGGGCTGGTATACAGGTTATATTTTTATTGACATTGTCCAATCCTCTTATAGGCAGCAGTAAAACCCAAAAGGTTAAAGATTTCCAGTGTTCCTCAAGAACTAAAGAAATTAGTTTGGGATTGAGTAACAGTAAAACCACGAGCACCAGGGATTTTCCCAAAAGAATAGACAGCAGCAATGCCCTTTTAGATTTCTTTATCAGCTTTCCATTAGCATCATATATGGGTAAAAAAAAAAAAAAAAAAAAATTCACCCCCAAAAATATTGTTACTATTTTCATCATAATTTTGAAGGCTGCCAAGGTAGCACTAGGGTGTGCATAAACTGGGTACCAGTGCAATATACAGTTAACATGTAGAACATGATAAAAAAACAAGCATTATACTGTATGTCGCTAACACTAACTTATAAATCAATGGACAGTTCACTTACTGGATGCATATTGAGTAACCAGCCTGTTTTTTCTCCAGGCTCTCGAATCCTCTCAAAGGCATACTGAGCATCAATTTTATCCGTCCACTGACTGCGTTCCAATCTCTTGGCAGCGGAGTTTGATGAAGCATCTTCTCTAAGGCACAAGGATAACAAAACATTGTCAAATGTTAGAATATGACAAACCACTCTGCTCAGATGCTGCGAGTCTTATATGGAAATCTTTATCTTCTCACATCACAAAAACCCTGCCATTACTTATCTCTCACCATACCAGATACTGGATACCATATCACCAGACTGCTGTTAATGCCATTCCACTGGATATGGTGAAATTGTTACTTTGTTCTCTATCACAGTTCATTTTTTTTTTTTTTGCAACTGCTCTATATCAGATATAATATCCCAGCTTCTGCTGCTAAGAACGTGAAAGCACTTTAAATACTATGGGGTCCGTTTTTGAAACTGAACAGCGGTGGTCCCGAGGATCGCCGCTGATCTCAGTCCATTAATGGTTTATGAAACAGAGATGATCGGGGGAGAACATGTTCTCTGCCGATTATCTCCGCACACAGAGAAACTGCGATTGACCGACACAGAAACAGCCAGTTTATGAAGATGCAATCTTAGCACTTCACTGTCGATCTGTCTCAGAATTCACCCTCCCCGAGTCACCAGCTCAGAGGTGGAGAATCAGAGAGTGAAGAGAAAACCCCGGGGGGGGGGGGGGAGGAGGAAGATGTTTGACTTCCTCCTTCCTCGATCAGACCCCGCCCCTCCCAAGACAGTAACCATGTCCCCTGCTATATCTATTATATATAGTGTAGGGGGACAGATATATTTTATTAACTAGGTGGGCAGTCTCCTCTGGGAATGTCCGTGTACTGAGCTGTCATAATTTATCACTGCTTAATAAATGGACACCTCAAATGTTTCAGTGAATTTCTGGAATGGTTATGTCTCACGAGATTCCAGAAGCAGGAGGCGTTCTCCACAGTTTGAAGCGTTTGTAGATTTCTTCACTTCTCTACACTGCTTCATAAACTGGCACACAGAAGAGAACGACCTCCACTGTGAATGCCGGAGAATGGAGCCGTGAATATATTTCACTGCTTCATAAACGGACACACCTATGTCAGGTGTTAGTGTATTAACAGCATATGGATTATTGAACCAATTTCAATAATATTTCCAAGTGAACTCAAACTCCATGGGTGCAGAAAATGACAAAACATCAAGCTTGACAGTATTTAATGTAAACTGTCCAATGTATGCATTCTAATCCCATCCTTGGCAAGTCCCCGCTGTTAGTAATTATCACAATGCTACTGCCTTACTACATGAATCTCTACCTTATAACATCGCACTTAAGATTTATAAGCTCTTTTCATTGCCCCATATGAGCTTATAGAAGTTGTATATGCTCATTATTACCAGTCACTCAATGCTTGGGTTGAGAATAATATTGCACAAACCCTCATATAAAATTTTGTTCAGTGTTCCATGTGAGTTTACAGACATGTGGGTTTTAAAACAACAATGATCAGTCTCCACTCCCATTGGTCACTACTGATACTGCACATTGTATTGATTATAAGGGGTATAAACAAGGCAAGTTGATTCTATCTCCTGTGTGGCAATTACGACATGATGGTTTGGCCCCCACAGACCCCTAATCTCAACCTCATCGAATCTGTCTGGGATTCCATGAAGAGACAGAAGGATATGAGGCAGCCTACATCTACAAAAGATCTGTGGCTAGTTCTTCAAGATGTTTGGAACAACCTAAACGCTAAGCTCCTTCAAAAACTATGTACCTAGAAGAACTAATGCTGGTTTCAAGCCAAAGAGTAGTCACTCCAAACATTGATTTGGGTTTTTCTTCTGTTTGCATTTGCATTTTGAAAATTGAGAAAAATATTTAAAATATATATTTTTGAAAGCATTCTTACTTGACAGCATTTCTTCACACCTACCTAAACCATTTGCACAGTACTGTAAACGTACCACACGTGAGGTATCGTTATGAACGTCAGAGTGAGACCAATAATTCTACTGCCAGACCTATAACTCCAAACTGGTAACCTGAAAAGGCTATTAACCCTTTCACTGCCACCATTTTTTTTTTTTAGCACACCTATAAAAAATTCAAGTTAGACTTACCGGTAACTTGTTTTCCTTGAGTCTTTCAGGACAGCACTTGAGAGAGTGACTCCTCCCCTTGTCAACAGGAAACACCTCTTCCACCAAACTTTAAAAGGAGGCTCCTTTCCACACCTTGTCAGTAGTAGTAGAGAACCTCCGGCCCCAAACTGGAACACATAATCGAGATATGATTAGTCACAGTATATATATGTAAAAACAATAGGGCGGGATGCTGCTGTCCTGAAAGACTCAAGGAAAACAAGTTACCGGTAAGTCTAACTTGAATTTTCCCTTATCGTCTTTCAGGACAGCACTTGAGAGGATAATAGAGACTTACCCCCCTAGGGAGGGACCACAGCCTGCAGAACCTTTCTGCCAAAAGCCTGATCACCTGCTGATAGGAGATCCAGTCTGTAATGACGGACAAACGTTAAATAGCTTGACCACGTAGCCGCCTTACAAATCTGATCTGGGGTGGCACCAGCTCTTTCTGCCCATGTAGTGGCCTGGGCTCTTGTTGAATGAGCCCTAATTCCCAGCGGGGAAGATAAACCCATTTGAGAATAGGCTACAGAAATAGCTGTCTTAAGCCATCTAGCCAATGATGCTTTTGATGCTTGTTGGCCTTTCTTGTTTCCAGAAAAAAGAACAAATAATGAATCTGAAACTCTAAACCCTCCTGTTACTTCCAAATACTGTAATAGGATACGCCTTACGTCTAAATTGTGAAACTGCTCTTCCTTTGCACCCGAAGGGTTAGCAGAAAAGGTTGGTAAAGTAATCTCCTGAGACCTGTTACTAAAACTTGCCACTTTTGGCAAAAACCCCAGATCTACTTTAAGGACAACTCTATCAGGAAAAACTGACAAAAAAGGCTCTTTTACTGATAGGGCGTGCAGTTCACTAATCCTTCTTGCTGAAGTAATTGCGACCAGAAAAATAGTCTTCAAAGTTAAATTCTTTAGGGATATGGCCTGTAAAGGCTCAAATGGTTCTTTTGCCAGAGCCTGCAGAACCACCGAGAGATCCCAATTTGGGAAATGCTTCACCGGTACCGGTCTAGACCTGGAAAGTGCTTTGAAAAATCTCATGATCAGAGTTTCTGAAGATAAGGATCTCTCCAGATAAACTCCCAAGGCGGCCACCTGCACCTTAAGAGTGCTGACCGCCAAATTCTTGTCTGCACCGTTTTACAAGAACTCCAGCACTGAAACTAGATTTTTAACCTCCCTATGTTCAGAATGACAGAAAGAAACATAGACTTTCCATACTTTGGCGTAAATATCCCTGGTTACCTTTTTCCTACTGGAAAGCAACATCGTAGTTAAACGCTCAGAAAAGCCTTTGCTTCTCATTAACTGCTCCTCAGATACCAGGCAGTGAGTTTTAACCTGCCTACATCTGGATGATGCACTGGCCCCTGAGTCAACAGATCCTGACTGAGCGGAAGATGCCAACATGGTTTGACTGCCAACTGAAGAATCGTGGAAAACCAAGCCCTCTTTGGCCAATATGGAGTAATCAAAATTATTGATACTCTCTCTTCCAGTATTTTCCTCAACACTAGAGGGATTAACCTGAATGGAGGAAAAGCATACCCCAGGTGAAAATCCCACGGAAGTGCCAGAGCATCTATCCCCTGAGAGCAAATGTCTCTCTGAAGGGAGAAAAAATTCGGGAGCTGCGTGTTTTGTTTTGAAGCAAACAGATCTACCTGCGGAAGGCCCCAAACACTGGTGATTAATGCAAACACCTTCCTGTTCAGACTCCACTCTGATTCCTGAACTTTCTGTCGGCTCAGATAATCCGCTACTTCGTTCAATGTGCCTTTTAGATGGACTGCGGATAGAGATAGTAAGTGGTTTTCCGCCCACTGCAGAATCTCTACTGACAGTAAGTGAAGAGCCTTGCTTCTTGTGCCTCCCTGTTTGTTCAGGTAGGCTATGGCCGTGGCATTGTCCGACAAAATCTGGACATGGCAACCTATGAGGTTTTGAGAGAAGAAAACTAATGCTAGGGCAACTGCTTTCAGCTCTCTCCAATTTGAGGATTTTTGGGCCTCGAACTGGGACCATGTTCCCTGCGCTAAGGCCTGACCCATGTGGGCCCCCCATCCCTGCAAACTGGCGTCTGTTGTGACCACTTTCCCGGTCGGAAAAGACCACAGAAGACCTCTTTGCAGTACCACCTGACTTTTCCACCACCAAAGTGAACGTTTGACTCTGGTGGGAATCTTTATTTTTGTATCTAAACTCTCCGTCCTGTGGTTCCATGTACTTAGAAGGAACCTCTGGAGAGTCCTGAAATGCAGCCTTGCCCATTGGATGGCTGGCATTGAAGAGGTTAATGTCCCCAGAGCCGACATAACCTTTCGGACTGAAATCAGTTGATTTGTTTGTAGTGCCGTTATTACCCTTTGGACCTTGATCTTTTTCTCTTCTGGAAGAAAAATCTTTTGCTCCACTGAATCTATCAAATAACCCAGAAACAGTACTTGCTGAGCTGGGATGAAATTTGATTTTTGAACATTCACTATCCACCCTATTGACTCCAAATGACTGCGGGATTTGCTCAAATCCTCCTGCAACTTCTCCCTGGATGGGGCAAAAAAGAGGAGGTCGTCCAGATATGGAATTACCGCAATCCCCTGGAGTCGAAGAGGGGCGAGAGCTTCCGCCATTATCTTCGTAAAAATACGAGGAGCTGACGACAGGCCGAAGGGAAGGGCCCTGAACTGAAGATGTATAATCTCCTTGCCCATATTCACCGCAAACCTCAGGAACTTCTGGGACTGAGGTGCTACAGGAATATGAAGATAAGCATCCCTCAGATCGATTAATGCCATAAAACAATCTTTTGTCAGAATGTTTCTGACCGTGAAAATTGAGTCCATACAAAACTTTTTGTATAGGACTGACATGTTCAGGGGTTTTAGGTTGAGGATAAGACGGAAGTTTCCGGATGGTTTTTTTATCAGAAAGATGTGTGAATAGAAACCCTGACCCTGTTCTTCTGGGGATACTGGTATCACTACCCTCTGGTGCTTCAGATCCCTTAAAAGGTTCTTCATGGCCAGAGCCTTTGTTTGGTCCCTTGGTAGGTTTGTTACAAAGAATCTTTCTGGCAGGCGATCCGAAAACTCTATCCTGTAACCTTGGGACAGCATGTCCAAAATATATAGACTTTGTCATGCTGGCCCAAAGGGGAAGGAAACTTTGAAGCCTTCCCCCCACCGGTACGCACAAGTCATTGCGTTTTACCGGAGGCTGCAGGAGGATGGAAAAGGACATTTCCTTTTCCCTTTCCCTTCTGCGATGCCCAATTTTTTCTTTTCTCCTGGGGTTTGTTTTGTTCTTGAGCCCTTTGGGAACGAAAAAAACGCTTAACTGGCTGTTTTTTCTTTTTGATTGGAAAAGACTTCTTTTTATCCGCTGTTCTATCTAGAACCGCATCTAAGTCAGGCCCAAAAAGCAAGTCACCCAGGAACGGTATCCCACACAGCTTGTTTTTGGATGCCGCGTCCCCTGGCCAAGTTTTCAACCACAAAGCCCTTCTGGTTGAGTTGGCCAGGGCAGCAGATCTAGCTGTCATTTTAATTGATTCCGCTGATGCATCAGATATAAATGCGACAGCGGCCGACAGAGTTGAGAATGAATCCAAAATCTCTTGTTTTGGTGAGTCTGCTGAGATATGGGCCTTAAGTTGCTCTAACCAGAACTCCATATTTCTGGATACCACTGTAGTTGCCATAGCAGGTTTAAGATTTCCCATGATAGATTGCCAAGCCCTTTTTAGAACCTGGTCCATCCTTTTATCCATGGGATCTCTCAACACCCCCATGTCCTCGAATGCCAAATCTGTAGACCTCGAGACCTGGGAAAACGCGGCATCTAGTTTGGGGTTTTTGTTCCAAACTGCCGCTGGATCTTCGTCAAAAGGAAAACGCCTTTTTAAGGCTTTGGGAAAGAAAGGCTTTCTCTCTGGCTCTGCCCACTCTTTCTTAATAGCTTCAGAAATAACAGAGTGCACTGGGAAATTGCGATTTTTGTGCTCGCTAAGCCCTGCATACATTTTATCATGCAGAGATAACTCCTTTCTTTCCTCCTCCAGACCCAGTGTGGTATAGATTGCTTTTAACAGGCCATCTACCTGTTCTAAAGACAATTTAAATCTTGAAGGTAAATTTTCTCCTTCCTCACCCTCATCAGAATCCTCAGATTGAGAGGGGAAATGTCCCTCTGGGGTAGGAGATGCCTCAGTCTCCACCGCCGGGACTATAAGTGAGCCTTGGGAGGACTGTGAGGTAGTAGGCTGACTCAGGGATGGGTTTGCTAGGGAAGAGCGAAATGATTGAATAGTCGCATCAAGTTCTTTTTTAACAGATGCAATCAAGTCGCTGCAAGCGGAAGAAGCTTCTTCTTTAACTAGCAAATCAATACAAGCTTGACATAACGTCTTCTTCCATCCTTCAGGTAGCTTGGATTTACATGAAGGACATTTTCTTTTTGCCACTGGATCAGAGCTCTTGGCCTGCCATGAGACAAAAGAAGAAACCATCCCAATGAGACAACCTGTCCTATACCCAAGGATGCTCACCACAGGTGCACAGTAAGAACTAAACTGCCTTATGTGCCCAGACAGGCCCCTGCCACCGGGGGGGGGAGATAGAGAGGGAGAGAGAGACCCCACAGTACAAGGACAGTATACAACTGCCCCTTACCTAGGCCTTGCTGGTGCCTGTGCCTGTCCCACTTGCTGCCGCCATCGATTCCATCGAGGAGCGCTTGCTGTGTTTGTGTGGCTAAACGCCGGTTCCGGACTCCAATAGCGCCTGTGCGCCGGACCGGAACCGCTAAATAAGCACCAGCCCCATTCCTCCCCTTTCCCTCTGCTATTTCCGGCGGAAATGACGCCGCACGCCTGTTCCGTGGGCTCCGCCCCCTCCGGATGCCTCACTTCCGGCGGATGGAGCCCCGCTGCCATCCCCAAGATGGCGGCGGTGCAATAAGCAACAGGCGGTGGACCTGAGAAAAAAAAAAAAAAAAAAAACACAGTAAACGGCCACCGCCTGTCTTGCCGCCGCCTAGGAGCGATTCCCACGACAGTCGGACTCACCCTGAGCCCATATGAAGAGGGAGAGGGAGCCCAGCCAGCAGCACTTCACCTCAGCTGAGGAATGGGAGGAACAGCTCTCATGAGGTAAAAAAGTGTTTGATGAAAAAAACCAGGAAACCTGAGCTCCCAGGACAGCACCTGAGAGGTGTGGAAAGGAGCCTCCTTTTAAAGTTTGGTGGAAGAGGTGTTTCCTGTTGACAAGGGGAGGAGTCACTCTCTCAAGTGCTGTCCTGAAAGACGATAAGGGAAGAAATCATTTTGGGCCTGAAGATTACATAAAACCCCCAAACATATATATTCTGAAAGCAGACAGACTAGAGAACAGAATAGTGATAGTTCCAATTTTGTAGGTCATTTGATATTACAAAAATATAGTGAATTTTAGGACAAACAAATACAATAAAGTTTAACCACCACCTCAATACTGGGCACTTACACCCCCTTCCTGCCCAGACCATTTTTCAGCTTTCAGCGCTGTCACACTTTGAATGACAATTGCGCGGTCATGCTACACTGTAACCATGAGAAATTTTTATCATTTTATTCAAACCAAGCTTTTTTGGAGGTATTTAATCACTCCTGGGTTTTTTATTTTTTCCTAAAAATAAAAAAATACCAAAAATTTTGAAAAAAAAAAAATCTCTTAGTTTCTGTCAGTAAATTTTGTAAATAAGTAATTTTTCTCCTTCACTGATGGGCGCTGATGAGGGGGCACTGATGGGGAGGCACGAATATGCCGCACTTATGGGTACTAATAGGTGGCACTGATGAGCACTGGGCACAGATAGGTGTCACTGATGGGCAGCAGTAATGAGCATTGTTGGGCACCAGTGATGGGCAGCACTGATAGCCAGCACTGACTGGCATCACTGATGGCTGATTGCTGGCACTTGTGGGCACAGATTGGTGCCAATTGTGGCCACTGATTGCTGGCACTTTATTGTAATCAGGGCACTGAAGATCAGTGCCCTGATTACATGTCTACATGTCCTCTGTGAGGAGATGCCGCTGATCGGCTCTCCACACACACACTGTCAGTGTGAGGCGAGGAGCGCCAATTACCTGCATCTCCGTGTTTACATGTGACCGGCTGTGATTGGACACAGCCGATCACATTGTTAAAGAACCTCGGCCATAGATCTTTACACAGATCTGGGTTACACCGCGTCCTAGCAACACGGTGCGGCCACGAGAGCGGTCATACTGGAGGACCGTCATATGGCGTCCACCCACCTGTCATTTGACGGCCAGCGGGAAGAGGTTAACTACCCAAATTTTGTGGAAAAATATAAGAGACAAAGTTGCATCGAGTAAATAGATACCCAACATGTCAAACCTTATATTTGTATGCGCCCGTAAAATGGCGAAAAACTTCAGTACCCTATCTTTTAAAAAGCCCCCTATAGGTCATCAGTTTAGTGTTATGGAAGAGGTCCTGTGCTAAAAGTGCAACGTGTATCGCAATTTACGGTTTGACATGTAGGCACCCACTAGAGCTGCAAAATTAATTGTGAAGAATCGTTATCGTGATCTTGACTAAAGTGTTTCACAATTCTTTCTATACAAAGAATTCTCTCTGCTCTTCTAAAGCCACAGCCATCAAAAGAAAGGAGGAGAAAAACTGGGCAGTCTGCCAAGAAACAAAACATTCTTTATCAGATGAACTTAAGTATAAACATTGTAACAATTTGTCAATGGAATAGACTTCCTGTGTGAAAAAAGTTTAACCACTTAAAACACTAAACCTTTTTCTGACATGTGTTGGTTTCAAGTTAAAATCATTTATTTAAAAATATTTTTATAGTAGACACCCTAGAAAATAAAATGGTGGTTGTTGCAATATTTTATGTCACACTGTATGTGAGCAGCGATCTTTCAAACGAAATTTTTTTGGGAAAAAATTACTTTAATGAATTAAAAGAAAAAAATCTAAACCGGTAAAGTTAGTTTTTTTTTTTTTTTGTATAATGTGAAAGACGTCACAAGAATCGTGATCCTTTTTATTCTAAGCAAAAAAATTGTGATTCTTATTTTGGCCAGAATCATACAGCTCTAGCACCCGGCGCGTGCGTTTATGTTCGTTGGTACGTATGTGGGGGGGGTTATGTCCTTGGCTGTACCTTTTTTTTTTCAATCACACAGGGGACAAAAAGTCCCCTATGTGATGATTTTTAGGCAGCAGGTTCTGCGTTAAAGCATTGCCTATGGTGACTTTTTAGGTAGCGTAGTTTGGTGCCATTCTACGACTGTACACAATTTTAACCACTTCCATACCGGGCACTTTCCCCCCCTTTCTGCCCAGAACAATTTTCAGCTTTCAGCACGGTCGCACTTTGAATGACAATTGTGCGGACATAAAAAATGTAGTTTGCGTAGTGTTGTATCATTTTCTTCCTACAAATAAGGCAATCTTTTGGTGGTATTTGATCACCTCTGGGGTTTTTATTTTTTGCTAAACTAAAAAAAGACCGAAAAGTTTTGCTTTGTTTCTGTCATAAAATTTTGTTTCCTCCTTCACTGACGGGCACTAATATGTAGAATTCATGGGCACTGATAAAGGTACTGAGAGTCATTATTGATGAGCACTGACTGGCAGCTGTGGCGGGCACCTCTGATGGAGGCTGTGCCGATTATCAGCTCAGAACGCCCCCCCCCCACACCCCTCTGATAGGCTCTCCCTGTCAGCACGAACCGGGGAAAGCTGTTTACCGGAACTTCCTGGTTACACTTTGTGATTGGTCACAGTTGATCACGTGGTAAAAAGTCTACGTCATAGGCTCTTTACCACGATCGGCGTTGTGGTGTGTCAGACTGACACACCATTCCACCAATCGTGGCTCATCCTGCTGGACGTCCAGTCAGGATAACGCAAGCACCGCCCGGCTGTCGTTCTGCTATAGGCCGGGCAGGAAGTGGTTGAAACACGTCACGTTGGGTATCTTTTTACTCAGCGTAACACCATCTTTTATATTTTACCAAAAAATGGGGATTGTATTGTGTTAGCATGCACCAAAATTCAATATTTTTCCTGAAACTTTGCATTTGATAAATTACTGCGTAAATATCAAGGGACATAAAAAAAAAGAAAGTGCACCAAATAATCATTTTAGGCCCCTTTCACAAGATCGGACCGTTCAGGTCCGCCTGTCAGTTTTGACGGCGGACCTGAACGGGCGATCCATGTTAGCCTATGGAGCGACGGATGTCAGCGGAGACATGTCCGCTGACATCCGACCGCGTCCGATCCGCTAAAAGCAGACGGATGGCTCTACGTCCAGATCCGTAGCTGGCGGATCGGATGAGATCTGAGGAAAACGGACACGCTGTCCGTTTTCGTCCGATCCCTCCATAGGCGGCAGCGGCGCCTGACAAGCCCCTCCCCACTCAGTGAGCAGAGAGGGACCTGTCATCCGCCGGCTCAGCGGAGATCAACGGACAGATCTCCCGCTGAGCCGGCGGACCGAGGCGGGCTCCGTAGAAACTAAGTCCGCCTCGTGTGAAAGGGGCCTTATTCTCCGGGGTCTTTGCTTAAAAAAAATGTAATGTGTAAGGCTTGGGGGTTCCAAGTGATGTTATAATTGGCCAGGACGTGGTAATGTAATGAGAACATATCCAATCAATGTATCCTTAACCAGCAGGCACTTGTACTGTAGATGTTGTTTTAGACAGAGTAATGGAGGTTTAGAACCCCTGTAAGTTTTTTTTTTCCATCTGTGTCCCATTGAAGAGATTTTCCTGAATCTCCTTAACAGGGGCATACAGAAATAAGGCCTGACAGGGAGTCTAACCCTTCTCCAAAACTAAAACACCACACACACACACAACTCTTCCTTTAGTTAGATTGTCCAATCAGATTGCACCATGTACAATACTGACTACTCTGTCCTCCCTCCACACACAACCCTGGTCACTGTGTTAGTGTTATGGGAAGGTGACAAAACCCCACTATCACGTCACACTCCATTTCTCAGACGTTCTATATGAGCCGTCCATATAGATAATAGGATAATAACATTACGTACTGCTGAGGGTCCCCGTCCCCCCGGGGCTCCCCCCGGAGTTTCCCGCTGTTCTGCAGCACCATCCCGAACACAAGCCTCTTCCCGCGCCGCTAAACTCCCGCCAGCACTTCTCCCGACCCCGCCCACTGCCAACTACCTATCACCTCCAGCTAGCGCTACACAGAACAGCCAATCACGGTGGATAGTCACCGCCCCTAACTCGCCTATCGCGATGTTTTCTGCATTGCCCTGACTCTACCTCACTAGACCGTGCCACGGTTCTCTAACCAATCAGCTGCTCCCTACCTAGGGATCGTTATCAAAGCGCAGGAGTAGGAAAAAGTGGAAGAGGCCATACGTGTTATATCCCACATGTGTACATGAGTGCGGGGACTGAATGAGCCTCTGGATATGTTATACACGCTTACGTACAGAAATAGAGCGTAGGAGTACAGTCCGGAGTAGAAGTGGGCGGGGACATGTCAGGGAGGGGGCACGGCATTTATGGGAGGAGCTTAGGTCTGTCTGGTATCCGCCCCTTTACTACAGCATTTGCAGGTGTGAAGAATGCCAGGCGCTTCTAAGCCGATCCGGGAGCTGGCCGATGTGCCCCTACACGTACGGCTACTGAGGACCTACCTGCAGCTCCTGCACAGCCGGCCTGTCCTCACCAAGGCGATCACCAGGTAACCTGACACTTCCATATGGTATGCTGGGAGTCCTATAGGTGTATGGAATTAGGGTGTGCACCCCAAAGATCAAACGCATACTACCAATCACTCACGATGTTCATTCAGAAAGCGATGGGGTGGTAAATTAAATATTTACTGGCCCTTCACATACTCACCCTAAAACATGCAGCATCAGCTGGGGGGGATAGGAGAAGAGGGAAGCTGGCAGCGCTGGGGGTGAGGGGGTCAGGACAGTAGGGGGAATCTGTTCTGCACAGGGTGTTTAGGGTGTGCCTGGGCACACCCTGTGCGCACACCTATGGCTGGGACTACTGGTTCCACTGCTTACATACGTGGGCTATGATATGGAAATAGTCTCCTTCACTAAATGATCAATTTCTTTTCCAGTCAATCTCTCCCAATAGGAACAATTGTTTTTTAGTTGATAACCAATTCCATCACTATTGACACATGCGGGGAAGAAAAAAAAAAGTGCCAAATGTGGCTGTGGAGGGGGAAGGGTGCAAACAAGCAGAGCTTTACCTTTTGGGTGGAGCTCCTCGTTTTTAAAGTGGTTGTAAATCTCAGACCTGAATTCTGAACAAAGCACATCCCTCAATAGTGTGTACTTGTCTCACTCCAGAGCACTAAGCTTAATTTCTGTCTGCTACTTCGTTCCTCTGCTATCGGCATGAATCACTTCTGAGAGTTTTCCTGACACCAAGAGAAAAAAGGTGACGGGAGGGAACTCCAGCCGATTGACATTCTCGACTCTCTTCCTGTGTGCTATGTGGAGGGGGTGTGTCTCTTCCATCCAATCAGCTTTCTGAGCTCTCCTCACTGAGCTCTGCAGAGTGTAACTTTAGCTCTATGTGCCCTTTTTTCTGACGGCTCAAACAAGCTTTATCATTCAATACTTTGAGCAGATGAAGAGAAGACTGCAGGTAAACAGGTGCAACTTGTGTAGAAGGATTTGTTTCATCTCCGTGTATCGCCTGAGGCCAGTCACTTCACTGGGTATATGGAAGGTTTATCAACCACTTTAAGATACAATTGTAACTTAACCACTTGCCACCCGCCATATAGCAGAATGACGGCTGCAAAGTGGTTTCAATACCCTGACTGGGCATCATATGACGTCCTTAAGATATTAAGCTGCTGCGCGCCCCCAGGGGCGCGCATCGCGGCGATCGTTGATGCGCTGTGTCAGTCTGACACACCGCAACTCCGATCTAGGTAAATAGTCTCTGACGGAGACTCTTTACCACGTGATCAGCCGTGTCCAATCACAGCTGATCACGATGTAAATAGAAAGAGCCGGTGATCGGCTTTTCCTCACTCGCGTCTGACAGACGCCAGTAGAGGAGAGCCGATCGGCTGCTCTCCTGACAGCCCTCCCTCGGATCCCACCCAGGACCACCATCATGCCACTCAGGACCACCAGGATGGCCATCCACACTGGACCACCAGATATGCCCCCCCTAGACCCCCAGGGAAATACTAATCTGTGCCCAGGCAGCTGCCAACCAATGCCCCGGCAGCTGCCAATCAGTGCTCACTCGCAATGCCTACCAGTGCCACCAGGGATGCCTATCAGTTCCCAGCAGTGCCGCCTATCAGTGCCCAGCAGTGCCACCCATAAGAACCCATCTTTGCAGCCTATCAGTGCCCACCAGTGCTGTATATCAGTGCCGCCTACCAGGGCCCATCAGTGGCGCATATCGGTGCCCATCATCAGTGCCCGCTCATTGGTGCCACCTCATCGGTACCGCCGTATCAGTGCCTGTCAGTGCCGCCTTATCAGTGCCCATCAGTGAAAGAGAAAACTTACTTATTTGCAAATATTTTTTTAACAGAAAAAAAAGCAAAACTTTTATTTTTTTCAAAATTTTCGGTCTTTTTTTTTTTTTTGTTTTGCAAAAAATAAAAACTGCAGAGGTGTGTGTATATTTATTTGTGGGAACAAAATGATAAAAATTCATTTTGGGTACAGTGATGTATGACCGCGCAATTGTCATTCAAACTGTGACAGCACTGAAAGCTGAAAATTGGTCTGGGCAGGAAGGTGTCTAAGTGCCTGGTATTGAAGTGGTTAAAGTGGTTGTAAAACCTCAAGGTTTTTGCACCTTAATGCATCCTATGCATTAAGGTGAAATACCTCCTGTGATGCAGCTGCCCACCAGAGCCCCCTTTTTTTACTTACCTGAACCCAATCGTTCCAGTGACGGGGATGAGCGCACCAGCTTCAGCCGCTGTCTCAGGTCCTGATTGGATAGATTGATAGCAGTGTAGCCATTGGCTACTGCAGCTGTCAATCAAATCCCAGTGACGTGGGGGACGGGGCCAAGTCCTGCTGTCATTGGTGGCTTTAAGGGGTTTTTTAAGTAGTATCCCTCTTCCCATAACACACTTTCCTGGATAAGGCTTTAGACGTAGCGGGTGCTGCAGCAACAACAACCAGCTGGAAGTGGAAGTGGAAACATCACGGATCAAATGCACATATATCACCAGCACACCACAGATCATCAATTACATCCAAATCTTTATTAACCACTTGACCACTGGGCACTTAAACCCCCTTAATAACCAGACCAATTTTCAGCTTTTGGTGCTCTCACATTTTGAATGACAATTACTCAGTCATGCAACACTGTACCCATATGAAATTTTCGTCCTTTTTTTCACACAAATAGAGCTTTCTTTTGGTGGTATTTGATCACCTCTGGGTTTTTTATTTTCTGTGCTATAAATGAAAAAAGACCTAAATTTTTGTAAAAAAATGCATTTTTCTTCATTTGTATTATAAAATTTTGCAAATAAGTAATTTTTCTTCATAAATTTGGGCCAAAATTTATACTGCTACATATCTTTGGTAAAAATAACCCAAATTAGTGGATATTATTTAGTCTGTGTGAAAGTTATAGAGTCTACAAGCTATGGTGTCAATCACTGAAAATTGATCACATCTGATCACACCTGATGTACTGAGGCCTATCTCATTTCTTGAGACCCTAACAAGCCAGGAAAGTACAAATACCCACAAAATGACCCCTTTTTGGAAAGTAGACATTCCAAGGTATTTAGTAAGAGGCATGGTGAGTTTTTTGAAGTTGTTATTTTTTCCCACAATTCTTTGCAAAATGAAGATTTTTTTTATTTTTTTTCACACCAAATTGTCATCACAACAGGTTATTTCTCTCACATGGCATGTACATTACACAAATGACACCCCAAAATATATTCTGCTACTCCTCCTGAGTATGGGAATACCACATGTGTGAGACTTTTATCATTTTGGAAAGAAAACACCCCAACGTATAATCTATGAGGCATAATGAGTCTTTTGAATGGTTCATTTTTTTCCAGAAGTTTTTGGAAAATGTGGAAAAAAAATGAAAACGCATTTTTTTTTTTTACACAAAGTTGTCAATTTCTAAGATATTTCCGACACATAGCATGTACATAGCAAAAATGACACCCCAAAATATATTCTGCTACTCCTTCCGAGTATGGCAATACCACATGTGTGAGACTTTTACACAACCTGGCCACATACAGAGGCGCAACATTGAAGTAGCACATTTAGGCGTTCTAGGAGCATAAATTACACATCTAATCTCTCAACCACCTATTACACTTTTGACGGCCCTGGAGCACCAGGACAATGGAAACGCCCACAAAGTGACCCCATTTTGGAAAGAAAACACCCCAACATATAATCTATGAGGCATAATGAGTCTTTTGAATGGTTCATTTTTTTCCAGAAGTTTGTGGAAAATGTGGAAAAAAAAATGAAAACGCATTTTTTTTTTTTACACAAAGTTGTCCATTTCTAAGTTATTTTCGACACATAGCATGTACATAGCAAAAATGACACCCCAAAATATATTCTGCTACTCCTTCCGAGTATGGCGATACCAAATGTGTGAGACTTTTACACAACCTGGCCACATACAGAGGCCCAACATTGAAGTAGCACATTCAGGCGTTCTAGGAGCATAAATTACACATCTAATTTCCTTACAGTCTATTACATTTTTGAAGGCCCTTCATATTTCTAACACATAGCATGAACATACCATGAATTACACCCTAAAATACATTCTGCTGAGCAAAGGGTAAACAAAAGATTACCTGTAGTTTTAGTAGTGCAGTTGTCCACAGGAGGAGAGCCCTGATCCAGGCAGCAGGCAGGGACGTGGTCATCCACAGTGAATGGAATTGTCCAGGCAGCGGGCAGGAATATTGTCCATAGTACAGGCAGGGATAATGTCCTTGTACAGTCCAGGGTCAGTGCACGTAGAGACATTGCCAGCAGTGCCAAAATATTGGTCCTGGTAGTAAGCAGGAACATGGTCCAAGTAGCAGACCAGGAAAGAATGGGGACAGGGGTAGAGGCTTCTCCCACCCAAATCTCTTTGAAGCCTCCGAGTCTCCAGACCCTAAATCTGGGAATGAGAAAACTAAAAAGTTAGATTTCTTCATCCAGAAAAACATTTCTGGAGCCCCTCACATATGTGAGACCCCTGTGTTCCCACTAGCATAGCAGGGTAAATGATCAGTCCAAGAGGCTGGCAAAAAACGTGGTCAAACAGTCCAGGGTCAGTTCCAGAGCAGGCAGAGGTAGGTACAAATCAGCGTTAGGCATAAGCTTGGTCGTATAACAGGCCAGGGTCAGTTCCGGAGAAGGCAGACGTCTGTGGCCTGTTTCACGGGGGGGGGATTTTTTCAGGAAAGTGGCGTTCGTGGAGTCTGCTCACGGAATCAGAGCGAATATTTTCTGGTGGGCTTTCAGGGTACAAAAGGGAGGAGATTACTTGTTCCTGGTATTGCAGATAGGATACGGGGGTCTCAGTAGATTCTTGGTAAATTACGTAAGTGTTGTACATGGCCAAACTGAAAAAATAAATGGACACTTTTTTATACCAGTGACGGGATTTTCTTGTGGGAAGGTAGGGTTCAATCATCTGATCGTTAAAGTCCACTCCCCCCATAAATAAATTGTAATCATAAATACAAGCAGGTTTCTGGACTGGGCCGTTTCTTCTTGGGACTTCCACGTAGGTGTCATTGTGGATTGTCGTCAGCATGTGGACGTTTCGTCTGTCCCTCCACTTGACAGCCAATAGCTCCTGGTTCCGCAAAGCCACCGTATCCCCTCGGCGTAGCCTTTCATTGACCAATTTTTGTGGGAAGCCTTTTCTATTGGTTCTTACAGTACCACATGCTGGGGTGTCCCTCCGGTGAAGATTGCGGAAGAGGGGCAAGCTAGTATAAAAATTATCCACATAAAGGTGGTACCCCTTTCCAAGCAGTGGATAAACGAGCTCCCAGACAACTTTGCCGCTGGTTCCAATATATTCTGGACATTCAGGGGGATGCAGTTGGGTGTCCTTCCCTTCGTACACCCGGAAGGCGTAAATGTACCCCGTGGCTCGGTCGCAAAGTTTATACATTTTAACCCCATATCGGGCCCTTTTGCTGGGGATAAACTGTTTGATGCCAAGCCTGCCTGTAAATTTTACAAGGGACTCATCAACAGAAATATTCTGGTCGGGGGTATATAGCTGGGGAAATTTTTCTGAGAAATAATTTAGGAGTGGCCGAAGTTTGAATAATTTGTCAAATGCTGGGTCATTTCGGGGAGGGCACTGGGTGTTGTCATTATAGTGAAGGAAGCGCAAAATCATAAGGTATCTTGATCTTGGCATTTTTGAAGAGAAGAGTGGCATGTGGTGGACGGGGTTAGTTGACCAATATGAGTACATTTGGGTTTTTTTTTTGTGAGACCCATTGTAAAAGTTAGGCCTAAGAAAATTTTAAATTCTGCTATGGTAAGCTCTCTCCACTCAAAGGGACGGGCATAACTAGAGCCAGGGTTGCTTACGATGTACTGCTGTGCGTAAAGGTTGCACTGGGCCACAATGAATGATAGAAAGTCTTCCGTGAAAATCAAATAAAAAAAAATCGAGCATGACAAAATTATCGGTGTTCACCTGGACACCTGGCTGGGCGGTAAAAGGGGGGATATTTGCTGCTCCGGAATTAGGGGGAAGCCACAGGGGGTTTTGAAGGGCATAGGGTAGGCAGGCATGGCCTCTATCCCTTTGGGGCTGAGATGACACCCTACTGGTGCCTGGCCTTTGCTGCAGTGGCTCTTCGCTTGAGGTGGACGGCGCTGCCCTGGAGGTGGACGGCACTGCACTCGAGGTGGTAGTAGGCTGCTGCTCCACGCCAGAACGCCTTTTCACGGGCACACGTTCCTCTTCTGATTCTGTATCGGACCCGCTGCTTGTCACGGGTTCATAGGCCAAATCCGAATCGGACAGAGACTCAGAGAGCTCCCCGCTGCTCTCATCGGTCATGCTGAGACGCTGGTAGGCCTCCTCGGCCGTAAATAATTGTTTTGCCATACTGGTAGCTGGTGAGGTTGATGTGGCGCAGATGAGCACTGGTGTGGCTCTGGCTGCACTGGTGTGGCTCTGGCTGCACTGGTGTGGCTCTGGTGGGCACAGAGGTGGCTCTGGTGGGCACAGAGGTGGCTCTGATGGGCACTGGTGTGGCTCTGGCTGCACTGGTGTGGCTCTGGTGGGCACAGAGGTGGCTCTGGCGGCACTGGTGGGCACAGGCGGCACTGGTGGGCACAGGCGGCACTGGTGGGCACAGGCGGCACTGGCGGCACTGATGTGGCACTGGCGGCACTGATGTGGCACTGGCGGCACTGATGGGCACAGGTGGCACTGGTTGGGCACAGGTGGCACTGGTTGGGCACAGGTGGCACTGGTTGGGCACTGTAGTGGCACTGGTGTGGCTCTGGTTGCACTGGTGTGAACTGTGGTGGCACTGGTGGGCTCAGGCGGCACTGGTGGGCTCAGGCGGCACTGGTGGGCTCAGGCGGCACTGGTGGGCACAGGCGGCACTGGTGGGCACTGGCGACACTGATGTGGTACTGCAGTGGCGCAGATGGGCACTGGTGTGGCACAGAGGTGGCACAGAGGTGGCAGATGGCACAGATGTGGCACAGATGGCACTTGTGGCACAGATGACACTGTTGTGGCACTGTTGGGGCAATGTTGTGGCACTGTTGGGGCACTGCTGTGGCACTGCTGGGCACTGGTAATATAAAAAACTCACTGTTCGGCACTGTGAAGCTCTCCTCTCCTCTCACGCTGCATCGGTGTGAGGAGAGGAGAGCGATGAACTTGTGCTGACCCTGCAGCACAGCCTTTGTTGACATTTGTGATCGCTCTGTCATTGGACGGAGCGATCACATGGTAAAGGGCCGCTGTCATTGGCCCTTTACCGCGATCCGTGTTGCGCCGGGTCCGAACACGGATGTTCCCGTGTGCGCGCCCGGGGGGGCGCGCGGGATAGTTTCTCCGGGAGGACGTCATAGTACGCCCTCCCAGAGTTATCCAACCGCCCTGCAGCCGTCATTCGGCTATGGGCCGGTTGGTAAGTGGTTAAAGAATGGTCACATGACAGAAGACATAATGCAATGTGAGGGGTTTCACACACACGCTCCCAGGGGTTGATTTACTAAAACTGGAGAGTGCAGAATCTGGTGCAGCTCTGCATAGAAACCAGCAGAAATCAGCTTTTAACATCAGTTTGTTTAATTAAAGAGTAAGTTCACCTTCACAGAAAAATCACAGAAAAAAAGGTGAACTTACACAGGACCCCCTCCTCACACCAATCAAACCCAGTCCCCAACACCCCCCCCAGTCATGCTGGCTTGGATTGCGGCGATCTCCGACTAATCAGAACCCGCGTAGCCCGTCCTGTCAACGGGGAAAAAGACACGTGAACGCCGAGGGGATTTCTAAGCCCCGGACCCCTCAAGCGGCTATACCAGGGCTCAGAACGGGAGATCGCCACGCAACAGGTCAGTGGGGGTGGGGGGTCGGGGTGTGAGGAGAGCGTCCTTTAAGTTCACCTTACAGATTTTTCTGTAAGGTGAACTTACACTTTAAGCTTTGACAAAAAAAAAACTTGGAAGCTGATTGGTTTCAGTGCAGAGCTGCACCAGATTTTGTACTTTTCAGTTTTAGTAAATCAATCCCACGGTGTAAAGATCTGACAAGCCAACTGCTGACTGTCATATGGAAGCAATCTGGCGGCTAGGCGACTTTGGGCCCCCTCCCCCACGCACCCCCAACATGTTTCCTGTGCTCCACACACCCATCATCAGACCCAGGAAGAGCATAGCGGGTGCCACCGAGTAGAGGGGAGGCATATCAGCAAACGACCCAGTTTCTGACATGCAGGGTGGTTAAAAATCGATGATTTAAAAAAAATAAATACATTTTTAAAAAAAAATGTATCAAATTTATTTTAAAAAAAAACTTTTGGAGTAAAAAATCTAAAGTTAGTGTTCTATTTTTAAGATGCATTAAAGCGTTCCACCCAAAAATGGAACTTCCACTGTCCGAATCCCCCCCCCCCCCGGTATCACATTTGCCACCTTTTTAGGGGGGAGCAGATATCTGTCTAATCCAGGTATTTGCTCCCACTTCCAGCAAAAGATTACCGCAGCGATATATGCCATGTCCGGCCCCTCCTCCGCCGCCCCCGCTGTCTTCTGGGCTACACAGAGGTCCCAGAAGACAGCAGGAACAACTCGGAATGCGCAGTGCAACTCGCTCATGTGCAGTAGGGAACCAGGCTGTGAAGCCACAAGGCTTCACTTCCTGATTTCCTTACTAGCAATGCCGGAGCTGAGGAATGGGTCGGCTTTGGGTGAGGACATTGCGGCACCCTGGACAGGTAAGTGTTCTTATTTTAAAAGTCAGCAGCTGCAGTACTTATAGCTGCTGACCTTTTTTTCTTTTTTTTTTTTTTTCTTTTGTAGGGGAAACTCCGCTTTTAATAATTTAGTTTTATTCAGCATGAAATGGAGCTTGGTTATGTAGCATGAGGCTGTATATTCTGTAGACTTGTGCACATCGGAAAATGTTGTTTATTTTTTCGGTTTGTTATTCGTAAAATACATAATTTCGTTCTGTTATATTCATTATGTTATGTTAATTCATTTTCAGATAATTCGTTATCTCTGTAGAGTGTCGATATTCGTTATACTGAATCTCGAATCATGTCAAATTCATTTGTTATATCCGCTATAATTTCTTTCGTTATAGTTGAAATTATATAATTATAATTTTTATAGAGCATAGGTACTAGGACACAGCTTTTTATCTGACAGAGGGGATGATATACAGATCAGTTCATTTTGAAACAGTGGGGAGTAGAGCAGAGCAGCGCTAGTGAGAGATGACAAGCAGGGAGGGGGAAGAGGGAGACCCGGGAGAGCTGCAGATAGCAGCGTATGACGGAGGCACATACACTAACAACAGTGTCAGGGTTTAGCAGCCCTGATATATTGTGGTCAGTGTACAAAGGGGAGGGTAGAAACTGTCGGGATCAGCCAGGTATTTCAGATGATAGAGGGGGGCCAAAATACACAGCACAAGTACTGTGCTGTATAACATGCTTTAAAGGAACAGGATCTTTATTTTAGTTTTTGTTGTGTTAACAAACACTTTAAAGATGTTAGCTATCAGCATGAATGAGTCCTTGCATTTAAAGAGCACCTGTCCTTTCAGATCCATCATGGCAGCGCCTGTTAGTGGGCATCCACTCACCTGCTGCCGCCACGTCCCTCCCCTTGTGTCACTGCCACATCACCAGCCGTCCCATTAAAGTTATTGGGACTGTCGGTGAGTGAACAGCGGGTCAGAGGAGGAGCCGCTGCAGGATGTGACAGTTGCTCTTTAAAAATTATGATTTAAAGCGGGGTTCCCACTTTAAAAAAAAAAAAAAGTCAGCAGCTACAAATACTGCAGCTACTGACTTTTAATAATTGGACACTTACCTGTCCCAGGGTCCAGCGATGTGGGGGATCGAAGCCCCGCTCGTGTCCCGTCCCCCCCCCCCCTCCGCTCGGCGGCGCCGGCATTTTTACTGTGGGCACCCGGCTGTGGCTTCACAGCCAGGCACCCACTGCGCATGCGCAAACCGCGCCGTGCGGTGTCACTGGCCGCGCAATCATATGGGACCGGTCACGTGTCCCAGATGATTGATGAGAGGGAGGGGGGAGAGGCGATCTCCCTTCCTGCGCCGAGGGAAGTGACGTCAGGAGCCCAGGCGCCGAAGGAGGCGGATTACGAGGGACCCCCTAGCAACAGGCATTTAGAGGTGAGTAAAAAAAAAACAATTTTCCCCAAATGTTTTTTTTTTTTTTTTTTTTTTTTTAGCACATTAATATTTTTTCTTTTTGGGGGTGGAACTCCACTTTAAATAGTGTTGATTTTAAATCAAGCCTTTTTACTAGTGATTTAAATCAAATCCACCCTACTGACATGTGAAACTTTTGGACCTTAAAGAAGAATTTCACCCAAAATGAGGAGTTTCACTCTTCCTCACCTGCCCCGCCTATTTGAATTTTTTTTGGGGGGGGGCTGGTAGCTATTTTTGACAGGTCCCACTTCTGCTTGATCCGACCAGAAGTTCTACTTCCCCGCAACTTAATAACCCATTCAAAAAATGCAGCGCGCGCTTTAAGATTATAAAAGATCTACTGACAACATCTCCTCTACAACTGGGAAGAGCTTTTTTAAAATAATAATCCCCATTGAATGGTTGCTTTCTCAATATCTTTCTTTGTGTAATGCTTGATATAGGAGAAAAAGAGTATAATACATAGTGCTCTCCAAAGATTTAAATAATCAATATAAAAACAAATAATTCCGTCACATAATGTAGTGCACCCAAATCATGCAGGAATACAAATCAGTAATTCATCTGTGGGTCCTCCTGTGTCTCCTATCTCCATCCTACACATTGCATCATAGAGGACTTCATCAGGGATATGGATTAGGAGGTGTAATGTTACTGTCTTTATATTGAGGCTCCTGTGGCATTTACCATTATATTCTTTGTCTTTTGTTCAGTTAACATTAGCGCATCAGTTGAATTCACAGATTTAGTTGAGTCGCTTAGAAGAATTCACATTAAAACTGACTCTGACTAATATAGAAATGAGTCTCAAAGCCATGTCACATCCCCCCCCCCCCTCCCTATATATACTTTGCATGATTTGCTCTGATTTGCCTTGTTTCCGCAAATTTAAATCGACATGTTAACATTGCCTTGGCATCACCTGTCAACTCGCCCATTGAAATCAAGAGGACCGCCACATCCATGAGCCAAATGATTGGTTCCTGATTTAGGTGAAGTATTTTTTTTTTTCGCAAAATCTCCCTTCTGATGGGGAAAAAAACAGGCATCCAGGAGGCAAAAGTATCGCCTCTGAAAAGTGATCCATCCCCAAATTGCTTTTCAGAGAGGAGGCAGGGACTGCTGGCCATGTGAGGCCTGTTTTAATTTAATAAACCAACGTATCACATAAGCAATAGTAACTGATCTACTTACTTTTTTTTACTTTTTTTTTTTTTTTTTTTTTTTTTTTTTTACTTTTCCTTGAAAAGAAAAAGTCTTGTTTGTGACATTTGTTATTCTTCTGTGGAATTTTAATTAATGATTGACTGTGAAATAACTTGTCCCTACAGTGGAATTCTGTCTGCTTTGGGGAACCTGCTTTCACAGCACATTGAGCAGAGGCGCAAAAGTAAATCTTCAGCCAAAAATGTGGACCTGGTCGCACTTCTTCGTTTTGCCTCCTATGGGTGAGCCTGCCAGACTGGTGTATTTGGAAGTCATGAAATATTGGTTTACTGAATAAATGTAATCCATTGCTGCAATTCAAGCCAGCCTTTACTTGTTAAATTACATTAAATCGCCAAAACCCCAACTGTTAAGCCCCTTTCACACTGGGGCAGTGCGGGTGCCGGCGGTAAAACAGCGATAC
Source organism: Lithobates clamitans (assembly GCA_037952925.1). Taxonomy (NCBI): domain Eukaryota; kingdom Metazoa; phylum Chordata; class Amphibia; order Anura; family Ranidae; genus Lithobates; species Lithobates clamitans. The sequence goes on from JBBGZY010001065.1 coordinate 2,462,807, forward strand.
TTGTAGCGCCGCTTTACCATCATCTTAGCGGCGCTATTTGGCCGGTTTTAACCCCCACTAGTGGGCGAAAAAGGGTTAAAACCGCCCTTTGCCGGCGGTATAGCAGCGCTGTCCCATTGATTTCAATGGGCAGGAGCGGTGTATACACCGCTCCAAAGATGCTGCTTGCAGGAGGCTTTTTTTAACGTCCTGCAAGCGCACCACTCCAGTGTGAAAGCACTCAGGCTTTCACACTGGAGACACAGCAGTGGCTCTTTCACGGCGCGTTGCAGGTGCTATTTTTAGCGTTGTAGCGCCTGCAAAGCGCTCCAGTGTGAAAGGGGTCTTACTGATATTGTAGTTGACCACATCTAATCGCAGAATTTTAAAACTGAATAATGGACTGCTACACAGAAGTTACAAGCTATGACTTCTTAACTTGGTTGCAGCAGGACCTACCTCTTGCTGAACCAGGCCTATTTGTCATACAGTGGGGACAGAAAGTATTCAGACCCCCTTAAATTTTTCACTTTGTTATATTGCAGCCATTTGCTAAAATCATTTAAGTTCATTTTTTTCCTCATTAATGTACACACAGCACCCCATATTGACAGAAAAACACAATTGTTGACATTTTTGCAGATTTATTAAAAAAGAAAAACTGAAATATCACATGGTCCTAAGTATTCAGACCCTTTGCTGTGACACTCATATATTTAACTCGGGTGCTGTCCATTTCTTCTGATCATCCTTGAGATGGTTCTACACCTTCATTTGAGTCCAGCTGTGTTTGATTATACTGATTGGACTTGATTAGGAAAGCCACACACCTGTCTATATAAGACCTTACAGCTCACAGTGCATGTCAGAGCAAATGAGAATCATGAGGTCAAAGGAACTGCCTGAAGAGCTCAGAGACAGAATTGTGGCAAAGCACAGATCTGGCTAAGATTACAAAACCATTTCTACTGCACTTAAGGTTCCTAAGAGCACAGTGGCCTTCCTAGACCTGGCCGTCCGGGCAAACTGAGCTATCGGGGGAGAAGAGCCTTAGTGAGAGAGGTAAAGAAGAACCCAAAGATCACTGTGGCTGAGCTCCAGAGATGCAGTCGGGAGATGGGAGATAGTTGTAGAAAGTCAACCATCACTGCAGCCCTCCACCAGTCGAGGCCTTATGGCAGAGTGGCCCAACGGAAGCCTCTCCTCAGTGCAAGACACATGAAAGTCCACATGGAGTTTGCTAAAAAAAACACCTGAAGGACTCCAAGATGGTGAGAAATAAGATTCTTTGGTCTGATGAGACCAAGAAAGAACTTTTTGGCCTTGATTCTAAGCGGTATGTGTGGAGAAAACCAGGTACTGCTCATCACCTGTCCAATACAGTCCCAACAGTGAAGCATGGTGGTGGCAGCATCATGCTGTGGGGGTGTTTTTCAGCTGCAGGGACAGGACGACTGGTTGCAATCGAGGGAAAGATGAATGTGGGCCAAGTATAGGGATATCCTGGATGAAAACCTTCTCCAGAGTGCTCAGAACCTCAGACTGGGCCGAAGGTTTACCTTCCAACAAGACAATGACCCTAAGCACACAGCTAAAATAACGAAGGAGTGGCTTCACAACAATTCCGTGACTGCTCTTGAATGGCCCAGCCAGAGCCCTGACATAAACCCAATTGAGCATCTCTGGGGAGACCTAAAAATGGCTGTCCACCAACCTTTACCATCCAACCTGACAGAACTGGAGAGGATCTGCAAGGAGGAATGACAGGGGATCCCCAAATCCAGGTGTGAAAAACTTGTTGCATCTTTCCCAAAAAGACTCATGACTGTATTAGATCAAAAGAGTTCTTCTGCTAAATACTGAGCAAAGGGTCTGAATACTTAGGACCATGTGATATTTCAGTTTTTCTTTTTTAATAAATCTGCAAAAATGTCAACAATTGTGTTTTTCTGTCAATATGGGGTGCTGTGTGTACATTAATGAGGAAAAAAATTAACTTAAATGAGTTTAGCAAATGGCTGCAATATAACAGTGAAAAATTTAAGGGGGTCTGAATACTTTCTGTCCCCACTGTATATATACACAAATACAGGTATGTATATACATAATTCCCATTTTTGTCATGTTCCAACCAAAAATGTAAATGCATTTTATGTGATAGACTAACACAAAGTGGCACATAATTGTGAATTGGAAGGAAAATGATAATGGTTTTCAATTATTATTTATTTATTTTTTTTACAAATAACTATGTGAAAAGTGTGGTGTGCATTTGTATAAAGCCCCCTTTACTCTGATACCACTAACTAAAATCTAGTGGAACCAATTGCCTTCAGAAGTCACCTAATTAGTAAATAGAGTCCACCTGCAGGTGTTATTTAATCTCAGTATAAAGACAGCTGTTCTGTGAAGCCCTGAGAGATTTGCTAGAGAACCGTAGTGAACAAACGGCATCATGAAGGTCAAGTAACACACCAGACAGGTCAGGAATAAAGTTGTGGAGAAGTTTAAAGCAGGGTATAAAAAAAAAATCCCAAGCTTTAAACATCTCACGGAGCACTGTTCAATCCATCATACGAAAATGGAATGAGTATGGCATAACTGCAAACCTACCAAGACCTGGCCGTCCACCTAAATTGACAGGCCGGGCAAGGAGAGCATTAATCAGAGAAGTAGCCAAGAGGCCCATGGTAACTCTGGAGGAGCTGCAGAGATCCACAGCTCAAGTGGAAAAATCTGTCCACAGGACAACTATTAGTCGTGCATTCCACAAATCTGTCCTTTTATGGAAGAGTGGCAAGAAGAAAGCCATTGCTGAAAGAAAGCCATAAGAAGTCCAGTTTGCGAGAAGCCATGTGGGGGACACAGTAAACATGTGGAAGAAGGTGCTCTAGTCAGATGGGACCAAAATTGAACTTTTTTTAACTAAAAGTAAAACGCTATGTGTGGCAGAAAATTAACACTGCACATCATGCTGAACACACCATCCCCACCGTGAAACATGGTGGTGGCAGCATCATGATGTGGGGATGCATTTCTTCAGCAGGGACAGGAGGCTGGTCAGAGTTGATGGGAAGATGGATGGAGCCAAATACAGGGCAATCTTAGAAGAAAACCAGTTATAGTCTACAAAAGACTTGAGACTGGGGTGGAGGTTCACCTTCCAACAGGACAACGACCCTAAATATACAGCAAGACCTACAATGGAATGGTTTAGATCAGTGTTTCTCAACTCCAGTCCTCAAGGAGCCCCAACAGGTCATGTTTTCAGGATTTCCCTCAGATGAAACAGCTGTGGTAATTACTAAGGCAGTGAAATTGATCAAATCACCTGTGCAAATTAATGGATACCCTGAAAACATGACCTGTTGGGGCGCCTTGAGGACTGGAGTTGAGAAACACTGGTTTAGATCAAAGCATATTCGTGTATTAGAATGGCCCAGTCAAAGTCCAGACCTAAATCCAATTGAGAATCTGTGGCAAGACTTGAAAATTACTGTTTAGACGCTCTCCATCCAATCTGACAGAGCTTGAGCTATTTTGCAAGAAGAATGACCAAAAAGCTGGTAGAGACATACCCAAAAAGACTTTAGTAATTTAGTAATTGCAGTGAAAGGTGGTTCTACAAAGTATTGACTCGGGGGCTGAATACAAATGCACGCAACACTTTTTACATATTTATTTGTAAAAAAATGTTGAAAACCATTTATCATTTTCTTTCCACTTCACAATTATGTGCCACTTTGTGTTGGTCTATTACATAAAATCCCAATAAAATACATTTACGTTTTTGGTTGTAACATGACAAAATGTGGAAAATGTTAAGGGGTATGAATACTTTTTCAAGGCACTGTGTATATACCCTTATGAAAGGATTTTGGGAGGTTGTGTGTTTGCAATCCTGCCTAGGCAACTGTAACTTTTTTTTTTTTTTTTTTTTTTAAGTCAAACTCAAGCTCAAACTCTGTTTTTGTGAATAGAGTAGGAGAGATTTATTTGTTCTGTGCCCTATTGGACACATTACCACCATGGGAAATTTCTCCGACAGTGATACTAATTAAAAAAAAAAAAAAAGTAAAGCGATGAAGGGTTAAAAATTCTCGCAAGGTTTTTATTGCTTTCCATTCCATCATATACTGGTTAAACCATGCATCCCCCCCCTTTTTTTTTTTTTTTTTTACAAACATCACAGGGACAGGAAAGTGAGATAAAATCTCTAACGGGATCACAGACAGAAATCTAAGCCTGACAAAAATGTTAAATTTGGACCAGCAGCTCTAAATTACTTATTGTTCTTGCAACAGTTTTTACTTTAAACAAAAGTACATTTTAAAGCTGATTTCCAGGCATAGATTTTTATGGCATAGTTACCTTCATATAGCTTGTACCAGCATAAGTATGCATGTTCCATACCTGGCCAACCACTGTGGAGTGAAGAATCGCTGTAGTAGCTGCCATTGCTACAGCGATCCTCACTGTCTTTTGGCCCCTGGCACCAGAGAATGACTGGTATTTTTCTCAATAAATACAAAGCGATCCCTGATTGGACAGGATGAAGATCATGATGTCAACACTCGACCTCTCAAACTCATCCAGTCAGAGAACACTTTGCATGTATTCAAAACTATACAAAGAGAATAAGGATCATCCATGCCAAACAAGGTACCCCCTTGTGGATACTATGCAGCAGGGCACATGACCCAGAAGACGGGGAGGATAACTGTGACAGCAGTGGCTACTATAGTGATTCTCCGCTAGCACAGAGATCAGCCAGGTATGGAACCTACATTGATCCCAGGTAAAATAATCCTGGCATAACAAATATTGGGGCTGCCATTGCTGTTCTTATTTAGAAAATGCTAGTTTTCTGAATCTTGCTGATCTGTTTAGAGTCATTGTACCTACATTTCCATAATCTTGCCTACACTCTTCTTTTTACAGCAGTTGTGTAGGGTGTCTAAACATGGCTGCAAAGTTTAATTGGCACAAGAAAAGACCTGTTGCTCTCAGTAATTCACATGGTTTCTTTCTTTTTCTTCTTTTTCTTCTTTTCCTTCTTTTCCTTCTTTTCCTTCTTTTCCTTCTTTTCCTTCTTTTCCTTCTTTTCCTTCTTTTCCTTCTTTTCCTTCTTTTCCTTCCGGACCTCGGCTGCCCCGGAGCTATGTGAACCATTGAGAGCCGGTTACATTCTTCTGTCATGCGAATTGAATGTGGAGAAATCCGCATCCAATTCGTGTGTGTGTGTGTGAACCCAACCTTAAATAAAATGTGTGCCTAGCATAATAGTGTGTTTTTGTTTAATTACTTAGTTCCTTTAAGTTCATAGTTTTAAAGGTACTACTCTTCAGATGCAAATTCAAAATATGGACAGTCAACATTGTCTTTTTATATATTTAAGGGCCCATTCACGTTTGTGCGACTTGTTATGCGACTTTAACATGACAAGTCTTGGCCCATTGATTGCAATGGCACCCATTCAAATCAGCAAGGCTTATGAAAAGCTGCCTGCACTACTTTGGTGTGACTTTTGATGTGACTTTGGTCCAGAGAATGTAAATTCAGATAAAAGTTGCACTGGAAATCACATGACTTTGGAGACACGCTAATGTGAATAGAGCCTAACGGACAGTGGATTCCTGTGGCAGGAATCACAGGTGTATGAGAACAGCTGTGCCTGGGAAGCCTCTACAAAGCGTCAACAGGGTAACAGGAGCTGTGGTTGTCTGCTGCATTTTGCATGCATTTGCACATCCTGTGGTTAGGCACAGATGAGTGATCCTGGGCAAAGAAAGATTGTGTCCCAGGCTGATGATCTGTCAACTGCAGTTAATACATGCCGACATCCATGGCTCCTGTCAGTCTATCAATACTTTGTACAGGCTGCATAGCCGCAGCTGTTTGCATGCACCTGTGATTCTTGACGCAGGATTCCGCTGCCTGGCCCTAATCGTTCATGTGAATATAGTCTTAAGCTAGGTACACACTCTTCGTTTTGTTTTGTTTTGTTTTGTTTTGTTTTTTTCTTCCTGAAACCGAGCTGATTATCTCTGATCGTAGACGCTGTACTAACCATGCATGGTTAGTACAGTGATCTCCCCCGCTGAGCTGTTGTGTTCTGACAGGGCAACACCCCACCCCCCCACCAGAACACTTAGACCAGCGCTCTCTGCTATTGGCTGAGAGCACTGATTGGGAGTCGGTCGAATGCTGGCTTTCCAGTATGCACATCCGACAGAAGACAGAACGGCCAGCTTCTGTCGGACAGACCGTCATACACTCAAGCAGAATGTTGGCCGGTATTTTTTGTACCGGCAAATGTCTCCCGTCATTCTGCCCGTGTGTACGGGGCTTAAGGCAGCCCATAGATGAGATGTGAATGGGGGAATCCTCCCCACTGAGCTATTGTATTCTGACAGCAGGGAGACTTCCTCACCATCAGAATACACTGATCAGCATTGCAGGCTATAGCCTGCAGCTCTGATCGAGTGGGGTAAACCCAACAGGGTGGGTGTACAGAAGTCGATCGGTACAACCACAGTCCCCATACATAAGTCAAACTTTGGCTGGTCCCTGCTGTACTGGCTGCATTTCAATCCATGTTTGGCCGGCGTAAGGCTGGGCTATAAGTAGCAATTAAAAAGTATTTAACCCAAAAAATTTATTGTATTGCAGCTTATCAATCACTAGAAGTAGTGGCTGTATTCAGTATTTTTTTTTATTTATTTATCTTCTCCTTCTCCTTCTCCTTCTCCTTCTCCTTCTCCTCCTTCTCCTTCTCCTTCTCCTTCTCCTCTTTTTTTTGTTTTTTACCTGATGATCCAGCCAGTAACACATTCTGTATTAGCGTATCCCCACTCCAGATGGAGTACTGGGGGCACCTTTAGGCTGCATTCACACCTGAGCGTTTTCAGCTCGTAAAACGCTCATCTCAAAAGTTCCAAAACGCCCTACAAGCAAAATCCTATTCATTTACATGGCCCCTGTTCACATCTGAACGTTCTGTCGCCTGAAGCTCAAAAAAGTACATGGGCTTCTTTTTACTCAGATTACAGGCATTTTACTGCTTCTTACATTGGTGAACTTTGGACCTCCAAAACCCCTGTACAAAAACTCTGCAAAAAATGCCTGAAAACGATATGCTCAGTGAATGCAGCCTTAGACAGCAGCATTGCTGAGGGAAGAGGAGTGTTAGAGGTACTAGCACATTTAAATACACTAACAAATTGAAGCCAAACTCCAGATAATACTTTTTAAGCAGGTTTTTAAGGTTTACATAAATAATGAATTAATCGAAGGTATCTGTCCATAATATCTTTATGACAAGAATCAAATTGGTAGCCTTAGCTGGCCAAAGTTGATATCTTTTTTTTTTTTTACATTCCAGTTTTCTTATGTTTTTGATTGTATGCTATTTTTACAAAACACATTATATAAATTACAGTGTGACAATGACTGTAGGTTAAAGCCCAAGTGAAGCTTCAGCCTAAACTGTATAAATGAAATCTGGGTGCAGTGGTAAGTACTGAGTAGTAAGAGTTGAGAAGAGCAAGTGTTGCTGATTGGAGGACTGTGCATCGTGGCCTCTGATCTGACATCAGGGGACATGTCGGACCTCTGCTTTCACACAGAGTGCAGCGGTCCAGCTCTGCAGTGTGCTCCCGGGAAGAACTTTTTGGCTAGGCCTGGTCGGTGATTTATTGAAGGGGAAAAAAAGGAAAGGTGGGACATACAACTGTTATCTATTTTGCTGCATCCCGATTTCATTTATACAGTCTGGGCTGAAGCTTTAATTGGGCTTTTAAGGATTATAACAAATCTGCATGTGTTGTGTTTTTTTTTGTTTTGTTTTCTAGATTGTTTTTCACAGGTCCTCTATCTCACTACTTCTACCTGTTCCTGGAAAACGTGATCCCTTCATCTACACCAATGGCAGGTCTTCGTCGCCTGCTGTTGGAACGTTTAATAGTCGCTCCAGCCTTTCTATTTCTCTTTTTCATTGTGATGAACTTCTTGGAAGTGAGTGCCTCTTGCACGTGTTGGTTTTTTTTTTTTTTTTTTTTTTTTTTTTTTTTAATGCTTTTACAAGCCTCTGATTTGGGGAAATTTTAAATTTAAAAATTTGCTTTGTTTGGACAAACTGTATTTAGAAAGACTTCAAATATATATAATTCCAATCTGTTTTATACTAATTCCTCCCTGCTCCACTCGCAGATAAACTATTAAAGTATCAAATAAACCTGTTTTGACAATTTTAGTCATTTCAAAATTGAGGAAAAGCAATATAAAAGGAAAAAAGGAGGGAACAAGCAAAGGAAAAGTAAAGGTAATATAAATAAGCAGCACCATCCCCAAGGTCTCATTGGTCGTACAGGTCTGATTGATAGATGTTGTATCCAAGGGTCCTATGCTTTTTGTTTTTTCACAAAAAAGTTTTTTTGTAATAATAAAATGGGTACATGAAAGAAGGAAAAATGACCCAGAGGGCCTAAGTCAACAATTTACAGAGTAGACATAATGCATGGGTGGAATGTAAATCCAAAAATAGTGTACAAAGTAATTTTATCATTGATAGGAACAGGAATGTATACTCAGGGTAACCCGATATACAACAAATGAAAACCATTGAATATGTAGACCCAAGGCGGAGGTTTACCAAGAGGTTGACCGGCGGAAGAATGTCATGTAATGAGCCGGAGTCCCGATACGATGGGGTGGCCCAAGCATTTGGAAAACAAAGGGGCAGTATTCCTGTGTAGTATGCATAAAAAGGGAGGGGAGAAGAACTTGACAGTCAAACTCCTCAAGGGAGTCTGACTAGCCAAGAGTTTGAGTACCAGCAAGAGAGGAAGAAGAAGAAAGGTTAGGAGGTAACGGAAGGGTTAAAGATGTAGGAGGGCGAGTTAAAGGAGAGAAAGAAGAGATGCGATGAAAACGGCAACAGGGAATTGCGGGGAAGAAAAGAAGAGAAAAAAAGGGAGGAGAGAGATGGGGAGGGGGGGAAGATAGCGCTAAAGGGCCTGAGAGAGGAATGGAGGGAGAGGGGTATCAAGTACGAGCTGTGTCACTTGCTTGGCACCCTGCCCACCATCTCCATTCCCGGCTCCCATATCTCTATAAGAGTGACAATTATGCTAAGAGAAACCCGGGGGTAATAACCAGGAATTCTTGTATCTACGATTGGGAGTGATCCTAATTAAGCAGTCAATCAAGGGGGGTTCCCCATAATGGTAAAATTATAAATACAGCGCTCACAAACAAAAGCCCAAAATAAGTGATAACAAAAAAGATAACGTTCATACAAAACTATGAAGGTGCTTCACAAATAGTGTGTATAAAAATGCAGGGAATGCTTCACATCTGATGTGCGGAAAATGTTGCAGAAAATTTTTCAGGTGTACCAAGCCCCCCCCCCCCATGTGTCCCCACTCACCATATCACAATGACACCCAGCTTTTCAGTCTGGGAGTCAGTAAAGGCTTGTAGTGATATCCAAAGAATGTTGCAGGATGGCAGGTTCACTGATGAGATGATAAACGATCCTTCAACGTTAATACTCAGCCAAACAAAAAACAGGTACCCAAAAAGGAAGAAAGGGGGGGACCAATAGTGAAGTATGCTAAGATTGAAAATTAATTGCGCATAAAAGGTTATACTTACAAAAGCAAGTTAAAATCGGGCATTGAAACAATCAGAGGATGCAGCAAACACCATTAACAGCGTTCCTACGAGACCTTTTATGCTCAATAAATTTTCAACCTTAGCATACTTCACTATTGGTCCCCCCTTTTTATTTCTTTTTGGGTACCTGTTTTTTGTTTGGCTGAGTATTAACGTTGAAGGATCGTTTCATCTCATCAGTGAACCTGCCATCCTGCAACATTCTTTGGATATCGCTACAAGCCTTTACTGACTCCCAGCCTGAAAAGCTGGGTGTCATTGTGATTTGGTGAATGGGGACACATGTGAGGTGTCTTGGTACACCTGAGAATTTTTCTGCAACCTTTTCTCTGCACTTTCCGCACACCAGATATGAGGCATTCCCTGCATTTTTATACACTATTTGTGAAGCACCTTCATAGTTTTGTATGGACGTTATGTTCTTTGTTATCACTTATTATGGGCTTTTGTTTGTGAGCGCTGTATTTATATATTTTACCACTATGTTCAAGTGTCTAGCACTTTGTGTATAGCAGCTTCATTCAATAATTTTTTTTACCACCCATTTTTTTTCACACCATCGGCGCGAGATATACATTTTTCCTAGGGTTTCCCATAAGTCTACTGTATTCCGGTGTGGTTTGGAAATAGATATCCAAGGGTCCCATGTTTCTTGAGTATACATGTGAGTTTTTCCATTAATTATAGTCCAATTTAATTCTTGTTTGATATAGTTAAAAGACAATGCCGACTGTTTCCAACTCCTTATGATTGCTATTCTAGCCGCTAAAGTAATCTTCATTTGTATTTTTAACGTACTTTTTATTTTAAGGCCGGGTTCACATTTATGCATATTTTCCCGCATCCAATTTGCGTTACATGTGAGTGTGCCCGACTCGCAATCGAGTCAGTTCACACAGGTCCAGGGCAACCGAGGTCCGCATTACAAAAGGGTCCTGTGCATCTTTGGGTCCGGTTCAGGTGCGAATTCAGGAAAAAATTCGGACCTGAATCGCACCTGAACTGGTGAACAGGGGCACACCGGACCCCATGCTGGGAACTGCAGCCAGACATATGCGAACCCGGCCTAAATGTCTCTCATATTGGAGAAAAAAGGTGAGCCTCAAATGGGTTGCAATAGGTTCAACAGAGAAATTTGCAGTTTTCATGTGCTAAAAATGTGCTCATAAGGCCAGATGTACTCACAATAAGCTTTTTAAACACAGGTTGGCGGGTGGTACAGGTTATACAGTTATAAAAGACTACTATATCGTCACCTTACTAACACAATTGAAAGACTGGATGTCATTGCACCCGAAACATTATGGGGGAACATAGAAGCCACCATGATACCTTGAGGTCATCTTAAACTTTGGGTATTCAGCGCGGCTGTCAACCCTCCTCGTTTCAAATTTCTTGCTCCAACCATTCAGGCCGCTGTTAATGCTTGGAAATCACTAATTCCCTCTAAATGGTCACATCTCACCATTAAAGCCCTCCCAATACCCCTTGAAACATTGCAGTTGATAACCCCAGACCTAGTCATACCCGTCTGGTTATCAGACCTGGTAACTCTCTCTTTTTGGTGCCAAGCTAGCCCACAAATCATTTGCACAAATCCAAAAATTTATAATGCCCCTGCCAAAGACTTTCTGATACATCATAGAATTCAACATTGTCTCTTTTCCTACCCTTGCCTCGAAGGAGCAATAACTACTGACCCTTTGAATTACTACTTCACCCATATCCAGAGATTCAAAGGCATTTCCTTAATATACTCAATATTACATGAAAAAAAAACATTTATTAAATCAATGCCCTTCAGGAGATGGGAAGGAGATTTACAACAATTTACTGATCAACAATGGCAAAACAGCCCTACGCTCGATTTGTAAGTGCCCCGTACACACAATCGGATTTTCCGACAACAAATGTTGGATGTGAGCTTGTTGGCGGAAAGTCCGACCGTGTGTATGCTCCGTCGAACATTTGTTGTCAGACTTTCCACCAAATGTTGGATAGCAGGTTCTCAAATTTTCCACCAACAAATGTTTGTTGTCGGACTTTGCAATCGTGTACACAAGTCCGTCGGACAAAAGTCCATGCATGCTCAGAATCAAGTATGAGCCGGAAGCGCTCGGACTTGTAAAACTAGCGTTCGTAATGAAGATATCACGTACATCTTGTATGTCACTACTTTGGTAATTGTTGGCCAACATTTGTGTGACCGTGTGTATGCAAGACAAGTTGGAGCCAACATCCTTCGAACAAAATTCCACGGTTTTGTTGACGGAAAGTCCGAACATCTCTACGGGGTAATTAAGTCACGAGTAATGCATCAATATGGGAACTGATCTATAAAATGGCTCTGCAGTGGTATCTGACACCCTAGAGACTCGCAAAATTCCATACCTACGCCACACCCACGTGCTGGAGGAACTGTGGACAATCGGGCACTCAGTACCACATATTCTGGTCCCGTCCATATCTAAGCAAACTTTGGTCAGACATATCAAATATACTATCTGACATCACTCAACTACACTGCAGAGTTGCCCCACAATTAGTCATTCTGAACATCAACATTGACTCAATCTCACCTCATTTTAGGATGGTAGCTACCCACATACTCTTGGCAGTCAGACTGCTTATTACTAGAAACTGGAAGACAAACACGATCCCAACAGTCCTGGTTGTGATAACTCTAGTACATGCTCATTACTCCTATGAATGTTTATTAACACATCAGAAATCCGCATACTCTAAGCTCCTTAAACAATGGCTCCCCTGGAAACGTTGGTACGATAAACTTATCAGATGATGAAATGTTTGAATATTCTGTTTTCTAGTCTGCTATCCTCACAATGGGAAGTGACCTTAAAGTGGCTGTAATCCCCCCACATGTACTCAGTGAAGTGAACAGCCTCAGATGAAACAAATCTCCCTACATAAGTTTTACATGTATATGGGCTTCCTATAATCTTTAGTGCACATTGTGTTAGAAATGTTATCTTCATGTTCAGCACTGAGAATGAAGTCTTGGCATATACTGTGTGACAGCTGATTGGAGAAAAGGCACCCCCTCCCCCTTCCACATAGGCAAAGGAAGGAAGGAATGTGCAGAGCTGTGCTGTGAATAGACAAGCTCTCTGCTAATCTATTTATAGCACCCACCCCAACACAAATTTCAGGCTGGTTTTATCTCAGTTGTCGGAGAACTTATCATGCTGATAACAGAAAAACGGAGCAGCAGAAAGACACAGGACTTAGGGCTTTGGAGAGAGATAAGAAAACACTACAGATAGATGTACTTAGGTCAAATTTCATGAATCAGGTTTACATTCACTGTCACTTCCTCCTTTAGTGAAAATCAATCTTTGAACCAACTATACCATACTCGTTTTCCAAAACCATATCAAATCTGCCTATCCTGCCTCCGTGTTCTCTCTGCCCCCCTTCCCCTCTATCCACCCCCTATATCTCGCTATATACCTACAATGTTAATATTCAATTATATTTTGATGCTGTTGATTGTTTTACTGCTACTAAGAAACCTAATGTGCTTACACTTTGATCCTTAAACTATCCAATGTTTGGAAAGTTCATTGTTATTATACTTATACAGTAAGGTTATGTAAACCTGCAGCTCCAATTTTCCTGTGTCAGTGAGCAGCTGCTGCAGGGGAGAGGAGGGAGCACCGACCACATCTGGGCCATGAGAGACTATGGCTGATGTCGCAGCTTCTGAAATTTCCAGCTGTTGTCAAGTGCTCTCTTACACAGAGCTGCAGGATCACATGACTAGAACGGATTGAAAATGGGTAAGTATACAGATCTTTTTATACAGGTTAGGCATAATGGGTAGGAGGAGGGAACATTTTTAAGAGCAGGTATATAGTTAGGGGTTTCTTTCACGTTAATGGCAGCTAATTAATTAATGCTGCTTTTAAAAAAAAAAATGTTTTTTAAAAAGATTTTTGTTCTACTCTTTCAGCAATTTTAAAGGTTTTAAGCTGGATAGGAATTAATAAATAAGCAATTCCAGACTAGTCTTTCCTTTTAAATGCTGTTTGTGTTTGTATTGCCATAACTGTTTAATCATGACTAAAACCATGACCATATGTACTGTTTCCATTCTGCCCCTTAGGGCAAAGACCTGAACTCTCTTAATAAGAAACTGAAGGACAGTTACTGGTCTGCTCTGAAAATGAACTGGAAAGTTTGGACTCCTTTTCAGTTCATCAATGTGAACTACATTCCTGTACAGGTAAGCAACATATATTAGGGGACCCTTATCAAGTATTTTTTTGTAATAGCAGTAATATTAAATAAAAAAAATGTGTTTTTAAAAATGTGTGATCTAATGCAACAAAAGTAACAAAAAAAAAAAATTCAAAAGCACCTCTGTCCCTCTTTGCACACACATAAAAATGCATGTGTAATTAAAAGAATTGCACAACAGGTATTGGGTATTTCTGCACATGCCAGAGTGAGAGAAACATTTCTAGATCCTTTGTTTATGGTTAACTCTAAACTGATGAGCTGTAAAAACATTCAAAGTGTCTATTGATGATAATTTTGCCTGTGAAAACTGGACGCTGTCTCCTATTTTATTTTATACATAAAATAAAAATGGGGATTAAATTCTGTTTGTGTGCGCTAAATTTCTAATTTGTGTGTTTATTTGTAAAAATATATCGATTTGATAAACAGTTGTGCAAATATTATTATAAAAAGTGAAACTTTTGGCGGGACCTTAACGAAGCACACGGTAGCGAAATAAAGTTAATTAAAAAATTGGTTCAAATTGTCATACATTTTCATATCAAAATATTTAATGCATTTTGCTATATATAAATATCTGTACATTTTATTAAAATTCATCAGAACCAAATAATGCACTCCAACAATGAGTTGGTACGGATACATAGAATACATGAAATCGAACAAAATAGTGTAGGCAAAAATTGCTAAATAAATCATAACAATGAAAATACCACCAAAATAAGACTGGAATAGGGAACAGATTGAATTGAATAGGAACGACCATACAAAATAATTCATGAATGTATACACATCGGTTGGTGTTAGCTCTACGCGTTTTCAAGGCCTTATAGCCTATCATCAGGAGCGAAACCTTGGTATATTGTCTATGGGTAAACAAAATAAAAAGAATTATAAAAAATAATGAAAAATGAAAATAAAAAAATATTTTAAGACTAAAAATATCTTAATGTAAATAAAAGGGGCAAATCCAGGACATGGAAGGACCCTCCATGAACTGGATTGTCCCACACACTCGCATGTAAATCCTCGCAGTAGGTGGTGCGGGCAACGGAGCCCCCAGGACCAGCCAAACAAAGCCCCAACCGGGAGCTGAGGGGACGTGATGCTGCCAGCAAGGCCAAACACGGACACCGCTCCAAGTGAGTGTGGTTATGGTGTTGGTAGTGTTGATGGGGGTGACCACCTTGGTGGGAGACCTCTGTGATGAATATAAAAAGGATATGGTGTAATACAGTGAAGTGAAAAGAAGCAAACAACAAAGAGAAACAAGTGTAAAGTGAGTTGGGTGTATGTTAAAGTTACCTGAGTCAATATCTGTGGGAGGAATGAGGAGATGGCCTGTGTGCATGATCTATCCCAGATGGGAATGGTGTGAAGTGTCCGGAGTGTGAGACCCAAATGGGGAGGGAACCCATATAGACGATGCCGCAGCACAAACCAACCCAACGTCGTACATTGGTCCAATGGGGGGAGGGAGAAGGAAGGCGCCACCAAGTCATGAGCCAAACCGCCACGGCCCCGTGACCTTAGGCACCTACACGGGAGAATCTTGCCAATGATTTATAACATTACCCGGGATGGAGGTGGGGACTTGAACGGCCCCGTCTAGCCTCATTTAAAGTCCCCAAACTCTCCAGTTGTGCAAATATAGTGCAGAGTACAAAATTGCATTGACTATTTTTGTATTCTGCTGGACCTCTGAATTCAGAAAATCTATAATGTGTTGGGGGTTTTAAGTCCTTTTTATAACCAACAATGCAGATTTAAACAAAAAAAAAAAATGCTCCAGAGGGGACATTAAGAAATCCAATTGTGAGAGATTTATAGGGCAGATCAGGCAGTTTTGACTGGCTTCTACTTTTGCACCTACTTATATATTTGTTACATGTTCCCTTTCACATAGCTTAGCTTATTTAACCACTTCAATACCGGACACTTTTACCCCCTTCCTACCCAGGTAAATTTTCAGCTTTCAGTGCTGTCACACTTTGAGGCTAGGTTCACACCATTGCGACTTGGATGTAGGATCTCCGCATCCAATTTGCAATAGCGGGAGATTTTGACCGGCTTTCTATGGAGACGGTTCACATATCTCCGCAGCGGGTCCAGTGTGTTTTGCATAAAAATGCTATGTGTCTTTTGGTCCATTTCAGGACTGCATTCGGGTTGAATTTGAACCTGAAACTGTGAAACAGCACGCACCGGACCCTTGCTTTGAGCCACATGCGGCTCATATGTGAACCGAGAATTGCGCGATCGTGCAACACTGTACCCATATGAAATGTTTATAATTTTTTCACACAAATAGAGCTTTCTTTCGGTGGTATTAAAACGCTGCTGGATTTTTTATTTTTGCAAAATAAACGGGGAAAAAAAGACTAAAAATTTACGCAAATGTAAAAAAAAAATTGTTTTTTTTTTCATTTCGGTTATAATATTTTACAAATAAACTTTCTTAATTATTATGTGTGTATGTATGTGTATATATATGTGTATATATATATATATATATATATATATATATATATATATATATATATATATATATATATATATATATATATATATATATATATATATATATATATATATATATATATATATTATATATTATGGGGGGGGGGGGGGTTATTTGATCCCCTGCTGATTTTTTACATTTGCCCACTGACAAAGAAATGATCAGTTTATAATTGTAATGGTAGGTTTATTTTAACAGTGAGAGACAGAATAACAACAAAAATATCCAGAAAAACACATTTCAAAAAAGTTATAAATTGATTTGCATTTTTAATGAGTGAAATAAGTATTTGATCCCCTATCAACCAGCAAGATTTCTAGCTCCAAGGTGTCTTCTATACAGGTAATGAGCTGAAATTAGGCGCACTCTCTTAAAGGGAGTGATCCTAATCTCAGTTTGTTACCTGTATAAAAGACATCTGTCCACAGAATCAATCAGATTCCAATCTCTCTCCACCATGGCCAAGAACAAAGCTGTTCAAGGATGTCAGGGACAAGATAGTAGACCTACACAAGGCTGGAATGGGCTACAAGACCATTGCCAAGCAGCTTGGTGAGAGGGTGACAACAGTATTCACAAATGGAAGTAACACAAAATAACTGTCAATCTCCCTTAGTCTGGGGCTCCATGCAAGATCTCACCTTGTGGAGTTCCAATGATCATAAAAGCAGTAAGGAATCAGCTCCAGAACTACATGGGAGAATCTTGCCAATGATTTCTTGGTGACTATGGTCCCAGCTGCCTTGAGACTACGCTGTGAAGGACTGAAATCCTGCAGCGCTCGCAAGGTCCACCTGCTTAAGAAAGCACATGTAGAGGCCCCTCTGAAGTTTGCTAATGAACATCTGAATGATTCAGAGGAGAACTGGGTGAAAGGGTTGTGGTCAGATGAGACCAAAATCGAGCTCTTTGGCATCAACTCGTGTTTTTAGGAATGCTGATTAGGACCCCAAGGGCAGGGTATCGGCGAGTACCTGCAAAAAGTATCGGTACTCGTACTCTGTGTTAAAAAAAAATGGTATTGGTGCAGCCTTAATTATAACAATATGCGCGCACACTCTATTGCGTTAAGGTGTGCACCCCAAAGCTCAAACACATACGTTTGTGATTATATAGCCGCACCCAGTCTTCAATTTAGTGCAGTGCGATCTGGTCATCCCACTGACCAACATAAGAAAAAGTCCAGAGGATTGCTGCACTTAAAGTTTGTTTGAACTTTGGTTCAATAAAAGAAATGTTACATAATGTGTTAGTTCAATTGATAGGCATCATTGATTGACACTGATAGGCAGCACTGGTTGGCATGGCAAAATTGGTTGGCACTGATTGGCATGGTAGCATTGGTTGGCACTGATGGGCAGCATTGATTGGCACTGGCAGGGGAGAGGGGGAATTTCACACGCGGCCGACAGTGAGGCTTGCTAGAGCCACTCGGTGTGTGAAACTGTCTGCAGCTAATGTAACTACTTGCAGGGAGAGAGATCACAACTCAGCCGTGATGCTGGGGATGGGCAGGACTAAGCAGCTATCAACGACAGCCAATGATTGGGCTGCCTAAGGGGGCGGAGCCACAAATGTGCTGGCCTGCCCAGACTCCATGCCATTGGCTGGTGTTTGATTGCTGTTTGGTCCCGCCCGCCCCTGACATCACCGCTGAATTTTGACAGCTGATCTTTCTCTCTGCAAGCAGTGACATTATCTGACAAATCACACACTCAGTGGCTGTGTAAGCCCAGAATTAAGTGATAAACCTAAACAAATAGGTATATATCCGTGGTTAGTATGATCAAACGGTGCCAAAAACTATATTAGAAACAGTATGAACAGTATGATCACGATCTGCTGCCTATGAAACTGTTTCACAGACAGCGGGGGTTACACACAACATTTTAGGGCAGATCTCAGGAGACCGCATGGGTGATTATGGTGTGCCTAGGCACACCCCCTACACACGCCTATGGATGAGACCAAAATCAAGCTCTTTGGCATCAACTCAACTCGCTGTGTTTGGAGGAGGAGCAATGCTGCCTGTGACCCCAGGAACACCATCCCCACTGTCGAACATGGAGGTGGAAACATTATGCTTTGGGGGTGTTTTTTTCTGCTAAGGGGACAGGACAAATTCACCGCATTAAAGGGATAATGGATGGGGCCATGTACCATCAAATCTTAGGTGACAGCCTCCTTCCCTCAGCCAGGGCATTGAAAATGGGTCGTGGATGGGGTATTCCAGCATGATGATGACCAAAACACATGGCCAAGGCAAGAAAGGAGTGGCTCAGGAAGCATATTAAGGTCCTGGAGTGGCCTAGCCAGTCTTCAGACCTTCATCCCATAGAAAATATGTGGAGGGAGCTGAAGGTTCGGAGTTGCCAAACGTCAAAACCTTAATGACTTGGAGAGGATCTGCAAAGAGGAGTGGGTCAAAATCCCTCCTGAGATGTGTGCAAACCTGGTCGTCAACTACAAGAAACGTCTGACCTCTGATTGCCACCAAAGGTTTTGCCTCTTAGTCATGTTTTGCAAAGGGGTCAAATACTTATTTCACTCATTAAAATGCAAACCAATTTATAACTTTTTTGAAATGCGTTTTTCTGGATATGTTTGTTTTTTCCGTCTCTCGCTGTTAAAATAAACCTACCATTGAAATTTTATAGACTGATCATTTCTTTGTCAGCGGACAAATGTACAAAATCAGCAGGGGATCAAATAATTTTTTCCCTTACTGTACCTGCAGAGATCATGCTGGAGACGCACACAAAGTGTGCAGTTGTAGCCTTGCTATATAAAAAGCCAATAATCCAACTCATAAAGATGTATGAGACAACATATAAGAAAATCAGGCTTTTACATCATATGTTACAGCTCGTTATGCCAGATATTCTTGTGACAAATGTTACAAATAGACCCCTATATCTCTAAATTAATGTCTAATAGAATGTTCTAATTGAGAAAACAACTGGTGCTTTATTTGGATAGATAATTAAGCAATCCTTTTTTTTTTTTTGTTTTGTTTTTCAGTTTCGAGTGCTGTTTGCCAATATGGTGGCCTTCTTCTGGTATACATATCTGTCGACAACCAGGAAATGATTTGAAAATACAGTTATTTTTTTGTTTTTTTTTTCATTCATCAAATTTGAAAAGTCTAGAGGCAACAACAGAAATTACTAAACTTCCTCACCAGTTTTTAAAACTTTCCTCCACTGAAAACTGATCATTCAGTTTGGGCACTTTGATCAGTAGAATCACCTGCCAGCTCCCTCAATCTTTTATCAAGGGTCTTTTAGGGAAAGATTTTCCTGCAGTCAATTGTGTTGCCACCGCCTCCCAGGTGGATACTCCCAATTATTATTTTTTCCACGTTGTGGAAACCTACAAGGTGAATGTGACCCTTTTCATTTGACTTTGTAATGGCTGCTGTGAGAGAACTTGATGATCACCTCAGCATATGAGAATTCAGCATAGGATTCATCTATACTGGATATACTGGAAACCAAGCGGAACTAAATATCTGGCTGCAGTTGGACTATCATTTTTGCCTCAGCACAATTCTCAGTAACACAGTTACCAATAATGTAATAATGGCTGGAAATGGATAATGCATTATGAAATGAGATCTGCTTCTCTCTCTGGGGACTTTTTACCTCTCGTAATACCTTAGAAACACCTAAAGATGGCACACACTAGTTACAATTTTATGTTAGATCAGCAACGTTTACCAATAACGAAGGACCTACCTAATTGGATACCACATACATTAGTGGTCATAGGTGTACTCAGCATATTGCATTAGGATGTGCACCCCAAAGCTCAAACACACATGCCTTTCTCTGCAGCCTCAGCTGCACAGGACAGGAAATGAATGGGAAGTGCTCTGTGCTGAGCAGTTGCTTGTTCATTCACAATCCAAAGCATAGTAAACAAAGTTTACTGTGCTTCAGTTATGAATGAACACAGGGAGTGAGTGTGTTCATTTAGAACAGGAAGGCGCTGGTATATTACATATTTTTTAGCCTT
This sequence comes from Lithobates clamitans, assembly GCA_037952925.1. Classification (NCBI taxonomy): domain Eukaryota; kingdom Metazoa; phylum Chordata; class Amphibia; order Anura; family Ranidae; genus Lithobates; species Lithobates clamitans. The sequence continues at coordinate 2,483,265 of JBBGZY010001065.1, forward strand.
TACCCCATTCTCCATCCTAAAACATCCCCAGCAGTAGCTGGGGGGAGAGGAGAGGAGGGGAAGCCAGCAGCACTGTGGGATGGGGGGCCAACAGGGGGATAATTGGCACTGCATGTAGTGATTAGGGTGTACCCTGGCACACCCCCTGCACAAGCCTATGTTAGTGGTTTAAACAGACACTTACACTATTGGTAAGGAAATTCTTTTTTTTTTTTTTTTTTTTTTTTTTTTTTTTGCATATAGGAGCTAGGTGCCAAATTACAAATTGTTTAAAGTTTTGATCTTGACATCTCTTAACATATGTTACAAAGTTGCACCACAATGAAACCTCATGTGCTATATTGCATACTATAATAAATTAAACAGAAAAGCCCAAAGTTAATGACTCTGCTTTACAGCTGTAGGTAGGCATATGAACTAATTTAACTATGTAGTACATAATAAATTAATGGAACCCAATATGCCCAGCAATATATAAAGTTTCTTCTCATTTACATAAGGAACAATGGATAATTCTGATAATTTAGGGGCTTTCAGGATTGCAGTTTGTACATGTGACTTTTGTGTACTTGATCGTATATGTTTGTATACATGTATATGTCATTTTTTTTTTTTTTTTTTTTTTCATCCAGAACGTTATCTCAGGACAATTATTTTATGCAAGGTTTTCCTACAAGGGGCATGCCTAGGCTCTGGCCTCCATTCCACAAGCAAGTGCCTGGGATCTTGAGTGTGAAGCTACTACCTCCTATGGTCAGAATGTTAAAGTATTAAACCCAAAAGCAGACCTTTATTATATTGTAGCTTACCAATTCTTAGATGTGATGGTTGTATTTGTTTCCTTTTTTTACTTTTATTTTTTTTTTCTATTTTCATATGGCGATTCAGACATTCAGATTTGCGAAAGCACAAGCTCTCCAGCTAAATTTACCAGTTTATATGGATGAGACAAACCTTTTAACACTGACTGGAGTGATTTAAAATGATCAGATTTTATTTATTCATGCAAAACATTTTATCCCAAAAGGAAAAAAACGGTTTGCTGGTACTGCTTAAAAAGTGTGAGCTGGAGTTTTGCTTCATCTGCTAATACATTTACCACTGCCCCACACCAGACTGACAGTGCTGCTGTCTGCTGTGCCTCCTTTTCTCCTTCATCCAGAGTTGTCTCACTAATACAGGGGGAGTGTTACTGGCCAGATCACTGGGGGAAAAAAATCCAAAAACTGATGAAGCCACCACATCTAATGATTGGGAAGCTGCAATATAATACACATTTGGTTTGGTGTTTAATACTGCTTTAACTCTTGCAATGTCCCTGTTTTTTTAAAATGACTTGCTTACATATATGGCTCACATTAGTTACAGTACTGTAGTCATTTAGGTGCAGATTTGTTTCTTAAATTTCTAAAGATCAGGGGAGAACGGACTAAATGTAAAAAAAAAAAAAATAATTCTGCAACTCGACTGATATATAGTGGTGAGTGTTTGCACCTATTAAATTAAAATGTGAAGTCTTTTTGAATGTTTCTAACAATAAACATTTAGCACTTTCTTTTTTTTTTTTTCTCTTGTTTTATTTGCCAAGTTTAAAATAGGCTATATATGAAATGAATGTCAGCCGATGTTGGGCTACAACAGTCTAATTGCTAAGAAACAGACACTGCTTGCCAACCATTGTGCAGGATGAACAATCAATTGGGCAACATAGCCTGATCGCTGTTCTCCCAGTGATAATTCACTGCTGGAAATGTATCCTACTCATGCCCTTCCCTTTATGAATGAACATGAAGCTAGCCAAAACAACCGTGGAAGTGTGGATCATGCTTGCTGTGAGGGACCTCCCGTACTCGAGAAGAGCAAGTCCGCCGTATAAGCGTCCTTTGTCTGGTACCAGCACGATGCAAGGTCCCTTAGCCCAGTGGTCCCCAACCTTTTCGGCACCGGGGACCGGCGTTGTTGAAGAAAATTGTGCCAAGACCCGGGGGGGGGGGGGGTCTATGCGGCTTTTCGCGGGCAATTTATCGGGGCAATGGCTGGTGTTGGCGCTTCAATCATCCCGGCACCATCATTGATATGATGTCAGGATGATTGAAGTGCATTATTTCTATTATTACATTGTAATATATAATGAAATAGTTCAACTCACCATAATGCAGAATGTGCCAGAGTGTCACTTTCCACGTCGCCTGCCTTCAGATGCAGCTTGTCACTTGCCATGTCGCTTCTCACCAGATACATTTTGTCCCTTGCCATGTCGCCTGCCACCAGATGCTTTTTCGTCCCTTGCCACGTCACCTGCCACCAGATGCAGATTGTCACTTGCCACATCGCCTGCCTTCATATGCAGCTTGTCACTTGCCACATCGCCTGTCACCAGATGCATTTTGTCCCTTGCCATGTCACCTGCCAGCAAATTTGGATTGTCACTTGCCACGTCACCTGCCATCAGATGAAGATTGTCATTTTGCCACGTTGCCTGCTACCACATGAAGATTGTCACTGCAGTGGTGGCAGCACAGGTGTGCGCATTAGTTCAGAGGCAAGCCTGGAGTAGTGGCTAGTGAGAGAGAACAGTGGTAATGGGGGGGCGCGGGTAGTGAGAGATGATCTCATCTCTCTGCTCCCCTGCCTCACCTCCAGCAGTGTATCGGTGTTCTGTCGTGCTGTGTCGGCGGAGGAGCAGTGATGCGGGTGGGGAGTGAGAGATTATCTCAGCTCTCTGCTCCCCCGCCTCACCTCAAGCATTATAGCAGCACGGAACAGCGGTGATGCGGGCAGTGAGAGATGATGTCATCTCTCTGCTCACTCCGCCGCTCGTCAAACAGTGCAGCCTTCACGGCCCGGCGGTGGGCCGCGGCCTGGTGGTTGATGACCCCTGCCTTAGCCCACCCAGTTACTTGTCGAGGCATCAGTGTAGGGTGAAGAGAAGCATAAACTGTTTATTCAAACACAGGTACAAAGAGATATACACTCAAGGGACAACCCCCTCCCCTTCTTTGTATAATGACATGGGGTGGGGTAAACTTTACCTCCTGCAGACATGACACACAGGTGTATTCAACTTTCCAGCAGTAGACCATCTTTAGGAGTGGCTACTAGAGAAATCCCCCCCCCTCCCCCTCTCTAGCATCTAATAGCTGATAGGGGTTTCATTAACATGTAAGCCAATCCACATAAGCATATACATCTCATAATACTTAGCTCTCAAGGCTGACAGAAACAATAGAACAATGGGATACAGCCACACCTCAAACGATCTAGTAAACAGTCTATGAGGACAAGCTTACACAATAATTCAGCAGTTGGAAAGGTGGAATTAATTTATCTTCATATATTTCTTGAGGGATATTGTTCAGAAATATTACTGTCCCAAGTGAAGTAGCCCCTTCATTCTTTCAACACAAACCACACATATGAACCCGGATAATAGGAGTAAAAGAAAATGCTGAGTCTGGTGTGGTTGTAGTGGGAGTCTGGTTAGATCAGACCCAAGTGGGGTTTTCGGTCACCCTGTGCCCATAATAGACACAGGATAACTTACAAATAGGAGGGGCCAGGGAGAGCTGGACAAGGAGTTTCCAGTGCTCTCTAAGATAAGTTGAGTTCCCCAAGCCGCCCCACCCAAAGTGACTTGCCTATTAGCCCACCATCTGATACACACACACACACGTTTATAACTATATGACAATTAATGTGCTAGCAACAGGAGCTCTTCAAAAGGCATATATCCAAAACTTTCTTTATAGTTTTAGAGTAGTTTAAAGGTAACAAACACCTCTGTTTCTTTTTTGTTCTCTTCATCTTTTTGAGATTTCCCATCAGTTCATGTCCCAAAGATGCAAAAGGAAGTGAGAAGACCTCTACAAAGTGAGGAAAAATCCCCTCTTAGACACTTGTCATAGGAACAGGCGTCCCATGGTAAGTATTCCTCTCTACATCTGTCCCGGTGACAACTGTAACATTGTAGATTTTCTGTCCTGGTGATAACTAATATTGTGGATTTTCTATCACTTTAATCTTGATGATAATGGTCTCCAGGAAAAAAAAGGAGGGTGAATCTATCTAGCAGAGTCACAGGCAAAAAAAAACAAAAAACTTGACAGGGTTTATACTCCTTCCCTTCCCCAAAAGAAAAAAGACAATTTGGTTATACAGCTACGAGGATGCTTCAAAACGTTTCCGCACTAGAGCAATGTCCTATCAGAAATGTACTTTCCTGTTCTAATTATGTCATAATATATAATTTTTCTGATTGTATGATGCAAGAATTTTTAGTCTTTATACCATCGGGTTATAATGCCACCTACAGGAAACCTGGCCCCTGGCAAGCAAAGATCTAGGGACAGATGAGTATAACCCCTAACACTCCCAGTCTCTCGCATTTTTTTTTTTTTTTACACTAGCGCCCCTCTTTTGAAAATCCTATCCCTCCATTCTTCAGACGCACTAACTGAGTTTTTTTTTTTCTCAGCTGCATCTCCTTTTTGTCACATAGTTACATAGTAAGAATGTTAGTCTGATTCTCATCCTTGAAGGTCTCCACAGGGGACATCCTGCTTCTTCTACTTCTTTTGGTGGTTTCAAAGCTCATCTTCTAGGTTTGTGATCTCTAGTTCAAGGTGCCTCCTTTCCCTGACCAGACATGCTTTACCTATGCAGTTGGTGCTTTCTTTTCAGTGTCAAGCATCTGTCACCTGGTTGTTCATTCTTTCTTAAACATGAACTAAATCCACAAATTGAATTGGTTACCAGAACAGATACAATTCAAGTTAGGCCTTGAGTGGCAGTTGTCACAGATGCTTGTGTGCTTATGTTGGCTCTCATCTGAATTGTCAGGCCATCACACGGCAAGTGCCATAGCTGGTCACATATGCAGTGCAGGACCATGGCAACTGTAGATCAAACAGAGGCTAAGAAGGCCACTTTGTTGACTTTATTGGATGTTCATTCTCCATGGTGCTACTGTATGTAGGAACATAGCCATCCTCTCCTGAGATGATGAGGGATGTGTAGTGTGCATAGAGTAGTGTACACGGCAGCAATCGATGTATACTGCTTGTTTGGAACAAATAGAAATGAGGGGGCAAATTGAGAGGTTCAGGGGTTTACAGAAGACATTACAAGGAGGCAGAAAAACGTAGTAAGAAACAATGTCCTCAAAATAAAGATTACAGGGCCATTAAGTCGTGGATGTGTATGGATTATTTTTGGAGAATAAGGGTATTGTTTTGTGTTTTCTTTGTTTTTACCAGGTGGCCATTCATAGGGTTCTCCAAGCGGCTCTGCAAATTATGTTGAGACACTTCTGTTACCCTGTGGGGTTGGTGGACGTGTGTGTGTGTGTGTGTGTGTGTGTGTGTGTGTGTGTCTGCCCATCAGTTGGATTGCTTTTGGTTGTCCCAATGGTATAAGGACTAAGTTCAGTGTCTTCCTGAGCTTTACTTTAGATGAGCTGGACTGTGCCCATCGGGAGTACAAAATGCCCCAGCCCCATTGGGAGAAAACAATGCCTCAGGCTTGGTGGTCAGAGGGGATAGAAAAAATACAGTATCTCACAAAAGTGAGTACAACCCTCACATTTTTTGTAATTTTTTTTTTTTTTTTATATCTTTTCATGTGACAACACTGAAGAAATGACACTTTGCTACAATGTAATGTAGTGCGTGTACAGTTTACAATGTAATGTAGTGAGTGTACAGTTTGTATAACAGTGTAAATTTGCTGTCCCCTCAAAATAACTCAACACACAGCCATTAATGTCCAAACTGCTGGCAACAAAAGTGATTACACCCCAAAGTGTCAATATTTTGTGTGGCCATCATTATTTTCCAGCACTGGCTTAACCCTCTTTGGCATGGAGTTCACCAGAGCTTCACAGGTTGCCACTGGACATCATGGAGCTGGTGGATGTTAGAGACCTTGTGCTCCTCCACCTTCCATTTGAGGATGCCCCACAGATGCTCAATAGGGTTTAGGTCTGGAGACATGCTTGGCCAGTCCATCACCTTTACCCTCAGCTTCTTTAGAAAGGCAGTGGTCATCTTGGAGGTGTGTTTGGGGTTGTTATCATGCTGGAATACTGCCCTGCGGCCCACTCCTTGAAGAGAGGGGATCATGCTCTGCTTCAGTATGTCACAGTGCATGTTGGCATTCATGGTTCCCTCAATGAACTGTATCTCCCCAGTGCCGGCAGCACTCATGCAGCCCCAGACCATGACACTCCCACCATCATGCTTGACTGTAGGGAAGACACACTTGTCTTTGTACTCCTCACCTGGTTGCCGCCACACACGCTTGACCCCATCTGAACCAAATAAGTTTATTTTGGTCTCATCAGGACATCAGGTTCCAGTAATCCATGTCCTTAGTCTGCTTGTCTTCAGAAAACTGTTTACGGGCTCTCTTGTGCATCATTTTTAGAAGAGGCTTCCTTCTGGGACGACAGCGATGCAGACTAATTTGATGCAGTGTGCGGCGTATGGTCTGAGCGCTGACATGCTCCCTCCCCCCCCCCCACCCCTTCAACCTCTGCAGCAATGCTGGCAGCACTCATACGTCTATTTCCCAAAGAAAACCTGTGGATATGACGCTGAGCACGTGCACTCAACTTCTTTGGTCAACCATGGCGAGGCCTGTTCTGAGTGGGATCTGTCCTGTTAAACTGCTGTATGGTCTTGGCCACCATGCTGCAGCTCAGTTTCTGGGTCTTGGCAATCTTCTTATAGCCTATTCCATCTTTATGTGTAGCAAAATTTTTTTTTTTGCAGATCCTCAGAGTTCTTTGCCATGAGGTGCCATGTTGAACTTCCAGTGACCAGTATGAGAGAGTGAGAGCGATAACACCAAATTTAAGACACATGCTCCCCATTCACACCTGAGACCTTGTAACACTAACGAGTCACATGCCACCGGGGAGGGAAAATGGGTAATTGGGCCTAATTTGGACATTTTCACTTAGGGTTGTACTCACTTTTGTTGCCAGCGGTTTAAACGTTAATGGTTGTGTGTTTGAGTTATTTTGAGGGGACAGCAAATTTACACTGTTATACAACCTGTACACTCACCACTTTACAGCAAAGTGTCTTTTCTTCAGTGTTGTCACATGAAAAGATATAATAGAATATTTACAAAAATGTGAGGGGTGTACTCACTTTTGTGAGATACTGTACATATCACCTGTGGTAAGTAGGACGAGAAATGGTGCCCCCATCACTGGTAATAGTGGAAGCAGGGCAGCCATCAGAAATTGTTGGGCCTTTTACAAGGCCCCGGGCCTGATCGCCAACATTCCCCAGGGCCCTCCCACTGGCATCCCACCGAATTCGCCCACTGGCCATCCCATGTCCTCCTTTTCCATCCCATGTTGTCTATCCCTTGTCCTCTTCGTACTCCTGCAATCCCACCTCTCCTCCAGTCAAATGTCCTCCATCCCATTTCTTCCTCTTCCTCAAGTTCCATCTTCTCCTACGACAGAAGTGGGGAAGTGGGACAGGTGGGGGGCAGTGGATTAAGAGGGGAGAATGTCACACAAGAAGAGCAGCTTGACAGGAGGGGGCAGCCGGATGCAAGGGGGACAGGTGGGGGACGCAGTGGAACTGGAGGGGGAAGTGTTATGGGAGGAGGTCAGCGGGATAGGAGGGGGGCAGTGTCACAGATTAGAGGCAGTGTCTCAGGTGCGGAGGCAGCGGGGCAATGTCACAGGTGGGAGGCATTGTCGCAGGTGTGGGTCAGCGGGACAGGTGGGGGGCAGTGTCACAGGTGGGAGGGAGTGTCATAGGTGGGGGGCAGCGGGACGAGTGCGAGGGAGTGTCACAGGTGAGGGGTAGCGGGACAGGTGGGAGGGAGTGTCATAGGTGGGGGGCAGTGGGACAGGTAGGAGGCAGCGTCACAGGTGGGGGGCAGTGTCACACACACACACACCTAAGGAAGCACCAGTCTTCTCAGCTCTTACCCGTCCAGCAGTGCCAGGAGGGGTAGCTGAGCCTGTGTCCCATCTCCACCAGGATCTCCAGCAGCAGCTGCAAGAAAGAGCGGAGGGGGGCTTCTCCACCCTGACCTCCTCCTCCATGGGGCCCTCCACTGACACCAACTGGCCTCACCCGCCCAGCACACTGGTACCTGACCAGAGCGGAGCCTGCCTGACTGACAGCGGGCCCTGACCTGCATGCACAAAAGAGCAGGGGGCTCCTCCCCCTGATGTCATCCTCCAGTGAGCCCTCCGAACTTGCAGCTGACCTTACCCCACCCCGTGCAGCGCCTGACAGCGGGCCCTGACCCGCACACCCATGGGATCCGCCCACCTCTCCACCCTTCCCTGTATCCTGGCAGCTAACGGCAGCTGCCTCCTGTTAAAGATGGCCTGGGTTGTGACCTATGGTCCGGGCCCCTCAGACACCCAGGCCCCTTACTTGTGTACTGGCTGTACCCCCCTGATGGCGGCCCTGAGTGGAAGGAATAGTGTCCCATTACTGGTAATAGTGGCAGGAATAGTGTCCCATTACTGGTACTAGTGTAAGGAATAGTACACCATCACTGGTAATAGTGGAAGGACTAGTGTCCCATCACTGGTAATAGTGGAAGGACTAGTGTCCCATCACTGGTAATAGTGGAAGGACTAGTTCCCCCTTAACTGGTAATAGTGGAAGGAATAGTGCCTCATCACTGGTAATAGTGGAAGGACTAGTGCCCCATCACTGGTAATAGTGGAAGAAATGGTGCCTCATCACTGGTAATAGAAGGACTAGTGCCCCATCACTGGTATTAGTGGAAGGAATAGTGTCCCATCACTAGTAATAGTGGAAGGACTAGTGCCTCATCACTGGTAATAGTGGAAGGACTATTGTCCCATCACTGGTAATAGTGGAAGGACTAGTGTCCCATCACTAGTAATAGTGGAAATACTAGTGCCTCATCACTGGTAATAGTGGAAGGACTAGTGCCTCATCACTGGTAATAGTGGAAGGAATAGTGCCTCATCGCTGGTAATAGTGGAAGGACTAGTGCCCCATCACTGGTAATAGTGGAAGGACTAGTGCCCCATCACTGGTAATAGTGGAAAAAATAGTGCCCCGTCACTGGTAATAGTGGAAGGACTAGTGCCCCATCACTGGTAATAGTGGAAGGACTAGTGCCCCATCACTGGTAATAGTGGAAGGACTAGTGCCCCATCACTGGTAATAGTGGAAGGAATAGTGCCTCATCACTGGTAATAGTGGAAGGACTAGTGCCCCATCACTGGTATTAGTGGAAGGAATAGTGCCCCATCACTGATAATAGTGGAAGGACTAGTGTCCTATCACTAGTAATAGTGGAAGGACTAGTGCCTCGTCACTGGTAATAGTGGAAGGACTAGTGCCCCATCACTGGTAATCGTGGAAAAAATAGTGCCTCATCACTGGTAATAGTGGAAAGACTAGTGCCCCATCACTGGTAATAGTGGAAGGAATAGTGCCCCATCACTGGTAATAGTGGAAGGACTAGTGCCCCATCACTGGTGATAGTGGAAGAAATAGTGCCTCATCACTGGTAATAGTGGAAGGACTAGTGCCCCATCACTGGTATTAGTGGAAGGAATAGTGCCCCATCACTGATAATAGTGGAAGGACTAGTGCCTCATCACTGGTAATAGTGGAAGGACTAGTGCCTCGTCACTGGTAATAGTGGAAGGACTAGTTCCCCATCACTGGTAATAGTGGAAGGAATAGTGCCTCATCACTGGTAATAGTGGAAGGACTAGTGCCACATCACTGGTAATAGTGGAAGGAATAGTGCCCCATCACTGGTAATAGTGGAAGAAATAGTGCCTCATCACTGGTAATAGTGGAAGGACTAGTGCCCCATCACTGGTATTAGTGGAAGGAATAGTGTCCCATCACTAGTAATAGTGGAAGGACTAGTGCCCCATCACTGGTATTAGTGGAAGGAATAGTGCCTCATCACTGGTATTAGTGGAAGGAATAGTGCCTCATCACTGGTAATAGTGGAAGGACTAGTGCCCCATCACTGGTATTAGTGGAAGGAATAGTGCCCCATCACTGATAATAGTGGAAGGACTAGTGTCCCATCACTAGTAATAGTGGTAGGACTAGTGCCTCATCACTGGTAATAGTGGAAGGACTAGTGCCTCATCACTGGTAATAGTGGAAGGACTAGTGCCTCTTCACTGGTAATAGTGGAAGGACTAGTGCCCCATCACTGGTAATAGTGGAAAAAATAGTGCCTCATCACTGGTAATAGTGGAAGGACTAGTGCCCCATCACTGGTAATAGTGGAAGGAATAGTGCCCCATCACTGAAAATAGTGGAAGGACTAGTTCCCCATCACTGGTAATAGTGGAAGGAATAGTGCCTCATCACTGGTAATAGTGGAAGGACTAATGCCCCATCACTGGTAATAGCGGAAGGACTAGTGCCACATCACTGGTAATAGTGGAAGGAATAGTGCCCCATCACTGGTAATAGTGGAATAAATAGTGCCTCATCACTGGTAATAGTGGAAGGATTAGTGCCCCATCACTGGTATTAGTGGAAGGAATAGTGCCCCATCACTGATAATGGTGGAAGGACTAGTGCCCCATCACTAGTAATAGTGGAAGGAATAGTGCCTCATCACTGGTAATAGTGGAAGGACTAGTGCCACATCACTGGTAATAGTGGAAGGAATAGTGCCCCATCACTGGTAATAGTGGAAGAAATAGTGCCTCATCACTGGTAATAGTGGAAGGACTAGTGCCCCATCACTGGTATTAGTGGAAGGAATAGTGCCCCATCACTGATAATGGTGGAAGGACTAGTGCCCCATCACTAGTAATAGTGGAAGGAATAGTGCCTCATCACTGGTAATAGTGGAAGGACTAGTGCCACATCACTGGTAATAGTGGAAGGAATAGTGCCCCATCACTGGTAATAGTGGAAGAAATAGTGCCTCATCACTGGTAATAGTGGAAGGACTAGTGCCCCATCACTGGTATTAGTGGAAGGAATAGTGCCCCATCACTGTTAATAGTGGAAGGACTAGTGTCCCATCACTAGTAATAGTGGAAGGACTAGTGCCCCATCACTGGTATTAGCGGAAGGAATAGTGCCTCATCACTGGTAATAGTGGAAGGACTAGTGCCCCATCACTGGTATTAGTGGAAGGAATAGTGCCTCATCACTGGTAATAGTGGAAGGACTAGTGCCTCATCACTGGTAATAGTGGAAGGACTAGTGCCTCTTCACTGGTAATAGTGGAAGGACTAGTGCCCCATCACTGGTAATAGTGGAAAAAAATAGTGCCTCATCACTGGTAATAGTGGAAGGACTAGTGCCCCATCACTGGTAATAGTGGAAGGAATAGTGCCTCATCACTGGTAATAGTGGAAGGACTAGTGCCACATCATTGGTATTAGTGGAAGGAATAGTGCCTCATCACTGGTAATAGTGGAAGGACTAATGCCCCATCACTGGTAATAGTGGAAGGACTAGTGCCACATCACTGGTAATAGTGGAAGGAATAGTGCCCCATCACTGGTAATAGTGGAATAAATAGTGCCTCATCACTGGTAATAGTGGAAGGATTAGTGCCCCATCACTGGTAATAGTGGAAGGAATAGTGCCCCATCACTGATAATAGTGGAAGGACTAGTGTCCCATCACTAGTAATAGTGGAAGGACTAGTGCCTCATCACTGGTAATAGTGGAAGGACTAGTGCATCATCACTGGTAATGGAAGGAATAGTGCCCCATCACTAATAATAGTGGAAGGACTAGTTCCCTATCACTGGTAATAGTGGAAGGAATAGTGCCTCATCACTGATAATAGTGGAAGGACTAGTGTCCCATCACTAGTAATAGTGGAAGGAATAGTGTCCCATCACTGGTATTAGTGGAAGGCATAGTGCCCATCACTGATAATAGTGGAAGGACTAGTGCCCCATCACTGATAATAGTGGAAGGACTAGTGTCGCATCACTAGTAATAGTGGAAGGACTAGTGTCGCATCACTAGTAATAGTGGAAGCAATAATGTCCCATCACTGGTATTAGTGGAAGGAATAGTGTCCCATCACTGGTATTAGTGGAAGGAATAGTGCCCCATCACTGATAATAGTGGAAGGACTAGTGCCTCATCACTGGTAATAGTGGAAGGACTAGTGCCTCATCACTGGTAATGGAAGGAATAGTGCCCCATAACTAATAATAGTGGAAGGACTAGTTCCCCATCACTGGTAATAGTGGAAGGACTAGTGCCTCATCACTGGTAATGGAAGGAATAGTGCCCCATAACTAATAATAGTGGAAGGACTAGTTCCCCATCACTGGTAATAGTGGAAGGACTAGTGCCTCATCACTGGTAATGGAAGGAATAGTGCCCCATCACTAATAATAGTGGAAGGAATAGTTCCCCATCACTGGTAATAGTGGAAGGAATAGTGCCTCATTACTGGTAATAGTGGCCCATAATTATTGTTAGGCTTGGTTCACACTAGTTTGGCCCATGCAGCTGCGTTTGCTCGGGCACAGAAGCCTATTCATTTGAATGGGTTGCTGTACCGCATGAACCACAGAAAAAAAGGTGCATGCACCTTTTTAAAAAAACGGCTGCAGGAAAACCGCAGTTTTGTTGACCATGCGGTTTCCTGTTTTTCCTGCACCCGCAATCGTGCTGCGGGCTGTGATGTGTGGGGGTGCCATTCAGAATGAACGTCGGCCCTGTGCGTCTCACAAGAGCAGCACGATTTGGTTGTAGGAATCGATGCGATACGACTGGAACGCACAGTGCAGGCTAATGTGAACTTTAGGAATAGTGCCCGATCGTTGGCATACCTCCCAATTTTTAGAGATGGAGGGACATCCTATAGCAAATGTTTGTAGGCATAGGACACACTATTTTTCCCCCTGGTTTACAGCTTTAAAAGACATCAACTTTTTAAAAACGATGAGATGTGATTCGTTATTTTTAAACCTTTCCTTTGTCATTTTAAACAATTTTCTGTTCCATATAAGGGAATGATTCCATGACTTCATACTGTAAAACAAGCATTAGACTAGCACCAGTCACACTAGTACTAAGCTGATCGCAGGATGCCAGAAGCAAGGAAGGCCCCTTTGAGGCGTCCTTTACGTGCCTGTTTCCGTATTCATCAGGCACGTCGCGGGCGGCCGCAGGGGTCTTGAGCGCAGTGTGTGGACTGCACGTGTGTTGTTCCGGTCAGGTCTGCTCAGCGAGACGTAATGGGTGGCTTGGAGAAGAAGAAGGTGAATATGACTTTTCAGACGTTTTCCTATCTAGTCACAGTGTGCTGTAATACACGGTGTAGTATTGCTTTCCCTGCTGTACACACACGACAAGGCCTGGAGCCCTAGTGATCCCAGCATGCACATACACAGGCTGTGAGGAGACCATGTCGGCCTGCCATGTGTGCTGTTTATACTGCAGATACATATATACAAAGTATACATTAGCATGCTTCGACCATGTCCTAGACATTTACTCTGTTCACCTGCTTCTGTCATTTACTTATGTAGAAAATGAATTAACCCCTTGTCACCTAACCCTGGCCTCCCTTAACCTGTGGTTGGCCCTGCATCCATTTAAACCCGAACACATATGAATTACACAGGTTCTGAGGCTAATTAAATGCAGATAAGGCACCAAGTGAGTTTAATTATCACCTTAATCATCCACAGAACCTGTGTAATATGTGTTCAGGTTTAAAGGGATGAGGTGGCAACCATACCTTAACCACTTCACCTCTGGAAGATTTACCCCCTTCATGACCAGGCTATTTGCGATACGGCACTGCGCTATTTTAACTGACAATTGCCCGGTCGTGCGATGCTGTCCCCAAATAAAATTTTGTCCTTTTTTTTTCCCCCACAAATAGAGCTTTCTTTTGGTGGTATTTCATCACCTTCTGCATTTTTTATTTTTTTTGCGCTTTAAACAAAGAACGACCAACAATTTTGGAAAAATAAATATATATATTTTTGGTTTCATCCATTCACCAGTAAGGATGGGCTCAGACGTGTTCAAAAACTCCACGTGACCACGCCCACTTGGAAACTGACGCTACCGCAGCGCTAATCGCAGGTAGTGAGACATTTACTGATCTTTGCAGCCGCGGATCGGGAATTGTCTTACTTCCTGTGATTAGCACTGCAGAGTGTCAACTTCCTTGCGGGCAGTGGGGGGAGGGGGCGTCCTACTTTTAGGGATGACCCCAGCTCATGCTCTACTATAGATTCCACGGAAATGTTTCTTTGTACCCAATGAGGGCACTTACATTTTGCAACCTGGAATACAGTGACCTAATGGTGACCTTTTGGCTCTGTTCAGTAGGGCAGAGTCCCCTACTTTATTTTCAGGGGCCTCTACTGCAGTCACATCAGACTCGCCACATTCACCTAATTCCTTGTGAGTACCGACCACAGAGGCTATAAGCACGCTTCTTCACGCTGCTTCTGCAATCCCTACTCCCCAGGATCCATGTCTTCTGTACTAACTTAATTACAATCTGCCTTGTTTACATAGGCAGACTGCCTATTCTGTTAGTGTACTGAACAAACAGCGGGTGCCGGCGAACATCGGGTCAAAACCACAGTGGGAGCGAGCCGCCGGCACTCGATCCCAAAACCCAGAAGTGCATGATCCTGTATGTATACGTGATTCTACACTACGCGGTCACCTTGTAGCAGTAAATCTGCTATGGGGCAGTGGGCAAGTGGTTAACTGGGTCTTTGTGCCCAATGGATGATGGAAAGTACTGTTTGATCATAGGTAAGGTTGAATAAAGACAATAGTCCATCCGGTTCTACCTGTGTAGGTGCACATGTGTCAGTGTGTATAATTGTTTCCCATATCCATGTGTGTCGTGTTCCTTAAGATGCACATCTATGAGTCTCTTAAAAATATCCATACTCTCCGCAGCCGCCACCAATTGTGGAAGGGAGTTCCACATATTTATTGCCTTGACAGTGGAAAACCAGCTTGGCAGTTTAAGGTTAAACTGCTATTCTTCCAATCTCAGTGTGTAGCCCCATGTCCTCTTAGGCTCTATTCACACAAATGCTTTTTTTGATGCATTTTGCAGAAATGTATGGGAATTTTTTAACATGGGTTCCTATGGAACATGTTCACATCAATGCATTTTTGTACCTCTGCGTTTTTGGAAAGGGTCGGGGACTTTTTTTCATGCAAAATGCAGCGTTTTGCATGTAATAGAATTCAATGGACCCGCATCCAAAAAACGCAAGTACTGCGTTGTTGCCGCATTTTTGTTTTTTTTCTTTCTTTTTTCTTACACTGTATACAGGGGGTCCCCGACTTACGAACATCCGAGTTGCGAACAACTCCTACTTACGAACGGGGCCCGAATGACGTCGCTGCCGGCCGAATCTTCCTCTCCTTGCTTGACTGAGCTGTTCCTCCATTCCTGGCCTGGTTGCGGGCCCCCCTCTTCATGCTGCCTGCCCATCCACAGGCCTGGTACGGTCCGGTGGCCTGCCAGGCCGCTAAAACTGCCCGTCGTGGCCGCGGCCTAGTGAAGCCTCTAGGATCCCCGGTCTTTCCTGCGCCGCTGCCCCGCGGAGGTGCACTGCGGCCGGCCAGCCTGGACTCGGATCACTGCTGCTGTCACCATCCATCTCCCGGCTGTGCCATCACACATCAGCTCCCCTCTCTCTGGTGTCTCCTGTCCCTGCTGCCATGTAAACAGTGAGAGGGGAGAGCTGTGCTGGGACTCCTGTTTTGGAGGTGACAGGGTCAATAAAGAGAACCTGTCACCTCCAATTGCTGTCACACAGGGAATTGTTTTCTCCTGTGTGATAGCAATAAAGTTTAAATGAAAAAAAAAATTGATAAAAATAAAAAAAATAAGAAATACAGTAATAATTAAATTAATAAAATAAAAAAGAAGTAATTAAAGTAAAGAATAAGAAAAATAATATTAAAAATAAGCAAATTATACAAAAATAAATAAGACTGGATTTGCACTGAAAAAAAGGTACTGTTCCGACTTACAAACAAATTAGACTTAAGA
The DNA here is from genome assembly GCA_037952925.1 of Lithobates clamitans. Taxonomy (NCBI): domain Eukaryota; kingdom Metazoa; phylum Chordata; class Amphibia; order Anura; family Ranidae; genus Lithobates; species Lithobates clamitans. Next base: position 2,499,288 of record JBBGZY010001065.1, read on the forward strand.
ACAAACCTACAGTCCCTATCTTGTTCGTAACCCGGGGACCCCCTGTACAGTATAAAAAAAAACACTAAAAAAAAAAATGCATGTTCAAAAACGTGGATGCATATGTGAGGCATGAATTAGAAATCCTGTAAGCTTTTATTGCTGTTGGGGAAAAACACATGCTCTATTTGTCCCGGTGTCGGTTTTTACCGAGGGTGAAAGAAAATGAAATCCCATGTTTTGAGTGGTCACCAGAACAGGAGTAGAGGGGTAATCTTCAAATGGGGTAACTCATGCTGGTGACTTCCAGGGATTTCCCTCACTTTTTTGAGATATTCCCTTTAATTTCCATTTGCTTTCTTGACAGAGAGCAAATGGAAATCTCTCCAGTGGGACACAGATGGCAAAAAAAAAAAACCCGATAGGGGTTATAATCCTTGTTTACTTTATCCAAACATGAAAAAAAATTGCCTTCAAATTTACTTTAAAGCATATATTAGCAAATCCTTTTTTTTAATTGAGTGGTAAAGTACTCAGCGCTGTCAATATTTTATTTGTTTGTGTCCCTTTCCCATATTTGTTCTGATAACTATTGTTATAAAAAGTGATGGAAGATGGCAAAAAGTTGTCACAAGAACAGGGGGTGAGGTGATGACTTGCTTATTGTGGATTTCCCCTCACTATGCATTTTTTTTCTCTCTTCCTGTTGTATTATTGGAACAGGACATGAAGGAAAATCTTTGCAGTGGGACACACAAACATGCCAGCAATTTTTGCTATGCATACCTTTTCACTTGCAGTTGGATGCAGCAGAACTTGCATTTTGCTGCATTAAAATGCATATCAGATATCCTATTCTTTCCTATGTGGCTGATTCACATCTATGCATTGCAGTTTAGTGTAAAAGACCAAGGGCCCATTCGCACCTATGCATATGCGTTACCATGCATGCGCTTGGAACACTATGAATCCAGCCTTGATTTTTAGGCCTCATGAGTTTTTCTCTTTTTCTTTATTGAAGTTGTGATTTACTTCTCCTCTCTCTTCCCATACAAAGCAGAAAACTTACCTTCAGCCCCTCTTTGGATACCCTCACTGTGAAAAATGTGCAAACTGCTACCTGTGCCTTCTACAAATGCACATCCCTCGCTCTAATTGCTATGGCAGGGGCCTTACCCCTGGTGGCCTAAGCTATAATATTAATGGGGCGAGTTCACATGCACAGTAGTTAGGACATGTATGGGACTTGTACCATGCAAACTCTCTGTGATGACAAGTTGGACCCTTCATCAAATAGAGGAGAAAAGAAAGTAAAAAAAAAACAGGAGCAAAGAAATTCAAAGCAACTGTGGCACTAGTAAACAGTCAGAAATCAGTTTTTACATTTGTATGAAACAGCTTTAAGCCGGCCATAGATGGAGCGATTTTGGTTCTAGGAAAGAAATCAATTAATTTCCCCATCAACACAGTCAGTGTTCATGGGGAATCCCTCCTCCGGAACGATTTTGTTCTCCTGTCAGGGGGAGCTTTACCCACCAGCAGAATAAAGTGATCACTGCTGACCGCTATAGCCGCTGGCAATAGTCGCATGAAAAATCTGACAGGCTGGTTGTACCCAAGTTGATCGATCAACTCAGGTACATTCAGCCTGCCCATACATGGTTCGAATCTCGGTCGGTTTAGCCAGTCTATGTCTGGCTTTACTAATATCAGCACCTCCTTCTAAGTTGTATGTATTCTGTCAAGCCTATAGGAAGTACAAGTGGGGGTTTCAGTCACTTTTTTTGTGTGTGTGTGTGTGAGAGAGAATTCTCCATTTTGTTTTTTCAGTCCTGGCAGCCCTATAACAGTGCAAAATTTCAAGGCATCCCATCTCCTATTTTGCTTGAGAAACCTTGAAGGTTAGACTATCATGGGTTGCAATCCAACACAAACATCAATGCTACCACACTGAAAAACACATTTCTGCCTCTTCTGAGGGGCTTTATTAAGGTACCAGCAAGGTTCACTAGCGCTGCACTGGTTTTAGTCTGTACCCAATTCACACAGGGCATCAACTATCCGATAAAAAACACTGATTGATGGAGATGACAGTAGCAAAATGTTGTGACTGTGTTAGCCATCGACAAGAAGAGAATTTTGTGTATAGAATGATATTACTCGTGAAATAATAAAGAGATGCAGTTATACAAAGACTTGATTTTTTTTTTTTTTTTTTAGCACCCCAAACCACTTGTATTTGTCAGGTTGATAACATTTAAATCTCTTTGTTTCAGGTCTAAAATTGTTTTCTACTACTAGTTCATATTGCCTGAAGAGGTCGGGGTACCTTGAATGCTTTCACTACAATCTATTTAGTTAGCCAATAAATGCTATCACCCCAAACTACTACTTTTGCAGTTGAGATGAAAATGTGCCTCCACTGTGGTACTCCATCACCTACACTCAGACCAAGGACACTATGGGGTTGATTTACTAAAACTGGAGAGTGCAAATGTGGTGCAGCTCTGCTTAGAAACCAATCGACTTCCAGTTTGTTTTTTTGTCAAAGCTTAATTGAACAAATTGAAGTTAGAAGCTGATTGGCTGCCATGCATAGCTGTACCAGATTTTGCACTTTCCAGTTTTAGTAAATCAACCCCTATAGCTTCATGGAGACAGGCGCAGACAGGTGACAAGGCATGATCTCAATCACAGCCAGTGTCTTCCTCATTCCCAGGTCAGTCACACAAATAGAAGTGCTCTGTGTACTCTGTCACTGCTGTTTTCCAGCGTGGGCTCCCCTGGCCTGAGCTCAAACATGTTGATGTGATGGGATGAGTACAATATTAATAGAAGGTAAAGTAGAGGCTTCATCAAGCTTAAGTCACAGGTGGCAGATCTCCATGCACCTGTAAGCAAGAGAGAACAAACTCTTGTGTAGTTCTCTGAGAGCCATCCTAGAAGTGTTAAAAGGAGGTGAGGTCTGTGGGGGCTGCACCAAACGTCAGAGCAGAAACTTAAAATTTTCCCCAAATCACCATAGGTGAAGCAAACCTTTTAATAATTGAACAGTCCTCAGTGTTGAAATGGTTTAGAAAAGTGAATTCTTAGCGTTGGCATGTTTTTCTTTCAATGATGTGGTTTACTCAAATGCATTTTCTTTTTCAGTATGAAAGTGGCTCTGCCACCAACTACATAACAAGAAATAAAGCACGAAAGAAACTCCAGCTAAGCTTACCAGATTTTAGGTTCGTAAAATAAATTTTACCTGATATGTATTTGTAATTCCAATATCTTGTAGAGTGGAAGTAATTTAGCTTTTTCTTTAGCACTTTTGTTTTTGCTACTTGTTCCAGTTCTTGGAAATACACAGCTCTAAAAACTTGAAAGCAACACTCAAATCTATCCAAATAGTTTTGACTAGAGTTCCACTTTAATCTAGTTGCTGGGGCGTATTGTTACTACAATCCATGTGTCTTCAGGATGTTTGTTGCAATGTTAAAGTAACCCCCAATTAAAACAAGAAATCATGCATGTGAATGTGTATTGGTTACATTTTGGTTATCTGTGAACACCTTCCCTTGATGTCAAGGGTTCCCAGCATATCCCTTATGGGGCCAAGCAATAGATCACGTCTCTTGGGCTAGGTAAGTCGCATGCATTCCCACAACAACACAAAAATCATACTGCTTTTAAGAAAATGCATGGGGTGCTATTAACTCTTAAAGGGGTTGTAAAGGTGTTTTTTTTTTTTTTTAAAAATAACAAACATGTCATACTTACCTTCACTGTGCAGCTCGTTCTGCACAGAGTGGCCCCGAACCTGGTCTTCTGGGGTCCCTCGGCGGCTGTCTCAGCTCCTCCCCGCAAGCATTTACCACCTTCATGCGAGCTCTCTCGCACGGTGGTGAGTGCTTGCGGGCGCGCTCCCGTGATACAGCCGGCGGCTATAGCCGCTCGCTGTATCACTCGGCCCCGCCCCCCGGCGCGCCGCGTCATCGGATGTGATTGACAGCAGCGCGAGCCAATGGCTGCGCTGCTTTCAATCCATCCACTGCAGCCAATCAGCGGCCAGGGTGAGCGGAGGAACAGATGTCGGGAACGCGAAGCTGACTTTCGAGGCGTCAGGTAAGTAAAACGGGGGGGCTGGGGGCGGCGGTTCTGTCAGAAGTTTTTTCACCTTAATGCATAGAATGCATTAAGGTGAAAAAACTTTTACCTTTACAACCCCTTTAACGGAACCTCCGCCTACTGAAAAACGAGGTGCTAGAGCATTTCCAAGGACTGCTTTTTTTTTTTTTAAAAAAGGTGCCAGGACTTTTTTCCCTGCAGGCACAGCAGCCTATTCAAATGGGTGTCGTGCTGTGCCCGCACAAATGCAGCATGCAGAACTGCTGAACCTAGCCTTGCATCAGATATGCTTTTTCAGGTCATTAGCTCAAAGTGACATCCCTGAAGAGCATACTTATTTTGTGAGAGTTGTCTACTTCTCCCTTACTACTTGGTAGGTGGGCTCTTCATTGTAGTGCACTGGAATGGCGTATTTTTGTGTCTGCTTAAAGCAGTTGTATTGTCCGCTTGGTCATTTTTACCTACAGGTAATAAGGCTTACCTGTAGGTAAAATGAAACTCACCTGTACGGTTTAGGAGATATTCACCTTGCATTCAGCTGCTGATGTCAGCGGTGCATGTGCAGTGAAGGTCCAGCGTATCGCGCCTGAACGGAGGGCTCCCACACGCATGCGCGGGAGTGATGTCATCACGGCTCCATCTGCTCACAGTGCCGGAGCCGCAAACCCAGAAGAAATGCAGAGGGAACATGTCTGCTTTCATAGCAGTGACCGGGCGGCCCTGTGGGAAGGTAAGTATTAGTATGCGGTGCATACTAGCTCATTATGCCTTTGCCTTACAGGTTTTTGTTTTGTTTTTTGGGTTTACAACCGCATTAAAAATCACAGCCAAGTATCTGCTAGAAAGTTTGCTACAGTTCTTCCATTGTATATATTTTAACTGGTTACTAGCTTTTGAAAGTTATGATAAATGCTCCAAATTCTTTGAATTATTGTGTTTTCACCAATCAGGGAAAGTTTTCCAAGTACAATATTTACAGTAAATGCCAAAACATACATTTGCCCTTCTCAATTCTGCTGACTCCTTTTCAGACGCTGCAGTGAGTGCTCCCTGATCTGAATGTTCTGTGAGCAGTCACTGCAGGATCAGGTGATCTCCTGATTTGAACATCATGCTAGGCTCTCAGTACACAGCACTCAAAGCTTTCACTGACAGTTAACCAGCTAAAATGCAACAAGTTTTCAGTTTGACACGTGTGGACACATTGAAACTGGAAACACACAATGCTAAAACAAACTGAGTGCAAAAAGGTACAATGTTTAAATAAATAATTACATTTGAGCCCTAGAATAGACAAAGAAAGCTATCATTGAAAGTGTGCTGCTGTCAGAAGAAGAGGAGGGTGTCCACCTGTGCAAAAAACAGGTGAAGGGAGAGACAGTGCAATCGCTCTGGTGTAGTATAACCATGACTAGGCCGGACGCCGCGGACTAGGCCGAAGCCGCGGCCTCGCCTAAAAGCTCATGCCCGCAGTGCCTCCGGACCGACGCAGTTTCCAAAAAAAAACAAACTCGATTCGAATCGTGAATCTAGTTTTTTTTTAAGAGAATTGAAGATTTTTTTTTTTTTTTTTTAAGAAAATCTCCCAGCTCTAACCATGACAAGCCTTTATTGAATAAATTCTATTCGCAAAGGTGAAAACAATATGGGTAATGTAGTGAACAAAAGGTACAAGCTGCTGTCTGCTTACTATACCAGTGTGCAGGGGGAAAACACAGACTCAGCGTCCTGATCACCAAGTGTATGTCAGCTCCACAAATTAGTTAGAAAGCGTGGTATCCTTGTCCCACTGCGACTAAAGAAGAGGAAGATTTGCCTGAAACAAGTTCTGGCTGTGGTGTGCAATCCTTAGAGGTGGCCATCAGGGAGGTGGATTAGAGCAGGCTATCTCTGTCATTGTCCTTGTGCTGTGACGTGCACACACAGCACTGCTGACCAGACCTGTAAAAGATGCCTAGATACTGTAGCCATATGATCTTCTCAGACCCATCGATGTGGAGTAGATGTAAATTCAGATGATATAAGGGTACTGTCATCTGGTGCCAATTGATAGTATGCCAACACCTGCTTTCATGTCTCATACAGTAATAGCGCAGTGCAGACAGGCTCAAGGTAAATGGTTACAACATATGTATAAGGAATGCATCGGATCCATGTAGAGAGATCATAGACTGGCAGACAGTAGGCTCAGCTGAGAGACGCCATGGGCCAATTAAAAAACGCAGGTAGAATATGTTTGAGTTGCACCATCTTTAACCAGTTTATGATCTAAGAAATACCTCCTTACAGTACTTGCTTAGACTTGCAGACAGTTGTCAGCTTTTTGGTCTGTGAGCAGAGCTGTTAGTGACTCTTTTGACACTGAACAATTTACAGCGTTTAAAAGCACCCATGGTTGTAAAATGTATTAAATATACACAGATGTCATTGCAGCAAATACCAAGAAAATATATATATATATATATATATATATATATATATATATATATATATATATATATATATATATATATATATATATATATATATATATATATATATATATATATTAGTGTGTGTGTGTATATGTATTTTTATATACACTTTTATTTGCCTTTAAAGCAACCCTGTCAGTTTAAGGAAAATAAAATCCAGAAGAAAGGTCCTTACAGTAGGACTCTACTTTCCAGCAGCCCTTGTCTCCTTCTTTTCCTCCAGTTTCCTTAAGGGTACTTTCGAACTGGGATGATGCCAGTGTTAGCGGTAAAGCGCCACTAGTTTTAGCTGGGTTTTTTGGCGTCTAGCAGGGCGCTTTTAACCCCCACTAACGGCCAAGGAAAGGGTTAAAAGGGCCCATGTTGCAGTGCTGCTGAAAGCGCTTTTGCAGCGCTGCCCATTCATTCCATTTTTCCCGTCCTGTAAGCGCACCACTCCAGTGTGAAAAAACTTTCACACTGGGGAGGCATGAGAGGCGCTATTTTTAGAGCTAAAACGCCTCAGTGTGAAAGTACCCTAAGACTTTGTCAGTCAACACTCCTAGGAGTGTCAGATGTTTGCCCCTCGCCAAGTACTGTGGCTTTTTCTTTTGCTTGGCGTCTGAAACGTGGAAATCTTCGGCGTCTGAACCCATTTCTTTGCTTCCAAAGAAATGCTGTTAAACGCAACTGCATAAAAACGTCAATAAACGAGACTGTGTACATGGTCACATAGGATAACGAGTTCAGGAGCAGTTGAAAAAAGCGTCCAACTGCCTCTGAACATACGTTTAACAGCATCCCGTGTACATGGGGCCTTTAGTCGTGTTTTTTTTTTTTTTTTCTTTCTTCTTAAACGCTTCTAGACGTAAACGCAGCTAAACTGATTTTTTTTAGACGAAGGTTTCTCGCTTTCAAGTTAAATCGTTCAGGAGAGGTTAAACAGCGTCCCGTGTACATGAAGCCTTACTAGTATAAATAGTGACATGTTGCTCTTTCTTTTTTCCTTAGGCGGCTCTGTATCCTAAAAGGCATCTATCCCCATGAGCCGAAGCATAAGAAAAAAGTCAATAAAGGATCCACAGCCCCTCGTACGTTTTACCTCTTGAAGGATATCAAGTTTCTGCTGCATGAGCCCATTGTAACAAAATTCAGAGAATATAAGGTGTGTTTGTTTTTTTAACATTTAATTGTATATATAACGTTTTAAAGATCTTACAGCACAATGAAAAAAAAAAAAATGTTAAAGTGGTTTTAAAGCCTTAAGGTTTTTTCACCTTTAATGCATTAAGGTGAAAAACCTTCTCTGCTGCAGTACCCCCCCCCCCCCCCTCCTTTTTTTTACCTGAGCCTGATCTGTTGCTGTCTCCCTCATTGGGCAGATTGATAGCAGCGGGAGTCATTGACTTCCATTGCTCTCAAATACTGGACAGTGGGGGGGGGGGGCTGAGTCCCACTCTGTCTCTTTGGACGCAGCAGCGGGTCTCAGGAGCAAGCACGCACGGGTGCCGCAATGGAAAAGTGTCTTTTCGTGGGGGCACCCGCCGAAGAGGAAGGGTTACTGCAGTCATACGTATTCAATCTATGAATTGCTTTTGGAGCTGGACCCTCCAGCACAAATTCATTTTGGGGCAACTTTTTATCACTTCGCTGAAAGTGGTTGTAAAGGCTGAATCTTTTTTAAAAAAGCTTCAATCAGCAGCTCCCCGTTCGGCCCCCCCTAATACTTGCCCCAGCCCGATCCTGTACCAGCGATGTGCAGGAGAGCAGCGGCTCTCCTGGGTCTCTCCCTCCTTATTGGCTGTGACACAGCAGCAATCACAGCCAGTGAGGGAGCTGGGGCGGGGCTGAACCCCACTCTTTGTGTCTTATGGACATATAGGGGGAAATTTACTAAAACTGGTGAACACAGAATCCGGTGCAGCTGTACGTAGTAACCAATCAGCTTCTAAGTTTTACTGCTAAAGCTTAATTGAACAAGCTGAAGTTAGAAACAGATTGGTTACTATGCACAGCTGCACCAGATTTGAGTAAATTTCTCCCATAAAGGTGGCTCAGGAGCGTGCATCAACGAGTGCACTGAGCAGGGCGGAGGACCAGAGAAGTGGAGGATCGGGGCTGCTCTGTGCAAAACCATTACACAGAGCAGGTAAGTGTAACATGATTTTTTTTTTTTTTAACAAAGCTAAACCTTTAGTATCACTTAGTCTTGCAGGTTTTCTGCTCCTCCTCAAATGTATTTTTCAGTAAAGCATAGTTCACTGTATTGGCTACAACCTGCCTTTTGAAGATTGAAGGGCTTTTCCTCAATTACCTTTGCCAAAAAATGGCTAATTGCTATTGCTACAAACTGGTATGTAGCAGAATATGAATTCTATAATATAGAATTATAGGAATTGTTATACAGGTGTAGAAAACTCAGCACATGTGAATCTGTTGTATGTTCAGATGATATACATTACATATGTTTGTCTATTTTCAAGGTTTTTGTACGTCGTCTACGTAAAGCATATGGAAAGCAAGAATGGGATACAGTAGACAGAATTAGAGAGAACAAACCAACTTATAAATTGGATCATATCATTAAAGAAAGGTAATCTTTTCCCATTGATTCAACTTTGTTTCCACACTACTTATTTTATATTGAAAACACTAATGCGCATTGTGGCTACATAATAGAAGACTGAGGTGCTGAACTTACTTGGCTTTCATGTACATTCAGTGCAGATTGCTAAGTAATAAGCATAGTAGTTCTTAATTTTCAGATTAGAGCCCACTATTTGTCTTATGTCAATTTAAGTTTTTTTTTCTTCCTGGAAGCCCTGTTGATCAACTACAACATTACAGATGTACTTGCAAAGAACTAGGTTTGTATTTATGATATCAGAAAAAAAGCAGTCAGTTGTAGAGCTGGGATGTTTGGGGCTGCAGGCAGGGTGGGGGGAAGGGAAGTTCAGATCACCAGAGATGGTTCCAAGGACGGTTATGTGTTTTTTTTTTTTTTTCTTTGTTACTGTTGGGTATCTTCCAAGCTTAATTTTGCACGAGCATTGGATAAGATTGTGCTCTGACCGTAGTTCCTATCTATGTTCACAAACACTGTATTGGACAGTTAACTTTAAAAATGCTATCAATATCTACTCTAGAGTTATGCTGTATGATAGTGTATATATATGTTAACATGCTACCTCCGGGGGGGAAGAACTGAAGGGTAATTATGTCAGGTGTTCACGCTTGGAGGGATCTCTAGCATCGTCGCTTCCCCACAGCCAAATACTATTGACCATCTACTCCCTATGTACCCTGATGCAGACCCTTAATCTCCTTTCATGGAATGTGAGAGGGCTTAACTCTAAGATCAAGCGAGCCCTAGTATTTAAATATATTCTAAAACGAAAGCCACATATCATATTCCTCCAGGAATCGCATCTAGTAGGCTCTAAAACGTTGGCCCTTCACAGAGCTTTTATAAGTAGAGCATTTCACTCTACATACTCCAGCTACGCTAGGGGTGTATCTGTGCTGGTGTCTAAGTCACTTCTGTACACTACTAAGACGGTGAAACTGGACCCTATGGGTAGATATGTGGCCCTGGTATTGATCATTAATAATCAGGCCTACACCTTTGTAGCAGTATATATACCACCTCCATTTACAATAAAGGTGTGGGAGGCGATGGTGGCGGAGGTGTTGCAGATGGCGGAGGGCCCTCTTATTTTGGCTGGTGACTTGAATGCAGTGTTGTCCCCGGACAAAGATAGACATGGGATGGCTACAGTGGGAGGATCCCCACTGGAAGCATGCGTAAAGCCTTATGATTTAGTGGAGGCATGGAGGTGGAAACACCCTGACGCCAAAGATTATTCTTGTTTCTCCTCTACCTTTTAATACCCTTTCTAGGATAGACCTATGTTTTGTGTCCAGGGAATTGTTGCCGAGGGTGATGGATGCACAATATCTGCCGAGGGCCATCTCGGACCACTCCCCCATGCTTCTTATCATTGACATGGAGAAACCACTGGGGTATGTGATGTGGAGGCTGAACCACTTGTGGCTTAAGGAGGAGTGCTTCGAGAGGTCCGCTGCAACGTCCATTAACAATTTTTGGATAGAAAATAAAAAAGAGGTCCCGCTCGGGATCACTTGGGATGCTTTCAAAGCCACACTCCGGGGTTCCATTTCAGGATTAATTAAACAATTCCAGTCAGACAGGGGGTGAAAGGTTAGGGAGGCAGAGCAAGTAGCCACTGAGTCTGAGGTAGAATACATTAAAAATCCTAACTCTGACGCGCATAGGATATGGAGGGAGAATATAAGACAATTAGACTTGGTGTTAATAGAAAAAACGCAGAAAAAACTACTTTACCAATCGCAGCGGATCTTTGAATTTAGATATAAAAACAGCAGGCTATTGGCCTACTTGGCTCACTCACAACAAGCCCTGACTTCTATCCCGCGTATACTTGACATGAATATGAAACTATGTACATCTCACGCAGATATAGCTGATGCCATTTTGACATTTTATACGGAATTATATACCTCAAGGGTGGACTATGAGATGGAGGAGGTACGAGAATATCTGGCTCCAATACCCCTATTAGAGCTCACGGAAGAGGGGGTGGAGGAACTGGATAGTCGCTTCACGATTGAAGAGGTTATATCAGCTATTAGGTCCCTAAAACCTAATAGGACCCCTGGATTAGATGGCCTCCCGGTGGAGTGGTACGGGACCTATGCAGAAACTTTGGCCCCTAAGTTAGTGGAAATGTACGAAGATGCATATGATAGGGGTTTACTACCTGAGTCCATGAGAGAAGCATTGATAGTACTGATCCCCAAGCCGCACAAGGATCATGATTTATGTGAGTCATACAGACCAATATCTCTTATTAACGTCGACGCAAAAATTTTAGCTAAACTTTTGGCAAAAAGACTGAATAAGGTTATTGCATCTATTATCCATCCTGATCAGACAGGATTCATTCCTGAAAGGTTGACTGCCATAAATCTGAGGCGTCTCTTCACTATAATCCAATCAAAGGGTCCTGCCCTGGATACTTATGTGGTGGTGTCACTTGACACTCATAAAGCGTTCGATTCCATAGAATGGCCTTACCTGATTGCAGTCCTTGGGCGGCTGGGCTTTGGCCCAAAATTCATAAAATGGGTTGAACTCCTACATGCAAAGCCCCAGGTTAGATTAAGGGTTAATAACACCATTACGGAGCAATTTACCATAGCTAGGGGCACACGGAAGGGGTGCCCTTTGTCGCCCCTGTTGTTTGCCCTGGCAATAGAGCCGCTAGCGGCTCTGTTGAGAGCGGATACGCTAATCAAGGGCTGTAAGATTAATGAAAGGGAGGAAAAAACATCTTTATACGCAGGTGATATGCTCCTATATTTGGAAGAGGCTGAGGGATCGCTGCACACAGTCCTAGCCAGAATCTCTGACTTTGGAAAATATTCCAGGTTCAAGGTGAACTGGAATAAATCTGTGATACTCCCCTTGGACTCTGCGTATGCTCCGGGGCTCTCCCCGGAGGTTCCATTGAAAATGGTCCACAAATTTAGATACTTGGGGGTCGAGATCCAGCTACCACGAAGTTCATATGTATCTAATAATTTGATACCAGTATGGAAACGGCTAAAAGAAAGTACACAAACCTGGGCTTTGCTGCCTCTCGGCCTCCTTGGGAGAATTAACATATTTTAAAATGATTTACCTGCCCAGGTTTCTATACATGCTCTGGCATGCCCCGGTATGTACCCCCAAGAAATGGTTTGTAGATATAAATAAGACACTCTCCTCCTTCCTGTGGGGACCTAAGCCAGCTAGAATATCACTAGAGACACTTCACTTACCTATAAGGTCGGGAGGGCTGGCTCTGCCAAACTTACGTTGCTATTATCTTGCTGCCCAACTAACACACGTGCATTGGTGGGGCTTCCCGCAGATGAATATCGCCTCGGTGGCAACCCAGGCAGCTCAAGTGCATTTGTATGAAGCACTGATCAATGTACTTTATAGGAACGGTCCTTATCCGGAACATGATGCTGATATTTTGAAACTGTCATACAAAATATTTCATTTGTGTAATGCTAAAACGGGTGGGTCCAGCCTGGCGGAGTCTCCTAATGCTACACTATGGCATAATCCTCAGCTTAAATAAATATCCAAGGTACCTGACGGGGCATGCTGGGCAGTATATGGGGTTAAATATGCCCCTCAGCTGTTCAGGGATGGAATTTTTAGGTCCTTTACAGATTTGAAAATTGAATATGCCATTCCAAATACTTTCTTTTTCAGATACCTCCAGCTACGTCATGCTGCAATGGCTCAATATGGTAGGAGCAAAGTAATTCTCTCCCCTTCTAAAATGGAAAAACTGATTGCTGAAGATCACTCAAAATTGATCTCCAGGTATTACTCGGCTCTGCTGTCATCCTCTACTCCCAGAACGGAGAGGGTGGCTGCACAGTGGAAAACGGATATACCATCCCTTGCGGAGGAGACCTGGCTGGAGGTGCTGGATACAATGCTGTCCTTGATCTCAGCTAGAGATAAAATGCTTCAGTTCAATTATTTACATAGAATTTATTATACCCCCAAACGACTGCACAAGATGGGGAGGAGGGGGTCCCCGGAGTGTTCTCGTTGCAACACAGAGGAGGGAAACTTCTTCCATATGGTATGGCAGTGCCCCCGGGTGATGTCATGTTGGAAGACAATCCTTACATATATGGAACAGAAACTTGGGCTCCCAAACATATATTCTCCGGCCAGATGTCTTCTTGGAGACCTGGAGGAGGAAGAATTATCTACATCACAGAAGGCCCTGCTGCGAATAGTATTTTGTTATTCCAAGAAAGCTCTGGCTCTAAAATGGAAAAACCCAGACCCCCCTCCCCTTCAAGACTCTTTGAATTTGGTTAATACTGCCCTACCATTGTAAAAACATACCAAGCCAGAGGTAGCAACAAAAAGTTTGATTAAAGTTTGGGGAAAATGGATTAAAAATATATCTGGAGATATTGCGGTATAAAATATTTATTGTTATCAGTAATGAAAGTGTAACGACTATGACAATTGAATAGGGTGAGAGAGCAAATTATATATTTGGAACATGGATGGGATACATAAAAACGGGGAAAAAGATAGAAACAGCACAGTGAACAGCATGTGTGATAAACAATTTTATTATTTTCTATGATGAAAATTGAATGCCTGTATATCAACAGCTATATGGTTTAAATATATGATAACAGTCTGTAATGTATTTCAAGGATACTGTATGAAAAAGTGAATTGCGATATGGAAATGTAAAATCTTGTGAATTTCACAATTTTACAGCCCCCCAACCACAAGTGTAAACAAGCCCTTACTCACTAAACCAGTGCAGCCAGTCATAGTGTACCTGAAAACCACCACACCAGTCCCAAAGTCACCATAAGGCCTCATTCATACGGGACATCTCAATGCATACCCTGTGCAAGGGCCATGTTTTAACCGCGCATGGATGCACAGGTGTTCCATGCTTCCCCATGCAGCTAGTCCTATTCATGTCTATTGGGACACAGTTGCTGCACAGACACAGCTGTTGCTCCCAATCTGACATCTGTGTAGGTGCATAGCCCAAACACAGACCGTGTGAGTTTGGGGACCTGTAACCGCATGGATGTCCGATTGGGAGAAGCCGCTGCATTCCAGTAGCCATAAATGGGACTGCCTGCACAAGAATGCAGAGAACACTTGTCCATTTCCATGAGGGTAAACACGGCCCTTGCATGGGGTACACATTAATAAACTGTGTGAACGAGGCATAATCGTACATCCAGTCACAGTGCCCCCAATCACCACCAAACAAATCCCAGTGTCCGCATAAGGCCACGTTCCCACAGGGCATATTAATGCGTACCCTGTGTCAGGGCATTGTTTACCCACATGGAAATGAACAGAGCTACAAAGACACAGCCACTGCTCCCAATCTGACATCCATGTGGGTGTAAAGCCCCAAATACAGACAGTGTGATTATCCAGTCACAGCGTCCCTAATTCCCATCACACTAGTCACAGTATCGCCAGCCAGCAACAGTGTTTCTGATCGCTGCCACACCAGTGACAAGGTCACCGGACCAGTGCAGCCAGCAACAATGTTTCGATTCGCTAGCCAGGAGAGCCAGTGTAACCATCAACAGTGTCTCTGATCTCCGCTGCACCAGTACAGTGTCACCAGAGCCAGTTCAACCAGCAACAGCTTTCCTAATCACCGTCACACCAGTGCAGTGTTGCCGCTGCCTGTTCTGACCCTGGCCTCATTATTGGCCATATTTCTGCCTGCTGTCTGGACCAATGCTTTACCTGTTTATTGATCATGTCCCTGCCAGCAGCCTGAACTGACACGTTAGTCCCGCTGAGTACATTCTTGAGGGACACCAGTTAGCCATCCCCTGTGACTACTGGAACCACAGAATCGCTCTTGCTCAACCTTTGTTCGGCCCCCTGTACCTCCTGGCCAGTGAACATGGCATTCCTGGGGGCAGCCAAGTACCATTAGGGTAGGCTTGTTTGGCTTATTGGAACGGGGACTGCTATAGGTGACGTTACATTGAGCTATATTCCCTTATCATGCGTACAGTGGCAACTAATACAGTACACAGTTTTTTGTACAATTGGTTGATTTTTGTGATTAACAAGAAGCAATGTCCGGAACATAATCAGTCCAAACATTTAAAAACTCTCACACGTGGTATCCCCATACTCTGGATGAGTAGTAGAATGTGTTTTGGTGTGCAATTCTAAATATGCCTACGCTGTGTGTTAGAAATATCTTTATATATATAGCATAGTTTATAGACGTTAAAACTTTAATACTAAGTAATCTACACTGATAATTTGTATTTATTTTTTACCAAAGAAATGTAGCAGAATACATTTGGCCTACATTTATGAAGCAAGATTTATTTGCAAAGTCTTTTTTTTATCAGAAACTAATCATTTTTTTTCACAATCTTTAAGTCTATTTTTCATTATATATAGCAAAAAAACATTGGTTATTAAATACCACCAAAAGAGGGCTCTATCTGTCTCAAAATAATGATCTAAAATTTATTTGGGTACAGTGCTGCATGACCAAGTAATTGTCATTCAAATTGTCAGCGCTGACATCTGAAAAATTGCCTGGTCAGAAAGGGGGTGAAATGGCCTGGTCTTGAGTTGGTTAATTTAATTCCTTATTGGAGTACTTAAAGTGATTTTTTTTTTTTTTTTCTTAAATAAACAAAGCTTTACAAACATGTCATACTTGCCTCCACTGTGCAGCTCGTTTTGCACAGAGTGGTCCCAAACACTGCCTTCTGGGGTCCCTCTGCGACTCTCGCGGCTCCTCCCCACATCAGATAACCCCCTAGGAGAAGCGCTCTCCCAGGGGGTCACCTTGAGGGCGTGCTCCCGCGTCCATTCGGCATCCATAGCCGACAAATGTATGACTCGGCCCCGGCGCCCACGTCATTGGATTTGATTGACAGCAGCGGGAGCCAATGGCTGCGCTGCTATCAATCTATCCAATCAAGAGCCGAGAACCCTGGGCAGAGGAAGAGCGCGTCCCCGCCGGATAAAGTTCCAGGGCTCAGGTAAGTAAAGCGGAGGGGCTGGGGGGCCGGTCATTGCCAGGCGTTTTTTCACCTTCATGCATAGGATGCATGAAGGTGAAAAAACACAAGGGTTTACAACCCCTTTAATGTTTCACCCCCTCCCTATACTGATACATAATTACTTCATCCTGCAGTTGGAGCCTATGTATCAATGGCATGCAGTTTCCACACCAAAATTATTCAAGGCAGAGATCCCAGCCCCTACCCTATGTCCTTCCCATTTTTGTTGTTTTTGGCCTTTCTTTGTCTTGATATTAGAGATCCATTTACACGCTTGTCCCGTGCTTCAGATTCCTCTGTTTTTCGGTACAATATTTTTATTTTTATTTAAGGCAAATAGACAGATACATCCATAGAAATCCCCAGATTCCTCTGTTTGATCTAAGAAATAGTTCCCTCATCCCACAGTTTATTTGCTTGGTTCTGGTGGACTATATCTGGCTGGTGTGTATATGTGTGTGTGTGTGTGTATATATAATAACTATAATAAAAGCTTTTAAATAACCTGCCTGGATCACACAATTTTTTTTTTTTTCTTAGGTATCCGACCTTTATTGATGCTCTCAGAGACCTGGACGATTCCCTTTCCATGTGTTTCCTTTTTTCTACCTTCCGGCGGACTGGCAAATGCCATGTGCAGACAATACAGCTTTGTCGTAGGCTTTCTGTAGAATTTCTCAATTATGTCATTGCTTCCCGTTCATTGCGCAAGGTGAGTTGATATAAAGAAAACAAAATCAGACTTGTTTGGGAATTCTGGCGTTTAGTCAGAAGTGCAGCATTAGCAATGGATAAGTTACCTTTTGAAGCTGTTTTTGGGGAGTGAAGTACAGCATAATTGGGGTGATTTTTCATTCATATGTAGAGAGTTGTCCTAATTGAACACTAGATGGCGCTAATTGAATGCAGCCTGTGGCTAATCTGTAATGGTAAAATTCCTGCATCTACAGACATTGACGATCTAACCCTAACCTACAGTATCTCACAAAAGTGAGTACACCCCTTACATTTTTGTAAATATTTTATTATATCTTTTTATGTGACAGCACTGAAGAAATGACACTTTGCTACAATGTAAAGTAGTGAGTGTACAGCTTGTATAACTGTAAATTTGCTGTCCCCTCAAAATACCTCAACACACAGCCATTAATGTCTAAACCACTGGCAACAAAAGTGAGTACGCCCCTAAGTGAAAATATCCAAATTGGGCCCAATTAGCCATTTTCCCTCCCAGTGTCATGTGACTCGTTAGTGTTACAAGGTCTCAGGTGTGAATGGGGAGCAGGTGTGTTAAATTTATTGTTATTGCTCTCTCCCATATACTGGTCACGGGAAGTTCAACGTGGCACCTGATGGCAAAGAACTCTCTGAGGATCTGAAAAAAAGAATTGTTGCTCTATATAAAGATGGCCTAGGCTATAAGAAGATTCCCAAGACCCTGAAACTGAGCTGCAGCATGGTGGCCAAGACCATACAGCGGTTAACAGGACAGGTTCCACTCAGAACGGGCCTCGCCATGGTCGACAAACGAAGTTGAATGCACGTGCTCAGCATCATATCCAGAGGTTGCCTTTAGGAAATAGACGTCTGAGTGCTGCCAGCATTGCTGCAGAGGTTGAAGGACTGGGGGGTCAGCCTGTCAGTGCTCGGATCATACGCTGCATACTGCATCAAATTGGTCTGCATGGCTGTCCTCCCAGAAGGAAGCCTCTTCTAAAGATGATGCGCAAGAAAACCCGCAAACAGTTTGCTGAAGACAAACAGACTACGGACATGGATTACTGGAACCATGTCCTGTGGTCTGATGAGACCAAGATAAACTTATTTGGTTTAGATGGTGTCAAGCGTGTGTGGCGGCAACCAGATGAGGGGTACAAAGACAAGTGTGTCTTGCCTGCAGTCAAGCATGATGGTGGGAGTGTCAGGGTCTGGGGCTGCATGAATGCTGCCGGCACTGGGGAGCTACAGTTCATTGAGGGAACCATGAATGCCAACATATACTGTGACATACTGATGCAGAGCATGATCCCCTCCCTTCAGAGACTGGGCCGCAGGTCAATTTTCCAACATGACGACCCCAAACACACCTCCGAGACGACCACTGCCTTGCTAAAGAAGCTAAGGGTAAGGGTGATGTACTGGCCAAGCATGTCTCCAGACCTAAACCCTGTTGAGCATCTGTGGGGCATCCTCAAACAGAAGGTGAAGGAGCGCAAGGTCTGAAACATCCGCCAGCTCCGTGATGTCGTCATGGAGGAGAGGAAGAGGACTCCAGTGGCAACCTGTGAAGCTCTGGTGAACTCCATGCCCAAGAGGGTTAAGGCAGTGCTGGAAAATAATGGTGGCCACACAAAATATTGACACTTTGGGCCCAATTTGGACATTTTCACTTAGGGGTGTACTCACTTTTATTGCCAGTGGTTTAGACATTAATGGCTGTGTTGAGTTATTTTGAGGAGACAGAAAATTTACACTGTTATACAAGCTGTACACTCACTACTTTATATTGTAGCAAAGTGTCATTTCTTCAGTGTTGTCACATGAAAAGATTTAATGAAATATTTACTAAAATGTGAGGGGTGTACTCACTTTTGTGAGATACTGTATTTAGCCCTGTAAAGAAGAAATCTGTATACATACCTTTTCTGAATCTGATCCGGTCTCCAGCGCTGGAAGCTCTGCAGAGGACACAGCCAACAACGGCCGTGAAATGAATTGGGGGTGACATCACCCATAGGGTTTCTATGGGGCTTCCGTTGTCAGATTTGTCCTCCTGCATCCGCCTCCACAGCGAAGCCATGGCTGACGGCTCAGCGTGGGATCAGGTCAGATCGGCTGCTGAAAAGGTATGTATACCGAATTCTTCTTTACAGGGCTAGGTAGGTTAGTGTTAGAACGTGGATGTCTGTGAATGCAGGTATTGTAGTTTTAGGGTGGATTTATACTTTAAAGCTGATCCTTGGAAACTGAAAAAACTACCCTTGCCCTGGGGCTCCTCCCACACTGCAAGGGTTAAATGCTTGTTTTGTAACTGGGAAACTAGCATAAAGGGCTCTTGCTTGCCTTATGCCTCATTCCTCCAGCAGCAAGTGCTTGCTCACCTTTTTATATACACCCCCCCCCCATTTAACAGATTAAGGGTTCACGCATAAGGTAATTTCCTGTTGCTTTTTCATGCCTGGGCAACTGTAGGTGCCATATACAACTTTCTGTGTTCGGGAAATACATCGGACACGCATTTACAGGTAAATGCTGATTTAACCACTTCCCGCCCGCCGTATGCAGAATGACGGCCGGGAAGTGGTTCTGTTATCCTGACTGGGCATCATATGACATCCAGCAGGATAACATGCTGGCGTGCTCCCGTGGCGATCACGAGTGCGGCATGTCAGTCTGACACCACGCATCTCCGATCGTGATAAGAAGCCTCTGTGACCAATCAGGAAGTGCTGGTAAACGGCATTCCTCGTTTCTCACTGACAGGGAGGATTGGCGGCTCTCCCTCTCAGAGGGGAGGGGTCTGTGCTGCACAGTGCTGCACATTGATGATCAGCACAGCCCCCTCAGATGTGCAAATAAGCTACCAATCAGTGCCCAACGTTCCCCTAATAAAAAAGCCTTCAAGTTCCCACTTCAGTGCCCAGCAGTAACACCTGTCAGTAACACATCAGTGCCGCCTATCAGTGCCCATCAATTCTACATATCAGTGCCTCCTCATCAATGCCCATCAGTGCCGCCTCATCAGTGAAGGGGAAAACAAAATTTTATGACAAACTAAGTAAAACTTTTTTTTTTTTTTTCAAAAATTTTGGTATTTTTTAGTTTTTTTAAAAATAAAAACCCCAGAGGTGATCAAATACCACCAAATGAAAGCTATATTTGTGGTAATAAAATGGTAAAAATTTTGTTTGGGTACAGTTTTACATGACCGCACAATTGTCATTCAAAGTGTTGACAGCGCTGAAAGCTGTCCTGGGCAGGAAGGGGTGAAAGTGCCTGGTATTGAAGTGGTTAAAGAAGCATCTGTGTTTACAAGAGTACAGTCGCGTACAGCCATTTACTTGCATGGCAGGCTGAATGCGGCACCTGCAGCTTGACAGACGTGGGAAAGCACTGGAAGATTTATACTAGGCAAAAGAAACAAAAGCCTATAAATCATGTGCATGATCCCCAATAGAATGGTAGAGCCAAAGTCCTTGTTCTCGTTTCACGTTAGTAGAGTGTGTCTTTATGGTGGTCATGTTGTGTGCAGAGCAAGATGTTAGGCTTTAAACGTGGAAACATAAAATAAGGCAGGTATAGAATTGCACAAAAACAAGGAATTAAAATAAGTTTTTATTTTAAGCAGTGGTGGACTCATGCACTTCTCTGAAGCTATTACATATGTACCTTTTAAAAGGTGCAAGGGTTACAAGGTTCTGGGACTTGCCACATCTTGTAGCTGCATTAGGGAAAGCACCAACTCTTGAGTTGGTATAATGCCCAGGCAGTACACCTAAGAGTAAGGCAAAGCTGAATGTTGTTAATGTACTGTGTGTTAGACCCCATACACATACAACTTTTGTTGTCTGATTTCCTTTAGATTTACCAAAACCATGTAGTGCAAAACTCTTAAGGTTTGACCTCCATATTATATGGTTTTGGTAAATCTGAAGGAAAAAATCTACATAAAATTGTATAGTGTGTATTCAGCTTTAGGCTTTGTTTGCACAGCTTTCTGCCCTGCCATTTATCATATTATACAGAGATAATATATGCTGTTTATATTCGTTAATTAACTTTTATTTATTTATGTATGTTTGTTTGGGTATTGTTTGTTAATGTTACACATAAACCAAGGCATGGTTTATAATGGGTAAGTAAAATATTAACCTAAATGACTCTTAAAGCCTCCTTATCTTTTATGTACCAAGTACTAATTACTTGGCTAGAGCTAGATCTGTTCATAGTCATTGAAAGAAAATCAGTTCTGAAGATTGTTCATTACTTAAACTCTTCTTTTATGTATGGTCCTATTATTTATGACCAAGTGTCTTTTTTTTTTTTTCTCTGTGTGATGTGCCTAGTTAGCACAATGGTCTATCATAAGGCTATAATTATTTTAGGTTATCAGCTATATCAAACTGGGGAGAAGTTGACTGTAGTGCCCTTAGTAGGGTTATTTGTCGGTAAGCCAGATGTGGATTGCTTAGTAGAATATTGTAATGCTAATATATGGGAAAAAACGTAGAGCCGCTTCACACGCGGGCGGCTTGTCAGGCAACCTAGCCGCCTGACAAGTCGCCTCCCGTTCTGTACAATGGAACCGTTCTAATCGGAGCGACGCAAGTCGCTCCGACTTAGAAGAAAGGTCCCTGTACTACTTTGGGGGCAACTTGCATAGACTTCTATACAGAAGTCGTCTTGCAAGTCGACGTGGCAGTCGTGTGCAGGTCGCCTCGGTGAGGCGACCTGCAAGTCGTGCCGCTTCTAGTGTGAACCGGCTCTTAGGGGTATATTTATAAAGCAGTGATTATGACATCATCACACATGTGCTACAGGTTCACCACACATGCACTACAGGTGAATCTACCTGGTGCATGTGTTTTAAATTACCATTTGTTCTTCCAAATGTTGTTTGCTGTTATGAGAATACTGACAACTGCTTAAGGGGCTCATTTGCACTTGTAGTTGGGAGAAGTACGAACAGGCAGTTGAGCCCCAGTTTTGCCCCCTAAGCTGACCTGCAGTTGACATCCTTCTGATCTACATTTGACTTGCTTTAAAAGGGTTTTGCATTTATATAGACCTTTATGGGAATGCCCCATTTGAGGGCCCCTAAATAATTTGAACTGATTACTCCTTAAGTGTAATAACTTATAATTACCAATAAGACGTCACTAAAGACTTACTGCTACTACTGCTTTTCTGATTATTGCTCCTTGTATCACATTGTGAGCCTCATGGGTATACTGTAATGTGCCAGATTGCCATGAGTACAGTGTACTAATATGCATATGTCCTTTAAAGAGGAACTTCAGTCCCCTTTAGCTTTGCCCCCTTCCCAGAGCTGCCATCTTTGTTACTCAAACCTTTGAGTTACAGCAGAGTCCTTCTGCGCATGTACAGGGAAGTTTCCACGCATGTGCAGACACAGTGAGGTTTAGGCCTTCCATACCTATTCCTTTATTGTGCATTCGCTGTGAGCAGAGGTGCTGCAGGGCTCCTCTGGATCCCCAAAACCTGTCGCAGAATCTGGGGGACGGGTGGTGGGATGTGGTTGAATGTCCTTACTTAAAACCATTGTACTGTGGTTAAAGTGTATGTATAGTCAAAACCTTCCTATTTGGTTTTGGATAGAGTAGGGAAGGATTAAAAACCCTACAATGTGTTTTTTTTTTTTTTATTGCTGGCTGTGTCCAGTAAAGGAAATTTCCTGTTATTTCCTGACCTAGAATGCAACCAAAAGTAAAAAGAATAAGGAGAATTGGAGAAAAAAAAGCTTGGACTTTTTAGGCACGACCAGACAATGTACAAAAATATACTTTTATTATAAAAACATAGGAAACATATATTAACCACTTGCTGATGGTTGACCGTCATATGAAGTCCTGGGCTTCGTGTCTGTATATCTGAATGATGCCTGCAGCTACAGGCATCATTCAGATATCTGCTTTTTCAGCTGGTGATTCCCTACACTATAAGAATGATCATAGCGGCTGGTGAGCCCCTTGATCGTTCTTATGGGCAGCCAGTGGGGACGTCTACCAACTCACCACTGTGATCAGTGAGTCGAGAACAGATCCCTGGATGTTCACCATAAAGATTTCCAGCAGACCAAATGGTCGACGCCGGAGTCTCTATGATCGTCGGAGGCCAGGCGCGATGTTATGACGTCAAGCCCGGCCTCTGCATTCAAGAAAACTGCGCCGCCTCGTCTAAGGAAGCTGAGATCGTTTTTATTTAATTTTTTTTATTTCAGGCTTCCCAGCCTAGAGGTGAGATGTGGGGTCTTATTGACCCCATATCACTGTAAAGAGGACCTGTCATGCTATATTCCTATTACAAGCGATGCAATAAAAAAAATCCAAATTTAACAAAGTGGTAGAATAAACATAAAATAAAGCTGTGTAGTTTCAATATTCATACAGTAATCAAAAAAGTAATGAATCACCCAAAAGTGATATTACACAAGTCTATCAAAAATATATATATAGTCCCAGAAGTGCACAAATCCTACAAGTGAAATACACAGCTTCAAAACTTAACATCTTCAACCATGAGGTAATCGACCCATATATGATGACACACCATGCCAATGAATGGATTGCACACTCACCAGAACTTTCTATCTACAGTGCATTTCAAAGCACAGCGGAATCCAAAAGCCGTGTTTCCTTACTCAGCCAGACTGCAGGGGTGTCACATACAGCCAGTGACAATCCTTTGCTGCTTCCAGTGATATCCCCGCTAAATAGTTGTTATGCTGCAAAACTCACAAATAGACAGGACCATGATGCTGTATGGTTTGATTAAAGATCCGAATACAATAAAAGCATATAAAAACGAATAGTCCAGGATGGAAAACTCACTTGAATGGCTGCTGAACAGGAAACCGATACAGCAGCGAGACTTTAGCACAAGAGCTCCACTGTATGAGTTTCATCCAGTAGAAAGTCTTTGGGAGCATCTAGCGTCTGGCATCCACCATGTTTATGTAGCCTAATCCATGATTCAGCTGACAAGCTCATAAGAGACTCAGAGCAGAATATGTTCGGCTCCACTGAAATCGATCAATAGAGTGCTCTGGGTACTGGATAAAATCTGAATTTGAGGATCATCCAGCAACCCCTGAAGTATTGAAATCAGTAATAATAATAATTACAATAATGGTAATGAAAATAAAATCAAATATTTCAGCCGCGGTATAAAAAAGGTTTAAAAACAGTAAAAATTATATCATAAAAGCACACATAAACATGGGCATGACAGATAATATAAATATATATGTTACAGAGATAAAATAACTTATGGACACGTGAACAAACCACATCATCTATAACAATTCATCAAAAGTTTACATTTAGCAATACAGATGTACACATCAGCAGGAGGGCAAAAAAAAATTTGGGGGGGTTGTTCATATAGCACTTTACTGGTTGCTGTATGAATATTGACACTGCACAGCTTTATTTTCTTTAATTTTATGTCTGGTTTAGCATGGTTTTATTTGGATGTTCATAGATTGCACATTGTTTTTTACTTTATATATTTTATATTGAGAATTTAGTCACTTCAGTTCATCTGAAGCTCCATCAAGCTCTCACGGATGTCATTGCCCCAATTCCTGTGACAGAAGGGATTCAAGGCTTTTACAGCAACCTGTTCACTGTACCCAAACCCAAAGGGGGCGACATCCACCCCATCTTGGATCCTAAAGCTCAAAATGTC
Source organism: Lithobates clamitans (assembly GCA_037952925.1). Taxonomy (NCBI): domain Eukaryota; kingdom Metazoa; phylum Chordata; class Amphibia; order Anura; family Ranidae; genus Lithobates; species Lithobates clamitans. The sequence continues at coordinate 2,523,917 of JBBGZY010001065.1, forward strand.
TTTTTATTGAGACCATAATATCCATATGGAATCCACCTGATTTTTCATCACCTCTTTGCACCAGTGAGACTATTTGGCTTTTCTAGACAAGGATGTATACCTATGTCCCAATATTTGCAGCACTTTAGCATTTCCTGCAGTTAGCTGTGTGGCCCCTTCACTGCCAGTTTGTTGCCCTGTCCTTTAACCCCTTGTCAGTTACTTGGGTTTTCACTAATGTGCTGGCCCCAGGATTAAACCTGTTGCACGCAATTTTCTTTATTGGGAGTCACTGCTGTTAACGTTCACAGCGCCGGAAGACAGACGCAAGGGTAATATCTGGCAGCTGTGAAGGGAACACAGTGTGGAGGAATTTGAGCAGAAACCTACACCTGCTGGTACAAGGCAGTCCCTGAGTTGCATACATCCGACTTGCATAAGAACTCCTACTTAGAAACGGAGGGAGACAACAGGAAGTGAGAGGAAATCTACCTCTAGGAAGGGAAATTCCCTCCTGTAAGTTATCATGGGACAAAGGTATCTCCACTGAAGCATTATCACCAATCCTTGTTTCCACGACATCCCACAATTTTCAAAATCCGATTGTCACAGGGACAGAAAGTGAGGTGAAATCTTCTGAACAGAAGCACAGACCGCAAAACAAATGTTACAGGGGTGTTAACCCTTCCCTATGCTTTCCATAAAACTTAAATCCTTTGATGGGCTGTAGTTAAACTTAAAAAATGTACCTGTTCCAAGTTGCATACAAATTCAACTTAAAGTGGTTCTAAAGGAAGAATGTTTTTTTTAATATTCATTCTATGCATTAAGGTAAAAAACCTTCTTTGTGCAGCAGCCCCCCTAATACCTGCCTGAGCCCCATCTCTATCCAGCGATGTGCACGAGAGCCTTGGCTCTCCAGGGACTCTCCCTCCTGATTGGCCGTAGTCAAAGTCAGTAAACCAATGAGGAGAGAGAGAGGGCAGGGGCAAGCTGCAGCTCCATGTCTGAATAGACTCACAGAGCAGCGGCTTAGGAGCGAGCCTGCTCGGGTGCCCCCATAGCAAGCCGCTTGCTCTAGGGCACTGGGCAGGAGGGAAGGGCCAGGAGTGCTGGTTGAGGGGCCCGAAGAGAGGAGGATCGGGACTGCTCTATGCAAAACCACAGTATAGCATGGGGGGCTACCTGTAATGGAATACTGCAATGTGTGCTTTTTATAATTGTGTACATATAATGTGTATGGTGCTTGGTTCCCCCCCCCCCCCACCCACCCCAAAAAAGTGTAAGTGTAAAATTGTTTTAAACTTTAGTTTTAGTAGTAAAAGGCAGCTTAAAGTAGTATTAATCCTTCAGTGTTTTTAGCTTGGCACATTAAGCACAATAAAATTAACAGTTCCCAAAAAGCTCAATAGGGCGCTGCAAGGTAAGAGCCACCCTGAAACAGGAAACTTGGGGCAGCTGTCATGGCACCAGATTAAACTGGAACATAGGCAAGAATTATGATAAAGAACCTACGTAGTCAGTAAAAGCTTAAGTCAACTGCTGAAAGTGCTTAAAAAAAACTGGCCGTTTAAATTATAACGAAGGGCCCTTTCTGAACTGCGCTCCAAATGCATAGACTGCACAAACTCAAGGTGATCCTATGTGCATAGTTCACGTCATTGCAGTTCAGTGCAGTTAAAAAAAAAAAATAAAGCAGAGCATGCTGCATTTTTCTGCACTGCAAATGCAAGGAAGGTGCTTCAAATGCGCTGCACCACACCCCTTTAAGCCAAGAAAGCCAAGCCCCAAAACGTATAGAAAAATGCACTGCAAACGTAGCGCAAAACACATTCAAGCGTGCTTCAAAGGCATGTAAAAAACATTTTTAGCCTTGGATGGAGTGGAGAGGGACTGACTGTGTCAGTCTTTATAGCTGTCTGTGCCCCCATTAAGGAGATTCACCCTCTCCATTGGTCCTGTTTACCATTATCATTGGCAGTGTAAGTAAAAGAAAATCCCAACGTTTGGGTTGTCCTCAGAAAAGTAATAGCAGGGAAAACTATAAATGGTGACACTAGTTTCCCTTAATTTGCAGAGATTTCCCCTCACTTCCTGTTTGGCTATGGGACAGGAAGTGAAATCTCTGCAATGGGACACAGATGGCAAAAAAAAAAAAAAAATCCGACAGTTTATAAACCTTCCATAAGCTATCCAAAATGGAAAAAAAAGTTTTGCCTATAGTTCTACTTCAATATCACTTTATTGGGATGGGACTGTTGGGTTATTTACTCATTTCACCAATAAGGTTCCATGTATAAATGAATTGCAGTCTAGCACTTAATAATGGGAATCAAATTCATATTTCTCTCCTACTTTGGTAATTCTGGTAACACATGGTCCATTCTTGGCCTACGTGAAGATGCTGGCAATTTTAAAGGAGGGATTTTTTTTAAATGTTTCATCTAGTTTCTCTAACATATTTTTTCAGATCTTCTTGTCCATCAAAGGAATTTATTATCAAGCAGACATACTAGGGCAGACTGTGACGTGGATCACCCCATATGCTTTTTCACATAATGTAAGTTAATAGTTTTATGAGCAGAATATTGCAGTGAAGTAATTGCTTTCATAACCATAAAATATGTGCAGAATGTTTTATATTTTCCATGTAAAATGAGTTTTATTACAGGTATATTCCAGTCAACTGTACAAAATAAGCATTGCAAAACAAATGGGTTTTTTACTCAAACTTCTTACTCAGTTTTTCTTGTCAATAATTTTTTATTGAATACAACCTCAATGCATTGTTATAGTACATGAGGTTTTAGAATGCAGCATCAAGGTGTGAAGATGCTTAGTATAATGCCCATGTTTGCAACATCCAAAAAAATAAAAAGATATAACACTATGTGTAATGCCCATGTATGCAGCAGTAGCGGACCGAAGGCCAGGTATTTTGTACCAGGGCTCTGAGTATTGCTTCTTTTGTTTTTGCTTTTGAAAAGTTTAGATGTCTTTGGGATAATGCTGAGTACGCACGGGCTCAAATCGGTCCGCCCGTGTGTACAGCTTCCTGTCTGGCAGAAGCCGATCTCGCCACCGGCTTCTGTCAAACGAGCATGCTGGAAATCCAGCATCCGATCAGTGCTTGCAGCCAATGACTGCGCAGCCCCCCTAACAGAACACAATAACTCAGCGGGGCGTATCGCCACACTAAAATTGCTTTAAGTATGGCGATCTGTACATGGGTGTTTTTTTTGTTTGTTTTTTGTTTCGTTCAGCCCGCTGGGTTTAGCAAGAAAAAACGTATCACATACCCAGCTTGAAAGCAAGGAAGCATAAACCTAGTACAGTGTAGTATATTACGTGTTTCTACTAAACAAGAATGCTGTACATGCAATCTACATATGATTGTTGAAAAACAATACTTACGATGTATAACAGGAATACATACAAAACATGCACACGCTACCTTACATTGCTAATGAATGAGCATGAACCATGGTCAGTGTACAATAGGGATACTCTAATGCCTCGTTTCCACTGAGCGGATCAGTTCGGTTCGGTATGGTACGCTATTTTTGGTGTTTCCATTATGAAAGCGGCCCATACAACCGAACCGTACCGCTCCATTCAGGGTCCTGCTTCAGATGTGGGGCCATAGAAAATGGAACGGTTCGGTTAGGGCGGAGCTACGATACATTCCACTGATTGGCTGACAGAAAACCCTCTGCTGTGCTATGCTGAGGCATTTTTTCTAAACCCTGTATGGCCCCTTGTGGTCCCACTTGCAGTGGAAACGCTCACCAGAATAGACCGGACCATTCTAGGCCATTCAAACTATACCGACCCGAACCGATCCGGTCAGTGGAAACAAGGCATAAAAGTCACTTAGCTTGGTTTATTGTGACTTCACGATCTCTGTATGCAACCATGCTCTGGCCTTTTGTTTGGAAAGTATTAGTGTAGCCATTCCCCCATGGGCGTATCCTTTTAATGCATCAGTTTTATGAGCGAAACATTTCCTAACTCAATCTCTAGGTGGCATTGTTGTATCATACATGCCATAGGTCAAATATTTCAAAAGTTCAAGCTATTAACACTTATTGATATAGTTTTGGGATCAATGTTTGACATGAGTTACCTAAAACAAAAGAAGCAACTAAAAATGTCATTGACTCGTTTTGAAATGTCCACTCAAGGAAACCTGATGTTTAAATACCGTATTTATCGGCGTATAACACGCACCGGCATATAACACGCACCCCAATTTAGGAGGGAATTTTAAGGGAAAAAAAAACTTACATTTAAATGCCCATCATTGCAGCCTTGTCAGTGCAGCCTTGTCAGTGCAGCCTTCCCAAGTATCCATTGCAGCCTTGCCCCAGTGCAGCCTTGTCAGTGCAGCCTTCCCAAGTGTCCATTGCAGCCTTCCCAAGTGTCCATTGCAGCCTTCCCAAGTGTCCATTGCAGCCTTCCCAAGTGTCCATTGCAGCCTTCCCAAGTGTCCATTGCAGCCTTCCCAAGTGTCCATTGCAGCCTTCCCAAGTGTCCATTGCAGCCTTCCCAAGTGTCCATTGCAGCCTTGCCCCAGTGTAGCCTTGTCAGTGCAGCCTTCCCAAGTGTCCAGTGCAGCCTTGCCCCAGTGCAGCCTTGCAGCTCGCTGAGCTTCAAAATCGCTGACCGCGATTTGAAAGTGGTGCCACCGGCGCCGAAATACACAGAGCCGGTCCTCGGCGGCTCTCATTCACTTTCGGCTCCACTCGTAGTCCCGCCCGGGATGGGCGTGACTGTGAGCGGAGCTAACCGAACCTAGCCGAGTACACTCAGCTAGGTTCGGGCGGCGCTCGAGTGAAGCCAAAAGTGGCCAAGAAGAGCCGACGACCGGCACTGTGTATTTCGGCGCCGACGGCGCCATTTTCAAATCGCGGTCGGCGATTTTTTGGATCTTTCAGCTCAGGATCGCAGGGGATCGGCGTATAACACGCACCAGCGATTTTCCCCTGATTTTAAGGGGAAAAAAGTGCATGTTATACGCCGATTAAATACGGTAATTCTAAAACAACAAACCAGATTTTATATGTTAAGCAGGGTATGCACATATCAAAATTCGGCTGGAACCAACCAAATTTTAATATGTTTGTATCTGTCTCTGTTCAACAGAAGCTGGTCGTTAGATCGATTTCAGTCGAACGGTCCTGCTGGAAAATCAGCATTTGATCAGTGTATGCAGCTGTTGGCCACGGCACTGATCTGTGTATTCTGACTGAAGGGGCAAATGAGTGCAGTTGAGTCCCAGCTGTCAGAATACAATAGCGCAGCAGCGCTTCCTGGATACAAGAATTTGTAAGTTTCTGTGTAAACTCCGTTTGAAGTCTCGTGTGTGTCATACGCAACTCATGTTGACATAATAAAAAAAAAAAAAAGTCCTTAAGCATCACCACCCATACAGTCTACTCCAGAGTCGCATGGGGTGGGAGTTTCTGGTATGTATCAGTGTAAATATTTAAACTTTCTACCAGTGCTGCAGCTTCAAGTAAAAGTAAGTATTCCCATGGGTGTGGGCACAAAGAGAGGGTCAAAAGAGAAGTATAGAAAAGAGAATGAGTGAAGAATAAGGGAATGCTGGGGAAGAGGTCCACCACAAGAACCAACTACAACCCCAATTCCCAAAAATTTGGGACGCGGTGTAAAATCTGCATAAAACAGAATGCAATGATTTGCAAATCTTACAAACCCATATTTTACTCACAATAGAAAACATATCAAATGTTTAAACTGAGGAAATGTACAATTTTCAGATAAAAAAATAAGCGGATTTTGAAATTGAAGGCAGCAACACGTCTCAAACAAATTGGGACAGGGTAACAAAAAGCGGCAAGAATGAAGAGCTGGAAAAACTTTTGGCAGCTAATTAGGTTAATTGGCAACAGGTCAGTAACATGATTGGGTATATAAAGAGTCAGAGTATCTCAGAAGTAAAGATAGGCAGAGGTTCACCAATCTATGAAAAGCTAAATCTAAAAATTGTTGAACAGTTTCAGAATAATGTTCCTCAGCATAAAATTGCAAAGACTTTAAATACCCTATTTATCGGCGTATAACACGCACCCCAAGTTTAGGAGAGAATTTTAAGGAAAAAAACTTTTAGGAGGGAAGTTTAAGGAAAAAAAAACTTACATTTAAATGCCCATCAATGCAGCCTCATCAGTGTTCACCTGCAGCCTTGTTAGTGTCATTGCAGCCTTTTCAGTGTCAGTGCAGCTTTGCCCCAGTGCAGCTTTGCCCCAGTGCAGCTTTGCCCCAGTGCAGCCTTGTCAGTGCAGCTTTGCCCCAGTGCAGCCTTGTCAGTGCAGCTTTGCCCCAGTGCAGCCTTGTCAGTGCAGCTTTGCCCCAGTGCAGCCTTGTCAGTGCAGCTTTGCCCCAGTGCAGCCTTGTCAGTGCAGCTTTGCCCCAGTGCAGCCTTGTCAGTGCAGCTTTGCCCCAGTGGTCAGTGCAGCCTTGCCCCCAGTGTCCATGCTTGATTGCCGCCGACATACACAGTACAGATCGCCGACAGTAGTTTGTGTTTTAAATATGGCGCCGCGGAGTTCGGAGGGACTCGGCACCGGCGGAACTGAATGAACGCCACCGAGATACACATAGTCGAGTGTATTCGGCTCTTTCCGGCGCCGCTCACAGTCCCGCCCAGTCCCGCCCTATGATGGACATAACACAGGTCCAATGGCGGGACTGGGCGTGACTGTGAGCGGCGCCGGAAATAGCCGAATACACTCGACTATGTGTATCTCGGCTCTGTGATTTCGGCGGCGCTCGTTCAGCTCCGCCGAGTCCATCCGAACTCCGCGGCGCCATATTTAAAACTACTCGCTATGTGAATGTCGGCGGCGATTGCCGCCGATAGCTCACAATTAGCGGGTATCGGTGTAAAACGCGCACCCACGATTTTCCCCTGATTTTAAGGGGGAAAAAGTGTGTGATATACGCCGATAAATACGGTATATTCTCTACAGTACATAATATCACAAGATTCCGAGAATCTGGAGAAATCTCTGTGCACAAGGGACAAGGCCGAAATGCAATGTTGGATGCCCGTGATCATCGGGCCCTCAGACGGCACTGAATTAAAACAGGCCTTATGGACATCACTGCATGGGCTCAGGGATACTTCCAATCGCTGTCTGTGAATACAATTCGCTGCACCATCCTGCAAAGAAGCCATATCTGAACATCCAGAAACATTATCATCTTCTTTGAGCCAAAGCTCATATAAAATGGTCTGTTGCAAAGTGGAAAACTGTTCTGTGCTCACATGAATCAAAATTTTACTTATTTTTTATTTTTTTATTTTTTTTGGCAATCATGGTCGCCATGTTCTCTGGACTGAGGGGAGGGACCTTCTGGCTTGTTATCAGTTCAAAAGCCTACATCTCTGATGGTATGGGGATGCATTAGTGTATATGGAGCTTATACATCTGGAAAGGCACCATCAGCGCTGAAAGATCTGTCCAGGTTTTAGAGCAGCACATGCTCCCATCCAGACTGTCTTTATCAGGGAAGGGCTTGCATATTTTAGCATTATTTTTTTTTTATCGGGCAAGAATGGGACAACATTCCTCTCCCAAAACTCCAGCAACTGGTCTCCTCTGTTCCCAGAAGTTTAGAGTGTTAAGAGGGGATGCTACACCATGGTAAACATGGCCCTGTCCCAACTTTTGTGAGACATGTTGCTGCCATCATTTTGACCATATTTTTTTTTTGTTAAAATGACATATGTTCTCAATTTAAACATTTGATATGTTTTTTCTTTTGTGAATGAAATGAGTTTGCATTCTGTTTTGATGTAGATTTTCCACAACGTCCCAACTCTGCAGGCACGAATATCAATCTCTTCCAACTCCGTTTTTCATCCAGGCAGCTAGTATTCTGTAATCTGATGATAAACCTAGGTTGTCATGTTGGAGATCTGTTACCAAATACTCACTTTGTGGACACCTTGCTGTCTCGTGTTTAAAATAATAAATAAAGTTTCCCCAAGGCACCAATTCAATTCAGACTTTAAATGTAACTGGTGATAAGTAAATGAAGAGAAAAATTGTAAACAGCACATGCATCAGGATGTATTCCCTGATTTGCATGACAATCGAGCGTAATGTATTTAGGTGTTAAGGTATTTAGGTGTGTTTTTAGATGCCCCCTTCCCTACTTACTGAAATGCAGCTAATCTGACTTTTATGGTGCTCCATCCTCATTGAGATTCCAGGGAATAATGAGCACTCTAGATCTAGTCAGAAGTCGCTGGGAGTGTCTTCTCTGCAAGGTCTGGAGTATTCGCCATTCCCTGGGATCCTGTTGGCAGGAGGAGACCATCACCCTTGTCTAGGGTCTGCAGGTGGAAGCAAGGGTAAAGATAAGTATATTAAAGTCACACAAAGCTAGAAACAACAAACTGCCTTCCTTATTACTATAATATTAATGTACCCTTTGTTTAGGTCTTAAATCATTCCATAAATTATGCAACTGGCAGTCACCCATAGTTTCTTGTTGACACCACAGTGCACATGCACCCCTTCTTTACACAGCTTACTCTGGAATGAATCCCCTAACTGGATATGTCACTATTGTCTAGATTGGGGGACAGGGCTACTCCTTGCTACTGGGTCATTTATCCCTTTTAGAGCCGGTTCACACAGGGGCGACTTGTCAGGCGACCTAGCCGCCTGACAAGTCGCCTCCCGTTCTGTACAATGGAACCCTTCTAATAGGAGCGACGCAAGTCGCTCCGACTTAGAAAAAGGTTCCTGTACTACTTTGGGGGCGACTTGCACAGACTTCTATACAGAAGTCGTTTTGCTAGTCGCCGTGGGAGTCGTGCAGGTCGCCTCGGTGAGGCGACCTGCAAGTCGTGCCGCCCCTGTGTGAACCGGGGCTAACTAAGCTATGAAGGCCTTTATAGGCTGAAACACATTAAGTGATTTTATCTGCATTTGTACACTGTGGCTTTTCAATAAAATGATTCTTTAAGAGCAACAGCCAGTGTGCGGATCATCTTTCCTACATCATTCTACTCAGCCAGCGACTGTAGATCGAGCACCCAGGAGCTCTGCCATCAATGTGTAGTATGGGTAGTAGCACAGATTTTTCTGTTTACATAAATGAAATACTGGCTCCGCCCTCTACTGGAAACACAATACAGAAACCGCTTAAAAAGCCCCTCCCCCTTGTCGGTTGTTGTGTTTCTGACCCTTCATGTGAACACATGGCTATGTTTGTTGCTTTCTGCTTGTGCGGGTAATTGTGGTTACCTGCCTCTCTTTTCTCAGCCCTTTTGCCTGCTTGTAGGTATGGTCTTGGGGATTTTATTTGTCTATTCTGGGAAGTTTTTTTTCCTTTTTTTTTTTTTTTTTAACCTTGATCACACTCCCCTGTATTGTTGGTGGTCCGACTCTGGAAGCTCCTCTTCTAGACCTTTGGCAGTGTTCACAAAAATGTATGGTGTCCACACTGTAGTATAGGTCTTCAGGATGGAGTTGGGGAGGGGGGGGGGGCTGAGTTGGCTGAGATGGGGCCTATGGCGGCAGCAGACATTCGGCTCCGGTTCCCGCTGTCTTCCTCATGGTCCACATGGTGTCCCATCCCAAGCTAGGCTATATCTAAATGAAATGAGACCTGAGCTCTGTAGGTCCCCTGAAATTAGACTCTCAAAGGCTGTTTGTGAAGAAAAGTCATGCTAGGGAGGTATATATTGAAGAAGAAAGGTGCTTGGTTTGTAAATATTTGAAAACTGCTCTATGGTAAAAATGATTCTCAGATTGAAGCATCTCAAAAGGTTTAAGCCAAAGTCTGTTAAAAAAAAAGTAATGGTTTAGGTAAAACTATGGTGAAAATTCTTGTGGATTTCTATATTCCAGCATGAGCAGCAGATTTTTAATAACAAAAGTGAAAGGGGTATGTGAAGACATAAAGCTATGTACATTTTTCAGGTGTTTTCCTATCTGTAAGGATAGTCTAGTCACCAGGCATGAATTAGTTGTGGGGGATTTCAACGAAAGCCATAGAATATAGACAATGCATATTCTGGATGCCAAGTCCCAAAGAGTTCCAAAGAGGTGTTATTTGTGTTGGTTGCCACATTGTAATTTACAGTGGTGTTTTTTGGTTTTTTTTTATTTATTTATTTTTATTTTGTCTATTTCTAAAAGCAGAGAATGTATTTTAGCACAAGGTCTGCTTTAAACAACAATGTCCATTTCTTCTGTCTGTAAGACTGTTGCAGTGTCGCTTAAAAATGACTCCTACTTTACAGGCAAAAGGAAGGACCTTTCAGTAAGAGCCCTTGCACACTGGGGCGGGGGCGGCGTCGGCGGTAAAACGCCGCTATTATTAGCGGCGTTTTACCGCCGCTATGCGGCCGCTAGCGGGGCGGTTTTACCCCCCGCTAGCGGCCGAGAAGGGGTTAAATACCACCGCAAAGCGCCTCTACAGAGGCGCATTGCCGGCGGTATAGCCGCGCCGTCCCATTGATTTCAATGGGCAGGAGCGGTAAAGGAGCGGTATACACACCGCTCCTTCACCGCTCCGAAGATGCTGCTGGCAGGACTTTTTTTACCGTCCTGCCAGCGCATCGCTCCAGTGTGCAAGCCCTCGGGGCTTTCACACTGGAATGCAAGGAGCGGCACTTTCGGGTCGGTTTGCAGGCGCTATTATTGGCGCAATAGCGCCTGCAAACCGCCCCAGTGTGCAAGGGCTCTAACTCTGCATGAATACATTTCTGGTGTGTCAGTATTAAAAAACAAAAAACCATGTGCTTACTCTCAATTGCAAGCAGCTAACAACGCAAATAGAAATTTTGCTAGTAAATCAAATATATATAAAAATAGTTAGCGCTAGTAGTGATGACGAAATACAAACGGATGTGAAATAAAATTATGCTGTTGACAAATACTTAAACCATTCAGTGCATATCCATATAAGATGATAGGTCATTAAATAGAAAGTCCATCATAGTGTAAACAATTATGATCACCACGTGACAAAAACAGCTAAAATGCTGACAGAAATATCCCAAAATTGGAATAAGGTGTTCCAGAAACAATAGACCCAAGAGCTGATGTATACCACATGGGTCACCCAAGTTTAGCGGCACTCTGAAGCACAGATATGTTCTTGAAAGCCTTCAAAAGAATCCAGTGTGGGGAAACATAGGATTGTGCAAATACCACCACCCGAGTGAATGGAGGCTTACCAGAGAGTTGGGACTCACAGAGCATATACTGTGCGAGTCAAAACAGGCTTGAATTGCCAACTGGCAGGTACCAGGGGAGCCACGAAGGCGAACTGTAGATGGGATCCTGGTAGTTCCTTTACACAGAAATCTTCTCTATATAGAAATCAAAAACGTCCTACTGTACGTCAGAGCTCTTCACATTGGCTGATGTGGGGCAGTTTCAGCATATCCTTCCATTTCTTGCTGCGACCATTCCTCTTGCCACCACCTCCTAATGGAGATCTGTGATCAAGGCTGGAGCCACACATGCACCGTCCACACCCGGCTTTCCATCTGCAGCCAGGTGTGGACGGTGCATGTGTGGCTCCAGCCTTGATCACAGATCTCCATTAGGAGGTGGTGGCAAGAGGAATGGTCGCAGCAAGAAATGGAAGGATATGCTGAAACTGCCCCACATCAGCTAATGTGAAGAGCTCCGACGTACAGTAGGATGTTTTTGATTTCTATATGGAGAAGATTTCTGTGTAAAGGAACTACCAGGATCCCATCTACAGTTTGCCTTTGTGGCTCCCCTGGTACCTGCCAGTTGGCAATTCAAGCCTGTTTGACTCGCACAGTATATGCTCTGTGAGTCCCAACTCTCTGGTAAGCCTCCATTCACTCGGGTGGTGGTATTTGCACAATCCTATGTTTCCCCACACTGGATTCTTTTGAAGGCTTTCAAGAACATATGTGTGCTTCAGAGTGCCGCTAAACTTGGGTGACCCATGTGGTATACATCAGCTCTTGGGTCTATTGTTTCTGGAACACCTTCATCCAATTTTCGGATATTTCTGTCAGCATTTTAGCTGTTTTTGTCACGTGGTGATCATAATTGTTTACACTATGATGGACTTTCTATTTAATGACCTATCATCTTATATGGATATGCACTGAATGGTTTAAGTATTTGTCAACAGCATAATTTTTTTCCACATCCGTTTGTATTTCTTCATCACTACTAGCGCTAACTATTTTTATATATATTTGGTGTGTCAGTATACAGGAACAATCCGCCTCCCCCCCCCCCCCCCCTTTTTTTTTTTTCCTGTCAAAAAAATTCAGTTGACTTTACATCGATTGTGATAAGCTTATCAGTTTGCTGCAGGTGGAAGCACTATCACTTTATTTTAAGTCACAAGGTGAGAGTCCACAGCTGGGAGCTGATCTGTGTCAGATATTTATAAACAAGACAAAAGCTGGCCATACATGGATCGAAATTCGGCCAGTTCAGCAGGGACTGGTCGAACATCGATCCATGTGTGGTCACAGTGGCTGAACAGAAGTTTAACTGCAAGCTGACTTCTGTTCAACTGCCTTACTGATATTTTCTCGTTCAAACAGCGCTGCAAGCTATAGACTGAACTGTGTATTCTGATTGGATGGGAAGTCTCCCTGCTTCCTTTTTTTTTTTTTTTTCTTCTTTTCAACCCACTGGTTGAATAAAATTGACCCCTGCATGGCCAGCTTAAGGACTTCAAACACCAGTATTTACATGATTTTGTGATCTCTGAGGCAGCATTTCAGTTCAGGAAGTAGATGTTGATACTAGATAATTTGTGAACAAAATGGTGGGTGCCGTTCTTTTGAGTAGAAACGTAAATAAAGACCTTTTCATAGGGAGTACTGCGATCTCTGTGAGAAGAAAGCATGCACATATTACTAAGGCAAGCCATAAAAGAATCCATTTTCTTTCCTTACACCACGGATGTAAGGAAAGAAAATCGCTGGACTGACTGTGTTAATGGGAGGAGTGCCTTCGGTAGCGCTATTGTATTTTGCCGATAGGGGGGGCAAAGAGAGCCGTCCTGGCCAGCAGAATGCTACAGTTGCTGCTTGCGACTATAGCCGCTGGCAGTAATCACATGTAGAAAAATCTGACAAGCTGATTGTACCTAAGTCGACCGATGCATCGACTTGGGTACTATCAGCCTGCCCATACATGGTAAGAAATTTGGCTGGTCCCTGCTCAACCGGAACGATTTCAATGTTATTTATGTCTGGCTTAAAGTGATTGTAAAAGAACCCATTGAGTTTAAAATGGAAATTAAAGGCAACATTTTTCGTTGTGTGTAAATATAAATAAAACTTCCAATACCTTCCCCCTTTTTTTTTTTTTTTTTCTTTTTTTCAGGAGAGATTACATTCCCTCTGTTCTTAGCTGCATAAGAGCTGGAAGAAGAGAAACAGTAGTGCACTCTGCTTCCTAAAGAAAGACAGGGGGAGGGGAGAGAATGTCAGGATAAGTCTGATCATAAGAGGAGAGCAAGTTGTGTTCCCAGCATAGCTAGAAAACTGACCATGGTATGTTCTCATGCTTGGTGTGGTCAGTTTTTAATAGGAAAGCAGGGGGACTGACAGGATCCCCAGGGATTTCACACAAAGGAAAGCAACACAACGAAAATGGGATATTTTTTCATACAAATATATGGTAGAACAGGCACATATTAGGAATAACATATTTTTTAAACGCTTGCTGACCAGCGCACGCCGATGTACGTCGGCAGAATGGTGCTGGTAGGCAAAAGGGCATACAGGTACGTCCCCTTTAAGAAGTGGAGTCGTGGGCCGGGAGCCCGCGATCGTGTCACGGAGAGGAAGAACGAGGAGATGCTTTTGTAAACAAAGCATTTCCCCGTTCTGCCTAGTGACAGGACAGTGATCACAGCTCTCTCTGATCGAGAGCTGTGATCACTGTCCTGTGTGTTGAAGTCCAGCCCCTAACAGTTAAAATCGCTCCCTAGGACACACTTAACTCCTTCACTGCCCCCTAGTGGTTAACCCCTTCACTGCCAGTGTCATTTACACAGTAATGAATGCATTTTTATAGCATCGATCGCTGTATAAATGACACTGGTCCCAAAATAGTGTAAAAAATGTCCGATGTGTCTGCCATAATGTCGCAGTCCCGAAAAAAATCGCAGATCGCCGCCATTACTAGTAAAAATAAAAATGCCATAAAACTATCCCCTATTTTGTAGATGCTATAAATTTGCGCAAACCAATCAATATACGCTTATTGCGTTTTTATTTTATTTTTTTCTTTTTGTTTTTTTTTTTTTTTTACCAAAAATATGTACATACAATACATATAAAATACATATCGGCCTAAACTGAGGAAATTTTTTTATATATATATATATATATATATATATATATATATATATATATATATATATATATTTTTTTTTTTTTTTTTTGCGGGATATGTATTATAGCAAAAAGTTACAAATATTGCTTTTTTTTCAAAATTGTCGCTATTTTTTTGTTTATAGCGCAAAAAATAAAAAATGCAGAGGTGATCAAATGCCACCAAATAAAAGCTGTATTTGTGGGGAAAAAAAGACATCAGTTTTGTTTGGGTACATCGTTGCACGACTGTGCAATTGTCAGTTAAAGCGACGCAGTGCCGAATCGCAAAAAGTGCTCTGGTCAGGAAGGGGGTAAAATCCTCCGGGGCTGAAGTGGTTAAGAATGCATGCACTTTATATGAAAAAACCTACATGATGCTAATTCCGCTGTAAGGTTTTGCAGTGTAGCAGATACGCTAATGGAAAACCGCAGTAACAGGCTGCTCCTATCACCATGCCATAAAACCATTATCTATATGTTGCGTTGGTTGTAATATACGGATCACTTATTAATCGCTATCAGAATCCGATATGGACATAGGTCATGTACCATTAACGCCTGATGTTGTCTTATATAATCTATAAGGTACAAAACCTTTTTTTTTTTAACGCTTCCTTTAGTGGGTTCATGCTGATGGCATTGTGTTTTAGAGCAGTATATTTATAATGTGTACTTGTCTCAATTAAGAGCACCAAGTGTAATTTCTGTCTGCTGTGTCATTCCTCTGCTTCTGTAGTCACTTCTGACAAGGTTTCCCGACACCAAAAGAAAAAAGGTGACGGGAGGGATCTCCAGCTGATTGACATTCTCAGCTCTCTTCCTGTGTGCTATGTGAAGGGGGGTGCGTCTCCTTACTGAGCTCTGCAGAGTGTAATTTCAGCCCCACCCCTTATTTTTTATTTTATCTGACAGCTTAGACAAGCTTAACCACTTCCAGACCGCCTGCCATTGTTATGTCGGCTGTTTGAAGAGGGATATCTTTGTTATGGCAGCAGCTAGCTGCCATAACCCTGGTTTTCCTCCTCTTCTTCATGCGGAGGTCCGCTTTCAGATAAAAGTGGTCTCTGCGGCGGATTTGCCGTGAGATAACTTTTATCGGCGGCGGGAGAGGGGGCCCCCCTCCCTCCACCGGCAGAGGCGATCTCGTCCTTCTCCCTCCCCTGTCACACAAATACGTTGTGACAAAAAGTATTGCAACGACTGCCATTTTATTCTCTAGGGTGTTTTCTAGCAAAAAAAATAATGATTTTAACTTGTAAACAACAAGTTTGAAAAATAGGCCTGGTCCTTAAGTGGTTAATAAAGTCTGAACTTTGAACGAATGAAGAGAAAACTGCAGACAAACGGGTACAAGTTACGTAAGAGTATTTTTTTTCCATGTGTATCACATAAGTGACTTAACTGGATATATGTAAGAGTTTACAACCACTTTAAGGTAAAAAAACAACCTTACTTACCTGAGCCCATTCTCAATCCAGCACTGTGCTCAAGAGCAGCCTCTCCTCTCCCTCGGCACATGCCGGAGTGAGAGCAATATATCTAGAAGCAGAATGCTAAATTGATGTGTTATAGGGGGCTTTTAAATACAGGGTATTGAAGTTGTCACTGTTTTAAAGGCGCACGCAAAGTTAAGGTTTGACATGTTTAATATCTATTTACTCGGTGCAACCTCATCTTTTATATTTTACCAAAAAGATGGGTAATTTTTTGTTTGTACACCCCGAAATTGACTTTAGTGTACATCTTGCTGAAGTTTTGCATTTCCTAGACCTTTGCGGTAATATTGTGTAATATAAAAAAATTAGAACTACCATTTTGTTCTCTAGGGTGTCTGCTTTCAGAAAATATATGTTTTGGGGGGGGTTGCACAAAATTTTCTTTAAACGTGTGCCAAAACCGCAAAGGTTGCTCTGGCAGCAAAAGGGTTAATGCATTGGGTCCCATTCGTAGGGGTTGATTTACGAAAACTGGAGAGTGCAAAATCTGGTGCTGGAGCTCTGCATAAAGCTTCCAATTTTTTTGTCAGCTTAATTGAACAAGCTGAAGTTAGAAGCTGATTGGCTACTGTGCACAGCTGTACCAGATTTTGTGCTCTCCAGTTTCAGCAAAATGTCAGCTTAGTGTTTTATTATCCTTATTACTTTATCCTCTGGGTCAACAGTCTTGTGCTGCTTAACCAGTTCAGTTCTTTGGTTGTACCATGTACATCCAAAGAGTGAACATTTTGGTTAGCTATCAGCTTGTGTGGGATTTGTACAGCCGGCAACCGGCTTCAAAGTACCAGTGATGCAGCAGCTCCATAGTTGCCAACCACTTGCACACAGCTGGCCACGTGGTGCCCTCCTCACCCCTCCCCGCCTGCCCCTTCCCGTGCTTCCCGGGCTGTCCAGTACCTACCGATGCTCGGGAACACATCCACCAGTGGGGGAGAGAGACTGCAGTGAGACCGAGGCATATTCATGCCTCGATCTCTCATGCTAACAATGAAACCTGAAGTGATGTCACTTGCGGTTTCAAATGCACACTTCCCTGGACAGTAAAGCCAGGAGACGCATCTAACCAATCCTATCTGTACTTGGTTAGATGGTGTAAGGTGCAGGAGAGACATTGGGGTCTATTAGACCCTTAATGTTTCCAAAAAAAAAAAAGTACCTGTCACCTACCTAATGCTGTCACATAGGGGTTTATTAATCCTTTGTGATAGCAATCACTGAAAGGAAAAAAAAGTAGTAAAAATTTAAAAAAATGTAATATATTAAAATCTAAAAATAAAATAAAAATTGCCAAAACCCCCCATTGCCTTGCACAAACGCACACCCAGGGTGCACACGTGTATGTAAACACCTATGTAAAGTGACATAGTGAGAATGATAATTCCAACACAAGAGCACTTAGTTAACTCCAAATTGATGTGCTGTAACGGCTTTTAAAGCATCGCCTATGCTGATATTTGGGCACCATAGTTTTTGGCAATATCCCAGGCATACACAATTTTAAAACATGGAATGTTAGGTATCTATTTACTCGATGCAACCTCATCTTCTAGATTTTAATCAAAAATGGGTATTATATGGCATGGATTTTGCACTAAAATTTATTTTATTATATTTTTTCCAGAATATTTTCGTTTTAATATACAGTTGCGCAAATATCACGTGAAACACAAATTTGCAACTATCACCTTTATATTTTACAGGGCCTCGGCTTTCAGAAAATATATAATGTTTTGGGGGTTTATGTAATTTTTTTGCCAAAAATGTATGATTTTTAAATGTATGCGACAAAGAAAAAAAATTGCCCTGGATCTGAACTTGTTATCAAGTCATGAAGTGTCTTCTTTGCTTGTAGTGCCATTCCATTGTGTTCCTACTGATAGTGCCTTTGTATGCCTGTTATATCTAGGCGCTTTTTTATAGATTTCGAGATGAGCATCATAGTGTAGAATATAGATAACACTGCTATCAAACCAGATGATTCATCCACTGGACAGCTCTAGGATCATTTTGCATTTTTTTGGCTGAATTCGGACCTGAAACGGACCAAAAGATGCACAGGATTCCTGTGCAATTTTCAACGGAGCCGCCGTGGGGAGTTCCATTCACCCGAATTCAGCCCAAAAAAATTGGGCTGAAATCGGACCTGAAACAGTAAATGGGGATGCAGCGGACTCCTGCTGTGAGCCGGAGCGTGCTGCAGTGTGAACCCAGCCTTAATCTCTCTCTCTCTCTCTCTCTATCTATATATATATAATTTTCTTTTGTTAATACCTCAGTCTGGCTTTTTTATTAGCTTATGCAACCAACTTCATTCAGACTGGGGCAGAAAATGGAAGTATTTTTAAGTCCATGTTATTGGACAGTATTTTTGCCACATTCACTGATGCATACTGAAGCTGCTAAATTTGCTATGAGCATCTTGACGTCAGTGCACTCTAGTCATGGATGGGGTAGTAAGGTGCCTGTTTTTCATAGAGTTTGTAATGCTTTCTTGTAACAAAAATGCAACTTTTCTCAGGGTGTTTCTTGAACAAAAGGCCCGTCATGTCTTGTTGCTTCAGGTAGCATATCTTGGTGCGATACTCACATTGTAGATCTCTATTGTGGCCAGATTGCTCATGCAGTCAAGCAGGCACAGTTTTGCTAGTCGTACTATAAAAAACTGATCTGATCTGCTGCATGCAACAGATTTCAGCTAGTTTTATATGGTATCAAAGAAATAAAGCAAACTGTAGAATAGGAGGCAATTGTTTAGCATTCATTTAAGCAGTTTGCATGTTTTATTCATGTCATGTACAAGGGATCTGTTGATCTTACAATAACATAAATCTTTGTTTTTATATTGTAACTTTTTGCTGCACAGTGTGGACAAATCTTTATCAAATTAAAGTGCGTTTTTGCATATAAATCTTAACAAGTGGGAATCAATATTTACATTTAATCCATCTATTT
Organism: Lithobates clamitans; assembly: GCA_037952925.1. Lineage (NCBI taxonomy): Eukaryota > Metazoa > Chordata > Amphibia > Anura > Ranidae > Lithobates > Lithobates clamitans. The sequence goes on from JBBGZY010001065.1 coordinate 2,542,724, forward strand.
AGGGAAGTTACACCTGTCCCTTTTAGTATGGATGGTAGTACCCTGGAGAAAGTGGCGAGGAAAGCGATGGGGTGAGAAATGAAGCAGAAGAAGAGACTAGTGTACAGACTGTGGGTGTTCAAAAGTGAATTTCTTATACTGACCTATTTCATAAGTGATCCAACAAGTGACCTTTCTTCTGGACTGCTACAACACAGCTGCTGGGACACCTAGTACATGTACTCTCAATATCCCAAGCACTCATTAAAGATGGTTGTCATGGAACTTGAGCACTAAACAAACCTATTGCTACTCTCAAAATGCTCTGTAGAAGTCATTTGTAGTGCTTCTCGAGCTCCTAACCAATTTTTGTATGTATCTTAAAGCTGGCTATATACTTGGCTATTTCATAAAGCAATTAAACATGTCAGTCATTTTGTCCAATTGAAGCAATCAGAGGTGCTAGTATGGTTTCGAAAGGCAAAAAAAAAAGCTGGGATTGAAATTGCGTTAATCAAAGCTGACAGAAAAATCGAATCCCTTGAAACTCACTGCGTTGCTGCTATTTTTTCTGTTTTCAGTTCGATCTTTTAACAACAAACTTTATAGAAGCTGTCAATTTATTGCCCAGTTTAGAATTTAAAAGCAACCATATTCTGTTGATCAGTTGCTCAGTTTGACTGTTATGCCCCGTACACACGGTTGGACTTTGTTCGGACATTCCGACAACAAAATCCTAGGATTTTTTCAGACGGATGTTGGCTCAAACTTGTCTTGCATACTCACTGTCACACAAAGTTGTCGGAAAATCCGATCGTTCTGAACGCGGTGACGTAAAACACGTACATCGGGACTATAAACGGGGCAGTGGCCAATAGCTTTCATCTCTTTATTTATTCTGAGCATGCGTGGCACTTTGTCCGTCGGATTTGTGTACACACGATTGGAATTTCCGACAACGGATTTTGTTGTTGGAAAATTTTATAGCAAGCTCTCAAACTTTTTGTGTCGGAAATTCCTATGGAAAATGTGTGATGGAGCCTACACACGGTCGGAATTTCTGACAACAAGGTCCTAATCACACATTTTCCATCGGAAAATCCGACCGTGTGTACGGGGCATTACTTGTATTCGTATTGTGATTCTTGGAGGGAATATGGTTGAAATTGACTTAAGATTGCCAGCGTTATTGATAGCAATGTATAGGCAGCTTTGCTGATATATTCATGTTGTCAGATAGTAAAATGACATGAATATTTTATTTTTTGCTGAATCTATAATTCTTTACCCTTTTAACATCACTACTATGCTGATCTCTCTGCAGCACCCTACAGATGTGGATTATAGGGTTATGGCCACATTTACAGAGTTTTATACCACCCTCTTGGGATTTGTCAACTTTCGCCTCTATCAGACTCTTAACCTGCAATATCCCCCCAAGGTAAGAGAATAAAGATGCCCTTATGTCTTGCTTTAAGTTACAATTAGTGCGTCTTCATGAATTGGTTGCTTACAGCTGTTAGGGTCCTTTCACACAGGTGTCATCGCTGATTAATACGGATTCAGGGTACATCAGTTTGCACAGTTTACATTAGTTTTTTGCATAATTTTTTGTTTAGCTTTTGCAGAAACCAATCACCGGTAAGAAAAGTATTACAAAAAAGGAAACCAATGACATCCGTTTACATCCATTTAGATCAGTCTAAACGGAAAAGCACACAGCCTTGTTGCGTTAAAAAAAAGAAAAACATACCTGAAAGGACACGGATGTACTTGGATGTAAATGATCATCTGTTTACATCCACCTGCACATAGAAATACATTGTGGTTCAGAATGGATCCATCTGAAAAACTGAGACAGATCCAGACTGCCTATGTGAGACCCTTAAAATGATACTAACTAAAGGTTACATTTTTTCAAAATAAATTTAAGCTGCTAAGGTGAAGAATTACCTGATATGCTGTCTCTCTTGTTCTCGTTCCTTTCACACCTTTGTGTGCGAGCTTTTGACTGAGACTAGTGGAGTAGACATGCATAGTCAAACGCGATTCGTGCATGCAAATCCCCTTCTCCTTCCACCAGGCTGATTGGCTGCTAGGGCCAGAGCTGTTCCCTTTGACCTAGGTGAGCATGCCCTGTCACCCAAATGAAAGTTGGAGAAGCTGCGCCGTGGGACACAGACTGTGTGGGTGAATAGGAACAAGGTAAGTGTTTTTGCACACGTGCCATGTATGTTAAGTAGTAGGGATGTTTACCACACTGCTTAGCGTGCATGGATAAAAGAAATTTAAAAAGTAACATTCATTTCCACTTTTAACAACAACTCTGCTTAAAAAAAGGTAGGTTGATTGATGTAAGTAGGTACATTGATGAGGTTGATGTATGTACATTTTTAGTGACTAAAAATAAAAGTACACATTTTCGTCTGAGGTTGCATTCACACTTGAGCATTTTCAGCTCGGAAAACGCTCATCTCAAAAGTTCCAAAACGCCCAACAAGCAAAATCCCATTCATTTAAATGGCCCCTGTTCACATCTGATCATTCTGTTGCCTGAAGCTCAAAGTACATGAGCTTCTGTAACAAGGTCTCCGGCCTCCTTCAGTCTCATGAGAACCTCCAGGGCCAAAGATTGGTGACATCCTTCTGTATGTGGTGGGTTGTGAGGCATAGTTGGTGCAAGATGGATAAAGTTATTGGGCGCTAGACACTTCTTGAATGCAAAAGAGATTTGTTTATTTCTCTTACAAACTTTTATGGGGGAAAGAAGGTTAGGGCCAGAACACCCTTGAGTAGTTGCAAGTTCAATCAGCAGACTCTGAGACTTCAATAGGAGGACAGCTGTGCAGGGAAAGGCCTCCAGCAAGAAGCCACATCTGCACGTGCAGAAATGCTGTCTCCTATGGCAACAGTCTTAAACAGTTGCTAACACAAAGGGTAACAGTTCTTTCACCTTCACTACAACTTCTCCTTGTAGTTCTTCAGCACACTGAGCTCCTGGTCTCTTGCTAGATCTTCTGAATCACTGCCACTTAATACCTTGAGGTTCTCCAATCTTCACGGTGGTACCTTCCTCAAGCGCCACCCCCCGCCTGTCTGCTGGGTCCCTAGCTTGACACTCCCGATACTTCTCAAGCTTCACCCCACTGGCCTGTTTGGTCCCTGGCTTGACACACAAGGCTGCTCTGCAAGCGTCGTCTCAACTGGCTGGGTCCCTGACTTGATCACCGCCTGAAGTTTCCCGATTCTCCACCGTGCCCGTTCGGTGAGAATGCTGCTCCGGTACTTGCTTCAGTTACTCACTGTGGTCCCTGGTAATAAGGTGGTTTGTCCCTTAGTGGCGACAACTTCCCTTCTACCTCCGACCACTGACAGGTTCTCCGGCCGGTAGAATCGTCACTTTTGGTTAGACTGCAAGAAGCAATCCCAACCCTGCGCTGCTCTCTTGCTTCTGGATAGGCCCTCAGTCAGCCTAGCAGCCAGAAGCCCCCAGGATAGGCCCAATATTTAGCCTAGCAACCTGGGGCAGATGACGCACGTCCACTCAGACAGCTGTCCAGGTGGCACGGAACATAGATCACCTTGCTCCACCCGAATATATAGATTCTCTCAGCAGGCCAAGGGATTCAAGAAAACCCCTGCCCATTGGCTGAGCTACCCCATATACCCGTAACCTGACCTTGGGTTGCCCTTCTCATATCTAATACCACCTAGTGGTAGAAGAGAAAAGTGCAACAAGAAATTAATCAATCTCTAACAATCAACCAGGATAACGACTCCTGGCAAGTAAATTTGTGAGGAGCATCCCTGCCTAACTCCAGGGTACTACACTTATTTTTAGGCAGATTACAGGTGTTTTCTGCTTTTTAGGTTGGTAACCTTTTGACCTGTGCAAAATCGCTGTAAAAAACGTGTGACTTTCTGCCTGAAAACGATATGCTCAGGTGTGAATGCAGCCTTAATTGTAAATGGCTGCTTATATGTGTTTCTGTTGACTACAAGAACTTTTCTTCATATGTTTTTGCCCGTTTTAACATTGTATTACTTCCTGTGTTCCATCAGCTAGATTCTCATTCAGAGGCAGATCTGAAAGTGAATGATGAAGACAAATATGCTCTGGAGTCTGAAGCCTACATGGAGGTATGTTGCTGGGACAGAAGGAAAAATGACAATATAACTGATGTTTTACATCTGCCGTTTTTAACTGGTGCTCATTCTGATGTGTTTGTACTTCCCTTCTTGTCCTCTCATTGTTTCTTCATCTGCTCTTATGCATCCAGTTGCCAAGTGTCCATTTCAGTCTGCCTGACATTCAGCCCACTGAGTCTGCTTACTCTTTCAGAAATTGACAGCTTTCAGTGCCAGTCTGTCCCGAGTGATTCCATCTGAACCTGAAGATCCAGAAGTGGAGCTTGATGAATTTCCCACAGATCCAGTGAGTAGGAATTTTGTGGTAGCTAGTTATTTCACCATTGTGAGTGCTCAGCCAGGTGCTGCCAAGGAAATTATTCTGCATGAATATTAGGTTATACCCAAGTGAACGAACAGTAATGTAATATGAAAACCATATTGCTGTTTTTAAATATAGTGATTCCTTAGGATTGGCTTCCTGATCACACCTGGATGCATTTGTTTGAAGGGACCATTCAAAATCGTATATTTCCCATCTGAAGTGATAACATAACTACAATGCTATACAAATGTGTGAAACAATTAGCACCACCCTAATAATTAAGTGCAACCACAATGCTGTTTCATAAAACTAAACTTTTCTGTGAAAAAAAAATTTGTTATCCCATACCTCCAAAAATCATAACACATCAGAAAGAAAAATTTGTAGGAGCAAACTAAATAGGCAGTAGTTGCTGAACCCTTAAAAATGCTAGTTGGCTGGCTTGTCATGCTGATCCAAAGGCCTAAATTTATGCTTGTCTTAACTGAAGAACAAACATGTAATTTATTGCAGCTTACCAGTCCTTAGATGTGGCTGCATTATTTTCCTTTTATTTCTTCTTTTTTTTTTTTTTATTTTTTTTTCTTGGTGATCCTACTAGTTAGGCTCTTCTCGTCTTAAAATTGCAAAGAGAAAATTGCTGAATGTCCAAGTGATCAGCACCACATCCCTTAATTGATAAACACATAGCAAAAAGGAAAAGTATGGAATTTTTAAGGTGCCAAAACGCAAATATATATATATATATATATATATATATATATATATATATATATATATATATATATATATATATATATATATATATATATATATATATATATATATATATATATATAAAATATTTTAAATTTGTATTTAGAAACATCTAAAAATCAACATATTGTCATCATATATAACCATATGATACGTGGAACCAAATGCAGCAGATTCTATCCTCTATATGTTTCGCCAAACGATGGCTTTCTCAGGAGAACTTTTATCAGGAACTGCATATATAATGAATTCTACTATGAATTAAAAATGCCAAAATTTGTGTAAATCATAACATGCATTTTACAAACAAAATTTTTCATATATCTCGAATGTGTATGGGCCTGTACATTGTTCTTTAGCTCTCTATTACCTGAATATTGGATTTTATAATATTCATCAACAAGTGTTTGGCTCCAGAACCACAGGGGTAGAAAGATATGGACAATTGGTGAAATCATAGAGGGAGGCATAAAGACACACCCTATTTTCCCATCGGAGAGGGAGATTACAATATAAGTGACCATTACAAGACTAAAATCAAGATAGACACGATGATTGATTTCCTGCCTACCTGTCAACAGCAGGCAGTATCAGAACCCTGATTGTTCAATAAATAATCTAGAGATTCCCAGTTATTTCCTTTTCCCAAGCTGAAGAAGAGGGGAAAAACTGTTTTCACCAGAGCACACTGTCCGAGAAAACCGCCATCAATCCTATATGAAAAACATATAGTGGGAACTAATTACAACAACAGGGCACAAAGTGGTAACTCCAGACAAAATCTCTTCTGAGTCATAGATGGAAAATACCACCCCTATAAGGATGTCACTGCACAGATTGTCAATTAAGCCAACCGATAGACATCTCACTGGAGGGACACGGCACAACGCCCCGCTTATGAGCATAAACAGGAGATATTTCCTGGTGCCCCCCAGCATGACGCCCTGGGCGTCCGTGTGATCACCTGCCCTAATCAACACCCCCATTAATTGACCCACAAGGGTGCCATCTATTGTATAAATATGGGAATATACAATAGATGGTGCCCTGGTGGGTCAGTTAATGGGGGTGTTGATTATGAACTGGTGATCACATGGATGCCTGGGGCGTCATTCTGGGTGCCCAAGGAAATCTCTCCTGTGTTTGCTCATCGGGGTTGTGACGGGTCCCTCCAGTGAGTTGTGTCTGTCGGTTGGCTTAATTGACAATCCGTGCAGTGACATCCTTATAGGGGCAGTATTTTCCATCTATAACCATGCCCCCCTGTGGGCATTGTTTCCATGATGGAGCTTGGCCTGCATCGTGACGCAGGATGTTGCACGTTGTGCAGCGCATGACCTCAGTTCTTGGCGCGGCTCGCGCATGCGTACCAGCTTCCTTTCGTCGTCCGCGCCTCCATCGGTGCCATTGGCTGCTGATGGAGGGGTTTATAAGGGGATGCAAATTTGTGGCAAAATGCCATGGCTCAATACAGAAGAGGAGGAGATAACTAGCGTATTTTACATTGCAATGTAAGAAGTCCTTGACTCAGAGATTTTATCTGAAGTTACCACTTTGTGTTCTGTTGTTGTAAAAAGTTCCCATTCTAGAAAAAACACCTGGTACTAGTGGTACGGTAAAGAACCCCTGAGGGTCATTAATAGACAGATCAAACTGTTAGTATAAAAGTATAAATTTTATTACAAAATATCAATAATATACATGTACAAACAATACATAAAAAGCATAAAAGCCATATATGATACCCTGATTGATACAATTGTATAGATGAATCACCATCCTGGTGCTAAGGACTGGCAGCGATCGATACAGTGTATATAACATCTTACCTGTTACCGACTGAAAGTCCTTCAGAGGTTTTATGTTATTGATTCAAATGGGTATCAAATTCTACTACGAGAAAGGAAGTGTGCAAATAAGTTCATCATTAGTACAAAGTAAAAATATTTATCATTATTCAGCTAGATAGCAAACTAAGCAGCAAATTGACATGATATGTGATATAATACATGAATGAATTTACTTACATGGCAAATAATTCACATAAGGCAAACGTCTGAAGAAATTGATTGGGTCAGGAAACTCATTGATCAGGGGGACAGGCACTCTCCAAATCCACCAGGCAACCAAACCAATGTAGGAAATGGGGCTGGCTTTACTACGAGGACTTAGACATGGTAGGGCACAAGGTAGTCACCCACCAAAACTGGAACCATTGTTGTTGTAAATGGTATAAAAAGATATGTATGTATGTATGTATCTGTATAAAAAACGATCGCTGTGGAGATATATCCAGAAATCCAATGAGGGTTGCAGCAATCATATGCCCTGACATTTCAAAGAGTATGTTTCTACAGGGCAAAGAGTGCCAGAACCAATCAAGAAGTAAACAGAATAGTGAACTAACCTTACGAAAGAGTTATGCTTGCTCACAACCGACCGCTCCATCAGCATCTGAAAAGCGGCCTGGGGTCGGTATATGAGCACCTGTGAGGAGAACAGGAGCCAATCCCGATGGGGAACAGCTGGTGTAGACAATGGGAGGGCACCATGCAAAAACATTGTGCAGTCCGGCTCCCTGGAGTCCACCGGCAACACGGGCTGCAGCACCGCCCACCAAACGGGGTGGGACCGTGTCATGACGCTGCTGACGCCCCCAGGTACAGATTGGTGTAAGATGGGGCACACACGAAGTGCCCATAGCCACGCCCTGTACATGGAGGAAGTGGGAATCGAGGAAAGAGAAAAATTGTGTTAATACAAAATTTAGAGCTGATAATACAAACTGAGCCCTTGCAGGCTCAAATTGACTCTGGCGCCCAATAATATCACTTAGAGCAATCAGGCCTTTCTCATGAGGCATCGAGCTATACAAAGCCTCAACATCAATGGCTACCAAAATGGTCTGGCCATTGACGTGGAGGCTATCAAGAATCTGTAAGAAAGTGAATAGTATCTTTAACATGGGAAGGCAACTCTTCAACTAGTGGCCTTAACTGATTATCGATAAATTTACTGAGGTTGTCAGTGAGACTACCTCTTCCTGAGACAATGGGTCTGCCTGGTGGATTATTTGAGTTTTTATGCATCTTCGGGCGGGCATAAAAAGTGGCTATTTTAGTATGTTTAATCCTTACAAATTCCCAAGTATTTTTATCCAATATTCCACAATGAAAGGCCTCATCCACAAGATTGTTGAGTTGATCAGCAAAACTTTTGACTAAGGTCTTAGATATTGGGCAATACCATTCCCGGTTATTCAAGATGTCGATACACATACTGTATGTAGTCAATGTTGTTCTGAATAATGATGTTACCGCCTTTGTCGGCTGGCTTAATGGCGATGTTGGGATTTGCCGTCAATATTTTTAGTGTCTGCAACTCAATCTGGGACAGATTGCCGGTCGCATGCGATGCAACCTTAATCTCCTGAATATCCCACTATATGTTTATTGCTCTGGGGAAAACTGTTTTTCCCCTCTTCTTCAGCTTGGAAAAAGGAAATAGCTGGAAATCTTTGGATTAATTATTAAACAATCAAGATTCTGATACTGCTTGCTGTTAATACAGGTAGGCAGGAAATCGGTCATCCTGTCTTTCTTGATTTCAGTCTTGTGACGGTCACTTATATTGTAATCTCCCTCCCAGATGGGCCAAAAGGGGTGCGTCTGTATGCCTCCCTGTGTGATTTTACCAATTGTCCATATCTATCTACCCCTGTGGTTCTGGAGCCAAACACTTGTTGGATTTTATAATATTCATCAACATTCAGGTAATGGAGATCTAAAGAATAATGTACAGGCTCGTACACATTTGAGATGTATGAAAAATATTTTTGTGTAAATGCATGTTATGATTTAATTTTCTTTGGTCTTTATGAATTTTATCTAAATTATGTAATTTTTATAATGTAGAGAATAGAATCTGCGTCATTTGTTCCATGTATCGTATGGTTTATATATGATGACAATATGTTGATTTTTAGATGTTTCTAAATACAATTTTGATATATTTTATACATTTTTGTTGTTGCGTTTTGGCACCTTTAAAAATCCCATGCTTTTTCTTTTTGCTATGTATTTATTTATCTTCTTATCCTAAAGTGACTACTCTCACTCACCATACTGTATCTACGGAGGAGCTGGAACGTTGTCAGCCTAGGCCAGGAATTGTGTTAAGGAAATAGAACATCTTCCTCATCTCTATAACATAGTTGAGGTGTTTTTCAGTCCACACAGATAGCGAGTTACAATGTTGTGATAATACTGATAACAGTGCAGACCAAGCACAGGAAGTTTTCAGCTCAAACGACTTCATACAAAGGCTTACGTACACGTTTAGATTTCGTTTTTGTCAGTGACCAAGAACAAGTATGCTTGTTCAGAGTTCACTTTGATTATATCTACATATTTATTCCAAGTCAGTGAGTCAGAAAATATTGAAGCCAAAGACCGTCAAGTAGTCTGAACGCAGGAAGTCAACCGCTTTGCGCAGGCTCCATTAGGAGAATGCTTTGGATTTTCTATGCATGTAAAGTGTTCTCTGACTGGATGAGGTGGGACAGTGATGTCACGCTTGTCTAAGCAGAGAATGCATTCTCTGAATGGCACCTGTGCTGAGCAGCGGACCTCCTGTATTTTAGTAAGCATCCAAGCCCCTCAGCATGGGACCTAGAGGCTAGTGAAGAACACTGGAGTAGCGGCGTCTTATTCAGTGGTTCCTAGCCTTCAGGGGCATCAGCTAGGTATGGTATCTGTGTAGTTAACTATGTAAAAACCTGGCATTCTTTTTTTAAAGAAAGCCTGTACTCAGGAAATAGGCAGGCTGCCTTTACAAACTTCTCTTTCTGGAAGCAGTCTTTTCCTTGCAGATATTCATATGCAGTGTCTTCATTATGTTGATTCACTGACCCCCAATAAAGCAAGCCGGTTTAGAGTTCTGAATTGGCTGTTGCATTTCAGGTCAGGGATTTAAACAGGAATGATGCCAGAGACAGTCAGGCATGTAGCATTTTCAAAAATTGCTCAGTAGTGGCATCCCTCCCCATATTTCTCACAATACAGGTTTCTCTGAACGGTCTTTATGTGATGTATTGAGAGGTTATACAGCATAATAGGATTTCTCATTATGAATTATCGTGCAGGAGAATGGCAACCTTCAGGAGGAGCAAAGAAAGCAGCAGCAGGAGGAAGAGAAACACAAATCTTTATTTGTGGGTCTTAAATTCTTCTTGAACCGGGAGGTACCTAGAGAAGCACTGGCGTTTGTCATTCGGTGAGTCCGAAAGGAGTGCCAATTTATCATTTTGGAATCTTTGTCAAATGTACCACAGTTGTTGCAGTATTCTGTTTTTTTTTTCTTTCTTTATTGTCATTGTGTCAAATTCTTCAATAAAATTGTGTTCTTTGAAAAAAGTCAATATATGTAGAGGAGGAATGTTTTTTTTTTCTGCATAGAAGGTAAGGAAATTTATTATGCCATTAAACGGAAAAGTGCAACTAAAACCAAAACTTTTTTTCCATTTTGAGCAGAGAGGGATTAGAACACCCGGCAGGTTTTTATTGCTATCTGTGTCCCCGTTAGGGAGATTCACCCTCTCTGTTCAGTTTACTGTACTCATCAAAAGTGAAAGAAAATTGCAAGTTTTGGGTTGACACCAGAACAGTAATCTAAAGGAAATCAGGACACTAGTTCTGTTGACACCCCAGGATTTCCTGTTTTGGCTATGGGACAGGAAGTGAAGGAAAATAGGGATGACTGACACAAATGCCAAAAATATATATATATATATATATATATATATATATATATATATATATATATATATATATATATATATATATATATATATATATATATATAATGGGGCATCTAACCCTCACACTATGTAAAAAGTTTTGCCTTTTTAGTTATACTTTCATAGTCCTCATTTTTTTTTTTTTCTTTATACTATTTTGCAGACTGTTATTGATGTATTGTTTTGCATGCATTGTGTCTCAACAGGAGTTTTGGGGGTGAAGTGTCATGGGACAGCACACTTTACATAGGAGCAACATATGACAGCTCTGAGCCTACCATCACACATCATATTGTGGACCGCCCAAATGTGCAGACTCAGATCATCAACAGGTAACCAGATTGAAATCTCAGATATAGTCTCTATTGTATACTTAGGTGTTAAAAATGGATTGTGGTTATTTAGAGCCCCCAGAGCTCTTGTCATATAGTGCAAGTATACACCGTTCACTAGCATTTTTTCGGACGGAACTTTACTTCTACTGTAATACTATTTCTCTAGGTATTTTGCTCTTCTTCACTGCAGCAGGCCGTTTGTATATAATCACCTACAGGGCAAGGTTTTTACCACAAAGAAGAGTTTGCAGGAGCCTGTGATTCACCGATTGCTGGTGCAATGCTTTGCAGGCTCCTGTGTAAAAAAAAAAAAAAAATTCATGCACATTTTGTCAGCATACTGTTACATTTGTGAACTTTCTGATTGTAGTACAGTCCAAGCTAATAGAATATTACAAAAGAAATGAGTATAACATCTACAATTTAACCACTTCAGCCACGGAAGGATTTGCCCTCTTAATGACCAGGCCATTTTTTGCAATATGGCACTGCATCGTTTTAACTGACAATTGCGCGGTTGTGCAATGCTGTACCTTTTAAAAATAGTATGTCCTTTTTCCACAAATGGAGCTTTCTTTTGGTGGTATTTGTTCACCTCTGCGGTTTTATTTTTTGCGCTATAAACAAAAAAAGACTGAGTATTTTAAAAAAAATATATATATATATATCTCAATTTATTCATCAGTTTAGGCTGATATATCTTCAAAATATTTTTGGTATAAAAAAAAAAAAAAACGCAATAGGCGTATATTGATTGGTTTTTGCAAAAGTTATCGCATCTACAAACTATGGGATAGATTTAGGGACTTTTATTTATTTTTTTTATTGTTTTTACTGGTAATGGCGGCAATCTGCTATTTTTTTTAGCGGTACTGCGGCAGACCAATCTGACCCCATTATGGTCTGCAAGCGTTTAAAGTTAATTTTAGTCTTTTTAAAAAATTATTATTATTCGAGTAGATGTAAAATTTAACTTGATGACGTTTACTTTGTTAAAGCATTTTGTATCTCACATAAAAACCACTTTGTCTACATTGTGGCTCTCCAGGGTGGGCTTCCTGATGCTGACAACAGTGAACCATGCCTGTGTGATGTGTGTTGGGATTGTCATTTGTAACCTCCATTGGAAGCCCATATAACAGGGTGACAACACAGAAGCATAATTAGGAGACAGGGATTGAGCTTTTATCGCCCTATAACAAGTAGCTAACCAGGGTCTGAGATAACTAAGTTATGGTTTATATTTTGAAAACATTGAAAATTCAATTTTGAAATTACATTGACATTTTAACCGCTTTAAGGCTGGCGGCCATTGTTTGACGGCGGCACAATGGCTCTCCTACGCGATTTGCCGTAGCTGTACGGCGGCTCGCGCAGGCTCAGTTGCGGGCACGCGCCGCTGCGGGAGCATGCCCACGGGTCGGGAGAGCTTGATGTCCTCCGGCGGCCCACGATTGCCTTGTACACAGGCAGAACGGGGAAATGCCTATGTAAACAAGGCATTTCCTCGTTATGACAGGGATCTACTGTTATCAGTGGTCGGGAAAAGTGATCTCTGTCATGTCCTGGTAAGACCATCACCCCCCCCCCCCCCCCAACAGTTAGAAACATTCATAGGGAAAACAGTTAACCCCTTGATCGCCCTCTAGTGTTAACCGCTTCCCTGCCAGTGACATTTGCACAGTAATTAGTGGCTATTTTTAGCTCTGATCGCTGTATAAATGTCAATGATCCCAAAAAAGTGTCAAGTGTCCGATCTGTCTGCTGCAATGTCGCAGTCCTGATAAAAATCGTAGATCACCGCCATTACTAGTAAAAAAAATAAAAAAAATTATAATAAAGCCATAAATCTATTCCCTATTTTGTAGACACTATAATTTTTTCTCAAACCAATCAATATACGCTTATTGAGATTTTTTTTTTACCAAAAATATGTAGAATACATAGCCTAAACTGATGAAGAAATGTGTTTTTAAAAAAATAAATGTGGGATATTTATTATAGCAAAAAGTTAAAAATATTGGTTCTTTTTTTCAAAATTGTCGGTTTTTATTGTTTATAGCACAAAAAATAAAAATCGCAGAGGTGATCAAATACCACCAAAAGAAAGCTCTATTTGTGGGGAAAACAAAGACGTCAATTTTGTTTAAGTACTGCGTCGCATTTCCGTGCAATTGTCGGTTAAAGTGACATAGTGCCGAATCGCAAAAAATGCTTTGGTCATTAAGGGGGTAAAACCTTCCGGGGCTGAAGTGGTTACGTTTATGGTTGGGATTGGGGTTACATTTTAATCCTTGTTGCTCCCTGTGACGTGTATCTTTTAGGCCTCATGCACACTGGATGTTTTTATAGCTGCTGTTTTTGACTTCAGCATGTTATCCTGTGTGTCCATACACACATAGGCTGATATCAGCATTTTTTGGCAGGGGTGTTTCCTGGCTGGAAAAAAACCCCAGAACTAGTGGGTTTTAAAAGGAGTTTTTCAGCTGTAAAAACGCTCCTAACTGATAAAAGCGTAGATAAAAAAAAAAGAAAACGTGGCTATTCTGTGTTTATCAGCGTTTTTGAGCCATAAGCTTGTGTGGGAGTATAGTTTTGCTAAAAAACGATACTGCAAAAACGCTGCAAAACTCGTTCTAGAGCTAACGCTACTAGCTTTTTTTATTACGTCCAGTGTGCATGAGGCCTAATGAAGCAGGATCATTAATGAGATCTGCAATACTAGTTTAGTTGCATCATAATTGCTAGTGTGGGTTGCATCTTCCAATGTTTAGTGTATGTTACAAAATATTTTTCAAAGCCTAAGGGCCCTTTTAAAGAGATCCATTTTTGGGGTAAAAAAAAGCGAACAAAAAATGCATTCCTTTAAACCCTATGGAAATCATCACACTGCGGCTGCTGTGCTTTTTTAGGTCCTGCATGCTGCATCCTCGGTGCGCTTTTCAAAAGAGCACCGAAAAATACATCTCCCATTGAATTCTATAGAAAACACATCAATATTGTCCAAGTTTCACAGGTGCATGATTGGAGTCAGTACAGAAAATGCTGTTAAATTTTGGAAAAACACATGCGTTTTTACTGTTTTTTTTCAATGGAGCAGTGTAAAAACAGGCGAAAGAACAGTAGTTTACTTAATGGATTCTTGTATACTGTAAGTATTGAGTGATTTTTGCTTTAGTTTCACTGCCCTGCATTGCAGTGTTGTACTGCCCCAAAGTTAGGGCCTATACCCGATAAATCTGCTGCATCTGTTTGTAAACTTAGTACAAAAATGACTTTTGTATCTGTTGTATTTTCCAGCATGACAGAGATTTGATTCTAACTATACACTAAAAATTTGGTCTTTCCTCTGCAGATATTATGTTCAGCCACAGTGGGTGTTTGACTCTGTGAATGCCCGTCTACGTTTGCCTGTGGAAGACTACTTTCCAGGGGTGTTGCTGCCTCCCCATCTTTCACCATTTGTAGTGGAGAAGGAAGGAGATTACATTCCACCAGAGAAGCAGCGTCTTCTGGCACTGCAGAGAGGAGAGAGACTTGGTAATTCATCAAATAATGATAAAAGAAAAAAAAAAAATAGAATAAATGCATAATTACCAGTATTGCTACGTACAAGAAATAAAACTTATATAAAGGGGATTACCGCAATGAGCAGGGGGCTTCTAAGAGCTGAGCTGCATCTTGTCAAATTATATAACTAGCCCATTAATGGGTACTTTTCAATTTAGAGGACCGTGAACATGAACATTTTTATTCCAGAAATAGATATGTATGGAATAGAAATAGCCTAGCACCAATACTCAATAATGTACAATAGGTTTAATACAAATCTTAATTTAGGAACCTGTGTAAAAACATAATATTTTAAAATGTGATGCTTCTATCAATTTCAACCGTTTTTTTATTAACCACTTGACAACCAGTGACGTACCCACTGGACTTCGAGTGGTTATACTGGGATGATGCGTCATCCCGGTATTGTTTTTTAGAGCCGACAACCGGCTTTCTTGTAAAAGCCATCCTAGCGGCGAATTAGCAGTTATAGGATTGTTTTTACAAGCAGTGTGAGGGAACGTCCATGCCCTCCTGCCGCCTTTTGCACTCTCTCTGGCTCTCCCATCTCACCAAGCAATCTATGGTATTAGAAACTGGAAGCGATGAGCATGCATCACTTCCGGTTTCGCTGGATGTAAGGCCCCTTTCACACTGAGGCGGTGGGTGCGTCAGCGGTAAAGCGTCGCTATTTTTACCGGCGCTTTACCGTCAATTTCGCGGCGCTATTCGGCCGCTAGCGGGGCGCTTTTACCCCCCGCTAGCAGCCGAGAAAGGGTTAAAACCACCCGCAAAGCGCTGCTGTAGCAACGCTTTGCCAGCGGTATAGCCACGCTGCCCATTGATTTCAATAGGCAGGAGCGGTATACACACCACTCCTTCACCGCTCCAAATATGCTGCTTATCAGGACTTTTTTTTTTTAGCGTCCTGCCAGCGCACCGCTCCAGTGTGAAAGCCCTCGGGCTTTCACATTGGAGAGACAGGAGCGGCTCTTTCAGGGCGTTTTGCAGGCGCTATTTTTAGCACTGTAGCGCCTGCAAAACGCCCCAGTGTGAAGGGTTTAAACAGTGCCATTTTTAAATTGGGAAAGCATCTGATCACACAGATCTTGGTGTGATCAGATTCTTTTAAGGGCAGGGGAGACATCTGGGGTCTAATGGACTCCAAATACCTCCATAAAGATTACCTGTCACTGCCTATTGCTATCACAGGGGATATTTTATATTCTCTGATAACAATAAAAGTGATCAAAGAAAAACATTTAAAGCGTCGGTGTAAAAATAAAAATCAATTAAAAAAAAGTAAAGTACCCCCATCCCCCCGTGCTAGTGTGAAAATACATTGATCCTGCACGTATGCATACGATCGTCCCACAAATTGCAACAACCAACATTTTATTAGGGCCTCTGCTTTAAAAAAATATATAATGTTTGGTAGTTTTAAGTAATTTTCTAGCAAAAAATACTGATTTTTACATTTAAACAGTGTGAGAAAAGCCAGAGTCTTAAAGTGGTTAAAATGGTGCAGTATCTCAGTTTTATGTTTTCTATCGTGAATAAAATTATGGATTTATAAGATTTGAAAATGATTGAATTGTGTTTTTATGTCGATTTTACACAGCATCCCAAGCTTTTTGGAATTAGGGTTGTATTTGCACAACCCACCTAACCTTATATGTACAGCTCAACATTTGATTCGATTCTGTCTTATGTGGAATGCGTCAAAATTATTAGCATAGCTACTCCTATCCAAAGATAATACCTTGCTTGAATTGAGATGGATGACTATTTTTTATTTTGTTAACCAACAGACGAGGAGGAGGAGGAAGATGAAGAGGAGGAAGATGAGGAGGAGGAGGATGATGAAGAGGATGACGAGGTAGAAGAGGAGGAGAATGAAGAGGATATAGAGAGTGATAAGAAGTTGAGAGAAAGAGAAGATGAACAGTTTAAGGGGAAGGTAATGTACAACTTGCTCAAACCTTCTCTTTTGGCCAGATGTATTTCTGCCTTAATTTCCATTTACATTGCACATTTTGTCCTGTCACACGCAGAAGCTAAATGTAAAGGTAACAGCAGGCACTGTAAAGCTAGAGGACAAAGCTCGAGCAGTTGAACACGAAAAGAATGAGGAAAAGCGTCTGGCTATCATGATGATGAAAAAGAAAGAGAAGTATCTGTACAACAAAATCATGTTTGGCAAGAAACGTAAAGTTAGAGAGGTAAGATTTCTCTATCAAAATTGTGATTTATACATGAAAGTCAGTTTTTAAAATCAAACTTTTAAAACTTTAGTAACCCTTTCCAGAATCGAAATCTTGTGATAATGTAATGTAAGCTATCTGTTGCTTCCACTGCTGCATTTGACCTTATACAAAGCCATTGTTTGCCACCTTTATGCAAGTGACCAGGAGATAAATTGTAATAATTCATTAACTCATAGAAATCAAGGAGCTTTTACCTTTTTCGCACAAAGGGGAAAAAAAATGAATTGGAAGCTATGGTGGAACACTGAGAAGATAATGCTTCCTTTCGACACTCTTAAAAGTGAGGTTTATGCATGATGTGAAAATTAAAATATCTGGATTGTAATTTAGACTTCTTGTTCCCTTAAGTAAACCTTTCAGTAACTTTAGAGGTATTAACAAAAAGAAAAAGCTGCGCAACATGAGATTAAGCAAGAAGAAATAGTTAAAATCCTCATGACTGTATTAGGTGGAAAAAATGGTTAATCTCTTTATGTTGCTAGACACAAATCAATAGAATAACCATATACATCATGTGATCAGAATGAATGTGCAATAGAAAACTCTTACATATCTATTAAGACCTACTTGAACCATGTGAGAAATGTAATAACGCTTTGACAAAACATTATACTGTTAGGGCTTAGTGTTTTTTTTTGTTTTTTTCTTTACAGGCCAACAAGCTGGCAATGAAGAGAAAGGCCCATGATGAAGCTGCCAAAGCTGAACGCAAAACCAAGAAGTCAAAAAAGCCTTGATGTACGCCAGAGTTAACACTCTCCATCTTTTTAAAGCCTTTTACAGTGTAGTCTTAACTACATATGACAAGAAGATCTTGGGTATCTACACCTTCCCTATAATGCATGGAGAAAGCCGCACATGCATTGTGACTTATATATCCGTTAGTGGTTTTTGGACCCAATAAATAGCTGGGAGATGATATCCTTCTAAAACCTGTTATACAGACTATGTTTTGTAAATAAATGTTCCTGGACACAACACTCTTTGGTATATTGCAGAGAGGGGATGAGAGTGGGGGGCTTCTATACTTCTGGCATCAAAGCCCCCCTCTGGTACAACATAGGAGGAATTTCAAGTGAAACTCAAGAAGAAAACTTTTTTTCTATACTTTTGATTGGTCCAGCTAAGTTGCCTCCAATGTGTGTATTCTGTTCGCAGAATAAAAGAGGTTTAATAAATTGTGTGTGTCGGGAACACAGAGCTGGAAGATCACGCTGACAGTAGTATTTGGCATGAATGCAACTAAGATTTTTGGCATCTCCAGCAGCCTTCCATATATATCCTTCCTTCCATATATATCCAGCATTAGTGGCAACTTAGCTGGACTAATCAAAGGTATATACAATATTTTATTTTTTTTCCTGGGGGGGCCCACTTTAATATATTAGGAGTTGGAAAGCATAAACTCTGTTATTAATCAGTTGTAAGCAAGACCAGCTCTATAGTGCATCACTGCAAAATTTTATTTTCCTGCATGTTACATTTTGTCTTATGATCTACAGAGATTTAAGAGCATTTGCCTGATCTAGCCATTTAGTGTCAGATCAGCTCCTCCCTACAGGTGCGACCCTTCAGTGACCAGCTCACACGTGCATGGCCAGCTGCTTTCTAATATCTGTAGGCAGCTTAAGACTAACCTTTATCCCTGGTTCACACCAAATTTGGCTTTGAAATCTGGCTACTTCAGTGTGATTTTTAAAGCTGCTGGTCAGTGCAATTTTATGTGCGGCTTGCTAAAATCTCTGTGACTTGTTGCATAGATGTCAATGCAAGTCGCACATGAAATCCCAAAAAATAGTGCAGGAACCTTTTTAAAGTTGGTGCAAGTCTGAATCGCACCGATTTTAAATGGTTCCATAGCCAGAAATAGGGTGCGACTTGTCATTCAACTTTGATCTGTCAAATGACATGACACGTTGCATCAGTGTGAATGGGGCTTAAGACGTGCACCTGTAGTATGTAGAAATAAATATTAAAATGTAATGTAACACAAATATTCTGTTGGTTATGGTAAGGGCATTTGTAAACCTTGGCTAATACATTTGTAAGTACCTGCTTTTCAGTGACATTGTATGTAGAGTATATGATGTAAAAAAGGCTGTAGTTTTGCAAGTCTGTACCAGGTTGGACTGAAGCTACCACTAGTCCACCACTGCAAAATTGCATGTGCCCGTGTACAAATTTTTACAGCATTTCCATTACGGTAAGTACAAAAGAAACCTATATAGATTTCTATTTATAGCTCTATCAACAATGTGAATTGTAAGTCATAAGGTGAGCCTTTGTAAAAGCAGTTTTATAAACTCTTGTCCACAGGGTGGATCACTTGAGACAGGCAAGTTAGGTTCACTCTTGAGTATAAACTTGTACAGTATAATGTCATGAGCTTTAATAAAATGATATCACCATATTTTCTTAAAGTTTCAGCGAGGCAGGATTTTGTTAGCATTCAGCTCTCTTCAAAATCTTTTATTAAAAAAAATTATTTCTTTTGCTGGTTAGGGAATAACTGACTGTTTTGCCACCTCTGTATTGACTAATTTTAATAAATGGCAACACTGTTTATAATCTATGTATTGTGTGTGTATATTGTAGCTAGAGAAAACCTAATTGATATAACAAGCCTGGAAAAAAAAACGTAGAATTGAGATGGCCAAAAAGCTAGTTGGCCGTAGGCCCCTTTCACATGGGTAGGTCCGCCTTTCAGTTTTTCAGGTGGATCTGATTGAATGCTCCATGTTAGTCTGTGGGAAAACAAACTTAAATGGACATGCATCCTTTTACATCCAATTATTTTAGGGTCTTTCCAGCTCAGGGGAAAGAAAATGTCCTTTTCCATTTTTTCAGACCTACATGTGATGGATCAGACGTAATTGAATGAATAGGAGGTCCTTTCATATATCCAATATGAGTCTGGAAAGCACTGGTCTTTATATGTAGCAAAAAAAAGTGACTTTTCAGAAAAAGGAATATAAATAGTACAAAGTATGAACCAAAAAAAAAACCTGATATGGAAGATTTTAGTACATGTAAGTCTATTAGTGGACTATAATCAATGTACATAGTACATTGACCATCAAAATTAATTTCCTAAATGGTCCATACATGCTATCAATGAGGCATATATTGTTAGTTGTGAAAAATAGGCATGCTAAGGTTCATAACCTAAAGATAGTGTAGGGTTCACTAAGTATATTTAGGAGAACAAAAAGACTCGTGAACCTCTAGTCCTATTTAGAAGCACACACAGGAGGAATAAAGAGTGTTCTACCTACTATAGATAAAGAAAGGCAGACCAAATGGAAATTAAGCATATAAGGACTGGGGATATCAAAATGATAATGAAAAAAAAAAAAGAGGCGGGGGGGGTTATATGTGGGGTTTGATAAGGCTCCACCCCATACACTACCTGAAAATGCTCAGGGAGAATAAGTAGAGCACAACATGATATGGGTTCTTCAGTCACAAATTTAAGGTCAGCTAAGTGTCGGAAATGAAGCCCAGTGAACCATGCCACATTAATGAATTAATGTTTTCTCTGGCTGAGGCAGAGCTGGTGATGTCATTAGCCTGCCTCAGCCAATCAAAGGAAGCTATATATTCATAGAATACAAAGCTTCTTGTGAAAGTAGCCCGACTTAGTTTTGTTCCAGGAGCAGGAACGGAAGTCCGTTCCGCTGCTATGTAGCCGAGGTTACATACAGCCTATTTATTATTATGGGTGGAGTGTCACATGCTCTCTTTCCCACCATATAGTCGAGGAAGCATCTCTCCACTGCTGATCCTGCTTCTAAAGAGCCATTTGGAACTTCTATCTGTTCCTGCTTGCCACATACAGTGACTTTGGTCACTTTTGGCCATCCTTGCCTGCTACCAGCTCCCTGAGCCTCTGAGTACCCTAAGCTTATATGTTGCCTTACACTCATGTGGTCAAAACATGTCTGATCTTAGACATAGGGGGAATGATCAGTCCCTCTGTAAGGGCTACTCCCAGGTCACGCTCTAATGGCTCCAGGGCCGCTTGCAGTGCACCCAATGGTAGTGCTGAAAGAAAAGGGAATTGTTTATTAAAATATTGTAAATCTTTTTTTTGTTTACTATTTGTTATATTTAAAACTTTCAAAAATAAATTCTGATTTGAATTAAAAAAAAGATTGCTGACATCTGCAGCCTGGAATCTTTTTACTCTACTCCTAGAGTCTGTTCTGTCAATGGAGTCCTCTTTAGTGTACCATTTGGGTGTAGCCACTTCCTCTGCCCCTCTTTGGCTGTTTTTACTATAGTCATGCAAGACTTTATAGCCCAAATCACTCTGTTATTTGCTCTCCAACTGCATAGGTCACAAGTGCACCCCAGCACTTTCTGCTGATTCTGTATTTACTTACCCATGGCATTAGCAGCTTTTGAGCCATCAGCCTCTTAGATTTTGATTCAGAGTCACTCCATTCCTTGAATGTGCACCTGAGAAGTTGCAGTCCACTGCTATTACTCCTATATTAAGACTGTTTTGGCTCTTATTGATGTGGTGTCCATCACTCTGAAACTAGAGTATACGTTTGTTTTCTACTAGTGCTGTTTCTAGTCTTGTGTCCTTTAGACTATAATAGGAAATAGTCAGTGCCCCAAACAGACTTTATAGTTCACATAATAATATATATATATATATATATATATATATATATATATATATATATATATATATATATATATATATATACACAGTATGTATGTATGTGTGTGTGTGTATGTATGTATATATATATATATATATATATATATATATATATATATATATATTCAACAATACAGGTTCCACATCCACCTTGCACTAAAATACACAAAACAACAATTGCTGAACTATACATAGACTAGCTAACAAAGTTAGCTAAGAGTTTCCCATACAAAAAAAATAATCTTAGTGACCTTACTTTTGACAGGACTTAGATAAGCAAGGATTCAGTTGACCAATTGAATTAAAGGATGCATAATGTTTCAGGGTGCGGGGTCCCCTTTATCAAGCTAGAGCCACCTGTGGTGTTGCATCTATGCAATACAAGCTTAAAGAATAACTCCTATTTTATTAAGAAAAAAAAATCCCCTCTGGGTGGTCTATTAACATTACAGGGATTTTACTCTCAATATTTTTATTAAGCTTGTATAGACACACAGCCAACAGAAGTATAAAAGGCCAGTAATCATCCATATCCCATATACAAATAAGGTGGGAAGAGAGACAAACAGCTCCCATTCCACAAGGGCAAAAGTAAAACAACATATAAAGGTATTCTTGGCAGATGAGCCAGACTCAACCTCAAGGCATCTAAAAGGCCCATTTCCCAAAGCAAGTATCATACATGTACACAATCATGATCACATATCTGGAAAAAGCAACCTAGAGAATATTAAAAAAAACCTGAGTATCAGGGCAGTCCAAGAGATGGAGGAAAAAGAATCAAGAGAAATCTGGTTGGAGAGTACAAAAGCCTTAGGCCCCATGTACACTGCTGCTGCTAAACGCACATTTAGAGGCAGTTGGACGCTTTTTTCAACTGCCCCTTGAACTCATTCAATGTTATCCTTTGTCTACATGTTTTATTTTACAGTCGTTTTTAGGCAGTTGCGTTTAACAGCCTTTCTTTGAAGGCAAAAAGAGTGAAGACGCAGTTCCGGGGTTTAGCCGCGTTTTAGTTTAATAGGGTTTTTAAAGGTACCCAATTTTTTGGACATTAATACACTAAAAAATGATGGAAAACGATGAGAAAACATTAAAAAAAAAGTTTAAAAACTGGTAATTTACTTGCAATGATTCATACACCATATATAGCCCTTGATCCAATCCAATACACCACTAGCAATGTTGTTTTACAAAGTATAATTGTAATTTGACCCGTATGTTGTTGGATATGAAAAAGATGACCCCACCATTGAGCCTGACCACCGATGTGATCAAACATAGTTTTATGAAATTTGATAGTCTCCAACAGACGTTCCTCTGGTGGCACACTGTTCCTTATGTTCGTGTCCAAGCGTGTCAGACTGGGCCGAACTTATTCTAGTAGAATGTCAAATGAAGCAATGGACATGTGTGTAAAATTAAAAAATTTATCAGGGTAGGTACTCAGCTGTACGTACATGTTGGTAAAATATCCTACTGACATGCGCTGCGTGATCAATGGATGGGTCCAGTAGCAACGAACTCTGGTCCTCGCACGCCATTTTCGGCATCGTTCTAGCCTCATCAAGAGCAACGTCAGGAGCATTTCCTCACATATGCTCGTTATGGGATCCATTGTAAAAAAAAAAAAAAACACAGAAATGGGGACAAATACAAGGACACTGCTGCTCTCTCTGCTGCTGCTACTCACTCTGGTCTCACAAAATGGCTGAAATAGTTAAATAAAACCTTTTTTTGAGCTTGGGGAGGGTCTTATGATATTATCCTTACTAAACGCTTCTAGACGCAAACGCAGCTAAGCGGGCGTTTCTAAATGCTGGTTTCAAGCTTTCAACAAAAACGTTCAGAGGACATTTGCCTCAGCGTCCTGTGTACATGGAGCCTTAATCTAACTCTATTGGCTGCCACAATCGAAGACTAATCTAGCTAACCCAATAAAGCAATAATCGCTATACATAACTTTTCTGCATTTGGTCTGGTTCCACACTAAGTGGGGGCTTCTCTGTGTAGGCATGTGCAGGAGAGGCAGCTGATAAAGGAAGCCCCATAGTAAGTCTTTGGGTGACATCATTTCCCATCTGTTGTCAGCTGTCTCTTCCACACAGCATCCGCCACTGGAGACCAGAGCGGGTGCAGAAAAGGTATCTATAGCGATTTTTTTCTTTACAGGGTTAGATGGATTCATTTTAAAATGTGGCTGCTAGTAGATTTAGAGTTAGTTTTAAGCTGAACTTCTACTTGAAGTTTCAAATGAGACGTGCATATTGTAGCCCACGGTTTCCAAGTTATCTCAAATTTCTGAACTTTTGTGCAACATAATCCACATAGCTTTTGTCTTCACCTGGGCCAGAGACACAGTAGGCTGCTTCCAGGATTTAGCCCCAAGAAAGAAAATCAAGCGTTGAAGGTGTTTAGGGACACCATCTACTGGAGCATTGATGAGAGCAATGTGGGGCATCTGGGGAACTGACACTCCCGTGACTGCACACAAGGGCGAAGATTCCATTCCAGAATCTACAAATTTGAGGGCATTACTACCAAACATGGTACATAGAGCCTCGCAAATGGCACCCTTGGAAGTAAGAGGCAGAACAGAGGGGTACATTTTGGATGTGTATTGGGAATAAGTACCAACGGGTGTGTACCTTCAGACTAGCCTCTGTCAAAGTAACATTTAAAATGCCAGTATAAGAACTAAAAAACACTGATGCGATGGTTCCAGATCTCTTTCTTATCTAAGGTCTCTGTCCCAGGCAAGCATACAAGAGAATTTAGGTGGTGTGCTCAGCAGCAAACTATAAATGAGATAAAACCCTCTCGCTGGTCTGCGTACACCACTGCAAACAAACGCCTGGTATTGGTCCTGTTTTTCAGGCCAGAGTGATCGTAAAAAATGCAAAATCTGGCAAAAGCATTCTGATGGGGGCATCTGAAGGGTTTCTACAGCGCAAGGTGAAGTGCCCCCTGTGTGTGCAAAAGTTCCCGATTCAGTACAAGCCCTTATGTGACCAATACTTAAAGGCCTTCATGTCTATCCCCGGAGGAAATCTAGGGTTGTTAAAATATGCACAAGCTGGTGAAATGGGGAAACCAAGTTACTGTTAAAGCGGAGCTTGTCCCACAAAGTAAAAGAATGTGAGAGGGTAGGTGCCAAGATGGGAATTTGACGCTTATGGGAACACCTAAGCAGATAATCTAAAGTATTGCCTGGGGTCGCTGACCTTTCCATGCACACCCAGTCCGGTTTAAGAAACTGGGAATATACCACCGAGATCTGTATCGGTTGGGCCACTTGGTAATACTGAAACAAATCGGGTAGCCCCAGCCCAGCCCCCAATCCCCCCCCCGTGTTTTGGGATAAAATAGTATCTTCTTGGAAAAATGGTGTCCCTTGCTACCCCCACACATACTAAATCAATTTAGACTGTAACCATACTATTGCTGATCATGGAACAGGTATTAGTAAGGAATGAAAAAGACATAGGTGTCTGGGAAGTAGGGTCATTTTAATTGTGTGAATCCCACCTAACCAGGAAAGACTATGCGAGGACTACTGTTGCAGGTCTGTCTCTAATTTCTTAAAAAGCAGAGAGTAGTTGCATCTATAAAGTAAATCCATAGTGGCAGGAAGTTGTATCCCCAACTATGGAATATGAGTATTGCTCCTCAAGAATGGAAAGTGGTCTTGAAGACTATCAACCACCCCAGATGGGACAGAGACATTTGGAGCTATAGACTTTGACTTTAATTTCTAGTCCCGATATCTGCTCCGTGACTTTGGGAAAGCTGAGAACGTTGGGCGTAGAAATCAACATGGAAGTTGAGAATAAAAGGAGGTCGGCTGCAAGCAATGCACACTTGTGATCCTGCTGTCCACAACACATACCACGTATATTTGGGTCGGCCTGGATCACAAACTGCGTGGGTCTCAATCGCAATTGCAAATATTGGGGGATAAAGGGTACCCCTGCCTTGTACCCTGGGGCAATAGAGATTCAGCAGGGAAACTGGACCTGCGACCACACCTGAGCCTGTGAGGTAGAATACACGGCTCGCAATATTCCAAGAAAGTGAGGCCCAAAATCCCAAATGTCTAAAACTTTAAATAAGTAGGGCTAAGAGACGGCGTTGAAGGCCTTCTGAAGGTCTATGGAAAACAAGAACCCTCTTGGAGAGGACTGCTATCCCTTCCGGACCAAAGCGGAGACACAACATCAATTGCCTGGCGAATTTGGTCAGGGCCCTGCCATCCAGGGATTAATCCTACCTGGTCTTTGTGACTATATAAGCCAATGAATGAGGCTAAGCAATTAGCCAATACTTTTGTCAGCAGTTTCAAGTCATTATTAATGAAAGAAATGGGCCTATAATTTCCAACCTCTCCGGGGTCTTTGGATGGCTTAGGGATTACTGTAATAAAAGCAGCATCCAAGGACCCCCTGTCCTCAGAGAATTGAAAAAACATGTCATATATGGAGATAAGATAACAGCAAATTTCTTATAATACAGAGCCAAGAAACTGGCCCAACGGCCGAGCCCTTCTTAGCCTGCTTAATCGCTCCCAGCACCCTCCCCTCTGAGATGGGGGCCTCTAACCAATTCTGATGTAAAAACAAAAGTTCGGGTGAAGATAAATTAGAAAAAAATGTGTTGACACCCTCCTGACTTCCTGAAGAGCCTAACCGATCAAGCTGAGAATATAAATGTGGGATTTGGGTATAACTACCTGCAACAGTGTGTATCCTCGGAAATGCATAAAAGAGGACTCTAGGAGTCAGCCTAGCAGCTAACATAGGACCGAGCTTATTGCGCTGACTAAAATTTTGCGTTACTCCACTGTAGGATTTTTTCGGCCCTAGTAGTCCAAGCTAAATTAAGGGCCAATCTAGTCAATTTCTATTTTAGAAAGCATCTCACGATTAGGCCAATGTTTATGGCCAATTCACAGTCCAAACTCTCCAGGTCTATTCGATGCTCCCTCTTGATCTGGGTGGAAGGCTGGATAATTTTCCCTTGAGTGGTGGCTTTATGAGCCTCCCATAATGTAGTGGGAGAAACGTCTTCTGTGTCATTCTGCAAATAGTCACGTAAAAACTGTTGAATTTCCGCACTACATACCGGGTCACTGAAAGGCAATTCAGTCAGCCACCACCACAATGGACCCAGAGGACCCTGAGACTGAGCGAGCACCAGACAAACCATGAGACAAACCATGAGTGATCGGACCATGCCGTCTTATTAATATGTGCAACTTCATGAAAAGGGGGTACACTACCACTGGAGACAAACATATGATCGATCCTAGCATAAGTAGCATGTGGGGCAGAATAATGAGTATAATCCCTACATGTGGGATGGGGTTCCCTCCAAATATTAACCAGGCACATGGAATGGAGAATTTTAGCAATAGACAGGTTCTATTGCTAGATAGACAGGTTCACCTTAGGTGGCAGTTTAAACCGTGTAATATCTGCCCGGGATTCGTCCATACTCAATTCCAATGCAACATTGCAACATCCCCAAAAACCACAGTCCCTTCCAAATATGGGTCAAGCTCCTGAAACAGTAGAAAAAAAGGACAATTGCCACTCATTGGGCCCATAGTAGGAGATCAGGTAGTAAAGTTGACCGAAAATTTACTGTGTGCAAATTTAGGATTATAGGAGCAAGGGAAATGGGTCTCCTGAAGTAAAGTACTATCCACTTTCTGCAAGAGGTAGTACTGAAAACGTTTGCATCTTTTCACAGGGGAGTTCAAGCTCTGGGTATTATGAGAGAAAATACATAAAACCAACTGGTTTGCAGGACACATAACTATAAGCCACCATGGGGTGAGGGAGGGTATGCTCAACAGGTAGGCCACTATTCAGTACACCACACAGAATATTTGGAAACATGTATCAGGAGCCCCTGTTTTTAGTATAAATTATATTTCTACATGTCAAATATCTTACTAGTAGATGTAAGAGAGTAATGGAAAACCAATAGACCCAACAGTCATGACATGCATCCTGCTGATTCTGTGTAATTGAATCATTAATTTGAAAGGGGTGTGTTCAAAATAATACCAGTATGGAGTTCAATTAGTGAGGTCAATCAGTCTGTAAAAAAACAGGCATCCCTTTTTTAAGGAAGAAGGCAACAAATGTTGTACATGCTGGGTCTAGTGCATTTCTCTCTGAAACTCTGAGTAAAATCGGTAGTTCTAGGCATTGTTCAGAAGAACAGCGTGCTTTGATTAAAAAGTTGATTGGAGAGAGGAAACATAAAAAAGTGCAGAAAGTGAAAGGCTGCTCAGCTAAGATAATCTCAAATGCTTTAAAATGGCAACCAAATTCAGAAAGACATGAAAGAAAACAGAAAACTACCATTTGAATGGATCGAAGAATAGCTAAAATGGCAGACTCAGCCAATGATCAGGGTGATCAAAGAAGGCACCTATGTGAAACCAAGTTATCAGCAAGAAGCCCCCACAAAGTCCCATTGTGGGAAAAAACGACATGTGCTGAAGAGGTTTCAATTTGCCAAAGGACATAGTGACTGGCCTAAAGAGAAATGGCGCAACATTTTGTGGACTGATGAAAGCAAGATTGGTCTTTTTAGGTCTAGGGGCCGCAGACAGTTTGTCAGATGACCCCCAAACACTGAATTGAAGCCATAGTACACTGTGAAGACAGTGGAGCATGGTGGCGCAAGCATCATGATATGGAGATGTTTCTCAAACTATGGTGTTGTGCCTATTTATTGCATACCAGGGATCATGGATCAGTTTGAATAAATCAAAATACTTGAAGAGGTCCGTGTTGCTTTATGGCGAAGAGGAAATGCCCTTAAAATGGATGTTTCAACAAGACAACAACCTGACACACCAGTAAGCAATCAGCATCTTTGTTCCAGACCAACAAGATTAAGGTTATGGAGTGGCAAGCCCAATCCCTGGGCCTTAATCCAATAGAAAACTTGTGTGGTAACATCAAAAATGCTATTGCTGAGGTAAAACCAAGAAATGAAGAGGAATTGTGGAATGTAGTGCAGTCGTCCTGGGCTGGAATACCTGTTCACAGGTGCCAGAAGTTGGTCCACTCAATGCAACACAGATGTGAAGCAGTTCTCAGAAACAGTGGTTATACAACAAAATATTAGTTCAGTGATTCACAGGAAAGCTAAATCTTCAAGCATTTTTCAGTTTATACAGTAATTGAGTTTGTAAAGAAAAACGCAGACACTACTATTTTATTGGAAAAGCCTATTATTCCTTTTTCTTCACTTTCTGTAAAGTAATAACACATTTTAAAAGTTTTTCTTGTTTTGATTTGGAAAAAACTGTGCAGTGTTCCCAATGCATTTGCCTCTATGAAAATTAAAGCTATTATAAAGATTTTGAGCTTTACTCACTTTATTAAACACACTGCTAGTATTTTTAACACAACTGAAAATGCATTAAGGAACAGATAAGAAAAATGAACAAAAGAAGGTGACAAATTGACAAGCGGGGAGTGAGAGAGGGCCAGCCCACTCCCACTGTCTGCAGACAAAGTTACCCTGTCCAACATAATGGTTGACCACATCTTGAGCCAAGGAGGCAAAACTGAGCACAGTGGATCAAGCGGAGAAGCAACCCTCTCAGAGCCTGCCTTACAGCCACCAAATTTAACTCAACAAAGATCATATTAACAACTCAATTACAATGTGTAAACAATAAGCAGGGGAATCCCCCCCCCACCAAGAGCCCCAGCAGCCAAGGAAAACAGGTGAAGAAGCTCCAAGGAGGAGACCTGACCCACTACTAAAATAAGACTGCCCCAGAGAGACTCACAGAAGCCAGTGGCTCCCTCATGATCCCAAGGACTGTAATGAAAAAAACTGTTAAATCAATGTAACAAATATAAGACTAAAGGAGACTAGAGTCCCCAATCACAGCTATAGGTGACATAAGTCCCACAATTGTCATCACAAGACAAAAACACCCAAGGCTAGGGAGGCAGTTCACAGTGGGTGAGAGTCCCTGGTCTGATTTTATTTAGCCTCTTGCCACAGAGGTGAAATAGGGCATGGTGGTAGGGTATGCTTGTATGTACCAGACCCACTGCATGGCAGAGAGACCACCGGTTCTTGAACGATGATCTCCAGCTGCAACATCAGACGCTCCCCTTCAGCAAAAGGAAAAAGCATAAGACTTTTTCTGGAATGTAAATAAAAGACAGAAAGGGAAGGCACAGTGATATTTGATTCCCTCCTTTGTGAGTGCCAACAGCAGAAGTTTGAGGGTCGGTCGCCTCTGGATGGAATATGGCGAAAGATCCGCAAAGACCTGAATTCCATGTTCCTGGATAGCCAAGAAGGGGAAACCCAGAAACATTTCATGACCGTCTCCTTCACCTTGTAATAATGGGGTTTTACAATGATGTCCCTAGGCAAACCATCCGGGCAGGGGGTTGCATAGCCCTGTGACCCCTATCCACTTCCAGCCAATGTTCAGGAAGATCAGGCAATAGCTCTCTCAAAAACATGTGAACCACAGCAGGGGTGTCTTTAAAAGATTCAGGGAGCCCCCTAATCCTGAAATTGTAGCGCCTGGAGCGGTCCTCCAGGTCATCAACTTTTGCCAGTGCTGCTTCCAATTCTTCCTGGAGAGATTGAATGCAGGCAGTTTTTTGGTTTGTCACCTCAGCTAGATAGCTCCATGAATAAGCTGAGGAACTACAGAAAAAAGAAAGTTGTTTGTTTTAGGTAATTTACGACACAAAGTTCACCCATATTTTTTTGTTGCTGCTGTTGTAATTCATGGCATGCTTAAAAAAAGATTTTTACAGTTGTAGGTTTTTCATGTTAGACAAGATAATGTATTTCTTTCAGTATGAATGTAGAAGAGCAGAAAGTATAGCCACCATTTTAAAAATAGCTGTCTGCACGTATGTGCAACAACAACATTAAATCACTTTTGTGACAGTTCATCTCAGTACTCTGTACTGAGTTGAAAGGGGTACGTTTAAGGAGTTATGTCTGGTGAATTTAGACAGAAACTTGATGAGTTGACCAGAAAAATCTCAGAATACGTTCTTATTCTTAAACATTTGTTAATTTTTATTTTGTTATGCGTCTAAAAAGGGAAATGTCTATCATAGGAATAGGTCTCTATTTATTAGAATATAAATTGTAGATTATCATAGGTATTTTGTCTTTTATATTATGGACTGCAGTAGTGAAAGGTGCATTTTATTTTTAGGGTATCACTCTTGTAAGTAGGGTGCTTATTCTCCCTTGTAGCTTTTGTTGTTTATTTTGTCCTGTCCCTATCTTATTGTACAGTATTATGTATACGGTCATCTTTATATATTTGCCTACTTTGTGAAGTAGTATTCACAAAGATAGCAATGGGATTTATTTATTTGGTAAAAGGGAACTCCAAACTTATATTTGTTTCTTATTTTCTAAAAAGAATAGTGAAGAGTGATGCATGGTAAAAACAGTGCTACCATCCTATTATATGTGCTATATGTAGCACATACAGGGGGGTGAGTTAGATAATTAGTCTTAATTTTTAATCTTAGCTTGTAGGCTCTGGTGAGCAATGTCCCTTATTGGTATTGCCTATAACTTATTTTGTCTTACCTGATTACAATATTTAGTAATCATCAGGCTGATTAGTTTGAGTAAAGTAATAATTTGTTTCTTTATTCCAGGAGCAGCCAGCACGTTTTCATATGTAAAGTTTTATACTTTGTAAAATTTCACTCCTTTTGATTTTTTATTATTCAAGTTCCTAGTTATGCTACTACAGGTGGCAAAGTCAGTTTTTGGATTAGGGTCACTCTGCATTAATATGATCTAATTAACAATAAAATGTGTATATAATTATTCTTAAGGAAACTCTAGTTAACTAATAAAATTTTGAAAGACCTGGAAGCTATGGGTGCAATATACATGAGACATATTTTAGGAGGGGCTCTCCTGAATAACATTATATATTAAAATTAGGATTTTCGGGGATCATACACAGTAATAGCATGCAATGTAAATCTTCAACCAACCAATTAATTATAATACTTTATTGTACAAGAAGTTTGTATGTGTATTAATATATATATATATATATATATATATATATATATATATATATATATATATATAATATATATATAATGTGAATTGTGGGATCAATCTATAGTGTTGTTACTTTATTAAACATTGGGTTAGCCTTATCCCAGATATGTGGCTTGTTTTTGGTCACCAATTATAAGGGTTACATTGATGTGGGGAAAAATGTTTTATGGAGACATGAGCACAATGTGCTAATGTGTTAAATGTAATTAAATAAACTGCAATGACATTATATTTACTTATGGCCCCTGTAAAGGACATATGATACATGTAATCATAAATTTAGAAAGTTTTACTGACAACAGAAACTGTGTCTTATAAAAATGTTAAGCTTTCTTTCGCTCATTAACAATGGTATTTGTTGCTAGTGATGGTATACTCAAATATTTAGATATCTTAAGTTTGTAGGATGTTGATCTAGGCATTGTTTCATCATTGATAATAACACCGATTAAAGTTTTTAGGTCTTATTGTCTTCTTTCAGATAAGTAGGGACATAGTAATGCACATTTTCTTAACCTCTTTGGATTTAAGAGACTGTGCAAGTGACCGTGTAGTTTTATTTGATTTCTTTTAATTATGAACATTATCACAATGTAGTTTCATAAAATGTAGTTCTACAAAGTCTATTTTGCATGCCTACAATGAAAGAACAAAGCTGTAGATATAGATATACTTTAATAAATGTCTGCTCCTTTTTAAAGTAAATCAAAGTTTTCCATATGGTCATGCAAATATACAAGACAACAAAGTGATCTGGGAAGTTTTTTCCCAGGATTGGGGTGTATACAGCACTGATATCAGATAATTGTACCCATTTTTATGAAACATCAGTTCCATTCTGTTCTATGCTTGGCATAGACGATAGAACCTTGTGTCCACACTCATATTCATTGATGGATAGGATGTATGGACTGTTGTAGACCAAAATGAATATAATTTACTGGGCCATATGAAACTTTCAAATGATAGTTGCTTACACTTAATGCTGTACAGTGGAAGATAAAATGTTCATGTGTTTAAAATAATTAACTAAATTGGTGTAGTTTTGTTTCTAAACAGATCCTTGTTTTAGATGTGATCTCTTGTTCCAATCGAAGCCACTAAAGGAATGTATGTCAGTAACTCTTGATGACTGCAAGTACATTAAAGATCATAAAAGGAAGTGGAAGAATTCACAATTCAAGTGTCCATTTAAATCCACATTTGTGCCAGTGACATTTTCAGTTTCTATAGCAGTCAATGTTTGAGTGAGATTAGCAGGAATGTTATTTACATAAGTGCAAGTGGAGTGCATACAAGAGACTGTTGCAGAAAAAGACATTAGAAGTATTTCAGTAATGGAAAATTCTAAATAATTATATCTGATACCTTGTATGTAGAGAATTACCGTTGTTTTGATTGTTATATATGATATAAGTATTATTATTGTGAACACCTTAAAGTTTTTGAACTTTGGTCAGAAAATTAATTCCTGCTGGATCGCTTCAGGCTGACCCCTTTTGCAGGTATAGCTATGAAACACATTAAAAATAAATGCCTATACTGTTTAAATCCACTGTTTCACCCTGCTCAGCACATGCTCAGTTGTGCTCTATTTTTCTTGCACTGATTAAAATCTAGAGGCCAGTCTGCTGACAGTCTGAAATTCTACTACTGCTCAAAGGTTCTGGGCTTCAGTAAAATGGTAGCATACTAATTAATGTGGAATGTATTTTTCTTGCTAATGAACCTTATTTTATCACATTTTTATGAGTAGAGTTCCACTTTGAGTAAATGTTCAATCATTATAAACAAATAGTTTTATCATTTCTAGAAAAAAATAAGTGAGGAGGTGCAATGTAATGAGTTTGACATTTTCGATAAGAATGTATATTGATGCTTTATAAGGTACGTTATGTTATTTATCTTGATATTTGCAGAGTTATTTAATATGATGTTTTAAAATTCATGGTTTAAGACATAGGAGAGGTAGGCTACTGACTTTGACAGTATAGCAGTGACTGACAGAAGAGACCTGTCACGTACCTGGTAGGTTGTGAGCCTGAAGTGCAGGAAAAGACCTCCCTTACAGCTCCCACTCCCGTTCCCCTGGAATGGAGACAGAGGGCCAGGAGTGAAGAGTGGTATGGGTGCCTGGCAGGATCAACAGTTGCTGAAAGTCCAGTAGTGGTGGCACCCTCTGGAGTCAGTAGTCTGAGGAGTAGACTGAGGACAGAGACTGGAATGCAGGACTGGAACCAGAAACAACAGCAGGTAATAGCAGACTGGAAGCTGGACTGGAACAACAGCAGAAGATAGCCTGGAACACTGGACTGGGACCAGGAACAACAGCAGATAATAGACTGGAACGCTGGACTGGAACACAGCAGAAGATAGCCTGGAACGCTGGGCTGGAACACAGCAGAAGGTAGCCTGGAACGCTGGACTGGAACCAGGAACAACAGCAGGTAATAGACTGGAACGCTGGACTGTAACACAGCAGAAGGTAGCCTGGAACGCTGGACTGGAACCAGGAACAACAGCAGGTAATAGCAGACTGGAAGCTGGACTGGAACCAGGAACAACAGCAGGTAATAGCAGACTGGAAGCTGATGAACACAGCGGAGGGTCAACAAGCCGGTGGTCAGTAACGTTCGGACAGCAGAGGTACCAGGGGTAATGCAGAGGGATGGTCAGGCAAGCCAAGAGGGTCTGGTGCAGGCAGATAGCAGGATCGTCAAACAGGAAGCCGGGTCAAATAACAGGAAACACAGATCAGATCAGGTAACACTCACAGAACGCTGTAGAGCAGACAGCGGGGATGGAGTGTGACAGGCAGGTTTAAATGGCCCGCCTGACACCAGCGGGAGTGCGCGCGTGCCCGTGCGTGACCGCACCCGTGAAGCGCGCGCATGCGCAATGGGACCCGTGGCCGGGTTCCCGTGCGCCTGGGACGCCGGTTACTGGCAGGATCTTCGTGACATTCCCCCCCCCCCCAAGGGGCAGCCTCCGGATGCCCCTTTGAAAAAATTTCTCTGGATGAGCTGTTTTAAAGGCTTGTAACAGGTCTTCAGCATGAATATTATCTTCTGGTTCCCAAGAATTCTCCTCTGGGCCAAACCCCTTCCACTTTATTAAGAATTGATTTTGGTTACCTCTTTTCCTGTGGTCCATGATAGCCTCCACCTCGAATTCCTCTTCCCCATCTACCAGGATTGGATCAGGAGGATCCGTACTTCGACCTGGAAATGGGTTAGTAATAGATGGTTTAAGCAAGGACACGTGAAAAACTGGATGTACCCTTAGTGAATCCGGGAGTTCAAGTTCATATGCAACTTCATTAATTCTCCGTTTAACAGGGAATGGTCCAAGAAATTTGGGACCCAATTTCTTGGAAGGGCAGGCCAACCTGAGGTTTATGGTGGACAACCATACCTGATCCCCAGATGCAAGTAAGAGCTCACCTCGCCTCTTTTTATCGAAGGTTGCTTTGTTGTACTCCTGGGTTCTGGTCATGGTGTCCTGTAAAACTTGGTTGTTAGAGGTAAAGAAATCCAATTTCTCCTGGACTGCGGGTACTGTGCATTCTGGAAGAGAGTTTGGTAAAAATGAGGGGTGGAAACCATAATTCGCAAAAAACGGAGTTTGCTTGATAGCAGAATGAATAGAATTGTTATAAGCGAATTCGGCCAATGGTAAAACAGCAATCCAATTATCTTGGGCAAAGGAAGAAAAACAGCGCAAATATTGTTCAAGGTTCTGGTTTGTTCTTTCTGTTTGCCCATTAGTCTGGGGGTGATAAGCCGATGAAAATGAGAGTTCAATGTCCAAGGTTTTACACAAAGCCCTCCAGAATCGAGAGGTAAATTGTACCCCTCGATCTGAAACGATGTTAACTGGTACCCCATGGAGCCTGACGACCTCTTTAATGAATGCTTGTGCTGTTTCTGTAGCTGAAGGGGTACCCTTCATTGGGACAAAGTGCGCCATCTTCGACAACCGGTCCACTATGACAAAGATTGAAGTGAAGCCCCCGTCCGGGGGTAGTTCTACAATAAAATCTATTGAGAGCATTTTCCAGGGTCTATCTGGGACAGGCAAGGGTTTTAGTAGACCCCATGCCTTTGTTTTGTGCCCCTTATTCCTAAGGCAGGTGGTACAGGACTCTACAAACTCTTTACAATCTTTGCGCAGCTGAGGCCACCAGAAGGTGCGCTGAACCAAATCAGTGGTCTTAGCCACACCGAAATGCCCAGCCAGCGCATGATCGTGACAAAGCTCTAGTACTGGAACTCGTAGTGTTTCAGGTATAAAGATCCTACTCTCATGCCACAATAACCCATCCTTAACCTGGAGCTCTGTCTTAATGGAAGATTCTATTTCTGCGGAGGCCTGTTTAATCTGGGAAAGCAGGTTTCCCTGAAGTAGAAGAAAGTTCCCTGGAGACAAAATGGTGTCTGGAGGGGAAATCTCTTGGGGTTTGTGAAACATCCTAGACAGGGCGTCAGGTTTGGTATTCTTGGAGCCAGGACGGTAAGTGACATGGAAGGAGAACCTGGAGAAAAAGAGAGCCCACCTGGCCTGACGTGGTTTCAACCTCTTTGCAGACCTCAAATACTCCAGGTTCTTATGATCTGTAAAGATTAAAACTGGATGAGCGGCACCCTCCAACAGATGGTGCCACTCCTCCAATGCTGACTTGATTGCCAAGAACTCTCTGTCACCTACATCATAATTTCTCTCTGCCGTGGATAATTTACGAGAAAAGAAAGCCACAGGATGCAGCAGGGCTTTGGTTCCCTGTCTTTGGGATAATACTGCTCCTACAGCAATTTCAGATGCATCCACTTCTAGAATAAATGGCAGAGAGGAATCTGGATGCTTCAGTACAGAGGCGGAGGTAAAAAGGCCCTTGAGAGTCTCAAAAGCCTTTTGAGCCTCGGCCGACCAATGGAAGCGTGTACCCTGTTTGGTAAGCTGTGTGATGGGTGCAATGATGGCTGAGAACCCCTTAATAAATTTGCGGTAAAAATTAGCGAATCCAACGAATCGCTGGATTCCTTTCTTATCAGTCGGGACTGGCCAATCTAGAACAGCCGTGACCTTCTGGGGGTCCATTTTAATACCCTTACTGGAGATGACTAACCCTAAAAATGGAATACTTTCCTGTTCGAATTCACATTTTTCAGCCTTTGCATATAGACCGTGTTGTCGAAGTCGGCCCAATACACTTCTGACGTGCCTGCGATGGGATTCAAGGGAACAAGAGAAAATCAATATGTCGTCTAAATAGACGATGACAAACAGGTCTAGAAAGTCACGTAACACATCATTAATAAAGTATTGAAATGTGGCAGGGGCATTACACAGGCCGAAAGGCATCACGAGGTACTCAAAATGTCCATAACGGGTACGAAAAGCGGTCTTCCATTCGTCTCCATCCCTGATACGAACTAAATTGTAGGCCCCACGGAGATCAAGTTTGGTGAATATGGTAGCCGTCCCCAGTCTCTGAAACAACTCTGGTACTAAGGGGAGAGGGTTTCGATTCTTCACAGTAATTTTGTTTAGTTTGCGGTAATCCACACACGGCCTGAGGGTTTTATCTTTTTTCTGCACGAAGAAGATGCCTGCACCTGCGGGGGACGTGGATGGACGAATGAAGCCTCTTTTGAGGTTTTCGTCAATGTATTCCTTCAATGCCCCTTGCTCCACCTCAGTCAGGGGAAATATTCTTCCAAAAGGAATTTCAGCACCAGGAAGTAACTCAATGGGACAGTCATAGGCCCAGTGAAGGGGTAAAACCTCGGCCCTCTGTTTACTAAATACGTCCAGGAAATCATGATAGGCGGAAGGAATGGATTGAAGTAGACTAGGATCTGTATCTAGGCATAACAGAGTAGAGTTCTCCTGGATGTTCTGGGTTCTGCAAAACTGTTGGCAGTAAGGAGAGGGAAAGGTCACCTCACCCGTGATCCAATTTATGTCCGGATTATGGGCCTGTAACCATGGCATACCGAGTATTATGGGGAACAGGGGTGAAGCGATAATGTCCAGGCGCAGCTGTTCCTGATGGACGTTGGAAACGAAAACGGGTATTGGCATAGTCTCTTGGGTGACAGGTCCAGACTTGATAGCGGTCCCATCAGCTAGATGGATAGAAAGTCCATGGGCTTTAGGTGACAAGGGTATTTGGTGTTGGATGGCAAAACGAGAATCCATGAAACAGCTGCAAGCTCCTGAGTCAATAATGGCGGTGATTTGTAGATCCTTCCCTGGAAGCTGTAGCAGAAGAGGAAGATCAAGGTGAGTGGTATTTTTAACCAGAGATGTCACATAGTCAGTAGATAGGGATAAACACTTACGGAGTTTGAGGGGACAGTTCCTGACATAGTGCCTGGGTTCCCCACAATACAGGCACAAGTTATTTGCTCAACGACGTTGTCGTTCCTCTGGGGTGAGTGAAGGCCGCAGGACTCCTAATTGCATTGGCTCAGGTAAGTTAAGCGTGGAGGTAGGTGGTGTTGATGATGGGTGATGGGGAACCTTAGGGGTAACCCAAGTTGGACGAGAAGACCCCATAGCTCTCTCAGACCTGCACTCTCGTAGGCGTCGATCGATCTGGATAGCTAGATCGATTAAAGCATTTAAAGTCTGTGGTGTACCCACCCTGGCCAGTTCATCCTTCAGAGGATCAGAAAGTCCCAACCGAAATTGATAACGGAGAGCCGCATCGTTCCAGTTAGTATCCGCACTCCACTTCCTGAATTCAGCCACATAATCCTCTGCTGCTCTGCGACCTTGTTGAAGGGTGTGTAGAGCCACCTCTGCAGTTACAGATAGCTGGGGGTCATCATATAACTGGCCTAGTGCATCAAAGAAAGTGGAGAGGTTGGTCAGAGATATGTCCTTTTGCTCTAAGAGGCGATGGGCCCAGGTTTGGGGGTCACCAGAGAGTAGAGAAATCACGTAGCCCACCTTTGTAGCCTCCAGGGAAAAGGTACGTGGCTGAAGAGCAAAAAATAGTTTGCAGGAGTTGCGGAAGGCTCTGAACTTATGGCGATTTCCAAAGAAACGTTCAGGTGTGGGAACCTTAGGTTCCGGAGGGAGCATCACCACCGTTGAGGAAGGCCCAACTGAAGGAGCAGAGGAAGCTCCCTGGGCCCCAATGGGGTTAGGGTTAACACTCGTTCCTCCAGTCTGGTGCATCCTTGCTGCAGATTTTTGACTGCTTCAGTCAATCCTGCCAGGTGTGCACAGAGTTCCTCCATGGGAGACGTTCCCTGCTCAGGCTCAGACATGGCTGTCTGCTACTGTCACGTACCTGGTAGGTTGTGAGCCTGAAGTGCAGGAAAAGACCTCCCTTACAGCTTCCACTCCCGTTCCCCTGGAATGGAGACAGAGGGCCAGGAGTGAATAGTGGTATGGGTGCCTGGCAGGATCAACAGTTGCTGAAAGTCCAGTAGTGGTGGCACCCTCTGGAGTCAGTAGTCTGAGGAGTAGACTGAGGACAGAGACTGGAATGCAGGACTGGAACCAGAAACAACAGCAGGTAATAGCAGACTGGAAGCTGGACTGGAACAACAGCAGAAGATAGCCTGGAACACTGGACTGGGACCAGGAACAACAGCAGATAATAGACTGGAACGCTGGACTGGAACACAGCAGAAGATAGCCTGGAACGCTGGGCTGGAACACAGCAGAAGGTAGCCTGGAACGCTGGACTGGAACCAGGAACAACAGCAGGTAATAGACTGGAACGCTGGACTGGAACACAGCAGAAGGTAGCCTGGAATGCTGGACTGGAACCAGGAACAACAGCAGGTAATAGACTGGAAGCTGGACTGGAACCAGGAACAACAGCAGGTAATAGCAGACTGGAAGCTGATGAACACAGCGGAGGGTCAACAAGCCGGTGGTCAGTAACGTTCGGACAGCAGAGGTACCAGGGGTAATGCAGAGGGATGGTCAGGCAAGCCAAGAGGGTCTGGTGCAGGCAGATAGCAGGATCGTCAAACAGGAAGCCGGGTCAAATAACAGGAAACACAGATCAGATCAGGTAACACTCACAGAACACTGTAGAGCAGACAGCGGGGATGGAGTGTGACAGGCAGGTTTAAATAGCCTGCCTGACACCAGCGGGAGTGCGCGCGCGCGCGTGACCGCACCCGTGAACGCGCGCGCATGCGCAATGGGACCCGTGGCCAGGTTCCCGTGCACCTGGGACGCCGGTTACTGGCAGGATCTTCGTGACAAGACCCATGCTGACTGTTATTTTATAATATTCTACAGTATAGTATGTGCAGGGATGGACAAAAAGTGAAATGGTTTTGGGTTTAGCAAACTTTGTGGGAAGACTACAGAATTAAAACTAATGATATATCTGGACTGACTATATTGACCTATGACACAACCAGGGTAATAGTGACTGAAAGGTGGAGTCAAGGTTAAGAAATTATAAGAATTTTAAATTTATTGTATGGGAAATAATATTGGCTAAAAACTAGGAAATAAAATGTAAAATAATAATCTATATAAAATACTTCATACTGAAAACATGTACTAATAATGTTGAGGAATATTCTAAGAGTATTGTATTATGATAAAACTATATAGATACATGTATATTATTTTAGTGGATGTTGTAGAAGTAAAAGGACCACATTGAATTAGGTTATTAGATAAAAGAGTGTAGGAGCCATTGCTTTGTAGGTTGCCCTTAAATGCTTGCCAGAGACCTATTGTATCCTGACACTGACTATTTTTTTATTTTTTACAACTATGATACACTAAAGTGTATTTTATATCCAGACAAATATCGGGTGATCGCAGAAGACATGATGCAACTTGTTACAAATGTTAATTGCTACAAAGGAAGGATTTCATGCAATAAAGGAGGAACTGGAAAATCTGAGACTTGTATCTTTGCAGAACAGGTATGCATTGAACTTGTGTCTTACAGCAGTGTTTCTCAACTCCAGTCCTCAAGGCGCCCCAACAGGTCATGTTTTCAGGATGTCCATTATTTTGCACAGGTGATTTGATCAGTTTCACTGCCTTAGTAATTACCACAGCCATTTCATCTAAGGGAAATCCTGAAAACATGACCTGTTGGGGCGCCTTGAGGACTGGAGTTGAGAAACACTGTCTTACAGCATCCAAAACAGTTTGTGCTATGATACTGGACCAGCAAATGATGATGAAGAAGGAGATCTCTCCAAAAACATCAAGCACTTGGCTAAGCTGAAAAGACCTATGCAGGAAAAGGCACAGCCTTATGGGACTGAGTCTGCTGAATGGTCCCTGGAACCACATATCTGGCTTTCATTCACTAGCTAAACAGATTGTTCCTCTTCCCTCTTATCCTTG
This sequence comes from Lithobates clamitans, assembly GCA_037952925.1. NCBI lineage: Eukaryota > Metazoa > Chordata > Amphibia > Anura > Ranidae > Lithobates > Lithobates clamitans. The sequence continues at coordinate 2,583,990 of JBBGZY010001065.1, forward strand.
GTGTGATTTTGCTGAGTAACTGTTGCCTGTTGCAAAAAGTTTGTGGCAAGAATGATCACGATGCCACTGAGACTGACAACTATGTTTTCCGTGCCACATATGGAGAAGGACTTTGCAGCTACAGAAGAAAATGCAGTGTGTTTTGATTGGACTGATTTATTTTTTATTTTTTGGATGATTTATGTGATAAGTGTCGGGTATGTGGGGTCACTAAAGGGCATGGTGGGTGATCTGTACTGTAATTGCTGTGAGGCTTATGCCTCAACAAGGGGGGAAATGTAGCAGAATTTCATATTAACCAATATATATTTTATGTTATTCATATTATTATTATTATTATACAGTAGTGTTTTTATCATTATTATTATTCAATAAATAAAGCAATAATCTTTATTAATGTATAAATATAGAGAAAGTCTTCATTTAAATGCTGATAGTTTACTGGGTGAAAGTTCATTAGGATACTTCATAGTTTTTAAACTCGCTAATTAGAAGAAGAGAGAACTTTTGACAGCAGTTGAAATATAGCTGATAAGATAAGCACCGTCAAAGATAAGTGATACAGGTGGTTTAAAATAATTATATGGAAAATGGGAAAGTTATGTACAGTACATTAATTAAGTTTGACAGGGTCAAACAAAGGTCTGCTTGTGCCCTCATTAAAACTGTTAAAATACATTGAGGAAATACTGATATATGTATATATTAATAATTAGACAATATTGAATAAAGTAATTGGCTTTGTATGGCATGTATATATGTGTATATGTGTATGTGCATATATATATATATATATATATATATATTATGTAGATGATACAGTACTTTTTGTGAAAACCATGTATCTATACATAGGATTATATAGTGAGACATATAACACATCTGGTGGGGTTATTGAAAGTTCCTTCTCCCAAAGTCGTACATCTGTAATCCTTGAAGTTATTTAAATCTTATCAAGATGAGGAGGGTTTGATTTAACACAGCTGGGTTCCATACTGTCTCTACACAGGTGTTCTTAATTGGACAAAACCAGTTATAAATCACTTTAATGAACATATAGGAATTCTGGTAATGAATACGTTTTTTCTGGTTGTAGAACAGGTGTCAGATTTATGGATAGTTATATTGACGTAGATTTTAGCAACCAATCATATCTAAGAGAGATGGTTATGATAAGGCTTGTAAAAGGGTATATAAATGCAAGCTCTACAATTGTTAGACAGACAAGTCCAGATAGGCGTCTATCAGGCTCACTGCTATATATGCAGCCCTATCGCACGGGTTATAGCGGTGAGAACCAACAGGCAAATATCTGTTCCTTTTTGTAACTTGTCTCCTCGTACGAGTCAAATAGAGAAAACCTGCATCACTGAAGTCCTGCCTTGTTCGATACGTTATTATTCTACTTCAGGAGGCGGGGCTTTGTTACAATGGACAGCATAACACAGCGGGAGACAGGCTGTTTTAGTAATAAAAGGTACGGCTCACTCGAGTATAAGCTAAGGGGGGGGGGGTGTTTTCAGCCTAAAAAATGGGCTGAAAAATTTGGCTTATACTCGAGTATATACAGTATTAGGAAATCATTAATTCGTAGTCTCTGATCCCCAAATTATGGACCGGTTTAACCAAAGCATCCCTCAACACCTAGTTTTAAACTGGGTGTTGGGTTCCCTGATAACTTGTAGCAAGCACCACTATCCAATAACTGGTCTACAACTCTGATAATTATCTTGTTAAGAATCATTATGGCCCCTTCCTTATCAGCTAGTTTCACAATGACTCTTTTGCCCATAGAGAGTCTAATGCAGATTTTTCTTCAAAAGTTAATTAAAAATTAAAAATTAATTTAAAAAATTACCTGAAGGTTAGCTTCTGAATTGGTTTTAAACAATTCACTTCTCGTTGTACTAATTTGATATTTGCTTCGACTACATATATGCTGATGGAAGGGGTCCAGGTGCTCTTTTTTTCCCATTATGGGGTCAAATCCTGATAGAAAGATAAAAGGAAAAAAAATGTTTTCATTATAAGTGAAATATGCCCATAATCTAAAACATATTTCAAATTCAATATCAACAGTCAGTCTGTCACATAAGGATATATACTGTAGGGATGAAACCTGTATTTAGTACCTGATGTTTGCCCAGGGGGCAGTTAGACAATTTCACCAATGGGTTGTTTTCTGAGTCTTGCTCTGGGTGGAGTTAAATTTGTCACATTTGTTTGTGTGTATATATATATATATATATATATATATATATATATATTATACAGTATCCTTGTAATATGTGGATATACAGTACTGTGCAAAAGTCTTATGCCGCGTACACACGATCGCACATTCCGTCAACAAAATCTGTGTTTTTTTTCCGACGGATGTTGGCTCAGACTTGTCTTGCATGCACACGTTCACACAAATCTTGTCGGAAATTCCGAACGTCAAGAACATGGTGACGTACAACACGTACGACGGCACTAGAAAAGGGAAGTTCAATAGCCAGTGCGCCACTCTTTGGGCTCCTTCTGCTAATCTCGTGTTGCTGAAAGACGATTCGCGCTTTTCAGCCTCGTGCTTTTCCGATCGTTACTGCTCTTCCGTTTATGCTTGTGGTTTCGTATCTGGTTTTCAGTGCGTGTAGTCAGTTCGCATTTGTTTTTCAGTGCGTATTCTTATAGTACGTATTTGATTTCCAGTGCGTTCTTGTCCGCTCATTTCTGATTTTTAGCTCGCTCTTCTCAGGCCTTTCTGATTTTCAGGGCGTTCTGTTAGTTCGTTCTGACCAGCCAACCATTTTGAAGCCATGTTGCGGGTACATACTCGTCATAGAGTTCGTGCTGTGCAGGGGCTTGGTGTTGGGGTTCTTACTTTGATTCAAGCCCAGTCCATGAACAGGGCGGGGAGGAGTTCATGGACCAAGAATTGGTTGCTTCAGCATGACCAATTCTCTCATATGCCTTTGTTACGGGAGACCTGTGAGAATAATCCTGATGATTTCAGGAACTTTCTCCGGATGACGGACCCCGTTTTTCACCGTTTGTTGGCTTCGATGACCCCTTATATTAGCAGGCAGGATACCTGCATGAGGCAAGCCATCACGCTGGAGCAGAGGCTAGTCGCCACCCTGCTGTACTTGGCGACGGGGAGAAGCCTGCAGGACTTGAAGTTCTCAACAGGCATCTCCCCCCAGGCTCTGGGGATCATTATCCCAGAGACCTGTTCTGCCATCATTCAGGTCCTGCAGAAGGAGTATATTAAGGTAAGATTTTTATCCTTTAACATCACATTTTATTGTATTTAATGTTTGATATTATATTGTATTTCTTTCATCATTCCCTAATTACCATGATTGTAATATGCTGTGAATGTCCCCTTTGTACTCATGCATGCTGGTTTTTTATGTAATTATTTTTTTTGTCCTTCATACATATTTGCCTTCACTTACCTCCCCAGCATGGTCTCCTGGCCCTATATTCACCTCATGTAGTCACTTAACAATGTATTTTATCAGCTCCATAGTAGTGCTTTACCCCAAACACCCCCTAAAATGTTTTAAGATGTGATTTGTGCTTTAAGGTTAGGCAGAGTGCCAGAGGCTTTTTTTGGGGGTCCCCAAATCATTTGGAACCCTCCCTCCCCCCAACTGCTAAGTCAGCTGATACAAATTCTCTATCTATCCTCAATCATCTATCTGCTGACTTTGCCAAACCCATACACACTATACCCATCTCTTTTGTGGTCAGATGTATGGATGAATTCCCCAACACATGTAGTACAAGGGCCTGCCTGAATACTTTCAAATGGTACTGTTTAAAGTTTTTGTATCCTATTATTATCTTGATAGGTAATAGCAGAATGTCCAAATGTGCTCAAATGTGTACAGTGTGTATTCATATCTTTGTATTATGACACTTCTTACCTGTCCAGTGGGCTGTCAATAGTGTAACTAAGGAGGGGCTGGCCAAAGTAATACACATTATTTAGGCATTCACCTTTCAATGAAGTGGAGAGGGTTACCTGTCCAAGAGCTCCCCCCCTAAAATGTTAGGAATGGCCCATGAGAGGGGGGGAGGGGGAATCTGATAGGTGTACCTTATACTTTGGTCTTTAAAAACTCCCTCAAATAAATGTTATCTTGATGTTGGCCAAAAATGTTTGTGTCTAATCTGCTTTGCCTGTTTATGTGCAAAATGACTAGGTTTTTGTTGTTGTTTGACTCCACAGTTTCCTTCCACGAGACAGGAATGGCAGACTGTGGCCTCCCACTTTGCCCAGCGGTGGGACTTTCCTAACTGCGGAGGGGCAATTGATGGGAAACACGTCCACATCGTCCCACCAACTCGGGGTCATACTATTTCAACTATAAGGGGTTCAATAGTATTGTGATGTTGGCGGTGGTGTCGGCTACTTACGAGTTCCTGTATGTGGACGTGGGGAAGAATAGCCGGAGTTATACATGCGTCTCCAGAATGACAGCTTGGACTTGTCACCTCCAGAAGGCAATGTAGAAGGACTCCCATTCGTCTTCATTGCAGGTGAAGCGTTTGGGCTGGGGGACCATCTTATGCGGCCATTCCCGATGAGGACCCTCACCCCGGACCAGAGGGTTTTTAATTACCGGCTGGCCAGACCCAGAAGAGTGGTGGAGAACACATTTCTAATCATGGCCAGCCGGTTCCGCCTATTTCTTAGACCCATACACATGGCGTAGTACAAACTGAATCATATCATCCTGGCGTGCTATGTTCTACACAACTTTTTACGGCAACATTCTGCCAACTATGCTGGCTCAGTTGGGCCTGAGGCTGGAATTCTAAATGAAACAACCCTGACGGTGCTTGAAAGTGGCTGTCCTGGCTTGCCCCCCCTGAGTGCCCGTGAGGTCCGTCTAAGATACCTTGAATACTTTGCGGGTAGGGGGGCCATCAATATGCCAGACAATGCCTGAAACCTTTTTCAAATAATAAAAAAATAACTACTAAAATCTTTGGTGACATTTACTGCTTGTGTTTCTTTTAGCTGACCCTGACAGAAATGTGGTGAGTCCTGAAAATGGCATGATTGTGTAACATTACAAAGCACTGTTGGGTGTTATTTACTAAAGGAAAAGACACTTTGCACTACAAGTGCACTTGAAACTGCACTTGTAGTGCAAAGTGGATTTTACCTCAGGAAATAACCCCCATTGTCACAGAAAACACCAATTAGAGCACAACAAAAGTTTTGGAGCGTTGAAACAATAATCCACACATTCTTGATTATCAATCTTTTTAATCCCAGCATAATCACATGTGCATTTATAAAAGGTTTTTAAAACAAACCAACATTTTTGTTGTATAACAATTTTTGGGGTCACATTAGAAAAAGTAGAAATGTCCATTTAAGATAAAACAGGCATGTTTAAAACCAACAAGAAAGACACAAATCTTGAACTTACAAAGTTCACATTTGGTAGAACTTGAAGGCATTATCAGACATGAGTATTTACAAACTGTGTTTGATATTGCATTCAGATGGGGTGAAGTCACCCCAGGAAAAGCCAAATTTTGAAGATGCACACAAATTGTCGAATGTCAACATGTGTTACCTGCCATCACGGGGGATCAAGGGACGTGTTTTGTGCTTTCAACCCCTTCCTCACAGCTACTGTATTATTGAGGAAGGGGTTGCACCCCCAAAACGCCTACATTGATCTCCCGTGATGGCAGATAGCACATGTTGACACACTGTGTGCATCTTCAAAATTTGGCTTTTTGCAAATATGTCAAAAAATGGTATAAATTTTTAGCTCACAAAAAAACAAAGGGATTTGGATTTGTTTTAAACTCTCCCTAAAAAATCAATGATGTTCTTCATTTTTTTTTTAACATCATTGATGTTTTTCTGGATGTTTTCCAAGTCCCTATTACACCCCATGATCTCCCCAATCAGGATCTGTGCACTTTCAGAGGTGAAATGCCCTGGATCCACAACATCACGATCACCTTAAAAGATAGCAACAAAAACATACCATGTATTATAAATATGCCGGCATCCATCTACTTCAGTTGCGTGGAAGGGGTTGCACCCCCAAAATGCATACATTGATATCCCATGATGGCAGATAGCACATGTTGACACACTGTGTGCATCTTCAAAATTTGGCTTTCTAAAAAATATTTAAAATGTGTGAAAATAATAAAAATACAAACAAACTAGAAGAATTGTGGGGTATTTTAGATTCTGCCTAAAACATCAATGATGTTTTTGAGTCTATTTTCCACATCATTGATGTCTTCCTTGATCTCTGTAAATCACGATTGCACACCATGATCTCCCCAATGAGGATGTGTGCCCTTGTGAAATAAGATTCTTCTTCCACAACATCCACATCACCTAAAATAAAACAGCACACCATGTATTATAAATATGCCGGCATCCATCTCTTACCTGAGCCTGTGGTCGCAGACACTCACCTGTTGACTATTTCCACCACATCTCCTTCCTCCTCCTCCTCATGTTGTCTTTGTGGGATCTCCACTTCTTCCTGAGGTGGGGGGTCTGTGGTCTCCTCGGATGAGGGGTGTCCTCCGAGTCTTTTATCCTCTATGAAAAAACAAATAGGTATACTTAGCACACGGATATTTGATGGCAGAACTATAAATATGAAACATTGCTTGGAAGTGGGGTACAATTGTCTATTTTGGCAGAGTTCCAAGTTGTTGAAATTTTATTGTCCTTTGTCAAGCTTAAATACTTACCTGTTTAGTACAAGCTTCACAGATGGAGTCACCCCTATAGTATACACTGAAGCACCTGTGTGGGGCCCCTAATAAAAAGGGTGTTCTTGTGTCCCACACTAGTGCTCCAGCGTCCAGATGTGTAAACAGCTGCTGAGTGTCCTCTCCTTACACAGAATCTAGTTTGCATTTCATTCTAGTTACAAACCCATCTACACAACCCAATTTTTTTCAGACAAGTAGGCCATAAAAAATGTTTTAAAATGCATATGGCCAAAACAATGGTGTGTTCTAGGCCGAACGAACAATGCTTCATACGAACGAATAATGTGCCTATGAACATGAAAGTTGCCATTTTAAACTGGACAACAGTTAAGAAAAGCACATGGAGCAGCACGAACGTAATAAACATCTCCTGATCCTTCTGTACTGCTCATGCTCCCTTAATTTGAGGTTCGACCACCGCTTCCTGAGCTGATCCTTAGATCGTCGTACCCCAAAATTGCGGTGACTCTTGACCACTTTCGCCATGATCTTGGCCTTTCTGAAATTGGGGTTGGGGTAAGGTCCATACTTCCCGTCATAGTCAGCCTTCTTCAGGATGTCCAACATCTCCCCAAAGGACATATTCGATGCCTTAAATCGCCTCCTTCTGGATCGGGACATTTCAAGCTCCGGGCTTTCCTCCCCCTCCTCCTCGTTGGTGTAATTATCAGACACCTGCTGTGTCTCCGCCATGTGTTCTTCCCCCACTGCACCAAACGAGAAGGGGCAGGGAATAGACTAGAAAGAATGTCAGGGGCGGGTGGAGGTTCATGCATGCGCAGTGTCTATAAAGCGTAACACGCCTGCGTAGTACGTACGATCTGTGAGCGGAGGAAGGAGTATCGGAGGCGCTGAACGTGATAATGAAGGTAAGATCTAAACTTGGTCCTATACTGCTTCTAAATTGAGGCCTATATTGTAACAGGATTTGTAGAGTTTAGCCTGACATTAGGGTTTGTCTTGTGTTGTGTCTTGCAGAGAAAATGGATGGCTTCAATGATGACAACTTCCTCCCCCTGTTCATAGACAAATACAGGGAGCTGCCCTGACTGTGGCAGGTGAAACATCCACATTATAATCATAAACAAAAGAGGCAGACAGCGCTGGAGAAACTGCTGGAGTTGGTGAAGCTGGTGGTCCCCACGGCAACCATCCCTTATTTAAAAGCCAAAATTGGTGGCCTGAGGAGCACTTATCTTAGGGAGCGCAAGAAGGTCACATATTTCCAGAGATCCGGAGCTGCAGCAGATGACGTTTATGTCCCCAGGCTGTGGTACTATGAGAGACTGCGATTTCTGTCAGACCAGACTGAAGTCAGGGAATCTCCACTCTTCCCTCCACTCTTCCTTCCACCCTATCTTCCACCCCAGCTGAGGCTTCCGATGTCCAACCTGGGACTTCCAGCCAGGAAGAAGAGGAGGAGCCCAGCTTGAGCCAGGTATAGCATTCTTCTACAGATTTCTGGTCAATAAATAAATGATGTTTCCTAGATGTTATTATTGATCACTAATTGCTAATTTAATAAAGTGTTTTACATATCAATAGACAGTAGTGGGCAAAAATAATTGGGACAAGAATGAAAAATGCTGGTCTCAGAATGATAGTCTGTTATATTTGTTAACATTCAATTTGCAACAGTCATGAGGTGAAAATTGTGTGTGATTGATGAATAAAAAACTAAAACTATGTCCCTTTTTCATACACAGGAAGACCTCAGCCAGGACGAGGCTGTGGAAAGTGGCACACAGGAGGAGGCTGTGGAATGTGGCAGCCAGGAGGAGGTGGGGGTTAGTGGCAGCCAGAAGGAGGCGGGGGTTAGTGGCAGCCAGAAGGAGGCGGGGGTTAGTGGCAGCCAGGAGGAGGCAGGGCTAAGTGGCAGCCAGGAGAAGCCTGGGCCCAGTAGGAGCCTGACAGAATCGCAGGTCCCTCCCCTCCGCCTTCCAAACAAAAGACCCAGGAAGGGGAGTCACGTGCAGGATTCAGCGCTCAGGCTCATTGAGGAGGCTTCTACGTCCCTCAGAGCCACCCCCACTCCTGAAGAGGCCTTTGCCTGCATGGCTGCCACCAAACTGCAGGGCATGCATGAGGGCCAACGCCTCCTGTGTGAGGACCTTCTTTATAAAGTCTTAACTAAGGGGGTGAGGGGCGAAATCACACCCAATACCCACCTGAGTGAGTTGGACCATCCTCCCCCTCCTCCTCCTCCTGCCACAACTCCACCACCAGAGCCACAGCGTGGAAGGAAGCGTGGAAGGAAGACCAGAGAGTGATTACCCTGGGTTCAGTCTGGTCTGACAAAAGATGCAGGCTCTTGTATGACCACAGCCCGGGGACACAGATGTCATCTGCTGCTTTCAGGATCTCTGGGACTTCTGGACCAGATTGCACTCCCTTATATATGGACTCTTCAGGCCACCAATTTTGCAGTAAAATAATTGATGTCTGCCCTGGGGGTCAAAGGCTTCACCAATTTCTGCTGTTTCTCCAGCGTTGCCTCCCTCTTTGTTTGGTTCTGATCCCTTAATAAAGGATTTTGTGTTTCAATTATACTCGCCTATGTGTGTTTTCCTTTAAAAAGGACAGTTTGTGAGGATTCAGGTACATTTCAAAAATACAATGTGAAATTAACAAGAGACACCAACACCAAACAATCTCTTTGAGATTAAATAATACAAAAAAATAATGGTGTTGTGGTAACTTGACACACAAAACACACACAAAAATATTCTGGAGTAAAACAAACAAACAAACAAAAAAAACATCAGCCTTGAAACAAATACAAACCCCCCAAAAAAATTTAAAAATACAAAACAAAAATAAAAAAACGAAAAAAATTTTTTGTCAGATGTGACAAATCCAAATATATTGAGGGAATCACAATAAATAATAAAGAAAGTTTGTAAGAACTCTGTGTGAATATGAGCAGCAAAACTACTTCATTCTTCTAGCATTATAAAGAAGAAGAGAGTGCGCTGCATTAAACAATTTTTAACATTGCAGCCTGACGAAAGTGCTCTATCCATTCCGAACGCTAATTTTACCAGACCGAGCTGTTCCGTCTCGGAATTTCTTCTGAGCATGCGTGGCACTTTGTGCGTCGGAATTGTCCACACACGGTCGGAATTGACGTGATCGGATTTTGTTGTCGGAAAATTTTATAGCCTGCTCAAACTTTGTGTATCGGAAAATCCGATGGAAAAAGTCCGATGGAACCCACACACGGTCGGATTTTCCGACAACACGCTCCGATCGCACATTTTCTGTCGGAAAATCCGACCGTGTGTATGGGGCATTAGGTAAAAGCACTCAGTGTATATATTTCAGTGATATAAATATATAGGGAATAACACTCACTTAGCCCAGGTTCACACTGACAGTGGGAATGAAAGCGTGCAAGTTCAGCTGAACTCACACGATTTCATACCCGCATGTCAGTCCGAGTTTGGCGGCGATTTCAGAGACATCTGTGCGGCTTGCTGCACAGATGTCTATGGAAATCGCACACCCAGAAGTCGCCAAAAGTAGTACAGAAACTACTTTTGGGAATCAGTGCGGTGCCACACCGATTCGGGTAGTGCCATTGCTGGCAATTGCCGCCATTTTGCTATGCCACCCCTCAGCTAAATTCCCCAGGGGGAAAGGTGGCCGGAGGCGCGCCTGTCTCTGCATAAATCCCCTTATGGCTGACGGCTTCATGATTGCTCTCTCACTCTGATCCATCCCGGCCAGCTCGCTCCTCTCATATAGCCGCATCAACCGCCGGCAAGGATTTAATAGTTCACTGTTTCCTCAGGGCCGGGTATAGTGTTCTCAATTCTGCAATCTGCATTATAAGCTGCGGGCACCTCCAGGGGCAGACTGGGCCTCTCATGGGGCCCCCCGACCCCGGGCCCTGGGACAGTGCCCAAGAGCCCGAATGGTCAGTCCGCCCCTGTACCTAATGCTTATCTAAGTAAAAGCGAGACATGTTTTCTTTTCTTCTTTAGTTTCCTGTTATCCTCCTTACTTTTAATTTGACCTTTTTGTTCAATTATACCTAAGTATTAGTGATTTAGACAAATTCAGCTGATCTATTGACATATAATACAAATGGCTACTTCATAATGCTTCAGAATACTTTGCTCATGAGGGCATCATTGTCTTTATATATGCCACAATATAGCTGTGCTAGGTACAGTGTACCAACTCTTCTAAAACTAGTGCACCAATATGCAGCAACAAAGGTATAAATAAAGCATATATTCACAATTTATAACATGACCATAATGAGAGTCCATGCTTTCACCTAATATCATGCAATAGTTTGTGCTTCAATAAAGCAAATAAGCAATAAGCCTGTAAACACAATTTATAAAGTGTCCATAATAAGTGTTCATAAATACATGTAGTATCATGCAGTGCTTTGTTGAATTCTTCAATAAATCACTTAATCTTCTGTGGAATCAAACCACACTTGTGCCACCACCAATAACACAAGCTGCTTATCAGATCACCATGACCCTCTAGTGTGCAGTGGATCATGTAACGCTTTTCCCCTTTTAGGGCAGGGGACTAGAATCTCTCACTCCTCAAAAGCAAATCTCTCTCCCTCACCCAGCGCAGGATCCACAAAAAGGGAAAAAGAATCTCACATAGTGTAAAATCCTTTTATTAAAACCTGGAGAACCCTGGGATGAAGCAGAAAACCAAGTCCTGAACCAGTGAAAGTGTTTTAAAAATTATGATTAAACAGAACTTGGGCCTAGTCACTGTGTACACTGCACACCTATCCCCCAGTTCTTGTACCCAAGAAAACTGCTACTTACTGTGCCACGAGTCTCACAGACACACACAAACCTCAGAACAAATAATTATTTTTTTAAACATTTAATTATTCAATTGCATTTGCTTTTCTGCACACAAAAAATATATCACTTTGTCGGAGTGAGCTTGCCTTAAAGAAGAGCTTAATTATAACCAGGAACTGTTGAGACACTGAACACATTGGTCAGGGCTAAGTAATGTACGTAGTGTATACAGAGTACAGGTGTCAAGAGTAACAACACAGTGTATACAGTGCAGCAGTCAGGTGAGGGAGAGAGACAGAGGAAGAGAGAGAAGGGGGGAGGGGGAGATAGAAGGGGCAGGGCAGCTTACACAGGTAGGGACAAAAGTCCAAGAGGATCTAAATGGGTCCCTCATTAAGCTGGTGGAAGAAGGAACCCAGGCAGAAGAGCAGCAGGGTAGCTATGCAAAGGCCAATATAATGCAAGCCAAGAAGCATGAAGACAGCTAGAACAGTGCAGCAGGTGGACCTTTAAAGACCTGCGTTGTGCTCAATAGATTCCAACCTTGCAGTCTGTGATGTCACACATCAGAGCCAAACGATTTAAATCAGCTGAGCTTGTGCATAACTTAAATTGACTGGCTCTGAACCTGCCTTTTATAACAGCACTCAATTGCACCACAGCAAGTATGAACATTTACAGTAAATAAAAACAAGCCTTCAAAGTCTAATAAATGTGATATATAAAATACCAACTCTCATAAACTCGCACAGGAACCTGGATATTTACTGTAGCTAGGAGGTGAGCCCAAGTACTAAATATACAAGAAAAACAACTAACACTAAGTAAAGACATAATGCTGCTAGCTTGCTTGTAGGGGAGTGGGGGCTCCAATTGCATGCAGAAACCAAACAAAAAGTGAAGCCGTGCAAACGATCCAATAGTGCAGTATATTGAATAAAATGTATCAGTAATAAAAAAGTAAAAAAAAACACTCACAAACAATGGTGTTCAGATGGCATGACATAACCAGGCTCAAGCAAATAAATGTTGCTTTTTTTGATTGACTCTCTCTCTCTCTCTGTGTACAATGAGTATTACAGCATACAATCAGTGGCGGCCCGTAGATAAGGGGCGCAGGGGCGCCGCCCCCCCATCCATGCGTCCAGCCCCCTAATCTACATGCAGGGTGCTGGACTCATGAATTCCAATGTTTTTTTTGTTTTTTTTTAAGCATGTGCTTAGAGCCAGAGGCTGTGAGTGCAAATATACCACCAGCCACCACTGAATACAATGGTATGCAGAAAAAGTACCCCAAAAGAATGGGCAGATATTTGCTCAAAGACATAGGAAGGTGCATACATTAAGCTAATCAGAAGAAACGAACTGTCACATAGAAATTTTCGGCATAGGCAATAAATCATCTAGTTAGAATCTCTGTCAGGGTGGCTCACTGTGGCCTAAGGCTACTTTCACACTCAGGCGCTTTACAGTCGCTACAGCGCTAAAAATAGCGCCTGTATAGCGCCTCTCCTGTGTTTCCAGTGTGAAAGCCCGAGGGCTTTCACACTGGAGCGGTGCGCTTGCAGGACGGTCAAAAAAGTGCTGCAAGCCGCATCTTTGCCAGTCTTAATTTTGGCAGAAAATTCCGATTTAGTTTTAGTCTTAGGACTAAAATGGCATTTTAGTTTTAGATCCATTTTAGTCTTCTGCAATTGTTTTAGTTTTAGTCGTATTTAGTCGACTAAATCTCCAGTACATTTAAGTTGACTAAAATGTCCTACGTTTTAGTCGACAAAAATCTCCAGTACATTTTAGTCGACTAAAACTCATTTTAGTCGTCTAAAATCTAATAGGTGTAATTAAATTGTAATGCATTAGTTAACATTTCTCTACAATTTCCAAACTCATTATATACTGTTGGAGTGAAAAATCTAATATGTTATTTATTATGGCATTGAGGTATGAACATGCACTACAGACCAGTGTTAATTTTGAAGTCAAATTTCAATTTAGTTTTAGTCTTATGCCCACACGATAGGATTTTCCGATGGAAAATGTGTGATAGGACCTTGTTGTCGCAAATTCCGACCGTGTGTAGGCTCCATCACACATTTTCCATAGGAATTTCCGACAACAAAATCTGTTGTCGGAAATTCCGATCGTGTGTACACAAATCCGATGCACAAAGTGCCAGGCATGCTCAGAATAAATTAAGAGACGAAAGCTATTGGCTACTGCCCCATTTATAGTCCCAACGTACATGTTTTATGTCACCGCATTCAGAACGATTGGATTTTCCAACAACTTTGTGTGACTGTGTGTATGCAAGACAAGTTTGAGCCAACATCCGTCGGAAAAAATCCATGGATTTTGTTGTCGGAATGTCCGATCAATGTCCGACCGTGTGTACAGGGCATAATGGCATTTTAGTTTTAGTCCCATTTTAGTCTTTTGACTAAAATGCCATTTTAGTTTTAGTCGTATTTTAGTCATTTCAGTTGTTTTATTTTTAGTCATATTTTAGTAGACTAAAATAATATTCATTTAGTCGACTAAAATAATATTCATTTAGTCGACGAAATGTTTTAGTCGTTTGTCGACGAAATTAACACTGATCTTTGCAGCGCTATAGGAGCGGTGTATTCACTGCTCCTAAAGCACCCCTTCCCATTGAAAACAATGGGGCAGCGCCGCAAACCTGCCGGCGCTTTCCGGCGCTTTGCTGGCGGTTATAACCCCATTTTCGGCCGCTAGCGGGGGTTAAAACTGCCCCACTAGCGGCCGAATATCGCCGCTAAAACGACAGTAAAGCGGCGCTAAACATAGCGCCGCTTTACCGCCGACGCCCGCCCCAGTCTGAAAGTAGCCTTAGGAACACATGTAAAGCATATGAACTTCCATATCTGAGTTATACAACTTAATGATATTGTCGAAGTTCCAAGCCCAAGGGTATGTCCAAAGGGATCATAGTAAAGCTGTAAAAAGATTATTATAAAGAGAGATAAAATGATGCAGCAGAAAAAAGAGCAAGAGAAGGCATGGGGGAAGGGGTACTGCTCCATCAGGGTGCACCAGCCACGCCTACCTTAAGAAGAGCTTCATTAAAATCAGCAACTGTTGAGACGATGAACACTTTGGTCAGTACTAAGTAAAGTACAACATAGTGTATACAGTGCAGGTGTCAGGAGTAAGTAACATACAAAACAGTGTATTGAGTGCAGTAGTCTGGGGGGGGGTCAGAGAGAAACAGAGGAATGCCGCGTACAGACGATCGGAATTTCCGACAACCAAACCGTGGATTTTTTTCCAACGGATGTTGGCTGAAACTTGTCTTGCATACACATGGTCACACAAATGTTGTCAGAAATTCCGATCAGCAAGAATGCGCTGAAGTACAACACGTACGACGGCACTAAAAAAAAGGAAGTTCAATAGCCAGTGCGCCACCCTTTGGGCTCCTTCTGTTAATCTCGTGTTAGTAGAAGCCTGTTGAGAGATGATTCACGCTTTTCCGCCTCGTGCTTTTCAGTTCGTTACTGCTCTTCAGTTTGTGCTTGTCGGTTCATATCTGTTTTTCAGTGCGTGTAGTCAGTTCGTATCTTTTTCAGTGCATTCTTGTCCGCTCGTTTCTGATTTTCAGCTCGCTCTTCTCAGGCCTCTCTGATTTTCAGTGCGTTCTGTTAGTTTGTTCTGACCAGCTGACCGTTTTGAAGCCATGTTGCCGTTACGTACTCATCATAGAGTTCGTGCTATGCAGGGGCTTGGTGTTGGGGTTCTTATTTTGACCCAAGCCCAGTCCATGAACAGGGCGAGGAGGAGTTCATGGACCAAGAATTGGTTGCTCCAGCGTGACCAATTCTCGCACATGCCTTTGTTGCGGGAGATCCAGGAGAATAATCCTGATGATTTCAGGAATTATCTCTGGATGACGGACCCCGTTTTTCACCGTCTGTTGGCTCTGCTGTCCCCCTATATTACGAAGCAGGACACCTGCATGCGGCAAGCCATCACTCCGGAACAAAGGCTCATCGCCACCTTGCAGTACTTGGCAATGGGGAGAAGTCTGCAGTACATCTAGTTCTCGACAGGCATCTCCCCCCAGGCTCTGGGGATCATTATTCCAGAGACCTGTTCTGCCATCATACAGGTCCTGCAGAAGGACTATATTAAGGTAAGTTTTCTCCTTTAACATCACATTCTATGTATTTAATGTTTGCTAATGTATTGTATTTATTTCCTCATTCCCTATTTACCATGATTGTAATATGCTGTAAATGTCCCCTTTGTCCTCATGCATGCTGGAAGCTTTAACCACTTAAGCCACGGACCATTTGGCTGGCCAAAGACCAGAGCGATTCGGCACTGCGTCACTTTAACTGACAATTGCACGGTCGTGCGACGTGGCTCCCAAACAAAATTGACGTCCTTTTTTCCCCACAAATAGAGCTTTCTTTTGGTGGTATTTGACCACCTCTGCGGTTTTTAGTTTTTGCACTATAAACTAAAAAATAGTGACAATTTTGAAAAAACACATTTTTTTTACTTTTTGCTATAATAAATATTCCCCAAAAAAATATAAAAAAACATTTTTTTTCCTCAGTTCAGCCCGATACGTATTCTTCTACATATTTTTGGTAAAAAAAATTGCAATAAGCATTTATTGATTGGTTTGCTCAAAAGTTTATAGAGGATAGTTTTATGGCATTTTTGTTAATATTTTTTTTTTACTAGTAATGGCGGTGATCAGCGATTTTTATCATGACTGCGACATTATGGTGGACAGATCAGACACTTATGGCGCTATTTTGGGGCCATTCACATTTATACAGCGATCAGTGCGATTAAAAATGCATTGATTACTGTGTAAATGTGATTGGCAGTGAAGGGGTTAACCACTAGGGGGCGCTGTAGGGGTTAAGTGTGTCCTAGGGAGTGATTCTAACTGGGGGGGTGGGCTGTGTGTGACATGACACTGATCACCACTCCCGATTACAGGGAGCTGTGATCAGTGTCAGTGTCACTAGGCAGAACGGGGAAATGCTTGTTTACATCAGCATTTCCCCGTTCTTCCACTCCGTGAGACGATCGCGGGTATCCCCGCGGACATCGAGTCTGCGGGACCCGCGATCACACTCACAGAAATCGCGGCGCGCACCCGCAAGCTGCTTCTTAAAGGGCAACATACAGGTACGTTAATATGCCTGTATGTGCCCTTCTGCCGACGTATATCGGCGTGAGCCGGTCGGCAAGCGGTTAAAGTTCCTTTTTTGTCCTTCATGCATATTTGCCTTCACTAAACTCCCCAGCATGCTATCCTGGGCCCATACACACCTAGCCTAGTCACTTAACAATGTATTTTGTCAGCTCCATAGTAGTGCTTTACCCTAAACACCCCCTAAAATGTGTACAAATGTTATTTGTGTCCTTAAATTCATGCAGAGTGCCAGAGGCTTATTTTTGGGTCCCAAAATCATTTGGAACCCTTCCTCGCCCCCAATTGCTAAGTCAACCGGTACCAATCCTCTATCTGCTGACTTTGCCAAACCCATACACACTATACCTTAAACTCCCCTCCTGCCCAGACCAATTTTCAGCTTTCAGCGCTGACGCACTTTGAATGACAATTGCGCGGTCATACAACACTGTACCTGAATTAAATTTTTATCATTTTTTTTCCCACAAAGAGCTTTCTTTTGGTGGTATTTCATCACAGCTGGGATTTTTATTTTTTGCTAAACAAACAAAAAAAGATGGAAAATTTTGAAAAAAAAAATCATGTTTCATAGTTTGTTATAAAATTTTGCAAACAGGTAATTTTTCTCCTTCATTGATATGCGCTGATGAGGCGGCGATGGTGGGCACTAATGGGCACGGATAGGCACAGTTAAGGCGGCATTGATAGGCACAGATAAGGTGGCACTGATGGGGACAGATAAGGTGGTACTGATGGGCACAGATAAGGTGGCACTGATGGCCACTGATGGGTCCTGATGGGTGGCACGGATGGGCACTGATAGGTACCACTGATCGGTGGCTCTGATGGGCGGCACTGATGGGCACTTATGGGCACTGGTAGGTGACACTGATGGACACTGATAGGTGACACTGATGGGCACTAATAGGTGGCACTGATGTGCAGAACTGTTGTCACTTATTGTGGGCACTGATAGGTGGCACTGATGGGTGGAACTGTGGGCACTGATGGGTGGCGCTGGTGGGCACTGGTAGGTGGCACTGCTGCCTATTGCTAGTTGGCACTGGCAGGGGGCACAGGTGGGCACTGGTGATCTGGCGGCCGATCTCCGTGATCGGGACTGATGTCCCTCTCACAGCCGCCGGTGATCACACTGTCAGCGCGAGGAGAAAAAATAGCCGATTACCGGCTCTGTTGACATCACATGATCAGCTGTCATTGGCTGACAGCTGATCACGTGTTAAGGGGTCAGGATCGACCCCTTACTCCGACCTGTGATCAGCCGAGTCTCATAGACTTGCCGATCACAGAGCATGCCGCGCGTGCCCTGCAGGGGGTGCGCAGGCCGCTCGTGCACGGGATGACGTCAATGGACGTTGTCCCGGCAAAGCAGGTCTGCGCTGTAGCCGTCGTTCGGCTTCAGCTGGTGACGTTTTTGGATGGGGAGTGCCAGACCCCGCCCATCGTTCTTGACCCCTCCCACTTTTCATAAACCACACCCCTTATAGAATCCACCCACTCCGTCCCCTGTATTCCACTTCCTTCCACCAAAGTGTCAGGAGTATACAGCTTAGATCACAGGACAGAGTATACAGTCCCAGCATCACAGGACAGAGCATATAGCTCAGCCTCACAGATCATGGTATATAGCACAGCCTCGCAGATCATGGTATATAGCACAGCCTCGCAGATCATGGTATATATTATTATTATTATACACGATTTATATAGCGCCAACAGTTTATGCAGCGCTTTACAATGTATAAGGGGGACAACACAATAACAGTACAGTTCAATACAAAAGGTACAGGAGGGCCCTGCTCGTAGAACTTACATTCTAAAGGGAGGGGGTGGTGGTACAAAAGGTAATAGCTACAAAGAATGATTTGATGGGGGTGGCCTCGCAGATCATCGCATATCATGGTATATAGCACAGCCTCGCAGATCATGGTATATAGCTCAACCTCACAGATCATGGTATATAGCACAGCCTCACAGATCATGGTATATAGCACAACCTCACAGATCAGCGCAAACCAGAAGAAAAATTACACTGTTAGTAATGAAGGACTCTAGACATTTATCAGGTGATTATGTGGCATTACTGCTAATACCTAGTGCTCCCAAAACGCCCCTGCCCATTGCAATGAATGGGGAGCGCTTTCCAAAGCACCTGAAAAGCGCCACAACACGGCATTTTTAACCCCTTCTTCGGCCGCTAGCGGGGTTAAAAGCGCAAAAGCGCCCTGATAACGGCCGAAAAGCGCTGCGTAAAATGCAGCTAAAACGCATGAGCGGCCCCAGCGTGAAAGGGGTCTTAGACAAAATCTACCTTTTGCAGCAGTACTGCCACTCATGAATAAAAAAAAATTAAGAATTCTATCGCTAAAAAGTAACAAGTGATCCAATCTTTTTTCACATGTTTTAGGCTCGGTTCACACTGGTGCGATGCAGGAACCACAGCGATTCCTGTGCAGGTTCCCACATCGCATCTGCCTCGCAGGCAGTTTACACTGCTCTCTGCAAATAGCTGCGTGTGTCAATATAAAGTTAATGGCAGCCCCAAATCGGTTCACAGAACGCAGTATGAACTTTGAAATCTGATGAAATCGGATTGCATGGGTCTGAACACGCAATCCGATTCCAGTGTGGACAAAAAAAAGGGTCCTGCACCATTTTGGTCCAAATGAGATGCGATTTCAGCCATACAAACTATATGGCTGAATTCGCACTGCACAGACATCACATGTGATGTGCACAGGCATGCGGTGCGAATCACATGTGATGTCTGGAATCGCACCAGTGTGAACCCACCCTTGAGAAATTTAACCTGTGTCCTGTACAGAATGGCAGGACACTGCTTAGCACACAGATATTTGAGGCAAGAAATATAAATATATCAAAAATTGCATGGAAGTGTCGTACAATTGTCTGTTTTGGGAGAGTTCCAACGTGAAGACGTGTTTTTTTTCCCTTTGTTAAAGCTGGAATACTTCCTTTTTTTGGTAAAGTATCACACATGTAGACATCCCTAGTATCCACTGGAGCACCTGTGTGGGACACCCTAATGCCGCGTACACACGGTCGGAATTTCCGACAACCAATGTTCGATGTGAGTTTGTTGTCGGAAATTCCGACCGTTTGTAGGCTCCACCGGACATCAACAAAAATTTGGGAGCTGGATCTCAAATTTTCCGACAACAAAATCCGTTGTCGTAAATTCCAATCGTGTGTACACAATTCCGACGCACAAAATTCCATGCATGCTCGGAATCACTGGCTATTGAACTTCATTTTTCTCGGCTCGTTGTATGTGTTGTACATCACCGCGTTCTTGGCGATCGGAATTTACAACAACATTTGTGCGACCGTGTGTATGCAAGACAAGTTTGAGCCAACATCCGTCGGAAATAAATCCAGGATTTTGTTGTCGGAATGTCCGATTGTCTGTACGCGGCAAAAAAAGGGTGTTCTGGTGTCCCACACTAGTGCTCCTGCGTCCAGATGTGTTAACAGCTGCTGAGTGTCCTCTTCTTAGACTGAATCAAGTTTGTATTTCATTCTAGTTACAAACCCATCTAGAAAACAAACTTCTTTTAATACAAATAGGCCTGAACAAATGTAGTTAACCTGCATCTGCCAAAAACATTGTATTAGTGGGCGAACGAGTGATGTTTAATACGAACGATTACTGTGCCCACGAACCTGAAACTTGCCATTTTAAACGTTATTTTAAACTGTACAACAGTATAAAGAAAAGCACATGGAGCAGCTTTCAAGTAATAGTAATAGGAACACACGACAAAATACTTACTTTTTTGCAGCACTCTCTTGATTCTTCTGTACTGATCGTGCTACCTCAATTTGAGGTATGACCATCGTTTCCTCAGTTGATCCTTGGATCGCCGTACCCCAAAATTCTTCTGCAGACTTTTCACAACTTTAGTCATGATTTTGGCCTTTCTCACATTTAGGTTTCTGTACGGTCCATATTTCCCCGACATATTTGAGGCCTTAAATCTCCTGGATCGGAACGTTTGTGGCTGCGGGCTTTCCTCATCGTTGCTGCTCTCCTCTGCATGCACCTGCTCTGTCTCCGCCATGTGCTCTCCCACTGCGCTGAAAGGGAAGGGGTGGGGAATATACTAGAAAGAAGGTCAAGGGGCAGGCGGAGTTTCACACATGCACAGTGTATATAAAGCGTAACACGCGTGCGTCGTACGTACGATCTGTGAGCGGAGGACAGAGTAGCGTAAGCACCTATCTTGCTAACGAAAGTACAATTTTAACTTGGGACATCAGTGGACTATACTGCTTATAGATTGAGGCCTATATTGGGACAAGATTAGGAGAGTTTAGATTGACATTACGGTTTGTCTTGTGTTGTGTCTTGCAGATAAAATGGATAGATTCATCGATCATGACTTCCTCCCTAGCTTCATTGATAAATACAGGGAGCTGCCCTGTCTGTGGCAGGTGAAACACCCTTTTTATAATATTAAAATAAAGAGGAAGGCAGTGCTGGATCAACTGTTGGAATTGGTGAAGCCGGTGATTCCCACGGCAACCATCCCCTATTTGAAGTGCAAAATTGGTGGCCTGAGGAGCACATACAATAGGGAGCGCAAGAAGGTCCAGGATTCCATGAGATCAGGAGCAGTAGCAGATGACGTTTATGTCCCCAGGCTCTGGTACTATGACAGACTGCGGTTTTTGTCAGACCAGACTGAAATCAGGCCATCACTCTCAACCCTTCCTTCCACTCTTCCTTCCACTCTTCCTTCCACCTCAGATGAGGCTTCAGAAGTCCAACCTGGGCCTTCCACCCAGGAAGATGTGGCAGCTTGAGCCAATTATAGCATTGTTCAACATATTTCTTGACCAAAAATTAATGATGTTAACTAGATGTTATTATTGATCACTAATTTCTGATTTAACAAAATGGTTTGCATATCAATAGACAGTAGTAGCCAAAAATGATTGGGACAAGAATGAAAAATGCTGGGGTCAGAATGATTGTCTTTTCTATTTGTTAACATTCAATTTGCAACCGTCATGAGCTCTAAATTGTGTGTGATTGATGACCAAAAAACTAAAACTATATCCCATTTTCATACACAGGAAAGTCTTAGCCAGGAGGAGGCCGTGGAAAGTCTCAGCCAGGAGGAGGCGAGTGAAAGTGGCAGCCAGGAGGTGGCCGTGGAAAGTGGCAGCCAGGAGGTGGCCGCGCCCAGTAGCCTCACCGAATCGCAGGTTCCTCCCCTCCACCTTCCAACAAAAAGGCCCAGGAAGGGGAGTAACGTGGAGGAGCCAGCGCTTTCTTTGATTCAGCAGACTACTGCGGCCCTCAGGACCACCCCCAATCTTCAAGAGGCCTATGCCTGCATGGCAGCCAGCAAAATGCAGGAAATGGAGGTGGGCAAATGCCTAATTTGTGTGAAGTCATCTATCAGGCCCTAAATAAGGGGGTGATGGGCAAACACAAAAAAAGTCACGTATGTGAGTTGAACCATACTCCTCCTTCACCTCCTGCCACAACTTCAACACCACAGCCACAGCCTGGAAGAAAGTGTGCAAGGAGGTCTTGAGAGAGATGGCCTGGGTTCCGTCTGGTCTGACAAAAGATGCAGGCTGTTGTAAGACCACAGCCTCGGGACATATATGTTATCTGCTGCTGCTCCCGATCTCTCGGAGTCCTGGACCGTATTGTGCTCCTTATTAAATGGACTCCTCAGGCTACCAATTTTGCCTGTCAAGTAATTGATGTCTGCCCTGGGGTACAAAGGCTTCACCAATTTCAACAGTTTATCCAGCGTCGTCTTCCTCTTTATTTTGTTATGACCCCTAATAAATGCCTATTTTATTTTCACAAATACTTGGCTATGTGTTTTAGTTCAAAGGGGACAGTTTGTGAGTAGGCAGGTACATTTCAAAAATACAATGTCAAATTAACAAGGGACACCAACCATCTCCTTGAGGTTAAAAAATATAAGATAATAATGTTGTTGTGGTAACTTGACACACAAAACGACAAAAAATATTATGGAGATCACTAGAAAAAAAACGTTAAAAAAATAAATCAGGAGATCTTGATAAAAAAAGGAGCTCACTATAAAAAAAAATAGAAACATTATTCTGGAGATCTGGCGAAAAAAAAAAAAATAAAGATTATTCAGGAGATCACGAGAAATAATAAATAAATAAGTTTGTCAGAACTCTGTGTGAATATCAGCAGCAAAACAACTTCATTTATTCTAGCATTATAAAGAATAAGAGAATGCGCTGCATTAAAAGATTTAAAAATTTGCAGCGTGACGAATGTGCTATCTTCATTACGAGCGCTAGTTTTACCAGACCGAGCACTTCTGTCTCGTACTTGATTCAGAACATGCATGGAATTTTGTGCGTCGGAATTGTCTACACACACACTCAGAAATTACGACAAAGGATTTTGTTGTCGGAAAATTTGAGATCCAGCTCTCAAACATCTGTTGTCGGAAATTCCGACACAAAATGTCCGATGGAGCCTACACAAGGTCGGAACTTTCGACAACTAGCTCACATTGAACATTCCGATCGTGTGCACGAGGCAGAAGAGAGAGATTGCAGAGAGACAGGGAGGGAGAGACTATTATTATAGTAAAAATAGTAAAGCTGTAAAAGAAATGATTATTATAAGATAAAAAAAGATGCAGAAGAAAAAGAACAAGGGAAGGTTTCACTCCATCTGGGTGCATCTGCCACACGCACAGGCCAAAAGACCAGGTGTTGAGAAAGTTGACCAATAAACACAGACTCATGGGTCCACACAAATTGCCACACCTACCAGACCTTGTTGAACTGTTAAAAAGTGTCCTGCAGGAATGCTGTCTATTTAAATCTGGTGTGGGTAAGTAGGTGTGCTGTCTAAATATATATGAGATACTAGTTTTTTGGCGTGTTTGAAAAAGATTGGCGGAGATAAGCCCAGAAGAAAGGTTTAATGGTCGAAGGGGATCCATATATCAACGCTATGATGGACCAAGGAATGTATAGATTCCCAGAAAGGTTTAATGTTCACACTATGTCAATAAATGTGTTGAAAGGAACCTGTCAGGGCACCATTCAGAGCATAGATGGGCATGTGCTGAGAAGCAGACATCAGGAAAAAAATGTGCATGTGCTAAGAAGAAGACCTGGCAAATTTGCCAATACTATACATGGCCGTGCTTGTTTGCCATGTCCCGTGCCGTTACCTACCTGGTTTGCTTCTGGACCATCCTGCTGTCTGATTCTTGATTTGACCCTTGCCTGCTCAAAGGACTCCCCTCTCCTGACTAACTGTGTATGACCCTGGCTTGCCCCTCTGTCTATTCTCCTTGCTTCGCCTGATTCCTGTGTATGATCTCGGCTCTGTTCCTAACCACACTCCTGCCTACCCCCTGACTGGTCTTTCCATGCATGACCTCAGCTTTCATCCTGACTTTGCTTCTTAAAGCGGTTGTAAGCCACGGATGCTCAAAAAAAAACCTGCAAGGCAATGGCACAATGTGCTAGTATGCATGGCACACTAGCACATTATGAAATACTCACCTTGGAACGAAGCCCCCCCAGCTTCTCTTCAATCAGTGCCGCCTGTCAGTGCCAATCAGTGCCTCCTGTCAGTGCCAATCAGTGCCACCTGCCAGTGCCAATCAGTGCCACCTGTCAGTGTCAATCAGTGCCACCTGTCAGTGCCAATCAGTGTTTCCAATCAGTGCCACCTGTCAGTGCCAGTGTTTCCAATCAGTGACACCTGTCAGTGCCAATCAGTGCTTCCAATCAATGCCACCTGTCAGTGCCAATCAGTGCCGCCTAATATCAGTGCCAACCAATGTCACCTCTCAGTTCCAATCAGTGTTTCCAATCAATGCCACCTACCAGTGCCAATCAGTGCCAGTGCTTCCAATAATTGCCCATCAGTGCCACGTATCAGTGCCGCCTATCAGTGCCCATCAGTGCTGTCAATCAATGCCCATGAGTGCCACCTATCAGCACCCATCAGTGCTAACCATTAGTGCTGCCTATCAGTGCCCATCAGAGCTGCCAATCAGTGCCACTAAATGCTGCCAATCAGTGCTGCCTATCAGTGCCAATCAGTGCTGCCTATTAGTGCCAGTCAATATAGCCTATAAGTGCCATTAGCGCTGCCAATCAGTACAGCCTATCAGTGCCAATCAGGGCCCATCAGTGCTGCCTATCAGTGTCAAGCAGTGATTTCTATTAGTGCCAATCAGTGCCACCTATCAGTGCCAATCATTGCTGCCTGTCAGTGCTGCCAATGAGTGTCAATCAGTGCACTGAGTGCAGGGGTGGGGCGATGAACTCAGCAACCAGGCACATTGTCCATGGAGGGCCGGCCTGGTGGGGCACAACTGAAATCTGTTGATGTTTATTAATTCCACATGCCGATCTTTAGTATAATAGGTAATCACCACACTACTATTTACAATAAACTACTGGAGGTAAAATAAAAAAATTGTCAGTAAAAGGCCTGGTGCTAAGCACTGTTATGTGTTCCCACACCACAAAAAAAAAAGTGCAGCTCTAATTGATCAATAATTTACCAATAATGGTGGAATCCTCTAGTGTATGGAAATCTCAATAGGCCGGCCCTGTGTCTCATCTGAAGCTCTGGGGGAGCTCTGTACACTATATGTGTACAGAATGCCTCCAGATAGCCATATTGCATTGCGTTTTACAGAAAATTACAGCACTGCTGATTGAAAAGGAAAGGTCATTTTTAAGAACACTCAGTTACAATATGATTTGTGCCGCAGTTGTATACACTATATTCTTTTTTTTTATTTGCTAGTTTTTTTCCCACAAAAGTTGAGTTACCCTTTAAGGCTGATCAGCCTCCTTCGTCCAGTCCTAACTTATGAATAGAAGTTGAGATGACACCAAGCCAACCTCTGCCTCTGTTGTGAGGAAGCTGGCTATTTCTTCCGCAATGTGCCCTGTTAGGCCAAGTAAGTCTACCCCATGATGTCCTCCAAATTTCCAAGTATTTTGGACTTTGTCTGCTTATGTCACTCTTCCTATCACATAACCGGTGGCTGGAAGGGAAATCAAACTCCAAACCATCGTTGACTCCATCGCATGTAGCTGCTTCCTGGACATTTTTTTTGCAAAAGAGCAGCGGATCCCCATCACCTTAAAGAACCAATGACTCAATGGGCCCATTACACAAACAATCATTCCCATTCTGGCAATGGGGCCACCAAGAGTTCCTTCATTTTGATGTATTGAGCTCACCAATCTTCCTAATAATCCTTGGAATCCATGGCTGCAGGCTCATAATACACAGACTGACTGGAATATAAGGTAAAATAAATTGACTTATTACATCAGCATTGCCTTGTTTTGGGCTCCACAACTCCTCCACTGTGCCTTTCAGTCCAACCAGTATGCAATGCCAGCCATACCATAACTTCATTGATGTTTTTGAAAAAAGGGGGCTGACACATTTAAGAAGGAAATAGAAAAACAATTTGAAGATACTCTTACTTATCAGAAACTGTTGAATAACCCGACTTCATATTACAAAAAGGATCTCTGCAAACTGGTTGAGAAAGGAAAGGAAAAGAAATTCCTAAATGAAAAAGAAGCACAATATCTGGTACCCAATACATGCAGAATACCGGTAATCTATATACTCCCAAAGGTACATAAAAATAAGTAAACCCTCCGGGGGGACCCATTATCAATGGAATCAACTCGGTGGGAGCTAGATTGGGAGAAAATTTGGATTCTTTCTTACAGCCAGCAGTTAAAGAAACTAAATCGTACTTAAGAGACACAAAGCACCTTATCCAGTTACTTGAAGATGTAAAACTAGATGGAGAACAATTTTATTTAGCTACAGCGGATGTTGCTTCCCTGTACACTAACATCTGCCACCAGGATACTGTGTGGGCCACAAGATGGGCTTTGAAGAAATTCAGTAATCTTAAATGTAAACAAAGGAAGTTTCTATTAGAGTGTTTGGAGTGGGGGGGGCGTGGCCAACTTCCGGGATGTAAGGACGTGAGAAGCCTGAGCTCCGTCCATACCGCTTCAATCCTTTCACCATCCTGCTAGCCCGGTCGCCATCCGACACCATCCTCAGCCTACAAAGACCCCTGAGACTCCCCAGAGCAATCCGCGATGGTGAAGTACGGCCCAGCCATGGAGGAAACCCCGGGATTTGACCCGCTGACGACGGCGCCCCAGCAGCAGCAAAATGGCGTCGGCCGGCCTCATGCACAGAAGCACAGCCATCCGTCCACCTCTCTGCCGGCCCAGCAACATCAAAGGAAGGGTGAGTCACAGCGAGCCCCCTCCTGCAGCCCTGAAGACCCCCTACTGCTCTCCCCTATAGAGGACACTGACCCAGCATCTCACTCCGCTGCAGACGCGGCCTTAGGCCCTGCTGAGCCATCCCTCTCTCAAATAATGGAGGCTATACAGCACAGTCATGCCTCTCTGACCACTCAGATGGATTCCATTAAGACTGATCTGTCATTTCTTAAGCATGATGTGCAGAATCTGAGACACAGAGTGCAAAACGCAGAGCAGCGGATAGGAGAATTGGAGGATGACACCCGTCCCTTACAGGGATCAGTCAGGGAGTTGCGTCAGGCCCAAGAGTACACCTCAGACAAAATCACAGATATGGAAGATCGTTTGAGACGTAACAATCTCCGCTTTCTAGGCTTTCCTGAGGGCTCAGAGGGTAAAGCACCAGAGCAGTTTATGGAGCAATGGCTGACATCCACCTTTGGCACCAATATGTTCTCCAAAATGTTTGCCATTGAAAGAGCGCACAGAGTCCCACTTCGCCCTCTACCTCCTGGAGCACCTCCACGGGCTATGCTTATTAAGCTACTATATTTCAGAGCTAGAGAGGCCATCATCAGGGCAGCCAGAGAAAAAGGGAACATACGCTTTAATGGTAATGGCATAACCATCTTCCCAGACTTTTCAGTAGCCACGCAAAAGCAACGAGCCACCTTTCTGGCAGTTAAAAGGCGCCTACGTGATCTACAATTGCCCTATAGCATGCTGTACCCGGCGCGCCTACGTATTATCCATCAAGGCAAGGCCCATTTTTTCACAGATCCGAAAGAAGCAGCTCACTGGGCAGACACATTGGGTCCATTCGACCAAAGAAATCAACAACGGAGATCCCCACCCCGATGAACATACACCGTACTGCATCACATAGATTCTAGCAGAACTTTCCATTTGCTAACATTCTGACACTGCTGCCATGTAACGTCGAAGCAAGATAGGAGCAAAATAGGAGCTTGAACCACAATCAGAACATTTTCCTTTACGCAATTAGTAGCTAACAGGAAGATTGAAGATCCTACAAAGGCCTGCAAGGGAAATCATTGATGTTATCCTATTTGGCTGACTAGCTTCATTATTGCAACGCAAGCTAAATCAGAAAAGCACCTGTGCTACCTAGGATGACATTGCCTTACGACCGGGCTATCATTTGCTTGTCTAGTCCAAGGAGCGAGCATGGGTGGTGGCTTGTGTTCACAACCACCCTTGTCCGTTCCACCTAAAGCTTGTTGACCACGAGACTGGTTTAGATACCCCCTACTTTACAGCTCCAGTTAAGGGATCAAAGCTCTCATGAGTTTGGGTATGGGAGCCGGGAGGGTTAGGGTGGGTTGGGGGGGTTGGGGAATGTTTCGAGTGTCGCCACTGGTCAGGCTACACAAATGTTATTTCATAGTATTGGTTCACAGGTCTGCAGGCCCTTCGGGCTATCAAGACGTTCAGGTATATACGTCAAAAAGCATATTATTGTCATTATTACAATTTTTTCTACTTTTGCATAAATGTTTTATAGATTGCGCCAGCGCCCACCGGGAGGTTCGGGACCCCATGATTAGGTGGTGGACCCTGGACTACTTGGATGGGTGGTCGCGCAAACTCATATCCTCTGTTCAAGAATGAATACTTTACGTCTGGTATCATGGAATGTGAGGGGGCTTAATTCTAAGGTAAAACGTTCCATAATGTTTGATCACTTATCACGATATAAACCGCATGTGATCCTTCTCCAGGAGACCCATCTCCAGGGCTCCAGAGTGATGGCCCTTAAAAGAGCCAAAATAGCATATGCCCTACACTCTACTTACTCCTCCTACGCCCGTGGGACATCCATTCTTATTGCCAAATCGGCACCAATTTCCATTAAACGCATAAAATTAGATCCCAATGGCTGTTTTGTGATCCTGGTAGTGGAACTAATGGGTAAACCATATACTGTGACAAATGTTTATGTCCCACCGCCTTTCACAAAGAAATTCTTTGAGAAGGTGATGGGAACGATACTTGAAATTGCCGAAGGTCCTTTATTGATTGCAGGGGATTACAACACAGTCTTAGATAATTCTTTGGATATATTTCAATGCGCTACATTACCCCCAACTCCTTTAGGATCCTTTCTGACCCAGTTTGATTTGGTGGAGGCCTGGAGATGGAAACATGTGAATATAAAGGAATACTCATGTCAGTCTGATACTCATAATACTCTATCAAGAATTGACTTATGTCTGGTCTCATCTGATCTACTCAGTCTTATAGCCAAAATCAAATATTTACCTAGGGCCCTGTCTGACCATTCGCCTTTGATGGTAGACCTGGCCCTGAATACATCCCCCTCTTATCGGGTGTGGAGGCTGAGCTCATTATGGTTGGCAGACCAAGCTGTATTGGATCACAGTATGGCAGACATGAAATCATACTGGGTAATCAACAAACGCAGTGCAGACGTTCCGGTGGTCTGGGATGCCTTCAAGGCCACTGCCCGTGGCTCTTTTGCAGCTGCCATCGGGGGGGCCCGCAAGGCGTCGCAGTCCAGATTAGTGGACGCAGAGGGAGAACTTAGAATGGCGGAAACAGAATACTCTACACACCCCACTACTGACACACATGCTGTTTGGCGACATAGAGCTAGAGAACTAGACCTGGTACTCCTAGAACGTACACAGAAAAAGTTACTATACCAAAACCAACGTATATTTGAATTTGGGGATAAAAACAGCCGCTTATTAGCTTACCTGGCCAGGCCTGAATATCAACCCTGTAACATTCCCAGAATAAAAACCCAAGCAAGTGGAATGGTTGAGCAGAGTGAAGATATTATGAAGGAGTTTGTTGCCTTCTACTCCGCTCTGTATGCCACCAGAGCCCACTACACAATAATAGAATTGGATGATTATTTATCAGAGGTTCCACTTCCGAGATTGACGAGGAGTCAGGCTGAGGAGCTTGACGCTCCGTTAACGACGGAAGAAATAGAGGAAGCAATACAATCTTTTGCCAGACACAAGACCCCGGGCCTCGATGGATTCCCTATCGAGTGGTATATGCAATTTCGGGATCTCTTAGTCCCACATCTACTGCGGATGTATAATTATGCCCTTAGAACAGGCCAGTTACCACCGTCCATGTCAGAAGCATTGATAGTTTTAATTCCCAAGCCTCATAAAGATCACCTTTTATGCGAATCATATCGGCCAATTTCACTTATTAACACAGACGTTAAAATTCTGGCTAAAGCAATTGCCAGGCGCTTGAACGTAGTAATCACATCCATTATAGGGGCGGATCAAACGGGATTTATGCCTGGACGATCAACCTCTATAAACCTGCGTAGATTATATACTAACCTACAGACATCACATGACAGGACTGGTACTCGAGCAGTTTTGTCGTTAGACGCTCATAAGGCATTCGACTCAGTCGAATGGCCATATCTGTTTGAGGTCCTGGCCAAATTTGGATTTGGCAATGTCTTCATAAAATGGGTACAGCTCCTCTATTCCAAACCCATAGCTAGATTAAGGGTTAATATGTCTGTATCCGACGCTTTCCACATAAAGAGAGGAACAAGGCAAGGATGTCCGCTGTCACCACTATATGCACTGGCAATAGAACCCTTGGCTGCGTTGGTGAGATCCAATGGGGAGATTAAGGGATTGACGACTGGGGGCCTAGAAGAAAAAGTCTCCTTATATGCAGATGATATGTTGATATATCTCGAGGACCCTCAGTCGTCTCTCCCAGTCTTGTTGGAGACTATCCAGCGTTTCGGTCACTTTTCGGGATTCCGGGTCAATTGGGATAAATCTCTTTTGTTTCAGATTGACCGGGAGTCACAAATAAAATTGCCCCCGGCATGCCCACTGCAGATAGTAACCACCTTTCGATATTTAGGGGTTCTGATCGAACACCCTATTTCCTCATATACTAAGATTAACCTGGACCCTCTCATCAATAGATTAAAATCCACCCTGAAAACATGGAATAATCTTCCTCTCACGTTATTAGGTAGAATTAATATTTTCAAGATGATTTACCTCCCGAGATTCCTTTATATCCTGAGTAATTCCCCAATTTACATTACTAAAGCCAAATTCAAAGAAATAGACTCAGTAATTATTAACTTTCTATGGAAAGGAGGGGTGGTGAAGATTGCAAAACACACTTTACAACTACCCATTTTGGAAGGGGGTCTGGCTTTGCCATGCCTCCAAACGTACTATATTGCCTCGCAACTGATGCACGCTCATTGGTGGTTTTTTCCGGAGGCCAACAATGCAGCTACAGCACTTGAGGCGGCCATTCTCACCTCATATGAATCTCTTCAAAACCTAATACATCGCATGACACTTAGAGGGAGGGAGGGCGTAAATATCTTATCTATGACCCTGCGGATTTTTAAAATTTCCAAATTACTCCCAACAGATTCTCCAGCTGTTTATTCTCCCAATGCCCCACTCTGGGGAAACCCTTCACTACCAGAATTTAATCAAAGGACTGACGGGGGGGTACTGGTCTAAAAAAGGGGTGAAAACAATATCACACTTATTCACGGGTAACACATTTAAACCCTTTATAGAATTCCAAAGGGATTTTGGGCTTCCAAGGACGGCCTACTTCCAATACCTGCAGATAAGACACACAGCAGCGGCACAATTCGGGCTAAGAAATATAGAGATGAAATCCTCTAGGCTTGAACTCTTACTGACTGACCCCTCTCATGATAAATTAATTTCATCTTATTATAAAACCCTGCTTCATTCCACCACTTCCAGATTGGAGAGGATTGAGCACACATGGCGTGCAGATATACCTGAGCTGACGGAGGAAATATGGAGGGAGATTCTTCCCTTGCAGGTCCCCTCGATCATCTCCTCCAGAGATAGGATGATCCAGTCAAAGCTATTGTATAGAGCGTACTTCACACCCAAATTACTATTTAAATTAAAAAAATTACCAGATCCTTTGTGCTTGAGATGCGGGGCAGTTGAGGGTACATTCTTCCATCTAATGTGGGAGTGTGCTCCGATAAGGCGATTCTGGTCAGAAGTTACAGCATTCCTCAGCTCTGTAGCCAATATACCGAACATTTGTAATCCTCTTAGGTGTCTATTAGGCTACATTGATGATGAAGGCTTGTCTAAAAACACACAGTCCTTTCTAAGGATTGTACTATTCTATGCCAAAAAAACAATAACTATGCACTGGAAATCCCACTCTACTCCGACTATAAAGTTTTGGCTAACCCTCATCAATCACGCTATACCATTGTATAAGCTAACATATGAAGCTAGAGGATGTCCCAAAAAAATTCTCAAAATGTGGAACTCATGGGTAAGCTCGGAGAACACTATAACACCAGATTGACAAGCTATAAGTGTTGTATAAGAATAAGATACTGTAGCAGTTGTATACAGCCTCCCCTAACTGCAATAAAATATGATGTAAGACGATTCATACTGATGTATAATGCAAACTTACATACCTGTTCACCGGATTGTAATATGACTAAAATAATGTCTGATATGATTATATGTCTGTGCAACCAAAACTGATTTTGCTTATAAAAATAATAAAAAAGTTAACCTTTAAAAAAAAAAAAGAGTGTTTGGAGTATAGTTTAAGTCATAATTACTTCTGGTATGACAACAATTATTTTAAACAAGTACAGGGAGTGGCAATGGGGGCTAAATTTGCCCCAAGTGTTGCTAATTTGCATACGGCTCAATGGGAAGAAGACGCAATATATTGGAACAGATCGGACCAGTTAATCGTCTACAAGAAATATATTGACGATATATTTATCATTTGGAAAGGAGATAAAGAGAGCCTTATACAATTTGGCCAAGAACTGGAGATGAACGATAAGAACATCAAGCTTACCTGGGAAATAAATGAATCAAAAATCAATTTTCTGGATCTGGAAATCTGGCATGCACAAAAAAGATTAAAAACGAAAACGTTTTTTAAAACAGTAGACAGGACCAGCTATTTGTCTATTGATAGCTGCCATCATTCATCCTGGCTGATGAATATCCCGAAAGGGCAACTTACCAGACTAAGGAGAAACCGTACAACAAAAACAGATTATGAACAACAGGCTGATTTCATTGGAGAATGTTTTTTAGATAAAGGATACCAAAGATCGTTTTTACAACAAAAGATTGAAGAAGTAGGAAATATAGAAAGAGAGAATCTATTAAAGAATAAAGAAAAAGAAGAATCCTACAATGAGAAAATTCCATTGATTTTTGACTATAACATACAATTCAAGAAATTAGAATCAATTATTCGTAAACATTGGAAAATCTTGTTAGCTGATCGTCACCTTACCTAAATACTACCCCCATTCCCCAGTTTCACATACAGAAGGGCCCCTACACTCAGAGACCTAATAGCTAAAAATGTTCTTGACCCTCCATTAGGGAAGGTGTTTACCTTCTTTGAGGGAAAAGGCTTTTACCCCTGCAAGAATTGTTATGCTTGCCGACACACTACATTCAGAAAAAAGAAAAAGGAAGAGTTTAGTGCTACAGTTACAGGAAGAAAATACAATATCAGAGATTTCATTGCATGCAAAACAGAAGGGGTGGTCTATGTTTTGGAGTGTCCGTGTCACCTTCAATACATAGGCAGGAACAAAAAGACCTCTTTGGAAAAGATTAAGGGAACATGTCCAAAATAAAAAGTCGGGTTACCCAAAGCATAGTGTATCCAGACACTATGCAGCATGTCATGACAAAGACCCTAGCTCCCTCTCCTTTTGGGGTATTGAAAAATACAAACCTCATTGGAGGGGAAGCAATAAAATTATTACTCTTAGCAAAGCAGAATCTCGCTGGAATTTTCAAATGCAATCTTTTGCCCCCCTAGGTCTTAATATTGAGTTTGATTTGAATGGTTTTATTTCTAATTATTAATGTTTTTAGCTTTATCTATTTTGGAGTAGAACTTGTGATGCCGTTATCAAGGACTGTGAATTTTTATTTTTTTTACTTTTACTCTTTCATTTTACTTTTACTCTTAATTTCATTCATGTATATATATATATATATATATATATATATATATATATATATATATATATATATTTTTTTTTTTTTCACATTCCTCTGTTTTTAGAGTATGTTTTTACTCTTATCATTATAAGTCTTCCGACCTCTTTTTATATGCTATCAATGCTTATATATGAGCAGATTAGTGAGAGCCAAGTTTATGGATTTGTCCTATATCTCTTTTATTGTGTCAACTCATTTGCATATGACAAGCCCCTACTCATTAGTATGCTGTTTTCATTATCATCATTAGTATATAAACCTCACCCGGTCACTTAGTATCCATACCCTTGACACAGTCACGTGTGGTGTGGCGTAACGCATAGGGAGGAGCTTAGTGACGTCACTTCCGGTCACGGCCATTACTGGAAGTCTCTTTGTTTGGCACATGTTTTTCTGCTGATGGCGTTTTGGCCACTTTTAAACTGTTATGCCTATATTTTTTTAAATAAAATGCAAGTTTTTTACTACTACACTATGGAAGCTCTTTTCTTCTACCCTTTATTCCTGGAGAAAACTTTTTAAAAGAAGCTGGTGGAACTCGGTGTCTGTGGAGAAACTAGCCTGGAGGTTGCTGTGACCATCTGTTTAAGATCTACCCAAGGAGGAGGAAAAGGACCTTGTTTGATCTATTGATGCACAACTAGACCCAACTGGGGTCTTCCTTTGAGGTGAGAGGCTAGCACATACAGGGTGTGGATTGGAGAAAGGGTTCTTATAAGTTATTATCTGCATTAGAAATCTTTATTTTCCTTGAAGTATATACCTGTATAAAGACTATTTGCTTAGTAATTAAAGTAGAGGGCCACCCTAAAAAAAAAAAAAAAAAAAAATTGCATCAAAAATCTTAAAAAAAAAAAAAATGTGAAAAAAAAAAATTAACTTACCTGAAACCCTTGTTGCTAGGCAGTCTTCCTAATCTGCCTCTTCCTATTCTGCGGCGTGTCCTGCTCCTCGGTGACCGGCCCCTTTGCCTTCTGGGAACTGTGTGTGTTCCCAGAAAACCATGGGGCCATTCACAGAGCGGCGCGCCACTCACGTGTGCGCAGTAGGAAACTGGCAGTGAAGCCGCAAGGCTCCACTGCCTGTTTCCCTTAGTTAGGATGGCGGTGACGGGACCCGAGAGCCGAGGGACGGGTCAGCCTCGGGCGGCCGACATCGCGGGCACCCAGGACAGGTAAGTGTACTTATTTAAAGTCAGCAGCTACAGTGTTTGTAGCTGCTGACTTTTAAAAAAAAATTTTCCTGGCCGGAATCCCGCTTTAAAGATTCATCTGTCAACTTTATGAACTTTTTTATTTTGATGTCATTATTATTGCATTATTTTCACAGCTAGTTTTTTGGAGTTACATCAGTCATCTTTTTGAATTATTCTATTTGATATCATTGCACCAGTTTGCACATTAATGAATATATACTGTCATTAGCACTTTATTCATTAGCACTATACATCAGTCATCTTGGTGAATTATTCTATTTGATGTTATTGCACCAGTTTGCACATTTATGAATATATATTGTCATTAGCACTTTATTCATTAGCACTTTACATCTGTTCAAGATTGTTTTTTGGAGTACTTAGGAACAGTACCGGCACTTTATTAATATAATTTTTAAATAGATATTTAGCGCTGCTTCATCACTTACCACTGCAACCGAATCAGGCCCTATGCTTGCCTGATCAAATTTCTCCCCGGTGCTGAGGTCCCTTTTGGCCGAATTCTTCCCTTACCTGAATTGGAGCTGGAAAACCTTTGGCTATACATTGATGAGCACCTAGAAAAGGGATTTATTCACCCTTCTTCATTACCTGCTGGAGCCAGGATCTTCTTTATTAAAAAGATATACCACTTGCTCAGACCGTGCATTGAATATTGAGAACAAAATCACCCTTAAAAAACGCTACTCACGTGCGTTAGTCCGAGAGCTCTTCCAGAGGTTCCGCACAGCCAGAGTCTTTACCAAGTTGGATTCACAGGGTGCATACAGCTTGGTCTGTATCTGGGAAGGTGATGAGTAGAGGACCACCTTCCAAACATGTTTTGGGCACTTTGAGTACCTTGTAATGCTTTTTGGACTCTGTAACATTCCTGTCACCTTCCAACATTATGTAAATGATATCTTTAGAGAATACCTGGATCTCTTCCTGATTGTGTATCTGGATGATATTCTAATCTTTTCAGCCTCGTTAGAATTGTACCAGGTCCATGTGAAAAAAATTGTCATCCATCATTCTGAGAGTGCACGGACTGTATGCAAAGGTGGATAAATTCAAGTTCGAAAAGCAGTCCATCCAATTTCTGAGACTAATAATCTCCACTGATGGAATTGCTATGGACTCCAGAAAGTCTCCGCTATCCTGCACCAACTGACAAAGAATGCATCCAAAGATTCGTGGGCTTTTTGTGATTCTCCACCATCATCTCTACAATCACTCGCTTCTCGGCCTTTTGGCTGCGATCTTAGTGTCGTGGTTGGAGGGTTTTACTGAAGGCACCAGTTTCACTCGGCCTTTGGGTGTTTCCTTAATTGGTACACCCCATGCTGCTATTGGGTGAGACGCTGCTGGAGATGACGAGAGGGCGATTGGTGGGCGTGCTCCACCATGGCGGGTCGAGGTCTTCGCGATTCGCTGCGATTTCTGGTTAGGCCAGATGCTAGGACGATGGTGACTCTAAGGACGATCGTTGTGGATCTTTTGATGGACGAATTTGAAGTCAAGGTAAAGGATATAATGTGTTTGCAGGATTTCCAGCAGCAGGGAACTTACGATGTTACCTTTTGCTCTTCCGAGGTATGCTGGAGAGTCTTCGAAGAAGCTAAGGTAAAGAAAAGCGAACTTTTGGAGCTGATTGAAGTTCAACCTCTTTTCATGCAGGAGAAGAAGGTGATTACGGTCCATCTCAGAAAAAGTATTAAATAAATTTGGTATCTGGTCGGGAAAGTATAGATTTTTTGGGCGTTTTAGGAAGGATGAGGGATCTATAGGTGGAGTGAGGAGACCCCCGGCTGTCTTTACCATTGGAGGGGAGAGGGGATTCCTTTTCTATCCTGGACAGCCAAAATACTGTCGGAAATGCTTCAAATATGGGCATGTAAGTGCTGATTGTGATGAGGGAGTGGTGTGTCGTTTCTGTAATAAGGCCGGTCATGCTGCAAGTGACTGTGATGAATCTAGAGTGTGCGATATCTGCAAAAGAGAAGGCCATTTTGCGAGACAGTGCGAGAAATATCGTGAAGCAAAAGAAACATTTTCTGATATACTGACAAACAAAAGGATCCAACGAAGACTTGACGCTAAAGGGAAGTATTGGCCGAGGCGTGATGGTGGTGTGGGGAGAGGGACTGGGGGGGGGACCCGCGGAAGTAAATAATGATGCGGCCCCGTCTGGTGTACCTCGACCAACCACGGCTGATGAGGCTGTGCCTGGAGATGGTGGCGCTCCGGTTGATGGTGTGGGTATTGCTTCAGGTTCTGCTGTTGGAGCGGAGACTGGAGTAGCCTGCCCTGAGACTGGGGACCCATCTTTAGGTGTGGAAGAAAGGGCGGTCCCTGGAGAAGAGGAGGAATCTATGCAGCAGGATGACGTCTCTGATGAAATTGATGTGGCAAGTGGGGCAGAAACCTCGGTATCAGGGCGGAGTGTGTCCCGGTTGATCGGAGACTTGTCGGATAGTGAAGAGGAGATGGATGATACAGAGGGGGAAGAAGAGGAAGAAGAGCTGGAGTGTGGACAGAATTTTGTATCTCCGACAGTGGAGGGGGAGGAGTTGGCTGGTAAAAGAGCCAGAATTGAAGAAAGGGGTTCTGAGAGTGAGGGGTCACTTCAGATTGCCCTATCTGGGGACTCTGAGTTAGAGTCCGCCAGTTCTCCAGGTCCTAAGAGATGGCAGAGGGGAAGTAAGCAGGGAGGAGAGAGTAAGAGTATGGAATGACCCTTCTAATAAGATTCATTATGGCTGGGAAAATCTTTTTCTTCTTCCTTATGGCTTTAACCATCTGCTCTATAAATGTGAGGAGTGTGCGATCTGGTTGGAGACGGGCTGCAGTGTTTGACAGCCTGTCAGAATGTAAGACAGACATTTT
Source organism: Lithobates clamitans (assembly GCA_037952925.1). Taxonomy (NCBI): domain Eukaryota; kingdom Metazoa; phylum Chordata; class Amphibia; order Anura; family Ranidae; genus Lithobates; species Lithobates clamitans. Next base: position 2,622,204 of record JBBGZY010001065.1, read on the forward strand.
ATGCCTACAAGAGTGTGGTGTGGAGAGAGTTCCAGACTCTAGTGAATGGAGACATGGGGGGAGTGCATGGTCTCCTGCTTGTATAACAAAATGTGAAGGTGTGGGAGTGCTTATAAAAAATCCACAGGTTGTGATGGTAGCACAAGAGGTGATTGTGCCGGGAAGACTCTTACTGGTTATGCTAGAATATGCAGGATGTAGATTTAGACTCTTTAACTGCTATGCACCTGCAGATAAGCGAGAAAGGAATGAATTTCTTAGCACCTTGAAATTACACTTAACTGGAAGGATTCCGACGATCATAGCAGGAGATTTCAATTGTATTAGAAATATAAGTGACAGAAAGGGTGCTGGAGAGGAAGGTAGACTGGATTCTTCATCCAGGCTATTAAACGAAATAGTGGCTGACTTTAGGCTAAAGGATGTGGCAGTGGAAAGGGAAGGGAGTGATACCTCTCATACATACCTTTCTGATCGTGGTACAGTCAGCTCGAGAATCGATTTTCTTTTTTTATCTGAGTTTGTTGAAGTGAAGAGTTATAGTACTAAGCCTTTTTTATTTTCTGATCATAAAATGGTTTCTGGTACTTTTGTGTTGGAGGAGGGGGTTGCTTTTGGGAGAGGGTTGTGGAAACTTAATACCACGGTTTTGGAGGAGGAGGAGGTGTGTGACAGGTTTAGGGATTTTTTTGCACGTTTGGTGAGAAGGAAAAAAGATTTTGGAGGAATATTACAGTGGTGGGATTGGGCCAAAAAACAGATAAGTAATTTCTTTATGAAAATAGGAGTGGAGAAAGCAAGGCGAAGGAGAGAGAAAGAAATGGCCTTAGTGGAGAGATTGCATTTGCTACTAAAGTTTACAAAAATGGGGGTGGAAGTGGAAGATGAGTTGGAGAAGGTGCGGGAGGAAAGGAGCCATTTTATACAGGAAAAAGGAAAACGAATTATCTTCAGTGCTAAAGTGCAAGATATGGAGGAAGGAGAGCAATGCTCCAGGTTCTTTTTTAAAAAAGCTCTGGGGGCGAAGAAAGTGGTAAAGAGTGTGCTCACAGGGAATGGGGAAGTGAGTGGGGAGGAAGTGGTGGAAGAGGTGAAGCGTTTCTATGAGAAACTGTATGAAGAACAATCAGGTACTACTAAAACAGAAATTTTGGAGTATTGTGAGGTCCTGAGAGGAAGTTTGGGAAGTGAAGAAGCAGAAACCCTGTTAAATGTTGTCACGGAAGAGGAGGTGGAGAGGAACTTGAAAAGAATGCCAAAAAATAAAACTCCGGGGAAAGATGGCCTCCCTGCAGAGTTCTATGTTAGGTTCTGGGCAATATTAAAGGATCATTTGGTGGAGGTGGTAAGATATTGTGTGGAGACCTGGAATTTGTCGGCATCTATGAAGGAGGGGGTGGTCACCTTGTTGTACAAAAAGGGAGAGGAGCGTGACTTAAAGAACTGGCGACCGATAACCCTACTGAATGTAGACTATAAAATAATATCTAAGCTGTTGGCAAGTCGACTTAGTTTGGATGTAGGAGGTCTGGTGGGAGAGTGGCAGACATGCGCAGTCCCCGGGAGAAGGATCACAGAGAATCTGGCATTACTGAGGGATTTGATTTGTTATGCCCAGTCAAACAACCTTCCATTGGCCGTAGCAGGAATAGATATTGAAAAGGCCTATGACAGGGTGGCTCATCCCTTCCTGTTCGGGGTCTTGGAGCAGATGGGCTTTCCGGATAAGTTCCTGGTGGCCCTTAAAGGATTATATGCCGGCATGACTAGCCAGGTGCTGGTTAATGGTCAAGTATCTGAGCCCTTTGGAGTGAATTCAGGAGTGAGACAGGGGTGCCCCCTGTCACCTGTGATTTTTATTTGTGTTATGGAGCCTCTTTTGCGGCATGTCCAGAAGGATAAAAGTTTTCGGGGTTTTTTTATTCCAGGGGGGGATGGCGCAAGAGTGAAATCCATGTGCTACATGGATGACGTTACCTTCCTTTGTTCCTCTTCAGTAGATCTGAAAAGAGTAGAACTGCAACTAAGTTTGTTCGGGAGCATGTCTGGCCTACAGGTCAATTGGAGCAAAAGTCAAGTGTGTGTGTTGAGCGGGACCTGTAGTACATCACAGGCTCGCTTAAGAACTACAGAAATAATTGAAGTCTTGGGGGTTCAGTATCAGAGGGATACATTGAATCAGTGTAATGCTCAAAGGGTGGTAGGGAAAATATCCCAGAAATTAGACTTTTGGAGGTTGAGACGTTTGACTTTCTCTGGGAAGGTGTTGGTTATAAAGGCAGTGATATTACCCCTGCTTTTGTATACCAGTTTAATTTTTCCGCCAAGTGTAAAAATTATTCAGAAGATCACTAGGCTCCTTTTTGTTTTCTTTTGGGGAGCAAGGATGGAGAGGGTGTCCCGCATCATTGTGATGAAGGAAGTGAAGTTTGGAGGGTACAACTTCCCGGATGTTCAGAAGTTTATTGGGATCCAGTTATGGATTAGTCATTTTAAGATCTTTTCTGCTAATGGGAATGCTGCTAAATTAATGAGATATCTCGCTGGATGGCCTTTGCTTAAATGGGGGTGGTGTGAAAAAGACCTCAGAAGACCCATGGCTTTAGTACCTTCACCTGTATACTTACAATTACAGCAGTTCTTTTTGCAAAATAAATTGAGTGAGTTGGGAGTTGGTGCAACATCTAAAGTAAATCTTGTAAAGTGGATGAGGAGGGAGGAGGTGGTAACCAATATTATGGGGTTAAGATCTGCTTCAGCTGAGAAATGTTGGGGGAGTTTTTTGATAAAAGGAATAACCAACAGACAAAAAGAGGTTTCCTGGATGGCCTTACAGGGCTGTTTGCTTACGAAGTCATTTTTGAAAGCAAGAGATCTGGTCAGGAATGATAAGTGCCCAAGGGAAGGATGTGGAGGAGTGGAAACTGCAGCCCATGTCTTTTGGGAATGTGAGTTTGCAAAAAAAGTATGCAGAAGAGTGGAGTGTTTTGTGAATGGTGTGGTGGAGGTGGGAAATATGAGTTTTTTGGCATGTTTTTTTGGTTTGGTGGGAGGAGGGTTGAAACAGCGACGAAAGGCCTGGATTTTTTTTGCTATCCTTAAAGAAGTGTTGTGGGATGCTAGGTGTTGGCATTGGAAGAAGAATTATGACATCTCAGAAAAAGACTGTATGAACTTATGTTTAGCCAAATTATATGTTGTGCTGTTGTATGATAGAAGGTGGATGGGGGTGGAGGATGCAAACGTGTATTGGAAGTATGATAGGTGGAGGAAAGAGTTTAGTGGGGGGTAGGTTTGTTTTTACTTACTGTTTTTACTTACCTTTGTGAAAAAATGATGTCCAGATGATGAAAGGAACGCTGCTCAGTGAAGGTATCGTGAGTTCTTGCTGAGGAAGTGATTCAGTCTGATGGAAAAGAAGAAAAGAAAAAAAAAAAAAAAAAAATCTGTTCCTATCAGTTGCTAGGAGGTGGCGCTTGCTTCCGTCCCTGATCTACGGCGAGGTGGATTAGGGATGGCAGTGGCTATGCAAAACCTGCTGGTGTAAAGGCAACCTGGAGCAAGTAGAGATGGCGGAAAGGGAAGTCTTCTCATGGGGATGGAGAACCACTGGGTCCGGCTGAAGGGTCGGGTCCCTGGCCTTCTGGCCTAGATTTGTGTGGTTTCCGCCCCTTTCAGTCTTTCGGTTAGGAAAGCCTGCCCCTTTTCGGTGTTATTGAGGGGAATTGGCCGGTACTACCGAATATAATTAGGTGGGGGTACTACCCTAGCCTGTCCATATACTACCCTAGCATGTCTATATACTACCCTAGTCTGTCCATATACTACCCTAGCAGGGAGAAAAATCACTCCTGCGCACAAGTGGATAACCAGACAAGTAGTGCAAAGACACAGGCCTTGCTGCCCTCAAGGATGGGGAATCCTAATAGACAACAAGAAGAAAAGAAAAAAGGGGCACTATCTTTTGGATAACAATTTATTAAACATAATGATAAAAAGGAACTACTCACAAGCAGTTGTAGAAGATTACACAATGTGAAAGTCCACTGACTAGCAGCATGCGGTCTAGGATGAGCGAAACCTTCAAAAGGTCATAGAGGAAATTACAAGCATCCCTGCTAGCTGACGCATTTCGAAGGGAACATCCCTTCTTCTTCAGAGCCCGGCAGTGAACACTCCTTCAGCAGTCTCTATATATGTATGCCTAAATGCACTATCAGTGAATCAGAGAGCACTTAGGGCCCTCCCCCTTACGCCCCTCAGCCCAGTGGACGGTCAAATCAAACGATGAATAAATATAAATAATATTAAATAATGCTAGTAATAATAATAAAGAGCCACCCTTAATAGGAGCATAGCTAGACCTTAGTTGCAGGCATTGGCATACCATGCATATGGTGTGCAGAGATGGTTTAAAAGAGGACCCTCTCAGTCCGTGGTGTCAGGGTAGAAAAAAGTACCTTCAGAGCCGCTCATGGCTTCCATAGAATATGAGGAGCCGCGCCGTCAGGTCTACAGCTAATGCTGATCACTTCCTAGTAGGTGTCGCGCCCCAGGCGGGAGGAAGGGGCGGGCTAAGGTTCCACTCATCCTAGACCGCATGCTGCTAGTCGGTGGACTTTCACATTGTGTAATCTTCTACAACTGCTTGTGAGTAGTTCCTTTTTATCATTATTTTTAATATTTTTTATCCAAAAGATAATGCACATGGCTGGTGCGCCCCTTTTTTCTTTTATTCTTGTCATATACTACCCTAGCCTGTCTATATACTACCCTAGTCTGTCCATATACTACCCTAGCCTGTCTATATACTACCCTAGCCTGAGCATACACTACCCTAGCCTGTCTATTTAGTAGCCTAGCCTGTCCATATACTACCCTAACCTGTCTATATACTACCCTAGCCTGTCTATTTAGTACCCTAGCCTGTCTATATACTACCCTAGCCTGTCTATTTCCTGCCCTAGCCTGTCCATATACTACCTTAGCCTGTCTATATACTATTACAGCCTGTCTATATACTACCCTAGCCTGTCTATTTACTACCCTAGCCTGTCTATTTAGTACCCTAGCCTGTCTATTTACTACCCTAGCCTGTCTATTTACTACCCTAGCCTGTCCATATACTATCCTAGCCTGTCCATATACTACCCTAGCATGTCTATATACTACCCTAGCCTGTCCATAATCCACCCTAGCCTGTCTATATACTACTGTAGCTGGACCCCCTAGGGGCTGCTAAGTGTTGTGGCCCACCTGTCACCCTGCCCAGCCGAGCGTTCACCTCTCAGACACTCCAAGACATAAAACAGTCCATGCGCTTTGTTTTTATGTTTTATTGAGGGGATTGAACTTGGATGGGGTAAAGGAAGTATGAGATGCCCAACGGAATTGGTAGCACTTGCTTGAGACATCTATATACAGTTCAATATATATACTCCATTTCTCCTCATGCTCATCGCTTCCTCTTTAATCTTCACTCTTCAGGCACAGCTAGCAAAAAGTGGTTAGGTCTGACACTGGCTCAGCCAGGCATCAGCAATTGCCCTTTGCAAGCAGGGACCGCATGCATAATGTTGCAAGAGAACAGAAAGTCTCTGGTGCTAGCTGTCCTATATGTGGCTACTGAGCCCAGAACCCATCTTCAGGCCTTCCCAGCCCTCCTGGCTGCAGTTGCCCTTCTCCACTGCCCATGACAACAGTGTCCACACCGCTGGTTCTGCACCCATCCCAGACTGCATCCTCCCAGTCCTCTCAGACGGGCCTCCCCAGTCCTCTCAGGTCTGTACAGGTCACTCACCAGCCCTCCTGGCTGGGACCAGTTGTTCCTCTCCCTGGAGACTTGCCCGGCAGGGCTCTCTCCTGCTGTCCTCTCTTGCTCCTCCTTTGCCTCCTGTCCAGGACAACCCTGTGGTTTGTATGAGGGTCCCATCAGCACCCGAGCCCAGGCCCAAGGTCACCCCCGGAATGGGGAATTGCCTCAAAGGCCCTGACAGCTAGCACTCCATCTCCAGATCTTCCACCCGAACAACTCCTCCCCAGCTAGGCTGACCCTTGATATTTAAGGCCTTCCCCCTGCCAATACAGTTTGGAGATTGGTCAGTCTCACTGAAACACCTCAGGTGGCTCCACCTCTCTTCTCCTCCTCTCCTTCTAGAACTTTCCAACAAACTCTAGAAAGAAAAGGGAGGTCTCAGTGATGCTGCCTGTGAGTCACCAGCTTCTACTCTGAGTCACTCCCAGCCCAGAATAGATCAAAACAAACAGGCCTAGCTGCCAGCCAGGCCTGCCTAAATTTACCTAAGCTACAAACTCCTATCTCTAGCACCTACCTACCTAGAGTGTGCTACACTACCCTAGCCTGTCTATATACTACCCTAACCTGTCTATATACTACCCTAGCCTGTCTATATACCTGCGGACCACAACTGGTGTGAGGAAGCAAGCCGGTGCTGCCACTATTTGTCTTCAAGCTGGGTCCAGAGGCGCAGGTGCGGGTCTGCGGACCACGGCTGAAGAAAAAGGTGGAGAAGGGCTGCAAAAATCACCACTGCCACCTCCACCATATACATGGGCAGGGAAAATGGGGCGAATTCAGGGGCGGAGCCAGGGGGGTGTAAAAATTAGGTTTTGCCTAGTGTCACGATACGCCCCACATTCCACTTGAATGCTTCCGTCAGTATACCACTTCCTCCCAGTCTGGATATAGATATCAGATATTCCAACCGCTCATAAGCACAAAACAAGACGAGACTTGCTTAGCTGCTAACATGGACTTGTTTATTAGAACCAGAATACAAGTGTTTTTATACAGTAGAAGAGAATGTCCCCCCTCCTGCTCATATTACTCTAACAATACACCTGTAACCTAATTAACCTAATTAACATGAGCTAGTTTACTAAATCATTTACCCAGACTAGATGACTCAGAGACATGACCTTTAGGACACAGACTTGTGGTCACCGAGCTTCACACAGTAGTAGAAACATAATAGCAGGAGCTAATTACAATTAACAACACAAACAACAATGAGTTGAATACTCTTAGACGCTGTGGTAAGCCAGACTAAACTTATTTACAATAAACACATTATAGCAGACAAGACAGGTAGTTGGAGTTGATGATATTAGCATCTCCTCACAGTATGTGTCCCAACAGTATGAATCAGTCACTATTGCTAATATGGCAAATACAGGGTCCCCTGAGTCTGTGTGTCCTGGGGGACAAGGACCCGAATCCAAAGTAACAACACTTCAAGGGTACCCCAAATGCCAGGGCCCATAATCTGTAGGCAAGAGGCTGACATTCAGTCCCCTCCAAAAGCCTCTGTCCTGGGTGAGTCTTTCACATTTCTCCCCCATCAAAAGATTACTAACAAGGTCCCAGACCTCCACCTGGTCTGGACATGCGTTAGTCAGGCAGAGTGAACTCACAAAGTCCGTCCGCATGATCTCCTTTCTTGGCTGCAAGGAATAGTTGACCTCTGTAGGTGTGGGGCAGAGGTCGTTTCGCTTCAGCTGGGTGGTGTTTACCATTCCATGGCTTGGCCTGTTGCTGGGCAGAGGGGCCCACTGTCCCAGTTCCCTGAAGCTGAGAAGAAACTGTAGGTGCTAGGCAGAGGCCAGCAGCGTTCTGCCCTGTTGCCAGCGATTCAGCTGGGAGTAGCAGCTTCACTACATCAGCTTGTCGCTGGAGAGAGGGGCCGACTGCCCCGGCTCCCTGGATCTCCACAGTTGTTGCCGGTGCTGGGCAGAGGTTGGTAGCACTCTGCCCTGTTGCCAGCACTTCTGCTGGGGACTTCACATCCTTTGCTCCGGCTAACCGTTGGGGCAGGAGGCTAGATTCCTCCACTCCCGAACTGTGTAGCTGCCATTGGGGAGGTGAGCCGGCTGCTTCCTGTTTTATTCCCTCATCTGGCTGTTGAGACGACATGTCTGTGGTACTGTCTCCCAGGTGCATGGATCTTTGCTGGGGAGGAAAGACCGCTTCCTCCACCCTGGCCAACTGTTGGGGTGGGACGAAGAACACCTCCTTTCCCTTCTCCCCCTGTATCTGCTGCTGAGAAGTGATTGCCACCTTCTCACCCTGAGCCTCCGAAACTGCCACAGGTGTGGGGCAGAGGTCTTGGACCCTCTGTCTGGTGACCCGCACTTCAGCTGGGGAAGTTCCTTGTAACTCCACAGATACTGCTGTTGGTGCTAGGCAGAGCACAGTGAAGTTTGGCCCTAATACCAGCTCTTCTGCTGGAGGCTCATCAGGTTGTTCTTCCTCAGCAGAAAAGTCTATCAAATGCCCTGTCTCTATAACTGGTGTCTGGGGATAGAGGTTCACCATCTCCTGTCTGTGGAACTCAGAAGATGCTATCTGTGCTGAGCAGAGCACAGTGAAGTTTGGCCCTAATACCAGCTCTTCTGCTGGGGGCTCACCAGATTGTTCTTCCTCAGCAGAAAAGTCTATCAAATCCCCTGTCTCTGCAACTGGTGTCTGGGGATAGAGGTTCACCATCTCTTGTCCATGGAACCCAGAAGATGCTATCGGTGCTGGGCAGAGGTTAGCAGTGCTCTGCCCTGTTGTCAGCACTTCGGCTTTGGGGATGGCAAGCTCCAGATTTTCCACTGCTGGACAGGCACATTCCTCCATCCAAGATCATCCCATGCAGAAACAGGATCATCAAGGTCAGTCAGCACTTGCTTCATAAGACCTGCGCCTCCATAGCTGCGGGGGCAAAGCACACTATTACTCTGCCACATTGCTGACTCTTCAGCCAGGATTTCAGGGTTGTCAACTGGTATTTCCTGATAGTCCCAGGCAAAGGGAGCCCAGCTCTGACACTGAGCAAAGTCTAGCAGCCGTCTGTAGGCGATCTCCAGCTACCATTCCTGAACGGCCAGAAACTCTATATCTTCCAGTGCCCAGTGCACTTCCAAGACAGGTAGTTGGAGTTGATAATATTAGCATCTCCTCACAGTATGTGTCCCAACAGCATGAATCAGTCACTATTGCTAATATGGCAAATACAGGGTCCCCAGAGTCTGTGTGTCCTGGGGGACAAGGACCTGAATCCAAAGTAACAACACCTTAAGGGTATCCCAAATGCCAGGGCCCATAATCTGTAGGCAAGAGGCTGACATTCAGTCCCCTCCAAAAGCCTCTGTCCCTGGTGAGTCTGTCACACCTAGGGTGTCAAAAAATCCGGAGGCTGCCCATCCATTCAGAGCAAAGGTGGGCATGTGCTGAGAAGGAGATATCAGAACAAAAATGTGCATGGGATAAGAAGAAGACCTGGCATAGTAATACTATACATGGCCGTGCTCACTTGCATGGGAATGTGCGCAGGCGCATTCCGTGCATATTGACGCATGTGCAAGCACTGGCGCATGTTCACGCATACCTGCTGCAGGAATTGGTGCCAATCGTCCTTTATGAGGACAGTGGCAGTGCCCAGAGATTGCTGGTAGATCTTCAGCTACCAGTACTCTTTGCTCCTGTATATCCTGTATGCTATGGACTTCCTGTTACCGACCTGGCTTGCCTCTGGACCACTCTGCTGCCCAACCCCGGCTTGCTTAAAGGACTCTGCCTCTCCTGACTATCCGTGTATGACCCTGGCTTGCTCCTCTGACTGTTATCCTGCCTGCTCCGCCTGACTCTTATGTATGACCTCAGCTCTGTTCCTAAACACACTCCTGCCTACCCCCTGGTTAGTCTCTCCATGTATGACCTTGGCTTCTATCTAACTATGCTTCTTCAGTCCAGTTATGCCAGTCTGACCTCTCTCCTACCACAGGTGCCATCTCACTTGTGGTAGCTGCCTTGGTCCTGCAATATCTTCAAGGGCAACAGTGGTCCTATCATCAGTCCTGACAGATCAGCTGACTGCTATCCATTGGACACCTCTGCAAGCAACCTCCATTGGATCTACCTAAACAGCACTTGCGCTTCTTTGAGCCTTGCACTCCCTGTTCTCAAATCCAGGGGTGCTGGCCGCTCAGCTGCAACGGAAGCCCTCTTTTCCATTCGGCCTCCAACTTTTTCACAACGCCAACACCTGTCATTTTATAAATATTCTCTTTATAAAGGGTACAAATTTAAATTTTTATTTGCCTGTGAACAGATTATTTGCCAAGCTTGCAGAGGTAACTCCTCCCCCAAGATCCTTTCACATTTAAGGTGGTTGTAAAGGCTAAAGTTTTTTTTACCTCAATGCCTTCTTTGCATAAAGGTAAAAAACCTTTTGGGTGCAGCTCCCCAGCCCCCTCAAATACTTATTTGTGCCTCATCTCAATCCAGTGCTGTGCCCAAGAGCAGCGGCGCTGCTCTCTTTCTCCCTTCTCATTGGACTCAGAGCAGTGGGAGCCATTGGTTCCTGCTTCTGTCAATCAATTCCAATGATGAGGAAGTGGGGGGGGGGGGCAGTGCCCAGCTGCACTGTGTGTGTGTCAATAGATGCACACAGTGTGGCTCAGGATCGAGCCTGCATGAACACCCCTGTAGCAAGCAGCTTGAAGGTTACTTGAAGGCAGCAGGAGCCAGGAGTTCTGGAATTGTATATGCAGTGCCTTGAAAAAGTATTTATACCCCTTGACATTTTCCACATTTTTTCATGTTACAACCATAAACGTAAATGTATTTTATTGGGATTTTATGTGATGGACCAACACAAAGTGGCACATAATTGTGAAGTGGAAGGGAAATGATAAATGGTTTTCATAATTATTTTCAAATAAATATCTGAAACGTGTGGCGTGCATTAGTATTCAATTGGTATACAAAAGTTAAGTACAGCGCTGCGCTAGAAGAAGTAAACAGCAGCCGACACACCCGTAGACTCAGGATTAAACTAACAGTAAAAATTCAAAAAGTGTGGCGCTATAAACTCCGTAAGTAAGAAATAAATGAAATGAATCTAAATAATAAAACACTCTTAAATATTAAGTGATTACAAAGCAAACATTTCAGTGTGAACCCAAAAAGTGCTTACGTGAAAAGAATGTGACTAGTAGACAAAATAATAACACTTAAATACATTCACTAAATCCAATGATAGGTGAAAAAACATCACAAAATAGTATTAAATATAAAGTCCATATCATAATGAGTGAGAAAAAAATATATAAGCAAAAAATCTGTGATAATGGTGCATAAACGATGATGAACAGGTGTCTCCTGAGCATGCAGAGGGGTTGTTTAGACCCAGCAACCTGGTAGGTGAATGGACCGCAGGGAGACCAAATGTGCTCAGAAGATTGAAATCGGTGCCAGGACCATCACCAGGAATCATAGAGGCTTACCAGAGATAGTGGCCTGAAATAGCATATGCCAAAACAGGTCAAAAAGGCTTGATGACCGACAGGTCTGAGTATTATATCTGGTCAGATGTCATCATCACACAGAAAGGGAGGGAAGGAATCAGCACGGCTTCCTCTTCAATGGATACATCATAAGCCAAGTGAATAATATGTGTGGCATGTGAGGGATAAAAACACTCACATAGCGTGATAACGTTTTTAAACTTGGATTTATTAAAAAACAGACTCACATTTTTAGAAGATAAAAACAACATGTAGATCGTGTAGCGGTAGTCATGAGAGGTCCACCCGACATGTTTCAACTAAACAGTCATCATGAGTCAGAGTTAGAAGAAAACCTGTTAGAGTCTGCAAAAGACTTGAGACTGGGGCGGAGGTTCATCTTCCAACTACCCTAAACATACAGCCAGAGCTACAATGGAATGGTTTAGATCAAAGAATGTTCATGTGTTAGAATGGCCCAGTCAATATCCAGGCCTAGATCCAACTGAGAATCTGTGGCAAGACATGAAAATTGCTGTTCACAGACGCTCTGCATCCAATCTGACAGAGCTTGAGCTATTTTGCAAAGAAGAATGGGGAAAAATGTCACTCTCTAGATGTGCAAAGCTGATAGAGACATCTCCAAAAGGACTTGCAGCTGTAATTGCAGCGAAAGGTGGTTCTACAAAGTATTAACTCAGGGGGGCTGAATACAAATGCACTTCACACTTTTCAGATATTTATTTGTAGAAAATGTTAAAAACCATTTATCATTTCCTTCCACTTCACAATTAGGTGTCACTTTGTGTTGGTCTATCACATAAAAAACCCAATAAAATACATTTACATTTTTGGTTGTAATATGACAAAATGTGGAAAATGTCAATGGGTATGAATACTTTTTCAAGGCACTGTATATGCTATATTATTTTTTTTATTTGCTATTTTTTTGTCACAAAGGTGGAGTTACCCTTTAAGGACAATGCTACAAAACAAGAGAGAGGGGGTTAAAATATAAATTTCAGGTGGAGGGGGATGAAGTTCCTCTTGAAGGATCATGCTGACTCTTATTATGTAAACTAAATACGGGGAAGATTGAATTTCAGTTCTTACTATCTATTACCTACAAATACAGGAACAAACTGGATGCCTTTTTTCCTGTGCCAAGGTAAACCATTGCAGTGTCCTCCAGCTCTTCTTTGGACATTTTCCTGCGTTCATGTTTCTTGCCAGTTCAGAAGTTCTGCACTATAATAAAAATACTGAATTAAATTAACAAGAGGCATTAAAACACTACAATTTTCTTACATATTTATATCTGCAACATTCTGTATCAAAACAGACCACATGTGCACTGTAACCTGGATAGCAAATGCAGTTTGTTTATTTTGAAGACCTTAGAGATTGCTAGCAAAGTTTAAAGTCTACAGGGGTTATGTTACAGCAGTCACTTAACCTGACAACCTCCCTCTAGTAAAAAACTCAGACACGACACATGCATATTTTAGTCACAAGGCTGACCATGGACAGGTACGTCACCGTACGTGTCTCTCTGGGGACAAAAGGACAGAGTGCCATCATAACAAAAATTTGTGGTTGGTCCTTTTTGCATAGGTGATGATAGAACTGATGGTTTCCTAAAATGTTTTAATGCCTGATTTACACCTATGCAGGTTGCAGTTTGCATATTGCAGGTGCATTTAGCATTTTTCAATACACGCTTTTGATCCATTGAAGTCTATGGAACCAAAAAACAGAAAAAAGTCCCTGGCCCTTTCCATAAAATGCACAGATGTGAAATACATCCATAGGAAACCATGTTAAATAGACTGTAGTGCGTTTCTGAAACTGAAAACGCACTAAAAAATGCATAGGTGTGAATCGATAATTGTACACTGAATTTTCTATGTAATATGTTTCTAATGTATCCTTTATGTGCTAAAGATTAATTAACATCAGTATAAAAAAAACAAAAAATGCATAGGTGAGAACCAGGCCTAATGCCGTGTACACACGGGCAAACTTTTCGCCCGGGCTGGTCCGCGGACCGAATCCGGCGGACAATCCGACTGTGTGTGGGCTCCATCGGACCTGCAGCGGATTTTTTCGGTCAAAAATCTGACGGACTTTAGATTTGGAACATGTTTCAAATTTATCCGACGGACTTGAGTCCGGTCGATCGTGTGTAGGCAAGTCCATTTGTTCAAAAGTCCGTCGGAAGTCCGTCAAAAGTCTGTTGAAAGTCCGTCGGACCAGTCCGGTCGAAAAGTCCGCTTGTGTGTACGCGGCATAAGACTGCATAAGACTGCATTCCACAATCATAATACAAGTCAAAGGAATGTTTGTGTGACTGCTTTATAGAATGCATGAAGGCAAAAAACATTGAGCCTTTAGAAGCACTTTAAAGCGGAGTTCCACCCAAAATTGGAACTTCCGCTTTAAGTGACGGTGACCCCCTGACATGCCAGATTTGGCATGCCATTTTTTTGGGGGGGGCGTATACCCTCTTTTTAGGGCCATCCTACTTCCTCCCGGTGCTCCATGGCGCCGGAAGGAAGTTCACCTCTCCCCCCTTCCTCCGTGCAATATTCTGGGACATGTCACTGGTCCCAGAAGATTGCCCAGCCAATCGCATCGCGCAGAGCGGCTTGCACATGCGTAGTGAATGCCCGGCTGTGAAGCCACAGCTGGGCGCCCAGAGTCACGATGCTGGCGCCGACGATATGGGGGGAGAGGGGTGGGGCTTCGTTTGCCCGCATTGCTGGGCTGTGAGACAGGTGAGTGTCCGATAATTAAAAGTCAGCAGCTACACTTTTTGTAGCTGCTGACTTTTATATGGGTGGAACTCCACTTTAATTAACCTTGCAGCAGAGAACAAGGATTGTGCAATTGTGTGTATTCTTAGTTCTCAGGTCAAACTGAAGACTCAGTCATAAAGTTATTGTTAAATTAGCTGACCCCTCCTGACGCTGCTACACTTAGACTGGGAATTTAGGATTCCAAAAACTCTGATCACGGAAACGGTAAACGATATGTACAGTATCTGTCAGGATTCCTGTAATGCAAATCTGTTTACATGTAAGGTTCTATTTTCAACAAAATCCATGATTTTTCAGGTATTGTGATGACATGTTCTGGACTTGCTGCATTATAGTTTCCAATGGTTTCAGTTGGTTTAGATGGAATTATGCAGATTATGCTCAAACAATGCAGGACCACTTTTTCCTAATGCATTGCAATGAACAGACAAACAGGAAAAGAACCAGCTCCAGGTGTCCGAGCCACAGGATCTCCCCCTCCACAAGGTACAGGTGCTGGCTCAGTATGCAATTAGCATATAAAAAAAAACTCAATCCGGATGGCCGCACTCCATCAAAGATTTCTTTATTGGTTAAAATCCATACAGCAAAGGATGAAATTGCTTCTCATGGTAACTACTGGTGCTTACTCATAGCTAAATTTTTAGACAAATGACAATGATTTATATACACATGCCAGTACAAATTAACAAAATAGACAAGGTGGGTTTAATTGAAAAATTGAAAGATTGGTAAATTTACAGATTCTTGTTGCACATGGTAACTTGGCTCTGCTTGACACCGCATTAGATGTGCCAAGAGCCATATCGTACACATTGTCATTACTTTAATGCAGTTCAGACAATGGTGACCCACATCAATATTAAAATGTGTACATTTCATGTTGTTTGTAATTACTGATGACATATGTATAAATCACTAAAAGCATAGATAGGAAGTAAAAACATCAAAAATCAGAAAATAAAAACAAGAAACTCAACACATGTGTTAACATGTGTATATATAGCTTCATTGGTGCTGGAGGAGGAAGGCATACTTAAAAGAGGATCTCTGCAAACAACATCATCAGCCTCAAAATTGACATATACTGTATATGTTTTTGACGCAATGTTCCATATGTTGAAATCCTTTTTGTTATACTGAAGCACAGGAAACCCCCTCCAGCAAGGATTAGGACACTCATTAACCCATAATTAAACATAGTGGTTCTCCCATAAGGTTGCCTTTTAGCATTTACTATCTAGACTTACACTAGTTTAAATGATTGCGTGAGGGGGAACACAATGGAAGAAAAAAATGAAAAAATTGAAAGAATGAGAAAATGAAGGGAATATCTGTTTGGAAAATGGTTTGTGTTGTGTGACTCCTATATAGACATGTATGAATATGTATATACATCTCCATGTGCATGGCATGTCGGATGTTATTGAAAAAAATCTGTTTCATATGATTATATGAAAAAGGTCACTGGCATTGACATGCACACTCAGTGAAATCACAATAAAAAACATTATTGATGTCCTAAAACAGCCGACAACTGACATAGTTATTATTAGTAAACTTGTATCCATATGAAAGTGGGGGAGGGGGGAGGAGAGGAGAAGGAGACATGAGTGGATAAGAGTTGACATCGGCATTGTCACTTAAAATTCAAGCCTGCCGGTATCCTAGTATTGAAGAAGAACTAGTAAACCTCACATTTGCATAAAGCCTTGAACTTGTCTCCTTCTCTAATGGGTAACACTCAACACCCTGAATGGCTAGGCTGGAGACATCTTTCTTAGACTTGTGCACAACAGAAAATTCTGTTTAGTTTCGGGTTGGTTGTCATTCGTAAAATACATAATTTCGTTCTGTTATATTCGCTATGTTACGTTAATTCGTTTTCGGATAATTTGTTATTTTTGTAGAGTGTCGATATTCGTTATACTGAATCTCGAATCATGTCGAATTCATTCATTATATCTTCTATAATTTGTTTCGTATTAGTTGAAATTTGATATTTATGCATGTATATATATTCGTGATAATGATTCGTAGTTTGGAAAGTCGTTTGTTTATTGAATCTATTAACATACACAATTACAATATCTCTTCTCCTCTGCTCAAATACAATACAACACCCTTCTCACTCAGTTCTCAGGAATGCACTTTGCCAGTAACCCAACCTCCAGCATAAAATTAATCAGCTGATTGGACTGTAAGATTTACTTTGAGTTGAACTTTTGTTTAATTAGATCTTTAACAAACTACTGAATCATGTCGGATTCTTTCGTTATGTCCACTATAATTTCTTTCATATTAGTTGAAATTCAATATTTATGTATGTATATTGATTTCGTGATAATGATTCGTAGTTTGGAAAGTCGTTTGTTTATTGAATCTTTTAACACACACAATGACAATATCTCTTCTCCTCTGCTCAAATACAACACCCTTCTCACTCAGTTCCCAGGAATGCACTTTGCCAGTAATCTGACCTCCAGCACCTCCAGCACAAAGTTTTGTTTCATTTGATCTTGAATTACCGAATCATGTCGAATTCATTCGTTATGTTCGCTATAATTTCTTTCATATTAGTTTAAATTCGGTATTTTTTTATTCGGACATTCGGATGCATCTGAATGTCCGAAAGATGCAAAATTCGGCCGAATTTCGATTCGTTAGGAAACTAATTGCACATGTCTAATCTTTCTGGTGTATGCTATTTCAGGATCTTGCCACATTAGTATTGTGGTCCTTATGTATGTCATACAGGTGATCTTGAAGCCGATCACGCAGCCTGCGTGTCGTTCGACCCATGTACTGTATGTGACGTGACTTACATGTAATAGTATACACCAGATATTTAGTGTTACAATTAATAAATGATGTAATTCTTGATAACTTATCTGAAGTTGTTGCCTGTATGGTGTCTCCCTTTAAAACATGTTTGCAACACATCCATTGGACCCACAGCAAAATGTGCCTTTAAATTGCAGCCAATGTTGCTGTGGTTGTTTACTCATATATAAACTAGGTGACAGGGTTTTGCCCAAAGTGGGGGCTCTGCGTGATACGGTTTTCACTCCTTTGGACAAAATTTCAGCGTAAAACGGGTCATGAGATAAGACCGGTAAATATTTTAAAACAATGTTTTTAATTATATTATATTCAGTGCTGAATGGAGTGGAGAAAATGGGGGTTTGAAGAGTTACACTGGTATGAGATAAATTTCTGCTTTTGTTAATAATTTTATCTTTCAATAAATGCTCTCATGGGGTGTTATTAGAGATGTTCATTGCTCTTAGTAGCATCGCATTAGGGTAAACTCTATCTTTAAACCACAGAAAAAGGCACTTGAGGCCTATAAGGCCAGGGACTTTTAAGGTGCTTAATAGGCAAGTGAGAGATTGCAAGATAAAAAATATATATATTTTATTAATAAATCTTTAAAAAAGACACGAAGCAACACAATATTAGACATTTACAGAAAATTTCTCATGAAGATATGATACAGAGCTTAATACCACTTTCTCGACATGTTTCTCTTTCTAAAGCTTCCTCAGGAGATATAATGTGGCATCTGATCAACTACAAAATAGAAAATAAACAATAAACACTCATGTCTAAGGTATGCATAGCAACCATATTAAATTAATTTAGTATACATCAATTCAATATATTCTAGTATAAGCAATTGCAGGGCATGAGTATCGAGGCATAGTATGTCATCAAAGTTGCAGAAAGAGTAACAATACATCTGAAAATAATATGCATACAAAAGTACAAAAAAACCAAAAAACCCAAAAACCAAACCACCTTACCAGCGTTGTAGAGACTAAATATGTCTATAGGTATAATTTTAGAACTCAAGATTTTGCAAGGTGCACGATGCCTTCCAGCCCTGACTCCCCGGCAGGGTATGCAGAGAGGGGCAAAAAAAATCTTTATGCGTAGAGTAGAAGGGTCTCTCTATATGAAAAAGAAAATGTCAAATGTAATGGTTCAACCATTGGAATCAAGAATAAGTATTGCAATGGATTACAGTTAACCACCCAAGGGCAACAGCAACTGAAAATACCTTGCTGAGTAAGGCAATAGAATCAATAATGTTCCAAAATCGCATCCAGTGGATGGTTAAAAGCAAAGAGCCTCTTTAAAAGAAACAGGAAGCAACGCAGCTCAGCAAGATGTTGAGATGTTGAGAGGACCCCAAGCCAATCCTGCGGGTCAAACAGCATAACGGAGTGCTGTGCTTCCCATAGCTGGGAACCTATAAATTCAAAAAATCAGCAGTCAAAAAATGGGGGCACTATGTAGGGACAGATAAAAATCTATTATCAAATCTATAGATTGAAAAAAAGGTTTAAAGACTTACTTGAAAAAAAGTATCAGGGAGGACACAAAATGGTCGACCGGAGGGACCGCAGCGTTGCCTGCCTCACGTTGGAGGGGAATGACAGAGTGTGGCAGGGGAATCCCAGCTTTATACCCTCTCCGGCGTGATGGCGTCTGACTCACCGTCAAAAAAAATGCCAGCTGTAACTCCACTGTCTAATAGTGATGATAATTCTTTCATAAAATACTGTGTCGGTTCACCTTTAAGACATGTGTATGTTGTAGGGTCATATAACTGGTAGATGGACTCAATCTTATAAGCCTCACTATCCCCATATTGGGGCGTTTAGCAGCATTTATAAACTTTCTGCGTTTTTTTCTCCTGGAACAATGCTCCAAGAAATTCTACAGAAATATATATTTTTTGCTCCTAGATGCTAAAGCGAAAAGATTAATACAGCTGCTTGCACTGATCACAATCTCGTAGGTGCATAAATATATAAAAACAAATAAAATGCCACTCTATATTAAGATTTCCAATGTGATATGACACATATGAAATGCTTGAATATCTTAGTGCAAACCGTGCATCATATTAAACATAATAACATATAATATATAAAATGTCCATTGTGCTGGCAAATCAAAACAAATATACCCACGTAATTCAGGTATAATTTATACAGTAGGGAAGACATGCTGCAGAAACCTTTAGGCTGGGTTGACACTTGAGAGCGCAGCGGCTCACAGCAGGAGTCCGGTGTGTCCCCTTTCACCATCTCAGGTCCGATTTCAGCCTGAATTTTTGGCTTATGACATCATGCACAGCTCATGAGAGTTTGCCAGGAAGGGAGAGCGGATGAGTCATAAGAGGGCCAATGAGAGCTGCAGAGCTGGAGTGTGCCTCTGTGTGTCTGTGTAAATCCAGGAAGTGAACAAGCAACAGCTTCAGCTGCCCACAGTTAAAAAATGGTTGCAGCCAGACTCAGTGAAGGGAGATTTCTACAGAATCACAGTATATATAAAATAATATGCAAAGTGGTTGGAGGGAAGCTTCAGAATGGCAAAGATGTTTTTATTAAAAATTATGTGAGCAGACTGCAGTTCCTCTAAAAGCATCAAGCTTCCTCTCCAGACAGGTCATATAATGTTAGTAGGAGATTTCCTTCTACAGTGAGGTACACAATACTAGAAATTGCTGTGCTAATGGAAAATATACATTGGGTAAAATAAGTATTGAACACGTCACCATTTTTCTAGGTAAATATATTTCTAAAGGTGCTATTGACTTGAGGTGCTATAGGGCACCTTTAGGAATACATTCACCTAGAAAAATGGTCACACGTTCAATACTTATTTTACCCGCTGTATGTTACAGAAGGCAGCCATGCTAGGGAGAAATTCAGGCTATCCAAACAAAAGAACTCACTGCTCCAGGTGAGACAGGAAGCCTAATGATATCACGGGTGCCCACCTCGGCTCGCCTCTGCATACGATCAACACTGAAGAAATGGCTGCACTCCAAGGTCCATCAAAATTCTTATTTAATGAACAAACATCCCAAGTGTTACAAACAGTCCAAATGGTAGACGTGTTTCACACACTAACAGGTGCGCTTATTCATTACCAATTAGAAATTCAGGTTAACCACTTGCCGACCGCCTAACGCAGATACACTGCGGCAGAATGGCACGGGCAGGCAGAATCACGTACCCGTACGTGATCTGCCTCCCGCGGGCGGGGGGTCCGATCGGACCCCCCCCCCGGTGCCAGCGGCGGTCGGCTTGTGACTGGGAGCGTTGAGAGGCGAGGGGGAGACCATCCGATCGTGGCCCCCCCCTCGCGATCGCTCCCAGCCAATGGGAATCCTCCCCTGCCTGTGTGTAGTTTCACACAGGCAGAGGATGTGATGTCATCTCTCCTCGGCTTGGCAGTTTCCGTTCCAGCGCCGAGGAGAGAAGACAAGTGAGTGCACCAAACACACACACAACACAGTAGAACATGCCAGGCACACTAAACACCCCCGATCCCCCCCCGATCGCCCCCCGATCCCCCCCCCAATCACCCCCCCCCTGTCACAAACTGACACCAAGCAGTATTTTTTTTTTTTCTGATTACTGCTAGGTGTCAGTTTGTGACAGTTAGAAGTGGTAGGGCAGTGAGTGTTAGCCCCCTGTAGGTCTAGGGTACCCCCCTAACCCCCCTAATAAAGTTTTAACCCCTTGATCACCCCCTGTCTCCAGTGTCGCTAAGTGATCATTTTTCTGATCGCTGTATTAGTGTCGCTGGTGATGCTAGTTAGGGAGGTAAATATTGAAGTTCGCCGTCAGCGTTTTATAGCGACAGGGACCCCCATATACTATCTAATAAATGTTTTAACCCCTTGATTGCCCCCTAGTTAACCCTTTCACCACTGATCACCATATAAGTGTTACGGGTGACGCTGGTTAGTTCGTTTATTTTTTATAGTGTCAGGGCACCCGCCGTTTATTACTTTATTATTTAATAAATAATAATTAAATAATAAATTTAAATAATAAATAATAAAGTAAAATTAATAATTAATTATTAATAAAGGTTTAGCCCCCTGATCGCCCGGCGGTGATATGCTTCGCCCCAGGCAGCGTCAGATTAGCGCCAGTACCGCTAACACCCACACGCAGCATACGCCTCCCTTAGTGGTATAGTATCTGAACGGATCAATATCTGATCCAATCAGATCTATACTAGCGTCCCCAGCAGTTTAGGGTTCCCAAAAACGCAGTGTTAGCGGGATCAGCCCAGATACCCGCTAGCACCTGCGTTTTGCCCCTCCGCCCGGCCCAGCCCACCCAAGTGCAGTATCGATCGAACACTGTCACTTACAAAACACTAAACGCATAACTGCAGCGTTCGCAGAGTCAGGCCTGATCCCTGCGATCACTAACAGTTTTTTTGGTAGCGTTTTGGTGAACTGGCAAGCACCTGCCCCAGGCAGCGTCAGATTAGCGGCAGTACCGCTAACACCCACGCACGCAGCATACGCCTCCCTTAGTGGTATAGTATCTGAACGGATCAATATCTGATCCGATCAGATCTATACTAGCGTCCCCAGCAGTTTAGGGTTCCCAAATATGCAGTGTTAGCGGGATCAGCCCAGATACCTGCTAGCACCTGCGTTTTGCCCCTCCGCCCGGCCCAGCCAAGCCCACCCAAGTGCAGTATCAATCGATCACTGTCACTTACAGAACACTAAACGCATAACTGCAGCGTTCGCAGAGTCAGGCCTGATCCCTGCGATCGCTAACAGTTTTTTTGGTGAACTGGCAAGCACCTGCCCCAAGCAGCGTCAGGTTAGCTCCAGTACCGCTAACACCCACGCACGCAGCATACACCTCCCTTAGTGGTATAGTATCTGAACAGATCAATATCTGATCCGATCAGATCTATACTAGCGTCCCCAGCAGTTTAGGGTTCCCAAAAACGCAGTGTTAGCGGGATCAGCCCAGATACCTGCTAGCACCCGCGTTTTGCCCCTCCGCCCGGCCCAGCCCAGCCCACCCAAGTGCAGTATCGATCGATCACTGTCACTTACAAAACACTAAACGCATAACTGCAGCGTTCGCAGAGTCAGGCCTGATCCCTGCGATCGCTAACAGTTTTTTTGGTAGCGTTTTGGTGAACTTGCAAGCACCAGCGGCCTAGTACACCCCGGTCGTAGTCAAACCCGCACTGCAGTAACACTTGGTGACGTGGCGAGTCCCATAAGTGCAGTTCAAGCTGGTGAGGTGGCAAGCACAAGTAGTGTCCCGCTGCCACCAAAAAGACAAACACAGGCCCGTCGTGCCCATAGTGCCCTTCCTGCTGCATTCGCCAATCCTAATTGGGAACCCACCGCTTCTGCAGCGCCCGTACTTCCCCCATTCACATCCCCAACCAAATGCAGTCGGCTGCATGAGAGGCATTTTCTTTATGTCCTCCCGAGTACCCCTACCCAACGAACACCCCCAAAAAAGATGTTGTGTCTGCAGCAAGCGCGGATATAGGCGTGACACCCGCTATTATTGTCCCTCCTGTCCTGACAATCCTGGTCTTTGCATTGGTGAATGTTTTGAACGCTACCATTCACTAGTTGAGTATTAGCGTAGGGTACAGCATTGCACAGACTAGGGCACACTTTCACAGGGTCTCCCAAGATGCCATCTCATTTTGAGAGACCCGAACCTGGAACCGGTTACAGTTATAAAAAAAAGTGTAAAAAAAAAAAAAAAAACACAAACAAAAATATAAAATAAAAAAAAATAGTTGTCGTTTTATTGTTCTCTCTCTCTATTCTCTCTATTGTTCTGCTCTTTTTTACTGTATTCTATTCTGCAATGTTTTATTGTTATTATGTTTTATCATGTTTGTTTTTCAGGTATGCAATTTTTTATACTTTACCGTTTACTGTGCTTTATTGTTAACCATTTTTTTGTCTTCAGGTACGCCATTCACGACTTTGAATGGTTATACCAGAAGGATGCCTGCAGGTTTAGGTATCATCTTGGTATCATTCTTTTCAGCCAGCGGTCGGCTTTCATGTAAAAGCAATCCTAGCGGCTAATTAGCCTCTAGACTGCTTTTACAAGCAGTGGGAGGGAATGCGCCCCCCCCCCTCCAACGTCTTCCGTGTTTTTCTCCGGCTCTCCTGTCTCAACAGGGAACCTGAAAATGCAGCCGGTGATTCAGCCAGCTGACCATAGAGCTGATCAGAGACCAGAGTGGCTCCAAACATCTCTATGGCCTAAGAAACCGGAAGCTACGAGCATTTTATGACTTAGATTTCGCCGGATGTAAACAGCGCCATTGGGAAATTGGGAAAGCATTTTATCACACCGATCTTGGTGTGGTCAGATGCTTTGAGGGCAGAGGAGAAATCTAGGGTCTAATAGACCCCAATTTTTTCAAAAAAGAGTACCTGTCACTACCTATTGCTATGATAGGGGATATTTACATTCCCTGAGATAACAATAAAAATGATTTAAAAAAAAAAAATGAAAAGAACAGTTTAAAAATAAGATTAAAAAAATAAATAATAATAAAGAAAAAAAAAAAAAAAGCACCCCTGTCCCCCCTGCTCTCGCGCTAAGGGAGCTTTTTTGGGAGCCTAGCCGCGTACGGGACCCCGAAAACCAAGCATCGCCTTCAGGCTTTCTAAGGCCGTAAATTTTTGATTGCACTCTTCACTGCCTATCACAGTTTCGGAGGCCATGGAATGCCCAGGTGGCAAAAAAACCCCCAAATGACCCCATTTTGGAAAGTAGACACCCCAAGCTATTTGCTGAGAGGTATAGTGAGTATTTTGCAGACCTTACTTTTTGTCACAAAGTTTTAAAAATTGAAAAAATAAAAAAAAATAAAAATTTTCTCGTCTTTCTTTATTTTCAAAAACAAATGAGAGCTACAAAATACTCACCATGCCTCTCAGCAAATAGCTTGGGGTGTCTACTTTCCAAAATGGGGTCATTTGGGGGGGTTTTGTGAGGAGAAGTAGCTAAATGTATTTTGGAGTGCAATTCCACATATGCCCATGGCCTGTGTGAGCAATATATCATTTAGTGACAACTTTGTGCAAAAAAAAAAAAAAAAATTTGTCACTTTCCCGCAACTTGTGTGAAAATATAAAACATTCCAAGGACTCAACATGCCTCAAAGCAAATAGCTTGGGGTGTCTACTTTCCAAAATTGGGTCATTTGGGGGGGGTTTATGCCATCTGGGCATTTTATGGCCTTCAAAACTGTGATAGGTAGTGAGGAGTAAAATCAAAAATGTACGCCCTTAGAAATCCTGAAGACAGTGATTGGTTTTTGGGGCCCCGTACGCGGCTAGGCTCCCAAAAAGTCCCACACATGAGGTATCCCCATACTCAGGAGAAGCAGCTAAATGTATTTTGGGGTGCAATTCCACATATGCCCATGGCCTGTGTGAGCAATATATCATTTAGTGACAACTTTTTGTAATTTTTTTTTTTGTCATTATTCAATCACTTGGGACAAAAAAAATGAATATTCAATGGGCTCAACATGCCTCTCAGCAATTTCCTTGGGGTGTCTACTTTCCAAAATGGGGTCATTTGTGGGGGTTTTGTACTGCCCTGCCATTTTAGCACCTCAAGAAACGACAAAATGTACCCTAGTTTGTAGGCGCTATAACTTTTGCGCAAACCAATAAATATACACTTATTGACATTTTTTTTACCAAAGACATGTGGCTGAATACATTTTGGCCTAAATGTATGACTAAAATTGAGTTTATTGGATTTTTTTTAGAACAAAAAGTAGAAAATATCATTTTTTTTCAAAATTTTCTGTCTTTTTCCGTGTATAGCGCAAAAAATAAAAACGGCAGAGGTGATCAAATAACATCAAAAGAAAGCTTTGCATGACTGCGCAATTAGCAGGTAAAGCGACGCAGTGCCAAATTGTAAAAAGTGCTCTGGTCAGGAAGGGGGTAAATCCTTCCGGGGCTAAAGTGGTTAAAGAACACCATTGTACTAGACAGAGATACAGATTGCAAAAGCAGGTAATGCTAGATGTGGGTGCACCATACCAAAGGGATGAAAACTGCCAAATTGTTATAAAAGGCTGCTAGAGATTGGGGCCCAGTTTAAAGTAATTAGATACATTGAAATAAGTCTGGTTTGTGTTTAACCACTGCTAGGCCCCATTCACAGCTGTTTTTTATTTACAGATCTGAATGCAGCTGCATTGTTTTCAATAGAGGCATCACCACAGGTGCGTAAAAATGCTTCACATTTGTAACACAAAATCCAAAAATCTGTTTCTTTTCTATTCTTTTCTATTCTACTCCATTTACTGATCATTACGCAGGAACTTTTGTTCCCTGCTTTTTTAATCAGTATTTTTTTTTTATGGCTGTGTTACCGCCGTGTGAATGAGACCTTAGGCTGGCTAGCTATAGGCATTCAGATATCTTCATAAACATTAAAGGAAAGAAAATATTCACTCATCCTTATATCTCAGTTGTCAAGATTGGGAGAGCATTGCTTGCTACAGTTGGGCTATTTATGGACACCTAGATACAAATTTAACCTTTGTCCTCAGGACAGCTATTTGTTAAACCTCAACTCTGGGAAAAGATTTTATTGTAAATCCTGCACTGGCTATGTAGGAAAAAGGTAGTAATAAAAATTCTATGTGTACGGTGCTGCTGTATAGTAGCAAAATAATACCTTGTTATTTGTTGGCTCCACTGGATTTCTGGGTGCTGCGGGCATAAGAGAAATAGCTAATTGCAGTAAAGGGCTCTGGTCGCACCAAGCCCCCTCCTCACTCTGTGCCCATTCACAAAAAAACTTGTGTTTTTTTTTCAGGACATCAAGACATCTGTGATTGAAGGACAAGAGAAGAGAGACAGCTGCACGTGAATTCCTGTCCTTCAATCACAGAATGCCTTATTTTCTGTGAAAAAAACCACAAGGCTTTTTGTGAATAGGCATGGAGTGTAGGGATCTGCTGCTTTCTGCTGTCTGAATTTGTAACAAGCATTTGTTTGTTAATTACCACAGAGTTAATTGTGTATAACACTTTCTGTCTCTGGGTTGCTGGATAAAAACCCTTCAAGAAGGAGGTGGCGATAGAGAGAGATAGGAGCTGGCACCACATGTCCACATACAGGTGCTGCATTACTGCAATACTGTATTTTATCCAGGCCAGAAGGAGAAACTATTAGGTAATTATTTCTGTGCCCTGGCTGTTTAAAGGATAAGTTCACCTTTCATAACATGTTACATGTTACACCCATATTCAGGGTCTAACATGTAACATGTAGCATCCCTGCTGCATCAGCAGCCCAGGTATCTACTCCCTGTGTCTGCTGCCACAATGAAAAAAAGATGCAACTGTGCGATCCGGCACCCTTTGCAGCTGTCGGCTTGTTGTTTTCAACAAACTACCATGGCGCTTTGAGCGCTGTGGCAGTTCATTGAGTTCTCCTGTCAGAATATATCAGCTTGCTCGCATGAGGTACGAGCAAGCTGATACACTGACAGATCTGGAAGAAATCTGAATGGCATCAGCGATCTGCTGATTGCTGGCGCAATGCTTTACAGGCTCCCAAAACAAAAAATAATAAATGCACATTTTTTTACCTGCAAAAATATGCGCATTTATTTTTTTTTGTCAAAAGGTGAACTTATCCTTTAACTACAGTTGCCCATAACTTCTTGATCTGAATCCCAGTGACAGACACAGTATTTCTGTCCTATTGTTATTATTTCACATGGACTGTGCTAGATAGCTAGGTCTGTGCCACTGTATGTATAGTGGTCACCTTCCAGTATATTAGTAGGTGAACCTGTTTATTGCAATGCAGTTTATATGCAGCTCATGTTATTCTAGTTAACTTCTGGTCTGGGATTCTTTAGCGGATTTTAGCTTAGGGCTCAATTACCTAGCATAGATTAAAGTCAGGTTAGGCATCCGATGACCACTTCTGATAGCTAGAGGTCTGGTTGCATGTCAGATTAAAAACTACTAGGAAGGGACTAAAGTTTATGGTAAAGAAATAATATGTTTCGTCATATAATGTGGCTTGCTTGTAGCGTCTCTTGGTCCCTTATGTGTCTGTTGGGGCAGGCATATGTGTTTCACACACTCCCGATCCATCCAGGAGTGTGTATCACTGGTGGGCTCTTCTTCCTTGTTCCCCAGCCCACATATGCTGCCGTGCTGTGTGGACACTGACATATGACCGGGATGCGCATGTGCGCCCTGAGTCATTGCAGATTAGGGGGCCTTAGGACCGAGCTGCCGCATTCAGTCGTCCTGACATGGCAATGCATCTGTGCCGTCTTGCAGGAACGCACACTGTGCCATTGCATCCCTTGCAGCACTGTCACTTTGCGTGGCTGATGCCGATAGGTGCGGTGAGGGTATATAGTGACTGGCTTGGAGAATGGATGGCTAGGGCAGCTCTCCACATGCTAGGAATTTACATTCCAGGTAAATGGATTAGAAGGTGAGTGGTACAGCTGGCGGTTTCTTTTAAGTACACTGTTGATTATTGATGTTGTTTTACAGGAGGTTATACCATCGTATCCCTGGGTCTATAGCATGTTATATTAGACTCATCATCTACTCCATTTTTGAGGAGTGTGTTGCTTTTTTTATCTAGATAATATACAGTTAGGTCCATATATATTTGGACACAGGCACAATTTCAGCCTTTTTCAGGTATTTACCAAAACATATTCAAGCTATAGTTATATAAAGGATATGGGCTGAACGTGCACACTCTCAGGTTTAATTTGAAGGTAGGTACATCCAAGGAAGGAGGAAGGGTTTAGGAATTACAGCTCTTAAGATTAGTCATCCCCTCTTTTTCAAGGAACCAAAAGTAATTGGACAATTGAATCAAAAGCTGTTTCATGGACAGTTGTGAACTACTCCTTTATTATTTCTTCAGCAATTGAGCAGGTAAAAGGTCTGGAGTTGATTCTAAGTGTGGTATTTGAAGTTGGAATCTATTGCTGTGAACCTACATCATGCGTTCAAAGGAGCTGTCCATGCAAGTGAAACAGGCCATTGTAAGGCTACAAAAATGAAACAAATCCATCAGAGAGATAGCAGCAATATTAGGAGTGGCCAAATCAACAGTTTGGTACATTCTGAGGAAAAAAGAATGCACTGATGACCTCAGTAACATAAAAAGGCCTGGACTTCCACGGAAGACAATAGTGGTGGATGATGACAGGATCCTCTCTATGGTAAAGAAAAACCCATTCACAACATCCAAGTGAAGGACACTCTCCAGGAGGTGGGTGTATGATTGTCAAAGTATACAATCAAGAAAAGACTTCACAAGAGCAAATACAGAGGGTTCGCCACAAGGTGCAACCCATTCATAAGCCTGAAGAATAGAAAAGTCAGACTAGACTTTGCCAAAAAACATCTAAAAAAGCCAGACCAGTTCTGGAAAAGCATTCTTTGGACGGGTGAAACTAAGATTAATCTGTACCAGAATGACAGGAAGAAAAAAGTGTGGAGAAGGCTTGGAACAGCTCATGATCCAAAGCACACAACGTCATCTGTAAAACATGGTGGAGGCAGTGTGATGGCATGGACATGCTTGGCTTCCAATGGCACTAGGTCTTTGGTGTTTATTGATGATGTGACATAAGACAGAAGCAGCCGGATGAATTCCGCAGTGTTTAGAGATATACTGTCAGCCCAGATTCAGCCAAATGTAGCAAAGTTGATTGGACGGCACTTCACAGTACAGATGGACAATGATCCAAAACACACCGCAAATGCAACCCAGGAGCTTTTGAAGGAAAAGAAGTGAAATATTCTGCAATGCCCGAGTCAATCACCTGATCTCAACCCAATTGAGCATGCATTTCACTTGCTGAAGGCAAAACTAAAGGCAGAAAGACCCACAAACAAAGAACAATTGAATACAGCTGCAGTTAGAGCCTGGCAAAGCATCAGAAAGGAGGAAACCCAGTCTTTGGTAATGCCCATGGGTTCCAGACTTCAGGCAGTCATTGTCAGTAAAGGATTCTCAACAAAATATTAAAAATTAACATTGTATTTATGATTACATTTATTTGTCCAACTACATTTGAGCTCCTGAAAATGGGGGGACTGTGTATAAAAATGGTTGCAGTTCCTAAAATTTGTACTCGATATTTATGTTCAACCCCTTGAATTAAAGCTGAAAGTCTGCACTTCAAATTCATTTGGATTGTTTCATCTTAATTTTATTCTGGTGGAATACAGAGCCAAAAGTATGAAAATTGTGCCTGTGTCCAAATATATATGGACCTAACTGTATATACTGTTGTAGGGAAGTCATCCCTCCCCTCTCTGGTCGACCTTAGTGTTGTATAGGGACAATATATGATCCTTACTGATTCACATCATAGTATACATTAATAGTGGTTAATATTAATAGTACACATACATCATTATAAGTTAGTATATATTAATTATGATAATAGGTAATATATGGGTGTATTCTCCATTTTGTCTAAATTAAGCTAAAATGGCGACTTGAGCTTTGTGTGATAAACAACTTCTTCTTTGAAGTAAACAACTCAAGGGAACATGCCTGGTATTTTACCAATTTGTTTACCAAGACAATTTGCCAGGCAATTTGATATGTATACATGTGTTGTTTCTTGATAAGAAACCCTAAATAAGGGTGTGGCGGATGCCCGCAATTCCCGCGACCCCACCAAGCTGGCTTTCCAGCTTGAGTTAGGGAGAAAGCACCTATCAGCATCTGCATAGGCTTTTTCAACCCCCCCCCCCCTCTTCTCCCCGTTTCACTGACTGAGTCTAATGTAATATGAGCTGACACACAAAGAGCTGTTCATTCTGTAGCCTCTCTTGTGTCCCTATTGGCAGGAAGAAGAAAGCCAATTAAAGGCACAGTTACAGCAGCCAATCAGAGAGACTGTACTTAAATTCAGGAAGAGCTGTAATGGATTCTGGGACATGCATTTCCCTGACAAAACAGCCTCATTGACTAGTATACAGGAAGAAACTACAAAGCCCTGGATGCTCTGCGTAAAAAGGGCTGAGGACTCCATTTTGTGTCCTGAGGGAAAGTCAGTCACGATGAGGTAGTGAGGGAGATCAGACCTTTAGGAGAGATGCTGTCTCAGATGACTTCCCTGTGCAATTCAGGCCTCCACCGCCAGTCAGGACATCCAGCCTGAGAGAGTAATCTCTACTCAGTATTAAGGGCTACCTTTTAAACATTATCTGTTTTTATGCATTGGTTAACCGCTTCCGCACCAGCTGCCGCAGTTTTACTGTGGCAGGCTGGCTCCCCTGCACAAAATCATGTTACTGTACATGATCTCGCGGAGTCCGGATACCTGCACAGTGGGGGTGCCGATGATCATGGCCGTCAGTCGCGATGACCGCCGGCCATGAGTGATCGTGACCAGGAGACACAGAACAGGGACGAGTATGTGTAATCACACACTTCCCTGTTCTGTTCTTACAGTAGTGGCAGATTGTTTGTTCCTATTAGCTAGGAACCACGATCTGTCTCTTCCTGTACTTAGTCCCTCCCCCTTCAGTTAGACTCACCTCCCAGGAAACCCAGTTAACCCCTTCACCGTCCCCTAGTGTTAACCCCTTCGCTGCCAGTGACATTTTACAGTAATCAATGCATTTTTCATCGCACTGATCGCTGTATTAATGCCAATGGTTACAAAAATGGGTCAAAATTGTCTGATGTGTCCGCCATAATGTCGCAGTCATGATAAAAATCGCAGATCGCCGCCATTACTAGTAAAAAAAAAAACAATAATAAAAATGCTATAAATCTATCCCCTATTTTGTAGACACTATAACATTTGCGCAAACCAATCAATATACTCTTATTGTGATTTCTTTTACCAAAAATATGTAGAAGAATAAATATCGGCCTAAACTGAGGACAAAAATTGTTTTTTTATATATTTTTGGATAGTACTTAACCGATTCAGCCCCGGAAGGATTTACCCCCTTCCTGACCAGAGCACTTTTTGCGATTTGGCACTGCGACGCTTTAACTGACAACTGTGCGGTCGTGCGATGTCGCACAGGTGAGTAGGGTGGGGGTGGCTGGCATACACCTGCGATTCATCACCAGTAACCAATCAGTGTTAGAGGTCGCTACCTTTTAAAGAGTGCAAGTCCCCCACAAGGGATCTGCATTGGACATCCAGAGTTCCAGCAGGAAACACTACTTTCATAAGAGGCTCCTGAAACCCAGGTATTTCTCGACCCTTCACAATAGACTAATTCCTGCATTATTAGCCTGATTGTAACATGTTTTATAATCTCACACACAGCCACTATACCCTTTTTGGTGCAATTTTCCAGACTGCTTCCCGCACAGTGTGTATGGCTACACGTTCAGCACCCCTAGGTAAACCTTAAAATTTTTATTTTTGATATTCTCACGATTCTCTACTCACCATGGCTACACTCCCTTACATTGCTATCCCTTTCCCATCCATACACATTTCACAACAACCTGCACTATATTCCCATCCTTCTCCATTCCAGCAGCTTTTTCTTTCACTCACTTTCACTCTTTTCAGTTATTGCACGCACCATAATGTTTTTCTCCTTTAGCATCACTCCCACACACATGCATCCCCTTGCTGACTAAGTCCATTTCCTTCTTCCCTCTCCAGTTCTCTCTCCCCCATATGCCTTCTTTCCCCTTTCCCTCCTTTTGTCCTAGGCCTTAGGCAGAATTTTCCTCCCTTTTCCTTTTATTGCTTTGCTTCTTCCCTTCACCCTTGTCCCCCCCCCCCCCCCCTCCCCTTTCTTCCCTTCCCCTCCTTTTCCCCTGTGGTTTCCCCTTCCCTTTCCTTTTCCTTCCCCCTTTTCCCCTCTTCTGCCCCCCCGCCTTCTCTCTATTCCCACCCCGCCCCCCCTCCCCTTCCCCCTCTCCTTTTCCTTTCTTTTCTTTCCCCTGTCCCTTTTCCCTTTTCCAAACTGGTCTTTTTCTTTACTTTTTCATCTTCCTCCTAGTATATAGTGCTCATATACCTGCTTTATAAATCTCGATTAAAATTTACAAAGATTTTTAACTTTGGCACAATTTAGGCCCAACAGCCTGTAGATAAATTTTATAAAATCATAATACTTTTATCAACTGATTTATATAACTTTATAGAAACTAATGACACTATTTCCTCTACATGCTTCGACTGATGTTGCTGCTTGGTGTCTAGATCGCGGGTGCTGCTGATCCACATGGCCCTTACCGTGTGCGGGGGTTTTTCCTAGATGTAAGTCATCGTAAGTCGCGCAGTTGTTGCTCAAGCTCCCTCCCCAGGGGTGCTGGCTGACGAGGGGGCCCTGGTGTTGGGACCAGATAGTGGAGGCTGCTCTGAAAATCGTAAGCTTAGGAGACACAGCTATACGCATACCCTTGGGTAATTATGTTTAAAAATCCTTATTATATATAACTGTGCTCAGCTGTTATAATTATACACAACCATACTGGTATTATTTTTTCATGTATACAAAATTCTCCTACAGCGCATGCATTTCCTCTGAAGAAGACCCGATGGGGTCGAAACGCGTCAGACCTATCCAAGCGCTTTTGTAGTACACGATTTATGTATAGCTTTGTGTATGCTTCTGTGCTTTTTTATAACTTCATGTACACAGTTCATGTTTTTACTCCGATGTCCCATGTATAATAAAGCTACCTTTTAAACCACACAACATCTGTATTGTTGTTTGCTGCCTTGAAAGCCCCTTTACTCTTGGGGGTAAATTCCCGTTCGCAGACCTGACTGATTTCCTCTCTGCTGTTGTGCTACCCACACTAACCTCCTCGCAGATTGAGATGCTGGAAGCTCCCATCTCCACTCATGATATCAACGAGGTGATGTCCCATCTTGCCCCTTCCAAAGCCCCAGGCTCAGACGGCCTCCCGCTTGAGTTTTAGTGAGACCTTAGTGGCAAAATTACATGAGCTATTTTCGCATATCTTTAAATCCACCTCCTTACCCAAATCCATGGGTGAAGCCTTAATTGTACTCATACCCAAACGAGGGAAAGACCCAGAACTCCCCGAATCATACCGCCCTATTTCCCTCCTCCAGCTTGATACTAAAATATTGGCCAAGGTCCTGACACTAAGATTAAACAAAGTGATCCTGAGTCTTATACATCCTGACCAAACTGGCTTTATGCCAGCTAAAAACACGACATTTAACTTACGCAGACTCTTCATGAACATACAAGCTGAACACGACCAGATTGGCTCCAGAGTGGTAGTGTCCCTAGACACTGCCAAGGCAATTGACTACCTTTGGGAATGCCTTGACCGGTTTGGCTTTGCACACAATTTCATTAAGTGGATCCAGCTCCTCTACCAAGCTCCAACTATCAGGATCTTGGTCAATGGTAGGGTCTCAGATGCTTTTCCTCTGGCCAGAGGCATGCACCAAGGGTGCCCCCTATACCCCTTATTATATGCCTTCGCGGTAGAAGCTCTAGCTACGTCGCTCCAAGCGTATCCAGGGATTAGGGGCCTGTACAGTGGTCAATTAGTGGAGACGGTTAGCTTATATGCGGATGACATGCTCCTTTATTTAGAGGACACTGGCCCCTCTCTAACAACAGCACAAAATGTAATAGTACAATTCGGACGCTACTCGGGTCTGAAGATCAATTGGGACAAATCCCAGATCCTTCCCTTAGATATAGGGGCCTCAACCAATGTGCAAGCCTTCTCCCCCTTAATTCTTGTCAGCTCCATGAAATACCTTGGCATTATAGTCACTCGCTCTCCAGAAGAATATGTCAAATTAAACCTAGAACCTCTATTTACAGTTTTAAAAGCTAAAACGCCGTGTCAACCTAATTAAAATGGTTCTGCTACCCAAATTCATGTACATCCTATGGCACGCTCCAGGATATATACCATTGCGGATCTTTAAAACTCTGGAAGCTATTCTGAACTCCTTTGTGTGGGGGAACACCCTCCACAAATTGTGCTGGCAAGCGCTGAAAAACCCCACGGATTTAGGGGGCACATCGCCCCCTGACTTTAACCTGTACTACTTGGCAGCGCAATTGTCCCATTTTTACTATATAGACAAGGGGGGCAAAGACTTCTGGGTTTGGTGTGCTCCCCCTTTTCCCGAATTACCACACACCCTTTTCATCTCCTTTTTAGAGACCCGGGTGACCCATGGACTCTGGGAAATCATAAAGGATTGTTATATCATCACTATAAGGTGTGGGAGGTCGTGAGACGCAAAGTCAAGACTCCCTCCACGCATAGTCATAAACCCCTGTGGGACAATCCTTGCCTGGCCGAGCTCCTACAGCTACCAGACCACAGTCTGTGGGTTACCAGAGGAGTTGTATATTTATCTGATGTTTACTGTGGGAGGGTACTGAAATTGTTCCAGCAACTTAAGGACGATTTTAGTCTTCCCAATTCCATGCACTTTCGCTACCTCCAGCTCCGTCACGCTCTTCAGACCCAGTTTCGTAACAGCCCTCCAAACGTATGCCGCGTACACACGAGCGGAATTTCCGACAGAAAGAGTCCGATGGGAGCTTTTCATCGTATATTCTGATCGTGTGTATGCCCCATCGGACTTTTTCCGTTGAAGATTCAGACGGACTTAGATATAGAACATGTTCTAAATGTTTCAGACGGAACTAATTACTATCGGTAAAACTGCTTGTCTGTAAGCTGTTCCGACGTACCAAAAACGGCGCA
The DNA here is from genome assembly GCA_037952925.1 of Lithobates clamitans. Taxonomy (NCBI): domain Eukaryota; kingdom Metazoa; phylum Chordata; class Amphibia; order Anura; family Ranidae; genus Lithobates; species Lithobates clamitans. Next base: position 2,656,878 of record JBBGZY010001065.1, read on the forward strand.
TGCTCTGAAGCAAGTACGAGACAGAATCGATCAGTCTGGTAAAACTAGCGTTCGTAATGGAGATAGCACATTCCTCACGCTGCAAATTCTGTGATCTTTTAATGCAGCGCATTCTTTTGTGCTTTATAATGCTAGAAGAATGAAGTTGTTTTGCTGCTGATGTTCTCACAAACTTATTTCTTTATTATTTCTCGTGATCTCATGAACAATCTTTTATTTTTTTAAAGCCAGATCTCCAGAATTATGTTTAGAATTATTTTTTATAGTCATCTTTTTTTATTATTTTTAATTTCATCAAGATCTCCTTTTTTTTGGATTATTGAAAAATTATTTTCTAGTGATCTCCATAAATGTTTTATTTTTTTTGTGTGTCAAGTTACCACAATAACATTATTATCTTTTTAACCTCGAAGAGGCTGGTTGGTGTCCCTTGTTAATTTGACATTGTATTTTTGAAATGTACCTGCGTACACACAAACAAACTGTCCTATTTGAAGAAAAACACATAGACAAGTATTTTCAGAAAATAAAATATCCATTTATTCTGGGTAACAAAATAAAGAGGAAGGCAACGCTGGAGAAACTTTTGGAATTTGCGAAGCCTTTTGGCCCCCAGGGCAGACATCAAGTCTATGGAAAACAAAATTGCTTGAGGAGTCCATATAATTTGGAGCCCAATCTGGTCCAGGACTCCCAGGGATCAGGACCAGCAGCAGATGATATCTACAGTCAGGTCCATAAATATTGGGACATCAACACAATTCTAATCTTTTTGGCTCTATACACCACCACAATGGATTTGAAATGAAACGAACAAGATGTGCTTTAATGGCAGACTTTCAGCTTTGAGGGAATTTACATCCAAATCAGGTGAACGGTGTAGGAATTACAACAGTTTGTATATGTGCCTCTCACTTTTTAAGGGACCAAAAGTAATGGGACAGATTAACAATTATCCATCAAACTTTCACTTTTTAATACTTGGTTGCAAATCCTTTGCAGTCAATTATAGCCCGGAGTCTGGAACGCATAGACATCACCAGATGCTGGGTTTCATCCCGGTGATGCTCTGCCAGGCCTTTACTGCAACTGTCTTCAGTTTTTGCTTGTTCTAGGGGCATTTTCCCTTCAGTTTTGTCTTCAGCAAGTGAAATGCACGCTCAATCAGATTCAGGTCAGGTTATTGACTTGGCCATTGCATAACATTCCACTTCTTTCCCTTAAAAAACTCTTTGGTTGCTTTCGCAGTATGCTTCGGGTCATTGTCCATCTGCACTGTGAAGCGCCGTCCAATGAGTTCTGAAGCATTTTGCTGCATATGAGCAGATAATATTGCCAGAAACACTTCAGAATTCATCCTGCTGCTTTTGTCAGCAGTCACATCATCAATAAATACAAGAGAACCAATTCCATTGGCAGCCATACATGCCCACGCCATGACACTACCACCACCATGATTCACTGATGAGGTGGTATGCTTTGGATCATGAGCAGTTCCTTTCCTTCTCCATACTCTTCTCTTCCCATCACTCTGGTACAAGTTGATCTTGGTCTCATCTGTCCATAGGATGTTGTTCAAGAACTGTGAAGGCTTTTTTAGATGTTGTTTGGCAAACTCTAATCTGGCCTTCCTGTTTTTGAGGCTCACCAATAGTTTACATCTTGCGGTGAACCCTCTGTATTCACTCTGGTGAAGTCTTCTCTTGATTGTTGTCTTTGACACACATACACCTTCCTGCTGGAGAGTGTTCTTGATCTGGCCAACTGTTGTGAAGGGTGTTTTCTTCACCAGGGAAAGAATTCTTCAGTCATCCACCACAGTTGTTTTCCGTGGTCTTCTGGGTCTTTTGGTGTTGCTGAGCTCACCGGTGCGTTTTTTCTTTTTAAGGATATTCCAAGCAGTTGATTTGGCAAACCTAATGTTTTTGCTATCTCTCTGATGGGTTTGTTTTGTTTTTTCAGCCTAATGATGGCTTGCTTCACTGATAGCTCTTTGGATCTCATATTGAGAGTTGACAGCAACAGATTCCAAATGCAAATAGCACACTTGAAATGAACTCTGGACTTTTTATCTGCTCCCTGTAAATGGGATAATGAGGGAATAACACACACCTGGCCATGGAACAGCTGAGCAGCCAATTGTCCCATTACTTTTGGTCCCTTAAAAAGTGGGAGGCACATATACAAACTGTTGTAATTCCCTCCCCGTTAACCTGATTTAGATGTAAATACCCTCAAATTAAAGCTGAAAGTCTGCAGTTAAAGCACATCTTGTTCGTTTAATTTCAAATCCATTGTGGTGGTGTATAGAGCCAAAAAGATTAGAATTGTGTTGATGTCCCAATATTTATGGACCTGACTGCACATGTTCCTCAAGATCCCAATTTTCTTTTCCAAGAACAGGATGGTTGTATCGGGGACCCGAGTCTTCACAAATTCCAGAAGTTTCTCCAGCATTGACCTCCTAGCTTGTTTATTATAATATAAGCTGTGTTTCACCTCCCACAAATTCCTCATCTCCCTGTAGCTGTCTATGAAACTGCCCATGAATTCTGGGTCCTTAAAGTGATTCATATTTGCTGTAAGACAATACACAAGACAAAAACACTAATGTCAGCCTAAACTCTCATTATCTTATCCCAATATAGGCCTCAATCTTGAAGCAGTATAGGCCACTGTGATGGGCCAAGTTCAAATTTTACCTTTGTTTAGGACGCAAGCCACTTCTGTTCGTCCTTCCTCCGCACATAGATCGTACGTACGACACATGTGTGTTAGCTTGATATACACTGCGCATGCGTGAAACTCCGCCCGGTCCGCCCCTGATGTTCTTTCTATAATATTCCCCACCCCTTCTCTCTTCAGAGAGGAGCGACATGGTGGAGACACAGCAGGTGTGTGCTATTTCGAGTAATGAGGAGGAGGAGGAAAGCCCGGAGCCCGAAACAACCCGATCCCGGAGGAGAAGATTTAAGGCCTCCAATATGGCCTTTGTAGAGATGGTGGAGAAGGTAGACATCTTGAGGAGGAACGACTATGATGGGAAGCATGGACCGTACACCAACCCTAATATGGCGACTTTCATGTTCGTGGGCACAGTAATCGGTCATAGGAAACATTGTTCGCTCATTAAATACGATGTTTTGGGCAGATACAGGTTAAATACATTTGGTCATGCCTATTTGTATAAAAATACATTTTGTACATTGCTGTCTAGATGTGTTTGTAACTAGAATGAAATGCAAGCTTGATTCAGTGTAATGTAAGGAGAGGACACTCAGCAGCTGTTTACACATCTGGACTCAGGAGCACTAGTGTGGGACACAAGAACAAACTTTTTAAGGTGTCCCACACAGGTGCTCCAGTGGATACTTGGGGTGTCTCCATGTGTAAAAATTGTCACAAAAAGGTAAGTATTCCAGCTTTGGAAAAGGTAAAAAATCATGTCTTCAGCTTGGAACTCTGCCCAAAACAGACAATTGTACCCCACTTCCCAGCAATGTTTCATATTCCTATTTCTGGATTCAAATATCTGTGTGCTAAGTATACCTTTTGTTTCATTCTCATAGGGGAGAAAAGACTCGGAGGACACCACTCAGAGGACACCAGGGACCCCACACCTCATAAAGAAGGGGAACTCAGCCCAAGACCACACCCTGAGGAACTGGAGGAAGGAGAGGTGGAGGAAGTGGGCGAGATTGTCACCAAAACAGGTGTCTGACACCCCAGCTTTAGGTAATATATGTATGCCTGCATATTTATAAGACATGTTTTTAATCCAATTTTTAGGTGATGTGCTGGTTGTGGAAGAGCAAGCTGAACATTTCACAAGTGAAACTGAATGTTATGGAACAACAAATGAAGAACAGAGCCGTTAATCATTAAAGGAGAAGTCCAGCCAAGGCTCGTTTGTCTGGGCTTCCCCTATGGATCACAGGAGTGCAGGATTTGCACTCCTGTGACCCGTTTTCAACAGAGAGTGGACTGAAGTCTGCTCTCTGCTGACGTCACAGGAATCAGTGGACTGATACCCGTCTTAGGCTCTCAGCGAGCTGCTGAGAGGCTGAGACGGCCGCTCCCCGCTCCTCCACAGCCAAGCGCTCCAGTGAGCGTGGAGGAGCAGAGCGGAGAGCTGCTGATTGACAGTCAGCAGCTCTCGGCTCGGGAGCTGTGAGAACCCAGCCATCGGCAATGTTCGATCACTCGGTTCTCAGTGTAGAGGCACCGGAAACCAAATGCAGCATCAGGTCCATCGGGCGGTGTGATTGACTGTGGATTTACATCACGGGACGCTTTTTTTTTTCTTTTTTAACCACTTCAATACCAGGCACTTTCGCCCCTTCCTGCCCAGGACAATTTTGAGCTTTTAGTGCTGTCTCACTTTGAATGACAATTGCGCGGTTATGAAACACTGCACCCAAACTATATTTTTATCATTTTCTTCCCATGAATAGAGCTTTCTTTTGGTGGTATTTGATCACCACTGGGGTTTTTATTTTTGCTAAACAAAACTAAAAAAGACCGACATTTTTGAAAAAAAAAAGTTTTCTTTGTTTCGGTTATAAAATAACCCCTTAACCACTTCAATATACTGTATTATATACTCTGCACTGCACTGTATTATATACTCTGCACTATATACTCTGCACTGCACTGTATTATATACTCTGCACTATATACTCTGCACTACATTGTATTATATACTCTGCACTGCACTGTATTATATACTCTGCACTGCACTATATACACTACACTGTATATACACTACACTGACTGCACTTTATTCTACACTGTATTATATATTCTACACTGCCTGCACTGTATTATATATTCTACACTGTATTATATTCTACACTGCCTGCACTGAATTATATATTCTACACTGCCTGCACTGTATTATATATTCTACACTGTATTCTATATTCTACACTGCCTGCACTGAAATATATATTTTACACTGACTGCACTGTATTATATATTCTACACTGACTGCACGCTCAATCCACTAACTAACCTGCCTAATCTTTCTCCACTATAACACACTACATACGGCTGCCATGTAAGCAGCCTTATATAGTGTGGGGCATGGACTTAGCCCCTGAGCCATGACATAACCTGCCTTTGACCAATCATGGCTCTCACAGCACATCATGCCGTAATTGGCCAAAGCATGAAGATCAGGTGAATACTTTGGCCAATCAGCAGCCATCAATGCATATATATCTATATCTATATATTTTATATATATATATATATATATATATATATATATATATATATATATATATATATATACACACACACTGTATATACATGCACAAACACACATACATACTCTTATAAATAAATGTAAACAAACATTTTAAAACATGGACTGTGTCAGTAGAGCAGTGGACATGTCAGTAGGGCAGAGGTTGGTGTCAGCAGGACAGTGGATGGTGTCTGTGAGTAGGGCAGAGGACGGTGTTAGCAGGGCAGAGACAGATCAGGCAAGGGGAATCTGCACCACACAGGGTGATTATGGTGTGCCCAAGCACACCCAGCACACCCAGCACACCCTGTGCACACACCTATTGCCCCTTTACTTTGGTGGTCAGTGTAGTGCTCTTTTATGCTGGTGGTGAGTGACATGCTTGTTAGCAACCCCTGGAGCAGGGGTCTTCAAACTACGGCCCTCCAGTTGTTCAGGAACTACAATTCCCATCATGCCTAGTCATGTCTATGAATGTCAGTGTTTTACAATGCCTCATGGGATGTGTAGTTCCGTAACAGCTGGAGGGCCGTAGTTTGAGGATCCCTGCCCTGGAGGAACCACAGAACTCTGGCTGAAAAAGGCTGCTCTAATACTAGACTAGACACTTTAACACTATAAACTTTTCTCAAATGATGAAGAGGGACATTTTAACACACATTATGTATTCACCTTCTTCTTTTTTTCTAATAAATTTTTTATTTCAAAGAACAAGGATAGATTTACATCACATTTTAGAAGATGGTCACAGTACACGGTACACGGTATCAAAACGAATGAGGCCAAGATTGATGCAAAATAGTATGTCTTGTATTTATTGATGAATTGTACACGCCATTCTGGTAGTGGATCTGTACTAAACAGTTCATATTTGTAGGAGACAGTACTAATAATCACCCTCTTCTTTTTTCTTTTATCTATATAAATTCTTTATTTTTAGCCTGGGTTCACGCCAGATACGGTGTGAATTTACAGCAAATTCGCTGCAGATTCGGCACCGCATCTAAATCGCAACCCGCCCATGCGAACTGATTGTGGGGCGAATGTTAGGTCAGCGACACCCCCCCCCCCCCCCCCGCAATTGGTTTGCAGTCAATTTGCAGAATCATGTATACACCCACACGATCCAATTCTAGACAAAAAAAGACAAGGACAGAATTACATCACATTTTAGTAGATGGTAGCAGTACATGGCATCAGAATGACCAAGGCCAAGATTCATGCCAAATATTCTGCCTTGTATTTGTTGATGAATGGTACATGTCTTCCCCGTAGTGGATCTGTACTAAAAAGGTCATATTGTAGAAGACAGCTCTAATGATCTCCTTCTTTTTTATTTATTTTTTAGAAATTTTTTCCAAAGACAAGGACAGCATTACATCACATTTCAGTAGATGGCCCACAGTGCATGGTATTAGAATGACCAAGGCAACATGTTATGCACTCAGCAAGGTTCACCAATGCGGAATAGTCTGTCTCGTATTTATTGATGAATTGTACATGCCCTTCTGGTAGTGGGTATGTACTAAACAGGTCAAATTTGTAGGAGACAATTCTAATAATCCCCTTCTTATTTTTTTTATATAAAAAATTCTTTATTTTCAAAGACATGGACAGAATTAGATCGCATTTCTGTAGATAGTCACAGCACATGGTATAAGAGTGATTGAGACAACATGTTAAATTTCTCAGCAAGGCCACGATTCATGTGGAATAGTACTTGTACTTATTGTTCGTGCCCCCCTAGTAGTGGATCTGTACTAAACAGGTCATATTTGTAGGAGACGGTTCTAATAATCACCCTCTTCTTGCAGTGACAAGCCCAATTAGCAACACCCACCTGTAAGTCACAGGCCTCCCTCCTCTGGGACAGTGGGACCCCCAGAGTCAAGCTTGTGAGACTGCTATTTGTTCTGCTAGCTGATAAGAAAAGCCTTGTTCTTTCTTGAAGCTGAATGGACTCTCTGTACTGTGAGCGAGAGAGAACGAGGGGTGGAGAGAGAGTCCGAGTTGTTATAGAGGAGGGGCGGTCAGGGGGATGGAGACATTGACTTTGTCATTTAAAGTCATTCTTCGGTTAGGAAGAAAGTCTTTTGCTCTGCTTTGTAGCAGCATTAAAATGACTTTTTGTCTTATTTTTAAGAGATGTATACATAAGCAATGAAGGTAAACACAGGAGAAGGAGAGATAAGAAGGCAATAAGGGAGGAGGGCCAGCAGACAGAGTGTGAGAGCAGTGGTGGAGAAAGACAGCATAGTGTATTGAGGTCTCAGCTTTCCAGGCAGACCTACTCAACAATTATTACATAATAGCACAGAATGATTCTCTTATCGTGTATGTGGACTGCTGCAAGCATGGGAAAAAACATCTGATACTGAGAAGAACTTACAGCCTGCCCCAGAGACTCCAGCGAGAGAGGTAAGTGACATTTGTTCATAGTACATAGAAGCACAGGCGTGTGGGCTAAATGCTGTTTGGGAAGCTTTCGACACATCAAATAAATGTGCAGAACAAAGGCAAGTTAAAAGCACATGTTATTGTACACCCTTCCGACCTCTATTCACATTCATTTAAAGTAACACTACACTCTGATTTAAAAAAAGATTCTACTCAAGTATGTATTTGTAAATCAAAAAAGTCCCTTCTATTGCCCTCAGCCTTCACCAAATCTCCAAATTCCTTGTTTTTTGTTGAGCTCTGACTTCTTGGTAGAGGGTGGCTATGTTTGTTCCCCATGGTCTCACTGTGTGTAGGAACCTCGCCACCTATTCTTGCCCAATCCCGAGATGGACTAGGGTCTATGGGATTTGTAGTGTGCATATAGAGTAACGCACTAGACTACAACTAACAGGAATTGCTTGTTTCGAACAAACGGAAGTGAGGGCAAAGAGGAGAGGTTCATGGAGGATAGGGGAGGATGTTACAAGGTGGCAGAAAAACACACAGAAAGGACTTCTTTTATGAACAGGGAAATTAGTGGAATTATTGGACCATTAAGTAGTGGATATGTATGGAGAAGAAGAATATTGTTAATTGTCCCTTTAACACAAGGATAAAGATGTTTATTTGCAACCATCTGACTAATTTTTAAATCTCATTGGACTTAGAAAAAATAACTCATTATAACTTATGATTCTGTTATGTTAACTTTGTGAGCTCCATGTCTCTAGTATATTCAGCAGACCCGAAAGAACAAAGAAAAAAGGACAAACATGATAGGGGTGACTCACCAGCTAAAACCACAGTTTGATTAACAGATTTAAAAGCAAAAACAATATATTTAAAAGTATATCTTTACAGACAGTCTATAAGAAATGTCAGGTCAGTTTAGCACTATAAAGCAGTGGTCTCCAAACTGCAGCCCGGGGGCCAGATGTGGCCCTTTGCTTGCTTTTGTCTGGCATTTGGGGGACTATTTCTTCCACTTATATGAGAAACTATTCCTCCTACTAACACCAACAACTGACCATAGTTACTGCCAATCAACAATAAAAGGAAATTTTCCTCCCACTGACACCAATAAGGGGGCATAATTCTTGCCACTGACACCAGTGATGGGGCACTATTCCACCCACTGACACCAATGATGGGACACTATTTCTCCCACTGACACCAATGATGGGGCACTATTCCTCCCACTGACACAGTCCAGCCCCCCTAAAGCCCAAAGAACAGTAAACTGGCCCTTTGTTTAGAAAGTTTGGAGACCCCTGCTATAAAGATAAGTATCCCTATGACATGGTCACCATACATAGTCGAATTAAGCTGAAACAAAGGAAACCTAATCTAGAGAAAAACTGGGAAACAATGTTTTTTTCATGTAACGAAGAAACATTACAACAATATGAAAGGTTACATTTCAATACAGTCTTTGCTTTAAGATCTGTAAAATATTGGGCAGGCAATTGTGGTTTAAAAAAGAGGGATGTTGAAATTGGATTGATTCTTTTTTTTTTTTATACCTCTAAACATAGCTGTATTTCAGCCAATGAGTTCAGGTACATTGTGGCATTCAGGTTTGTGTTTTAGAGCATTGTTCAAGAGAAAAGCCTCAAACCTGCATTCAGAGAGGTGCTACATACACATATAAACGCACGTGTATGCGGGCGGCACAGTGGTGTAGCTGATAGCACTTTCACCTAGCAGTAAGAAGGGTTGCTGGTTCGAATCCCAACCACGACATTACCTGCCTGGAGTTTGCATGTTCTCCCTGTGCCTGCGTGGGTTTCCTCCGGGTACTCCGGTTTCCTCCCACACTCCAAAGACATGCTGGTAGGTTAATTGGATCCCGTCTAAATTGCCCCTAGTATGTATGAATGTGAGTTAGGGACCTTAGATTGTAAGCTCCTTGAGGGTAGGGACTGATGTGAATGCACAATGTATATGTAAAGCGCTGCGTAAATTGACGGTGCTATATAAGTACCTGAAATAAATAAAAATAAATGTACATTTTTACAGCCAATGTGTTCATGTACATTGTGGCATTTAGGTTTGTAATCTAGAGCATTGTTCAATAGAATAAAAAAAAAGCCTCAAACCTGCGCTCAGAGCGGTCCCACATACATTATTTCCAGTGGCCAGAACAAATGAATATCCTAACTACGGTAATAGTTTACACCCATATGCTTTTAAACACTATACACTTATAAATGCATGTAATCACACACCAAAAGGAGCATTTTATTATGCTGGATTTTTCTGCCAGCCCCTGGCTGAAAGATCCAACGTAGATAGGAGTATTTTAATCCGCCCATGTGCATGAAGTTATATGCGTAGTTGTCTTTTCAAACCTTATCATTTATTTTTGCTGAGGCATATTTATACTAATTTATGAAAAATTGAGCAATTGGCATTGCAAGTAGCTTTTGTGGCTCATTAATCCACTAGAATCTATGTAAATCAATAATTGTGAAACCCAGCTGGCTATCCCATGCAACAGTCCAATTTCTCCATTTAAATTTATATCAGTCACATGTATTACCGGTACTTTGTTATTGCTTGAATGCTTCTAAAAGAATTTCCAATTCTGTTCTGGTTAAATTTAAACTGAAACATCAGTGTGTTTTACTGTGTATATTGGATTGTTTTCACAAATGAGATTTTAAAATATAAGTGAACTGTTATGCCCCGTACACACGGTCGGATTTTCCGACGGAAAATGTGTGATAGGACCTTGTTGTCGGAAATTCCGACTGTGTGTAGGCTCCATCACACATTTTCCATCGGATTTTCCGACACACAAAGTTTGAGAGCAGGATATAAAATTTTCCGACAACAAAATCAGAAATTCCGATCGTGTGTACACAAATCTGACGGACAAAGTGCCATGCATGCTCAGAATAAATAAAGAGATGAAAGCTATTGGCCACTGCCCCGTTTATAGTCCCGACGTACGTGTTTTACGTCACCGGGTTTAGAACGATCGGATTTTCCGACAACTTTGTGTGACCGTGTGTATGCAAGACAAGTTTGAGCCAACATCCGTCGGAAAAAATCCTAGGATTTTGTTGTCGGTATGTCCGAACAAAGTCCAACCGTGTGTACGGGGCGTTACAAAGAAATGGCAACCTCCTCAACCTATAACTGGCCTTTGCAGCAAGGAGCACATGGAAGGGTGATGCATATCAAAAAACAACAAGCAAAATTCCCAGCTCACTTAACAGCCTGTAACAAACCCAATTGTCCCTCTCTAATGCCCTGTACACACGATAGGATTTTCCGATGGAAAATGTGTGATAGGACCTTGTTGTCGGAAATTCCGACCGTGTGTAGGCTCCATCACACATTTTCCATAGGAATTTCCGACACACAAAGTTTGAGAGCTTGCTATAAAATTTTCCGACAACAAAATCCGTTGTCGGAAATTCCGATCGTGTGTACACAAATCCGACGCACAAAGTGCCACGCATGATCAGAATAAATTATGAGACCGAAGTTATTGGCTACTGCCCCGTTTATAGTCCAGACGTACGTGTTTTACGTCACTGCGTTCAGAACGATCGGATTTTCCGACAACTTTGTGTGACCGTGTGTATGCAAGACAAGTTTGAGCCAACATCCGTCGGAAAAAATCCATGGATTTTGTTGTCGGAATGTCCGATCAATGTCCAACCGTGTGTGCAGGGCATTACAGTTCACGTTAAAACCAATTGGTCTAATTTGCGCACATTTGCAAATACATGCGTAAGCTGCAGTGGCCACGTCACAGCACCTGAGTATAATGCAGTCCTAACTCTATAATTACTATGGTAACACTGTATTGCTCTGGTCACAGTGTGTTAGAAAAAAAAATCATAAAAAAGAAAAAAACAATTACACATACTGTCACCAGTCAGTGTCCCTGATCACCGCCAAACCAGTTATATGATAACGCCGTACTGCACTGCTGACAGCATGTAAAAAAAATAATTGTGACAATAAATTATAACAAAAAAAATCTGGCCATGCCTCTTACTAAATACCTTGGACTGTCTACTTTCCAAAAAGGGGTAATTTGGGGGTATTTTTACTGTTCTGGCATTTTCGGGCCTCAGGAAATTAGATGTGTCAGTACATCAGGGTTGATCGATTTTCAGATATACTGTATATACCATAGTTTGTGGACTCTACAACTTTCCTACAGACTAAAAAATAAATATTGATTTGTGTTATGTTCACCAAAAAAATATACCAGAATATATTTGGGCCTAAATTTATAAAGAAAGATTATTTATTTGCAACATTTTCAAGTCTTTTTTGTTTTTTGTTTAGTTAGCAAAAAATAAAAAACCCATTTATGATTAAATACCACCAAAAGAAAGCTCTTAATGACAATAATTTCATTTGGGTACAATGTTGCATGACCACACAATTGTCATTCAACGTGTGACAGCGCTGAAAGCTTAAAATTGACCTGGGCAGGAAGGGGGTTAAAGTGCCCAGTATTGAAATGGTTAAGGGCTGGTATGCCTGGAGGGAGCCCACCCCTCCTTAAAGATACAAGGATGCACTGGACACCCATCAATAGCACAATGGCAGCAAAGGTGAACTGTGAACTGTTAGTGAACTGTTATCCAGGAAACAAAGCAGCTTTTCCATATATTGAAAGATCACCAAAGGCTGCCATACACAGCTCAAATCTCTGCCAATTCTTGCTGAACTGGTCGAAATTTGCCACTGTCGGGACAACCTGGCCTGAATAAAGTCAATTGTTCAATAGGCTTGTGTTGAAGAAACCAGGTGGAAAATCGTTGGCCGAAGAGTGGTGACTCTACAGGTATTTTGACAGTCACTGATGCCAGCTGTCCATATACAACAGTCGGCAAGGGAAGTCATCCAGCCTGCAGGCTGAACAAAAGAAATCTTTACAAGTATGCTTAGAATTAGTTCACTTTAAAGGGTATCTAAATTTTTGTTTTTAGTTTTGGATAGTGGTAAGGGTTAGAACTCCTATCTGGTTTTTAATGTGTCTGCGTCCCTGCTGAGGACATTCACTCTCTAAGTCTGTTCTGGTGTCACTATGATTGGGAGTAAGGGAAAATTCAGTTTTTAATGCCCATCTCTGGAGAGAAAACTTGATCCTGGACAGGGGCGTCTGTTCCAATGACAACTGTTAAAGTGAGGAATTCAACTCACTTTGGGTGACAGAGCAGGGATTCCACTTCTGGCTCCACTACCTGGGGACTCTAGAGAGTTGAGACAAGGCTCTTTCTACCAGTCTACCAAGTTTATGTGTACCGCTGCTCTGCCTTTCAGCCTCCCCCTTTGCTCAGATGCTGCTCCAATAATGTAAGACCTATCCAAATTTCTGCTCAAGTGCAGAGACCATGTTAAAGTATCTCCATCATTATTAAAAGCTGTTGTACCTGAGTTCTGGTGGTATTAAGGCTCTAAGGCTCTGTGCCATATTGTTAAGGGCTGTTGAGTATGCCCCGTGCTGCTGTCTTCTACGTATATTTTGTTACTACTAATTCACCAAAAAATACCAGTGCCACCTTCTTTGGTCTCTGTGTGCCTTTACTCCATCTTGGGTACCAAACAGTTGGCCCCGCCCACAAGTAATCAGGAAGGATGGAGTTGAATGAATAATTTATTTGAATGACCATGGGCTTGCCTAGAGACTTATAGTATATGTGTAGAGTTACAGAGTCACAGGCACCAAAAAATTGTACACAGCTGATGTACTCAAACAATTTCATTCCGAAAAAAGCCTTGTCCCCTGTATATTTTTCCATGCTAAGTGTTCAGATATTCTATGGAATGTTCCTTTAAGCTTTAACCACTTGAGGACAAACAATGTAAATGCCTAAAAAATGTCAGAAGTCAGCAATCCCTCTTGACCAGGTTAAGAGTAAACTTAACTGGATCATGATTAATGATAAACTCACCTATATACTCAGTAATAACACCAAAAAATGTAATACGGTGTGGGATCCTTGGATCAATTATATCTCAATTCCATAGGGAACTCGGGGTTGACCCTCTCCTTTCTCTTCTCCTTCTCTTTCCCCCCTTTTTTTTTCTTCTTTTCTCTCTCTCCTTCTTCTCTTATCTTTTTTACCTCCTTCTTCTGGCTCTTATATATACACAATACAGATGATCGATCATGGGACCTTACTTAATAGTGGGCCCCGGGATAGTCCCGGGGTTCACAACCAGAACTCCCTGTGGTTCCGGGTTTCTGACACTCACAGTGGGTGGGGGGATACTGGATCATGGGGGGGAAAAATGTTTTCAGTTCCACCAGTATTTAGATATTTTGCATTCAAAGATAATGGCAGAGGTCAGATATGTATGTTGACTGTATTTTTTGCACATCTGTATTGCTAAATTGACCATCTAAGAATTCGATTTTGTTCTAATGATGTGTCTGTTTACCTTGAAATGTACTTCCTTTTTTTTTTTTTTACAATAAAAACTATTGAAATAAAAAATGTCAGAAAAGTACCCCTTGGATGTATGCTGTATGCTACTTTCATCCTCCCCCCAGAGCTGCTTCTCCTGACTGTCTTGGCCAGATTTGCATCACAAAGGTAGCTACAGCTGCTGCTGTGTTAAATGAAGCCCTGTTAACTGTATTGAATGCTGTTCAGAAGCTTAACATCTAACTGTAGGTTTCTTGTGACTTGAAATAGTTTGTTTGAACCAAGCTGGTACAAACAAACTGTTTACTTCACTAACAGAAGTGCTGGTACAAACAAACGGTTTACTTCACTAATAGAAGTGCGTGCTCAAAGCACTGCATAAAATATATGTAGAATCATCCGCATACAGTATACATTGCTGTGCTCTGGTAGAGAGAACTTCCCATCTTGCTCCCAGAACAAAGTTGAGTTGGGCTGAGCTCTGCTCTGCCACTCAAAGGGAGCTTTGTATTATATGTATAATATAATTGGATGAAGGTGAGTTTGTGATGTTATCCAACTGCCTCTCCATCTCAGCCAACCAGAGGAAGTCTAGTATTCACTGTTGAAATACAAGGCTTCCTGTGAATGGCTGACCAGCGCTCAACCCAACTTGATTTTGTACCGGTGTTCTGACGAGAAGTGTCCTCCTATCGTATAGTGCCCGCCCCGTACTGCGCTGGCGCAGCGCTTGCGCAGTACGGAGGAGAAGAAGATGCCGAAAGTGACCATCAGCTGTACACGGCGCTTGGGCACTTATTAGTGATGGCTTTGTAAGAGAGCCCCTCGCGGGCTCGCTTCGCTCGCCACGCTTCGGGCACGGCCTTGCTGCGCTCGGCATCTATTTAACTCTATGTCCACTTGGATAGTAGGGAATGAACCTGGACACAGGGTGAGAATAAAAGCGCAGGCGCCGTGTACAGCTGATGAACTTTGGAGACTTTCGGCGTCTCGTTTGCCCTCCGTACTGCGCCTGCGCACAGGGCGGACACTATCCGATGGGGGACAGTATTCGACAAGACACCGGAAGCGGGAGGGGACGGAGCTCTGTATAATATATGTAGCTGATGCTAGATGCAGTTTATACAGCGCTCCGAGCGGTCTTATCTGTTAGTGACGTAAATTGTTTGGACCATCTGGAGTTAGGCTTTAAATGAGAAATACCATTCAATAACATTACGGTTACATGGTAATTACTCTGTTTCATTCATACGCAGATCAAAGGAGTTGCATTTTATCTGCATATACCATGTGAACTGATTAAGTCATTTTATGTTAACTGATGAAATTGCATGTAACAGCATTAAAATATTAAAAATTGAAATAAAAAAATAACATTCTGTTTGCCTAAATGTTTTTTTCTCTGCAGGCGTATTTAGGATACAGCATTATAGACTCCCACCTTGGGGTTAGCAAAAGTATACAAAAAACTCTTACAAGATTGTAGAACTTGAGACTTGGGCTGGGCTAGAAAGCAGAGCTGGCATCTAAAGCATAGTCTCCCACATTTAGGTGTTGTATACAAAAGCGTTTGTGTTTTGCTGCTGACATGCATTTCATAAAGATCAAGAAAGCAGTGCTAGAAATTTGAATTGAATAGTACAGAGTAGTATTATTTTGTGCATTGTTGTATGTGTTTATAAATGCATGTCCTGTTGTGATGCGTTTGTATTGCTTTTGTGTCTGGAAAAGTAAATAGGAAAGTAGTGCATGGTAAATGCACCGAGATCTAAAAGACAGACCATTTATTTCTTCCAAGCACCTAAAAACATTCAGTATTGCAGTCTGTGCCTTTCTGTCATGGTGACAACCCCTCCACTTATCTTGTATTGGTGTCATAGGAACAAGAAGTAAAGGAAAATATTCACACTAGGGTCACAGACTGATATAAAAACCTGATAAAAAATGTATTTCTAAACCACTATTAGGCTGAAGTTATATCCTAAAGCATAATTACGCTGCATCTGATCACCGCAAACCAAAAACACAATTCATTTTTAATATTCAAACCAAACTCACCCATCCATCCATGTCTCCATGCTTCATTTTGCTGAGAAATCACCTTGAAAGGAACCTCTTAGCATTTCTGGTCGTGGCCACCTTGAGTAAGGGCAGAAGGGCATGTAGCATATACTGGAATCCATCTGTCTTTAGCTCAGACATGCGGGCAGGAGGGTGTGCTTACCTGGGAAAACCCCTCTTTCTCTCTTGAGGACCACTGGGATGTATGACATCATTTGCCAAGGCATGGAAACCACAAAGTAACTGAAGAAATGTAAAAAAAATGTTTAAAACAAGTAACTATGTTATACTTTTTTATCTATTTACTAATGCTAGCAGCACAAGGATTAAATATAGTCAATGTTGATTGAGAGAGTGAAGTTCCACTTTAAAATAGAATTAAACCTAAAAAGTAAAAAAAAACTGTTGATTTTGTGGGATTTTTATGACAGAAGAGACCCTGCTTTCAGAAACCCTTCACCCTGTCTGTCATGGTTTGTGTACACTGAGCTGCAACAACATACTTTTTTGGCACTTCTCTGTGCATGTGTATTGTATGTGCATAGGGAGTGAAGAGTCCGAAGAGTCCAAACCCAGAATGAAGACTGTGAGAAAAGATGGAAGAGCCCATGACAGACTGGAGTTCTGACACTGCTGCGTTGGAGGGAATCCTTTGCCAGATAAACCTGTCATAATGTGCTAATATGCATTGCATACTAGCACATTATGGCCCAAAGTTCCTCAGGCCAATTTCTTTTTTTGCAGAATTTGAATTCCGCTTTAAGTTAGGTTGAGAAGCCACCAAAATTCCTACAAACTGTCAAATACTCTCAGGGGACTATTTAAAATTGAGTGATGATACCACTACCTTTAGAATAGAGCAGTGTTCACTTCACATTGTGCCTGCCTTTAAATTGTTACTAAACTCACAACAGTAAAATCAGTCTGCATATGCAATAAAGCATGCTTGTTATACTCACTGTGCAACCTAAGGGGTTAATCCTGCTTATTGCGTAAAAAGGCTGTTTAATCCTGTCTTCTCTGATCTTCCCCTTCTTCCACTGTCCCTAATCCATCTCGTGATAGTACAGAGCCTTGGGGGCACTCTGCACATGCTCAGTTTGGTGTGTATTACTAGAGTTTTTTTTTGGGGGGGGGGGCTGCAATCAGCACAGGGACAATCAGCACTGTCCAGACAGAGGAACAAGGGTCCTGCAGCCTCACAGGACAGTCAGAGTAAAATTAAAATCAAAATAAATAGAGCACTAGGTAAAAAATTATATATATAGCAACTGGCAAGAAAAAAAGATGAAAATACAACCTTCAAATAGCAATAGTGAATAAAGTTTGTGCAGTGTTTAAATATAAATGGTACACTTAATAAGTACCGTATTTTCCGGCGTATAAGACGACCTTTTATATTTAAACAATCCCCCAAAAATCGGGGGTCGTCTTATATGCTGGTATATGGATGTCAGCCCGCTGGATGTGCATTAATGTCCGCTGAGCCAATCATGGCGAGCAATGTATTCTATTAACCACTTCAGCCCCAGAAGGATTTACCCCTTTCCTGACCAGAGCACTTTTTACAATTTGGCACTGCGTCGCTTTAACTGCTAATTGCGCGGTTATGCAATGCTGTACCCAAACTAAATTTGCGTCCCTTTCTTCCCACAAATAGAGCTTTCTTTTGATGGTATTTGATAACCTCTGCGGTTTTTATTTTTTGCACTATAAACGGAAAAAGACCGAAAATTTGGAAAAAAATGATATTTTCTACTTTTTGTTATAAAAAAAATCCAATAAACTCAATTTTAGCCATACATTTAGGCCAAAATGTATTCGGCCACATGTCTTTGGTAAAAAAAATGTCAATAAGCGTATATTTATTGGTTTGCGCAAAAGTTATAGCGTCTACAAACTAGGGTACATTTTCTTTTAGTTTATGACTGCCTATGTCATTTCTTGAGGTGCTAAAATTGCAGGGCAGTACAACCCCACCCAAATTACCCCATTTTGGACACCCCAAGGAAATTGCTGAGAGGCATGTTGAGCCCATTGAATATTAATTTTTTTTGTCCCAAGTGATTAAATAATGACAAAAAAAAAAAAAATTTACAAAAAGTTGTCACTAAATGATATATTGCTCACACAGGCCATGGGCATATGTGGAATTGCCCCCCAAAATACATTCAGCTGCTTCTCCTGAGTGCAGGGATACCAAATGTGTGGGACTTTTTGGGAGCCTAGCCGCGTACAGGGCCCCGAAAACCAATCACCGCCTTCAGGATTTCTAAGGGCGTAAATTTTTGATTTCACTCCTCACTACCTATCACAGTTTTGAAGGCCATAAAATGCCCAGATGGCACAACCCCCCCCAAATGACCTCATTTTGGAAAGTAGACACCCCAAGCTATTTGTTGAGAGGCATGTTGAGTCCATGGAATATTTTATATTTTGACACAAGTTGTGGGAAAGTGACAATTTTTTTTTTTTTTGCACAAAGTTGTCACTAAATGATATATTGCTCACACAGACCATGGGCATATGTGGAATTGCACCCCAAAATACATTTAGCTACTTCTCCTGAGTATGGGGATACCACATGTGTGGGACTTTTTGGGAGCCTAGCCGCGTACGGGGCCCCGAAAACCAATCACCGCCTTCAGGATTTCTAAGGGCGTAAATTTTTGATTTCACTCCTCACTACCTATCACAATTTTGAAGGCCATAAAATGCCCAGATGGCACAAAACTCCCCCAAATGACCCCATTTTGGAAAGTAGACACCCCAAGCTATTTGATGAGAGGCATGTTGAGTCCATGAAATATTTTATATTTTGACACAAGTTGCGGGAAAGTGACAATTTTTTTTTTTTTTTTGCACAAAGTTGTCACTAAATGATATATTGCTCACACAGGCCATGGGCATATGTGGAATTGCACCCCAAAATACATTTAGCTACTTCTCCTGAGTATGGGGATACCACATGTGTGGGACTTTTTGGGAGCCTAGCCGCGTACGGGGCCCCGAAAACCAATCACCGCCTTCAGGATTTCTAAGGGCGTACATTTTTTATTTCACTCCTCACTGCCTATCACAGTTTCAGAGGTCATGGAATGCCCAGATGGCACAAACCCCCCCCCCAAATGACCCCATTTTGGAAAGTAGACACCCCAAGCTATTTGCTGAGAGGCATGGTGAGTATTTTGCAGCTCTCATTTGTTTTTGAAAATGAAGAAAGACAAGAAAAACATTTTTTTTTCCTTTTTTCAATTTTCAAAACTTTGTGACAAAAAAGTGAGGTCTGCAAAATACTCACTATACCTCTCAGCAAATAGCTTGGGGTTAGCACAACATTTAGAAGCTTATGTCACACATAACCCACTCTTCTAACCACTTGAAGACAAAGCCCTTTCTGACACTATTTGTTTACATGAAAAAATATTTTTTTTTGCAAGAAAATTACTTTGAACCCCCAAACATTATATATTTTTTTAAAGCAAAAAAATGGTGGGTGTTTCATTTTTTTTTCACACAGTATTTGCGCAGCGATTTTTCAAACACATTTTTTGGGGAAAAAAACACACTTTTTTAATTTTAATGCACTAAAACACATTATATTGCCCAAATGTTTGATGTAATAAAAAAGATGATCTTAGGCCGAGTACATGGATACCAAACATGACATGCTTTAAAATTGCGCACAAACGTGCAGTGGCGACAAACTACATACATTTTTAAAAGCCTTTAAAAGCCTTTACAGGTTACCACTTTAGATTTACAGAGGAGATCTACTGCTAAAATTACTGGCCTCGATCTGACCTTCGCGGTGATACCTCACATGCATGGTGCAATTGCTGTTTACATGTGACGCCAGACCAACGCTTGCGTTCGCTTTTGCGCGAGAGCAGGGGGGGGACAGGGTTTTTTTTTCTTTTTTTTTTTTTTTTCTTTATTATTTTTTTTTTCTTTTTTATCTTATTTTTAAACTGTTCCTTTCATTTTTTTTTTTTTTTATCATTTTAATTGTTATGCCAGGGAATGTAAATGATAGCAATAGGTAGTGACAGGTACTCTTTTTAAAAAAAATGGGGTCTATTAGACCCTAAATCTCTCCTCTGCCCTCAAAGCATCTGACCACACCAAGATCGGTGTGATAAAATGCTTTCCCAATTTCCCAATGGCGCTGTTTACATCCGGCGAAATCTGTCATGCTCGTAGCTTCCGGTTTCTTGGGCCATAGAGATGATTGGAGCCAAGATGATACCTAAACCTGCAGGCATCATTCTGGTATAACCACTCAATGTTGTGAATGGCATACCTGAAAACAAAAAAATGGTTAACAATAAAACACAGTAAACAGTAAGGTATAAAAAAAAAACATACCTGAAAAGTAAACATGATAAAACATAACAACAATAAAACATTGCAGCATAGAAAACAGAAAAAAAGAGCAGAACAATAGAGAGAGAATAGAGCAAGAGAGAAAACGACAACTATTTTTGTTTTTTTTATTTTATATATATATATTTTTTTTTTTTTTACACTTTTTTTTGTAACTTTTATAACTGTAACTGGTTCCAGGATCGGGTCTCTCAAAATGCGATGGCATCTTGGGAGACCCTGTGAAAGTGTGCCTAGTCTGTGCAGTGCTGTACCCTACGCTAATAACTAGTGCATGGCAGCGTTCAAAACATTCACCAATGCAAAGACCAGGATTGTCAGGACAGGAGGGACAATAATAGCGGGTGTCACGCCTATATCCGCGCTTGCTGCAGACACGACATCTTTTTTGGGGGGGTTCGTTGGGTAGGGGTACTCGGGAGGACATAAAGAAAATGCCTCTCATGCAGCCAACTACATTTGGTTGGGGATGTGAATGGGGGAAGTACGGGTACTGCAGAAGTGTTGGGTTCCCAATTAGGATTGGCGAATGCAGCAGGAAGGGCACTATGGGCACGATGGGCCTGTTTTTGTCTTCTTCTTGGTGGCAGCGGGACACTACTTGTGCTTGCCACCTCACCTGCTTGAACTGCACTTATGGGACTCGCCACGTCACCAAGTGTTACTGCAGTGCTGGTTTGACTACGACCGGGGTGTACTAGGGCGCTGGTGCTTGCCAGTTCACCAAAACACTACCAAAAAAACTGTTAGCGATCGCAGGGATCAGGCCTGACTCTGCGAACGCTGCAGTTATGCGTTTAGTGTTTTGTAAGTGACAGTGATCGATCGATACTGCACTTGGGTGGGCTGGGCTCGGCTGGGCAGAGTCGCAAAACGCAGGTGCTAGCAGGTATCTGGGCTGATCCTGCTAACACTGCGTTTTTGGGAACCCTAAACTGCTGGGGACGCTAGTATAGATCTGATCGGATCAGATATTGATCCGTTCAGATACTATACCACTAAGGGAGGTGTACGGTGCGTGCGTGGGTGTTAGCGCTACTGGCGCTAACCTGACGCTGTCTGGGGCTGGTGCTTGCCAGTTCACCAAAACGCTACCAAAAAACTGTTAGCGATTGCAGGGATCAGGCCTGACTCTGCGAACGCTGCAGTTATGCGTTTAGTGTTTTGTAAGTGTCAGTGATCGATCGATACTGCACTTGGGTGGGCTGGGCTGAGGAGCAAAACGCAGGTGCTAGCAGGTATCTGGGCTGATCCCGCTAACACTGCGTTTTTGGGAACCCTAAACTGCTGGGGACGCTAGAATAGATCTGATCGGATCAGATATTGATCCGTTCAGATACTATACCACTAAGGGAGGTGTATGGTGCGTGCGTGGGTGTTAGCGCTACTGGCGCTAACCTGACGCTGCCTGGGGCGACGCAGACCCTAAAACCTAACTTATATCACCGCCGGGCGATCAGGAGGCTAAACCTTTATTAGGTAATAAAGGGCGGGTGCCCTGACACTATAAAAAATAAACTAACTAACCAGCGTCACCCGTAACAGTTATACGGTGATCACTGGTGAAAGGGTTAACTAGGGGGCAATCAAGGGGTTAAAACATTTATTAGGTAGTATATGGGGATCCCTGTCGCTATAAAATGCTGACGGCGAACCTAAATATTTACCTCCCTAACTAGCGTCACCAGTGACACTAATACAGCGATCAGAAAAATGATCGCTTAGTGACACTGGCGACGGGGGGAGATCAAGGGGTTAAAACTTTATTAGGGGGGGTTAGGGGGGTATCCTAGACCTAAAGGGGGCTAACACTAACTGCCCTACCACACTAACTGTCAAAAACTGACACCAATGCAGTAATCAGAAAACAAAAAACAAAAAAACTGCTTGGTGTCAGTGTGACAGGGGGGGAGGGGTGATTAGGGGGTGATCGGGGGGTAAAGGGGGGTGTAAAGTATGCCTGGCATGTTCTACTGTGTGTGTGTGTTGGTGTAACTCACTCGGATGTGTTCTCTCCTCGGCGCCGGAACGGAAAATACCGAGCCGAGGAGAGATGACATCACTTCCTCTGCCTCTGTGTACTATACAGAGGCAGGGGAAGATTCTCATTGGCTGGGAGTGATCGCGAGGGGGGGGCCACGAATGGATGGCCTCCCCCTCATCTCTGAATGCTCCCAGACAGAAGCTGACCGCCTCGGGCACCAGGGGGGGGGTCCGAGCGGACCCCCCGCCCGCGGCAAGCAATCACGTACCAGGTACGTGATTTTGCCTGCCCGTGCCATTCTGCCGCAGTATATCTGCGTTAGGCAGTCAGCAACTGGTTAATGAATACAAAGCCTGCTCGGATTGGCTTTAAGAGTCAGAGAGGCGCGGGCTGATGATGTTCCAACCTCTGCCAATCACGGCGATCAATGTATTCTATTAATGAATACAAAGCCTGTTCGGATTGGCAGAGCTTGTAATATCATCTGCCTGCGCCTCTCTGAATCTCAAAGCCAATCCGAGCAGGCTTTGTATTCATTAATAGAATACATCCCTCACCGTAATTGGCTCAGCGCGGTATACTGTATAAAGTATTTTACCAAATGCGGCTACCCCTCAGCTCCTCTTCCTTTCACGGCCACCTCGCCATCCACCACCGGAGTTTTGGTTTGAAGCACCTGACCCTCCATCTGGCACCTGACCCTTCATCTGGCACCTGACCCTCCATCTGGCACCTGACACTTTACCCTTCATCCGGCACCTGACCCTTCATCTGGCACCTGACCCTCTATCTGGCACCTGACCCTCCATCTGGCACCTGACCCTTCATCTGGCACCTGACCCTCCATCTGGCACCTGACACTTGACCCTTCATCCGGCACCTGACCCTCCATCCGGTACCTGACCCTCCATCTGGCACCTGACCCTCTCTCTGGCACCTGACCCTCCATCTGGCACCTGACCCTTAATCTGGCACCTGACCCTTCATCTGGCATCTGGCCCTCCATCTGAAGGACCGGAAGAAGGTCGTCCTATACGGTGAGTATATCTCAAAACCAATGTTTTAGCTGGAAAATTAGGGGGTCGCCTTATACGCCCAGTCGCCTTATACGCCGGCAAATACGGTAAAGAAAATCCAAGTAGTGGCCACCGAATTGTGATGAAAAATGCAAAGTAAAACAAGCAACTAACAGTGCAAGAAATTTCCAAATGGTGAACCTGAATAAATTGTCATCTAACAGAAATCAGCTGAACTTTTCAGTGAATCCAAAGAGCTCCTCCGATAATGAGTATGGAGTGTCAGAACACTCACCAGATATCAAACAGACGTCACCAGCATTGAAACAGGAGACAATACACCCAAAGTGTTGCCAAATGTTCCTCCACAGTGATATCCCTCCACCAATCTATGCACTCACCAGAAGTTGAACCAAGATAAGCCTTGAACTGCTGGTATGTAGTATGATGATTATATAGTCCGGTGTGCTGGTTGTGTGATCAACTCCAATGGGATAAACGCTGCGTAAAAGAAGCTCACCAACAGGAGCCAGAGCAGTGATCATAAAGTGTAGTATTTTTAATCTACCGCGGATAGGTAAATCTTGTGGGTTACTTGTTAGAGGAAGTTAGATTTGCCTCTGTTCCAGCTTGGCTGAGTTGCGTGTAGTTCCACACTGTGCCGGTGGGTGTCGTTGTCACCATGGGCTGGTGTTGGAAAGGCAACGTGTTGAAGCGTATGAGTGCTCCTCTGTCCTGGAGACAACTCGGTGGAGGTGGTCCTCCGAGTTGCATTCTGGGAGAGGGTATTTATGGGACAGACGCCACGTTTAGGGGTTCGTTTTCAGCCACCTGCTGGCCCTCCTGGCCGACAGGTATGCGTTAAGAGTACCACCTCGTGATCCTCCGTTCCGGAGGCCCACGTCGCTGTGGAGTGTGGGTGGGCCCAGAAGCCTGTCTGGGGCCTACCACAGCAGCACAGGAATGGTCCTGAGCTGTCTATCCTGAGCAAAGAAGCTGGACAACCGAGGAGATCCCAGGGGAGGACCCGTCATGGAAGGATCATGCAGAGTGCTGGTCTGGAGAGGGGCCTGGTAACTCGGTTGGAGGACGTATCCTGAAGTAATCTTACTGCATAGTACTGCCGGGTTAGCTAAAAGGTTCAAGTACTGTGTCTGACATTCATCGCAAACCAATACATCCTGTGGCAGAGGATCATACGGGTTTTTTTCCAAACAAGTCTGTGGCAGAGACTTTTGTTCGTGCTGCGTACTGGCTGCTAGGCAAGTGAGAGAGGCCTATCCAGGCAGGCAAAGATTGAATCCCACAAGGGGAGTGCATTCAACTACAAGTGTTCAATTCCAAAGAATGTTCTAAAGAATACTAAGGAGAGGTATTTGAGCTTCCCTGCAACATTCCTTCTGCCTCTTTCCTGCTCCTTCCGTTATTACTTGTTCATTAAAGCATTGGAAAATATACTCAAGTGTTTGGTGCTTATATCGTCCAGAGGTAAACTCAAGGGGACCCTAGACCCGGTGAAACAGAGGTATCGAGAGTGAAGGTAACAGCCCGCTTTAAACCAGCAGCTCCACCGAGAGTTAGTGCTACATTTATTTAAATAAAAAGCAGGTACATGTACTCAAGCAAAAAAAACAAAGAAAAAGCGCCGCTCCTACCATGAGGACATGGCGGTGATGACGTCAGTGTGCAGGCTCCTCCCATCAGCACTGCTGCGTCCTCGTGGTGTGAGCAGAGTTTTTTCTTTGTACGTTTTATGGCCATTTTTATGCTTATGTCAGCTGATTTCTGTTAGATGACAATTTGTTCACGTTCATCGTTTGGACATTTCTTGCACTGATAGTTGTTTGTTTTACTTTACATTTTTGATCACAATTTGGTGGCTCAGTTCCACTACCTGGACTTTCTTTATGTATTAAGGTATTAAGTGTACCATTTATATTTAAGCGCTGCACAAACTATTGCTATTTGAGAATAAAATGAAAACTCCTCCCATAAGCTTTAACCCAGGGGTCTCAAACTGGTGGCCACCCAGCTGTTGCGGAACTACAAGTCCCATCATGCCTCTGCCTATGGGTGTCATGCTTGTAACTGTCAGCTTTGCAATGCCTCATGGGAATTGTAGTTTTGCAGCAGCTAGAGGGCCACCAGTTTGAGACCCCTGCTCTAACCAGACACTGATAGAAGTCACAAGACTGCTATATACTGCTGATGAGAAAAGGTATTTAGCAGTTTATATTTACTAAAATAATTGCATTCCCATGTTCTGTGTACTGTGGGACACCAGATATAGTGAATGCGGGGCCCTGGGTTTAGTAACACTTTTAAGTCTTTCATAAAATATAGGTCATGATGAGTAAGATGAAGGGGCAGACTTACCAATTTAAACTCTACACTGTTTACATTGGTGATTGATGTGACTGTTTACCACAGCCATCACATGGTACAGAGATGCTTGGATCAGCTCTGTACACAGTGTCTGTGTGTAGCAGGGTGAAACCCCTGTTAGTTAGCACTTCCTGTTTTAGTGGTATGGTATTGTCACTCAGGTGAGGTAAGAGCAGGGTATTTCAGAGGTCTGTGGGTTACAAGAAGAAGAAAAAGAAGGCAGGGCACCTAATGTGCACTTATGCTTTCCCCTTTGAGGGAAGGCTGCAGCTTAGCTGGACCTGTAGATGGGAAAAGAAAGGAGAAGCACAATAGAGGATCAGAAAATTTTTGTGAGTACCACAGCACCCCTCTTGAAAAAGGAGTGGAATGCGTTATATGCAATTTTTAAATGTGCATTTAATACTCTGCAATATCTTTGAAAAAGCTATGGATATATTTGGCTGTGTAAATGTATAGAAGAAAGTTCATTAAATATTTTGAGTCAGTGGCCCCTCTGTGGTGTGTTTGGTGAAGACTGCACGGGTAAGCCAAGCTTGGCATGGTGGGATTCTATACTCAGTGGTAAGGTAATCATCTGGGCTATTGAAATAAGTGCTACACTGGTCTGTTATTTTTTTTTTTGGAGGAACTTTACAATACCTGGGGTGTTAAGGCAGTGCATTTGGTTCAAGTGAGGAATGAGTGGTGGCCTGGTGAAGAAGGGTCTGCCTGCTTATCAGTGGTAGGAAGGTTTCCCAGGGTGTATGCACCTGGCAACCCGGGCACCTATTTCTCATGGGCCTTGGGTGTTTGACAAGACACTTGTGGACTAGGTCTGGAACCACTGGAGTCAGAGAGGCTTCTTATAAATGTGTAGGTGTGTGATTTCCGACATGGCCTGAGCACTGAGATGAGTGAGAAACCTGAAAAAATTGTGAAGTGTAGGGATGGTGGTTGGGGTTTTGGACCTGCCATCACTGAAAACTTTTTCTGCAGGCCTTGGCAAAGAAACTGGGTTTAACCCACAGCAAGGTGTCAAAGGTGATTTCTGCAGTGCTTTTAAAATGTGTCTTTTGACACACATATTGTAAGTTTAATCCTGTACTCAATCACCTTACCCCTAATTCAAACAATAATAATAATGACTATCTTTCACCAATCTTGTCTCCAAATATCACCCAAATCGTCCTCTCCACTCTTCTCAAGACCTCCTACTCTCAAGCTCTCTCGTCTCCTCCTCTCATGCTCATCTCCAGGATTTCTCCAGAGCCTCTCCCATCCTCTGGAACTCGCTACCTCCACCTGTCCGGCTATCCCCTACTCTTGCTACCTTCAGGCGATCCCTGAAAACTCACCTCTTCAGGAAAGCCTATCACGTTTCTAACTAATCTTTTACCACTTCCATCAGCTCATTCCCCACAGTTACAACCTTTTGTACCACCTGCCCCACCCTATTAGATTGTAAGCTCTTCTGAGCAGGGCCCTCTTAATCCTCTTGTATTTTATTGTATTATAACTGTATTGTCTCCCTTTTATATTGTAAAGCGCTGCATAAACTGTTGGCGCTATATAAATCCTGTATAATAATAATAATCTTTATTAAGATCTACAATTTGCTGTACCCATGTGCTTCTTATAGTTATGCGAATGACTAGAAATCCTAGACTTTATCTTTGTACCTGTAAAACCAAAGATCTTCTTTTGCTTCCACCTTGACAGTTTGATTATATGAAGGCAGTGCCTGCAGGGCATAGCCATATGTAAGGAACAAACAGCCCAACACTGGTTCAAACCATAAGAAAACAGCCTGTGTCCAAGCAATAGCAAATACTTGGAAATCATCCAATGAAATTTGATGTATTATACTTTCACACAATTAGTATCCCCTCCTTCTATCTACACCTTTATGACACACTACCGCATTGACTTAAAGTGATTCTAAAGGCTAATGCTTTTCCTAATTAACCACTTCCATACCGGGCCTGTTCTGGCACTCCTCTCCTACATGTAAAAATCATTTTTTTGCTAGAAAATTACTCAGAAACCCCAAACATTATATATATATATATTTTTTAGCAGACACCCTAAGGAATAAAATGGCAGTCGTTGCAACTTTTTATGTCGCACGGTATTTGCGCAACAATTTTTCAAATACATTTTTTTTGGAAAAAAAAAAATTTAATGAATTAAAAAAAACAACAAAACAGTAAAGTTAGCCTAATTTTTTGTATAATGTGAAAGATGATGTTATGCCGAGTAAATAGATACCCAATGTGTCACGTTTTAAAATTGCGCACACTCATGGAATGGCGCTAAACTTCAGTACTTAAAAATTTCCATAGGTGACGCTTTACATTTTTTTACAGGTTACTAGTTTAGAGTTACAGAGGAGGTCTAGTAAGAGAATTGTTGCTCCCGTTCTTACGCACATGGCGATACCTCACATGTGTGGTTTGAACGGCATTTACATATGTTGGCAGGATTTACGCATGCATTTGCTTCTGTGCACGAGCTACTGAAGAGAGAGGCGCTTTAAATTTTTTTTTTTTTTTTTTATTGCTTCTTTTACTTAATTTTTTTTATTTTTACACTTTCTCCTTAATTTTTTTTTTGATCACTTTTATTCCTATTACAAGGAATGTAAACATCCCTTGTAATAGGAATGGTGAGTGACAGGTCCTCTTTATGGAGAGATATGAGGTCAATAAGATCCCACATCTCTCCTCCAGACTGGAAAGCATGAGATCAAAAAAAAAATTCACGATCCCATGCTTTCCAGCCGCGATCGTGGCTTTGTTTACAAGCGCGGCCCGGACGTAACGTCATAACGTTGCGCCCGGGCCTCCGACAGTTATAGAGATGACTGGTGACCATCTGGTCACCGGAAATTTCTATGATCGTCATCCGGTGGCGGCCGATTCTTTCTCCGGGTCCGCGATGGCACTGGAGAGCCCAGAGAAGCACCGGAGGGTGGCGGGAAGGGGGGGATGTGCCGCTATAATCATTCTTACGGTGCGCAGAATAACTGGCTGAAAAAGAGGATATCTGAATGATGCCTGTAGCTGCAGGCATCATTCAGATATTCCCACTGAAAGTCAAGGACATCATATGACGTCCTTGGGCTGGAAGTGGTTGAAGTAGAAAATAAAATAAAATCAATGCGCACTGTGCTTGTGACACCAAAAATGTAAATAATTAGTGCTGCTACTTAAAGCGGAGTTTCACTCATTTATGAGTCAGCAGCTACAAAAAGTGTAGCTGCTGACTTTTAATAATCGGACACTCACCTGTTCCACGGTACAGCGATGCGGGTGAAGGAAGCCCGCTCCTCTCCCCCTCCTTTCTGTGGTGCAGGCATTGTAACTGTGGGCGCCCGGCTGTGGCTTTACAGCCAGGCACGCACAGCGCATGCGCGAGCTGCGCGCTGTGAATTGCCGGGTAATTTTCTGGGACCTGTGAGCCCCGGGAGGAAGTGGGAGCTGGGTGCCTCTAAAAAGAGGGTATCCGCTCCCCCCCAAAAAAACGTAATATGCCAAATGTGACATGTCAGGGGGTCACCATCACTTAAAGCGGAAGTTCCATTTTTGGGTGAAACTCCGCATTGAATAATACAAATCAACCAACAGGGGAAAAAAACTTTTCCACAGTAGCGCTCAAGATAAGTTGATTGAACAATAATTAGTATCCAAAAATAATCAATAAGTGTCCAAAAATAATCCAAAAATAATATGTCAATGTCCATGAATGATTAGTGAAAATATGTTGCAATCCCACACTTATGAAGAGCAGTCTTCTTTAAGAGGTGCAAAATAATAATGTGAATTAACACCAACTCCTCCACCACAGTGAAAAGCGGGAGATCGACCCCCTTAAAAAACAGGCTCACCAGATGCTGTTGCCATTCACTCTCATGTCTGGCAAATAAGCTCAGGATTTAAATTGAAGAGTCATTTTTAAATGCCACACTCCATTCTCTTGCCTGACTATACACTCCACATGTAGGGAATATAGCTAGAGACAAAGCCTCCAATAGTGTACAATCACTTAGAATGAGTAATTTACTAAAATATATATTGAACGTACATCAAATCAAAATAAAACAAGCCTTCATGTTATATGGTGCAAGACAAGCCGGGAAGCACTGCGCTGCAATCTCACCACTCCCTCATTCGCCAGACATCAGTTCGCATTCCCAGCCTCAGCATACAGTCGCTGTGTAGCCACGCCCCATTGCATCACTTCTGACTTCGATCCCCCATGACGGAGTCGGGAGTGACGAAACACGTCCGGTCTTGGCTACACGGCAACTGTATGGTAAGGCTTGAAATGCGAACTGATGTCTGGCGAATGAAGGAGTGGTGAGATTGCAACGCTTCCCGGGTTGTCTTGCACCATATAACATGAAGGCTTGTTTTATTTTGATCTGATGTACGTGCAATATATATTTTAATAAATTCCTCATCCTAAGTGATCTTACACTATTGGAGGCTCTATCTCTATTCCCTACATATGGAGTGTATTGTCAGACAAGGTAATAAAGTAGCCAATGCAGTGAATAATAAAAGTGCTAAGTAAATAATCCCAGTAAAGACAATTTGATTTCATAAAAAGTGCAATCCAGGTGAAGGTGCTCTAATTATTGCGCATTCACAGAGTGAAGTAAAAGGTAATTGGTGTCTCTTCTTATAGTGTATATATGACACCTGGGTGTGGGGTGCATGGCTGCGGTGGGTGAGGCATCACCTGATGAAGTCACGTGACACGTGACGATATGCATCAGGATTGGGCAGCAGACTAACCGGAAGTGACCTAGGAGTATGAGCTTACATGCCTTGCTTTATTGTTTGAAATGTGAGTACATATACGTTTTTACAATAAAATACTATATAAAACTATAATGCACTATTGGAGCCCCATTGCTTGTATATTACCGCATGGAGGGGACCAGGTGGATATCCCTGAATTTCACCTAAGGAGATATCGCCACACATCCAGCTCCTAGGACAGCGTTTTACCACAAAGAGGCCCTAAAAGCTAAGAGGAGCCACAAGGATCCCCCATGAAAGATATTTATCCAATGCTGTAACCTTACAGCAGTAAGGTGAGAGGCTTCTGAGCACGGAGGTGTCATATACACTATAATGCCCCGTACACACGGTCAGATTTTCCGACGGAAAATGTGTGATAGGACCTTGTTGTCGGAAATTCCGACCGTGTGTAGGCTCCATCACACATTTTCCATCGGATTTTCCGACACACAAAGTTTGAGAGCAGGATATAAAATTTTCCGACAACAAAATCCGTTGTCGGAAATTCCGATCGTGTGTACACAAATCCGACGGGCAAAGTGCCACGCATGCTCAGAATAAATAAAGAGATGAAAGCTATTGGCCACTGCCCCGTTTATAGTCCCGATGTACGTGTTTTACGTCACCGCGTTCAGAACGAACAGATTTTCCGACAACTTTGTGTGACTGTGTGTATGCAAGACAAGTTTGAGCCAACATCCGTCGGAAAAAATCCTAGGATTTTGTTGTCGGAATGTCCGAACAAAGTCCGACCGTGTGTACGGGGCATAAGAAGAGATACCAATCGCCTTTTACTTCACTCTGTGAATGCGCAATAATTAGAGCACCTTCACCTGGATTGCACTTTTTATGAAATCAAATTGTCTTCACCGGGACTATTTACTTAGCACTTTTATTATTCACTGCATTAGCCACTTTATTTATCTTTTATTTATCTTTTGATATTTATCTAGAAGTAATTATTTGTTCACGTTTTGTATTTACTATGCTATTTATTGCTTAAATTTCTCATGTTACTGGGGACAGAGCAACAGCGCAACATCATTTTTATTCATACACTTAGAGCCATGGATTTTGCTTTTCGGTGTTTGCAGCAGTATCAGGAACCATGAATCAGACTGAGACAGAAGTAAGTTAAATCACACTTGTTTAATAATTGTCACTTGCCACGTCACCTGCCACACATTACGGATTGTCACTTGCCAAGTCCCGGGTTGTCACTTTCCACGTCACCTGCCACACATTACGGATTGTCACTTGCCTCGTCACGGATTGTCACTTGCCACGTCACCTGCCACACAATACGGATTGTCACTTACCACGTCCCGGATTGTCACTTGCCACGTCACCTGTCACACGTTATGGATTGTCACTTGCCACGTCGCCTGGCACATGTTATGGATTGTCACTTGCCACGTCCTGGATTGTCACTTGCCAGGTCACCTGCCACACATTACGGATTATCACTTGCCCCGTCCCGGGTTGTCACTTGCCACATCACCTGCCACACATTACGGATTGTCACTTGCCACGTCACGGATTGTCACTTGTCACGTCACCTTTCACACATTACAGATTGTCACTTGCCACGTCCCGGATTGTCACTTGACAGGTCACCTGCCACATGTTATGGATTGTCACTTGCTGTGTCACTTTCCTGCTGTGTCCCAGAGTCAGGCAGCATATTATCAGTCAGGCAGCAGAGAGATAATGTTATCTCTCTGCTTCCCACGGCTGCCTGCACAGTGAGGGTGGAACTGCACTGCAGGGATGCAGGGCGGGCGCCGGGCGGTGAGAGATGATGTCATCTCTATGCTCCCCCGCCTGCCAGCTCCCTGATTGGCCAGCCCGCTCACCCACGAGCCACCCAGCTGTCTTACCAACTGAGCCACCTGACAGCCCTCGGAGACGCTGCGCTCTCACCCGCGGACACACGGAGCCACCTGTCCCCACCAGGCCCCACTCGGCTGCGGGCCCCATAGCGCCCATGTGTGTCGCTATGGTGGTAGTTCCACCACTGGAGTGGGCCTGTGTGCAAGATTACAAGCTGGGCCCCATTGCTTGATTAAAAAAAAAGGTATTGGGGTCCCTGGTTTGAATTTCAGTTAGGATGCTATCTGAATGGAGTCTGCATTTTCCCCCTGTGCTTGCGTAGGTTTCCTCCGAGTGTACATGGGAAACTGGAGTGGTTTCTTCTCACACTCCAAAGACATGCTGGTAGCTTAAAGAGAAACTTCAGTCTTTCTCCCCCCCCATTTTCCCCCCTCTGCTTTACTGTCTTCTGCAGAGTAATGGCCCATACACACGATCCGAATATCGTATGAAAACTGTCATCCGAGGAAGAATCATACAATTTTCGGATCGTATGTACACTACTTTCGAGAGCCGATCACGACAGTTCATCCGATATTATTCGACAAGCATGAAAATTTTTCTCATACAATACCAGATCGTACGATTTTTGTTTAGTCAGTATAGTTGTCATCCGAAAATACAATACAAATACATTACAACACATGACATCACTTCCAATTTTTTTTCTGTCGTATGAGAATTTTCGTGACTTTATTTACCTATTCAATTTCTACTTGCGACTGTTAAGCGAAAAACGTCGTACGATCTGTCGTACGATATTCGGATCCGGTGTACGGGCCATTAGGATACTCACCTAGCCAGTGGATCCAGCGTTGAGCTGCTGGCATCCTCCCATTGTGGCTTCTGCATGGGTCCGGCGTCACTAGACCTGCCCCCCTCCTCTTTACTAAATGGTACTGAACGTCTTGCATCCCAGGAGGCACGGGGGGCACCGTGTAATTCGCCTAGGCAAATTCTGGAGGTTGGGAGGACGGGCCACGCCTTTTAAGCCTGAAAATACCAGTAAGTAAACGATTAAAAAAAGAACCCGATATCCACGCTGCAGAGGGGGGGGGGGGGTCTGGGTGGAGAGCAGAAGAGTGCTGAGGGAGGGTGAAGGTCTGCTTTAATTGCCTCCTGTCTAAATTGGCCCTGTGTGATATAAGTGTGCGTGTACAGTATGTATAAATGTAAGATAGGGGCCCTGGACTCTTTGAAAAACTGGGTCTTTATCTTTAGGATAGATAACAGATCCAAAACGCCCTGCCATATACCATTTATTCTAACTGCTTTGCAAGATTGGCACAATAAAAGAAATCTTTATCTTCGGTAATTTGGTTATGTGATCTTTTCCCAGTTCCTCTGCAACTCAATGGGCAATATTCTGTCTGCAACAATAGAAACACTCTTGTAGCCTAGGATGGAAAGGCACTTCCCTGCTCCCCCTGCTTTCCCCCCTCCCTGTTTCAAGCTAACAAACTGGCTGGAGACTGCACTCTCCACTGTTATCTCATTTTTGGGAAGACAGGAAGTTCAAAGAAGCAGTACTGAAAGAGCAGGAAAGAGCATGAGCTAGCAGCACTAAAAGCTATAAACTGAAAGTATTTAACAAATACTTTACTGGGGAACTTTAGTTTAATTGTGCTCAATGTATTAAGATTAAGCACTGATGGTTTAATACTACTTTAACCTTTAATTCCTTATAATCTTCTCAGCCATACCACATGAGACTCCTGCAGTCTTGTGGGTGGCTCCAGAACCGTGATTGACAGCTTAGTACTTCCTATTCTCTCCTCCTTGTCATCCAGCCCATATAATGCTTCAGAGAATGCTGTAAATAAAAAAAAAATAATGTTATTGCTAATTAGAATTTTTTTATTAATTAGTTACATGAGAGCCACAGGAGTGCTCCACTGTCAGACATGATTTTGGAGCCACCCTGCAAGACATGCGTGACACTTGGGGCAGCTAGCTAGGGGAGGGTGTGAAGAAGGAGTGCAGGGCTCAAAAATGGAGCATGCGGAGACAGAGTGGCAAAGTAGAAGACTGTGGATTGGCCAGCATGGCATTGCCGCTTTGAACATTTATTCTCTACTGATCTAAGGCCTCATGCACACTAGGCCCAGCTCTTCCCACCTTTGCTTCTGGCAGGAGAAAAGCAGCTAGAAAAAATGGTCACGTTTTCGAATGTGTTTAGGCACGTCAATTGTTTGGGTATTCATTTAATCCATTGGCCAGGATATTAAAGTGTTTATAACCCTAAAAAAAGAGCTCCTGTTCCCTTAAAGCAGATTAAACAGCACAGTGCTTGTGCTGTCTAACCTGTCCCTCTCTAAACTGTAAAAAACCTGGCTGATCCTGACACTTTCTGTTTCCTCCTCTGTGTACTGACCACGTTAATCATGGCTGCTGAGCCCTGATTACCGGGTCAGTTTACGTGCCACTGTCATCCGCAGCTCTTCCCTATGCCCCCACCTCCCTGCCTGTCAGCTATGTGTGTCTATGTCTGTGTCTACACCCCTCCCCCCACCTCCTGCCACTAATAGTAGTAAAGAAATATTTTGAAATTGTTACTGCCAGCCTCTCTGCTTTATCCAGGCATACCACAATGTGTAAGTGTTTCTTAAAACAAAGCCTCTACAATGAGGGAAAAAAATTGTACATTTGCCCAATGACAAAGACATTATCAGTCTATAATATAAATAGGTTTATTTTAACAATGATAGACAGAACAACAACAAAAATATCCAGAAAAACGCATTTCAAAAAAGTTATGAATTGATTTGCATTTTAATGAGTGAAATAAGTATTTGACCCCTTTACAAAACATGACTTAGTACTTGGTGGCAAAACCCCTGTTGGCAATCACAGAGGTCAGATGTTTCTTGTAGATGGCCACCAGGTTTGCACACATCTCAGGAGGGATTTTGTCCCACTCCTCTTTGCAGATCCTCTCCAAGTCATTAAGGTTTCAATGCTAACATTTGGTAACTCAAATCTTCAGCTCCCTCCACATATTTTCTATGGAATTAAGGTATGGAGACTCGCTAGGCCACTCCAGGACCTTAATGTGCTTCTTCTTGAGCCACTCCTTTGTTGACTTGGTCGTGTGTTTTGGGTCATTGTCATGCTGGAATACCCAACCACTACCCATTTTCAATGCCCTGGCTGATGGAAGGAGATTCTCACTCAAGATTTGACGGTACATGGCCCCGTTCATCATCCCTTTGATGCGGTGAAGTTGTCCTGTCCCCTTAGCAGAAAAACACT
Organism: Lithobates clamitans; assembly: GCA_037952925.1. NCBI lineage: Eukaryota > Metazoa > Chordata > Amphibia > Anura > Ranidae > Lithobates > Lithobates clamitans. Next base: position 2,692,718 of record JBBGZY010001065.1, read on the forward strand.
TCAAAATCATAATGTTTCCACCTCCATGTTTGATGGTGGGGATGGTGTTCTTGGGGTCATAGGCAGCATTCCTCCTCCTCCAAACACAGCGAGTTGAGTTGATGCAAAAGAGCTTGATTTTGGTCTCATCTGACCACAACATTTTCACCCAGTTGTCCTCTGAATCATTCAGATGTTCATTAGCAAACTTCAGACGGGAAGCTGCAGCTGTGGGCGCTGCAGGATTTCAGTCCTTCATGGCGTAGTGTGTTACCAATTGTTTTCTTGGTGACTATGGTCCCAGCTGCCTTGAGATTGTTTTGCTTTAATTAAAGGTTCTTGCGGTAAAACCAAGGAAGATTAGACTTCTGTAGTGTATCAATGCTTTACTAAACAGAAAAGCTGCACATACAACTATAGGATACACAATACAACACAATTCATAGCTTACAAAAATTGCCTACAACATGCACAAGCCAATTATCCTTTCTAGCAAAATAAGCATGTACAAAATGTATGCAATAAGTAAACTAAACAGTTACTTAGGGTTCAAGATGTAATGTCCTTCATGGTCCTTCATGGTTCCTTGGTCAAAGTCCAAACTCAAAACATCTCCAAAGCTCTCCAGCTTTTGGCAGCCATTTCTCCTTTGTCTGATCACATGCTTCTTTCAAAAGACCCCAATCCCCTCCCACCAACTTCCTGTATACACCAACTTCCTGTTCTCTGCTTAGCTCCAAAACCTATTCAACTGGTTTATTTACATATCAATGGAGAGGGAAAGCCTAGCTTCCTTAGAAACATATGGTCTCAAAAACATATCTAACTCGATATTATGGCTATCAAGTCACTACTAATAGTCATGGCAACACAGAGATCATTGACAAGATCCCCCCGTGTAGTTCTGGGCTGATTCCTCACCGTTCCCATGATCATTGAAACTCCATGAGGTGAGATCTTGCATGGAACCCCAGACCGAGGGAGATTGACAGTTATTTTGTGTTTCTTCTATTTACAAATAATCACACCAACTGTTGTCACCTCTCACCAAGCTGCTTGGCGATGGCCTTGTAGCTCATTCCAGCCTTGTGTAGGTCTACAATCTTGACCCTGACATCCTTGGACAGCTTTTTGGTCTTGGCCATGGTGGAGAGACTGGAATCTGATTGATTGCTTCTGTGGACAGGTGTCTTTTATACAGGTAACAAGCTGAGATTAGGAGCACTCCCTTTAAGGGAGTGCTCCTAATCTTAGCTCGTTACCTGTATAGAAGACACCGGGGAGCCAGAATTCTTTCTGATTGATAGGGGGTCAAATAATTATTTTACTCACAAATTAAATCAATTTATAACTTTTATGAAATGTGTTTTCTGGATTTTTTAAATTTGTTTTCCAATTCTTTATTTGTGTGTGACATGTGGAAATACAGAAACCTTCACATTGGTGTGCATAAAATGAAACAATCAAAATACAAGACCAAGCATACAAACACCACATTATTGTAATAAATGAACCACAATCTCAGGGAAGTGAGTAACAAAAGTTCCGCGCTTAGGACAATGAAAATAAAAATAAAAATAAAAAGGGGCTGCTGCCCCCCTAAAAGTGGAAAACACCGAGGTGAAATCCAAGCTAAAATGTATGTTCTAGGCAGGGGATTTGGCGCTGTCCTACTGTGTTTGTATGAGTGATAAATCTTCTCAAGAGAATAAAACAAAGTGTTGGCTTATAAGCAAAAGTGTCATAAATATCAGGAGACAATTGATGTGCAAGAATAATTAGTAAGTGAATCACCTGTGAGGTGAAATAAAAAGAAAGTGCAAAGCGTGCTAAAGTGCATATAAAATCGCATGTACAAAAAATCGCATGTACAAAAAATCGCATGTGCAAAAAAATAGTATATCTATGTATCATGAGAGATCCCTATACATAAAAAGTGCTTGGGGAACCAAAACCAGTAAAATAAATATAAGAGGAATGTATTTGATGATCCGCATAAACAATAATTAAAACAAATGCATAGTGTAAACCTCAAAAAGTGGAAAATTTTTTTGTGTGAGAAAACCTTAGTGTGTGTGAAAACACAATTCCAATCAAGTCAATCAAGGCAGACCCTTCTAAAGGTGTATAAACACACTCAGTGGATGAGACAATCAATAATAAGTTCTTTGGAACAGATTATTTCAGCAACAGTTCTAGAAACCATCCCTGGACTTCCAGGTCTAGGGAATCTCCGCAGCCCGCATGAAATTTTTTCCGACAGCAGACGCCGTATTCATAAATGAAAAGTAAAAAAATACAGTAGAGATGACCCAAAGGATCTCTTCTACTAAAAGAGAACAGTGGAAAAGAAGCAAAAAAAGAAGAAAAAGAAGCGGGAGGGGAGAAGAGCAAGAAAGAGGGAGAGAGGGGGAAAGAGAAGAAAAAAAAAGGGGGGGGGAGAGGTAAGGATGGGGGGAAGCCTTGCGAGACACCCCGCATCCAGGGAACTAAGCCACCAGCTCTGCATATTCCTTGGAATGGACAAATTTGTGCCAATAGAACCATTTTGTGAGAAATTTCTTTTCTGGATATTTTTGTTACATATATAGTTACATAGTAGGTGAGGTTGAAAAAAGACACAAGTCCGTCAAGTCCAACCTATGTGTGTGAATATATGTCAGTATTACATTGTATAGACCTGTATGTTGTGGTCGGTCAGGTGCTTATCTAATTATTTTTTGAAACTATCGATGCCCCCCGCTGAAACCACTGCCTGTGGAAGGGAATTCCACATCCTTGCCGCTCTTACAGTAAAGAACCCTCTACGCAGTTTAAGGTTAAACCTCTTTTCTTCTAATTTTAGTGAGTGGCCACGTGTCTTTTAAACTCCCTTCCACAAAAAAGTTTTATCCCTATTGTGGGGTCACCAGTACGGTATTTGTAAATTGAAATCATATCCCCTCTCAAGCGTCTCTTCTCCAGAGAGAATAAGTTCAGTGCTCGCAACCTTTCTTCATAACTAATATCCTCCAGACCCTTTATTAGCTTTGCTGCACTTCTTTGTACTCGCTCCATTTCCAGTACATCCTTCCTGAGGACTGGTGCCCAGAACTGGACAGCATTCTCCAGGTGCGACCGGACCAAAGTCTTGTAGAGTGGGAGAATTATCGCTTTATCCCTGGAAATAATCCCCTTTTTAATGCATGCCAATATTATGTTTGCTTTGGGTTTTTTTTGGCAGATTACATGCGTTTTACTGCTTTTACATTAGTGACTTGTCAACTTCAAAACACCTGTACAAAAACTCTGCAAAAAATCTACAAAAACACCTGAGAAATGCCTGAAAAACTCCTGTAAAATAGCAATACCTAGATAAAGGGAGCCTTAACGCTCCTGACTCTAAACACGTGTAAACACCTATTGTATGTATGCATGGACACATAGACTAACACAGAGGGGCGTTTAGAGGCAGAAAAAAAAAGCCAAACGTGGCGTTTTGTATACCCAGTGTGCTTTAGGTCTAATTGTGAAACAAACATTCCCCATACATTGCTAGATAGAATCATTTTGGAGCTGAAGGGGAAAAATACATTTTTGGGTTTATCGACACTTTAAGAATATGCTGAAAGCTCATGTGAACTACATGTGTAACAATACTATTGTACAAAGTAGATCATTTAATTAATTCTGCTTGTTCCGTAAGGCACACTGGGGTCATAAAAAGAGTTAAATACCGCATAAATATTTGTCTTAAAGTGGGACTAAAGTAAAAGAGGGCCTTACCTCTGCATGCTAATAGACTGCTACTATTTGCATAGTTTTTTTTAATAGGATTTGGACATTTTTAGTGTTAAAATATTACAAGTGCAGATTCCAGAATCAGTTCTTTGCAATTGTTGAGTAATATTACATGTCTGTTTTGATTTGTGATGCTCTGTGATTGCAGCAAAGTGTAGACAATTAACTACTCTATATGGGTTGTGTGTTTCTAGTAACTGAATGAACTAATTAGTAACCTATTACTTATTGTGATGTCAATATTAGGCCAACAGATATGTATTTAGTATTCTAAGAGAAAGTAACAATGAAGGGTGGCCTCCAATCTGCACGTACAGCAGTTTCTGTTGAGGAAGGGATGCCAAAGTATTGTATTGTGTAAAAATTAATAAAATTGTTCAGCTGTGAATATTTTATTTTGTTTGAGTCACAGAGTGATAGGCACACACATGTGTAGCACCAGGTTCATGGTAACATTTAACATACAATATCATAATCTTACTTCATATATAATATTTCACAAAAGCAAAAAATATAGATTATAAATGTAGCACTAACTCACGGTGGAGCTGCTGGTTTAAGCTGGTCTCTTACCTTCACTTTGTTTCCCTCTGTTTCACCGGCACCGGGTCTAGGGGTTCCGTTGAGTTTACTGTTGGACAACACACGCACCAACACTGGAGTACGTTTTCAATGCTTTATTGAACAGTCAAACTTTAGGAAGTAGCAGGAAAGAGACGGAAAAGGAAAGCTTCAGGAGAAACTCAAATATCTTCTTACAAGATCTTAGCGACAAATGTCCCGGTAGAATTCAGTTAATTATGTGGAATGCGTTCCCCTCATGGGATACACTCTTTGCTCGTCTGGATAGGCCTCTCTCACCGGTCTAGCAGCCAGTAGGCAGCACGAATCTAAAGTCTCTGCCACAGACTTACTTTGGGGGGGTAAATCTGCACAATCCTCTGCCACAGGATGTATCAGATCTTCTGCAGTGAACAGTCAGTCACAGTGCCTGAATCTTTAAGCCGAACCGGCGATTACTTCTTTTGGATACGTCCTGCAACCGAGTCACCAGGCCCCTCTATAGACCAGCACGCTGCGTGATCTCTCCAAGACGGGTCCTCCCCTGGGATCTCCTCGGCTGTCCAGCTTCGTCACACAGGACCGACAGCTCAGGACCATTCCTCGGCCGCGGTGGTAGGCCCCAGACAATCCTCTGGACCCACCCCTGCGCCGTAGCATCGTGGGCCTCCCGATCGGAGGACCACGAGGTAGCTCCTTAACGCATACCTGTCGGCCAGGAGGGCCAGCAGGTGGCTGCAAAACTACCTTAGAACATGGCGTCTGTCCCATAAATACCCCCTTCCCAGAATGCAACTCGGAGGACCACCTCCACCGAGCTTGTCTCCGAGACAGAGGAGCATCTATACACTTCGACACGTTGCCCTTCCAACACTGATTAATGGTAACAGCGACACCCACCGGTCAGCACGGAAGCACACACAACGTCAGCCAAGCTGGAACAGAGGCAAACTTTTAACCTTCCTAACACACAATTTACTAAATTTACCTAATCTGCGGTAGATTGTAAATCTACCAGCGCTACATACTCCCCCCACTACAATAGACGTTGTCCCCAACGTCTGTCCTGAACGCAGTAACAGTAACTCTCAAGCCTGAGAGTAGCATTTGAGTTTCTCAGAACATAGGCAAAGAGAGAGAAAAAGGACAGTTAAAAGACATTATGAGACTTATATCTATAAAACATTATGTTTACAGCCACGAACAAAACCACAATATAATTTTTTTTTTCTTTTACAACCTCACTAACTAACTAGCAGAAAAGCCTCCCAGCTATACATATTATCCGATGATCCCTGAAAAAGAAACATATTTAAACACACATATATACACACTACGCAACACCAGGAGCAAAGCCTCATTTAAAATGAGACTCTCTTCCTATGATTTATATTAGAAAGAATATGTACTTTTGGAGTCCATGCCTGCACAAGAACTTTTCTTATAAAAGAAATCCGGCTAGCAAACAGAAGTCCTTGGATTTAAACACAGAACAGGATCTGTAGATCTTGACCACGCAGATCTCTTTGCCCTGTCGCTATCTAACTAGCTAACTTCAAGGTAATAGTGTCCATAATTACCAGTAAAACCGAGGATCTGGTAGAGTCACATATTTTCCTTCTTTATCTACAGTGATAATAAAATATACAGCATTGTCCTTTCCCGGTCTGCAGATCACCACTTTATCAGCATAGATATGCCGACCATAGTTCCAATGAACAAAGCATCCGTTAAACGTTCATCCATGATTCACAGCTGGTTTACCAATGCACGTGGGAGATCGAGCGGCCCAAGGAGACTGGTCCTGCAACTTCTCAGGAAAAAAAGATGCACTTTAGATAGTGGCTGGGGGTAAAGAAGACAAAAAGGGAAACTTTTGGGGGGGGAAAGGTCCACTTTAATGCCGGCCCCACCAATTGCATATACTTCCATTCCTTCTGCTTTTGTGTCACTCTGATCAGCAAAAAACACTAAAGAAAGGAAGCTTTCGCAAGCTGTGATTTGGAGTTTCCATAGGCTTTGGTTCGTTATTCACACCACACTTCCGAACCATCCTAGATTACACAGGATTGTCCCCGGATTTTAACAAAATCCCAGGGTCCTGTAGGTCCTACTGAGTATAACTGCATGTCACGTTTGAGGCCACTACAGGTCCAATACTATGACTGTACATATTAACCACACTATGAAAGATGCTCTGTGGAAGGTGGTGCCCAAGATGCCACCAATCAGCACTTTGTGCTGAGACCCCACAGCCAGCACATTTTGTCAAGCTGCTGAAGCCTAGTGCCAGTCAGGTCAAGTTGGAGCCTCAGCTGTTCTGTCTGCCTGAGAAGCAGTGGTTGGACAGGTCAGCAGATTGGTGCTCTGTCCCTAAGTGTGAACAGGGAGCAGCTGACTCTGAGCATTTATGGTATCCCAGGGCACAGATGAGAGGAGGCGGCACTCTGCTACCGGCGAATGTGCCACTACCAGCTTTAACACTTGTCAAGTGCATTAAACAAGAGCAGTGTGTGCAAAAAGGGTGGCAATGTGTGTAGTAAGGGAGAACAGTATGTACAGGGAGGGGGCAATGTGTGCAGGGAGAGGGGCAATGTGTGCAGGGAGGGAGAGTGATGTGTGCAGTGAGTGGGAAAAATGTGTGCAGTGAGTGGAAAAAATGTGTGCAGTGAGGGGGAGGGGGATCATTGTGTACAGGGGGGCAGTGAGTGCAGTAGGGAGAGCAATGTGTACGTCTGTGAATTTAATTTCGGCTATTTCTCAGGTGATGTCTAATTACTGTTGCTAATCAGACTCTTTTAAACGTGCGGTCCCCATCTCCATTTCCCCAAAGTGTCCCTGATTTTCTGGTACAATAGTTTTTATTGAGAACAACAATATAACATAGTACGAGCTGAGCATATATATCCCACGCAGGAGATTGAAACAGGTAAAAGAACATCTAAACATAGATGAAGCACAGGGTTTTTTTTAGTTAATTAAACCAGAAGTGCAAAAACTTCCAGCATCCGGTGCTGAAAATGGCAACAAATGTCCGGGCATGGTGGCCCAGAACTGAGTGGAGCAGAAGGGGTGGGATTACCCATCCCTTAGTACAAAAGAAAAAATAAAAAAATATGGGGGAGTTCAGGTCGGGGAGGGGGAAAAATAATGTGAAGGGACGGAAAAAAGAAAGAAAAGGGAGTCCCTAATTTTCAAGTTTTAAATGTGGGAGGTACTCCTTCCCACCTCTATATAACAACACTGGATCCCTTATTGGCCAAATGCCAAGCAATAGAGCTGTTAAGTGGGAAGGAGAGTAGTAAGTGGTATGTACATAGTTTATTCCTACATGGTTAGGAATAAAAAATATATTTTAAGTATTTTACTTTTTTTCATAAAAATATGAAATATTACATATTAGCATTTCAGATTTTTTTTAGACAGAGTAGTTGGAGCTTTTGATTCTTTTTTCACTGTGTTGTAAGCAACCTATTGTTTACAGAGCTCTGTAGCTCAAATGACATGTTTTCAATTCTGCTCAACAGGTTCACATACTATAGGTGCTGCTGTAATGGCTGTTGCGTGTGCATAGGGTACTACATATACATTAACATTTGATTTTGTTTCCTGCCCAGACTGACAGCATAGGAGCCATACATACATACACACATACATACCATAGACAACCATTCACTTTACAATTCTGCAGCATTAAAAACTGTGAATTGGGCAGTTCTGCCATATTGTTTGTTATAGTGAAAGATATCTTAAAAAGAATATTGCCCAATCTGTAACAGTAATAAAAAAATAATTACCATGAATAAAAATAAAAGCAGTGAGCCATTTGAAGGGAAATGTGTTTTTATTGTTCACGCACACTATTACTCAAAGTACATCCTTGGTAATGCAGAGCCTTGCTAATAAATTATAGGGCACGGATTGTACACCTTATGTTACATTCATTCAGTTACAGACTCTCAGGTCACACTTACCTATTAATATTAATACCATGCTCAGATTCCACTCTCTCTGTCTGAATAAATACAGCTTACTTTCTTTACCCTTCAGCTCTCCTCTGCACACATCGTTCCCCATTTTAAAAAGTGTTTTTTTTATTTATTATACAATGTTCAAAAGTATACTGCAATGCACCTTCAGTGTCACTTACAATTCTACTTCCTCCACTCCTCTTCCCTTCTCTGTCGGGGTCCCCCAAGGTTCTGTTCTTGGACCTCTTTTATTTTCAATCTACACCTCTTCCCTGAGTCAGCTGATAGCCTCTCACAGCTTTCAATATCATTTCTACGCTGACGACACACAAATCTATCTCTCCATCCCTCAACTCACTCCATTAGTCTCCTCATGCATCACTAACTTACTAACCGACATATCTGTATGGATGTCACACCACTTCCTCAAACTCAACTTGTCCAAAACCGAGCTTATAATATTTAATCCCCCACGTGCCTCTTCCCCTGACTTGTCTGTCAAGAGCAATGGCACAACCATCCACTCGTCCCCACATGTCAGGGTGCTAGGTGTTATCCTGGATTCTGAACTCTCCTTTCGGCCCCACATCCAATCACTTTCCAAAGCTTGCCGTCTCAACCTCCGCAACATCTCTAAACTACGTCCCTTTCTAACCAATGAAACCACAAAGCTCCTGATTCACTCCCTGGTTATCTCTCGTCTCGACTACTGCAACTCCCTCCTCATTGGCTTACCTTTAAATAGACTACCCCCCTTCAATCCATCATGAATGCTGCTGCCAGACTCATCCACCTTACAAACCGCTCAGTGTCTGCTACCCCTCTCTGCCAAACCCTCCATTGGCTGCTACTCGCCCAACGAATTAAATTCAAAATACTAACAATAAGTTACAAAGCCATCCACAACTTTGCCCCCAGCTACATCACTAGCCTAGTCTCAAAATACCAACCTAATCGCCCTCTTCGTTCCTCCCAAGACCTCCTGCTCTCTAGCTCCCTCATCACCTCCTCCCATATCTGCCTCCAGGACTTATCCCGAGCCTCGCCCATCCTCTGGAATTCCCTACCCCAAACTGTCAGACTGTTTCCAAATGTATCCACTTTTAGGCAATCCCTGAAAACTTTCCTCTTCAGAGAAGCCTATCCTGCCTCCATCTAACAACTGCACTATTTTCTCCATTAGCTCATCCCCTACAGCTATTACACTTTTGTATAACTTGACCCTCCCTCCTAGATTGTAAGCTCTAACGAGCAGGGCCCTCTGATTCCTCCTGTATTGAATTGTATTGTAATTGTACTGTCTGCCCTAATGTTGTAAAGCGCTGCTTAAACTGTCGGCGCTATATAAATCCTATATAATAATAATAATACTGCATGTGTATGTAACAGTAAGCCTCTTCACATTTTCTAAATAAGTATTCAACATTATAACATGTTTAGGATAGTAGATAATTGCCACATTCTATCATACATTGATAAAAAAAAAAAAAGTTGCGCAAAATATGTCCCATACCTGCTCTTTGATTTTCTAAACTCAAAGAATCAAGGGTATTTGCTCTGTTCAGCAACCATATATAGGTTAAATGAAGGGCCAACCTAATACCGCATCCATTATGCACCCTAATGCACCCTATTGCAACTTCATGATTTTTTGTGACGGTATATTACTCAAGTATAATCAGAGGGTCATGACCACTGGTAGAGCATCCTCCCACTTCAACGAGTTTCACAGACATATTTGCTTCTGCAGGATGGAACAATGGGACACTAATTATCATAAAAGGAGACTTAATGAGAAACATAATATAGTTACAAGAAACACGATACATACAGAATTCGATATTAGTAAAATTATTATTTGCTACACATACTTGACAGATGAACATGTGATTTGTCTAAGGGTGTTCATTAACCCTTAAAAGTGCAAAGCTAACTCCTGGGAGGACACAGGGGCAAGAGTGGGAAAGGACAGAATATTCCTAACATGAAGGAGAGTAAGAGTTTACCCCTGGAGGCTGTGGAATTATGGTAAATGTCATTAGGTAGGCATCGAGTAGGTATAAGCCAAGTATCAGGTAAGTATCATGTACATATTATACAATATGTCTAGATAGTATAATATGGTTTAACATGACTTATTATTGGTAAAAAGAAATACATTTTGAGTTAGGACATACAAAAAGGTATTTCTGGGGCAGGGCCATAATGGCTAGTAAATGGTCAAGGCCACAGTAGACATGGATGACAGGGAGGTACCATAATCTCAGCCTATAAAAACAAGTTTTATCGTTCTAAACAGAGTTTAATTACCCTAGCAGTATATCATATATTATTTAGGTTAATTTTGGTTCTTTCTTATCTTGACATAAATATAACATGATATACTACTAGGGTAATTAACCCTGTTTAGAACAATAAAACAGGCTTATATAAGCTGACATTGCGGTGCCTCTCTGCCATTCAAGTCCACTGTAGGCTTGGCCATTTACTATCTATTACGGCCCTACCACAGGAATACCTTTTCATATGCCCAAGCTCATAAGTAAAGTAAGGTATGTGTTTTTACCATTAATAACTGATGCTAAATCAAATATACCATCTTTACATATTGCGGTTGATTTACTAAAGACAACTAGACTGTGCACTTTTGCAAGAGCTTAGTAAATGAGCGAGAGCTCTGCTGACTTCCATCATCCAATCATGTGCAAGCAAAAATACAGTTTTTTTTATTTTCCTTGCATGTGATTGCGTGTTCTTTGTAAAGTGAAGTTTTACCTCATTTACTAAGCTCTGGAGCAACTGCACTTGCAGAGTGCAACTGCACTTGCAAAAGTGCACAGTCTATTTGCCTTTAGTAAATCAACCCCATTGCGTATTACCTATATGATACTTACGTTATACTGTACCTATTTAACAGCTACTTGATAACTCTTACCAGGATTTCACAGCCTGACCCTTCTTCATGTTAGCGATATTCTGTTCTTTGATCCTTTTGTCCCTGTTTCTGCCCAGGAGTTAGCTTTGCCCTCTTATGGGTTACCACACATCCTTGGACAACTCACATGTTCATCTATAGTATGTGCGGCAAATATGAACTTTACTAATACTGAATTATGTAAGCATGGTCCTGTGCAAAGGGTCACTGCCAGACATGCATTAAAAGAGAAGCAAAGGATTTTATTTTTATACTAACCTAGGTGGAGCAGCGGATAAACATTAGGAAGGCATAACTGCTTCCATAGCATCTGGGCGGTAGTCCTGATTGTCTGGTTGTGGATCAGTACTAGCACTGAAAACTAGGTAAAGTGGTTCACCATGATGAGAGTGTGATGGTATCTGTCTTCTGAAATGTCAAGTGTAAGAAAGTTGATGTTTAGTAGTTCCATTGGGCACACATGTCTGAGTCTGAGACTGAAATTTGGACCTCAACATCCTTCGACACTGATCAGACCACACAATGTCGGCCCAGGTGATACCAGGTGTTTGAACCAGGTAAATGTATTGTTGACACCCCAGTGTCCAGCTCATGGGCAATGACACCACGTCAGTGACGCGCTACACGCCACGAATGACGCATCAGCCACCAGCACAAGGCACACTTCTCATTCAATGTACAGTAAGTACCATCCTTTGTGCTGATTTCCTTTTTATTTAACTAAATTTAGATTTTAACCGCTTGCCGACCAGCCACCGTCATTATACTGCGGCAGGTCGACACGATCCCGCGAACCAACGTAGCTATATGTCGTTCCCATTAAGTTGCATAGCAGGCGTGCACTGCACAGCGGGGGTGCCAATGCTCATGACCAGAGGTTGCGATGACCGCCGGCCATGAGCGATCGTGGGCATGAGAGGCAGAACAGGGACGTGTGTGTGTGTGTAAACACATAAATCCCTGTTCTGTTCTGAGATGAGCCGCAGATCGTGAGTTCCTAATAGCTAGGTACCACGATCTGTCATCTCCTATAGTCAGTCCCCTCCCCCTACAGTTAGAACACAGTCAGGGAACACAGTTAACCCCTTGATCACCCCCTAGTGTTAACCCCTTTCCCTGCCAGTGACATTTATACAATATTCAGTGCATTTTTATAGCACCGATCGCTGTATAATTGTCAATCGACCTAAAAATGTGTCAAAAGTGTCCGACGTGTCCCCATAATGTCGCAGTCTCGATAAAAATTGCAGATCGCCCCCAATACTAGTAAAAAAAAAAAAATGCCATAAATCTATCCCCTATTTTGTAGATGCTATAACTTTTGCTCAAACCAATCAATAAACGCTTTTTGTGATTTTTATTACCAAAAATATGTAGAAGAATACATATCGGCCTAAACTGAGGAAAAAATTAGCTTTTTTAAAAAAAATTGGGGCTATTTATTACAGCAGAAAGTACAAAATAGTGTTTATTTCAAAATTGTCGCTCTTTTTTTGTTTATAGCGCAAAACATAAAAACCGCAGAGATGATCAAATACCACCAAAAGAAAGCTCTATTTGTGGGGAAAAAAAGGACGTCAATTTTGTTTGGATACAACGTCGCACAACTGCGCAATTGTCAGTTAAAGCAACGCAGTGCCAAATCACAAAAAACTGCATTTTGGATGCAGTGTAAGACCTCCATAGAAACAGAACGCAATGATTTGGATATCTCATAAAATTATATTTTATTCAGAAAATAGAAAACATATCAATCAATTTAAACTGAGTAAATGTACAATTTTATGAAAAAAATAAGGTAATTTTGAAATTGATGGCAGCAACACATCTCAAAAAAATAAATGTAACAGGGCAACAAAAAGCTGGCAAGTGATACTAACAAAGAAGAGCTGGAAGAACATTTTGCAACTAATTAGGATAATTGGCAACAAGTCAGTAATATGACTGGGTAAAAAAAAGAGCATCTTAGAGAGTCAGAAGGGTTGATTTACTAAATGGGAAAAGACTGTGCACTTTGCAAAGTGCAGTTGCCCTCTGCAAGAGCAGTTTCTCCAGAGCTTAGTAAATTAGCAGAAGCTCTGCTAACTTCCATCATCCAATCATGTGCAAGCAAAGATGCTGTTTTTTTATTTTCTTTGCACAGGATTGGGTACTCTTTGCATAGTCAAGCCTTACCTCATTTACTAAGCTCTGGAGCAATTGCCTCTGCAAAGTGCACAGTCTATTTGCCTTTAGTAAATCAACCCCAGAGTGTTTCAGACGCGAAGATGGGCAGAGATTCACCAATCTGTTTCTAAAAATTGTCAATTTCAGAATAATGTTCATAATATCACCGAAAGATTCAGAAAATCTGGGGAAATTTCTGTGCAAAAGGAACAAGGCCGAAACACAATACTGGATGCCTGTGATCTTCATGCCCTCTAACGGCACTACATTAAAAACAGGCATGATTTTGTTATGGACATCACTGCATGGGTTCAGGAATACTTCTAAAAATGCAAGGTGAAGTTCTATCCTGCAAAGAAGAAGCCATATCTGAACATTATTCAGAAACGCCACTGTCTCCACTGGGCCAGAGCTCTTTTAAAATTGTCTATTTGGCAACCATTGGAGCCTTTCGACTTATCAGTGCTGAGTTCAAAAGCCTGCATCTCTGATGATATGGGGGTACATTAATGCATATGGAATGGGCAGCTTGAACATCTGGAAAAGGCAACATGAATGCTGAAAGATATATCCAAGTTTTAGTGCAGCATATTCTCCCATCCAGACAACGTCTTTTTCAGGTAAGGACTTGCATATTTTAGCAGGACAGTGCTAAACTTCATACTGCATCTATCACAACATGGCTTCGTAGTAGAAGAGTCCATGTGCTTAAGGCCCCTTTCACACGTGCAGACCGTATGTTCGTATTTCATCCATCCGTTTTCGGATGAAATACGGACATACATGCATCCCTATGAGATAGCTTTATCCGCTGACACCTGATATCATCCGTCCCTGCTATGGTCCGATTCTGCAGACGGAGGAAAATCCTATTTTTCTATCCGTCTGCAGAGCGGATCGGATGAACACGGACAGACGGTCCGTGTTCATCCAATCCCCATAGGGGAGAGCGGAGATCTGACAGGGCGGTCCCTGCACAGTGTGCTGGGACCGCCCTGTCATCTGCCGGCTCAGCGGGGATCAATGGAGCGATCCCCGCTGAGCAAGCGGATGTTCACCGGTCGGATCAACACGGATCCTGAAAGGGGCCTACCTGGCCTGCCTGCAGTGCAGACCTTTCACCATTTGAAAATATTTGGCGCATCTCGAAATGAAAAATACAACAAAGACCACCCAGGATTGTTTAGCAGTTAGAATCCTATATCAAGCAAGAATGGGGCAACATCCCTGTCCCAAAACTCCAGCAACTAGTCTCCTCAGTTCCCAAACATTTACAGAGCTTTGTTAAAAGAAGAGGAAATACTACACCGTGGAAAATATGGCCCTGTCCCAACTTTTTTGAGATGTATTGCTGCCATCAATTTCAAAATTATCTTATTGTTTTTCTTAATATGGTACATTTACCCAGTTTCCTATTTTCTATTGTGAATCATATATATGTTTATGAGATTTGCAAATCATTGCATTCTCTTTTTATGTAGATTTTACACAGCGTCTATTTTGGAATTGAGGTTGTAGATGTGTGTGTTTTTAGTTTAGGAACATCATTGCTGAGCAGTTCATAAACTGAGATACTGTGATAGAGTTCATCTTTTACTGCTTCATTCACCGGCAGAAATTGAATCACTCCCCACCCAGCCTTGTTTACCTTTAAGTCACTATGAAATAACTTGTCATATTTTTAGTACTATAATAATCACTCGGTTACACTGACATTTGAAACCTACCTGGGATTATGTAGGTGTAGTTTCAATTGACACTGTGTTTAAAGTATTAAAAAGTATATCTTCACATTTCCTAACACCCTTAACCTAACCTTTATTCTAATTCACATTCAAAGAAGAACTCCAGATTTTATAGATATATAAATAAGGGTAAGGTTTGATTGCATGCAACTCACTTAAATTCTCTCAATCCAGAGTTTAATCGTCATTATACACTCATTTTTAATTGTGATAGGGTATACTTTAATCTTTCCCTCAGGCCAAACCCTAAACTGTTAATACTAAAACTGCTAAACAGTAGGTGCGTCAAGTGCCAAAGTTAAGAGGAAAACATCAACAGCAACAAATGGCAAGTCTTCCAGCTGATTGCCTAAGTACAGATCCACCCTTCACCTATGTTGGAGTAAATGTTTTTCAGCCCATGGTCCGTCATCACTCGGAGAACTCGTGGTGGAGCTGCCAATAGTAAAAGGTGGGCTGTATTGTTTAGCTGTCTCAGCATCCGAGCAATACACATAGAAGTGATTGAGTCTATAGATTCTTCTTCCTTCATCTGTGCCCTACAAAGATTCTTCTCTGTTAGAGGACCTGTTAAGCAGCTGAAGCGCAAGGAGGAGACACACCTTTTCATACCAATGATCCACAAGCCAGCTGACCTGATGGCACCTTCTGTAAACTGACGGCCTTGATGACGTACCAGTTCATGGTGGTGACGAACCAGAAGAGTAGTAAAAGACCACTGATTGCAGTTCTGAAAGCACATTTCCAACTTCTGTAGTTCTCAGGTTGGTCATCAAAACTTGTAAGACCAGTCTTTGTGAGCTCTCTGCGAAGTAGTACCTCACAAACTCTGCTGTCTCAGTTGTCTCTGCCTTTATGCGAGATGTTGCTGGCTGAATGGTGCTGATTGCGCTTCAACATTGTTGTTAAAGGACACAGGGAAATATGGTGCAGCAGATGCTTTCAGGTGAGTTGCTTGCTTGAAGTCAGTTGTTCCAATGGTACGTTGATTCAAGGCTGTACCGATGACCGGAAATTGATGACTTGCTTGCAGCTTGCTCTGATGCTCTGTGACGTAAGAAGGAAGGTTAGGTAGGCAGGCAGGAAATGCACTGGAGTGATTTTGCATGCAGGAAGTTGCTGGAACCTCTTTAACTTGAAGCTGTGAAGGCTCCAAACTATACACTGTTGTTGTCTATACCACAATGAATTATGTACCCATTATATTCATTTACATTTATGTTACAGATATTACAATAATACACCCATTTAAAAAATTTCCCCTGAAGAAGGAAAAGTACATCTCAATGCGACTTTCCGAAACATGTCGGGATACATGCTGTGCAATTCAAACAGAGTTTAACTCACTATGAGCAACACTTTGGATTACCAGCTTGGGTGATATATGTATATGTGTAAATCCATTTTTTGATCTTTTGATCTTCACTATTGACGTACTTCTGTAGTGTGTATAATTTTGAACTTTTTTCACATAAAATTCTTTTATATTTTTGTATACCAATAAAGTTGGCATTTCTTTGCCTTTTATATTTATCTACTCTTCATTCTTTCCTGCCCTTTAAAGTCCAAGGGGGCGTCCTCTGGATGCATTCTCCTGCATCTTTCTTTATATAATACGACCTGCACCTTGGTGGCTTCCGCCCACTTCCGCGCAGGCACTAATAAGTCGCTCACTGAGTATTGAGTATCTTTAGAACATCTGGTGAAAACAGATCTGTGAGATGCAGTGTCCTGTAGCAGCTTTATCTTTGCTCCTGCCTTTAATTTGGTTTGTTGGATAAACTGTCTCTTTCTAGATTAAGAACCTTGAAGCTCTTTAATTCCTCCAGTGATCCTTCTGTGTTTATACTTTGTAAGACATAATGAACTTGTTACTGGTAAACTGATAGAGCTCATATGAGGCAGAAAGTTGTTTAATGGTGCCCTCTAGTGTCAGTAGTTCACGTTCAACAGACACTGTATTAGATTCAGAGACAATCTTCTCCCAAAATAATTTTAAGCTATTTGACAATTCAGTTCTTAAGGCTTCATTCTCCATTACTTTCCAAGTTGGTTTGACTGAGCGTTTGGGTAACTCAGTTGGCTCAGGATCTTGTGCTGGGGTTGCTGTGTGTTCACATTCAGAGTCGTGGTAACTCATGGCAGATAATGACTGAGTGATAAGCAGGCAGGATCTGTGTGCTGTAATGACACCATGCAGCCTGGACTCAGGTTATGAGGCTTCCACGTGCTGCTCTCTTATTATTTCTTGCAATGAGGGCAGTAAATCTTGTCTGTAGCAGTACTGTCATGCAGAAATCCTGTAATTAGGCTGTGAAACTCAGTTTTTCTACTGTTCTGACTGAACTACAAGGCCATAAACTTTATCTCCAGCTTCATATAGGGCTTACACGACCTGGTGTTCTATTTATCCCTTGCATCAATTCAGACAGCTTAACTCAATGAATAAACTCACTGTATGGAGAGACACACGGTGAATCCTTTCGAATGTTCTGTTTAATGATGGATATTCATAGGTAGAAAAACATTGGTGTTGTAAGCCACATGGAAAGATGTTACAGCAATGTGGTATACTGAGCAAATGAATGAGAGACAGGAAGGGGAGGGGAATATACAGAACTACGGTGGGGGAGAGAGTTCACCTAGACAGAAGGGAACAGAGCTTAAAGACACAGAGCAATAATAAATCACATAGTGTAACACAACAGTTAAAATCTCAAAATACTGAAGGGATTTAAAAAATAAAGAGGTAACAAAGGTGTATATATATATATATATATATATATATATATATATATATATATACCTATGTTACCTCTTTATTATTTAAATCCCTTCAGTATATATATATATATATATATACACACACACATATATACTATACTTATGTATATGTGTGTATATATATATATATATATATATATATATATATATATATATATATACACACACACACACACACACATACTATACTTCATCTGAAAGGGGATTCTTATTTCATACATATGTCCTCTGTATTCATTTAAAAACAAAAAGATAGGAGAGTTTTTCAGAAAATCAGAAGCTAGGTATCTTGATTGTATACTACAGGCTTGATATTTATAACTGGAAAAATCCAATGTATGGTTAAAGCAGGGCTCCATCCAAAAGGGGAAGCTCCACTTGTCTGCCCCCCCCCATACTCCACATTTGGAACCTTTTGGGGGGGAATGGGCACCTGGTTTTGACCCCCCCTCCTTCCTCTGCAAGCCTTCTGGGACACTTCACAGGTCCCAGAAGACTGTGGCCCATTCACAAAGAGCATTGCGCTTCGCGCATGTGCAGTAGGAAACCGGCCATGAAGCCACATGGCTTCACTGGCATTTTCCCTTAGTCAAGATGGTGGCGCCAGCACCCGATAGCCAATCGAAGAATTGGCTCGGGTGAGGACACCGCTGGATGCCTGGACAGGTAAGTGCCCTAATATATAAAGTCAGCAGATACAGATTTGTAGCAGCTAACTTTTACTTTTTTTTGGGGGGGAGCCTGGAACTCCTCTTTAAGGTTTTTAGGGTCAAAAAGATTTTACATAAAAAAAAAAGTGGAAGCAGTAAAATATAAATGCTATGACAAAAGAGTATAAGCAGGACAAGAAAATGTAAGCTAATGAATGCCCCTTGAACTGCCTTTAGGGAAAGGGAGCCTTGACTGCTGGAAGCATGGCATCACTATGGGTGTGAACCTAAAAGGGAAGTTAACCTCTTGCCGACCAGTGCACGATGATATACGTCGGCACAACGGCATGGCTGCGCAAATGGGCGTACAGATACGTCCCCTTTAAGGCGTGGTATTGTGGGTGCCCGTGCGCCGCATACTCCGTGCCCGCGGGTCCCGCAGACTCCATGTCCGCCGGTTTTCCGCGATTGTGTCACGGAGCGGAGAACGGGGAGATGCATAAACAAGGCATTTCCCTGTTCTGCCTAGTGACATGACAGAGATCTACTGCTCCCTGTCATTGGGAGCAGTGATCGCTGTTATGTCAGTGGTAGCCCATCCCCCCACAGTTAGAATAACTCCCTAGGACACACTTAACCTCTTGAGTGCCCCCTAGTGTTTAACCCCTTCCCTGCCAGTGTCATTTATACAGTAATCAGTACATTTTTATAGCACTGATCGCTGTATAAATGACAATGGTCCCAAAATAGTGTCAAAAGTGTCCGATGTGTCCACCATAATGTCGCAGTCACAATATAAATCTCAGATCACTGGCATTACTAATAAAAAAATAATAAAAATGCCATAAATCGATCCCCTATTTTGTCGATGCTATAACTTTTGTGCAAACCAATCAATATACGCTTATTTCGATTTTTTTTACCAAAAATATGTAGAAGAATACATATCGGCCTAAATTGAGAAAGAACTTTGTTTTTTTATATATTTTTGAGGATATTTATTATAGCAAAAAGTAAAAAATATTGCTTTTTTTCCCCAAAATTATCGCTATTTTTTTGTTTATAGCGCAAAAAATAAAAAACACAGATGTGATCAAATACCACCAAAAGAAAGCTTTATTTGTGGGGGAAAAAGGGCGACAATTTTGTTTGGGTGCAATGTTGCATGACCGTGCAATTGTCAGTTAAAGCGACGCAGTGCCATATCACAAAAAGTGCTCTGGTCAGGAAGGGGGTAAATTCTTCCGGAGCTGAAGTGGTTAAGTAGCTCCCTTAGGACTGGCTACAAGAGGTAACTGGGTGGAGCCTGAACTCTAGGAAAAGGCTATGCTGAGGCAAATCCAACTGCTTAAGGCCCCTTTCACACGTGCGGACCGTATGTCCGTATTTCATCCATCCGTTTTCGGATGAAATACGGACATACATGCATCCCTATGCGATATCTTTATCCGCTGACACCTGATATCATCCGTCCCTGCTATGGTCCGATTCTGCAGACGGAGGAAAATCCTATTTTTCTATCCGTCTGCAGAGCGGATCGGATGAACACGGACAGACGGTCCATGTTCGACCAATCCCCATAGCGGAGAGCGGAGATCTGACAGGGCGGTCCCTGCACAGTGTGCTGGGACCACCCTGTCATCCACCGGCTCGGCGGGGATCAACGGAGCGATCCCCGCTGAGCAAGCGGATGTTCACCGGTCGGATCAACATAGATCCGCACGTGTGAAAGGGGCCTACCTGGCCTGCCTGCAGTGCAGACCTTTCACCATTTGAAAATATTTGGCGCATCTTCAAATGAAAAATACAACAAAGACCACCCAGGACTGTTTAGCAGTTAGAATCCTATATCAAGAAAGAATGGGGCAACATCCTCCTCAGTTCCCAAACATTTGCAGAGCTTTGTTAAAAGAAGAGGAAATACTACACCGTAGAAAATATGGCCCTGTCCCAACTTTTTTGAGATGTATTGCTGCCATCAATTTCAAAATGATCTTATTGTTTTTCTTAATATGGTACATTTACCTAGTTTCCTATTTTCTATTGTGAATAATATATATGTTTATGAGATTTACAAATCATTGCATTCTCTTTTTATGTAGATTTTACACAGCGTCTATTTTGGAATTGAGGTTGTAGATAAAAATGTGCTGTGTGTGTTTTTAGTTTAGGAACATCATTGCTGAGCAGTTCATAAACTGAGATACTGTGATAGAGTTCATTTTTCACTGCTTCATTCACCGGCAGACATTGAATCACTCCCCACCCAACCTTGTTTACCTTTAAGTCACTATGAAATAACTCGTCATATTTTTAGTACTATAATAATCACTCGGTTACACTGACATTTGAAACCTACCTGGGATCATGTAGGTGTAGTTTCAATCTCAGATCACTGGCATTACTAATAAAAAAATAATAAAAATGCCATAAATCGATCCCCTATTTTGTCGATGCTATAACTTTTGTGCAAACCAATCAATATACGCTTATTTCGATTTTTTTTACCAAAAATATGTAGAAGAATACATATCGGCCTAAATTGAGAAAGAACTTTGTTTTTTTATATATTTTTGAGGATATTTATTATAGCAAAAAGTAAAAAATATTGCTTTTTTTCCCCAAAATTATCGCTATTTTTTTGTTTATAGCGCAAAAAATAAAAAACACAGATGTGATCAAATACCACCAAAAGAAAGCTTTATTTGTGGGGGAAAAAGGGCGACAATTTTGTTTGGGTGCAATGTTGCATGACCGCGCAATTGTCAGTTAAAGCGACGCAGTGCCATATCGCAAAAAGTGCTCTGGTCAGGAAGGGGGTAAATTCTTCCGGAGCTGAAGTGGTTAAGTAGCTCCCTTAGGACTGGCTACAAGAGGTAACTGGGTGGAGCCTGAACTCTAGGAAAAGGCTATGCTGAGGCAAATCCAACTGCTTTGAGGAGATTTACCTGTCACAAGAGTTGTTAGATGAGTACCCCTCCTCTGTTACCAGGCTCCTCACTACAAAAATCTGACATGTGCTCTGATCCACCGTACTGGCTGATTCCCAGGCCCTGCAGGGTCCTCCGTACTTCAGTCAGACATTGGATTAGTACTGGAGCCACTGGCAATGAATTTGGTGGCTCCACTCCTACAATCCCCACTCTGCCCACAGCTCTACAGGATCATTTACATGGCCCTGCCCTCTCCTATAATTCATGGACCCCTGTTGCTACCCACACCAGAGTGTGTCTCTCAGCCATCACATCCCCTGCAAACTGCTGCTCTGACCGGAAGGTGTCTCTCCTCTACACCCAGCGGCCTTCCCCTATGCTCATTCCTGCATGGGATGGGGCCCGTCACCCCAGCTACTGGCACTGATGGCGCTGGCACCTCTCCTACTTTCACTGCTCACTCCTCTGCCCACAACCTGTGAGGACTTTTAATACAGCATCTGCCTCTATTAATGGACACCACCTTCCCCATACTAGGATTCCCAGAGCACTGCCATCACATGTGAATGGCCCTCAGACCTTGGACACTTGCAGCATCTCACTCCCTGGATTCTGTCAGTGAGTTCTTTGTGCTTTTACAGAGCAGGAACTGATGTGTCCTTCCAGCTCTCATCCCCTCCAGCATTTCACTCAGCTCCTCTCACTGCCAATGTGAGAGATCAGGTTTCATACTGCAGGAGGCACCTATTAAAGCGGGGTTCCACCCAAATTTTGAACAATATCTGTATGTATTCTCTTCCTTGCCTAGATGCTGACATGCTGTTTAAAAAAATTTAAATCGAGTAATTACCTTTTATTTTTCTATTCTTCTTTGCACTTCCTGGTTCTCCTCCCATGGGAGTAGGCGTGTTTCTAGCCTCTCCCAGACTCCTGGGAGCTAGTCTCAGGCTTCCCAGGATGCCACTGAGCATGTGCGGGAACGAGCGGTGAATGCTGGGAGCACAGCATTCACCACATCCAGGAAATAAATGCTTGTGGGCTTCAAATGCCCACAATGAAGATGGAAACCGCCTGCAGTGAGTAAGATAAGTTATTCTTTCCGACGAAATCTGACACAGGCGGACATATTACACACAATATGTGAGTATGCTGAGAAGAAAAGTTTGTGAATGAACTCAAAAAAAAAAAAAACGATAGATAGGTGGACCCCCGCTTTAACTCTTTGCATCCCTGCCTCAGCCTGTATGCCAGCCAGCTCTCTTCTTCAGTGACATGTGATTTCAATGTTACAGCCTCCCCAAGTGACATGCCTCAGATTCTCTGACAGGGCTTCTGTGTCACTTGAGGCAGGAGGCTCCTTCTTATTAACCCTGCTTGTCCCGGCACAACCTCTGGGCCACAGGGTCAACTCCTGGACTCCAGAGTCTCCTTCCAGCTCTTTCTACAAGCAATCATCAGTCCTCCTACTCTACCTCCTTTGGATAAGTATAATTATGGGGTGGTCTGAGATGAGTCAAGTGTAGTTGCTTTACGGCCACTGATGCATTTGTGCAGCAGTCCAATCAAATCTTATGTTTACTTTATTGGCTGTCACGCCAGCTATGGCTCCCATCTCCAGGGTCTGGTTCTTACCTGGGTGGCCCTCTATAATCGATTTTCCCAGTCGATTTGTACTTAGTACAGGGGATTGAACAAATACATTTTAAAAATGACACCGTAACTTCACTGATGTGCTGACGTTGGTGCTTTTTGATACACAGATAGTTGACATATAGAAAGATATTGATGTTAATACTGGGGGTTTAAATCTAAGCAGCTTCCTTGTATTGTTGGGAACTGGCTGCAGGGTTTCTGTGCCTATGCATTGCTCTAAAAAAAAAATAAAAAAATACATAATTAGTCTATTCTTCCCTATTCAGTTCTGTGGATCTCAGTTGGGAGGTCTACAAAATATATGAAGGGCTGTGCTGTTTAATTTTGATACCCAGTTTTGCCTAAAAATGGATGCCTGGAAATAAGTAAGTTTTGACTGCCAAAATGTTAGTCTATGGTATATGTATATTGACCTGCGTTGGTAGCTGCCAACTTTATTCACTCTAGCACTGACTTTTACTCTTCATATGGTTATTACTCCTGTGCCAGCACAGGCCAACTTCTTTTCAGTCACATGCACAGATTATTATTATTATACAGGATTTATATAGCGCCAACAGTTTACGCAGCGCTTTACTATATAAAAGGGAGACAATACAGTTATAATACAATAACTGGATACAATACAACAAGAGGATTAAGAGGGCCCTGCTCAGAAGAGCTTACAATCTAATAGTGTGGGCCAGGTGGTACAAAAGGTTGTAACTGTGGGGAATGAGCTGATGGAAGTAGTAAAAGATTAGTTGGAGACGTGATAGGGGATCGCCTGAAGGTAGCAAGAGTAGGGGATAGTAATTTAAGTGATCTAAAAGAACACATATGTAGATTGCCACCATCCTTTGGTAATACATGTGATAACCTCAAAAAGTGGGATTTTATGGGCAATAAAAAATATATATATATACAGAAACTTCACATATAAAGAATGTCATTTATTGTAGAAAATTGTATAAAAAGAATCTCATCTTGATAATACAAATCATAAGAATAACATAGTCAACATTGCACATTGTATAATTAAAATTTGCAAACATTGCACATTTGGCTGTTTGAGCCATGAAGTGGCAATCCCTTTCTACTTCCTGTTTCCTTAAATCATGGTTTCTAACAAGAAATGCTGCAGAGAGAGATCTCCAACGCGTTTCAAAATTATTGTTATGAATCTTCTTCAGGGAATAATACCACTTCTGAAAAAACAGCTTTGTATTAGTCAAACATTAATGCAAATTCATACCCAACAATATGCATCAAATTAATATTTAAACATACATTTACAAAAAATGTGCATAAATAACAAAAGCATTCCTCCAGAAAGAAACATGGATGTCCTATACTGGCCATTGAAGGCCTACCCAAAGTAAATGGCAAGAGTTCACATTCAGAGATTGCCAAAAGTGGATTACCTGAGGGCATTGAAATAGGGATACGGTGGGCTGAAAGGAAGCAGAAAAAAGGATGGTAAATCCCCAGGAAGAAAATAAGTCTCAATTCCATGGGAAAAGGGGTTAGCCTGGATTGTTATCATCCGCAGGCAGGCCCCATGCCTAATGAAAAAAATGCTTACTTGAGATGTCTTATAAATCAAAGACCAACAGATCCAAAGGTCCTGTATTCAAATGTTGAAATAGTCCATAGGGAATTCCACAAAAAATGGCAGTCCGGAATACAGGAGACAACGTGGCTCCACTATGAAACCCAGGGAGGAATGCCGCCAAAAGAGGCAATGGCATCCCTAATATAGTGCATGCGCAGGAGGAAGTGACGCAATATGCATCGTGAAATGCAGCAGCATCACCTCCGCTTATGCACAGATGGTAAAGCAAATGCGGAGGCAACGCAGCACATGTCATGAGACGTGGCCACACAACCTCCGCACAAGCCAGCCCACACAACATCTGGCCCCACATAATACAAATGCAGAGGCAACGCAGCACACGTCAGTAGACGCAGCCACGAAACCTCCGCACAAGTCAGCCCACACATCATCCGGCCCCACGGAACCAAACATCTGGTGGTCGGAACGAAGGCTGAATGTGCAATTATAGCAAATAACAAATTGGAAAAGAAGAACATCCATGTTTATGTTGAAAAATGCCTGTGCCAATACAAATTATATTAGATGCACAAATGGAATATAAATTACATAAAGCCATAGAACGTGCCATAGAAAAAACCTGAAGGATGAATCATCTCTTCCAAATACACAGCCCATTGTCTAGGGAGTCCAAACATAACAAAGGATAGGAGGAAGAAAATAAACCATCATAGTCCATTAATTACCAAATCATTTATACACAGGTGACATTGAATTGTGATTGAGCATAAAACAAGAGAAAAAGAGGGAAAAAAGGGGAAAAGAAAAAAGAAGTAAAAAAAGGAAAACAAATTAAATCCACCATAAAAGGTGGCATTTAAAAATAGGGAGGCAGAGGAGACCCAGAGAAATGTGTTTTCCCTTATTGATTAATCAGTCTTTCCGGAGAAGAAACCGTCCAAAAAAGGTCTATAACTTTCCCATTAATTAAGACCCGGAGGTGTGGTTACCCTGAGAGACCTGATCCAACGCATTTATCGCTGGAGCAGTATCTTGTTCCAATCATCACCACGGGTCGGAATGTGTATTCTATCACTCTAAAGGCAGGAGGAGCCAGAGGCATTGGTGGGGGACCCCAGAAGAGAAGAATCGGGGCTGCTCTGTGCAAAACCATTACACAGAGCAGGTAAGT
The DNA here is from genome assembly GCA_037952925.1 of Lithobates clamitans. Classification (NCBI taxonomy): domain Eukaryota; kingdom Metazoa; phylum Chordata; class Amphibia; order Anura; family Ranidae; genus Lithobates; species Lithobates clamitans. The sequence continues at coordinate 2,718,601 of JBBGZY010001065.1, forward strand.
ATACCATGTTTGTTTTAAAAAAAAATGACTTTAAAGACTGTGCAGGGAAGATCAGCATCTGAACCTAGAGAAGGTGGAGGCTGATAGACTGGAGGTAATAGAAGGCATTACTATTACATTTAAAGTAAACTTTTACATGGAGGCAGGCCACATTACGTGGAAGCAGGGCACATTTTATGTGCCCCAGTGTGAATGGGGTCTAAATAAAAAATGTGATCTCTGAGTCTAATGATATTTACCAGATTCAACCTCCAATAGTATATACAGTATATATCTCTTCTGTCTGTTATTCTCAGAGTAGATTAGAGATTTTGCTCCCTAATCATATAGTTGATTACTTATACTTACCACTGCATATAGATTTTGAAGAATAAATTGCCTTTTTTTTAAACTTTACATACTAAATTATACACTACACTTTTTTATGGTTATTATCCGATTAATTGATTAATCGAAAAAATAATCGGCCAACTAATCGATTAAACTTCCCAGTATGAGGTACTCAGTTAAAATTGGCCAATATTTAATAAGAATTTTCCTGATTTTTTGAATATCATAGAATTATCCTGGTTGTAATTGTCTCTTCCATGCTGTTATTTTAACTCCTTTTGTTCTTTTTGTTAAGAATAAGATCATGTCTTTCAACGTTTGCAACATGATTGAAAGCTTTTTTTAGGCTAGTTTTTGTATAGCCTCTAGCTAGGAGTCTGGTGGTGAGAGCATCAGCCTCCATTTGAAAGTCAGTATCTGAAGTACAATTACGTTTGATACGTAAGTACTGACTAAAAGGTATGGATTTTTTCAAAGCCTTAGGATGGAAACTGTCGGCATGCAACAGTGTGTTGCGGGCAGTGTCCTTTCTAAATAATTTGATGGTAATTTTGACCTCTTTATTCTTAAGAATACTGATGTCCAGAAATTCAATCTTCCCCGAATCATATTTTATTGTAAAAAAAAGGTTTAAATTGTTTTTATTCATATGATTGAGGCAACTCAGCAAATTCAGATCATGAATATGAATATCATCATTCTTTCATCACATTCACTCACACAAATAGAGTAGCAGGTATTGTGTTTGGGCCTGTCCTACTGTCCAAATAAAAGTACTGATAGATTTGAGACAGCCAAGGATATAAATCTTTTTGCCAGCAAATGTATTATTTAAAAGTACGTATTTAAGACAAAACACAAAGAAAGAGGTAGAAGTTGTGCCAAATCTCACAGCAGCTGAATTCAGAGCTATTTGTGATCTGAATTTGCTGTTACAGGAAAGTGATGTTTCCTGGGAGATGGACATGGATGATGAGACACAAAATGAGGAATGGTCTGATGTGGTTGAACAAGAACCTCTAAAAAAATTTAAAAGGAAATCTAATAAATTTCCACCTTTGAACCAAAATCCCACACTGGCATTGTTTGTGAGGCAGGCAACGAGAGAGAAAAAGAAAATATGAAGAATGATAATGTTACCAAAAATTTGAGTCTTGAACAACCATCATCTCGGGCAAAGATTGTGTCTCTGAAGCCATGAGTCGGGTAATTGATGACCATTTGAGACCACATGTTATGAATTTAACCTCCTATACCAAAGACACAATTCATTTGTTACAGATTTTAGAAAATCTAGAGCAGTGGTTCTCAACTCCAGTCCTCAGGACCCACCAACAGGCCAGGTTTGCAAGATAACTGAAATACATCACAGGTGATATCATTCGCTGCTCAGTGATTGCAGTATTCTAGTCTACATCTTCCCAAAGTAACACATAAAACCTGGCCTGTTAGTGGGTCCTGAGGACAGGAGTTGAGAACCACCGATCTAGAGATTCCCAGCTCAGCCTTGTTGGTCACGATCGATGTTGAATCTCTCTACAACAGCATTCCGCATGATTTGGGTGTGTCGGCTGTTGAGAGAGTTCTTCAGCAGAGATCAACACATAAATGGAAATACAATAAATTCATACTTACCATACTGGAATTTATCCTGAAACATAATGTTCTTTACAAAGGCTCCCACTACCTCCAGGTACAGGGTGTGGCTATGGGGACATGTTGTGCCTCCTGCTATGCCAATCTGTACCTGGGGGAGTGGGAGAGGGAATTTGTAGCCAGTGAGCATAATTCCCCATATACACAGCATATCGTCATGTGGCAAAGATGTATTGATGACCTGCTGTTGATATGGGTTGGCCCTGAAAGTAAACTGGTGAGTTGACCTTTTTTTTTTACAATGAAATATGATTCGGAGAAGGTTGATTTTCTGGACATCAGTATTCTTAAGAATAAAGAGGGCAAAATTACCAGTAAATTATTTAGAAAGGACACTGCCAGCAACACACTGTTGCATGCCGACAGTTTCCATCCTATGGCTTTGAAAAAATCCATACCTTTTAGTCAGTACTTACGTATCAAACATAATTGTACTACAGATACTAACTTTTAAATGGAGGCTGATGCTCTCACCACCAGACTCCTAGCTAGAGGCTATAAAAAAACTAGCCTAAAAAAGCTTTCAATCGTGTCGCAAATGTTGAAAGACATGATCATATTTTTAAACTAAAAAGAACAAAAGGAGTAAAAAAAACAGCATGGAAGAGACAAATACAACCAGGATAATTCTACGATATTCAAATGAACATGATAAAATCAGGAAGATTCTTATTAAATATTGGCCAATTTAACAGAGGCCTCCATATTGGGAAGTTTAGTTACTAAAAATCCACAAATTTCCTTTAAAAAGGTAGGTTAAATTGGTGGAAAACTTGTTCAGAGTGAATATAAAGGGGATTTGAGGGGGGACCTCTGTAAGATCTGGGGAACTTTTCCATGTGGGTCATGTTCTCAGTGCCCGACAATTGCAAGGAGGACACAATTTTCTTTGCCCAATGGTGATGTCTTCCAGGTGAAACATTTTGCCAACTGCAGGACGCGAGGGGTGGTGTACCTTATGCAGTGTCAGTGCGGGGCATTTTGTGTAGGTAAAACCAAACAAGAATTACCTCAACGAGTTGCCAAACATATGCATAGTATGAGTATTGGTAACCTTTATTTGCCATTTGGCCGACATGTGGCCAAAGAGGATAATTACAGGATGCCAAAAGTTAATTTTGCTGTTCTTGATAGAATACACATTCCGACCCGTGGTGTTGATTGGAACAAGATACTGCTCCAGTGAGAAATGCTTTGGATCAGGTCTCTCAGGGCAACCACACCTCCGGGTCTTAATAAATGTGAAAGTTATAGACTTTTTTTGGACAGTTTCTTCTCCGGAAAGACTGATTAATCAATAAGGGAAAGCACATTTCTCTGGGTCTCCTCTGCCTCCCTATCTTTAAATTCCACATTTTATGATGGATTTAATTTGTTTTCCTTTTTGTTTTCTTCTTCTTTTTTCTTTTCCCCTTTTTCCCTCTTTTTCTCTTGTTTTATGCTCAATCACAATTCAATGTCACCTGTGTATAAATGATTTGGTAATTTATGGATTATGATGGTTTATTTTCTTCCTCCTATCCTTTGTTATGTTTGGACTCCCTAGACAATGGGCTGTGTATTTGGATGAGTTGATTCATCCTTTGGGTTTTTTTGTATGGCACATGTTCTATGGCTTTATGTAATTTATATTCCATTTGTGCATCTAATATAATTTGTAATGGCACAGGCATTTTTCTCCATAAACATGGGGCCTCATGCCTCAACCTCATGCCTATGTCTATGCCTTATGCCTCAACCTCATGCCTCAAGCCTCATCCTCAAGTTCCTTGATTGGCATTGTGCCAGCGTTATCTCCTGGCGCTGTGCCCATCTGCAGTCTAATCCCACAGCGCTGTGATACATTCAGTCTAATCGGCGGCCATGCAGTGTAAACAAGCGCCGCCTCCTCCTTGTCGTCCTCTGTGTCCTCCTCCATGATGGAACACTGACTCGGTTTCCCAGCAGTGAGTCAAAGTTCAGCCTCCTCCTCCTCGTCCTCGTCCTGATAGGCTGAACACTGACTCACTGCTGGGAAACTGAGTCAGTGTTCTGTCACGGAGGAGGACATGGAGGACGAGGAGGAGGAGGCGGCGCTTGGTTACTCTACAATTTTCTTTTTATCTTTGAATAATCTTCATATCAGGACAATAAAGGGGAATGCGCTACTGTACAGCTATGAGCATACCATGCTCTTCATCAGGCTTTGTGCAATAATCCATATAAAACTTTGAATATTTATACCAACATCAGAGGGTGTTACTTAACAAGTGTATCCCATTATCCCATAACCACTTAATTATCAATTAACTCATCACAGACTAAATCTAGTGCATTCCTTATATTGCTAATGTGCAAATAATACAAATCCGAACCTTTAATGATGCAGTTATTAAAACCAGCACCATTTCCATTACCATCTAATACTTCCTATTCTACTCCATATGAAGGAACAGATTCTTATATGGATTTACACTAAAGATTAGTCGATCATCATGAGAGGAACAAAAAAACAGAAGTAAAGAGAACAAATGAAAAATAGCAAAAGAAGAAAGAAATCAATTGTCCATGTTGCTTTGAGTATCAATATGACACGATCCATCTCCAAAAACATTCCGTAAATCTTATATTGCATAATCCTGTTCAACCTATAAAACAACCATAAAATATGCTTCACATAAACTTCATAAAAATAGATATAGATCATAATCCCTGTTCAATCCCTTTATGTGCAGGGACTGCAGTTTATTTATCTACCAAACCTCTCTTTGTTTTAATTTCAATATCCTATCACCCCCTCTTCGATCCCTCAATACCTCTTCTAGGACCATGAATTTAAGGTCTGAGCTTTTATGTCCATGTTCAAAAAAAGTCTGGAAATTGGTGAACCTGGTTGCTTGTGTCTGATTGTACTGCGGTGTTGAGCGATTCTGTCCTTAATCTTCTGTGTGGTCTCCCCAACGTAAATTAAATTGCAAGGGCATAACAACATATAAACTACATAAGAGGACTGGCATGTATGATAGCCCTTTACCATAATCTTCTTACCATTGCCAGCATGTAAATAATGGTTACCTTTCATGATTAAATTGCACTGAATACAAGCTCGTAACTGTACAGTAGTGTATTGCAATTTATTGTCTTGACATGAAGATTATTCAAAGATAACAAGAAAATTTTGCCTACTCAATTTCTGCTTGTATATGTATCAACATATACAACACTTTATTTCCCTGCAGGCTTGTCAGTTAATGATGGTATTGATTAGGAGCATTCTTGGGACCAATACTCTACTTTTGATACAGCACTTTCTTTGCTAAGTTCTCTGGTGCTTCTATCCTTCTGATGAAGGCTGACATTGAATCTGCCTTAGGCTTCCTTCCTGTACACTGCGACTGTTCCATCCCAACAACATAGAAGGTCCTGCCCATCTTCTGTCCTTTTGGGCATTGAGATTGACATTGTGGGGATGGTCTGCCGACTTCCTGGGGTTAGATTTTTTTTCTTGTTTAAATTCCCAAGGGACTCTAGGAAGCTATGGCTTCTTTGGTGCTTCTATCCTTCTGATGAAGGCTGACATTGAATCTGCCTTACTCTTCCTTCCTGTACACTGCTACTGTTCCATCCCAACAACATAGAAGGTCCTGCCCATCTTCTGTCCTTTTGGGCATTGAGATTGACATTGTAGGGATGCTCTGCCGACTTCCTGGGGTTAGATTTTTTTTCTTGTTTAAATTCCCAAGGGACTCTAGGAAGCTATGGCTGTAGCAGCTTCATCCTTTTTAGGCCATCTTGTTTTCACATTCCCCATACTTCTGATGGGCAGTGCCTTCTGTGGACGTCTATGATATGTATATCAGATACAGATGACTTGAAAGCATGGTTGTCCTTCTTGCACTCCTCTAATGGTCCTTCTTTGATGAATGGAGGAATTGTTGAACACACAGCTGGAGTTTACAGGTCTGCATTCAGCTCCTGTAGCTTTGGCATTTTATTCCAGGATAAGTGGTCTGCTGAACCTTGGCCCGCCTCATTGGCCCATCTATTTGTTGTGTAACATTATGCTGTTAGAGCCCTTACCTAATATGGTCAAGTGGTTAACTGCCTCTCTGCACGCTCTCCTCCTTTGTTCTCCCTGTTGTGTTTTTCTGGTGCTTGGATGTCTTCATTTGACTGTGTGGTTTCAGATGTAGCTAATTGCTGTGGGTCTTCCTTTTTTGCCTAGTCTCATTTCTGACTCCTGTTGCTCCCCCTTCCAGATCTCCCAGGTAACCTGTCGGTAACTTTCGGACGATTGGGTGCCTCCACCTTTCGATGATATCTACCTTTACCCCTGGGGGTCGGGCACCTGGATCTTTTCTCCTACCTCCTCTATCTGCAGGATATAATTGTGGCTGGTTCGACAGTGGGTACCGCTCCCTCGGCTGTATTGTTTTCTTCAGACTATTCAGCTGGGAGGACATTTACAAAGTTTTCTTATTCAGAGGATTTTGAAGGAAAATGGTTGGAAACATCTGACTTGCTTCCCTTATTCTCGGAACCTGTTTTCTGTGCACAACTTAAACTACATCCTCTCCATTTTGCGCTCTGTCTGTTTTTGCATTTAGGGCTCTCTTGTTTCGAGTTTTCTTGGGCATTCTTTGGCACATTTAGGGTTAGTGAACTTACCGCCAAGGACAAACACCCAGTTTATGGTAACTCAGAGGATGTGCTTATCACAGAATCCTTTGTTTTTATCTCTCGCTTATTCTTCCAACCTTAACAAATTAGAATTTTTTTCGGGTCTTACGCCTTTTCCTTTTCCCAGTTGGTCTTGTCTCCTCATGATTTTTCCCACGTACTCTTTTCCCATTGGCACAGCCATTTCTGCCCATGGGGTGGGTTTTTTCAGATGGCAGATGACAGAGATGGCTTTTAGGTAGATGGGGATCATTCGAATTTTTGCTATATGTTCGTCCTCACCTTTTGTTCAGAATTCATGCCTCTCCTTAAAATTACTTTGAAACATTGTTGACGCCTTTATTTATTGGGCCTCTTGCCATGCCGAATTTTGATACTGTGGGGAGAATTTTCTTTTGCATATGGCAGAATTCGGTGTTGCAGTTTTCATGGCCTACACTGGCTGCTGGTATTACCTGAGACAATTTGTTTTAGGCCCCTTCATTCTTATCATTCATGTATGGGGTAGCAATGAAGGGCATTACTGGCCTGTAGATTCCACCTCCTCTATTAGGCATGGTATTGCTCTGTGTTGTGCCAGTTTTACCTATCTATTGTTTGGTCCAGCATTCTTTCCCCTTTTCTGGTTTTGGCCCGTAACATACCTTGTTCTTGTTTCTAGTTCTTGTTTGGAGCTGTTTTGCCGCAAGGTGAATGCCTAGGTTTTCAAATTTGTCCACAGGATTGGTGCCATTGTCTGCTGCTGGGGTCTTGAGGGAGATAACAGTATTTATTAAGACCTGATGGGGTTAATTTAAATGATTAGCCTAAATACAGTGCCTTGCAAAAGTATTCACCTCCCTTGGTATTTTTTGTGTTTTGTTGCCTCACAACCTGGAATTAACATGGATTGTTTGAGGATTTGCATCATTTAATTTACAGAACATGCCCACAACTTTGAAGATGTTTTTTTTTTAATTGTGAGGCAAACAACAAATAGGACAAAATAACAGAAAAAGTAAATGAGCATAACTATTCACCCCCTAAAGTCAACACTTTGTAGAGCCACCTTTTGCGGCTATTACAGCTCCAAGTTCCTTTTTAATAAGTCTCTATGAGCTTGCCATATCTTACCACTGGGATTTTTGCCCATCCCCCCTTGCAAAACTGCTCCAGCTCCTTCAAGTTGGATGGTTTGCGCTTGTGAACAGCAATCTTTAATTCTGACCACAGATTTTCTATTGGATTGAGGTCTGGGCTTTGATTAGGCCATTCCAACACATTTACATGTTTCCCCTTAAATCACTCAAGTGTTGCTTTAGCATTGTGTTTGGGGTCACTGTCCTGCTGGAAGGTGAACCTCCATCCTAGCCTCAAATCATACAGGTTTTGCGCAAGAATATCACTGTATTTAGCACCATCCATCTTTCCCTCAACTCTGACCAGTTTCCCAGTCCTGACTGCTGAAAAACTATCCCGCAGCATGATGCTGCCACCACCATGTTTCACTGTGGAGATGGTGTTCTTTGGGTGATGTGATGTGTTGGGTTTGCGCCAGACATAGCATTTTCTTTGATGGCTAAAAAGTTCAATTTTAGTCTCATCAGACCCGAGCACCTTCCTCCATACATTTTGGGAGTCTCCCACATGCCTTTCCCCAGCTCAAAATGGGCCATTTTGTTTTTTGCTTAAAGTAATGGCTTTTTTCTGGCCACTCTGCCATAAAGCCCAACTCTATGGAGCATACGGCTTATTGTCGTCCTATGTACAAATACTCCAGTCTCTGCTGTGGGACTCTGCAGCTCCTCCAGGGTTACCTTAGGTCTCTGTGCTGCCTCACTGATTAATGCCCTCCTTGCCCGGTCTGTGAGTTTTGATGTGCGGTCGTCTCTTGGCAGGTTTGCTGTTGTGCCATGTTCTTTCCATTTGGTTATGACAGATTTGATGGTGCTCCTAGGGATCATAAAAGATTTGGATTTTTTTTTATAACCTAACCCTGGCTTGTGCTTCTCAACAACATTGTCCCTTACTTGTTTGAAGAGTTCCTTGGTCTTCGTGGCAGTGTTTGGTTAGTGGTGCCTCTTGCTTAGGTGTTGAAGCCTCTGGGGCATTTTAAAAAGGTGTGTATATGTAATGACAGATCATGTGACACTTAGATTGCACACAGGTGGACATCATTTCACTAATTATGTGACTTCTGAAGGTAATTGGTTGCACCAGAGCTTTTTATGGGCTTTATAACAAAGGGGGTGAATACATACGCACATGCCAATTATCAGTTTTTTATTTCTGAAAAATAGTTTTATGTATATAGTTTTCTAATTTTACTACACCAGCTTAGACTTTTGTGTTTTGATCCATCACATATAATTCAGATAAAAAAAACATTGAACTAAAGGCTGTAATGTAACAAAATAGGTAAAAAGCCAAGGGGGTGAATACTTTTGCAAGGCACTGTATGTTCACCTCGGCCTACAATTTGGTGTCAAGCAGGTGCTGGCTGCGGTGGGACGCTCGTCAGTGTACCACTGACTTGCGTGTGGTGGTTTTGACCTTGCCAGCAATTGATGTTGCTTTATGGGCTATGCCCTCAAGTTAAATTCTGTGGTCAGTCTAATGCCTGTCTGGTACTGATGGTAAGGACAGGCCTCTTAGACTATGAGTTCATGTTTATGGGTGCACACAGTATACTATGACTGGCATGTTTGGTAAATTCTGGGGTCAGTCTAATGCCTGTCTGGCACTGATGGTAAGGACAGGCCTCTTAGACTGTGAGTTTATATTTATGGGTGCTCATGGTATACTGTGACTGGCATTGTTTGGTACATTTGGAAAGTTGTATTTTTGAAAAGTTCAATAAAGCTGTGGCCCTTGCCCTATTTCCAACTTAATCAGCTTCTGTGTCTTTCTAGGGGGGGCAAGGTATTGGTTTATTAGTTGGTCATAAATAAGCCTATGCTTCTCAGCAGTCATGAAGTCCCCTTAAACTGCATTTAGGGAAAGTATTGGCTACAAGACCTGAGGTGACAGGGTGGAGCCTGGACTCTAGGAAGAGGCTATGCTGAGGCACATCTAACTCCTCTGAGGAGATTCAGCTGTCACAAGAGCTGCCCATCCTCCCGCCTGTTGTGATGTTTTATCACAGCTTTATTGGGGGTTTTGACTTTCCCAGCAATTGATGTTGCTTTATGGGCTATGCCCTCAAGTTAAATTCTGGGGTCAGACTAATGCCTGTCTGGCACTGATGGTAAGGACAGGCCTCTTAGACTATGTGAGTTTATATTTATGGGTGCTCAGGGTATACTTTGACTCAGTGATGGGAGAAAGTCACACATGTGCAAGTCACAAGCAAGTCTCAAGTCTTAACCTTCAAGTCACAAGCAAGTCCCAAGTTACTGTGGCGAAAAGCAAGCAAGTCAAGTCGAGTCCCTGCTAGAAGTCAAGCAAGTCAAGTCAAGTCATTTATTTTGGTCAAGTCACAAATTAAGTCAAAATACTGATCTACCCCAAAGCCGGGACTTGGGGGGAGCTTTCTTTTGTGTGGGGAGGCGGCTTTTGCCTAGGCCAAGACACAGCACTGGTGGTGCCAAGTCATTGCAAGTCAAATAGCCCAAGTCAAAGTCAAGTCGCAAGTCATTAGTGACAAGTCAAAGTCAAGTCAAGTCATTTATTTAATTTTGTCAAGCAAGTCGCAAGTCCTCAAACAGGTGACTCGAGTCTGACTCGAGTCAAGTCATGTGACTCGAGTCCCCCACCTCTGCTTTGACTGGCATTGTTTGTAGGGTTGCCACCTTTTCTTCGAGCCAAACCCGAACACTTCAGTGGGGCTTGACATTTTCTTTGTAGCATACACTATGAGATTGTAAAATACCTGAGACACCTCTGTGTGCCCTAGGGGAGTAGTAATGCTGCATGTACAGCAGTGAACAGTGGGTGTAGCCAATTGCATATAGTGCAGGCGTGTGTGATGTGCAATTTAGTGTATATAGTGCAGGCGTGTAATGTACAATATAGTGTATATAGTGCAGGCATGTGTAATTTACATATTGTACATTACACACGCCTGTACTATATACACTATATTGTACATTACACACGCCTGCACTATATACACTATATTGTACATTACACACGCCTGCACTATATACATGTAGCGCTGGTAGATTTGCAATCTACGGCATGTTAGGTAAATATAGTAAATTGTGTGTTAGGAAGGTTAAAAGTTTGCCTCTGTTCCAGCTTGGCTGACGTTGTGGGTGTTTCCGTGCTGACTGGTGGGTGTCGCTGTTACCACTGGTCAGGGTCGGAAAGGCAACGTGTTGAAGCGTATGGATGCTCCTCTGTCCCGGAGGCACGCTCGGTGGAGGTGGTCCTCCGAGTTGCATTCTGGGCGAGGGTATTTATGGGACAGACGCCATATTTTGGGATTCGTCTTTACAGCCACCTGCTGGCCCTCCTGGCCGACAGGTATGCGTTAAGGAGCTACCTCGTGGTCCTCCGATCGGTAAGCCCACGATACAGCGGCGCAGGGGTGGGTCCAGAGGCTTGTCTGGGGCCTGCCACCGTGGCCGAGGAATGGTCCTGAGCTGTCAGTCCTGTGTGACGAAGCTGGACAACCGAGGAGATCCCAGGGGAGGACCCGTCCTGGAGAGATCGCGCAGCGTGCTGGTCTATAGAGGGGCCTGGTGACTCGGTTGGAGGACGTATCCAAAAGTAACTATACTGCATAGTGTTGCCGGCTCGGCTTAAAGGTTCAAGCACTGTGACTGACTTTCACTACAGCAAATCTATACATCCTGTGGCAGAGGATCGTACGGATTTTATTCCCAAACAAGTCTGTGGCAGAGACTTTGATTCGTGCTGCGTACTGGCTGCTAGACCGGTGAGAGAGGCCTATCCAGACGAGCAAGGAGTGTGTCCCACAAGGGGAGCACATTTCAAATAGTATTTGAATTATACTAAGACCCTTTGCCAAGAGAACCCTTTCAGAGAATATTTGAGTTTCTTCTGCGAGTTTCCTTTCTACCTCTTTCCTGCTACTTCTTAAGTTGTTTGTTCAATAAAGCATTGAAAACGTACTCCAGTGTTGGTGCGTGTTTCGTCCAGAGGTAAACTCAACGGAACCCTAGACCCGGTGGCGGTGAAACAGGCGAAAGCAGAGTGAAGGTAACAGACCCGCTTAAACCAGCAGCTCCACCGTGAGTTAGTGCTACACTATATTGTACATTACACACGCCTGCACTATATACACTAGTATACACAGTGCAGGTGCAGGCGTGTGTAATGTACAATATAGTGTATATAGTGCAGGCGTGTGTAATGTACAATATAGTGTACATAGTGCAAACGTGTGTAATGTACAATATAGTGTATATGTAGTGTGTAATGTTTGGTGGGGAGCCTCCCAGTGTAATTTTGGGGGGTGAGGGGAGGTCCCCTGGTGTAGTATGGAGCCTGTATATAGGGAAATTATTAGTAATCAGATGTTCACATCAATGGAGGATAATAAATTACTTACTCAGATATATAAATGTTGAGTTAATCACATGTATAAATACACACACTTAAATGCATACAGATACTGAGATATATACATATGCTCAATAACATACAGTACATGCACACACACATATATACACGCACTCAAATACATGCATATACACTCAGATATATACAGATACATGCATACACACTCAGATATTTATAATCAGATACATGCATACACACCCAGATATATACACAGATACATGCATACACACTCTGATATATACAGATACATGCATACACACTCAGATATTTATAATCAGATACATGCATACACACTCAGATATATACACAGATACATGCATACACACTCAGATATATACACAATCAGATACATGCATACACACTCAGATATATACAGATACATGCATACACACTCAGATATATACAGATACATACATGCACTCAGATACACACTAACAGGTATAAATACACTAGACATAACCACAACGGGTAATGGGCAGCCAGCTTCTCTCCTCCCCTCTCTGTACTGCTGTCCCCTCACACTCTGTGCAGCTCCTTCCTCTGCCCGCTCACACACACACTCACAGCTCCTCTCCAATACATCGGTCTGTCAGAGTGAACAGGTGCCCTGGTTACTGGTGTCCGGGTGTCAGGTACTGAGAAACTCGGGCAGAGGATGTAAAAACCGGACTGTCCGGGTGAATCCTGGACAGGTGGCAACCCTAATTGTTTGGTACATTTGGAAAGTTGTACTTTTGAAAAGTTCAATAAAGCTGTGGCCCTTGCCCTATTTCCAACTTAATCAGCTTCTGTGTCTTTTTAGGGGGGTAAGTTATTGGTTTATTAGTTGGTCATAAATGAGCCAATGCTTCTCAGCAGTCATGTTACTAAGCTAAGGTTGAAATGCAGTATGTCAGAACCAATTCAAAATCTCCTAGAGACAGGTTGGCCTGACTTGCTTTTCTCAGATGCTTGTAAGTTTATAAGCAATGCGACCTGTGCAGTGAACCTTGCAAATAATGTCTTTTTGAGAGCTATTAAAACCTACACTTTAGAAACAACAGAAGCTAATAAACAAGCTGGAACCGTGAAGGTTACGTGACTGCTTTTTAGTGTTGCGTAAAACCCAGAGAATTTCAGCAGTGCTTTAGTTGTTTAGTAATAATTCATAGTCCAACACTCAACCTTGCATGTTCCTTAGCCATATATAACTCATTTTTTAATTACAGTTAATGCTCTGAATATAAAGAACGCCGTAGGAAAGCATCACCCAATGCGGTGCAGTCATACACGCATGAACAATTTATCAGTGTGTATACGTAGATGTACTAAACCTTTTTTCTATATATAGCTTGTAATTATCTATGCACATAGCCATATTTGCTAATAAAATATGCGTGCCCTGCTTTATTTGTGCCTTGCTCTATGCTCTTGTCACACGAGTCTCAAGGTTAGCCTGATTGTAAAACAATACATAGTTACATAGTTACATAGTTACAGTTAGTCAGGTTGAAAAAAGACATAGGTCCATCCAGTTCAACCATAAACATGATGTACTGTAGTCTCTAATTGCTGGTAGCCACAGATCATGATAACTAAACTGTCTAAGCAAGTTCATCAAAATAATGTAATTTATTATACAGGATTTATTATTATACAGGATTTATATAGCGCCGACCGTTTACGCAGCGCTTAATTGATGGTAATTACATGTACATCTGTGGGTGGGCTTGCTGAAGCCTGCATCCCTGAAGTTAAAGGCCTGGAATAGCACCACCAATTTAAACAATTTGCAGTTCCTCGGTGCTACCTTACCCCTATCCCTGACCTAGACATTCTCCCTACCAATAACAGTGGCATCGGATGCAGTGGCTTTCTTATTACCATTTGTGCAGTGGCTCTCTTATTACCATTCGTGCTGTCAAAAAAAAATAAAAAGAATGGTATCTGTCACTGTGGGGCCACTAGATAGTATCGTAACGCCAGGAGCTTAACCAAAATCACGTTCAGATGTTGTACATGGAGGTTGATTTAAATAATGCTCCAGTAACTGGGTGAGCCCTGCTAGTGGGGGTTGCTTGTGGAAATTTTGGGGTGGGTGTTGGTAATAGCCAAGTTTCCAGGATACATCTCATAGTTTTTAGTCTGGCTCCACTACCTTTTTCAGTGCTGGTGGTAGAAAAGGACAAAAGGACAGAAACGTCAACCTCCTAACAAACCCTCCCTACCTTTCACAGGATGCAGCAGAAGTAATTTGGAGCCTGTGGGGTGATGGTGTGAAGTGTTTTCCACGCACACATTTTAAAAAAACTTTTAAAATGATACAGCGTGGTACCACAACAAGGGAGCTCATGATCTGTGCCACTGGCCAATATTTTATCAATCAGTATCTGAGGACTATAGCTCAAATTTTATGGGCAGACAGACAACCTCTTGTGACTAGTGTCTTTATATATTGCCCTGTTGGGGCTGCTTTTCAGGGTAATAGCTCTAATCTGTAGGAAGACACTTACTGTATATATATATATATATATATACACACACACACACACACACACTAGCTCACAAAGGTAAGTACACCCCTCACAGTTTTGTAAATATTTTATTATATCCTTTCATGTGACAACACTGAAGAAATGACACTTTGCTACAATGTAAAGTAGTGAGTGTACAGCTTGTATAACAGTGCAAATTTGCTGCCCCCTCAAAATAACTCAACACACAGCCATTAATGTCTAAACCGCTGGCAACAAAAGTTAGTACACTCCTAAGTGAGAATGTCCAAATTGGACCAAAAGTGTCAATATTTTGTATGGCCACCGTTATTTTCCAGCACTGCCTTAACCCTCTAGGGTAGGGGTGTCCAAACTTCTTTCAAAGAGGGCCAGATTTGATGAAGTGAACATGTGTGATGGCCCGCCATTTTGCCTGACATTCTTTGAACCATTAAAATTCGGTCTAATGCCCCGTACACACAGTCGGACATTGATCCGACATTCCGACAACAAAATCCTAGGATTTTTTCCGACGGATGTTGGCTCAAACTTGTCTTGCATACACACGGTCACACAAAGTTGTCGGAAAATCCGATCATTCTGAACGAGGTGATGTAAAACACGTACGTCGGGACTATAAATGGGGCAGTAGCCAATAGCTTTTATCTCTTTATTTATTCTGAGCATGCGTGGCACTTTGTGCGTCGGATTTGTGTACACACGATTGGAATTTCCGACAATGGATTTTGTTGTCGGAAAATTTTATAGCCTGCTCTCAAACTTTGTGTGTCGGAAAATCGATGAAATCGATGTGCGATGGAAAATGTGTGATGGAGCCCACACACGGTCGGAATTTCTGACAACAACGTCCTATCACACATTTTCCGTCGTAAAATCCGACCGTGTGTACGGGGCATAAGTGTGTTCATTCGAGCACTAATACACTGCCCAACAAGAATTCTCTTGCCTTTGTGGCTGTGTGCGGTGAAGAGATGAGCTTGGGCGTGTTATTTGGATATACCGAATTTATTGGCGTATAACACGCACCTTCACTTTAAGAGGGAAGTTTCAGGAAAAAAACTTACATTTTAAATAAAGAACTGTGAAGAAAAATAAGGGTCAGTGCCCATCTGCAGCCTCACAAGTGCCAAAAATGCAGCACCCCCATTGCATGAATGCAGCACCAACCATTGCCAGGAATGCAGCACCCACCGTTGCCAGGATTGCAGCATCCACCATTGCCAGGAATGCAGCACCCACCATTGCCATCAGTGCAGCCTGATTGATGCCCATCCATCTGCAGCTTTAGAGGGGACAGGGAGGGGGGCGGAACGAGCGCCAAAAGATTAAATACAGGAAAAACTCCTGTTTTCTCGTCGGCCTATTTAATACAGCGCCTCCTTTGATGGACAGAATAGTCGTCCATTGGCAGCGCAGGAGACGGACTTCATATTACAGAGGCTGCTGTGTAAACATGAAATTCTTGGGAGGGTGGAGCCCAGAACCATGGTCAGGTTCCGTGATGTTGTCATGAAGGAGTGGAAGAAGACTCCAGGGGCAACTTGTAAAACTCTGGTGAACTCCATGCCCAAGAGGGTTAAGGCAGTGCTGGAAAAAAATGGTTGCCATGAGGTGCCATGTTGAACTTCCAATGACCAGTATGAGCAAGTGAGATTGATAACACCAAATTTAACACACCTGCTCCCCATTCACACCTGAGACCTTGTAACACTAACGAGTCACATGACACCGGGGAGGGAGAATGGCTAATTTAGCCCAATTTGGACATTTTCACTTAGGGGTGTACTCACTTTTGTTGCCAGCGCTTTAAACATTAGTGTGTTGAGTTATTTTGAGGGGACGGTACATTTACACTGTTATGCAAGCTGAACAGTCACTACTTTACATTGTAGCATTTGTAGCATGTCATTTCTTCAGTGTTGTCACATGAAAAGAAATAATATATTTACAAAATTGTGTGTGAGGGGTGTACTTTTGTGAGATACTGTATATATATATATATATATATATATATATATATATATATATATATAAATATACATTTTTCTTCAGTTAGCAAAGGTCCCCCACAGTGATGTCCAGTTTTCGTGTAATTTGGAGGACACTAGCTTGTGCTTCTAGGACAGTATAAGTCATGTGGGCCATATATGAAAACATATATTTCAACAGGACCGGAAAGAGCAGTTTATTGCTTGATAACCAATAAAGGAAAAAATACATCTGTTGGAAATTTTTATGTAGATCAATGGGACAGTTTTGTTGATGTACAGGATTTATAGGAAGTAAAACATCTACTTACTTTTCCCACAAAGAACATGAGAAATATTCCCACACAATTGAAAATTCAATTCAAGAGAACAATTATTCCTTTACAACTACAGAGATACTTTTACAAATACAAAGTGAGCTAAAGTGATATCCCTGTAATAAATACCTAAATGAGAACAAGAAACTTTTTTTTTTTTTTTAAAAGAAGAAAGCGAAGCAGTAACAAAAGACACACAGGACACCAAACTAGAAGAGATAAAGCAGGAGGAATGGTATAACTAGAGGCAACTTCTTGTTTCCTCCATTAGCTCTCTGCCGCTACTGTAGATTATCTTGAAAATATCTGGTAGTGTCAGCCTGATACAAAGTTTATGTACAGCAGGCAGTGGTTTGAACATTGATAGTATGCTTTTTCTTTTGTTTTTATTATTTAATACTCCACTTTATGGTTGAGGTAACTGGATATTAAAAATATTCTGCTTATACAAAAGGAATAAATGCATAAAATGTAATAAATCCTGGAGAAAAGCTTAATACAGCTTTTGTGGTCAAATTTCTATAGGGCAAATTATGTCGCATTTATGCTGGTGATATATGTGATAAATGACAAATCTTCAAAAAATACTTTTGTTTTTAAATTAGGTCTATTTTTGTAGGAAAAAAAACATTGTACTCAATTCTGATGATAGTTGGGCGGAACATGGGCAAAAAATAGTCCCAAAGGAGCTTAATGTAATATTAATGATCTGAAACTGAATCATACACAGTCTGGAAGATAGTTCATTGATGTCTACGTACCTTTATAGGTGAATTAGTATGTGAAGTGGGTCAGTGGTTACAGGGATAAATCATTAACACCTAAATGTGTCCTTGAAATGAGTAATTTGAAATGAGTAGTTTTAGGGTGTTTTACAGTTGGTGTTTTATGTATGTGACAAAGGTCATATGCCTAAAGTTTTGGATGGTGTTGTTTAGAGTTCATGTCAGCTGCTTGCTCACTATTAGTTGAGTCATTGCATAACATATTTAAGTGTAGTAAAATAGGTTTGACAGCTGACAGTTTTACATAATAGCATGGTCATTTTAAAACTATATTCTTTTAAATTCTTTAGGCTCCATGCACACTAGGAGCTGAAAAAAACAACGGAAATACGCTGGATAAAAAAACGTTCATTATTAGTGTTAGGTGCCCGTCTTCTCCTTGTGGCCTAGGCTCTTGGAGGTGGCTCAGTGGAGGTCCTCGCCGGCGGTTAATCAATTACACATACACACATTAGGTATGCTGAAATGATTACAATTCTTTATTTCAGGATTCGCTGTTTTATGCTGTCTTTACAAGACTCTGCCCCCAATTTGGGGGCCAATCAAAATAATACATATTAGCATATTCGGTAATTTCTTAATCATATACTGGGTGTCTTAATCTTGTGATTTTCCAAACATTAATAATGCCTACATCTTGTGATCTTAAAATGTTAACCCCTAAGTTCAAGTTAATAGGTCAAAAGATTCTTTATTTTCTGTCACCGTCTGCTGGACTATGAGGTGTTCAACCACAGCTTCCCTAAAAAACTAATTCTAGCTGCTGTACCCAGCAACAGTGTACAGAGATAAAACCACAGGCAGATGTTTCCTCAGATGGAGACATTAAAAGAGGAAAAGACAGACAGGGTGATATTGCAATGAGATAATTCAGTAAGTCATAAGACAGTCTGTCATTCACTAAAATAGAGAAAGATATTTTTCTAATTATTTAAGCAAAATAAGCAAAATAAGCAAACCCTGGACATATCTCATGAACAGGGTGAAATCAACAATTAATCAATAATGAAATGTATTATGGAATCTCCTTACAATCCTCCCTTTGACCATTCGATATCATCGAAATGGTCATTCTACCTTTTCGTCACGCCTCAAGGAGTCATATTCCTCGGCTACCTTTTCATCATGCCTTAAGGATTCATATCCCTCGGCCTCATTTTCCTGGTTCTCGTACCATACCGTGGGATCTCTGGTAATGGAAGTCAGCTTCATGGTTTCGGAAGGTGCTTCGCTACCCTTTTTGTAGAGGCATTTGAGTAACATGAAGCATGCATACAAGAACAATATGAAAAGCAGTATGGTAAAAATTGTCATTGCAGTGTTCTTAAACCATGAAGTGAGACCTCCCAAACTGAAACCGGTAGAGAAAGGGTCCCATGTTTTCCCAATATCCCTTGCATCCTGTTGTAGCTTGTTTACCTCTTTTCTGTGTTGTGTGATAATGTCATAGTAATCAGGGATCTCGATACTCGTGTTGTGTATCCAAGTGCAGCATTCATAGTCCTCAGTAATTTCACAGAGGCCAGTGAGGGCTGCGCTCATGCTTTCTATAGCCAGGTCATGTAACCCTAGTTGTTTTCTAATTGCTCTGGTTTCTAGGTTTAATTTTGAGATGTCATCAGAGTCCTTTTCCAAGATCTCATCAATGATTGAGGTGTAGTTATTTAGTCTCTTCATCAAATCTATTCCCCAACCTGTCCAGGAAGGGAACCAAGCCCAGGTCATATCTTTTTCTAGGAACATTTCTCTCTTTCCAAGATGTTTTAGAGGGTATCTTGGGTGGGTGCTAGCTTTAAGTAGGTGTCCTTGCCCATTATCCCTAACTACTCCCATTACAGGAACTATTTTAGCAAGGTAACACCATCCCTGAGGTTCTTCAGGAATCCATGGGTAACAGAGCAGCTTGCCACAACAGATGTAAGTTGTGTTACCTAATGCCAAGGGTCGTTGACTAACAACGGTCCTTGCACCCTTTGAATGACCAGATGCCATCAGCAGAGCTAATAACTGTGCGACCATGGAGTGGGAACTAGAATTAAAAAGGTCATAGATGGTAGCATTTATCACAGGGTCTGAGGTGCGAAAAAGTGAGTTGTCGGTAAGGGAAGCCATGGAGACATTAAGTTTTGATCGTTTGCACACCTCAGCTCCCCTGGAAATGTTTCCCAGTATGAAACACCAATCTGGGGCGTGGCTCCTGCCCACAATTTGAAAACTGAGGGGCTTATTGGGATTTTTTCTTACGACATTGGCAAGAATTATGGGGGGTGTTCCATTCAAAAAAGGAGTGATGTTTAAGGGAATGGCCATCAATGGGATTCTGGCTGTACTGGGGTGGAGTTTGCTGCATATCCAACATTTCTCAAAACCAGACTTTTGTGCATAACTGTACTTAAACCTCAACAACGACATCTTGTCAGTGAAACCTGAAGGGGGTTCAGTGGGGGACATACTTCTTTTATATTTTATGCTAGGTGCTTTGGCTGTCTGGGCCTTTCCACATATCCCTTTTAGTAGCCCTAAACCTTCTGGATGATACACACAATTCGCTATTAACCAAGTAGGTAGGAATACTATCATAATCAGACATGTCCAGAGGCACAATGTTTTTCCTGACACAAAGGTGGAAATCATTTTGTCAGGTACTGTGTGCAAAGTTCTGTTACACGTTTCTTCTTGTTGGTGGGGGATTCGTCTCGTCGTCCAGAGAGATTTGTTTTATGCCTTCTTGAATGTCCTTCAAATCTGGTCGCTGTTCCTGAAGAGAGAAGTCTTGGGATGCTGGTGGAGGGTCAGGGGTTGGGGTTGCTGTGGACACTTCTTTAACCGGCTGGCGTGGATCCAGGTGTTTCCTAGATCGGTCAGTACAGCAGTTCTGGAAACCTTCTCTATTTTCCAAGGTCCAGAGAAAATGGGTCCAACCTTCTTTTTGTGTGCCAGTTGTTTCACCAGTACTTTGTCTCCTGGGATGAAGGGATGAGTAGGTTCTGTTGAAAGAGAAGAAAAGGTGACAGAGACTTGTTCGTTCATATCTTGTAGCATACTTACCAGATTTTTCACGTACATTTCCTGTTGAGAATAGATGTTAATGTCAGTGTTTTGATCTAAGAGGGGCAGCTCTATGTTTGCAGGAACTCCCATCAAAATCTCAAAGGGCGAGAGTTTTGTTCTAGCATGTGGTGTTGTCCTGATCTGGAATAGGACAGAAGGAAGGTAATCCAACCATCCTTTCATGGTGCCCCCCGTGGCCTTTTTTAACTTGTCCTTAATGTTCCTATTCATTCTTTCCACTACTCCTGCACTTTGTGGGTGGTAAGGGATGTGCAGTTTCCACTGTAAGCCTAGTAGCTTAGCTAAAGTCTGTGTAACAGAGGAGCTGAAGGCAGGCCCTCTGTCTGACCATATGGCCGTTGGTATTCCGAACCTACAAACCCAATGGTTCAGTAGGCATTTGGCAGCAATTTTAGCAGTCTCACCTGTACATGGAATACCCTCAACCCAACCTGACCATTTGCATACGATCACGCAAAGGCATTTCAAATTGCCTTTTTGTTTGGGCATGTGTGTGAAGTCTATTTGCAAATCTGTTAGGGGACCCAGGGGTGAGGGCAGGTGGCCATGTAATCCATGATTTTTCCCTTGGACATTGTTTTGTGCACAGGTTAGACAACTGCTGGTGAGGAGTTTCGCCTGTTTACTTAAGTTGTTTGTGCAGAAAGACTTTGTGTATATGTTTGTTAGGGCGGTGGTACCTATATGTCCTGGACCATGGAGATAGGAAAGTATGAGAACACTGCTTGATTCTGGTATTCCCAATATCTTCCCCTCTTTTGACCAAAGACCTTCATGGTCCTTGGTCAAGCCATCCTTGACCCAAAAAGAAACATCCTCCTCTGTAGCTAATCCCTGTATTTGTGCCACAACGGTTTTAAAGTTGGGTGATGTAAAATGTTCTTTGAAGAACATTGTTGTGGGGGCTGGTTGACCAATGTACAGGGCAGCGGTTTTTTTTGCTTCCCTGTCTGCCAGAGCGTTTCCTTTGGAAACTCTGCTGTTATCTGATGAATGTGCCTTTACCTTGACGACCGCTATCCTCTTTGGGAGAAGAATCGCTTGCAGGAGTGCTTTAATTTGCGTAGAGTTAGCGATTGGCTTGTTGTCAGCGGTTTTAAATCCTCTATTCACCCAGATTACGCCATAGTCGTGCGAGACCCCAAAAGCGTACCTACTATCTGTGTAGATGTTTACCTCCTCATCAGAGAAAAGTATGCAAGCTCTTGTGAGTGCCTCCAATTCTGCTACCTGTGCCGAGGAGGGTGGTAAGGCTTTTGCTTCCAACACCACATCAGGTAGTTGGACAATGGCATACCCTGTCAGGAATGTTGCATCAGAGGGGCGAGTACAACTGCCGTCTATGAAGACGTCCTGTACTCCTGGTAGGGGAATGTCAGTGAGATCTGGGCGAGGGCTGGTTATTGCTGCAACCTGTTCAACACAATTGTGCTTCTGATCAGGGTCTCGTGTCAGCTTGAGCAAGGAATGTAAAAGACGGACAGTGGGATTACTTGGTGGTGCGTGTTTGAGGGTGAGGTTGTCAGTATTCAGAAGTGTGATCTCATACCCACTAAGCCTTTGTGCTGTCATATGCTGTGTGTTCATGTTTTGCAGAAGGTGAGTTACTGAATGAGTAGTGTAGAGAGTCAGTTCATGGCCTAATACTGATTTGTTAGCCTCCTGAACTGCCATAGCACAAGCAGCAAGGTTTTGTAGACAGGATGGCATCCCCTGTACTTGGGTAGGCAACTTTTTTGAGAGATAGGAGACTGGTCGGTACCCGGTTCCATGTTGCTGTGTCAAAACCGCAGCAAAAGAATTTCCCGATACCACACAGTATAATTGAAAGGGTTTGCCATATTCTACCAATCCCAGGGCGGGGGCCTGAGTCAGACTTTTTAACAAGGCCTGAAAAGCACAGAGCCTTTCTGTTGTCCAATCTACTGTCTTTGGGGCGGTGGACAAGGTAGCCTCCCTCAGAATGCCATCATAATATGAACAATCTGGGATCCATTGGCGGCAATATACAATTGCGCCCAAGAATGAGAGCAAAGTTGCTTTGTCTCTTGGAGGACTGAGAGCCTGCAGGGCTGCGGCACGTTTGGGGGATACCAGCCTGGTTCCCTCCTTCAGAATGCATCCCAGGTATTCTACCTGACTTTGACACCATTGTATCTTCTTCCGCGATGCTAGGTGGCCAGACCTGGCCAGGTGATGTAACAGAGATGTGGAATCGACCGCACAATCTTCAGCAGATCGACTGCACAGGAGCAAGTCGTCCACATACTGTATTAGCACCGACCCGCGCTCAGCAGTCCATGACTTAATTGTCTCATTAAGGACCATGGAGAAGGCTGCGGGACTGTCCACATACCCCTGCGGTAATCTTGACCAGGTCAACTGTTTTCCCCTCCCCCATGAGAATGAAAACATGGGCAATACCCCATCATCGATCGGGATGCTAAAGAATGCATTCGCCAGGTCTACTACTGTGTAGCAAAGGGAATCAGCAGGTATTTTCAAAAAGATGAAAGAAATATCTGCCACCAAAGGTGGCAGAGGTATAACCTGCTTGTTCACGGCCCTTAGGTCCTGTACAAGCCTCCATTCCCCATTTGCCTTTTTCACAGGGTAGATTGGTGTATTCCAGGGGCTTATGATGTGTTTCAGAATCCCTTTTGCTATGTAATCATTGATTAATGGTGTGATGCCTTCAATTTTTTCAAGTGGCAGGGGGTATTGCTTGTGATATTGTACTACAGCGTCTGGACGCATTTGTGGTGTGTAGGGTGTACAGTTAATAAAACCCACACTCCCTTTGTTGTCTGCCCATATAGCATGTGTTTCTAGAGTGGGTGGTAATGATGCAAAGAGTCCCCTGAAAGTGTGTCTCTTTGGAGCATGTAAATCACAGAACGGTGAGCTGGCAGTGAGGGAGCCCCCTCTGTCAAATTTAATGGTGATATTCAGTTTTGAGAGTAGGTCCCTCCCCATTAAAGATACTGGGCAATCCACTAGGACAGCAAAACTCTGAGTGCACAGTTCCTGCCCTTCTGGAGTAGCCACGGGCAATGGTGGAGTGATGGGGTGGGTAACTGATGTCCCATTTATACCAATAGAGTTTCCCTCAGTGCAGTGCGGTGTGTCATATATGGCATCATTCAGACTACTGAATGTAGCCCCTGAATCCAAAAGTAGACATATCAGGTGATTGTCTACCCGCAATAGTACCTGTGGAAGACTTTTCCACGATGGATTATAACACACAAGGCTGAGGGACGGGACATACTCTTGGCATCCCTATTGTGGTGTCCGCTGAGCGGATGGCCACTGCATCGGAATGCGTGGGGGTGGTCTGTTAGGCTGAGGCTGGTATTGGGGTTGTGGTGGGGGTGGTTGGGGTTGTGGTGGGTGAGGATACCTGATATCCTGAAGGCGACGGGGGCCGGTGTTAAGATTCCTACCTCTTCCTCTCTGGGCGTTTGTTCTAATTCTGTAGGGACATTGGGACTTCCAGTGCCCCAGTTCCCCACAGTTAAAGCACCCCTGGTCTGGTGGGTAAGCCTGGTCTGGGGGATAAGATTGCATTGGTGGATAAGGTTGCATTGTCATTATGTGGGTGGGCGGGGTCCCACCAGTTGACAGAGTCTGGGTTGGTGTTAGGGAGGGAAAAATGCCACCCTTCTGTTCAAATACCCCTGATGTTTCTCGTGACCTAGCATCTTTCATAAATTCATCTGGGGGTTGTTCTGCCCACTTTGGATTAGTGAATTTAAGCAACTGTGTCACCTTTGTATCCCCACCAGCCATAATGGTGGTGGTGAACAATTGGGGGTTGGCGTTATCTACTGCTTTCCACAGACCATATACCCGGGTACAAAATTCATAGAACTTTTCCTTCGGTCCCTGTTTTGCTAGGACAAGTTCCTGAAGTGCAGATGAACCCTTGTATATAGCAGACCAATGATTCCCCATACCTTTCCAAAAAGACACCCAATCTTTATTTTCTTCTATGTGGGCTGTCCATAAGGCCTCTACGGGATGCCCTTCTGGGCTGTCAGGGTCAACTATACTAAGAATCCCTGCTATATCTTCTTTATCCAGGCTTGTCCCTGCACTGTATTTTGCAAGGAAAGCACCAGCCTCTCTAGGGCTTTTCTTTGGGCTGGGGCATAACTCCTTTATTTTGTAACAATTTTTCATATACTGGATGTCTTCCCATTTCCCAGGTGGGTAGGAGTGCTTGTGTACCTGACACACCTTGCTCACTTCCTTCCACTCGTCTTCAGAACAGGGTCCCACTGGCCCTGGGTCATGTATCCCCAGCTGTTGGCACCTATCTCTGACCTGTGTCCAAAACGGTTCTACCTGTGATCCCGGTAGTGTGTTTTTAACATACTCATAGGAAGATGGATTGGCCATGGTCTGGGTTGCCGCAGAATTCCCCATCTAATAACCTTGGTAGTGTATGACTAGTACAGGGACAGAGATGAAAGCAACCTGTTTGTGCTATAATCTGTTCCCTGACTTGGGAGTAAGTCCCTTGGTCTCTTATGGCAGTGGGGCTGAAATAGCTATGAAGGTTAACTCTTAGTACCCGGTGTAAAGTGCCCCTTCTTGTGGCAGGATAGACCCCCCTTGCACCAAGTCGGTATGAAAATCCGGTTGGTCTAGTGGTAAGCAGGATCCACGTCCTGTCAACTCTAAGGAACAGTAAACCAAAGGTGCAATGTGGGCAGGCGGGCGCTATCTCACTACAGTCAGGCTCCTGTCTTAGGTCGTTCATTTAGTACATATATGTGTAATACTTTAACAAAAAAATCCTCTAAATCAATACAGTACTTTACATTCAGTTGTCATACACATATATATCATACACTTATCTCTAATTCTCTAATACTCTATACACTCTAAATACTTACGGTGGTACCTAAAAGAAAACAAGCAAAATCTTATATATACAGTGGCAAGATAAAGTTACATTATATGAACATGTTATAATAAGTATAATAAGTGCACTTTTCAATATTTTCCCCAAAAATTGGGCGTCCACTCAGCCACTCCTTATACTACGGGCGTATTCTATACTTCCCGAGTTTTAAACACACATATATATATATATCTACTCAACACAGTCAGACCAACCTAGTCAGACTACAAAAACCAAAAAACCTGCGAGCCCTTTCTTTTAACCCTCCAAGGGGCCAGCCTAGCCCGTTGCGAAGGCACAGTTATGTAAGTGGGTGGACATACAAGGTTATTTGAACAAGGCAAGCATCAACACCAGTTACCAAAAATAGGTAAAAAGGAGTTAAAAATGACTTACCTGTTCAAAACACCCCACCACTTCCTGGTACCAAAACTGTTAGGTGCCCGTCTTCTCCTTGTGGCCTAGGCTCTTGGAGGTGGCTCAGTGGAGGTCCTCGCCGGCGGTTAATCAATTACACATACACACATTAGGTATGCTGAAATGATTACAATTCTTTATTTCAGGATTCGCTGTTTTATGCTGTCTTTACAAGACTCTGCCCCCAATTTGGGGGCCAATCAAAATAATACATATTAGCATATTCGGTAATTTCTTAATCATATACTGGGTGTCTTAATCTTGTGATTTTCCAAACATTAATAATGCCTACATCTTGTGATCTTAAAATGTTAACCCCTAAGTTCAAGTTAATAGGTCAAAAGATTCTTTATTTTCTGTCACCGTCTGCTGGACTATGAGGTGTTCAACCACAGCTTCCCTAAAAAACTAATTCTAGCTGCTGTACCCAGCAACAGTGTACAGAGATAAAACCACAGGCAGATGTTTCCTCAGATGGAGACATTAAAAGAGGAAAAGACAGACAGGGTGATATTGCAATGAGATAATTCAGTAAGTCATAAGTCTGTCATTCACTAAAATAGAGAAAGATATTTTTCTAATTATTTAAGCAAAATAAGCAAAATAAGCAAACCCTGGACATATCTCATGAACAGGGTGAAATCAACAATTAATCAATAATGAAATGTATTATGGAATCTCCTTACAATTAGTGTTGGCGTTTTGCAGTGTATAGCATTCTGTTGAGGAGCGGGCAGCCACGTATGTCCTTAACAACTGATGACTCATCAGCTGTCAGTGGGATTCCCTGCTGACAGCTGAATGTAAATGTCATGGTTTTGCAGTAATGTTTGTCTGTCAGCTTACCTCTCCATGCGTTCAGAATAAGAGGCCAGCCACTTTCACCTGGCTGCTTCAGTTATCTCTCCTCAAAGCATGGCTCCACCCTAGCCCTATCCAGTAATAATAATAGCACACTGACACTCTGAAATTTTATATCCTGCTGCCGCCCCGCTGTGCCGGCCCGAGTCTCTCTCTCTCTCATGTGCCGATCAGCAGTGGCGCCGAGAGAGAGACTCGCATGTGGTACGGGCGGCGGAAGTCACTGACACTGAAGGAAGGAGGTGGGTGGAGCCTCTTCCCTGCACTCGTTGCTAGACACCAGGCGGCCCTGGCGTTAGCAACGAGTGACGTCAGTCAGGTCAGCGTCAGTCACACTCTCAGCTGAGCCGACCGGCCGGTGTGAGTGTGTGACTGCCTATACATTACATACAGCAGAGAGCAGACAGCAGTAACTCAGTGAGTGTGACTGTGACACAGCCTGGAACGGCGCCTCCGAGGAGTCCTATACATACAGCAGACAGCAGTAACTCTAACAAGTATATAACAACTGAGTGCACTGCAGCACACAGCACAGGGATTCTATACCAATGGGGAGTTAAGCACTGAGGGGGGATTCTATATTAATGGGGGTTCTGCACTGAGGGGGGTTCTATACTAATGGGGGGCTCTGCACTGAGGGGGATTCTATGCTAAGGGGGGCTCTGCACTGAGGGGGATTCTATACTAATGGGGGGCTCTGCACTGAGGGGGATTCTATACCAATGGGGGGCTCTGCACTGAGGGGGGATTCTATACTAATGGGGGGTCTGCACTGAGGGGGATTCTATACTAATGGGGGGCTCTGCACTGAGGGGGATTCTATACCAATGGGGGGCTCTGCACTGAGGGGGGATTCTATGCTAATGGGGGCTCTGCACTGAGGGGGGATTCGATGCTAATGGGGGCTCTGCACTGAGGGGGGATTCTATACTAATGGGGGGCTCTGCACTGGGGGGGATTCTATACTAATGGGGGGCTCTGTACTGAGGGGGGATTCTATACTAATGGGGGCTCTGCACTGAGGGGGGATTCTATACTAATGGGGATTACAACATCTCTCTGCTGCCTGTCTCTGGGACACAAGAGACCACCTTAGCAGGTGGCAAGTGACAATCTTCATCTGGTGACAGGTGACGTGGCAAGTGACACACTCGGGGCTCCCACTGATTCTGCATTATGGTGAGTTAAACTATTTTATTTTTTATAACAATGTAATAATAGTAATAATGCGCTTCAATCATCCTGACACCATAACAACCATGGTGCCGTGATGATTGAAGCGCCAACACCAGCCATTTCCCCGATAGATGTACTCCCAAAAAATATATTTTCTGGCAGTGCCTCTCCCGAGACTAGACTCTGGATCTGCCCCTGCCCCTATCAGAGAACTCTATATTAACCTGTGCACTGCAAGCCAGCCCTGCTGATCAATATTGTGTGTTTTGGCTTCTGTGTGATCATTGCTCTGTGTCCTACGTCTGATCGTGTTTACTGACCTTGGCTTGTTCTTGACTGTCCGTGTCTGCTTCATATTCCGACCTTTGGCGTGTTCTTTGACTATCCCTATCTGCTTGTTGCCCTGAAATTTTGGCTGTGTTTTCCAGCCTGTCCGTCTTCTTGAAGCTTTTTCGAAACATCTTCGAGGAGCCAGCTCGGGTTTCTTCAACGGCCAGTGCCCTTTTACGTCTCGTTTTGGAGAGCCTTTTGCAAAACCCGTAATGTTGTCTTGGATTTTTCCTCTTCTTACCACCCTCAATCCAATAGATAGACTGAGAGGGTTAATCAGGAGTTAGAGGTCTTTCTTCGCACCTTAGTCTCTGCTCATCATGATTATTGGTCCTCTCTACTTCCGTGGGCAGAATTCTCTCACAACAATCATGTAAATACCAGTTCGTAGAAGACACCCTTTTTCACAGTTTATGGAAAACACCTTCAACTCCCTCTTCCCATGACCTGTTCTCCAGATATTCCAGCTTTGGTAACAGCTCAGAAGTCTTTCAATTCTATTTGGGGTGATGTTCATGATTCCCTCCGGGCAGCTGCTGACAAATTCAAAGGCTTTGCCAACCGCCGCAGGCGTAAACCACCTTCTCTTCAACCAGGGGACAAAGTCTGGCTCTCCACCAGGAACATCAAGCTCCGAGTTCCTTCTCTGAAGTTTGCCCCAAGATTCATTGGTCCGTACACTATAACCTCTAAACTGAATCCGGTGTGTTTCAAACTCAAGATTCCTAAAAGCCTCAAAATCGCTAACTCCTTCTATGTTGCCCTTCTGAAGCCTTTAGTCCTCAATAAGTTCTCTCGTCCAGTCCCTACTGCAGCCCTGGTCTCTGAGGATAATCAGGAGTATGAGGTTAGTCAAATTCTGAATTTCCGGCTCTGTAGAGGCATTCTTCAGTACCTCATGCATTGGAAAGGGTTTGGTCCTGAGGAGAGGTCTTGGATCACTGCATCTGAGGTCTTTGCGCCTTGTCTGTTGAGGAGGTTTTATCTGAAGTTTCCCTCTAAGCCTGGGCCCAGGCGGGGGAGGGGAAGGCCTCGTAAGAGGGAGGGTACTGTCATGGTTATGCAGTAATGTTTGTCTGTCAGCTTACCTCTCCATGTGTTCAGATTAAGAGGCCAGCCACTTTCACCTGGCTGCTTAAGTAATCTCTCCTCAAAGGACGGCTCCACCCCAGCCCCTATCAGGGAACTCTATATTAACCTGTGCACTGCAAGCCAGCCCTGCTTATCAATATTGTGTGTTTTGGCTTCTGTGTGCTCATTGCTCTGTGTCCTACATCTGATTCTGTTTACCGACCTTGGCTTGTTCCTGACTGTCCTCATCTGCTTCATATCCTGACCTTTGGCATGTTCTTTGACTATGCCTATCTGCTTGTTGCCCTGACCTTTTGGCTTATCTCCTGACTATCCTTTGTTGTCACAGTCTGCTGCTTCCTCTCTATCTTTCTGTACTCTACTGTGAGCGTGAGCTGGGAGACCCTGGGGGCCGCAATCTGGAGCCAGACTGCAGCGAAGTCCATCCCCATCATCAGGGGCCCTGATGAACACCCGCTGGCTCTTAGATTTTGTGCCCTGGGAAATCTCATATTCTAGCTCCCAGTGTGATCCGTGTTGCTGCTCTAGAGTACCTGCTTTCCTGAACCACCCAGGGCTCCATCCGCAGAAGTCAGTCGTAGGGTCCACTACCTTGTGGTTCACTCCAGACCCCAACGGGGTGCACCTGTCACCTGGACTCAGGTGACCTGACAGTAAACAAAAGAAAGCCGGCATAAAAAAAACGCTGTGCCCCACCCCCAAAATCCATACCAGCCCCTTATCCGAGCATGCAGCCTGGCAAGCCAGGAAAGGAGGGGATTAGCAAGCATCCCCCCCTTCCTGAACCATACCAAGCCACATGCCCTCAATATGGGTGGTGCTTTGGGGTAGGGGGGTTCCCTCTCAAAGCACCTTGTCCTCAAGGGCAAGGGCTTCTTCCCCACAACCCTGGCCTGGAGGTTGTGGTGGTGCCAGGGGTGACTTATTGGAATCTGGAAGCTCCCAGATCCTGGCTCACCGCCATAAAGAAAGAACAACCACTTGTCAGTCAACATTGGTATGCTCAACATTATCCCATAGGAAATTGGATCCATTTACGTTATGTCTATGCTATAGGACCCACTAAGAACACTTGGAAAATGGCTCTGACCATATTAAGTGCCTCTTTTCTCTTTATACTGTTCTCAATTACCAACAAAATGGTTAACTGAAGAGCGCTATTTCTGCATGAATGATGAAAATTTATATACAGTAAAAGGGGGATAGATGATTTCCATGGTCAAAATGGACCCAAAGGAAGTCTTATAGAAAACAGTATTTAACAAATTTAAGAAAAAAGTAAGGGAGAGAGGGGTGGGAAGGAGGGAGGGATATCTGTGAGTGACATGTCACTGAACAAATTGAGGGTGGCTTTATAACAGACCAACAGATTATTATTTGACCAATTCAATATACTCTTGTATTCGATGAGCAGGTGATTTTAGTCCAAAAGTATTTTTTAAAATGTTTTACTGACACATTTTAAATGGTGTCCTTCCTTATGGTTTGCCATAGCCTAGATTTCCTCCATTTTGATTCTGTTGATCTTGAAGAACCATAAACTAATTAGTAGTTATGGTTTGTAGCAAGAGATATACAAATAAACCGCCCCTGAATCTCTCTTACTCCACTGCGCCAAAGAAAAGTGTAAAGCTATATAAAAGATGTGTAAATGAATACAAAATATGTGTACATCCACAGTGTACAGTGAAAAAAAGCTGCACTTAAATAAATACATAAACTGATCAAAATCCCAAAACTATACCTCTCACACGTGTACAGATAGAGATAGCGGCGCTAATATAAATTGTGTAAAGTAATGGGTCAGAGCAGTATAATGCTTACGACCCTCTACTTATGCATAAAAATAATAATAATAGTGTCATGAAAAATATTATTTTATCATGAAAAGAAATTTCCTTAACACCCAGTGAAAAGTGTCACTATAAATAATAAATTACAAGAAATGAATGATCAAGTTCAACAGTTGTTTTTCAATCTCCTTATGAAAAATCTTCTACTCTTCCACCACACCACCGTGATAGTGACACCACTCCCTCTGAAGAGCGCACTCACCAGATTGTATAGCCTCCCACTCTCGTGTTTGGCAAAACAGCAATTGAACCACACCTGGGTTGCATGTGATGAACCGTGACTCCAATCAAGCCAGCTCCATATGTGAAAAAATGAATAAAGTGCTCCACATAGCGTGATACCATTTTGACAGATTTATTAAAATCACTTCAAACACACTTCAATGGTTACACTCACTTTTAAACTGAAACATAAAGGCCTTTAAAAAGAAATCCACAGCAAGCACAGCAAGCAACAGGATCAGTGATCCAACGGTGCACCACGGTCACAGCGGACCTGCAGTGTAAACTGGTGTATCTCTCACCCAACCTTCTAAGGCCCAGCCATCCGATCGGTGTAGTCCTCCTCAGACAGCGGCATCTAATGTCAGTGCGATGGAATGCCGTGTAACCATGCCCAAGACATGTTTCGTCGAATAGACTTTTTCAAATGGGATAGTTTTGGGATTTTGATCAGTCTATGTATTTATTTAAGTGGCAGCTTTTTTTCACTGTACACTGTGGATGTACACATATTTTGTATTTAATTAGTAGTTATGTCATTTGTTTCCAATAAGTTGGAATGCTGCATTTAGTAGATGTATTAGTAGAAAGCATTTGTATCATTTGGCATTGTAGCCAAGTGATGGAGGAAAGCTGCTGCAGTGTCTATACTTCTGTGAACTTTATTATTAACTGCTTTACGTGGGCCCGAAAGTCTTTAATACCTAGACAGTATAGTGGTCAGTGTAGTGGACAGTATAGTGTATTGGACAGTGTAGTGGTTAGTGTAGTGGTCAGTGTAGTGTAGTGGGCAGTATAGTGGTCAGTGTGAGGAGAGAAAAAAACAATTACTGATCTTCTGTTTACATCACGTGATCAGCTGTCATTGGCTGACAGCTGATTACGTGGTAAGGGACCGGGATCAGCCCCTTACTCCAATCTGTGGTTACCCGAGTCTCATTGACTAGGTGATCACAGTGTGGGGAGCGTGCAAAGGGGAAGAAGTCTATGGACGGCCTCCCGGCAATGTAGCTCCGCGCTGTAGCCGTCATTCGGCTATAGCGCAGATGGGTTCAGGTTTCCTGTTTTAGGGTGGTTCCTTTCCCTTGCAGTGTCCTATGGAGCCACCCTTGCATGCAGGGACTAGAGTTGCATCTCCTTACACTGTATGCATCAATAGAAATACACAGCCCCATAGACTAGGATAGTAAAGCACCGTCCTGCTCCTCCCTCCTCCTTCCCTCTCCCTTCTCCAGGCTAACAGACTGACTCAAGACTGCACTGTCCATTGTTAAGCCTTTTCTGTGAAGACTGGAAGTTCTGTGAACTGTCTAACCTAGCAAAACAAAAAAAAATCTGTTCAGCCAGTTTTCTAAACCACACAGCCAGGTTCTGATCTCTCTTTTATGTGCTGCTGTGAAAGACCATCCCAGCTTGTTCCTAGATAATGGAGGAAGGCGGTGTAGTAACTTGGTTTACAGTACTGCCTTCCTTTTCTCTGCCTGAATCCATGGACGTCCTCCCAGAACACGCCCCCTTGGCTGATCACAGATTGAGGTAAAGGGCAAATCACAGCGGCCCTTTACCATGTGATCAGCTGTGTCCAATCACAGCTGATCATATGTAAACAAACTTGCTGGTTATCGGCATTCCTTTATTCAGGCACTGTCACAGAGTGAGGAAAGGAGAGTCGGTAACCAGCAAGTGTGACAAGGGATGTTTACACAGATAATCAGGGCACTGAACATCAGTTATATGAGTTCAAGATGTGCTCTTAGGCATTTTCTTTAGTATGTCCCATGTTAATGTAAGTATGAATTTACCCTCCCTGTTTATCTCTTTGTGACGGGTCCGCATTATTTAAGGGTCATTAGTTGTTCACGATTAGTTGTTCAGGATTTCCTAACAATGTTGTGTCTTAAAGTAGATGTAAACCCCCACATATACCCAGTGAAGTAAACAGTCTCAGATGATTCACAGAGATGAAACAAATCTCCCTCTATAAGTTTTACATGTATACCTGCAGTCTTCAGCTGTATATATCCTTTAGAAAGTGCTCTTCGTATTACAGATTTTCTCTTCCTGGTCAGCACTGGGAGTGGATTATTGGCATACAGCAAAGACACCTGATTGGAGCAAAGGCACACACCCCCACTCCACATTGGCAAAGAAAGAAAGGAATTAGCAGAGCTTTGCTGTGAGGCGGCAAACAGTCTTCTAATCTATTTGTAGCACCCTGATGTTTAGGCAGGGTTGCTAGTAAATTTACCTGCCAGGTGTAGTTGCCTTGGCCAATTGATAGGAGATCAATTGATTTCACCCTAATTTTGGAATAGCCGCACTTCTCTCTTCTGTCACTAGATGGCTGGGTATCTGGTGGCATTAGATAAGACAAGGGCATTGCAAGGACAACTTAGGAATAGATGGGGTGTCTCAGCCAATGGGCAGGGATTTTCTTGGCCTGCTGGGAGAGCCTATCTATTTAGGTGAGGTCAGGTGATCAGGGTTCTGTGCCACCTGGATGGCTGTCTGGGTGGACATGTGTTATACTGCTAGGCCAGAGCCTGAGGCCTATCCCGGGGACATCTGGTTGCTAGGCTCTGGCAGTCCAAACAGAAGTGACGGTTCTGTCGGCCAGGGGAACCTTTCGTGTGTAAAGAGGCAAATTTACCAGGGGAAGGGGTTTGAAAAATATACCCCAGGGACTTTTAAGGTGCTTTCAAGTTTATAGTAGAAAATAGATAAATCTGTACAATCATTTTATAAAAGATCTATAGTTTTTATTAGAAAAATCATTATTTAAAACCATATGTCTCCAATAAATAAGACATCATCATAAAAATTAGTGCAAAGATGAACCAACAAATTAACCTATTAAGGGCACATAAAGACAGAGTTACTTAATTCCATGACAATCTGCCGCTCGACATGTTTCGCTCTAATACGAGCTTCTTCTGGAGTTTATGGCAAAGATTGTGGTAGACTCTAAACAGTGAATGAAAAAAAAAAACAATAAATACACAAATCATCATGAAAATTTAGACACATTAGTTGACAATGCAAGATGTTGATCTAATAAAGTTCAACCAAATCATAAATCATAGAATGTACAGAAATGATCATCCGTTGCACAGCAAAATATATAAAGAAACAAAACAATATTGAAAATTGTTGTGATTAATGAATCTTACCAGGCTGTTGTGCACCAGCAATGCATTAAACTTGAAATGGCTGATAAACTGCTACAAATTTTTCCAAAATATAGGCTCTCATACATATGGGTTCCCTTGTCTTGATATGGCCACAGAGGAAAACAAAGGGATTCCATATCAACAAACTTTTAATGTTGAGCCCATGATAAGCCATTTAACAATGTACTTTCAAGTACATATTTTCTTCTGCAGCAGGCCCGGCGTCCCAATATGGACAGTGAAGGGTTTGCCATTTATTTTTCCCTCTTTCAAGATGGCGCCGTAGGCGTCTTTTGGCTTTGCAGGCTAATGTTGACATGCGCATGCGCACTAGCCATTATGGACGCAGCTGACGTCGAAATGACGCCGCTGCGTTCCCCCAATCGGCTGCGACTCAGGCATTCTCAATGAACATCCGCATCCTGGCGGTGAGGTCAGACGCCGCCGAAATGGGGGATATATAAAGGCGGTTTGACACACCGCACACCGCTCTGCTATAGGCACATCACTACAGGGAGTGTACAGATCGCTCTCAAGCCTATATGCCTTTTGGACATTTTACAAGTAAGTGCTTTATCTGCAACCCTGTCATTTTTTGACAGTAGCTGCACTTACAAAGCCACTCTAATTGTTTTTCTATTTATTTTTTTTATATATTTTTTTTGTTTTTCTAGAAATTTTTTAGAAATTGTTGCGGAGAGGGGATTTCTTCCTCTGCACAACCTATTATAGTCCACATCATTTGCCATCCCATTGTACACTAATTCATCGTGGTCATTAATTTCATCAATTGCTGGGACTTTGTTTCGCTTCAAGCAATTATTTGTTGGTTCTATTTGAGGTAATAGATTCCTCCTAAGTTATGGACCAATTTAAATGCCTACTGTATTCATGCTTTGGCTAATTGTCAATTATTTTTTATTATTTAAGGACCATATAAAACTTTGTATTCCTCTGTGGCCATATCAAGACAAGGGAACCCATATGTATGAGAGCCTATATTTTGGAAAAATTTGTAGCAGTTTATCAGCCATTTCAAGTTTAATGCATTGCTGGTGCACAACAGCCTGGTAAGATTCATTAATCACAATAATTTTCAATATTGTTTTGTTTCTTTATATATTTTGCTGTGCAACGGATGATCATTTCTGTACAATCTATGATTTATGATTTGGTTGAACTTTATTAGATCAACATCTTGCATTGTCAACTAATGTGTCTAAATTTTCATGATGATTTGTGTATTTATTGTTTTTGTTTTTCATTCACTGTTTAGAGTCTACCACAATCTTTTCCATAATCTCCTGAAGAAGCTCGTATTAGAGCGAAACATGTCGAGCGGCAGATTGTCATGGAATTAAGTAGCTCTGTCTTTATGTGCCCTCAATGGGTTAATTTGTTGGTTCATCTTTGCACTAATTTTTATGATGATGTCTTATTTGTTGGAGACATATGGTTTTAAATAATGATTTTTCTAATAAAAACTATAGATCTTTTATAAAATGATTGTACAGATTTATCTATTTTCTACTATATACTTGAAAGCACCTTAAAAGTCCCTGGGGTATATGTGTCAAATCCGTTCCCCTGGTAAATTTGCCTCTTTACACATATTTGAATATGGAATGTGGTGCTCTCTGTTGACTATTTCTGCCCTCATCATTATATTTGGGAACCTTTCGTTGTCGGAGGTAGAAGGGAAGCTGTCGCCACTAAGGGACTGTCGCATCCACCTTACTACCAGGGACCACAGTGAGTAGCTGAAGCAAGTACCAGAGCATTATTCTCGCCAACCGGGGATGGTGAAGAATTGGGAAACTTCAGCAGGTGTCAAGCCAGGGACCCAGCCAGCGGAGGTGACGATTGCAGAGCAGCCTTTTGTGTCAAGCCAGGGACCAAGCAGGCCAGTAGGGTGACGCTTGAGGAGTATCTTGGATGCCAAGCTAGGGACCCAGCAGGGAAGTGGAGGTGAATCTTGAGGAAGATACTGAGAGAGAGAAGATTGGAAAAGCTAAGGAGATCCAGTGGCAGTGGATCAGCAAGTCTAGTGAGAGAGACCGGGAGCTCAGTTGAGTGAACATCTACAATAGGAGATTTTGGAGGAAGTAAAGAGTTCATTGTAACCTTTGTTAGAAACTGTTCAAGATCATTGCCCTAGGAGACAGCATGTCTACACATGCAGATATGGTTTCAGGCTGGGTACCTTTCCCTGCATGACTGTCATCTATAGAAGTCTCAATTAACATTGCAAATACTAAAGGGTGTCCTGGCCTAAACCCTCTCTCCCACAGTTCTGTTTAAGAGAAATTAAATCTTTGCATTCAAGAAGTGGCTGGCGCCCATGAATCTACCTTGCACTACACCCACAATGCCTTGTAACCCACTCTACACAGAAGGATGTCAGCTGTCCCTGGCTCTGGAGGTCACCATTAGGCTTCTGGAGGCCTGGGACCCTGCTTAATATTTATAGCAACCTTCCACGACACACACTTCATTCTCCCCCCTCTGAGAACTTAAGAAGTTATCAGGCTGATAACAGAGCTACTGAGCAAGAGAAAGCTAAGGGACTTAGTACTTTGAAGAGAGGTAAGAAAACACTGCAGACAGGGATGGACTGATAACTCATGGGGCCCCCAGGCAATAGGAGATTATGGGGCCCCCAGGCAATCAGAGATTATGGGGCCACACAGTATACACACACACACAGTATACAATCACACAGTATACACATACATGTACACACAGTATACGCAGACAGATGTAAAAAAAACACAGATTTATACATACTACCCCTGGTTTTACTAAGGCTGGCAACCCTGATGGGGCCCCCTAGTGGCCCAAGGCCCTCGGGCAGTGCCCGAGTGGCTCAATGGTCACTCCTCCCCTGACTGCAGATATATGTGCCCAGCTCAAATTTCATGAATCTGGTTTACATCCACTTTAACATGAATCTATTTAAGAATCGACAGGGGCAGGATAAAGTATTCCTTATTCTTTGCATCGATCCATGGCCCCTTATGTTGGTTTTTCTGCTGATGCTCTATACAATTCTTCTTAACTTTCTTTTTTTTTCTGATTTGAAAGTAGCACCGAGTCCACCTGGGAGTGTAGCGAGCTATCATACATTTTAGATACACTTGTGGCTACCCATACCCATATATTTTTTACATGAGGAACTTGATTGGGTTAATCAGCAAAATCAGGCACCAGTTATATCCAGCTGAATTCCTGCTATTTAAGAGTTATACCTGTAGGTGCATTTTAGGTTATGACTAAGCAAAGTTATTCGTGAAACGTGTCAACCTCTGCTGTGCTTTTTTTTTTTAAATTTCTTTTTATTTCACAATTTTTACCAAACAATACAAAAAACAGTTGGTTGCATACAGGTTATCTATACCACGACAGTAACATAAATGTAGCAGACTGTGTGAATACCCAAACATGGAGTATGGTAAAAATTCTTAAGGCTGTCCTCCTCTGATTATGCTATACATATATATCTCGCAACTGTTAGAGGCCCATATGAACAAAGTAGTGGGCTACCACGGGTACACCATTATTCAGACATCCAAACCTGGCTCCTATTATATCTGTTTATCACTGTGCAATGTTCATTGTTTTCAACCACTTGCTCCAGACTTTATCAAATTTCAAGGGGCAACCTCTATTTGCGTATGTATCTTTGTAAAGCGGGAGGCTGCTGTTGACCAGGACTTCCCACTGTTTTCTGGAAGGAGGGTTAGGTTTTTTCCACTGTATTGCAATGTTTTTCCTAGCATAAAATAATAATAGCCCAATCATAGTGCGTTTAGCTATTGATGGGACCATATTTTCTATTAATCCTAGTATGCATATATCCATTGTCAATGGTAAATTGGTGGAAGCAACTTTGTTGGTTAGGTTAAGCACCTCCTTCCAGTACTGTTGGATCCCCGGACAATTCCAGAAAATATGTGAGAAGTCTCCTGGTGAGATACCACATCTCCAACAATCAGAGGTATGGTTAGGGTTCATCAAATGTAGCCTGTGTGGGGTAAAATATGCCCTATGCACAATTTTGAATTGTACTAATTTGTCACGTATGGACACTAGTGATCTGAAAGGAACGTCCCAGACATCGTCCCAATCGTCGTTATCCAACACAGGGATATCGCGCTGCCAACGGGACCAAAGCCTATCCAGAGGTGGTAAAGATACAAAGATCAGATGCGCGTAAAGGCGTGATGTAGGTTTCTCAGCGCAGCCAGACCTAAGCATCTTCTCCAGCTCGGATTGTATGAGGGTGCAAGAGGAGTTACTGGAATTGGGCGGAGAATGCATGCGCCAGTTGTAAATAACGGAACTAATAATGGTTCGGTAGATTATATAGTGAGGAGAGCTGAGAGAATGAGAGCAGGGATGACTGAGATACAACTTGTGAGACCAATTTAACCCCGTACTTGGTCCATGCCCGGGGTTCTATGTGTTTGTTGATATGTGAAAGATATGGATTTAGCCATAAAGGGGCATTAGGAGAAATTTCTGATTGATTATGTTTCACGATGTTTAGACCCATGCGCCAAGCTTGTAGGGTAGTAAGCATGGAGGGGGTTAGTGGGTGTGTGGCGCGTGGGCCCCTATATATTAAAAATTGAAGGGACTCCCAGGAACCTACCACCGTAGCCTCTAGTGCTGACGCTGCATTCGTTTTGTCGGGATTCAACCACCAAACCACCGTTACCAACTGAGTGGCCAGGAAATATTTGTAACAGTCTGGGAATGCCATGCCACCCTGAGACGTTGGTCTCATCAGGGTCGACAGTTTATATCTAGGCGATGCGGGATCCCATAGAAAATCTGAGAATTTTTGGTTAAGTTTGGTGAAAAAAGATTTGGGAATCCACTGCGGAGAGTGACGGAAAAGGTAGGTAAATTTGGGAATAATTTTCATTTTGAGGAGATTGACTCTACCCCAAACTGAAAGGGGCAGATTTCTCCATGCTTTAAGTTTAGCTTTCATGTCTGCTACCACAGGATCAAGATTTTGTTTAAGGAAATCCTGGGCCTGGGCAGAGACCTGGACTCCCAGGTATTTAAATGTGTCAACCCATTGTAGTGGACTGTCAGGGGGGGAAGTGGTTTTTGCCGCCTGATCTATTGGGAATAATGTAGATTTGGACCAGTTGACCCGGAGGCCTGTTACCTCAGAGAACCTGTTTAGGACTGACAGAGCACCCTGTAATGATGGGCCAGCATCACCCAAAAAGAGGACCATATTGTCCGCGTACAGGGCTACCCTCTCCTCCAGCAAGCCAATGCGAAGCCCCTTAATGTGGGGCGAAGTACGTAAGGCCTCGGCAACTGGCTCAATAGCAATGGCAAATAAGGCCGGGGAGAGAGGGCAGCCCTGCCTGGTTCCCCTGGACAGTCTAAAGGGAGATGACAACCTAGAGCCCAGGCGTATTGATGAGGTGGGACACTTATATATAATTTGCAACCATGATATAAATTTTAGTGGGAAGCCCATCCTACGTAGAGTCTCCCACAGGAAAGGCCATTCAACTGTATCAAAAGCCTTCTCTATATCTAGCAAGGCTATGGCCCTTGTCCCGGAATTAAGATGTTGAGCGTGAATATTAGTAAAGAGTCTTCTGAGATTAACATCTGTGGACCTCTTGGGCATGAAACCTGTCTGGTCGGGGTCTATCACCGAGGGTAGTAGGGGGTATAGGCGGGAAGCTAACAGCTTGGTTAGAATCTTAAGATCATTGTTTAATAAGGCAATTGGTCTATAGGATGCACACAGCTCCGGGTCTTTGGGGGCTTTGTGTATTAGGGTCAGGTAGGCCTGGTGCATTGATGGAGCCAAATCTCCTTTAGACAAACAGACAGTGTACAGTTGGGCCAATATGGGTGCCAAGAATTCACTGTGAGTGCGGTAAAAATCTATTGGTAATCCATCCGGTCCTGGACCCTTACCGGCGGGAAAGGACCGGATGACATTTAGAACCTCCAATGCCGTGAACGGTTGAACTAGTGATTTCCTCTCCTCGTCCGAGAGCCAACCAAGTGCCAGGGGATCTAAAAGATCTTGTAATGACTCAGGCTGAAAATCGGAAGGGAGAGTGGAAGTATACAGCTTGTCGTAGAAGGCATTGAACATTTCCAGTATCCCAGACTGGGATGTCACAGTATCTCCATCCGTTTATCGCAGACAAGAGACTACTGTGAGGGGGTGTTCATGTTGTGCCAGCATGGCTAAGAAGCGCCCGTTTTTGTCCCCCTGCTCAAAGAAACGTTGTCTCCCTTTATGCATGTCTAACCTTGTGACCTCTGATAAATGTAAATTTAGAGTGTGTTGGGCTGCATTTAACAAGTCAAATTGAGTCGGTGTGGGGTCAGCGCTGTACTTCGCGGCATGATCAACCACTGACTGCTGTAGTGCCTGAGTTTGTTGGCTCTGTTGCTTCTTGATACTAGCTATGGCAGAGATGTATTGCCCTCTCATATAGGCCTTAAAGGCGTCCCACACCACTTGTGGGGATGAAGAGCTCTTGTTATGGTCCCAATATTCTGCCAGTCTGGGTGAAATAATATCTGCTACCTCAGGGTGGGAAATCCACTGTGTTCCCAGTCTCCATAATGCAGCGTCTCGGCATGCAGGAGAGCGGAACTCTATAACCAACGGGCTGTGGTCAGACAAACCACTAGGTAAGTATGTAGCCTCTACCACATCTGCCAGTGGAGAAAGCTAGGTCAATTCTTGAGGCTGTCTTGTGGGAGGTTGAGAAGCATGAATATGCCCTAACAGCAGGGTGCCTCCATCTCCAGATCTCCTCTAGCCCCATGACCTGAGCCCAGGTAAACAAATCAGCATTGTGATTCTTAGGGGGGGCAGGTCTATCCAGATCTGGGGAAATAATAGCATTAAAGTCTCCCGTTATTAATAATTTCCCTGGACAGAAGGGAGCAGCTTTTTCTAGAATCTTATACAATAGGTCTGGTGAAAAAGGTGGGGGCACATAGACATTAATAATAATATATATTTGAGTCCAGTGTGTAAACACCACTATAGCAAATTTACCCTGGGGGTCCGTGCAAACCTCCTCAATTATACATGGGAATCTCTTAGATATTAATATTGAGACCCCCCTTGCATATGAGGAGTATGTGGAGTGTATGGACCTCTGTATCCAGGGTTTTTTTAAAGTCAGAACTTTGCTGCCTGTGAGGTGCGTTTCTTGGAGAAGAATAAGGTGAGGGGAGTGCAGTTAACCTCTGCTGTGCTTGGTTGCATCGTTATGTCTTGACATGGTCTACCTAAACACGCTGGAGTGATTTCACCATTTCTCTTTAATTTGGACATATGCTCAGACCGCGGACTGGACCAGCACCCAGGGGGTGATTTATGAAAGCTGTGCGCCATCAGTAGAGGCGCAGGGCGAGGCGCATCGCACATTTCCATATTTACGAAATGGTGCGCTGGTAACAGAGTGCGAATCCCCCATTTACTATAGCGATCTCGGAGCACGGGAGAATGCAATCTGTGCGCCACTATGGACATCAATATTGACAGAAGACGGAGCTGCCAATATTATGGGGTGATGTGAGGAAGTTTAGTAACAACTGCCCAAGTAACAAATATGCCCAAAGTAGAATGAGAAAGTAACTTTTTTGGGGAAAGCCTGCTGTGCCTGCAATTACGCTTAGCACTGCGTGAGATCAATGTAAGCAGTGCGCATGAGCAAGCGGCTCTTGCGCTCGTTCACATGCGTTTGTTCACTGTGCGGCCAAAATCTTAGTAAATGTTAAGCAAGGTACATGTAATTGCATGGGTTGAACAGGTGCACCTCTAAACTTGACTTTTTTTTTTTTACGCTGGTTCACCTTTATTTATTTTTTAAGGAGATTTGCACACAGGACATGTTAGCATGCTATGTTGCCAACATGTGACATGCACCTTGTTAAAATTATGTAAAAAGACTCTCGCTCCTCTAGCTCCTCCTAAAAGGGCATTTAACCTTCCCCTTCTAATGCATATGATTTCCTTGCTCTTGTCTCCCCCCTCTAACCCCTTGGATTTCCATGGGCTAACTTTTGCTTTTAAAGGGGAACTCCACACTCCATTCTCCAATGTTCTTGTCTCCCCCCTCTAACCCCTTGTATTTCCATGGACTAACTTTTGCTTTTAAAGGGGAACTCCACACTCCATTCTACAATGCTCTTGTCTCCCCCCTCTAATCCCTGGGATTTCCATGGACTAACTTTTGCTTTTAAAGGGGAACTCCACACTCCATTCTACAATGCTCTTGTCTCCCCCCTCTAACCCCTTGAATTTCCATGAGATACCTTTTGCTTTTAAAGGGGAACTCCACACTCCACTCTATTCTCAAAAGGCTGTGAGCTGCCTTCACCAATCCAAACCACATTCTTTTTCAGAGCATACAACAGGACCAGCTAGGAAAGGGGCGAGAAGAGCGATCGCCCAACCCCCTCCTGAAACATACAAGGCCACATGCACTCAACATAGCTGGCTGCCTTCGGGGCATGTTGGGCTCAGCCCAATACCAACCACAAAGCACCTTGTACCCACTAGTTTAAAGGAGTTTTCCACATTCCGTAAAGCCTGTCTGCAGCCCCCCACATCCCCAGCATAGCGTTGTATTGAAGAGGCCCTTGTCCCCCTGAATATGGGAACAAGGTGGTTGACTTTTGGGGTGCACGAGCCGCTCCTGCCCCCAAGCATCCACCCCCCTTTCATGGGCTGGCTTGCTGTGTGTTTGGCTAGGGGTTTGTTAGTGTGTGGGAGGGGCACAATATTTTTTTAGTTTGGGGTGGTATTTTTCACATAGGGGTTCTCATTTTAAGCCTTAAAGGGGTTGTAAAGGTAATTAAAAATAAATAAATAAATAACAAACATGTTATACTTACCTTCACTGTGCAGCTCGTTTTGCACAGAGTGGCCCCGAACCTGGTCTTTTGGGGTCCCTCGGCGGCTGTTTCAGCTCCTCCCCACAAGAACTAACCACCTTAATGCGAGCTCCCTCGCATGGTGGTTAGTTCTTGCGGGCGCGCTCCCGTGATACAGCCGGCGG
The DNA here is from genome assembly GCA_037952925.1 of Lithobates clamitans. Lineage (NCBI taxonomy): Eukaryota > Metazoa > Chordata > Amphibia > Anura > Ranidae > Lithobates > Lithobates clamitans. Next base: position 2,762,518 of record JBBGZY010001065.1, read on the forward strand.
CTATAGCCGCTCACTGTATCACTCGGCCCCGCCCCCCCGGCGTGCCGCGTCATTGGATGTGATTGACAGCAGCGCGAGCCAATGGCTGCGCTACTTTCAATCCATCCACTGTAGCCAAGCTGAACGGCGAAATGGATGTCGGGAGAGAGCAGCTGACTTTCGAGGGGTCAGGTAAGTAAAACGGGGGGGCTGGGGGCAGCGGTATTGTCGGAAGTTTTTTCACCTTAATGCATAGAATGCATTAAGGTGAAAATTTTTTTACCTTTACAACCCCTTTAACAGACCCAAATGGCCTTGTATGTATTGGAGGGCAGGTTTTTTTTTGTTTTGAGTTAAGATCTTGCAGCTGCAATGTAAATTTGTAAGTTTTCTCTAAAGCCGTACATCTTTGAAGCAGCATTTTGGATACATGCTACAGATGCACCACTTTACAGGCAGAGTAACCCCCCCAAGTTACTAGCTTTTAAGCAATTTTGCATTTTTAAAGGCACTTCTTGTTTCATTTTTGGGGTTGTCCAAATTGGTGACATTGATATATGTCCCTCAGGGAGGGTGGGACCTGGGCCCCCATACCCATTTAAGGCCAATAACTAGAATATAAGCCAGCCAAGTGGCGACTCGCAAAATTAACAAGTCAGTTCCCATCAGTGGTGGTGCATCCATAAGGGTGCACCGGCGCTGCCCCCTCTCTCCAGCCACCCCCTCTATCACCAATAGATAGATTCATGCATTGCATGAATCTATCCATGGCCGCCGCTGCCACCCCCTTTTCAGGTGCCCGGCCCCTTTTCAGGTGCCTGCCCGCTGGGCGCCTGAATTACAGCGGCGGGGAGTGTTCTTGAAGCACCTGATTAGAGCCATAGTCTCTAATAGGCATCAAAAAAGGTAAACAGCGAGCATCATGCAGTTCACCCAGCTGTATTAGAAAAGCAAATGAATATTCGCTTTCCTAACACTAAACTGCCTCTGCTAAGATTGGACGCCTATCAGGCATCCAATCATAGGAGAGGACGGGAGAAGACATCTAGGACATGGAGGAGCATTGAGGACACCACCCGCCGCTGCTGTCACCTGCTGCCCCACCGAGACAGGGTAAGTGCCCGGCAGACAGCGGCCAGGCAGGCAGGCACAGTGGCAGCATTCGATGGGCACACTGGCTTCATTCGATGGGCACAGTGGCTGCATTCAATGGGCACAGTGGGAGCATTTGATGGCACAGTGGCTGCATTCAATGAGCACAGTGGCAGCATTTGATGGCACAGTAGAAGCATTCGATGGGCACAGTGGGAGCATTCGATGGTGGGAGGGGGAGCATACTGATTCCCCCCCTCCCAAGCACTGTTACTGATCCCCCCCAAGCACTGCTATTGATTCCCCCCTCCCCCCAAGCACTGCTACTGATCTCCCCCCCCCCAAGCACTGCTACTGATTCCCCCCCCCAAGCACTGCTACTGATTCCCCCCCCCCCCCAGCACTGCTACAGATTCCCCCCCTCCCAAGCACTGCTACTGATCCCCCCCCTCTCAAGCACTGCTACTAATTCCCCCCCCCCCACACACACTGCTACTGATCCCCCCCCCCCTCCTAAGCACTGCTACTGATTCCCCCCCTCCCGAGCACTGCTACTGATCCCCCCCTCAAGCACTGCTACTGATCCCCCCCTCCCAAGCACTGGCACTGATTCCCACCCCTCCCAAGCACTGCTACTGATTCCCCCCCTCCCAAGCACTGCTATTGATTCCCCCCCCTCCTAAGCACTGCTACTGATCCCCCCTCTCCTAAGCACTGCTTCGGATTCCCCCCCCAAGCACTGCTACTGATTCCCCCCTCTCCCAAGCACTGCTACTGATTCCCCCCCCCCAAGCACTGCTACTGATCCCCCCCCTCCCAAGCACTGCTACTGATCCCCCCTCCCAAGCACTGCTACTGCCCCCCCCTCCCAAGCACTGCTACTGATTCCCTCCCCCTCCCAAGCACTGCTACTGATCCCCCCCAAGCACTGCTACCGATCTGGGGTTTGTGATTGGCACCGCCGTAGGACATGGGCGTGCTTTTCGCAGAGCTGCGGCATCACTTCCGGTTTCCCACTGGGCCTGGCACTAGATGGAACGCACTGCCTGAGCAGCGCCTCCTCTGTTAGTCTCGGCCAAACGGTAAGCACCGGCGGTGGCCGAAAATCAATCACTAGTGTCAAGGTGGGGGATAACCAGGAAGTGGATAAGTTGTTTTGTGGTGTCCTTAGTTAGGAAGGGTGGAAATCTGGAAATGTTGCAGAGGCTAAGGCAGCCTGCGATATGGGAAGATGTGGTAGTGGGTTAGCTGGTGCAGTGGACTTGAAATTAATGGGCACAGTGACGCTGATTGATGGGCACAGTGACGCTGTTTGATGGGCACAGTGACGCTGATTGATGGGCACAGTGAGGCTGATTGATGGGTACAGTGACGCTGATTGATGGGCACAGTGACACTGATTGATGGGCACAGTGAGGTTGCATTTTGATGGGCACTGTGATGCTGGTTGATGGGCACAGTGACGCTGATTGATGGGCTGCATTTGACTGGCACAGTGACAGTGGGGCTGCAATTGATGGGCACAGTGAGGCTGCAATTGATGGGCACAGCGAGGCTGCAATTGATGGGCACAGTGACACTGCATATGATGTGCACAGTGAGGCTGCAATTGATGGGCACAGTGTGGCTACAATATGGGCACAGTGAGGCTGCATTTGACGGGCGCAGTGAGGCTGAATTTGATGGTCAGAGTGAGGCTGCAATTGATGGGCATGGGTTTACAGACCCAGGAACTGAGCACAGGGATGGTGGGAACCCCTCATAATGGGCAACGTAAGGCTGCAATTATTGGGCACTGTGAGGCTGTAATTGATGGGCACAGTGTGGCTGCGTTTGATGGGCACAGTGAAGCTACATTTGACAGGCACAGTGATGCTGCATGTGACAGGCACAGTGAAGCTGCATGTTACAGGCACAGTGAGGCTGCAATTAATGGGCACAGTGAGGCTGCATTTGACGGGCACAGTGAGGCTGCATTTGACGTGCACAGTGAGGCTGCATTTGATGGGCACAGTGGGGCGGCATTTGATGGGCACAGTGAGGCTGAATTTGATGCGCACAGTGAAGCTGCAGTTTATGGGCACAGGGAGGCTGCAATTGATGGGCACAGGTGTACAGACCCGGGAATTCAGCACAGGGATGGTGGGAACCCCTCATAATGGGCACAGTGAGGCTGCAATTGATGGGCACGGTGAGGCTGCATTTGAGGAGCACAGTGAGGCTGCAATTGATGGGCACAGTGAGGCTGTAATTGATGGGCACAGTGAGGCTGCAATTGATGGGCACAATGACGCTGCATTTAACGGGCACAGTGTTGCTACAATTGGCCGGCACAGTGATGCTGCATTTGACGGGCACAGTGAGGTTGTAATTGATGGGCACAGTGAGGCTGTAATTGATGGGCACAGTGAGGCTGTAACTGATGGGCACAGTGAGGATGCATATGATGTGCACAATGAGGCTGCAATTGATGGGCACAGTGAGGCTGCAATTAACTGGCACAGTGAGGCTGTAATTGATGGGCACAGTGAGGCTCTAATTGATGGGCACAGTGAGGCTGCATATGATGTGTACAGTGAGGCTGCAATTGATGGGCACAGTGAGGCTGCACTAGACAGGCACAGTGAGGCTGCATTTGATGGGCACAGTAGGTGCAATTGATGGGCATAGTTAGGCGCAATTGATGGGCACATTGAGACTGGGCCCAAGAACAGGAAGAGAAAGAGGAGATGGAGTTGTATATGACACTGAAGGTGCACTGAGAAAGGCAGGAGGAGAGCCAGGAAAGAGTGAAGTCACAGAGGGAATAGAGTTTACTGAGGAGGAGTGGGTGGTCAACTGTGTCAAAAGCAGCAGAAGTTCTAAAGCCTCGTACACACGATCGGATTTTCCGCAGAAAAAACCTCTGACTTTTGTCCGGAGGCATGTGCCTGGATTTTGTCTTGCATACAAACAGCAAGGAATTGTCGGCCAACAAACACGAATGCACTGACGTACTACGTGGTTTTTCAGCTCTTTAGTGGCACCCTTTGGGCTCCTTCTGCTAATTTTGTGTTAGTAGAAGTTTGGTGAGTGTTGATTTGCGCTTTTCTTTTCGCACTTTTCATTTCGCGCTTTTCAGTTCGTGCTTTTCAGTTTGTTTCTGAACGGCCGTTCGTCAACCAGACATGTTGCAGAATCAGAGGAGATAACGTGTTATTTATTATTGGCCTTGGAGTTGTTGCTTTGACCCAAGTCCAGTCAAGGAACAGGAGGAGGAGGATTTCTTGGACCAAAAATTGGTTGCTTTATTAATCGTGATCAATTATGTCATATGCCTTTCCTGCGGGAGCTCCAGGAGAATAATCCAGCTGTTTTCCGAATTATCTCCAGATGACGGACCCCTGCTTTTACCAACTCTTGGCATTGTTGACCCCCTATATTAAGAAGCAGGACACGTGCATGAGGCTTTTATTTTATTTTTTGGTTGAATAATGATTTGATGTGGTATATTTTCTATATTTTTGGATGCACAGAATGCACTTTTTGGTTAAGTTCTATTGGCAAATAGCATGTCTAATTGTATTTGTTTTCTTTTTTTTAATGCACAATAAAAAAATTGTGGAGAATAATACTTGGCTATGTGTTTTACTTCAAACGACAGTTTGGGAGTAGGCAGCTACATTTAAAAAAAAACAATGCAAAAATTGACAAGGGACACCAACATAGTTGTATCTTTGATCTTAAAAACTACGGGATAATGGTGTTGTGGTAACTTGTCCAAATAAAAAATAAAAAAAGCATAATAATATTGATCTTGATACCACTAGAAAATAAAAGCCTTTGAAAATTTGTTTGCAATAACTCCATCAGTATCACCAGCAAAGCAGCTTCATTACTATGCCATTAAAGAAGAAGAGAATGTGCGCTGCATTTCGAGATTTTATAATTTGCCACGTCACGAATGTTAATTCTCCATTACGACGCTAGTTTACAAGACTGACCGCTTCTGGCTTGTCCTTGCTTCCGAGCATGCGTGTTTGTGCTTTGGACTTTTGTCTGACGGACTTGTGTACACACGCTCGGAAAATCCGACAACAGACATTTGTCCGCGAAAAATTTGAAAACCTGCTATCCAACATCCTCCCATATGAGTATGGAGTAATGGTCGTTGGTTTTAGAAGTTAGTAGGTCATTAGTAAGTTTTAGTAGGGTAGAATTAGCGGGGTACCAACTCGGTCAAGAAATTTGGGGGCAAACGGGAGCAGGGAGATTGATCTTAAGTTGTTCAATATATAATATGCCTTCCTATCTATTTACTAGGGCTAGCAGAATAGGGATTAAACATAGTAAATGATGATGATTGAGAGAGTTTAGTTCCCCTTTAGTGCTATGTCTTACAACCAGATTCTGCAGACTTTTTACAGTGTTTCCAATTGTCACATGATTATGTGCAACTGCCCTCTTATACTACAGTATGTTTGGGTGAGGACTGCATGTTGTACCTGTTCAAATTATTTTGATATTTATGTCATTATATAGAAAACTGAAATGGCTCTTCACTGTTGCTTTGTATATGATGTTTGTAAATTGAAATGCAGCAATTGATCATTATACATGGTGTCTTTTTTTTTTACAGAGGATGTGCCTGCAGGTCCAGGGCAAACTTTGCCGGTCAATATGGAAAGGCTTGATCTTGGGAACCCTCCTCACCAGCTTTTTGATTCTGTTGTACTCTTATGCAGCTCCACCTCTAAGTCTTAGCAGCACAGAGTGAGTAATCTACTATATTATAATAGCCAGTGATTGGATGTGGGGTTCAAAGGAGGGGTCAGAATCTAGGATTATACCTAGCACCCTGGCGTGTGTGGAGGGACCAATAATTGTGGCATTTTTGGCATGGTGGAAGAGCACAACAAATGGAAGCACTTTATTTGGACTGGTTAAATATTCGACATTGAGAAGTTGAGAAAAATGACATATTGTCATTTAAAGCTAATATACATTGATGGTTTATGTTGGAATTTGAGTTTTACAAGGTAATAGCTGGCAACAGCAGATTACTAATTGTATGCAAGTAGCCCCAGCAAGTTTTCTACAATTTTTTTGGTTGTTTCACACATCACACTGAAGATAATAGTCCACAGTTTTACAAGGTATATTTGAGTTTAGTAGATTTTTTTGTGAGAGCGCTGCACTAAACCAACTTTTAAGAACACAAAAAAACTCAGCGCTTAGGGCTAAAGAAGAGAAAAGAAGGTATGCAGCCTCCCCTAATAGACCCACAAGGGGGCTAATCTGTGTATATGAATAAAGGAAGGGGTGAATGGCGCTCCCTTTTAAGGGGGTGTGTGGACTAAAGGTGCAACACCAATACTCCTATAATGAAAACCACATATTATAGGACTAAAATGTAAATGTAAAATATAAAATATAAACAGCCCCCTATAAAAATAATTATAATGATAATATCTGGTTCAAACTAATCATACAGTGGAAAAATCAGTCTGGTGAAAGGAACAGCCATTTCTTCCCAACAAAAGGTAGATCTCCAACTTTCCAGGATTGCCTATGTCAACAATTGATCATTGCTGTGCTGTGTAGTTTGCAACTAATAAAGTTCATCTTTAAGGAAAAAAAAAAAGATCAACAATTGACAGCGCATTCGATGAACACACATGGGGAAGTGACATTTGCTGGATAGTTGGAAGATCTGATTGACTCATCCCTGGAGATTCCTTTCCTGGATATGGTGACAGAGGCGGTGATGCACAGATGATCAATCCGGATGTCCTGGGACAGTGAAAACAGTAGCCATTGCTGAAGGGACCATAGGAAACCACCTGGAGACCTCCTATGATATTCCATATTGCCTGTCACCCCTGTAGGGGTATAAGGAGCTGGTGAGTTGGGAGCCATAGGGGGAGCACAGAAGTCACCGGTTTATTTCTTGGCACAAGAGTCAACAGACTGTTTGGAACTGTTTGCAACATATTCGTTTGTGCTATACCAATTTTTTGGAGTATAGCAGACTTTTTCACTTCTTATTTGTTTACACGATTTTTATATATAAAATTTTTTTTTCTGCACGGACTGCACAAGAGATTAGCACTACAGCTCACATGAGTATATAAGCTGATGGCATGCAACATTTATTGATGTTTTAATCATTTTTTATTGCCTTATTGCATTTTGATTGTGGTTTACTGTATTTTGATTGTGGTTTTTTCCACTGTATGATTAGTTTGAACCAGATATTATCATTATTATTATAGGGGGCTGTTTATATTTTATATTTTACATTTACATTTTAGTCCTATAATATGTGGTTTTCATTATAGGAGTATTGGTGTTGCACCTTTAGTTCACATACCCCCTTAAAAGGGAACGCCATTTACCCCATCCTTTATTTACTAAACCAACTTTATTTGTACCAATAATTGTGCTATTGAGCTCAATGTTAAAGTCATGAGGGGTGATCATGGAGGAGGAAATATTACATGCTCAGTTTTAGACAGATTCAGTTTGAGGAAATAGCGTGACATCCATACTGATATGTTGCTCAGTAAATTTATAATACTGGAGGAGATCGAAGGGGCGAGCTAGGGAGTGGAGAGATAGATCTGGGTGTCTTCGGTATAGAGGTGGTATTGGAAGCCGTGGGAGGTTAGCAGCTGGCTCAGGTAAGAGGTGTAGAGCAGTGGCGGCTGGTGGGTTTTTTTGGGATGGGGGGCTGCAAACAAAAACCCCCCGGCACTACCGCCTCCTCCTGGTACTTACCCCATCTAAGTGGTGGGTGGCGGGCTGCGGACAGCGGCTCCGGTGTCCGCTCTTCCAGCGGCTTCCTCCATGGCTTCCGCCGTGCATCTCCACTCTCTTCCTCCTAAGCGCTAGGCGTCCAATGGGATCGCCTGAAGTTTTGGCCATTCGGGAAAGGGGTCTCACGACCCACCTTCTGATTGGCGGGGAGGAAATTTAGTGTGAAAATACAAATATTCATTCACTATTGTCACACAACTGGATGGGATTGGGGTGCGGTGCTCTGCACTCCGAGCCCACCCTTTTTTGAAGCCTATTAGAGCCTCTGGCTCTAATCACGTGCTTCAAAAAAACACTCCCCCCCATTGGAATCCATAGTCCGGAACCCTATATGTAGATCAGGGGGACAGACGCATGGATGGGGGGGCGGCGTCCATGCGCCCCTAATGGACGGGCCGCCACTGGTGTAGAGAGAGAATAGGAGAGGCCTAAGGACGGGGCCTTGGGGTGCCGCAACCAAAAGAGGAGCGGAGGAGATAGAGTTGTAGGTGGCACTGGAGATGCGCTGAGATAGGTAGGAGAAGAAACAGGAAAGAGCAGATTAATGGAGGCAAAGGGAATGGAGTTTACAGAGGGGGAGTGGGTGGTCAACAGTGTCAAAGGCAGCAGAAAGGTCATGAATAGTATTGAACTTGTTTTTGAAATGATTGGCAATCTCCTTGATAGTAAGTTAGTAGGTGGAGGCAGTAGGGGGGGTGAAGTATTGAATTTAAAAAAAAAGGGAAAATGGTAGAAAAGTGTTGATGAGGCTTGGAGGAAAGCGTTTTGATGAGAGTGGTGTAATAGGTTTGTTTAGCAGTGTGGAGGCAGGAGTTATATTTAAGGGCAGATTTGTAGAGGGTAAAGTCTTGCAGGGATTTCGTTTTACACCACATTCTCTCAAGATCATGGCTGTGTCTCTTGAGACTTCTGGTATTGTCTGTTTTCCTGGGTTGTAGCGAGTGAGGCCTTGAGGCTTCACTGCTCGTTTCCTACTGCACATGCGCAAGTCGCATGGCCCTTTGTGAATGGCCAGCTGTCTTCTGGGACATACACAGGTCCCAGAAGACAGCGGGAGGCTCGCTGCACAAAAAGGATATGACGTCTTGCGCTGCGGACCATATGGATCGGAAGTACACTATGTACTTCATAAAAAGGTATGTTAGAAGAAAAAAAGAAAAATTTTTAATATTCAAAAACAAGGGGTGGAGAGGTGGTCTTTCGTTTAAGACCACCTCTCAAAAGTGGGTGGAACTCAGCTTTTAAGAGAGGATGTTAGGTTGAGTAGTTGATAGGTGGCTGAGGTGTTAGCACTCACTGGAATGTTAAAGTGTTACTAAACCCAGGACCCTGCATTCACTATATCTGGTCTCCCACAGTACACAGAACATGGAAATACAGTTATTATAGTAAATATAAACTGCTAAATACCTTTTCTCATCAGTGGTTAGAGCAGTCATGTGACTTCTATCAGTGTTTAGTTAAATCTTGTAGGAGGGGGGGGCGTGGCCTGACCTGGCATGAAGAAGGTCGCTTGATTCCCGAGCTCCTGCCGCCACAGGAAAAAGCAACTGACTATCAAAGGTATTTCAACTGAAAACCTCACCAGAACATGGGGACAGCTTCACGGACCTCGTCCGCCTCCCGTTCTCGCTCGCCCAGGGCTCACTCGGGACCCCAAGGACATAACATCCCGGAGATGTTCCGACATAGCAGGGGCAATATGGCGTCCTCTCAGCAGGGACCCTCCCGCTCCCAAGCACAGCCGCCACCACTGCTCGATCCACCTCAGTCAACCTCCCCTCATATTCTCCAGCATGGAGGTGGAATCTGCCTAGAGGCTGGCCGCCAAACACCCATATACTTACACGATCTCCGCTCCATTGCGGATGAAATTAAAGACACCCTAGCCGCAGCCATCTCAGAGCTGAGGCTCGACCTACGCGACCTCTCTGACAGGGTGAACAAGATGGAGACGGTGACAGATCGACATGACACAACCCTCCTCTCTACTACCTCTTCCATTGACGCCCATACACTGCAAATGAGGGACATGCAGAGGCACATCGAAGACCTCGACAATCGAGGAAGGCGACATAACCTCCGGATCCGCGGGATGCCAGAATCAATAGAGGGCGACCAAATCACCCCGGCTGTCACGGCTCTTTTTAACAATCTCCTCCACAGGCCTCCTCAAACCCCCATCCTCATGGAAAGAATTCATCGAGCCCTGCGCCCCAGAGGCAGAGAAAATGACCCCCCGCGTGACATCATATGCTGTCTGGTTGATTTTAAATTAAAAGAGGAAATAATTCGTCAAGCCAGAGGGAAACAACAAATCCTCCACGACAGTACACCCATTCAAATATACCAGGATTTATCTGGCATTACACTGCAGCACAGGAGAGACCTCAAACCCCTACTAGACGCCCTGAGGGAGAGGAACATCCCTTATAAATGGAAGTTTCCTTTTTGCCTATCAGCCTCATCACAGGGCCGCACTGCCCTCCTAAAGGTGCCCGAAGACCTGCCTCACTTTTGTGACATGCTCGGCATTCCACAGATACCAGTGCCTAACTGGTACGCGACATTCCGCCCGCTGCCTTCCAGCAACGGCTCAGCGCGGGAAGTACCCATGGAGACCCAGGCCTCCAGATTTCGCAGGAGACGCTCCCCTTCTGCACAGAGATATCAGTCTGATCCCCGCAGATACAGGGATCCAGTTTCTCCAGAATCCCCCCGTTCCAGAAGAGCCCGCAGGGACCGCTGATCTGGGTATGCTATGCACCAATTAGTTATCACAGTTGGCCCCGTTTGGGCCCCGTTGAAAGGCTCACTGTTCAGGCCACCCTGGCTCACCACCAATTTATCTACAGATGCCATAAAATGATTGAATTTTTACTTTTATTTTCCTTTTGAAATTTTACTTTTTACTCTGAGACATCGGCACGAAGGAACGATCACCACGATAAGGACTTTCCTCATAACCCTCCAGCGTTACCCAAGATGGTTGATCGTACTCCCTCTACCTTCACAACGTGACAGACTATGTCACCACAGCGCACTTTCACTGTTCTAGGCTCTACCACCTGACCCGAACATGACACCAAACCTCACATTCTGCCCGGCAACAAACCTCCGATCCGCTACTACAACTACCAGAATCCCTGTCGGCTGATATTCACGCCCCCCGCAGGGATGACGAAGGGCAAGGAACTGCTCCGCACTTCCCGTTCCAACGTCACACTCTACCCGACGCAGCACATCAACCTGGAGGACGACGCGGACTGTACCAACAGCGGGCTCCACTTCCGCCCTTCACATCGCAAGTTAAGGATTCTTACTGCTAGAACTCATTGCGGACAGCCAGCGAATCCGGACCTACCATCCACAACGGAGCTGCCACCACCGCAATTCACCTCTGGACTGCAGAACAAGCCCGGGCCCCGCTCGACACGGCCAACCTACGATTCAACAGGACTTGATACACGGACCGCCGGAACAGGTACCTGCTAGGAGTAGCTCTCATAGCCCGAAAGTGACACTATCTATCCTTAAGGTCCTTCTCCATCTAAAACTCAATATGGCTTTAAAGTTTTTCTCATAATGTTGTTTTCATTAGCCTTGACCGGCTAACTTCCTGAATTGCTTACTATTGTTGTCTCCTTACATTGGCTATTCTGATGCTAGGCCCACGTAGACACCCCCCTCGTTAGACAGAGCCTCATATCCTGCTTATCCTCCTTCACCTCTGTATTAATGATATCAGATTATTTTTTCCCTGGTTGGGACACCTGCTTTCCGCCCAGGCACAGATAATCACCACATATAGCCCCCTTGATTATTAAGTTCCAAACACACACTCTGGCGGGGGCGGAAGGATGGTCTCTCAAGATACTACTACACTACTCGAACATACTCTACCATACATAGTCCCTGCAACCAGGTTCCAGACAGAACTACCCCACATCGCATATTCAACACCCACCTTCATCAATATTGCTACCGTCCTGTGGCGGCGGACGATAGAATCCACTACTTTTCTTTTTAGTTTCATTTTTTATCTTCACTTGCGCCCTCTTCACTGCCTCGTGTTAGACCAACCCCCACACAGAAACGGGCCGGAGCGTTGTACCCTGACTAGGGACACGTATACCGACCACGTGCTGTACCCTACCGATAACCGCCTCTTCCGAGGTCTGTAGACACCCCTGTCCACACCTCATCGGTTCCCACCAGTGACTGACGTGCCCTATCCACCATACCCACACCTGCCGGAGGCACTTAATACTCCATACCCACTGGATCTTACATCCTGACTACCTGATGGCGGACACTAACACCACCAGCCCGCAGAATGCGGACACACAACTTCCAATGAACTCTATCAAATTTTGCTTCCTAAACATTAGAGGTCTAAACACTCCTGAAAAACGGTCTAAACTCCTGTACTGTCTGCGCCAATCAAAGGCCCAGATAGTACTTTTACAAGAAACACACTTTCGTACGGACGCGGTGCCTAAACTAAAGGACAACCATTTCCCCACAGCGTACCACTCCTCCAACAATGAGGCGAAATCTAAGGGCGTATCCATTCTGATTTCCAAGAATTGCCCCTTTTTGGTTACTGAAGTACAAAGAGACCCACAGGGCAGATACCTTTTTATTAAGGGTTCCATCCATGGTAAACAACTCACGATCGCCAACATATATGCCCCCAACACCAAACAAGTAACCTTCTTCCGCTCCACATTCCACCACCTCACCAGTTTCCAAGCTGGCACACTGATCGTTGGCGGCGACTTCAATGTCGCCCTCAACCCCTCCATGGATACCTCCAACGGTACCTCATCTTTGACGTACAGAGCCCTCAAAGCCATTAAATTACAACTTAACAAATTACTACTTCATGACACATGGCGCACATTGCACCCTAAAGTAAAGGATTTCACCTTTTTCTCAGCCCCACACGGAAAATATACTAGAATAGATCACTTTTTCCTATCACAGACAGATCTGACTAATCTCACCAAAGCTACCATTGATCCATCCGTACTCTCCGACCACAACCCCATATCAATGACCCTTCTACTGCCTACTACCCCTCCCAAGAACCACATATGGCGGCTGGACAGCTCCTTATTGACGGACCCCATTAACACTCAACGAATAACTGATTGTCTCTCTAACTTTTTCAATGAAAACTCCTCAGACACTGTTGCACCATCAGTAATATGGGCCGCACATAAATGCGTCGTGAGGGGTGAACTACTCTCCATAGCAGCACGACGGAACAAATGCAAAAAAGAGCGCATTAAAGAACTGACTACACGCATCCACAAGCTGGAACAGGCACACAAGGCGTCTCTAGCGACATCCTCTTTTGCGGACCTCACAACAGCAAGGGAGGAACTCCTAGAAACGCTCAACAGCACTCTAAAACGTAAATTCGCACTGATGCAAAAGCTTTACTACGAATTCAGCAATAAAGCAGGCAAACTTCTGGCGAGAGCCCTCCAATCCAAGAAGGCAGCCCAAACGATCCACAAAATACACCGACCATCGGGTGATATAGCAGTTACTAACGAGGAGATATCGGACCAATTCGTACAGTACTTCTCCAAACTGTATAACCTTACAAAGACTCACACTCCCGACAACAATGCCTCCCATAAGACGGCCATCACAGAATTTTTAGCCCAATACAGCCCGACCCCTCTCTCTTTAGATGACTCGCAAAGCTTAGACCGACCTCTCTCCACTGAAGAGATCCTTCTCGCACTAAAACAAATGAAAACAGGCAAGAGCCCTGGCCCCGACGGTCTATCGGTTTGTTATTATAAAACATTCCCAGCTATACTGATCCCCCACCTCACTAAAGCCTTCAACAATCTTACACCCGATTCAGCGGCCCACAACGACATTCTGGAAGCACACATCACTCTTATACCCAAACCTGGCAAAGACCCCACGCTAGTTTCAAACTATCGCCCTATCTCATTATTAAACGTAGACCTAAAACTATACGCCAAAACCCTAGCGAATCGTCTCCTCCCTCTCATCCCAAACCTTGTCCCGCTAGACCAGGTGGGCTTTGTCCCAGGCAGGGAAGCTCGGGACAATACCACCAAGGCATTGAACGTTCACCACTGGCTCTCCAAAACCGCAGCCCCGGGGTTTTTTCTTTCCCTTGATGCAGAGAAGGCGTTCGACAGGGTGGCCTGGGATTATATGGAAGCCTCGCTACAGGCGATAGGCCTACCACCACGCATGCTACAGATGATCATGGCCCTATACTCATCTCCTACGGCAAGAATCAGAATTAATGGTAGCCTGTCGGACGCCTTCTCTGTGTCTAATGGAACACGGCAGGGCTGCCCCCTATCCCCACTAATTTTCATCTTGACCTTAGAACCCCTGCTCCGCAAAATCAGAGACAACCCCTCCATTAAAGGTGTAGAAATCAATCGCAAGCAATACAAAATAGCCGCATACGCTGACGATATGTTACTATTCCTAACTGACCCCATCACCACCATCCCTAACCTGCTGGCAGACTTCTCGCACTTCCAATCTATATCCAATCTGAAAATTAATTTTGAAAAATCTAAAGCCCTCAATATTACACTGCCACATGCCACTGTATCTCAATGCAAACTCAACTTCCCATTCGGCTGGGAAAGACATACCATATCCTATTTAGGAATCAAGATCCCTGCAAACTTAAATGAACTTTATGCCAGTAATTTTCCGCCGACGCTTATGTCCATACAAGGGGATTTACAGAAGTGGCATCTGGGATCCTTTTCTTGGTTGGGTAGAGTCGCCATAATTAAAATGAACGTCCTACCCAGACTCCTCTACCTTCTACAGGCAATTCCCATTAAATTACCACCCGCTTTCTTCAAGTCATACAAACATATGTGCAGACTCTTCATTTGGGCTGCCAAAACCCCACGTCTCAGCTGGGAAAGGTTGACACTGCCTAAACCTTTGGGAGGCCTTGGCCTTCCAAATATCCAAAAATATCATTGGGCCTGCCACCTCACTAGGGTGGTAGACTGGCATGTACACCGTCCTACCAAAGACTGGACAACTTTAGAAGACTCCTTTGCTAATCTACCAATAATGAATTCACCATGGATCAACCTTGCTTCCATACCCAAAGACTATACGACACACCCACTCATTGGAGCCACTCTTTCCATTGTCAAAACAGCTAGTAAAACACTTGCTATCACCCCTTCCGTTGGTCCCATGACGCCCCTAGAAAACAATCCAGAATTCCCACCCAGTCTCACACCAAAAGACCCAACTCTAAATGCACGTACCACACATGCCAGAGCACAAAGATTCTTTCATAATGGCCTACTCCTCCCATATCACAAACTCTCGACCGCACTCCCAGAATACAACATTCCCTTTTATAAATATCTCCAACTAAGACACTTCTTCTCCTCCTCTAACTGTAACACGCACTGGCACGAAGATTTTTCACCATTTGAAAACCTATGCACCAGCACGGAACCTCAGGGTCATCTGATTTCCTCCATCTACTCTCTCTTACACTCGGGCTACAAAGTTAAGGAAGATAGACTGGTGCAACAGTGGGAGTCAGACCTTACTTTAGATCTCACTCCCACTGAATGGGAACGCATCTTCACTCTCCTACATAAAGGCTCGATAAACGTCTCAACACAGGAGAATAGATACAAACTCTTCTCAAAATGGTATAGGACTCCCGACAAAGTACATCATTTCCACCCAACCGTACCCCCAACCTGCTGGAGATGCAACGCAGCACGCGGTACACTTCTACACATATGGTGGGAATGTCCCATCATCCAACCCTTCTGGTCAGAGATTCACCAACTAATTTCCCAAATAACTACCTACACGCCAGCCTTCTCCCCCGCACTATACCTCTTACACCACACACCACTTCCCACCGGTCTTTATAAAAAATCGCTCACAATACACCTTATTAATGCTGCCAACCTCTGCATCCCACCCCTGTGGAGATCTACCACTCCCCCAACAGTAACCGACTGGATCCGTCGAGTAGACAGAATCGCAGATATGGAAAAACTCATCAGTCAGGCCCAGGACAACCCGTCCAAATTCAACATCACGTGGGCGTGCTGGCTCCACTACAAACAATCCAAGACTCAAAATGCACCCCCTGCATCCTCATTGCCCACACAGTGAAAACTTAAAAACAGACCACAAGAATCTTATACTTGCCCTATCCCGGATCCTCCTGGCTACACACACACAGCACACAACTCGATGCCCCCCTTCCACATATGGGCCACTACACCCTCTCTCAGCAACCATTGTGGGATTGCACCCGCTCTTTCTCTACATCCTCTGGTCACGTCTCGACTCGGTCACTGGGTCCCTCTCCCACCCTCACCCCCCCCCCCAACCCTTTCTGCTACTAAAGCACCCCTATAATGATGCTCCCCCACAAACCTAACTACGCTAACCTATCACACCGCTGGATGTGAAACTCCGAATTACCTACATCCAGTCGCCCGCCCATCCACAGAAAGTTCCCTTATAGGGGTGGATGGTTCTTGGGCCTAACACTGCGGTGTACTTCCTCCTTAACACCCAAACATACATCTATTCGTTACGGACTTCCTAACCTTACAACTCATATGCTTCTATCGACTATATACATACTATACCTGTACCTGATTGCAATTCTAATGATGAAACACTTGTAACTGTTATTGCACTGTTAGGCCTACCGGCCTCAAATTTGTTTCTACCTTTTTCATACAATTGTAAAGGAATGCAAAATGTATGTTGAATATACCCTGTATTCTTGAAAAACGTAATAAACTTTTTTGAAAAAAAAAAAAATCTTGTAGGAGGAGTTTTCTTTCTCCCCTGATTGTCCTATGAGGCTGCAGGACCTCTGATTCTCTGTCTGGACAGTGCTGATTGGCCCTGTGCTGATCACATGCACTCTCCCAAGAAAAAAAAAACCTCTAGCAATACACACCAAACTGAGCACGTGCAGCTTCCCCCCTAGTCTCTTTTCTATCAGCAGATGAATTGGGGATGGTGGAAGAAGGGGAGGATCAGAGAAGACAGGATCAGACAGCCCTTTTACACAATGCAGATGATTAACCCCTTAGGTTCCACAGTGAGTATAACAAGCATGCTTTACTGCACATACAGGCTGATATTACTGTTGTACGTTTAGTAACACTTTAAAGTCACTGAGGAAAAGGTGGGTACTTCAGAGGAGAGAAAATAGGGTAGCCATGCAGAGAAGTCATTGAGAAAATGACACTGGTCCAAGAAGCTGATAAATGACTGCAATCCGCAATCCTCAGAGAAATTACTATAAAGTATCTGTAAAAGCAAAATATATACAAACATTAGGTGGCGCTACACATCATATCCTCTTGCAAAGTATTTTTAAAGTCAAAAAGTGAACAAATATCAAAATCAGTTCAACGTAACACAAATAGTCTCAAAAAAACACAAACGTATGTGCTAAAAGTCAACAATAGTGTCCATACAGTATATCTTCAATGATAAAAATCAATCTTCATGCTTGTAACAACCACTCCCACAGTGTAGAGTGATTGAGCTCACCATAAATCAATGCCTTACATTAAAGATGTTTGGCATATAATGCTTTAAATGATGAAAATCAGCTCCCAACTTTCCCAGTATCCTCCTGCTTTAGGCATTTGCATCTCCTTATAGACTCTCCATCCAACACTCGCCCGTAAAAGAGAGAGGCTCACTAAAGTGCAGTACCGTAACATCAACTAATTTATTTAAAAACCATTAAAACCACTCACAAAAGTTATAGAAAACATCGCCTTCTATCAAACACTCATCCATCAGTATGATCACGTCCCATATCTCAGCTGGGTTCCTGGCATCTCACCACCTCACGGTTGTACTCACCAAGCACCGCGTCACTTCCGAGTTAGTGTGCTTGCGTCACATCCAGGGGCGGACTGACCATTGAGCCACTCGGGCACTGCCCGAGGGCCCTGGGCCACTAGGGGGCCCCATCAGGGTTGCCAGCCTCAGTAAAACCAGGGACAGTATGTATAAATCTGTGTTTTTTTTACATCTGTCTGTGTATACTGTGTGTACATGTATGTGTATACTGTGTGATTGTATACTGTGTGTGTGCATACTGTGTGGCCCCACAATCTCTGATTGCCTGGGGGCCCCATAATCTCCAATTGCCTGGGGGCCCCATGAGTTGTCAGTCTGCCCCTGGTCACATCTGATCCAGCACGCGGTAGCGCCCTGACATGTTTTGTCAGTGCAGACTTCCTCATAGGGCCAAAGTGGGAGAGGGTTTTGTACAAGGGCAAATACCCCTGGGATTTGGCAGTGGTAACATTATGTAGGATCAGGAGCAGGAGATGATAAGGGCTAAGGTGAAGGTGGTATGTATAGAGTATGGGTTGGAGAGGAGAGGAAAAGGAATGAGAGTTTGAGGAGAGAGGGCATTATTGCAAAAATGAACGTTAGTGAGAGCATGTTAAAGTAATACTAAAGGATTGTTTTTTTTATTTTTTTTAAATAACAAACATGTCATACTTACCTCCACTGTGCAGCTCATTTGGCACAGAGTGGCCCCAACATCCATTTCTGGGGTCCCTCGGCGGCTTTTGCGGCTCCTCCCCGCATTAGATAACCTCCTCGGAGAAGAGCTCTCCCGAGGGTGTTACCTTGCGGGCGCGCTCCTGAGTCATTCATTCGGTGTCCATAGAGGCCGAATGCAGGACTCGGCCTTTGATTGAAAGCAGTGGGAGCCAATGACTGCGCTGCTATCAATCTATCCAATCAAGAGCCAGGAACCTGTGGAGAGAGGGACGGTGGTGAAGCGCCAACAGAAATTCGGGGCTCAGTAAGGGTGGGGGGCTATGGGGCTGGTGACTGCCCGGTGTTTTTTCACCTTAATGCATAGGTTGCATTAAGGTGAAAAAAACATGTACCTTTACAACCCCTTTAAAGGATGAAAAGGGGGAAAAGCAGGCTGAGGGAGAGAGATATGCTTGCAGACCGTTCGGAGTGGAGCACTGATGTCTGTACTTGCTTTTATGATGTGCCTAACATACACTTAATGCAGAAAATTGCATGTTATGCAAAAATGGCCATACCCAACCCCTCACCAGCCATCCCCAAGAGTTGTACAGAATATTTATACTTGGATAGTGTGGGGGAGGTTTAGACAATTAAAAAAAGTATATAAACTTTTTTTGTTCTTTGCAGAAACCCTGTCTCCTTCCGTTGTCAACCATCTACAAATTCTGGCTCCCATCTACGAAAAGCCAATTCTAGTTCTGGATCTTCACTGCTCTGTGTACCAAGGCACAACCTTATGTTCCTGAAAACCCACAAAACTGGAAGCAGCACAATCCTTAATATTCTATTCCGCTATGGAGAGAAGCACAATCTTCATTTCGCCTTCCCCCGCGGGCGCAATGACTTTGAGTATCCAAGCTATTTTCAGCGTTGGCAAGTTGAGGGGTACCAGCCCGGCATGTGCTTTAATATCATCTGCAATCATATGCGCTACCGGCATTCTGAAGTGAACCTTCTCATGGCTCAAGATACCACCTTTGTCACTGTTCTCCGTAATCCAGCTCTGCTTTTTGAATCCTCATTCCAGTACTTTTCTCGTGTGGTACCATTAACATGGACTCTGCCAGGAACAGGGAGTGAGCAAAAGATGGATGCTTTTCTACGAAGTCCCCTAAGTTACTACGATTCCAGTGGATTTAATGCACACTACCTGCGTAATCTGTTGACATTTGACCTGGGTTATGATAATGAAATCGATGTGGGAGATGCTAGAGTGCAAAATATGTTGGAGGAGCTTGATAAACGATTTAATTTGGTCATGCTGTTGGAATATTTTGATGAGTCACTATTGTTGTTGCGTGAGTTGATGTGTTGGGAGATGGATGACATACTTTATTTTAAGCTAAACGCACGTAAATACTCAAGTGGCTCCCGTCTAAGTCCTGAGATATACCAGTTGGCGCAGGAGTGGAACGCACTTGACTTACTTATTTATCAACATTTCAATACTACATTTTGGAAGAAGGTAGAAAAATATGGAATGGAGAGGATGAAGAAGGATGTCATAGAATTGAGGAGGAAGAATGAAGAACTAAAGCAGGAATGTATTGCAGGAGGTGGCCCAGTAGATGCTAGTAAGATTAAAGAGTCTGGTCTGCAACCATGGCAGCCTCTGGGGAAAACATCTATTCAAGGATATAATTTGAATAAGAACATTTTGCCCCAGCATAAACAACTCTGCAGAAGTATGCTGACTCCTGAAATACAATACATGAGCCGACTGGGAGCAGATCTTTGGGTCACAAGACTATGGGGTAATATAAGGGCACTGCTGAACTGGTGACACTGATATGGAAATTGAAAGTGTACTAACAAGACTTTGCCAAAGAGAGAAAAGAACAACATGGTGTCTAAAACCAGTAAACTGACTGATGAGATTATGATAATGTGATGGATTCCTTTTTTTTGTTTCCAAGTATTTTCCTAGAATCAGTATTTTCAGAAGGGTGTGCTTGTTGGACATTGCTGCCATGGACAGTATCTATACAGGGTATTTTTTGTAGAAATGAAACAAGAGATATTATTAACTATGTAGTGTTTTCCCCTGCATTCTGCCAGCAAAAGCTCTGTACTTACATAAATGGGACTGTGACATATAAAGAAGACAGACGCAGGCAGTTTCTGAATATCACCTTTATAGTGATATAGTGAAACCCACTAGAATTATTCTTAGTTTGTGATGAAGGGACGGAGAGTGTATCTTTGATAACATGTATGGTGCCCCTAGTTCTAAGATATCTCATGAAACCTAATTTATGATGTATAAATCCCCATTATTCTGTCCTTTTCCCAGTTTTGTGAACTAATGTTTTGTTTTTTTATTGAGGGCTTATATCTGTGAGCCCAGAGTAAAATAATAAAACCAAATCTACAATATTGAGTTTATTCCATGGACATTGCAAAGAACAAAGCGCTAAATGCAAAAGTAAATTAACCAGATAAAACATCACTTTTTTAATCTCGAACCAGTACAAGATTTTAATTGAATGGTACTTTTATAACTTCTCACTATTTAATTGAATACGTCCATATATCTCTTTAGTATTAGGGTCATAAACCTTTGATAAGAACTACTGCTCACTATTGATTTAAGCAAAGATGTTTGGGTTTTGGTATTCTTTGTGTAACCTGGTTTAAAGAACTACTTTCTGAATGTTTGTTTGTCCTTTTGGTCCTCATCTGACTCCTGGGTTATCACAGGAACAGAAATGTTGACTGTGCACCACCTCTCACCAAATGTGTATTTACTGCAGTTATTTTGGCCTCTGGGATATTCTGCCTAATGAAAATGTTCATTGATTAGTACAACACCAGATGATAGATAGAATGTTTATGCTAGTACACGCAGTGGGCTGGTTATGTGTTTGTAGGTGCCTACAGACATTAGAAAATATTCACCAGTTCTAGACATGTGCAATTAGGTTCAGTCCGAATGTATATTCAAACAAATTTTTGGTTATTCCGAGATGCCGATGTAACCGAATCTCTGAATGAAACAGTAACACATTTTGTTGAAATTAATTTATTTTTTTGTTTATTTGTTTTATAATGAATTCCAAATTTTCAGAACAATTCGAATTTGGATCGGTTGAGAAATGATCGACCAATTTGAATTCTCTGTGAAGAAAAGCTGGTTGTTAAGGAATGGGCCCGGAAGCCGGCCGCCATGTCCTTAGCAACCGATAACTCTACAGCTGTCAGCGGGCTTTCCCGCTGAGAGCTAAGCTATAAGCAAAAGAATTCAGGCAATAGAAAATTCAGAAAAAAACAGCATGCCCCCCCCTCCCAATCCATACCAGGCCCTTCAGGTCTGGTATGGATTTTAAGGGGAACCCTGTGCCAAAAAAAAAAAAATTAAAAAAACGGTGTGGGCCCCCCAAAATCCATACTAGACCCTTATCTGAGCATACAGCCCAGCAGGCCAGGAAAAGCCCTCCTGAACCATACAAGGCCACATGCCCTCAACATGAGGGGGTTCATTGGGGCAGGGGGGGCAATCTTTTGCTTACATTTCAGCTCTCAGCGGGGAGGATCGCTGACAGCTCATAAGTCATTGGCTGTTAATGATGCGGCAGCCGGCTTCCGGGCCCATTTTTTAACAACCAGCTATTCTTCACACAGAATTCGAATCAGTCGATCATTTTTCAACTGATCTGAATTCGAATCTTTTAGAAAATTTGGAATTCATTAGAAAATTAATAAACAAAACGAAATTAAATGAAACTGAACGAATTCAAAAACGACTCAACGGAACCAAATTTGTAACAATACAAATCTATTCGAAACAAAACAAATGTTTCCGTTCTGCACATGTCTAACCAGTTCTGTGTTTTAAATGCAGAATTAGAACTTACTATATATTTGTAGGCGGTTCTTGGACCATGGGTGACACCCACATTAGAAGCTTTTTTGTGGGAATAGTGGACAGATCAGGATAGATTTTTTTCCAAACGATTGCTATCACCTTCTCCTGTGAGAGGCCAGTGCCCCTCCCTCCTCTGAGAAAAAGCTGCCGTATCATACATGATCCATTTGCCATATCATTTGTGTTTGTAGGCATCATTAGGGCCTGTAGGTGCAGTTTGCAGGTGCAGTTTCTTACCAACTTTTTCAAGCTAGAATTCAGGCAGATATAAAAAAACAAAAAAAAACAAAAACACTACAGGATTGTTTGCTGACAAGGAACATGCTGATAGAAGGAGCAATGAGGGCAGAGAGATAAACTATTGTTGCTCCTTCACTGTCCAATTGCAGGCTGGGAGCAGGGAGGTGACCTAGCTTTATTGCTTATCTGTAACAAAGAAAAGTTAGGTCACCAGTGATCTTGCACTATGGGGTTAATTTACTAAAACTGGAGAGCAAAAAATCTGGTGCGGCTCTGCATAGAAACCAATCAGCTTCCTTTTTTTTTTTGTCAAAGCTTAACTGAATAAGCTGAAGTAAAGCCTCGTACACACAATCGTATTTTCCGCCGACAAAGCATCAGACTTTTGTCCAGAGGGCGTGTGCCGCGAACTTGTCTTGCATACAAATGGTACACAACTGTCTACACAAGAAACACGAACGTAGTGACGTACTAGACGTACTACGAGCCAATAAAGAGGAAGTTCAATAGCCAGGCACCAACCTTTCAGCTCCTTCTGCTAATTTCATGTTAGTAGAAGTTTGGTGAGTGTTGATTTGCGCTCTTCAGTTTTGTTTCTGAACGGCCGTTCGTCAACCAGCCATGTTGCAGAATCGGAGGAGATAACGTGTTATTTATTATTGGCCTTGGAGTTAGTGCTTTGACCCAAGTCCAGTCCAGGAACAGAAGGAGGAGGATTTCTTGGACCAAAAATTGGTTGCTTTATTAATCGTGACCAATTATGTCATATGCCTTTGCTGCGGGAGCTCCAGGAGAATAATCCAGATGATTTTGGGAATTATCTCCGTATGATGGGCCCCTGCTTTCACCAACTCTTGGCATTGTTGACCCCCTATATTAAGAAGCAGGACACATGCATGAGGCTTTTATTTTATTTTTTGGTTGAATAATGATTTGATTTGGTATATTTTCTATAATTTTGGATGTATAGAATGCACTTTTCGGTTAAGTTCTATTGGCAGATAGCATGTATAATTTTCTTTTTTTAATGCACAATAAAAAAAAAGGTGGAGAATAATACTTGGCTAAGTGTTTTACTTCAAATGACAGTTTGGGAATAGGAAGTTACATTTAAAAAAATACAATGTGAAATTAACAAGGGACACCAACATAGTTGTATCTTTGATCTAAAAAACTACGGGATAATGGTGTTGTGGTAAAAAAAAAAAAACAAGCATAATAATATTATTTTTGATATCACTAGAAAATAAAAGTTATTGAAAATATGTTTGGCAGAACTCCATCAGTATCACCAGCAAAGCAGCTTCATTATTATCCCAATAAAGAAGAAGAGAATGTGCGCTGCATTTGGAGATTTCATAATTTGCCACGTCACGAATGTTAATTCTCCATTACAAATGCTAGTTTACAAGACTGACCGCTTCTGGCTTGTCCTTGCTTCCGAACATGCGTGTTTGTACTTTGGACTTTTGTCTGACGGACTTGTGTACACACGGTCGGAAAATCCGACAACAGACATTTGTCTGCGGAAAATTTATAAGCCTGCCATCCAACATTTGTCCGTGGAAAATCCGACAACAATTGTCCGATGGAGCGCACAAATGGTCGGATTTTCCGCCAACAGCCTGTCATCACACAATTCACATCTGAAAATCCGATTCTGTGCACGAGGCTTTAGAAGCTGATTGGCTACCATGCACAGCTGCACCAGATTTGCATGCTCCAGTTTTAGTAAATCAACTCAGTCAGAGTTCTGTAAATCTCATGACTGTGGACAGAAAATAGGATTTTTATAACCGCTTACCTGTAAAATCCTTTTCTTGGAGAACATCACGAGACACAGAGCACCATAGTAATCACTATGTGGGTATATAGGTACCTTCAGGTGATGGACACTGGTATACCCAATACAGGAAGTTCACTCCCTATATAACCCCTCTTCCTACCTGGAGTACCTCAGTTTTTGTAGCAAAGCAATATACCTAAACCCCAGAAAGAGGGGAGGGACCTCTGTGTCCCGTGATGTACTCCAAGAAAAAGATTTTACAGGTAAATTGTTATAAAAATCCTATTTTCTTTATCGTACATCACGGGACACAGAGCACCATAGTATCTAGTATATAGTATATCACTATGTGGGAAGTCCCATAGCAATGCTATTTGAGGGGAGGGAGACACAACCCATAGGGCACCCCCAGACTTGAGGACCTATACTGCTGCCTGCAGCACACTGCGCCCAAAGACGATATCCTCATTCCTTCTTACATCCACCTGATAAAACTTGGTGAATGTATGTACTGAAGACCAAGTTGCAGCCTTACAGATCTGAGCCATGGAGGCCTGGTGATGCACTGCCCTCTAACTGCCCTGGTAGAGTGCGCTTTGACTTGAAAAGATGGAATCTTATCCCTTAAATCATAAGCCTGAATTATAACTTGCCGAATCCACTTAGTGACAGTGGATTTCGACGCTGCCTATCCTTTCTTAGGATCTTCTGGCAGTATAAATAAGACATCAGTCTTCCGGATCTGAGCAGTTGTCTTTAAATAGACGTTGACAGCTCTCACCACATCAAGACAATGTAGTGACTTCTCTTCCCTGGAACATGGTTTTGGAAAAAACGATGGGAGGATATCTTGGTTCAGGTGAAAACCTGAGACCACTTTTGGCAGAAAACCTGAACGAGGGCTCAGCACCACTCTGTCCTCATGAATAATCAAGTATGGTTATTTACAAGAAAGAGCAGCCAATTCCAAAACCCTCCTTGCTGAGGATATAGCAAACAAGAACATTAACTTCCTTGTCAGAAGGACTAAGGGAATATGCTGTATCGGTTCAAATGGCTGTTTTTGTAACACTGACAAAGCTAAGTTCCAATCACAAGGGTTCAAAGGTGATCTAACTGGCAGATTAAGCCTTGCATAAAACCCCGGACTAAAGAATGTGTAGCAAGCGGTCTTTGAAATAAGACCGATAAAGCTGAGACTTGACTCTTAATAGTACTCAAGGCCAACTTCATCTCTACCCCTAATTGTAGAAAGGCAAGAATTCTGTCTACGATATACCTCCGAGGGTGCCAACCCTTGGATTCACACCAGGAAACAAAAGCCCTCCAGACTCTATAATATATTGTTCTGGAAGCTGGCTTCCTTGCATTAATCAGGGTAGAGATAACTGACCCGGAAAGCCCACGTTTCTTCGGAATGTGGGTTTCAATAGCCAAGCCGTTAAATTTAGAGTTTGTAAGGTAGGATGGAATATCGGCCCCTGTGAGAGTAGGTCTGGCCATAGTGGAAGGAACCATGGATCCTCCACTGCCGTCTTTACGATTTCTGCATACCAGGACCTTCTGCGCCACGCTGGGGCTACCAGAATTACCGGCTTTCTTTCCAGCTTGATCCTGCAAAGAAGTCATGGCAGCAACTGAATAGGGGTAAATGCATAAATCAGTGAGAACTGATCCCACGGGGTCACCAACGCATCTGTTCCGCATGCGAGTGAATCCCTCATCCCAGACACAAAGTTGACCAACTTGTGTTGAAGCTGGATGCCAGAAGATCTACATCCGGAGTCCTCCATTTCTGGCAAACAGCCCAAAAAATGTCGGGGTGAAGAGACCATTCCCCCGGGAGCAACTGCTGGCGGCTCAAGAAGTCCGCCTGCCAATTCTCTACTTTCGGAATGAAAACTGCTGATAGGCACGGAACATTCCTTTCTGCTCAAGTTAGGATATGGTTCACCTCCCTCTGTGCTGTGAGACTCCTGGTGCCTCCTTGGTGATTGATGTAAGCCACAGCTTCTCATTCCCAAATACCGCTACAAAGCAAAGGGAGAACGAAGATTCGCAGTCCAAGGACCTAGGCTGTGGAACGCACTTCCTACCCACATCCGCATGGAAGAAAACCACCTGGCTTTCAGGAAAAAACTCAAGACCTTCCTCTTCTAGAAGCTGACAACGCCAAACGCATTTAGCGCCTTGAGGCGACTCAGTTCGCATTAGCAGCGCTTTATAAATTTTTCATTCATTCATTCATTCACAGCTGTGGCATTGTCAGATTGAATCCTGACAGGACAACCCCGTAACCTGAATGTCCAGGCCTTTAGAGCCAGACCTGCTGCCCGGATATCTAGGATGTTGATGGGCAAGGTCCTTTCTGTCCTTGACCACTGTCCTTGGACAGTTGTCTTTTCTAGCACTGCTCCCCAGCCTGAAAGGCTGGCATCTGTCGTTACCACCTTCCAGGAAACTGGTCTGAAGGAATTTTCTTTCAGCATATTCTGGGTTAGTAACCACCAGCTGAGGCTCTGGGACACCCTTAGGGACAGCCACATTGGCAAGTCTAAAGCTTGAATCATTTTGTTCCAAGCAGACAGAATACTGTTTTGCAACAGTCTCGAATGGAACTGGGCATAGGGAACCGCTTCGAATGAAGCCAACATCTTTTCTAACAACCTCATGCAAAGGCAAATGAAGGGATCTTCTTTCGACCTGACCATCTGCACCAGCTCTCTTATGGAGTTGATCTTTGCCTGAGGCAAGAACACCTTTTTCTGAGCTGTGTCTATGATCAGACCCAAGTACTCCAGCCTTTTTAGCGGTTTTAAGGAAGACTTCTCTAGGTTAAGAATCCTACCTAGACTTTCCAGGTAACTGGTTGTAATGCACACGCTTTGCTCGAAACGAGCAAAAGATGGTCTAAGTATGCCAAGACTGTTATGCCCTGTGCCCTTAACCTGGCTAGAGGTGGGGCCAGAACTTTTGTAAACACCCGGGGTGCTGTCGCTAGCCCGAAGGGCAAGGCTACAAACCTTTGGTGAGCGGGAAATATAGGGACATGCAGATATGCATCCCTGATGTTGATAGACGCCAGAAGTTCTCCTCCTTGTAGGATAGAAACCACTGACCTGATCGACTCCGTGCGAAAGGAGCGGATCTTCAGGAATGGATTTAGATTCTTTAGATCTTGAATGGGTCTGACATCCCCATTCGGTTTTGGTACCGTAAAGAGGTTTGAATAAAACCCCAAATGTTGCTCTTCTGTGGGGATTTGTATGATCACCCCTTGAGCCAGTAATCGGTCTAGTGCCTGAAACAGAGATTGCCTTTTCCCTGAATCTTTGGGAACGTCTGACCTCAGAAAATGAGACGGTGGAATGTCCGGAAGTTCTAGTTTGTACCCTAGAGACACCGTGAAGATGACCCATCTGTCCTGAATTTCCTCTTGATAGACTTCTGAGTATTGCAGAAGTCTTCCCCCCACTCTGGGGAGGGGAGCACCCCTTCATAATGAGGCTTTAGAATTCTGTTTTGCAGGTTTCCGCCCCCAGGACTTCTTTTGTGCCTGAGCCTGACCCTGAGGCTTTCCTCTAGAGTCTAACAGCGGAGGCCTAGAGGCGGATGCCCCTGGCGCAGGAAAAAGAGTCCGCTTGAATGAAGGGCATTTATTACTTCTCTTAACTGGCAAAAAGAGTACTTTTCCCACTTGAAATTGTTTGGATGTATTTGCCCAAATCATCCCCAAATAGCCGATCCCCATGAAAAGGAAAACCAGTCAGGAGCTTTTTGCATGGTGAATAGAATCTTTATTGGCGTCTATGGCAAAATATAATGCTCTTGGTAGTTCGGCCAAATCCCGGGCTTGCTGTACAGGAACCTCTTTAAGGGCCTGTCTAAACTGGTCCTTTAGGGATTGACAGATACCTATTGCAGCAACTGCAGGCTGAGTAACGGCACCTGCTAAAGAAAAAAAGGATTTTAACAGGAATTCCAACCTTTTATCTGTTGGATCCTTAAGCATTTGAGCATTGTCTACTGGACAAGTTAGGCTTTTATGCACACTGGAATTCGCAGCGTCAACTGCTGGTACATTCCATTTTTTGGTGAATTTCTCCTCCATGGGATAGTTGCAGAGTAGGTGAGGTTGAAAAAAGACACAAGTCCATCAAGTCCAACCTATGTGTGATTATGTGTCATTATTACATTGTATATCCCTGTATGTTGTGGTCATTCAGGTGCTTATCTAATAGTTTCTTGAAGCTATCGATGCTCCCTGCTGAGACCACCGCCTGTGGAAGAGAATTCCACATCCTTGCCACTCTTACAGTAAAGAACCCTCTACATAGTTTAAGGTTAAACCTCTTTTCTTCTAATTGTAATGAGTGGCCACGGGTCTTATTAAACTCTCTTCTGCTAAAAAGTTTTATTTCTATTGTAGGGTCACCAGTACGGTATTTGTATATTGAAATCATATCCTCTCTCAAGCGTCTCTTCTCCAGAGTTCAGTGCTCGCAACCTTTCCTCATAACTAAGATCCTCCAGACCTTTTATTAGCTTTGTTGCCCTTCTTTGTACTCGCTCCATTTCCAGTATATCCTTCCTGAGGACTGGTGCCCAGAACTGGACAGCATACTCTAGGTGTAAGTAGAGTAGATTCATAGTAGATTCATAGAGTACTGTGAATCTCTTTGGAGGGAAAAAATGCTTATCCGGGTGATCCCATCCAGCATAAATAAGCTGTTCTAATAATGCATGGACAGGAAACCCATGCAAAGGCTGTGAAGGTTTAAAGGAACCCAAGGAAGAAACCGAACTTTCAGCTGATTCAGTTAGGGGTAGCTTGAAAATGGAACGAACCATTTCCATAAGGGACTGTACCAGCAATTTCTCAGATTGCGAGGCTGAAAAAGGTTCATCCATCGTTGTTTCCTCTGTAGAGGAGTAATCGGTTTGTCTTTCCTCCTGATCGCCTGAGGGTAACACCTCATCCTCTACCCACTGTCCCCTTGGCAAAGGGTCTAAGGTGGGGGAGGGGGATCTAACATGCTTCCTATTCTTTTGGATGGAGGATGTGATTAAAGCCACTAATCTTCCCTCTAGGCCCCGCAGGGCAGAGGAAAAGGCATCTTCAGACACATATACAGGGGCTGAGATGTGAGAAGCAGCTGCACCACCAGTTTGTTCCAATGACTCACCGCGGCTTGCCATATCTGGTATTCAGTGTGGAGGCACGACTGGAGTTCCTAGCGCCTGTGGGTGAAATCTTTGGTACCTTTTTGATCTTTGTGGTGTCTTTTTTGGTACGTACAGTCCTAAGCACAAAAAGCAGAGGCACTATTTAAATGCACTGAACATAGTCTGACAGTGTAATGCCGCTATACAAGTTCAGCCTAGCGCTGGGAAAAATGTCCTTTCCATATTAGGAATGCCCTTTGCAGCCCTTACATGCCCCACCGCTCCTGTGTCCCAAGTGTAGCCAGGCTTGCTTCTCCTCGCTATCAGCCTAGGAGAGACTGCTCCAGTTAATCCCTTAAGCCTGTGTTTGCGCCGTGCGTCCTCGTGGATGCTACGTCCTACACACGGCGCAGTGCCTATGCCCCCCCCCCTCTGCCATCCCGCCCCCCCTTTCGTTTGAAATTTTAAAAAAACTGTTCCCGTGCATCACGAGGGGGGGAGCCTAATGACGCTCGGGAAGAAAAAAACTTGTGGAGCCAAAAACCGGGACCTCCGCACCCCCCGCGGGGGGGGTGGTGGGAATTGCAAGGGGGGTAATAACGATTGCTGATTCCCTAACCCTCCTGGTCCCTTCAGGGGGGAGAAAAGCATGGCAGATCTCTTACCTCAAGATGAATCCTCCTGTGCAAGCTTCTGCAGCCACACACAGACTGACACTGAGCTGAAGTGAAGACAACAGATTACGATTGATTTAGTGGAGTGGAGAATAAAGGCATGATTCTGCAAAATTAACAGACAGATCCAACTTTCACCCAACACGGCGGGCTGCGTTAGCAAACCTTCAAGGATCGGGTCCCTTTTTTCGGGGTTCCACTCCCTTGGACCTGTAATTACACCCTGCCAGGAAAAACTTTAGGTAATGCAAGCATGACCAAAGCCCTGGGTCCCAGGGTCCAGCCCTGCAAGGAGAGGCGTTACAGGCAAAACCTTGTGCTTCGTATACGAGGCCCGGGTACCATTCACAGATTCCTGTGAATGAATTAACTACAGGTACTGTCTTCCACCACGGAAGACTGACTTGTAGTTTTAATAGGCTGCAGGGGCATCGGTGAGCGCTCTCGTAGTCCAATGACATGTCCTCCGGCTTTCAAATAGAAAGCCCTTACAGAGGTATGCGCTGAAAGGCAGAGGACATGTCTGCAGGAGCCCACATTGCACCCGTGATCTACTGATAAATGCATTTTTTTTCTGCTAAAATATCCATATATTATCTTTTCTGTAAAGGTGAACATAGTCTTTAATAGATAGAGTTTATCCTAAGTAAGCAGAAACTTAGGAAGTCACTGTGTGTTGGAGAAATCCATCTATAATACTAGCTGCACATTCTTCATTATTACCACCACCAAAGCATACCTCACAACTTTCTGAGATGGGAACAAGGGACACCTATTAGCAAAAGTATGTAGGCATAGGGCACCCCCCGCCACACCCCCTTAACCACCTCAAGACAGGGCACTTACACCCCCTTCCTGCCCAGGCCCTTTTTAAGCTTTCAGCGCTGTCACACTTTGAATGACAATTGCGCGGTCATACTACACTGTAACCATGTGAAATTTGTATAATTTTCTTCACACAAATAGAGCTTTATTTTGGTGGTATTTAATCACTCCTGAGTTTTTTTATTTTTTTCCTAAAAAAAATAAAAATAAAAAATTTTGAAAAAAAAAAGTCTTTCTTATGCCGTGTACACACGGACGGACTTTTCGACCGGACTGGTCCGACAGGACGAATCTGTCAGACAATCCGACCATGTGTGGGCTTCATTGGACCTGCATCGGACTTTTTCGGGCAAAAATCAGACGGACTTTAGATTTGAAACATGTTTCAAATCTTTCTGACAGACTCGAGTCCGCTCGTCTGTATGCTAGTCCGATGGACTAAAACCGACGCTAGGGCAGCTATTGGCTACTGGCTATCAACTTCCTTATTTTAGTCCGGTCGTAGGTCATCACGTACAAATCCATCGGACTTTGGTGTGGCCGTGTGTAAGCAAGTCTGTTCGTTCGACTGTCCATCGGAAGTCCGTCAAAAGTCCGTCGGAAAGACCGTCGGACCTTTGATACCGGAAAGTCTGCCCGTGTGTACAGGGCATTATTTTCTGTCAGTAAATTTTGTAAATAAGTAATTTTTCTCCTTTACTGATGGACCCTGATGAGGCAGCACTAATGGGCACTGATAGGCTGCACTGATGGGCACTGATGAGGTGGCACTTATGGGCACTGATGAGGCGGCACTTATGGACACTGATTAGGTGGCACTGATGAGGAGGCACGAATATGCTGCACTTATGGGCACTAATATGTGGCACTGGGCACTGATGAGCACTTATAGGTGGCACTGATGGGTGGAACTGGAGGGCACAGATAGGTGGCACTGGTGGACACAGATGGGCGGCACTGATAGGCACTGATGGGCATTGATGGGTGGCATTAATGAGCGGCAGTAATAGACATTGATGGGCAGCAGTGATGGGCATTGATGGGCAGCACTTAAAGCCAACACTGACTGGCATCACTAATGGCCACTGATTTCTGGCACTTGTGGACACTGATTGCTTGCACTTGTGGGCACAGATTGGTGGCAACTGTGGGCACTGGTTGGCACTGATTGCTGGCAGTGGTGGGCACACAATTCTGGCACTCGTGGGCACTTAATTGTAATCAGGGCACTGATGAGGCGAGGAGCACCGATTACCGGGGGCGCGCAAGAGCGGTCGTTCTGGGAGGCCGTCATATGACGTCCACCCAGAACAAGAGGCACGCCGAGCCGTCATTTGACGGCCGGCAGGAAGTGGTTAAAGGAGAATTATTAAAAAAAAAAAATGGTTAAACTCACAAGTGCTTTTATACCACTACTATTCCTTTATACTGGCTTTTGAAATTTACAGATGCAGCAATTTGGATAAAAGGTTTAGCACTGTAAAACACTTTTTGATAGATAATTAGTACATTTATATATAACTACTGCATATAGTTTAGACCAAAATGAGGGACACATGAGAAGGAAAAGAGGGACAGAGAGACTTTTTTCCAAATCAGGGACAGTCCCTAAAAATCAGGGACAGTTGGGAACTATGTCAAAGGTAACTGGCCTTATGCAGATTTACATTGTAGTTAAACGATGACTGCTTACATCTTTATCTCTCCCACCTAAAATTTAGGTGGGAGAAAGAAAGACAAAAACACAATTTCTCCTTTTTGGAAAAATGTATTGTAGCCAGACACTATGAATTAAAAAAAAAAAAAAAAAGTTTCCAACAGTAACTGTATTAAGTATGAGTAACCAACATTTGAAGAAAAGCACTGATAAAAACTGTTATCAGAACACAATGATAACGCACTGATAACACATTGCCGATCTTTGGTCCACATGGGTTTCCTCTTTTATAATGGTACAGTACAGCTGTAACATGCAGAGGTGAAGCTTATCAACAGCCTCCAGGGTTACTGTAGATTTGGGTGAGGGGAACCTATAAAGTGCTGCATCTGGTAGCAGCAAGATTGGTATCACTTTTGTATATTGATAGTATCCCCTACTAGTATTGCTGTGCCATTTTATAGTAGCAAGGGGCATAACACAGACAGGCTAATTCTAATCAGGACCGAAAGAATGAAAACATTAATAATGCCCTGTGCACAGTGAGTGCAGTGTGCAATACATAGGCAAACATACAAAATAGAATACAATTATATACAGAATTTACAAATTTCTCTTTCAATTACAATATATGACTAATTTACAGATCAGAAAGTAGGCTCTTAATTGTATTGATTTTAATGCAGCTCCAATTATAGATCATATCCAGTTATGGATCATATATATATAAATCCGTAAATCAATTATGTTTTTCAACAAAGTAAAGAGTATACTCTATAATAGGGTAAAATTTGCACTGAGAGTTGTAAAATTTTGCACAGAGTCAGCCATACTATAAGACTTGAAATATACATATACTGCTTTCAATAAAGACTATGTTTTTTTTACCACTAAAGTATAAACAATGTTATATGTTCATGGCTGACTTCCATAAAGTGTTTATTGTTACTGTCGTAATATGATAAAACAACATACTGTACTGTGAATGTTTTCACTGGGTTTACCTAAAAATGGCATCATGTTAGTATCTTTAAATATATAATTAATAGCAATTATAATGATGTCTATCTAGTGTAGAAAAAAAGTATCCTGTATGGAAGTGGATATTTAATTGACACCAACAGTCACAGACAATTGGGTAATGATGATGCTGCGCTGTGGACTCACTGATAATTACTGAGAATAAATATAAAGTTCAAAAATACAAATGAAGTATTAATAAAAAAGGCTAATGAAAACCACATTATGGTCTATGATAAAGTGCGTGTGCAGATGAATCTGAAGTATCATCCTAAAAAACAGTAACACACAGTAAGGCTAAAGTGCACAGTGCAAAACAGTGCCTGTGCATACATAGAAAAGTAACAATAGTGATATAATGAATCCAAAAGAAAAATAAACATTCAAGGAAGCACCCCAAGCTAGGGTGGTCAGTAATAAACTGTATATAGCAGTCTCAAATAAACTACTATAAAAATGCAGAAAATTTCATAAAACAATGTCTAAAGTGAGTAATGAGTGATGATTCCCTTCACCGTGGATGGTGCAATGAAAACGGCCAGTGTCTAGCTAAGCCAAGCTGTAGTGGCACCTGAATGTGCACTAGCCCCTCACTTTACTGCTGTAAGGTTACAGCATAACTTGAATCTGATGCTTGAAAAGAACCCGGGGGTCTTCAATTGGTCCCTCTAATAGTAAACACATCGGTGCCTCTTTATCACCTCTCAAGTACTCCAATATACCTCAGAATGGGGGGAAGCCTCCTTTCAAGTGTGGTACACTCGGGACAGTATGTATGAAAGAAAGATCCCAGATATTATAATACCGCATTGACTAGCGTTTATTAAAATAACGTGATACAAACAATCACATTTGAAAAAAAAATGATCGGATAACACTCCACGAGCCGCAAGCTCGTCTACCTGTGTCACCTCTGGTCTGTGCCTATTGCTCCAATCCCGACGCGTATCGTCACACCAGGGGATAACCGTTAACCCCTGATGAAGTCACGTGGTGTGACGATACGTGTCAGGATTGGAGCAAAAGGGACACACAAGAGGTGACGCAGGTAGACAAGCTTGCAGCTGCAGTTCAGGAGATGTGTAAGGGTGGCATTAATCTTAATGGCATACCTACGCCCTGGAAACCGCAGCGCAGTTAACTCGCACTGGAAACTGCACTGCATTTGCGGTTTGCATGCGGGCCGCATTTTCAGAGAAGATGCAGGGACCTTTTCCCTACGTTTTCAGGAGGTGCAGAACATGGCTCGCAGAGCCACACAAGTGTGGACCTATTTTTACAAGTGTTAACCTTGTTTACCCAGCTCAGTGAACCTTGCTAAGTCAACAGTGTCTACTGCTTTAGTAAATCAGCCCCTATGGCTGTATTAAATTAAGTAGGATAGGTTTTCAATGCAAAACAAAACTGCATAAAGTTACATTTGCTAGTGCAACATGTGTTTTCATTGTCCTGATATCTGATGATAAAGTTTAGACTTACATACTGTTCAAAACCAACAAGTCACATGTCATAAACTGTTATCTTCACTAAAGATCTCTCTCACGATAGCTGAACTAAAACTTTATTTAAAGTGTAACTTAACTCCCAAAAGGAGTTTGACCATCCTCCCCCCCCAACAAGCAGAATCGCTGGAATTTTTTCTTTCTTTTTTTTTTGGCCCCCACCTCCAGTGCCATTTCTGCCTAGGCCAGAATGATGTGTTTCTGCCCCTCCAGCCTCCTGGGTTACTTACATCATATCTCCAGAAGGCTGCAGTATCGACACACAGCATGGCTGGGGGAGGGCTGAATTCTACGGTTTGTGCCCTCAGCAAAGTTCACCCAACATCTAGAAATTGGCGGGCGGGAAGCCTGCCAAATGCTACACCACTACCATGTGCAATGGAATGGGGTTAAAACAGGCAGTGAGGAGGCGTTGTATTGCTTCCTCACTGCCTGTCAGTAGCCTTTGGAGCACGATCGCATGTCGCATATCTAAAGCTACCCTTAGGCTGGCCATACACAGAGTGAATTTCGTTCTTTCAACATCATCAACATCAGCAATTTCTCTTTTTTTTTTTTTTTGCTGTTCTGCTTATAGTCAGCCTAAATCTGATTGGTTTGGCTATGGGCTACTGCACTTTACATTTTCTACACTATTAAAACACATTTTCTAACTCCATTAACCACTTCAGCTCTGGAAGATTTACCCCGCTTCATGACCAGACCATTCTTTGCAAAACAGCACTGCGTTCATTTAACTGAAAATTGCACGGTCATGTAACACTGTACCCAAGTAAAATATTTGTCCTTTTTTGCCCACAGATAGAGCTTTCTTTTGGTGGTATTTGATCACCTCTGGGTTTTTTATTTTTTGTGCTATAAACAAAAAAAATGACCATCAATTTTGAAAAAAAACCAATATTTTTTACTTTCTGCTATAAAACATATCCAATAAAAAACATATAAAAAATCTAATTTCTTCATTAAGTGTGGACAATATGTACTGTGCTACATAGTTTTGATATAAAAAAAAAATTTTTGATAAAAAAAATCCCAATAAGTGTATATTGATTGGTTGAACAAAGCCTGAGAACGATGGGCAGGCAGACATCTGCCAGTCCTCAATCTCACCAGGTGCTGATACTAGAAGACTTTCTCCTTGCTGGATTTCTCTATATTTAAATTATGGAGAATAAAGAAAGAGGAATGAGACCAGCAGGTGAGAAAACCCCAAAGTGTCTACTCACAATTGAAATGTCTGATTTGGGCTGACTTAGCCATTGCATATTCCTATAAGGGTACTACCTATTTCACACAATGGTCAGTAATTTGTCATATGACAAATGATGTCAAATTGAAAAAAAAATAAAAATTAAATCAGCACAGTAAAGTGTTCAATGCATTATCTACAATCAGAGCATGAACATTAAGACACAAAACCTAAATAACATTTAATTTCACTATAATGATTTAAAAATAACTTATTAGTATTGCTGGAACATAGACTAAAATGCTAATTGTTTGTAACTGAGGATACTGGATTATTTATAGTGAAATCTTCTTTTTGGTGCTCATACTATAATTTCACAGTTACTATAATTTGACTGTTTTTTTCTAACTACGTTTATCACTGTCTCTCATGTGTTTGCTTCTGCTGTACAATATTATTAGAGTGCACTTTAAGTGAAGTTAAAAGAAAACCCCAAATTTTGGGTTGTCCCCAGAAAAGTAATAGAGGGGACATCTTCCAATATGGACACTAGTTCTGGTGACCTGGGGGTCCCCAAGAAACTCCTTTTAATTTGCAGTGATTTGCAATCTCCACAATCTCCACAATGGGACAGAGATGGCGAAAAAAAAAATAGGACAGGGGTTATATCCCTCCCTTGCTCTATCCAAAATGAGAAAAAATGTTTTGCCCATAGTTTTACTTTAAGCTACGACTTGCATGGTAATCTTTCATCGTACTATCATCCAGGAGAGGCTGTCATATTGAAAGTGAGCAGTCTTCTTCCCTGGTACACTATTGGACTGACTTTATTGCCAAGCTAGATAAGTGTCATCACTACAGCAGCACTATTAACCTGGGCTCATCCAAATTCATATAAAGAGTATCCCAAGCCTAGGGTCTTTCCCCGTCTGCTATCCTGCTGGAAGATAAATCCAGGAAAAGTGGAACAGGAATGTGATTACCTGGATTGTAGCACCAGGGGTGAAACTTTGCCTGCTGAAAAGTGTAGAAAGAGATAAGTAGAAGCTGCAGCAGCTAACCTTTCAATGGTTTGACTGTCCTCCATTCATAGATCACGCTGAAAGGGCGCACATAGTTGGGCACTCATAATGGGTGTCTGTCACAGCCCTATCAGCTCCATTAACCCCTCCACACTGGAAGATTACAGTGGTAGGTTAGTGGTGGCAATCAGAGGAGGGGGAGACAGCAGCACAAGGGACACCTGGGTTAATAGGTAATGTCCCTTCTGCTGATTTTGTTTTGTTTTTTATGTTTTTTAACTTAGAGTAGATTTAGACGTGCGTTTAAATCCACCACTCCTCTGAAGAGCGAAGAACGCTTTTCAGGGACGATGTGATACCTCACTGCCTGTTTTGCCCCAAATTATGCCAACAAATGCATTGCAACTACATGCAAGCCAATTTCTTCCACCCCACGGAGTCAGGGATTCAGCCCTGAGGTAAAATGCTAGCCCTACCAAGCCACTCTTGTACTGGCTGTCTTTTCTTTTTGAACTTTAAAAGACAAAACGTGTAGAACTTTAAAAGGAACCTACAGTATAATGCACATTTTGCCTTAATATTGCAACATTTAAGGATACGGATTCCTCTATCCATGCTATACAGTGCAAATGTATGAATCTCCCTCTGCCACTTTTGTACTTTGGAAGCCAGCCCCAAAAGCTGTCAATATACACAAACAGTGACTGTATCTGTTTGGATGCAGCTACTTTTTGCCTGGCTCCTTTAATGCTTTCACTGATGGATGTTGACCGGAAGGCGGCTGCCAGAGCCACCCACTGAGTGAATTTTGTCCGGTTTCTAAGAAAATTAGCCAAAAGACAGTGCCTTGAGAAAGTATTCATACCCCTTGAAATTTTCCACATTTTTTCATGTTACAACCAAAAATGTAAATGTATTTTATTGGGATTTTAAGTGATGGACCACCACAAAGTGACACATAATTGTGAACTGGAAGGAAAATGATAAATGGTTTTCAAAATGTTTTACAAATAAATATCTGAAAAGTGTGGCGTGCATTTGTATTCAGCCCTCCTGAGTCAATACTTTGTAAAACCACCTTTCGCTGCAATTACAGCTGCAAGTCTTTTTGTGCATGTCTCTATCAATCATATATTTTTGCCCATTCTTCTTTGCAAAATAGCTAAAGCTCTGTCAGATTGGATGGAGAGCGTCTGTGAACAGCACTTTTCAAGTCCTGCCACAGATTCTCAATTGGATTTAGGTCTGGACTTTGAATGGGCCATTCTAACACATGAATATGCTTTGATCTAAACCATTCCATTGTAGCTCTGGCTGTATGTTTAGGGTCATTGTCTTGCTGGAAGGTGAACCCCCGCCCCACTCTCAAGTCTTTTGCAAGCTCTAATGCCGCGTACACACGGTCGGACTTTTCAGCTACAAAAGTCCAACAGACGCTGACGGACTAAAGCTGGCTGGTAATCCGATCGTGTGTGGGCTTCTCCGGACTTTCAACGTACTTTTTTAGCCTCAAATCCGACGTACTTTAGATTTGAAACATGCTTCAAATCTTTACGCCGTAACTACGACGGACCCCGAAGTCCGCTCGTCTGTATGCTAGTCCTACGGACAAAAACCCACGCTAGGGCAGCTATTGGCTACTGGCTATCAACTTCCTTATTTTAGTCCGGTGTACGTCATCACGTACGAATCCGTCGGACTTTTGTGTGGTCGTGTGTAGGCAAGTCTGTTCGTTAGAAAGTCTGCCGCAAGTCCGCCGCAAGTCCGCCGAAAGTCCGCCGAAAGTCTGTCGGACAGGCTGTCGGACTTTTGTAGATGAAAAGTCCGACCGTGTGTACGCGGCATAACAGGTTTTCTTCTTAGATTGCCCTGTATATGGCTCCATCCATCTTCCCATCAATTATGACCAGTTTCCCTGTCCCTGCTGAAGAAAAGCATCCCCACAACATGATGCTGCCACCACCATGTTTCACGGTGGTGGCATGGTGCGTTCAGGGTGATGTGCAATGTTAGTTTTCTGCCACACAAAGCATTTTGCTTTTAGGCCAAAATGTTCAATTTTGGTCTCATCTGACCAGAGCACCTTCTTCCACATGTTTGCTGTGTCCCCCACATGGCTTCACCTAAGCTGCAAGACTTCTTATGGCTTTCTTTAAACAATGGCTTTCTTCTTAACACTCCTCCATAAAGGCCAGATTTGTGGAGTGCACAACTAATATCTTGTGGACAGATTCTCCCACCTGAGCTGTGGATCTCTGCAAATATTCCTGGACCTGGCCTCAGAGACCCTGATAAGAAGAAGAACTTTAAAACCTCTTCTGGAACAAATGAAAGCACACTCAATTCAATACTCCTGGTGTTTCCCAGCCTGCCTGATTGGGAGAAAGGAGAGGAGATCAGCCATGCTTAGATTCCCAGAAGATACGCCTACAATTTGCAATAGACTGGACGTGACATTAATTGAAATCCCAGGCTAGTGGGAAGTGAAGGACAGAATATCTAACACAGAGGAACAGCAACAATGGAACCCTATCTTAAGAAAGATAATGGCAACAAAGAAGAAAACTTAAGGAGGAAGAAGAGGAGGAAGAGAGAAGGAAAAGAAAAAAAAGAAAAAAAAGGAGGGGAGGACTAAGGGAGGGGGCCTGGGGGGGGGGTGCGGGAAGGGGGGGTAAAGGTAATCACAATAAATGTGGAGTGGAGTGGCGCAGGGGTACCCCCCATATGGAGGGGATAGCGGCTTGGATTGGGGCACAGCATAGGAGCACCACCTCAGAGGGAGAACCATAGGCTTGAAGGAGTAGGTGTGCCTTGAGTTCACTGATCATGGGGAGATCGATACCCCTGATAAGGGGTATGGGGAGGGGGGCAGGGACGGGTTGGGGGGGGGGCAGGTTAAGGGAGAGTGGGGACACCTCTCTGAGACAACAAAAGCGATGCACTAAATGTGAAGAAACCCAGGGGACTATTAAAATAAGGGGTAGACTAATACACAGGGCAATCGGCTCCCAATGTCATACACCAATAGGAGAACATTGAATTTAGTGTTGTATAATGTACGTGGGTTAAATCCTCCTGTAAAGAGACAAAATCTATTAAGAGAATAATATCAGTAAAATGCAGATATAGTCTTATTACAGGAGACACACATCTCACTGGGCTCGAATTGCAAAATATGGTCAAAAGATTACCCAGTATGGTATTATGGAGACTCCTCAAAAAATAGGACAAAGGGAGTGGCCATAGGATTTGCCAGGGGTGTAAGGTTTGTCACGGAGGTGAGAGAGGTAGACCCGGAAGTGGAGTACTCCCTGGCAAATATCTATTGCCCAAACAAAAATCCATTAAAATTCTTAATTGGTGCCATAGAGAAATTCTCGGAGTTCAAGAATGGAAGTGTCATCATGGCGGGGGATTTTAATCTATGTATGGAACCGGGAATTGATAGTAGGTCTCGTGTACAGTGGACTGGAAATGCACAGATGAAGAGGCTAATTAAGAATATACATCAATATCAATTAGTGGATGTATGGAGAATACAACATGCCAAAATATGTGACTATACCACTATATATATATATATATATATATATATATATATATATATATATATATATATATATATATATATACTATACCACTATATTCCACTCCTCTGTACAAGGGACGTACTCAAGAATCGATTTCTTGCAGATTGAACACCGGCTGTTGGAAACAGAGTCTAATACGAATATTGAAATCATGACCTTCTCAGATCATGCCCCAGTGATAATAAGAATAAACAACGAGGGGGATCAGAGAAGGACTAACACATGGAGATTAAATGAGGATCTGTTACAGGACAAAGTGACAGAAGATAGGATAAAAGAAGAACTAGAGCAGTATTTTAAAATAAATTAAAAAGATGATTTACCGGAAGCTACAGTTTGGGAAGCGCATAAAGCTTATATCAGAGGTATCTTGATTGCGATAGGGGCAGAACAGAAAAAAAAGACAAGGGAGGAAATAGCAGTAATAACTAAAGAAATTTGCGAGCTAGAACAACAACATAAAATAACGGGTGAACAAAAAATAAATTCGGTACTTATCATACAAAGGGAGGAACTGAAAGACCTATTTGAACAAGAAACCAGATTGGCCTTTAAAAGAAACAAGAAAGAGAGGTACCAGTGGGGCAATAAAACAGGGAAACATCTGGCCAAAATACTTAAAAAGAAACTATTGGTAAATTACATAGACAAAATACAAACTAGTTCTAGAGGAATAGCATACACAACAGCAGAAATAGCAAAGAATTTCCAGGAATACTACGGTAAACTATACTCGATTAACCAAAAGGACTCACCTGAAAAGGATAAAGAGAGAAAGGAAAAAATTCAAGTATTTTATGACGAATTAGGATTAAATAAAATCTCGGATGAGAAATTCAAAGCCCTAGAGGACCCTATAACCCGAAGATGAGATTAGGAGAACTTTAAAAGATTCACTGGGAGGGAAAAGCCCAGGCCCTGACGGACTGACGACACTTTATTACAAGAAATTTAAAGACATTTTAATCCCCAAACTATGCTCCTATATGATTGGAATAGGGACTAAATGGGAGATGAGAAAAGAGACTCTGGAGGCCGCAATTACCATTATACAAAAAGAAGGGAAAGATGCCTCATTGTGTTCAAGCTATAGACCTATTGCACTGTTAAACACGGACACAAAGTTATTCGCGAAAGTTCTGTCAGGCAGAATGAAAACAGTCATGAATGAATTAGTACACGCAGACCAAGTGGGTTTTATACCCGGAAGGGAATGCAGGGATAACTGAATTAGAATGCTTTTTATGGTGCAGAAAATAAAAGACTGGGGTTTCATACAGAACAAAATAGAGGCAATGGGAATAGACCCAAAAACGATCGACCGGATTAACACACTATATAATCATCCAACAGCTAAGGTGAAAGTAAACGGGACATTCTCAGGACTTTTCAAAATGCATAACAGTACAAGACAAGGGGTGTGCCCTATCCCCCCTTGTTGTTTGTGCTGTCGCTAGAACTGCTGTTGGAGGGGATTAGATGGAATCAAGATATCATGGGGATCAAGATAGGGGACGAAAAACACAAGCTTTTTTAACAAATCCTAGGATAACCCTTCCCAATTTAATGAAATACTTAAAAAGTTACGGAGAGATATAACATCCAAGTCAGAGATCCTGAATATCAATGTACAAAAGCAGGAGGAGCAGGCATATAAAAACG
This sequence comes from Lithobates clamitans, assembly GCA_037952925.1. Classification (NCBI taxonomy): domain Eukaryota; kingdom Metazoa; phylum Chordata; class Amphibia; order Anura; family Ranidae; genus Lithobates; species Lithobates clamitans. Next base: position 2,805,199 of record JBBGZY010001065.1, read on the forward strand.
AGTTCCCATTTACTTAGAGGAAAAAAGAGTTAAAATATTTAGGGGTTAAAATAACACCATCTACAGCGACATTGTATCAATCAAACTTAATTCCGTTATTAAACGACATCAAATTAGAACGAAATAAAATCGCATCAAGACAGGTGTCGTGGATTGGAAGAATTGATATCTTCAAAATGGTGATCTTACCTAAGTTCATGTATAAGATGCAAATGCTTCCAATCTCTTTTCCACAGGTATACTTCAGAACATTACAATCGCTACTCCTAAGATTTATCTGGCAGAAGAGGAAACCGCGAATTAGCCTGACTGTGCTGACTAGGGATAAGGGACAAGGAGGCCTTGGGATGCCTGACCTCAAAAACTATCATAACGCTATCTCACTTACACGAGTGTTAGAACGGGTGAAAAAAACCAAAGTGATGTGAAAAACAAGTTGCGCTGACCCCAAAGATAAATGTGAACAGGTAGTAAATAGCTGCTGGCACACAAACAAACCAAGTCTCGTTAAGTATAAACAGAATAAGTGCAGCGCTAAAAAGTGATTGAATCAAATATATGATTGGTGAATGAAACCAAATATAATATAATATTGATCTACATAGAAATAGAAACTGGTGAAGTGTAAGTAAGGGTCCAGAAACCACTATGAAATGCAAAATGTCCAATAACACTGTATTGAGCTCCACGGACTGCAATCAAGAACTGGAGTCAGTACGTAAAAGGAGTCTTCTCAGACAGCTGAGGTACATGAACCCATGATGTTGACTGGAGACTGGAAAGCACATCAATCATGGACAACACGACAAAACATCTAGAGTAAGTTACTCTTACCAGAGTAAGTGGGACGTACCAGCCATATAGCTGTGCGTCTATCGGAGCTTGTGGAGGTAACCTCCCGTGCACTCTCTCCAAGGGTTCTCCCTTCAATCGCGATCTCCAATCAGCCAAGTTGTCTTTTGGGTCACAGTCACCGATAGCCAAACGGTCGACGGTGGAAGTGGACGGCCCTCTCGCACGCTCTCAGGTTCCAAGCAGGTTCAAAGGGACCAGTCAAGGATAAAAACATGGAGGAAAAAGAAAAGCAAAGGGGCTCCACATGGCGCAGGTCAAAAAAATAAGGGATTTATTGGATAAAAAACCTTACAGAGTAAAAGTGATCACAAGATAAAAATTGGAGGCAATGTGGAAAGCTGAACGCCCTACGCGTTTCGTCTAAAAAGCCTTCAACTGGGGCATGGAACAGCCTCTCCACATTGCCCATATATATAGACTGTAAACAACATTGTAAATTCATTGGATCCCCCCATCATGGTGGGACCGGAAGTGCAGGATTGAATAATAAAAACACCATAAACTGGCTACTTATGAAATTAGTATGGTATCAATCCTGCTACACGTGTGAAAATCAATGTTTCCCTATGGGAGCCATCTTAACTGGTCCGATACGAGTCGTTCCGACTTTGAAAATGCTCCCTGCACTACTTTGGTCCGACTTTAAACCTACTTCAGCTCATTGAATATCACTGAAATCGGATCAAAGTTGGATCGCCGTCTTAACTGACCCGACTTTGGCTTGCGACTTGTGCTCTGAGGAGGGGAACTCCATGCCAAATTAAGAAAAAAACGGCATGGGTTCCCCCTCCAAGAGCATACCAGGCCCTTCGTTCTGGTATGGATTTTCAGGGGAACCCCCACGCCAAAAAAATGGCGTTGGGGTCCCCCCAGAATCCACACCAGACCCTTATCCGAGCACACAGCCCGGCAGATCAGGAAAGGGGGTGGAGGCGAGCAAGCCCCCCCTCCTGAGCCGCACCAGGCCGCATGCCCTAAACATGGGGGGTGGGTGCTTTGGGGCAGGGGGGGCCCTGCACCCCCCAACCCAATGCACCATGTCCCATGTTGATGAGGACAAGGGCCTCTTCCTGACAACCCTGGCCATTCATTGTCAGGGTCTGCAGGCAGGGGGCTTATCGGAATACCCCTACCCATTCACCTAAAAAAAAATGTCAAAAATAAAACACATTACACAGGTTTTTATAGTAATTTATTAAGGCATCTCCGTTGTCGCTTCCGATTTCTTCCCCCCCCTCTGGCTTTTCTGTCTCCTCCACTGACGTCTTCTGCCGGATCTTCTCCCCTCTCCGGGTCTTCTCCGCTCTCTGCTGATGTCTTCTAGCCCTCTCCGGTTCTTCTCCCTCTGTCCACTCTCTTCTCCGCTGTCCAGGTCTTCTCTGCTATCTTCTCGCTCTTTTGCTGGGTCTTCTCTGCTGTCTTCTCCCTCTGTTCTTCTTCCGATGTTGACTCGATGCTCTCAGGCGCTCTAATGCCGGGTGCACGATGTGCTACTACTTATATAGGCATGGGGTGGGGTCACCGGAGACTCGCCCCTTATGACATCACAGCCCATCATGCCCCAGGCAGTGATATCATAAAGGGGCAGGGCCTCCGAATGACGTCACAAGGTGACCCCGCCCCATGTCAATATAAGTAGTGGCACACCGCGCACACCACGCACCCGGCATTAGAGCGGGAGAGAGCATTGAGTCAACATCGGAAGAAGAACAGAGTGAAAAGGACAGCGGAGAAGACCCAGCAAAAGAGCGAGAAGATAGTGGAGAAGACCCAGCAGAGGCAGAAGACAACAGACAGATGGAGAAGAACCAGTCAGGGCTAGAAGACATCAGCAGAGAGTGGAGAAGAACCAGAGAGGGGAGAAGACGTCAGCAGAGAAGGCAGAACAGCCGGAGATCGGAAGAGACGACGGAGCTGCCTTAATAAATTACTTTAAAAACACGTGTACTGTGCTTTATTTTTGACATTTTTTTTCAGGTGAATGGGTAGGGGTACAATGTACCCCATACTCGTTCACATAGGGTGGGGGGTCGGGACCTGGGGGGGCCCTTATTAAAGGGGGCTTCCAGATTCCGATAAGCCCCCCCTCCGCAGACTCCGACAACCCCTGCCCAAAGCACCCCTGCTCAAAGCACCCACTCCCATGTTGAAGGCATGCGGCCTGCTACGGTTCAGGGGGGGCACTCGCTCGTCCCCACCCCCTTTCCTGCCACCTATTTGAAGTTGCAGAAACGACATCTTAATCGATTCCGTGATGGCTGCATTCGTTTTCTTTTTTTTAATTTATTTATTTTCAGCTGGAGCTTAGCTTTAATTTGTTGGTCAAGTCCATCTAAATCTGCTAATGCACCTAACACAACTCTTTTCTCAGGCTGACAATGCTGCTGTGCAAGGGTGGATCAAACCATTGGAAATCCATGTTTTGACAGGATTACCCATTTGTAGCCAATGTTTTGTCCGGGTTGCCAATTCTTATGCAGCGTACACACAATTAACCACACACCTCAGGTAGGTGACCAACTGACCATCCCAATCTTCCCTCTAATATTATGTAAGGTTTACCTATTTCCTGACCCTCTCTCCCCCTTATCCTTTTGTTAATTAGCATAGATGAACCCTTCTCAATTCTGCCCCTGAAGAAGGATCGTACAGACACTTAGTACCCCGAAACGCGTCGGGCTTGAGAAGAGCTTTTTTCACTATATTTCTTTTTGGTGTGTTCATCATGGCTACTGTGTAGTTTCACTATGTTATCTTGGATATCTACTGCTTGTTTTTATCATATGTACTTGTTTATACTAATAAAATTATACTGTTTTTATTATATACAAACGCCCTTTACTCTTTATACACCCTACCTGTTTGCCCTTGCAAGTGCCGGAAAAGTCCACCTAGGGGAACCCTCTATCTTGTAGCGTACACACGGTCGGACTTTTCGACCGGACTTATCCGACGGACGCCGACGGACCAAATCCGGCAGACAATCCGATTGTGTGTGGGCTTTAGCGGACCTTCAGCGGACTTTTCCAGTCGCAAATCTGATGGACTTTAGATTTGGAACATGCTTCAAATCTTAACGTCGTAACTCCGTCGGACCCAGAAATCCGTTCGTCTGTATGTTAGTCCGACGGACAAAAACCAACGCTAGGGCAGCTATTAGCTACTGGCTATCAACTTCCTTATTTTAGTCCGGTGTACGTCATCACGTACAAATCCGTCGGACTTTGGTGTGATCGTGTGTAGGCAAGTCCGTTCCTTAAAAAGTCCATCGGAAGTCTGTCAAAAGTCCGTCGAATGTCCGCTGGAAAGTCTGTTGGACAAGTCTGGTCGAAAAGTCTGCCCGTGTGTACGCGGCCTTTGCCCATGCATTGTCAAAGCTGCTGGTTTTAGGTTCACTTACTCTCCAATCAGAGCTGTTTGATTAGGGGACCAGATTACTATAACCTAATCCCTCAGCAGACAATCAAACCATGCCCTTACACTAGGTTCACATCTATGCGGCTGTAGATGATGCGCTTTTCCGGTGCGTTTTGTATTTTTTAAACCCACGTTTTTGATGCTTATTTGCATGCAGTTTTTATGCATTTTATGTTTTGAATTTTTTTTTCTCTTTAACAAACTGTGAATAGCTCGTTGTTAACCACTTGCCGACTGCCTAACGCAGATATACTGCGGCAGAATGGCACGGGCAGGCAAAATCACGTATCTGATGCCCGAGGCGGTCGGCATCGTTAGGGGAACGATCTGTGCTGAGGAGGAGGCCACTCATTTGAGGCCACCCCCTCGCGAGCGCTCCCAACGAATGAGAATCTTCCTCTGCTGCTGTAATGTATACAGTGGCAGAGGAAGTGATGTCATCTCTCCTCGTGTCGGTCTTTTTGTTCTGGCGCCGAGGAGAGAAGATATCCAAGTAAGTGCACCAAACACCACACGAACAGTAGAACACTCTAGGCACACTTTTCACCCCCCAATCACCCCCGATATCCCCCCTGGCACCCCCTGTCACAGTGACACCAATAGCAGTTTTTTTTTTTTTTACTGATTACTGCATTGGTGTCATTTGTGACAGTTATAAGTGGTAGGGCAGTTAGTGGTAGACCCATTTAGGTCTAGGATACCCCCCTAACCCCCCTAATAAAGGTTTAACCCTGTGATCACCCCCCATTGCCAGTGTCACTAAGCGATTGTTTTTCTAATCGCTGTATTAGTGTCACAGGTGACACTAGTTAGGGAGGTAAGTATTTAGGTTCGCCGTCAGCGTTTTATAGCATCAGGGACCCCCATATACTACCTAGTAAAGGTTTTAACCCCCTGGTTTCCCCCTAGTTAACCCTTTCACCAGTGATCCCCGTATAACTGTTACGGGCGACGCTGGTTAGTTAGTTTATTTTTTATAGTGTCAGGGCACCTGCCGTTTATTACCTAATAAAGGTTTAACCCCCTGATCACCCGGCGGGTGATACAAGTTAGGTTTTAGGGTCAGATAGGGTCTGCGTCGCCCCAGGCTGCTTCTGGTTAGTGCCAGTACCGCTAACACCCACGCACGCAGCATAGACCTCCCTTAGGGGTATAGTATCTGAACGGATCAATAACTGGTCTGATCAGATCTATACTAGCGTCCCCAGCAGTTTAGGGTTCCCAAAAACGCAGTGTTAGTGGGATCAGCCCAGATACTAGCACCTGCGTTTTGCCCCTCCGCCCAGCCCAGCCCACCCAAGTGTAGTATCGATCGATCACTGTCACTTACAAAACACTAAACACACATAACATAAGCATTCGCAGAGTCAGGCCTGATCCTTGCGATCGCTAACAGTTTTTTGGTAGCGTTTTAAAACAGTCGCTAACAGTCAGGAGCTTTTTTACCTGTGAGTCTCACTAGTGTACCACTAAATTTAGAGCCCAAAATGGCAAATTGAAGGTACACTAGTGAAGAAGCCTACACGTTTCTGAGCATGACAGATAGTGAAGAGGAAGTCACTCATCTGTCAGATTCAGGCTCAGAATACGATCCTATAGAGGACAGCGGCTCCATGATAGATAGCTCTGACAACGGAGTTGTGGTCCCTGCCGAGGTCAGGCGTACCAGACCCCAATCTTCTTCTTCTGTTGTTGATGTGCAAGAACCACAGGTCCCTCATATGGAGCAGGGCAGTACTAGCCCTGCTATTCCTTCTAGTGAACTGGCAAGCACCAGCGGCCTAGTACACCCTGGTCGTAGTCAATCCAGCACTGCAGTATCACGTGGTGATGTGGCGAGTCCCATAAGTGCAGTTCAAGCTGGTGAGGTGGCAAGCACAATTAGTGTCCCGCTGCCACCAAGAAGACGAACACAGGCCCATCGTGCCCATAGTGCTCTCCCTGCTACATTCGCCAATCCTAATTGGGAACCCACCACTTCTGCATCACCTGTACTTCCCCCATTCACTGGCCAACCCGGCATTCAGGTGGAAACAGTTGATTTTACGTCACTTGATTTTTATTCGCTGTTTTTCACCGAAGATCTCTATAGATCTACTGCGGACCAAAGCAATTTGTACGCTGGTCAACACATCACCACTATTCCCCAGTCCTACCATGCCAGAGATTGGAGACCAATTACGGTTTCTGAATTTAAGCTCTTTCTGGGCCTATGAGTTGCGGTCATTTTGGTCCACTGACCCAATTCACCATATGCCCTTGTTCTCTACCTCCTTGACCAAGGCACAATACGAGCAGATCTTGCGGTTCATGCACTTCAGTGACAATGAACTCTGTCGTCCTTGTGGAGACCCTGGATACAATCGGCTCTACAAAATTCGACCCCTCGTAAACCACTTCAACCAACGTTTTGCAGACTTGTTTACTCCCGATCAAGTTGTGTGCGTTGATGAGTCCCTGATTAAGTTTTCTGGCCGCTTGTCATTTAAACAGTACCTTACCAGCAAGCGTGCCAGATATGGGGTCAAGATGTATAAGCTCTGTGACAGGGCCACAGGCTATACATGTAGTTTTATGGTTTACGAGGTAAAAGATAGCCACATAGAGCCGACAAACTGCCCTGACTACATAGGAAGCGCTGGCAAGTTTGTGTGGGACTTTGTGTCACCCTTATTCGGAAAGGGGTACCACTTGTACATGGACAATTATTACACGAGCGTGCCACATTTTAGTCACTTATTTGATCAGCAGATTGGAGCATGTGGCACCGTGCGACCTAATCACCGGGGCTTTTCCCAGCGGCTTGTAGATTCCCGTCTTAGGCTGGGGGAGAGAGCCTGCTTGAAGTGTAATAACTTGCTCGCTATGAAGTGGACGGTCCAAATTACTACGATGACTGGTGTTGTGGAGAAACCCCTCTGTGTCCACGAATATAACCAAAATATGGGAGGGGTGGACCTCAACGACCAGTTGTTGGCGCCGTACCTTGTTGCCCGTAAGGCCAGACGCTGGTACAAGAAAGTGTCTGTTTATTTATTTCAATTGGCTTTGCTGAATGCTCATGTGCTATACAGAGCTTCAGGACGGACTGGATCCTTCCTTAAATTCCAGGAAGAGATCATCAGAGCCCTTCTGTTTCCAGACGGTGCTCCACCTCACCTTCCCCAACCAAATGCAGTAAGCCGGCTTCATGAGAGGCATTTTCTTTATGTCCTCCCGAGTACCCCAACGAACCCCCCCAAAAAAATGTCGTGTCTGTAGCAAGCGCGGATATAGGCGTGACACCCACTATTATTGTCCCTCCTGTACTGACAATCCTGGTCTTTGCATTGGTGAATGTTTTGAACGCTACCATACACTAGTTGAGTATTAGCGTAGGGTACAGTACTGCACAGACTAGGCATACTTTCACAGGGTCTCCCAAGATGCCATCGCATTTTGAGAGACCTGAACCTGGAACCGGTTACAGTTTCAAAAGTTACAGTTACAAAACAAAGTGTAAAAAAAAATAAAAAGTAAAAAAAAAAAAACACAAAAAAATATATAAAATAAAAAAAACAAAAATAGTTATCGTTTTATTGTTCTCTCTCTATTCTCTCATTCTCTCTCTAATGTTCTGCTCTTTTTTACTGTATTCTATTCTGCAATGTTTTATTGTTATTATGTTTTATCATGTTTGCTTTTCAGGTATGCAATTTTTTTATACTTTTCTGTTTACTGTGTTTTATTGTTAACCATTTTTTTGTTTTCAGGTACGCCATTCAGCTGCAGAGCGGATTTATTTATCTTGACAGCAACAGCGTATATATAGGCCAAAGCATGGGGGCAGCAGGGGCGGAGGAGCGATTTGCTCCTACCTTTTGGGCAGATGCCCCCATGCTTTGGCATATATAAACGGTATATGTATGCCCATCATTAGAAGTGGGTGGATGAAGGGAGGTATTCTAATGGTGGGCATACCCACCGATCAATCTCTTTTTTTCGTTCAGCCCACAGGCTGCATGAAAAAAAAGTTTACAATATATGCTCAACAAGGACCAGCAACGTACTGGTATGTTGCTGGACTTTAACCACTTGAGCCCCGGACCATTATGCTGCCTAAGGACCAGAGGTCTTTTTCCAATTTGGCACTGCGTCGCTTTAACTGCTAATTGCGCGGTCATGCAATGCTGTACCCAAACGAAATTTGCGTCCTTTTCTTCCCACAAATAGAGCTTTCTTTTGATGGTATTTGATCACCTCTGCGGTTTTTATTTTTTGCGCTATAAACGGAAAAAGACCGAAAATTTTGAAAAAAAATGATATTTTCTACTTTTTGTTATAAAAAAAATCCAATAAACTAAATTTTAGTCATACATTTAGGCCAAAATGTATTCGGCCACATGTCTTTGGTAAAAAAAATGTCAATAAGCGTATATTTATTGGTTTGCGCAAAAGTTATAGCGTCTACAAACTAGGGTACATTTTCTGGAATTTACACAGCTTTTAGTTTATGACTGCCTATGTCATTTCTTGAGGTGCTAAAATGGCAGGGCAGTACAAAACCCCCCCAAATGACCCCATTTTGGAAAGTAGACACCCCAAGGAAATTGCTGAGAGGCATGTTGAACCCATTGAATATTTATTTTTTTTGTCCCAAGTGATTGAAAAATGACAAAAAAAAAAAAAAAAAAAAAATATTTACAAAAAGTCGTCACTAAATGATATATTGCTCACACAGGCCATGGGCCTATGTGGAATTGCACCCCAAAATACATTCTGCTGCTTCTCCTGAGTATGGGGATACCACATGTGTGGGACTTTTTGGGAGCCTAGCCGCGTACGGGGCCCCGAAAACCAATCACCGCCTTCAGGATTTCTAAGGGTGTAAATTTTTGCTTTCACTCTTCACTGCCTATCACAGTTTCGGAGGCCATGGAATGCCAAGATGGCACAAAACCCCCCAAAATGACCCCATTTTGGAAAGTAGAAACCCCAAGCTATTTGCTGAGAGGCATATTGAGTCCATGGAATATTTTATATTTTGACACAAGTTGCGGGAAAGTGACACTTTTGTTTTTTTTTGTTTTTTTTTTCATAAAGTTGTCACTAAATGATATATTGCTCACACAGGCCATGGGCATATGTGGAATTGCACCCCAAAATACATTTAGCTGCTTCTCCTGAGTATGGGGATACCACATGTGTGGGACTTTTTGGGAGCCTAGCCGCGTACTGGACCCCGAAAACCAATCACTGCCTTCAGGATTTCTAAGGGTGAAAATTTTTGATTTCACTCTTTACTGCCTATCACAGTTTCGGAGGCCATGGAATGCCCAGGTGGCACAAAACCCCCCCAAATGACCCCATTTTGGAAAGTAGACACCCCAAGCTATTTGCTGAAAGGCATGGTGAGTATTTTGCAGCTCTCATTTGTTTTTGAAAATGAAGAAAGACAAGAAAAAACATTTTTTTTTTTCTTTTTTCAATTTTCAAAACTTTGTGACAAAAAGTGAGGTCTGCAAAATACTCACTATACCTCTCAGCAAATAGCTTGGGGTGTCTACTTTCCAAAATGGGGTCATTTGGGGGGGTTTTGTGCCACCTGGGCATTCCATGGCCTCCGAAACTGTGATAGGCAGTGAAGAGTGAAATCAAAAATTCACGCCCTTAGAAAGCCTGAAGGCGGTGCTTGGTTTTCGGGGTCCCGTACGCGGCTAGGCTCCCAAAAAGTCTCACACATGTGGTATCCCCGTACTCAGGAGAAGCAGCAGAATGTATTTTGGGGTGTAATTTCACATATTTCCATGGCATGTTTGAGCAATATATCATTTAGTGACAACTTTGTGCAAAAAAAAAAAAAAAAAAAAAAAATTTGTCTCTTTCCCGCAACTTGTGTCGCAATATAAAATATTCCATGGACTCGACATGCCTCTCAGCAAATAGCTTGGGGTGTCTACTTTCCAAAATGGGGTCATTTGGGGGGGTTTTGAACTGTCCTGGCATTTTATGCACAACATTTAGAAGCTTATGTCACACATCACCCACTCTTCTAACCACTTGAAGACAAAGCCCTTTCTGACACTTATTGTTTACATGAAAAAGTTTTTTTTTTTTGCAAAAAAATTACTTTGAACCCCCAAACATTATATATTTTTTTAAAGCAAATGCCCTAAAGATTAAAATGGTGGGTGTTTCATTTTTTTTTTTCACACAGTAATTGCGCAGCGATTTTTCAAACGCATTTTTTGGGGAAAAAACACACTTTTTTAATTTTAATGCACTAAAACACACTATATTGCCCAAATGTTTGATGAAATAAAAAAGATGATCTTAGGCCGAGTACATGGATACCAAACATGACATGCTTTAAAATTGCGCACAAACGTGCAGTGGCAACAAAATAAATACATGTTTAAAAGCCTTCAAAAGCCTTTACAGGTTACCACTTTAGATTTACAGAGGAGGTCTACTGGAAAAATTACTGCACTCGATCTGGCCTTCGCGGTGATACCTCACATGCATGGTGCAATTGCTGTTTACGTTTGACGACAGACCGCCGCTTGCGTTCGCCTTAGCGCGAGAGCAGGGGGCGACAGGGGTGGTTTTTTTTTTTTTTTTTTTTTTCTTTATTATTTTTTTGCTTTTTTAATCTTACTTTTAAACTGTTCCTTTCATATTTTTTTTTTTAATCATTTTTATTGTTATCTCGGGGAATGTAAATATCCCCTATGATAGCAATAGGTAGTGACAGGTACTCTTTTTTGAAAAAATTGTGGTCTATTAGACCCTAGATCTCTCCTCTGCCCTCAAAGCATCTGACCACACCAAGATCGGTGTGATAAAATGCTTCCCCAATTTCCCAATGGCGCTATTTACATCCGGCGAAATCTAAGTCATGAAATACTCGTAGCTTCCGGTTTCTTAGGCCATAGAGATGTTTGGAGCCACTCTGGTCTCTGATCAGCTCTATGGTCAGCTGGCTGAATCACCGGCTGCATTCTCAGGTTCCCTGTTGAGACAGGAGAGCCAGAGAAAAACACGGAAGACGGTGGGGGGGGGGCATTCCCTCCCACGGCTTGTAAAAGCAGTCTAGAGGCTAATTAGCCGCTAGGATTGCTTTTACATGAAAGCCGACCGCTGGCTGAAAAGAATGATACCAAGATGATACCTAAACCTGCAGGCATCATTCTGGTATAACCACTCAAAGTCGTGAATGGCGTACCTGAAGACAAAAAAATGGTTAACAATGGTTAACAATAAAGCACAGTAAAGTGTAAATAATTACACACCTGAAAAACAAACATGATAAAACATAATAACAATAACAATAACAATAAAACATTGCAGAATAGAATACAGTAAAAAAAGAGCAGAACAATAGAGAGAGAGAATAGAGAGAGAGAGAACAATAAAACAACAACTATTTTTTTTTATTTCATATTTTTTTTTTTTTTTACACTTTTTTTGTAACTAACTTTTATAACGGTAACCGGTTCCAGGTTCGGGTCTCTCAAAATGCGATGGCATCTTGGGAGACCCTGTGAAAGTGCGCCTAGTCTGTGCAATGCTGTACCCTACGCTAATACTCAACTAGTGAATGGTAGCGTTCAAAACATTCACCAATGCAAAGACCAGGATTGTCAGGACAGGAGGGACAATAATAGTGGGCGTCACGCCTATATCTGCGCTTGCTGCAGACACGACATCTTTTTTGGGGGGTTCGTTGGGTAGGGGTACTCGGGAGGACATAAAAATGCCTCTCATGCAGCCGACTGCATTTGGTTGGGGATGTGAATGGGGGAAGTACGGGCGCTGCAGAAGCGGTGGGTTCCCAATTAGGATTGGCGAATGCAGCAGGAAGGGCACTATGGGCACGACGGGCCTGTGTTTGTCTTTTTGGTGGCAGCGGGACACTACTTGTGCTTGCCACCTCACCAGCTTCAACTGCACTTATGGGACTCGCCACGTCACCACGTGTTACTGCAGTGCTGGTTTGACTACGACCGGGGTGTACTAGGCCGCTGGCGCTTGCCAGTTCACCAAAACGCTACCAAAAAACTGTTAGCGATCGCAGGGATCAGGCCTGACTCTGCGAACGCTGCAGTTATGCGTTTAGTGTTTTGTAAGTGACAGTGATCGATCGATACTGCACTTGGGTGGGCTGGGCCGGGCCGGGCGGAGGGGCAAAACGCAGGTGCTAGCAGGTATCTGGGCTGATCCCGCTAACACTGCGTTTTTGGGAACCCTAAACTGCTGGTGACGCTAGTATAGATCTGATCGGATCAGATATTGATGCGATCAGATACTATACCACTAAGGGAGATGTACGGTGTGTGCGTGGGTGTTAGCGGTACTGGCGCTAACCTGACGCTGCCTGGGGCTGGTGCTTGCCAGTTCACCAAAATACTACCAAAAAAACTGTTAGCGATCGCAGGGATCAGGCCTGACTCTGCGAACGCTGCAGTTATGCGTTTAGTGTTTTGTAAGTGTCAGTGATCGATCGATACTGCACTTGGGTGGGTTGGGCTGGGCCGGGCGGAGGGGCAAAACGCAGGTGCTAGCAGGTATCTGGGCTGATTCCGCTAACACTGCGTTTTTGGGAACCCTAAACTGCTGGGGACGCTAGTATAGATCTGATCGGATCAGATATTGATCCGTTCAGATACTATACCACTAAGGGAGGCGTATGCTGCGTGCGTGGGTGTTAGCGGTACTGGCGCTAACCTGACGCCTGGGGCTGGTGCTTGCCAGTTCACCAAAATGCTACCAAAAAAACTGTTAGCGATCGCAGGGATCAGGCCTGACTCTGCGAACGCTGCAGTTATGCGTTTAGTGTTTTGTAAGTGACAGTGATCGATCGATACTGCACTTGGGTGGGCTGGGCCGGGCCGGGCGGAGGGGCAAAACGCAGGTGCTAGCAGGTATCTGGGCTGATCCCGCTAACACTGCGTTTTTGGGAACCCTAAACTGCTGGGGACGCTAGTATAGATCTGATCGGATCAGATATTGATCCGATCAGATACTATACCACTAAGGGAGGCGCATGCTGCATGCGTGGGTGTTAGCGGTACTGGCGCTAATCTGACGCTGCCTGGGGCGACGCATATCACCGCCGGGCGATCGGGGGGCTAAACCTTTATTCGGTAATAAACGGCGGGTGCCCTGACACTATAAAAAATAAACAAACTAACCAGCGTCAACCGTAACGGTTATACGGTGATCAGTGGTGAAAGGGTTAACTAGGGGGCAATCAAGGGGTTAAAACATTTATTAGGTAGTATATGGGGGTCCCTGTCGCTATAAAACGCTGACGGCGAACCTAAATATTTACCTCACTAACTAGCGTCACCAGCGACACTAATACAGCGATCAGAAAAATGATCGCTTAGTGACACTGGTGACAGGGGGTGATCAAGGGGTTAAAACTTTATTAGGGGGGGTTAGGGGGGTACCCTAGACCTAAAGGGGGGTAATACTAACTGCCCTAACACACTTACTGTCACAAACTGACACTATGCAGTAATCAGAAAAAAAAAAAAAAAAAACTGCTGGTGTCAGTTTGTGACAGGGGGGGGGGGGTGATTGGTGGGGGATCGGGGGGCGATCGGGGGGGGGATCGGGGTGTTTTGTGTGCCTGGCATGTTCTACTGTGTGTGTGTGTGTTTGTGCACTCACATTGATGTCTTCTCTCCTCGGGCCGGAACGGAAATTACCGAGCCGAGGAGAGATGACATCATTTCCTTTGCTGCTGTTTAGCATACAGCAGCAAAGGAAGATTCTCATTGGCCGGCGGCGATCGCGAGGGGGGGGCTACGAACGGATGGTCTCCCCCTCATCACCGATCGCCGCTGGACAAAAGACGACCGCCTCGGGCACCGGGGGGGGGGTCCGATCGGACCCCCCACCCGCGGAAGGCAAATCACGTACCCTGTACGTGATTTTGCCTGTCCGTGCCACTTTGCCGACGTACATCGGCGTGAGGCGGTCGTCAAGTGGTTAAGTGGTTATACCAGAATGATGCCTGCGGGTTTAGGTATCATCTTGGTATAATTCTTTTCAGCCAGCGGTCTGCTTTCATGTAAAAGCAATCCTAGCAGCTAATTAGCCTCTAGACTGCTTTTACAAGCAGTGGGAGGGAATGCCCCCCCACCACCACCACCATCTTTCATGTTTTTCTCTGGCTCTCCTGTCCCAACAGGGAATCTGAGAATGCAGCCGGTGATTCTGCCAGTTGACCATAGAGCTGTTCAGAGACCAGAATGGCTCCATTCATCTCTATGGCCTAAGAAACCAGAAGCTACAAGCATTTTATGACTTAGATTTCGCCGGATGTAAACAGCGCCATTGGGAAATTCGGAAAGCATTTTATCACACCGATCTTGGTGTGGTCAGATGCTTTGAGGGCAGAGGAGAGATCTAGGGTCTAATAGACCCCAGTTTTTTGAAAAAAGAGTACCTGTCACTACCTATTGCTATCATAGAGGATATTTACATTCGCTGAGATAACATTAAAAATTATTTTTTAAAAAAATGAAAGGAACAGTTTAAAAATAAGATAAAAAAAGCAAAAAAATAATAAAGAAAAAAAAAAAGGACCCCTGTCCCCCCCCCCCCCTGCTCTCACGCAAAGGCGAACGCAAGCGTCGGTCTGGCGTCAAATGTAAACAGCAATTGCACCACACATATGAGGTATCACCGCAAAGGTCAGATCGAGGGGAGTAATTTTAGCAGTAGACCTCCTCTGTAAATCTAAAGTGGTAACTTGTAAGGGCTTTTAAAAATGTATTTATTTTTTCGCCACTGCACGTTTGCGCACAAATTTAAAGCATGTCGTGTTTGGTATCCATGTACTCGGCTTAAGATCATCTTTTTTATGTCATCAAACATTTGGGCAATATAGTGTGTTTTAGTGCATTAAAATTTAAAAAAGTGTGTTTTTTCCCCAAAAAATGCGTTTGAAAAATCGCTGTGCAAATACTGTGTGAAAAAAAAATGAAACACCCACCATTTTAATCTGCAGGGCCTTTGCTTTAAAAAAATATATAATGTTTGGGGGTTCAAAGTAATTTTCTTGAAAAAAAAAATAATTTTTTCATGTAAACAAAAAGTGTCAGAAAGGGCTTTGTCTTCAAGTGGTTAAAAGAGTGGATGATGTGTAACATAAGCTTCTAAATGTTGTGCATAAAATGCAAGGACAAAACCCTCACCATGCCTTTCAGCAAATAGATTGGGGTGTCTACTTTCCAAAATGGGGTTATTTGGGGGGGGGGGGGGTTGTGCTATCTTGCCATTTTATGGCCTTCGAAACTGTGATAGGTAGTGAGGAGTGAAATCAAAAATTTACGCCCTTAGAAATCCTAAAGGCGCTGATTGGTTTTCGGGGGCCCCCTATGCAGCTAGGCTCCCAAAAAGTCCCACACATATGGTATCCCCATACTCAGGAGAAGCAGCAGAATGTATTTTGGGTTATAATTCCGCATATGCCCATGCATGTTTGAGCAATATATCATTTAGTGACAACTTTGTGCAAAAAAAAAAGTTTGTCACTTTCCCGCAACTTGTGTCAAAATATAAAATATTCCATGGACTCAACATGCCTCTCAGCAAATAGCTTGGGGTGTCTACTTTCCAGAATTGGGTCATTTGGGGGGGTTTTGTGCAATCTTGGCATTTTATGGCCTTCAAAACTGTGATAGGTAGTAAGGAGTGAAATCAAAAATGTACGCCCTTAGAAATCCTGAAGGCGATGCTTGGTTTTCAGGGCCCACACATGTGGTATTCCCATACTCAGGAGTAGGGATGAGCTTTGAGTTCGAGTCGAATTCATGTTTGACTCGAACATCGGCTGTTCGCACAGGGGACTTGAATGGGGACTTCCCTGTGGCATTCCCAGAGGGATTGCCACAGGGAAGTCCCCGTCAAGCCCCCGTGCGTCAGAGGGGGCGGTGTCACCGGGTGGCCCCGCCCTCTGTTATTTAAGGACGAGAAGCGTCACACAGCGGGAGCCTCCCATCATGGATGCGGAGCAGCCTGAGAAGAAGAAGGAAAGAAGACACCGCGGAGGAAGATGCCGGACGAGAACACCGAAGGAAGAACCAGAAGAACCAGAAGAAGAAACCGAAGGAAGATAGAAGAAAGAAGATGGAAAAAAGAAGACTTTAAATAAAGGAATTGTCAAAAACTGTCTCTTGTCATTTTTAACATTTTTGACAGTTTTTTTTAAATGGTAGGGGTACTTTTGTGGATCTGGGGGTCCCCTTGTTAAAGGGGGCTTCCAGATTCCGATTAGCCTCTCACCCGCAGACCCTCACAACCACCAGGCAAGGGTTGTGGGGATGAGGCCCTTGTCCCCATCAACATGGGGACAAGGTGCTTTGGGGGGCTACCCCAAAGCACCCTCCCAATGTTGAGGGCATGTGGCCTGGTACGGTTCAGGGGGGGCGCTCTCTTGTCCCCCCCTCTTTTCCTGCGGCCTGCCAGGTTGCATGCTCGGATAAGGGTCTGGTATGGATTTTTGGGGGGACCCCACGCCATTTTTTTTTAAATTTTGGCACAGGGTTCCCCTTGAAATCCATACCAGACCTGAAGGGCCTGGTATGGAATTTAGGGGGACCCCCCCACGCCATTTTTTTTAAAATTTTGGTTCGGGGTTCCCCTGTGGGGAATTCCCATGCTGTTTTTATCAATGAACTTTTATGTGTCCCACTGCGCATGCGCGAGCGGCGCTGCGCGCCGTGATTGGCCGCTCAGTCATCTGGGACTTGTAATGTGTCCCAGATGATTGACAAGAGGGAGGGGGCAGAGCTGAGCCCTTCCTGCACCGAGGGGAAGGGATGTGACCAGCCCAGGCACTGAAAGAGGCAGACTACGAGGGACTGCCTAGCAACAGCCATTTGGAGGTGAGTAAAAAAAAAAAAATTTCCAAATTTTTTTTAAATTTTTTTTTTAGGAACATTCATGCTTTTTTATTTTTTTTTTCAGTGGAACACCACTTTAAGTTAGTTTAGTGCAGTCTCAGTCATATTAATAAGTATTAGTATATAGTTACTTAATGTAGTTAAAGTTGGTATTATGTGTCCATATTAGTAGATGTTTGGTTACATGACATTACATGATCAGCACATTACTACAAGTGTTACATGTGGGATTGTAAGTCCAGCTCCATATATGATTCTCTGAGTTAGTATCTGCTTTTGTATAGCATATTGCTGAAGTTAGCAGAAAATGAATGTGTGCCATACAAGGTTAAAAGTTTTTGTGAGGTTATGACGTTCACATGTAACATAAAACGCTTCGAAATTGAAGGTCAGACAGACACACACACACCCACTAGGAGAGATGACACTGACATATTCACATTAAGACACTTTGACAAGTTGGAACAGTTGAATTCTCCCAGAAGTCTAATGCCGAGTACACATGATCGGACTTTCCGCCAACAAATATTGGCTAGCAGGTTCTCAAATTTTCCGCCAACAAAACTTTGTTGTCTGACTTTCTGATCGTGTGTATACAAGTCCGTTGCATAAAAGTTCACGCATGCTTGGAATCAAGTATGAGCCTAAAGCGCTCGGTCTTCTAAAACTAGCTTTCGGAATGGAGATATCACATTTGTCACGCGGCAAATTATGAAATCTCTCAATGCAGCTCATTCTCTTCTTCTTTATAATGCTATCCTAATGAAGTTGCTTTGCTACTGATATCCGCAGAGTTCTGACAAACATATTTTTTATTCTTTATAGTGATCTCCAGAATAATATTTTTTTTGGTTTGTTTTTTTTCTTGTGGTCTCCAGAATAATTTTTTTTTTTTTCTCGTGATCTCCAGAATAATCTTTTTTTTTCTAGTAATCTCCATAATATTTTTTTTTTTCGTTTTTTGTGTCAAGTTACCACAACACCATTATTATCTTGTATTTTTTAACCTCAAATTACAACTATGTTGGTGTCTCTTGTTAATTTGAGATTGTATTTTTGAAATGTATCTGCCTACTCACAAACAAACTGTCCTTTTTGAAGTAAAACACATAGCCAAGTATTTGTCAAAACAAAAATTTGAAATTTAATAGGGAGCACAAGGTCATAACAAAATAAAGAGGAAGGCAACGCTGGAGAAACAGTTGGAATTGGTGAAGCCTTTGTACCCCAGGGCAGACATCAAATTTTTGACTGTCAAAATTGGTAACCTGAGGAGTCCATTTAATAGGGAGCACAATACAGTCCAGGACTCCGAGAGATCGGAAGCAGCAGCAGATGACATATATGCCCCGAGGCTGTGGTCTTACAACAGCCTGCGTTTTTTGCCAGACCACACCAAACCCAGGCCATCATTCTCAACACTTCCTTCCATGCTTCCTTCCATGCTGCTGTGGTGGGTGGGGTGGCTGTGGTGTTGGTGGTGTTGCTGGAGCAACATAGTCCAACTCACACAGGTGTGTTTGCGGTGCGTGTTTGCCCCTCGTCCCCTTGTTTAGGGCCTTCAGAATAATTTCTTAACATATCGTGCGTTGGCCCTCCTCCACGTGTTCTAGTTTGTTGGCATTGACACATCCAAATGCCTCGTGTACACCAGGGGTTGTGGTAATTGACACAGTAGCCTGTTTTAGGAAAGCAGCCGCGGACTCCTCCAGGTTCCTTGTCTTCCTGGTCCTTTTGGTTGGAGGATGGAGGGGAGGAACCTGGGATTCCGTCAGGCTGCTTGCCATGGCCTCCTCCTGGCTGAGACTTTCCTGTATATGAAAATGGTACATAGTTTTAGGTTTTTGGTCATCAATCACACACAATTTTGAGCTCATGACTGTTGCAAATTGAATGTTAACAAATAGAAAAGACTATCATTCTGACTCCAGCACTTTTCATTCTTGTCCCAATCATTTTTGGCTACTACTGTCTATTGATATGTAAACCACTTTGTTAAATCAGAAATTACTTATCAATAACATCTAGTTAACATCATTAAATTTTTGACAAGAAATATCTTCAACAATGCTTTACCTGGGTCAAGCCGGGCTCCTCCACATCTTCTTCCTGGGTGGAAAGCCCAGGTTGGACTTCAGGAGCCTCAGCTGATGTGGAAGGAAGTGTTGATAGTGATGGCCTGGGTTCCGTCTGGTCGGAAAAAAAACGCAGGCTGTGGTAGTACCACAGCCTGGGGACATATACGTCATCAGCTGCTGCTCCGGATCCCAGGGAATCCTGGACCTTCTTGCACTCCCTATTTAATGTGCTCCTCAGGCTACCAATTTTGTCCTTCAAATAATTGATGTACCACAGCCTGGGGACATATACGTCATCAGCTGCTGCTCCGGATCCCAGGGAATCCTGGACCTTCTTGCACTCCCTATTTAATGTGCTCCTCAGGCTACCAATTTTGTCCTTCAAATAATTGATGTCTGCCGTGGGATACACAGGCTTCACCAATTCCAACAGTTTATCCAGCGCTGGCTTCCTCTTTTGCTTGTTCGAATAGTCCTTGCATTGGACTTTCCAGAGACATGGCAGCTCCCTGTACTTGTCTATGAAGTTGGGCAGGAAGTCAGGGGCTGTGAATTTGTCAACCATTTTATCTGCAAGACACAACACAAGACAAACCCTAATGTAAGGCTAAACACTCCTAATCTTGTCCCAATATAGGCCTCAATCTATAAGCAGTATAGGCCACTAAACACTGTTGCCCCAAGTTACAATTGTGCCTTCGTTATCCCATGATATCCCCACGGGCGAATGCAGCAGCTCAAGACGATGAGATTTAGTTTGTATTCGGCCATGTTGTTGGCCGTTTGGAAAAGCCGGACCCGGCTGGCCATTATGCCAAAGGCATTCTCGACCACTCTTCTGGCACAGGCCAGCCGGTAATTAAAAACCCTCTGCTCTGGGGTCAGGGTCCTCATGGGGAACGGCCTCATCAGATGGTCCCCCAGCGCAAAGGCCTCATCTACCACAAAAACGAACTAGAGGCCCACCACATTATCCTGTGGAGGTGGCAACCCCAAGGTGCCATTCTGGAGACGCCAGTAAAATTCTGTCTGGGCGATCACTCCTCCATCAGACATACGACCATTCTTCCCTATGTACAGATATAGGAACTCATAATTCGCTGTCACTAACGCCAACATCACAATACTACTGTACACCTAATAATTAAAGTAGTATGGGTGGTGGGACGATCCGGACGTGCTTCCCATCGATCGCATCACCACAACTGGGAAAGTCCCACTGCTGGTGGAATTGGAAGGCCACAGACTGCCATTCCTGTGGGTTGGAAGGAAACTGTGGAGTCAAACAAGAAAAAAAAATTAGTACTTTTGCACATAACATTGCAAGCAGATTAGACACAAACATTCTTGGCCAACATAAGTATAACATTTATTGAAATGAGTATTTAAAGATAAAAGTATAAGCTCCACTTATCAGATTCCTCACCCCCTCTGATGGCCCACTGTAAAAATTTTAGGGTGTGGGGGAGATCTTTTGGACAGGTAACCCTCTCCACTTCATTGAGAGCTGAATGCATAAATAATGTGTGTTACTTTGACCAGCCCCTCCTTACTTACACTATTGGCAGACCACTGGACAGGCAAGAAGTGTCATAATACAAAAATATGAATACACACTGTCCAAATTGAAGCACATTTTTACATTCTGCAATTACCTATCAAGATAATAGGAGAACAAAACTTTAAACAGTACCATTTGAAAGTATTCAGGCAGGCACTTGCACTAGATGCTTTGGTGAATTCATCCATAAATATGGCCACAAAAGAGGTAGGTATAGTGTGTATGGGTTTGGTAAAGTCAGCAGATAGAGTAATGGTATCGGTTGACTTAGTGGTTGGGGGGGGGGGAGGGTTCCAAATGAGTTTGGGCCCCCCCCAAAAAAAAGCCTCTGCCTGAATTTAAGGACAACAATAACATTTGGACACATTTTTGGGGGGTCCTTAGGGTAAGCACTACAATGAAGCTGACAAAATAGATTGTTAAATGACTAGGCAAGGTGTGTATGGGCCCAGGATAGCATGCTGGGGAGGTTAGTGAAGGCAAATATGCATGAAGGACAAAAAAGGAACAGTAAAAACTTACAGCATGCATGAGGACAAAGAGGACATTCACAGCTTATTACAATCATGGTAATTATGGAATGATTAAATAAATACTACATTAGCAAGTATTAAATACATACAATGTGATGTTTAAGGATAAAACTTAACTTAATATAGTCCTTCTGCAGGACCTGAATGATGGCAGAACAGGTCTCTGGAATAATGATTCCCAGGGCCTGGGGGGAGATCCCAGTCGTGAACTTCAAGTCCTGGAGACTTCTCCCCATCGCCAAGTACCACAAGGTGGCAATGAGCCTTTGCTCGGGAGTGATGACTTGCCGCATGCAGGTGTCCTGCTTCATAATATAAGGGGTCAGCAAAGCCAAGAGACTGTGAAAGACGGGGTCCATCATCCAGGGGTAATTCCTGAAATCATCAGGATTATTCTCCTGGAGCTCCCGCAACAAAGGCATATGACAGAATTGGTCACGATTAAGCAACCAATTCTTGGTCCAAGAACTCCTCTTCCCCCTTTTCACGGACTGGACTTGGGTCAAAGCAATAACTCCAACACCAAGCCCAACAACAGCACAAACCCTATGACGAGTACGTAACCGCAACATGGCTAATAAACAAACGGCTGCTCAGAACGAACTGACAGAACGCACTGAAAATCAGAAAGGACCTGAGAAGAACGAGCTGAAAATCAGAAATGACCGGACAAGAATGCACTGAAAATCAGAAGCGAACTATAAATAGAGCACACTGAAAGACAGGAACAAACTGACAAGCACGCACTGAAAAACAGATACGAACCGACAAGCACAAACTAAAAAGCAGAAACGAACTGAAAAGCACGAGGCTGAAAAGCGCAAATCGTCTCTCACCAAACTTCTACTAACACGAGATAAACACGAGATTAGCAGAAGGAGCCCAAAGGGTGGCGCACTGGCTATTGAACTTCCTTTTTATCAGCCGTCGTACGTCTTGTACGTCACCACATTCGTAGTTGTTGGCCAACATTTGTGTGACCGTGTGTATGCAAGACAAGTTGGAGCCAACAACCTTCGAACAAAAATCCACGGTTTTGTTGTCGGAAAGTCCGATCGTGTGTACGAGGCAGAAGAATGTCATTTCCTGCTTCTTTTTGGTTACACAAGATGGCATGGAAACAGAAGGCAGCAGCCATGAAGCACACATGCTTTCATAAGCTTATTACAGCTTTATAACTATTTATTCTATTTCATATATTTTTACCTACACTGAACTGAACTGTTATACTTTTTTCATTGTATTTATGATGCCAATTGTGTGACAATAAACTCACACTTTGTTTTTAAGTCAGTCTGACTATCAATGCTATTCATCCAGAAATGCCCTTGAGATACAAGAATATTAGATATTAATTTTATTCTTCAGAGGATCAGTGTTACAATAGCGAATATTCATTTGCTGTTGTAACACACTTGGGTGGGCTGTGAGCGCATTCTCTGTGCCCCAAGTCCACCCTATTTTGAAGCCTATTAGAGCTTCTGGCTCTAATCAGTGCTTCAAAAAAGATCCACCCCGCATTGGATTCCATGCGCCTGGTGTCCTGAAAGGGGCCGTATGCATGGGGGAGGCGGCGATGGACAGAGGAGGCGGCGCCCGTGCACCCTTAATGGACGGGCAGCCCCTGGCCAGGAGAAATCGGCGCAAGCAGATTTACATCTACATCAGGGGACATTGTTTTTTTATGGGGGGCCCCAAAGCACCCCCCCCATGTTGAGAGCATGTGACCTGGTATGGTTTAGGGGGGCACTCGCTCGCGTCTGCAGACCCCCATGGCTCTTGTCCCCATCAACATGGGGACGAGGTGCTTTGGGGCGGAGGGCAGAGCTCCCCTGCCCCCGAACACCCCCCCATGTTGAGGGCATGTAGCCTGGTATGGTTTGGGGGGGACACTTGCTTGTCCCCTCTCTTTCCTGACCAGCCGGGCCACATGCTCAGATAAGGGTCTAGTATGGATTTTGGGGGGGACCGTACGCTATTTTTTTTTTAAATTGGCATGGGATTCCCCTCAAAATCCATATCAGACCCGGAGGGCCTGGTATGGATTGGGGGGAACCCCACGCTGTTTATTCCTGATTTTTTTTATTGCTGACAATTCTTTTTTTTACATTCAGCTGTCAGCAGGGAACCACGCTGACAGCTGATGACTCATCGGTTGTTAAGGATGCGGTGACCAGCGCCCCCCCCTTTCCCCCATTTAATTTACAATCATAGGGTAAGGGGTTGGTGGGTACACTGCCATTTTAAGAAGATTGCAGGTTTCACAGGTAAGTCAGGTATGGCCAATGTGAACACCTGGAAGGTGCTGGAATGGGCAGGGAGCTGTTAAAAAGGGGCCAGAACAGGAAATGGTCCTCTTTGAACCTTCTAGCAAGTAGCTGAGCAGCACTGAGCAGTGGGCCTCAAGATGGAGGCACTGTTTAGACAGCTTATTCAGAAAGCAGAAAGCAGTGGTGGAGAGGTTTGGCTGAGGAGCTGCTTGGAGCTGGGTGCCGGCCTAGGGACAGTGGAGGAGCCCGAGAGCTTTGCGGCCAGCGGCGCACCTGATGCGGTCCTACCAGCACAGGAGACAGTGGGGGTTCCAGCTGCGGGTGCATGGAGCAGCCAGCGCTGGCGTGTGAAGAGGAGCAAGCCGCGGTGAAGAAGCCAGGATGAGGAGGCGAAGCCGCAAGAGTCGGGAGGCAGCGCGAGTGTGCCCAGCTTGGAGGGAGGTGGGCACAGACAGGCAGGGCAGAAGAGGCGGGCCCCATCTTCTCCTCCAGCGTGGACTGAGCAGAGGAAAAGAAGAGGCAGGTCCGGCGCACGTGGTGGGAGTCAGCAGGTGGTGTCGCCCACTACTACAGCGGTTGCTAGGCAGCCTGAATATGCAGGATCATCACCAAGAGCAGCCCCGTCTGTACAAGAAGCGGTGGCAGGCTGGGGACAGCAGGATGATGCAGCAGCTTTCCTGCAGAGTGCTGCGCCCAGTCCTGGAGTACAGCAGAATGCTGGTAAGTATAGACAATTGCATTTGTTATCTGATGTAGTAGGTTCACTGACAAAGCTAGTGCAGTCAAGGTCTAATGTTAACCATGTCAATGCTGCTAATGTTGTGCCTGCTCCAGTGACTGTCGCTCCTCCTGCAGTGTCAGCTAATAGTTTACTGATGGAGGTGGCGGTTCAGAAGCAGGTACCTGAGGTTTGCTTAAAAGAAGTGTTACCATGTAACGTTTCTCCCCTAGGCTAGTTAGATAAGTTCCCTTTTTATCAAAATGATAGAGTTTTCAGACTGTTTCAATATTAGCTAACATTAATATTTAGATGATCATTATCAGTTAATGAAAGAAAATTAGGTCTATTTCTGTCTGTATCAAACTACTGAGTGTGATATTTTAAATATATTCAATATCATCTGTTGCTGTTAGGTACCTTATGAAATGATAATAAGTGAGAAATAAGGAAGAGAAGAAAAAAGAAAGAAAGAAAATAAGGGTAAGGAAAGGTGGGGGGGAGGGCATGGGGTGTTCCGGAGGCATAATCTATTCTTATAGTTTTATCATTGTTGCATATAAAAATGTTAGTTACCATTACTTGAGTACCTGGTGGTCAAAGTTTATAGGTAAACAATGTGTGATCCATGGTTTCCATAGACCTTCATATGCTTTCAGATTTTCTTTATCTAGGGCTTCCTTTTTTGCATGCAACAATGACCGATTAATTCTGTGCTTGGTTTCTGCTTTGTTTAGTAAGGGGGTTTTCCATGCTTTAGTTATTGTCTGTTTTGCAGCCGTCTTACGTTGTATGAATAACTTGAATTGTTTATGAGTCATGTAATCAGGTTTTATATTTAAAAGGGCAATTTCTGGATCTGGTATTATTGTTATTTCAAACATTTCTGAAGCGAGTAAAAAAACCTTTTTCCAGAATTTTTTTTATAATAGAACAATTCCACCACATATGTATATATGTTCCTTGTTCTGAACAGCTGCGTAAGCAGAGACCTGAATAATCAGGCGCCAATTTAACTATTGTAGCTGGAACCAAATACCAGTGTGAGAGTTCCTTGTAGGTGGTTTAAAGATCTGTCACATTAGAACAAAAAGATTTGATATTGGACCAGATTGCAGACAATTCTGTTTTATCTATAGTTCGATCAAGATCTTTTCACCACATAAGATGGTAATTTAACATCTGATTTAACTAGCAATGTGGAGTATATTGTTGATATGAGACCTCTGGCATGAGGGTCTTTCATGCATATATTTTCAAACTTAGTAAAATCATATACAGAGTCATCAATGTTTAGGAAAGGAATACAAAAGTAGTTCTTAATTTTGAAGGTAACAAAATATTTCTGATTGGGGGAGCCCAAAAAACTTGCATAAGTCTGGGAAGGGACGGATTGTTGTATTTTGGATCATGTGATGTTATACCTGCTTTGGACCAAGCCCGAAAAGATCTGAGATAAGTCCATGCTGGATAGAAAGCTGGGTTTTTGAGAAAAGATAGAAGTGGATAATT
This sequence comes from Lithobates clamitans, assembly GCA_037952925.1. Lineage (NCBI taxonomy): Eukaryota > Metazoa > Chordata > Amphibia > Anura > Ranidae > Lithobates > Lithobates clamitans. The sequence goes on from JBBGZY010001065.1 coordinate 2,831,042, forward strand.
TTTGGATTACAGACCATGAGAGATTTTGAGTCTATCCCAGATAGCTAGAGAATGTTTAGTTATTGGGTTTTTTAAAGTTTTACGATCTATGGGACATAACCATAAAATATTGTGTATTGAGAAAGGGTCACAATCTATTGCTTCGATGGTAACCCACAGGGGAATTCTCAGTTTTGGAGTGATATTTTATGGATTGTGCTAGCTGAGCAGCTTTATAATATAATGAAATGTTTGGAAATCCTAGGCCACCATAGATTTTGGGATGGAATAAGGTTTCTCTAGCTATTCGTGGTTTGAATTTCCCCCAAGTAAAGTTTTATAAATTTTTGTTGTATTATTCTAAGGAAATAGGCCGGGATGTGTGTTGGAAGAACTCTGAAAAGGTAATGGAATTTATGGCCATCTTTATTACATTTATTTTCACCAACCCATGAAGTCAGTATAGATGACCATTTTAAAAGCAAGTTTGTAGTCAATTTTAGTAAAGGAATCCAAGTGGCTGGCAGTGAGCTGGATACCCAAATAAGGAATGCTATGTGTAGCCCATTTAAAGGGTAATGATTCTTGTACAATTCATTTTTCTGCAGTGGTTAACAAGATGTTCAGTGCTGTAGATTTTTGAGTATTAACCGTAAGGCCTGAGATGATCGAAGAGTTTTTTAGTATATTCATAAGGTTAGGAGCTGAAGTTTGAAGTAAAGTTAAAAATAGAAGGATGTCATCCGCAAATAAACATATCTTGTCTATGCCTGTTATAGAAGGTTCCATTCTTATTCTTTGTGCTAAAGGCTCAATAAGCAAAGCAAATAATAAAGGTGAGAGCGGGCATCCTTGACATGTGCCCCTTTCTATGTTGAATGTTTCAGATTTGTAACCTGCAACTAATGAGAGGAAACAGGCTGGGATGCGGCATAATTTCACAGCATGTGATAGAAGGGTGGCACGTCTAATATTATCACTTGCTTGTCGAAAAGGGATAAATCCTGCTTGGTCTTTATATATAATTTTACCAATGAATGTATTAGGTCTAGTAGCAAGGATTTTGGGTAATAGTTGAATATCTACATTTAGTAAAGAGCTAGGACGATAGTTCGAACAGATACTATCGTCCAAGTTTGGTTTGGGAAGCATACAGATAATTGCTGTTAATGTTTCCTGTCTAAATGAGTGACCTGATAGTATAGAGTTGAAGGCATCAGTAAGGCCCCTTTCACACTGGGGCGGTGGGGGCGTCGGCGGTACAACAGCACTATTTTTAGCACTGCTGTACCGTCGTTCTTGCAGCTGTATTCAGCCGCTAGCGGTGCGGTTTAACCCCCACTGGCGGCCGAAAAAGGGTTAAAATCACTCGTACAGCGCGGCTATAGCCGCGGTATTACCGCGGTATAGCCGTGCTGTCCCATTGATTTCAATGGGCAGGAGCGGTTTAGGAGTGGTGAATACACCGCTCCTTCACCGCTCCAAAGAAGCGGTTTGCAGGACTTTTTTCACCGTCCTGCCAGCGCACCGCTTAAGTGTGAAAGCCCTCGGGCTTTCACACTGAACAAACAGCGGAGGCTGTTTAGGGGCAGTTTGCAGGCAGTATTTTTAGCGCAATACCGCCTGCAAACCGCCCCAGTGTGAAAGGGGTCTTAAGGTGGGTGATAATGTTTCAATACATGTACGATAATTTAGTGCAAAAAATCCATCATCATCAAAAAATTGGAAAATTTGTTATATAAAGCTCTACGTTCTCGATTAAATAGAGCCGCTTGTCTCATACCTATACCACGTAAAACTGGTTTGTGAGCTTCCCACAGAGTGGGTGGGGATATATCAGGGGTATAGTTGTCTAAAATATATTCTTTCAGTGCAAGTTCAATATTAATTTTATGTGTTGGGTTTTCAAGTAAGTAATCTCTAAGAAGCCATGTCAGGTCATGTGTTTTTGGAATGGTAGAGGCTATAGTGGTAAGTATTGCACTATGATCCGACCATGGGATTAGTAAAATTTTGGATGTTAGGATTTCAGGCACCATACCTGTAGTTAGGAATATGTGGTCTATTCATGAGAATGAGCGATTGGGATGTGAGTAATAGGTAAATTGTCTTTTAGTTGGATTTAGTTCATTAGTTCAGGAGTCTATTAAATTATGTTTTGTAATAAGTTGTGAAAAAGAGTGTCTATTAGGGACATTTGATTGAGATATAGGTGATTTGTCTAGAAAGGGAAAGAGAGTTAGATTGGAATCTCCACATAAAAGTAACGTTCTTATTTTATGCGATTCTATTACCTGTAAAAGGTGAGAGAGGAACGAAGTAGGACTTTTGTTGGGGGCATAACATGAAATTACTGTTATGGCAGAATCATGCAAATATCCTGTTAGACTCAGATATCGCCCTTCCGGGTCTTTTATCTCCTTTAATAATGTAAATGGGTTATTGGGGTGAAATGCAATAAGTACGCCTCCCTGTTTAGTTAAAGCTGAGGCTGTGTAGACCTGTGAGTACATTTTGCTGAAAAATTTAGGAGTGGATTGTTGTGTGAAGTGGGTTTCTTGAAGGCACAAGATATGTGCTTTTCTAGTGGCAAAGGAGCGAAAGGCTTTGGTGCGTTTTTGTGGGATGTTCAGGTTCTGAACATTCAGGGATAGTATATTTAATGGAGCCATAGGGTTATGAATGCATGAGGTAAGATATCATGTTCTCCAAAACATTGTGTAGATAGACCTGCCTCCGGAAGGGGGGGGATAGGGAAGGATAGAAAAGGAAAGGGTAGAAGATTTAATAATAAAACATAAATATTCTTCATTTTGAATAGTAAATAAAACTTATATAATCTCATAACACTTCCGTGGGGGGGGTAAAAAAACTCCCCCCAAGGGTACATTGGCCACTGTCGATTGTCCACTATATCAATGAACTAACCGAGAGTAGCAAGAACAGAGCTCAAGAAACTTTCCTGAAAGAACAACAAAGCCTACTAGTAGCAAGTTTCCATAAGTACATGGAGCATGGAACATGGATATTGAAAATTGATCCATTTTGACCATTAAGCCATTTATCTTGGATCTGGAGTAAAGCAGTTGTTAAAATATGTTATATTAAGAACTTTTTAAGACAGTTAAAATATCTCCTTGAGGCGATAAGATAAATGACAAAAAAAAAGATAATAAAGTTAATAAGACTGTTTAGCTGTCTTATTAATCAAGAGATAGATGAAGAATGGATCCTAAAAGTATGAAGTTATGAAAATGGAAAAGATAGCCAATTTTCACATTATCATAACCGAGTGTGTCTAAATATAATATGAATTAATTAAATGCAAAATTTGAAATAGACAGTAAGGATTGGTGAACCTATCCATCAAGTAGAGAGAGAAATATGAGTATATAGTAATCTTCAGTACATAGAGTCATCAGGGGCTTGATCAGGCGATCAATATAAGCCCCTTTTATGTGAGCTCTGGTGTTCATTTCTCCTTGGCAATGCAGAAGGTTTATTTGGAGAAGATGATGTCGGTCTTCGTCGAGTGGTTTCTTGATTCTGTGTCGAGTTCAGCAGATGCATGTCTTGAAGGGTTGTTTGGAGTTCGTTAGCAGAACGACATGTAACTTTAGAGCCTTGAAATGCGAAACGCACTGAAAAGGGGAATCCCCACTGATATATAATTTGATTGCGTTGTAATACTTGTAGTAAAGGTTTTAAGTCCCTCCTTTTATTTATTGTAAGTTGGGACAAGTCTGCAAAAAGCTGGTAATTGGGCAGACTATGTGTCTGCCTGGCACAGATGGCTTCACTTTGCCAAGATTACCGGTTTGTGTCCAGAGGCCCCTTTGGAAAGTGCCATATTGGCTTTTCTATCATCGTTGATGTTGTTGCGTTTTTCGTATACTCACATAGTGAAAATACTGGCTGGTATATCCTTTTTCTTTAAGCTCCAGAAGCTCCCGGGCTGTACATGTTTTTTTGCCGTGAAACAAGCATTAAAGGGATATAGGCAGACTCATTATGTTCCGGATGGCAGGAGGCCCATATCATGTAATGCTATCACGGTGGTGTGGGGCGACTGTATCTGTGGGTCAAAATTCGAGGCAGCCCTGTTCCTCTTCAGGGCGTTCTTCAGGGCGTTTAGGGTTTCAGAGCTGGTCCCGCCCAGCAAAAGGAGTCTGGAGGGTGTACGTCTGGATCAGGTCATGTTAGGGGAGTCGGTGCTTAAAGTATTCATTCAGCGATCCAAGACGGATCAGCAAGGCAGAGGTTATTGGCTTGCTATTCGTGCTGATGAGGACGTTAGTCTTTGCCCGTTAGGGATGGTTCGGCAATATCTTTCTTTACGCCCGCTGGGTGCGGGGCACTGACTGGTCCATACTGATGGTCTTCCGCTAACTAGATATCAATTTGATTTTGTATTCAAAAAATGTTTGTACTTGCTGTGTTTGCAGGGTTATAAATTTACACCCCATTCTTTTAGGATTGGCGCTGCATCTCAAGGCACCAGGAGAGGTAGGTCAGAGGCTGATATCAGAGCTCTAGGTAGGTGGGAGTCCAAGCGCTATCAGTTTATGTTCATCCTAATCTTTTTCTTTAATTTCCCAGGTGGCCCACGTTATGTATGGATCCTGGGGCACTCCTATGTTTTCTGGGCGCGCAAGAGAGCGGCTCATCGAACTTATTCAGAGAATTTGTCGGGTGATCAGTTCCTGGTGCTGTGGAAGGGTGTGCGGATTCTTGAGTGGGGACAACTTGATTTATTGCTATCCAGATTGTATCACAGCGGGCCTTCCCCTTCCGTGTGGATCATACATGTGGCTGGTAAAGATTTGGGGAGGATGAGAACGCTAGATTTGTTTTTTACTAAGAAAAATTATTTATGTAGATTTAAACTGACTTCACCGACGACTACTATTATTTTTCCAGAGATTGTGCCACGCCTGTCTTGGCTTTATTCTCCTCAATGCCGGGTCATGGAAAAAATGAGAAAGAGGGTAAATAGGGCAATGGAGAAATATTTGCCTATGTTGGATGGTTTTTCTTACAGGCACGTTGACCTTGAAGGAGGTATTGCAGGATTGTATCGCCAAGATGGGGTGCATTTATCTGAAGTCGGGCTTGACATATTCAATCTGGGATTACAGTCTTGCATTGAAATGGCCATGGGTTTGGGTTAGGCCGGACTTGTTCTGCGAACTAGTGACGGCTGGTGGAGTTTTTTCTGGTAATAAATTGCTCAAGTTTAGGGGCATAATTTGCGGTATTGGTAAATATTTTTTTTGATATTTTGGTTTTTGATTAATAAAAATTATTGACAATATTATGTTTATGGATTTCTGGTAAACCAAAAAATAGAGCCACGGCCATTTCATGCCATTATCTGTGTATTAGTCTTTTATTTAGGGTGTTGGGGGTTTTGGTGGCTGGGGGGTTGTGGCCTGCAGTCCAATGTAAAAGGAGGGCACAACCTTTTGGACCCTCCTTCATGGGTCCGCGGCTGCCCCCCCCTTTCCCCTAATTTTATTTACAGTTATAGGGTAAGGGGTTGGTGGGTACGTTGCCTCTTTAACCGCTTCAGCCCCGGAAGATTTTACCCCCTTCCTGACCAGAGCGTTTTTTGCGATTCGGCACTGCGTCGCTTTAACTGACAATTGCGCGGTCGTGCGACGTGGCTCCCAAACAAAATTGACGTCCTTTTTTTCCCACAAATAGTGCTTTCTTTTGGTGGTATTTGATCGCCTCTGCAATTTTTATTTTTTGCGCTATAAACAAAATAAGAGTGACAATTTTGAAAAAAAACGCATTATTTTTTAAATTTTGCTATAATAAATATCCCCCAAAAATATATAAAAAAATGTTTTTTTCCTCAGTTTAGGCCGATCGTATTCTTCTACATATTTTTGGTTAAAAAAAAATCGTGATAAGCGTTTATTGATTGGTTTGCGCAAAAGTTATAGTGTTTACCAAATAGGGGATAGTTTTATGGCATTTATATTAATAATTTTTTTTTTACTAGTAATGTCGGCAATCAGCGATTTTTATTGTGACTGCGACGTTATGGCGGACATGTCGGACATTTTTGACACATTTTTGGGACCATTGTCATTTATACAGCGATCAGTGTGATTAAAAATGCACTGATTACTGTGTAAATGACACTGGCAGTGAATGGGTTAACCACTAGGGGGCGGGGAGGGGTTAAGTATGTCCTAGGGGAGTCATTACTAACTGTAGGGGGATGGGCTGTGTGTGTGACGTCACTGATCTCTGCTCCGATGACAGGGAGCAGAGATCGAGTGACACTTGTCACTAGGCAGAACGGGGAGATGCTGTTTACAACGGCATCTCCCCGTTCGTCCTCTCCGTGAGGTGATCGCAGGTATCCCTGCGGCGATCGAGTCCGCGGGACCTGCGACCCGACTCACGGAGCTCCCGGCCGGCGCTTGCGCGCGCCGCAGGTGGCGCGCACACAATGGCACGGCTGGGAATTCAAATGGACGTACCTGTAAGTCCATTTGCCCAGCCGTGCCATTCTTCCTACGTACATCGGCGTGCGCCGGTCGGGAACCGGTTAAGACGATTGCAGGTTTCACAGGTGAGTCAGGTATGGCCAATGGGAACACCTGGAAGGTGCTGGAACAGGCAGGGAGCTGTTAAAAGGGGACCAGAACAGGAGATGGTCCTCTTTGGACCTTCTAGCAAGTAGCTTTCCCTCCACCCCACCCTGTCGCAGCAAATTTATGTGTTTTTTCCGACACCTTGGATCCAGGGTGGGCGTTTTTTCTGGTAATAAATTGCTTGAGTTCCGAAAACTGAGCATAATTTGTGGTATTGGTAAATATTTCATGGTTTTTGATTAATAAAAATTATTGACAATATTATGTTTATGGATTTCTGGTAAACCAATAAATAGAGCAGCGGCTATTTCATGCCATTATCTGTGTATTGGTCTTTTATTTAGGATGTTGGGGGTTTTGGTGGTTGGGAGGTTGTGGCCTGCAGCACATTGAACACACTGTATGCCTTGCATTGTTATGAGCATGAGTTCAACTACATCACAGAACATGTTAAATTGTGTATTTCTGCAAGAAGGGGAAGGGCAAGGGGGTGGGACTTTGATTGAGGCACGTGGTTGCAAAAGAATAAATTGGTGAACAAAGTTGGAATTTATTAGTTGCCATAAGGTACAATTAGAATACATCATGTAAAAGATATATATAAAAACATAATAGAATGATACAGAGGATAATACAGTACATCTTAATTAATGTTGGAATATCACATGATATGGCAAACAATAGTCTCCAGAGTGCACCAACAACGCAATACCGTTAAAAATATATTGGATGATACTGCCTGCAAAAACCTCTGGCCTCAATGATCGTTAAATCGTGTATTTCTGCAAGAATTCACATAGATGTGAATCCAGCCTTTTTTTTTTTTTTTTTGCATGATTAAGCTTATTGCTTAGATTTTATTGTGGCTTTAATACTGCCTCTTATTGAATATTGCAGTACTTTCAGAATTTAAAAACAGTGGAATTCACAGGATGACAAGGCTCTTTGCACATACATTCTGCTTTTGTAGCTACAGATCATCTATCCTCTGTCCATTGTGCATCCACATTATATTCCTATATTCTGTCACAGACCTTTGGACTCTCATAAAACAGATTTTCAACTGCTTTAAGCTGACTCATGAATTCAGTGAGCCAGTTAATGGTATTAAAAAGGAAAGATTTGCTGACTTACTGACGTTTACTATCCACCTGTTCTAGTTAATTGGTATTTACACATTGCCTATATATGTCAAACATTTAGAAGGTAGCTGCACTTCTAAATAAACACCCAAGCTCAGCCCAGCCCAACACCTAACATCTGCCTACTTCTGGACTGTAATTATAAGAGATGGTGTCAGTTCTGCCCAAATGTCTGTTGTAAGGCTGCTTTCACAATGAAAAAAAAAATAGTGCCTGCATAGCGCCTGTAAAGAGCCTCCCCTCTCACTCCAGTGTGAAAGCCTGAGTGCTTCACACTGGAGCGGTGCGCTGGCAGGACGCCAAAAAGAGTCCTGCAAGCCGCATCTTTGAGGCGCTGTAGGAGCGGTGTATACATAGCTCCTACAGTGCCCCTGCCTGTTTAAAAAAAAAAGCTGGCAATTCTCTGTTGTTTAGGAGTGGGGCCGTTGCGTCCTTAACAACCGATGACTAATTCAGCGGTCAGCGTGGTTCCTCTGTTGACAGTTGAAGTGTAAACCAAATCCCGGCAATTGGAGCAGTCAAAAAAAAAAAAGCAGCTGGCATAGGCGTGCGCATAGGGTGTGCCGAGTGTGCCTGGGCACACCCTAATGTGTATCCAGAGATCTGCTGTAAGATGCTGCAAGAGACTGTATAGGGAGCTGCCTGTGAGTTTCCCATTGAGTAGTCAGGGAGGCATGTAAGAGCCGCTTAGTGCTTTAAACTGTAATGTAATGTTACTGCTTACAGACAGGAGCTGTCAAAACTCGGGCTGATGTCGGGGGTGGGCGGGACCAAACAGCTAGCCTATTAAACACGCTGATGTCGAGGGCTGGGCGGGCTGCTCAGTGTATGTGGCTCTGCCCCCTTTCTATCAGCTATTAAACACCAGCCAATGATTGGGCTGCTTAAGAAAGTGGGCAGAGCCATATACATGGAGCAGCCCCCCAGCCCCTATTCCTTTGGCTGGTGTTTGATAGCTGATAGAAAGGGACGGAGCCACATACATGGAGCGGCCTGCCCAGCCCCTATCCCGTTGGCTTGTGTTTGATAGGCTAGCTGTTCGGTCCCACCCACCCCCGACATCAGCTCCGAGTTCTGACAGCTCCTCTCTGTGAGCAGTGACATTACATTACAGTTTCACGCACTGAGCGGCTCTTACATGCCTAGCTGACTGCTCAATGGAAAACTTTCCATCTCCTAGATCAGTGCCAATCGGTGCCTCCTATCAGTGCCACCTATCATTGCCAACCAATGCCACCTATCAGTGCTGCCAATCAGTGCCACCTGTCAGTGCCCATCAGTGCCACATGTCAGTGCCAATCAGTGCCCACCAGTGCCACCTGTCAGTGTCAATCAGTGCCCATCAGTGCCACCTGTCAGTGCCAATCGGTGCCCCCCAGTGCCACATATCAGTGCCCACCAGTGCCACCTGTCAGTGCCAATCATTGCTCATCAGTGCCACCTGTCAGTGCCAATCAGTGCCCACCAGTGTCACCTGTTAGTGCCCATCAGTGCCACCTGTCAGTGCCAACCAATGCCACCTATCAGAGACAATTCATGCCACCTACTCCTACACCTCCTACACCTACTCCGTGCCTGTCTACTCCTCCCCTCACTCCTTCAGTCTCCTTTACTAACTTACTAACTGACATATCAGCATGGATGTCCCACCACTTCCTTAAACTAAATCTCTCTAAAACTGAGCTATTAATATTCCCCCCCGCCCGTGCCCTCCTCCATGACTTTACCATCAAAATCAACAATGCAACCATCAGTCCCTCCCCTCATGCCAGGGTACTAGGTGTAATCCTAGACTCTGACTTGTCATTTCAGCTTCAAATCCAACCGTCAAAAGTTTGTAGAATTCACCTCCGTAACATGTCTAAAATTCACCCCTTTTTAACAAATGAAATCACCAAGCTCCTCATTCACTCCCTTGCTATCTCTCGCCTTGACTATTGCAACTCCCTTCTCATTGGCCTACCTCTCCATAGGCTATCCCCAGGCCCGGATTTACTCCCTTTGCCGCCCCAAGGCCGGGTCCTTCAATGCCGCCCCCCCCCCCCCCCACACACACACATACACACACCACGTCCTTTATCGATGACTTCTACAATAGATCAATTAAAAACATATCTCCATACACGAAAACACTGAAAATAACTGGCTTTAATTGTACAGACTAAAAATACTTCAGGGTAAGCGCGCGAGGGGTAAGGATTTTTCGCAGGCAATTTTTCAAGGCAATGGCTGGTGTTAGTGCTTCAATCATCCCCGGCACCATGGTTGTTATGGTGTCAGGATGAATGAAACACATTACTTCTATCATTACATTGTAATATAAACTGAAATAGTTCAACTCACCATAATGCAGAATCATTGGGAGCCCTGAGCGTGTCACTTGCCATCATCTCTTGTCACTTGCCACTATGCCTGCCACCAGATGGGGATGTCACTTGCCACGCTGCCTGCCACCAGATGGGAATGTCACTTGCCATGCTGCCTGCCACCAGATGGGGATGTCACTTGCCACACTGCCTGCCACCAGATGGGGATGTCACTTGCCACACTGCCTGCCACCAGATGGGGATGTCACTTGCCACACTGCCTGCCACCAGATGGGGATGTCACTTGCCACCATGCCTGCCACCAGATGGGGATGTCACTTGCCACCATGCCTGCCACCAGATGGGGATGTCACTTGCCACGCTGCCTGCCACCAGATGGGGATGTCACTTGCCACACTGCCTGCCACCAGATGGGGATGTCACTTGCTACACTGCCTGCCACCAGATGGGGATGTCACTTGCCACCATGCCTGCCACCAGATGGAGATGTCACTTGCTACACTGCCTGCCACCAGATGGGGATGTCACTTGCTACACTGCCTGCCACCAGATGGGGATGTCACTTGCCACCATGCCTGCCACCAGATGGGGATGTCACTTGCCACGCTGCCTGCCACCAGATGGGGATGTCACTTGCCACGCTGCCTGCCACCAGATGGGGATGTCACTTGCCACACTGCCTGCCACCAGATGGGGATGTCACTTGCTACACTGCCTGCCACCAGAAGGGGATGTCACTTGCCACCATGCCTGCCACCAGATGGAGATGTCACTTGCTACACTGCCTGCCACCAGATGGGGATGTCACTTGCTACACGGCCTGCCACCAGATGGGGATGTCACTTGCCACCATGCCTGCCACCAGATGGGGATGTCACTTGCCACGCTGCCTGCCACCAGATGGGGATGTCACTTGCCACGCTGCCTGCCACCAGATGGAGATGTCACTTGCCACGCTGCCTGCCACCAGATGGGGATGTCACTTGCCACACTGCCTGCCACCAGATGGAGATGTCACTTGCTACGCTGCCTGCCACCAGATGGGGATGTCACTTGCCACGCTGCCTGCCACCAGATGGGGATGTCACTTGCCACACTGCCTGCCACCAGATGGGGATGTCACTTGCCACACTGCCTGCCACCAGATGGGGATGTCACTTGCCACGCTGCCTGCCAACAGATGGGGATGTCACTTGCCACGCTGCCTACCACCAGATGGGGATGTCACTTGCCACGCTGCCTGCCACCAGATGGGGATGTCACTTGCCACACTGCCTGCCACCAGATGGGGATGTCACTTGCCACACTGCCTGCCACCAGATGGGGATGTCACTTGCCACGCTGCCTGCCAACAGATGGGGATGTCACTTGCCACGCTGCCTACCACCAGATGGGGATGTCACTTGCCACGCTGCCTGCCACCAGATGGGGATGTCACTTTCCCACGCTGCCTGCCACCAGATGGGGATGTCACTTGCCACACTGCCTGCCACCAGATGGGGATGTCACTTGCCACGCTGCCTGCCACCAGATGGGGATGTCACTTGCCACCATGCCTGCCACCAGATGGGGATGTCACTTGCCACCATGCCTGCCACCAGATGGGGATGTCACTTGCCACGCTGCCTGCCACCAGATGGGGATGTCACTTGCCACACTGCCTGCCACCAGATGGGGATGTCACTTGCTACACTGCCTGCCACCAGATGGGGATGTCACTTGCCACCATGCCTGCCACCAGATGGAGATGTCACTTGCTACACTGCCTGCCACCAGATGGGGATGTCACTTGCTACACTGCCTGCCACCAGATGGGGATGTCACTTGCCACCATGCCTGCCACCAGATGGGGATGTCACTTGCCACGCTGCCTGCCACCAGATGGGGATGTCACTTGCCACGCTGCCTGCCACCAGATGGGGATGTCACTTGCCACACTGCCTGCCACCAGATGGGGATGTCACTTGCTACACTGCCTGCCACCAGAAGGGGATGTCACTTGCCACCATGCCTGCCACCAGATGGAGATGTCACTTGCTACACTGCCTGCCACCAGATGGGGATGTCACTTGCTACACGGCCTGCCACCAGATGGGGATGTCACTTGCCACCATGCCTGCCACCAGATGGGGATGTCACTTGCCACGCTGCCTGCCACCAGATGGGGATGTCACTTGCCACGCTGCCTGCCACCAGATGGAGATGTCACTTGCCACGCTGCCTGCCACCAGATGGGGATGTCACTTGCCACACTGCCTGCCACCAGATGGAGATGTCACTTGCTACGCTGCCTGCCACCAGATGGGGATGTCACTTGCCACGCTGCCTGCCACCAGATGGGGATGTCACTTGCCACACTGCCTGCCACCAGATGGGGATGTCACTTGCCACACTGCCTGCCACCAGATGGGGATGTCACTTGCCACGCTGCCTGCCAACAGATGGGGATGTCACTTGCCACGCTGCCTACCACCAGATGGGGATGTCACTTGCCACGCTGCCTGCCACCAGATGGGGATGTCACTTGCCACGCTGCCTGCCACCAGATGGGGATGTCACTTGCCACACTGCCTGCCACCAGATGGGGATGTCACTTGCCACCAGATGGGGATGTCACTTGCCACCAGATGGGGATGTCACTTGCCACCATGCCTGCCACCACATGGGGATGTCACTTGCTACCAGATGGGGATGTCACTTGCCACCAGATGGGGATGTCACTTGCCACCAGATGGGGATATCCCTTGCCAATGTTGCCATGCTGCCTGCCATCAGGAGGATGTCATCTTTCTCCCACGCCGCCGCACCGCTGACACTACTAGCTAATCTCAATTTTTTTTAAAATGGCGCCGAGCGGCGCAATCACGCTACTGCGCATGCGCCGCCCAGGCGAGCGCTTACGAGCTTTCCCGAGCCCGGCCGGCTTCGGAACGGCGCATGCGCAGTTGCATGGTCGGCTCGCGGCCATTTTTTCTATGGGCACTGGTGCCCATAATAGACTTTAATGGGCAGCACGAAAGGGGGGGCGGCCGCGAAGTCGCTGCAGGAGCGGCGCCGCCCCTACACCACTGCCACCCCGAGGCCTGGCCTCAGTGGCCTTGTGGCTAATCCGGCCCTGGCTATCCCCTCTTCAGTCTATCATGAATGCTGCTGCCAGACTTATCCACCTTACCAACCGCTCAGTGTCTGCCAACCCTCTCCTCCAATCCCTACACTGGCTTCCAATCACCCAGCGAATTAAATTCCAAATACTATCCACAACATACAAAGCCATTCACAACTCTGCCCCAAGCGACATCACCAATCTTGTCTCCAAATATCATCCATATCGACCTCTCCGCTCTTCTCAAGACCTCCTGCTCTCAAGCTCTTTCATCTCCTCCTCCCATGCTTGTCTCCAGGATTTCTCCAGAGCCTCTCCCATCCTCTGGAACTCGCTACCTCCATCTATCTGGCTATCCACTACTCTTGCTACCTTTAGGCGATCCCTGAAAACTCATCTCTTCAGGAAAGCCTATCACATCTCCAACTAATCTCCTACCACTTCCAACAGCTCATTTCCCTCAGTTACAACCTTTTGTACCACCTGCCCCACCCTATTAGATTGTAAGCTCTGCTGAGCAGGGCCCTCTTAATCCTCTTGTATTTTATTGAATTATAACTGTATTGTCTCCCTTTTATATTGTAAAGCGCTGCGTAAACTGTTGGCACTATATAAATCCTGTATAATAATAATAATAACCAGTCAGTGCCCAACAGTGCTTCCAATCATTGCCACCTATCAGTGCTGCATATCAGTGTCCATCAGTGCTGTCTATCAGTGCCCATCAGTGCTGCCTATCAGTACCCATCAATTTTGCCTATCAGTGCCAATGAGATCCCATCAGTGCTGCCAATGAGTGCCCATCAGTGCTGCCTATCAGTGCCAGCTATCAGTGCCAACCAATGCCATAAATCAGTGCCCATCAGTGCTGCCTATCAGTGCCCACCTGTGCTGCCAATCAGTGAAGCCTATTAGTGCCAACCAATGCCACCTATAAGTGCCAATCATTGTTGCCTAGCAGTGTCATCTATCAGTGACAATCAGTGCCCATCAGTGCTGCCTATTGGTGCAGCCTATTAGTGCCCATCAGTGCTGCCTATCAATGCCCATCAGTGCCACCTATCAGTGCTGCATATCAGTGCCCATCAGTGCCACCCATCAGTGCTGCCTATCAGTGCCAATCAGTGCTGCCAATTAGTGCCAATCAGTGCCACCTATCAGTGCCACCATGCAGTGCCTATCAGTGCTGCCAATCAGTGCTGCCAACCAGTACCACCTATCAGTGCCCATCAGTGCTGCCAATCAGTGCTGCCTATCAGTGCCCATGAGTGCTGCCAATCAGTGTCACCTATAAGTGCCAATCAGTGCTGGCTATGAGTGCTGCCTATCAGTGCCTATGAGTGCTGCCTATGAGTGCTTCCAATCAGCACCCATCAGTGCACTGAGTGCAGGGATGGGCAGTTGAACTCAGTACCTAGGCACATTGTCTATGGGGGCTGGCCTGGTGGGGCACAACTGAAATCCGTTTGTTTATTAATGCCACATGTCGATCTTTAGTATAATACGTAATTGCCACACTACTATTTACAATAAACTACTGGAGGTAAATTAAAAAAGTGTCAGTAAAAGGCCTGCCACTAAGCACTGTTGTGTGTTCCCACACCACAAAAAAAAAAAGTGCAGCGCTACCTTACTAATCAATAACTTAAGAATATTTGTGGAACCCTCTAATGTATGGGAATCTCAATAAACGTCAATAATACCACAATACCAGTGATATGTAACGTCACATATCATACACATCAAACTGAAAAAAAAAAAATTAAACTTAGCAGGGATGGTGGAACCCCCCCCCCATAGATATTTGCCATACAGATTTACTACAAGTGCAATAATTCCAGTGATATGTGATTTCACATGTAATACACATCAAAATGATAATAAGACATCTTTTTTTTTTTTTAACTTAGCAGGGATGGTGGAAACCCCTCTACAGATAATTGCAATACAAATTAACTTCAAGTGCAACAACTTTTTAGTTGCGAGGTTCACACCATTATAGCACTTTGGAATTTTTATTGTTTAGATTGTTACACTAAGAGCCCTTTCACACTGGGGCGGGGGGCAGCGTCGGCGGTAAAACGGCGCTATTATTAGCGGAGTTTTACCGTCGGTATTCGGCCGCTAGCGGGGCGATTTTACCCCCCGCTAGCGGCCGAGAAAGGGTTAAATACCACCGCAAAGCGCCTCTGCAGAGGTATAGCCGCGCCGTCCCATTGATTTCAATGGGCAGGAGCGGAAAAGGAGCGGTATACACACCGCTCCTTCACCGCTCCGAAGATGCTGCTGGCAGGACTTTTTTTACCGTCCTGCCAGCGCATCGCTCCAGTGTGAAAGCCCTTGGGGCTTTCACACTGGATACACAGCAGCGGCACTTTCGGGTCGGTTTGCAGGCGCTATTATTAGCGCAATAGCGCCTGCAAACCGCCCCAGTGTGAAAGGGCTCTTAATTTTATATGTTTTAGTTACTATTATAATGTGAATTTTTGCGCTTGAAGTTATTTTCCACCACCCTTGCTCAGTCCATGTCTTTATGGACCTTGCTTTGTGCGCTGGTGCACAGTCATGTTAGAACAGGAAGGGGCCATCCCCAAACTGTTCCCACAACGTTGGGAGCATAAAATTATCCAAAATGTCTTGGTATGCTGATGTCGTTAATGTTCCCTTCACTGGAACTAAGGGGCCAAACCCAGCTCCTGAAAAACCCCACACCATAATCCCCACCAAATGATTTGGACCAGTGCACAAAGCAAGGTCCACAAAGACATGGATGAGCGAGTTTGGGGTGGAGGAACTTGACTGGTCTTCACATTAAAGTGGAGACTGCGAGCCAGGCCTTCTCATCCAACATCATTGCCTGGCCTCACAAATGCTCTTCTGGAAGGATGGTAAAACATTCCCATAGACACACTCCTAAACCTTGTGGACAGCCTTCCCAGAAGAGTTGAAGCTGTTATAGCTGCAAAGGGTGGGTTAACTCAATATTGAACCCTATGGACTAAGACTGAGATGCCATTAAAGTTCATAAAGGGAGGCTTCCCAATACTTCTGGTAATACAGTGTATATGTGTATATATATATATATATATATATATATATATATATATATATATATATATATATACACGCATGTGTGTTTGAGCTTTGGGGTGCACACCCTAATGCAATAGGCTGCGCACGCCTATGGCAGCCGGGCAATGTTTATTAACAACATTGCTCACCATCTCAGCTTAACCACCTCAATACAATTTTTCTAAAGTCCCATAGAGGACACACACTCTTTTTGAGTGATCTTTTTCTATTTCATTAGGGATGTGGGTTCACTGACAATATAGTTTCATACAGGGTTGACACCATTTCTTCATATTCATTACTCGGGTAGAAAATACCCACTTCCTCGCCTAGGTGTCTCCCCTTTCATTTGACTCCATATCTAAATCTTCTTTATCTATTCATTAATTAACCAATACTATGACTAACTATGCCGGAAAAAATTGGGACAATGACATGTCTGGATTTTATAAGATTTTTTCTGAAAAAGAGCACAAAGACTCAGAACTTTCTAAATTTTTTTCAAATCTCAGAAGACTTTTGGAAAAAAGTAATTAAATCACTGGCACATACATTCGTTTCAACACTATCTGAGAAACAATATTAATCCATTTGGATTATGAATCCAGATTTTTCCCACCAATGGAGCATATAGAACCATCATTCAAAGAGGCATGGGAAAAAAATTTATCAGCATGCTCAGAGGGCATGATGTCCCTCTTAATAGAACAATACAAAAAACTATTATAAAAATTGATAAGGAACTTGGAACTTTATACTTGCAACTGATTCCGTTTAAAACACATGTATCCTTTGTGCAGCTGGACAATGACCTGAATGCACGCTTGGAACAATTCAATGTGGGCATTCTGGTCAAAAAGGAGAACAAACTCTTGAGGGACCAGACTGCCTTTATTGAACAAAAGGGGTACAACTGGAAAAATACTCAAACTAAATCCAAGTCTAACTTTAAAGCTAGGTCTTATAATAATGATCCTGAGCTGTAAGATGCCTCGTCGGTATCTTCATTTTCCTCCAGGGGACAATCTGGGTCCAACAGATCTAGGAAGTCCAAAAGACGACCAAACGGAAGTGGTTCCAATGGGAAACAACACAAAAAAGGGATCACTGAAACACACAATCCTGCGGCACACCCCCATGGCACACAAGAAACGCAAGGTAATATTTCATTGACTAGGAGCACTGTACTAACGCAGCCTCACTCGGACACAAATGTACTTTTTCCTAGATTGTCTACTGTAGGTAACAAAGCATCATCACCCAATGTCACACAGGACGAAAGTTCGGGGAGCTATCAATGCGGAATCGCAATGAAATAAAGATTGGGTAAGCAAATTCAAATCTCCCTGTGAAACGTCTATTTTGGACCTAAATGTGGTAAATTTATCTACATATGTACTTTCCGACCTGGAGTCACAGGTCCTTTCACGAGGTTTAAGCTTTTGTCCTAATCAGGATATAAATAAATTTGAGGCCATCAAGGATCTCCAACTATTTGCCCGTAAATTAATTTTAAAACAAATGTATCCAAGGGAGATACCCACCGAAGCAAACTTTAAATCACAAGAACTAAAGGCTCTAACACTAGTTAGTATGCTTGAAGAGAATGAGGTTCCCAGTCTGATCGATCAGATTGATTTGGAACATCTATTGGGGAGTTTTGATCAAACAGAACCCCCTCCAATGTCATCATTCAAAAAGAAATTGGATAAATTACAGCCGTTGAATACCAACTTGAACGTGCTGGCCTTTGTCAAATTAGTAGGTACTGAGATATGTAAAATCAAGACCAATAATTCAGACCAGGGTAATCTATCAAGAGATGAAAGATTAGCTTTAAAAACACTCAAGGAACATTCGGGCATAACAATAAAGCCCTCCGATAAGGGGGGCAACATTGTCATTATGGACAATGATAGGTCTGTTTCCAGAAATTGTCCAATGATTATATTTATATGGACAATGATAGGTATATTGACATGTGCATGAGAATATTGGAAAATAAAAAATGGTATTGCAAAATCAATGCAAAAAAATCGCCTAAATTTAACCAGTAATTTTATTCCTTGGTGGACTCTGCACTTGGACAACATATCATTACAAAGCCGAATAAGAATTTATTAGGACCAAACAACCTAAAATTCCAACGTTTTATTCCCTGCCAAAACTGCATAAATGTATGAAATGCCCCTCGGGCAGACCCATTGTATCTGGAAATGGGTAATTGACCGAGAATCTCAGTACCTTCGTTCATGGGCATTTACCCCCGTATGTGGTCAATCTCCCCAGTTATCTTCGGGACACCTTGCATTTAGTGCAGATTTTGGATGGCCTATGTATTTCCTTCACGTCAATTTTGGTGGCTGTCGAGGCATTATACAGCTCTGTACCTCATGATAAGGGTCTAACATGTATTAGACCATATCTCTCAGGATGATAGGTTTGATCAAAAACTAGCAAGTTTTTGTTGGGTTCCCTTGAGTTCATTCTCCAACACAACCACTTTACTTTCAATGGTTCCCACTTCCTCTAGGTGCAGAGTGTTGCGATGGGGACTTCATGTGCCCCATCGTACGCCAATCTGTACCTGGGGGAGTGGGAATGGATGGTTGGCCAATCTGAGGCAATGGCTTCCTTTATGAGGAATATCAGTCTTTGGTATAGATTCATGAACAACGTTGTCATTATATGGGAAGGCCCACATGATCAGTTAACTGTTCCTTGATCAACTCAATAAGAATAATTTTAATTTAACATTTACAATGACATGGAATAAATCTTCTATAACCTTTTTGGATGTCACGATCGACAAAGATGAAACGGGTCACATTAGTAGCAGTCTCTACAGAAAACCAACTTCTATCAATACCATACATCCATTCCCTTCAGCCAGTATCTAAGGATACGCAGAAATTGTACTGACAATTCAACATTCAAAAACGAGGCAGATTCATTATGGGAGAAACTGCTCCTACGCGGCTATTCTAATACTTGTTTTAAAAAGGCCTATAATAGAGCCATATTGAGAACATGGAAAAATTTGTTATACAATCCATCATCAAAAAACACCAAAACCAATCCTATCTCAATTATAACGAGGTTTTCCAACCAACATGAAACAATTAAAAAATTACCAACAAATACTGGCATGTTCTGTCCATGGACCCGATCATAGGTCCATTTGTGAGTAAAAAACCATCATTTACTTTCAAACAGGCAAGTTCCCTTAAGGATCATCTTGTTTCTAGCAAATTCAATAATTTGGGCCGTCAAGATCCTTGCAAATACCTAAAAAACCAGAAAAAGATTAGCCCATGGGACTTTATATGAGGTGTCCATGTTGATCACAAGTAAATAAATAAAATAAAGTAAAAAATATATCAAATTTATTAGAATCATTATCATACAATAGAGCTCATGCATATAGATGGCAATTCATAAGAACAGCAACATAACATAATGGTCCTTAAAACATAGCCAAAATGACATTGGTCAAAGTATAGTAAATACAGATATACATGATACATCTCTAACCCGACGCGTTTCGCGAGCTCTCCTCGCATCATCAGGGGCTGATGTATATATCTGATGTCTGTAACAACAGGTAAAAAACTGGAGTTAGACTTACCGGTAACTCCTTTTCCAGTGGTCTTCCAGGACAGCCCTTGAGAGATGGAGTCCCTCCCATCGACCCAGGAAACACATTGCCAAAACAGTTCAAAAGGCGGTCCCTCAGGTCCCTGGTCAGTCATTCACCAAGAACCGAAGGATGGAACTGCAAAAAACATAACCATAACAGGTAATAATGTTAGTACATTCACATAATCAAAAAAGGGTGGGATCGTGCTGTCCTGGAAGACCACTGGAAAAGGAGTTACCGGTAAGTCTAACTCCAGTTTTCCCCAGTTGTCTTCCAGGACAGCCCTTGAGAGGATCCCCAAGTACTCACCAGATTAGGGGGGGGACCACGGCTTGGAGAACTTTTCTCCCAAAAGCCTGATCCTGACTGGACATTAAGTCCAGTCGATAATGCCTTGTAAAGGTGGAAAAGCTTGACCACGTGGCTGCTTTACATATTTGCTCCGGGGTGGCACCAGCTCTTTCTGCCCAGGATGCTGATAATGTCCTTGTGGAGTGGGCTTTAATACCCCCAGGAGGATCTTTGTTTACTGTCTTATAGCCCTCTGCTATAGCTAGCCTAATCCACCTAGCTATGGTGACTTTAGAAGCTTTTTGCCCCTTACGTTGTCCGGAAAAAAGAACAAAAAGTGAATCTGAGATTCTAAATGGATTGGTTACCCTAAGATACTCTAGGATACACCTTCTCACATCTAATAAATGAAAACGCCTTTCTTTCTCGTTTGAAGCCTTTTGACAGAAAGAAGGGAGGACAATATCTTGTGATCTATGGAAATTAGATGCAACCTTTGGTAAGAACCCAGGGTCTGTCTTTAGGATGACTCTGTCTTCCAGAATCTGGAGGAAAGGCTCTCTGACAGAGAGAGCTTGGATTTCACTAACTCTGCGTGCTGAAGTGATTGCCACAAGCAGTACTGTCTTGAAAGTGACTAGTCTTAGAGAGGCCTCTGAGATAGGTTCAAAAGGTGACCCCAAAAATGCCCTTAGAACAACTGACAGATCCCAGGATGGGGCTATGTTAAGTCTAACAGGTTTGCGTCTGGAGATTGCTTTACAGAACCTAGCAATAAAAGGATCTTCCTGCAACCTTTTCTCTAAGTACACACTTAAGGCCGCTATCTGGACCTTAATAGTACTAGGAGTTAGCCCTTAATCTATCCCTTCCTGGAGAAACTGCAGGATATTTGCTGTATCCGTATTTACCTCCCCTCGGCTGTTCAACCAGCTGTTAAATTTTCTCCAGACCTTCCTGTAAATGGCCTGAGTGACAGGTTTTCTACTTTGTAGCAGGGTCTGAATCACTCTGTCAGACAGGCCCTTGCTCCTCAAAATTTCCTCTTCAGTAACCACGCTGAGAGGTTCAGCATGGATACTTGTGGATGAAAGAGAGGTCCCTGCGACAGAAGGTCTGGTCTGTAGGGAAGCCTCAGAGGAGGTTGGTCTGTCAACTGTAGCAACGTTGTGAACCATGGTCTCTTGGGCCAAAACGGTGCCACTAAGATTAGACACGTTTCCTCTACTAGAAATTTCGCTAAAACTCTTGGGATGAGGTGAAGCGGAGGAAACGCATACGCTAAACTGAAGTTCCATGGGGTCTGTAAGGCGTCTACTGCCCAGGGCTGATCTCCTGGGTGTAGCGAGCAAAAATTTGGAACTTTTGCATTCACCTTGCTTGCAAACAGGTCCACTACTGGTTTTCCCCAGTAAGCTGCTATATATTTGAACACCTCTGGGTGTAGAGACCATTCTTGATTCGACACTTGTTGTCGACTCAAGAAATCTGCCGTGTTGTTGAGCTCCCCTTTCAGGTGAACTGCGGAGATGGAAGCCAGATTGGATTCTGCCCATAGAAACATGCGATTGGCCACCAGCATTAGTCGACGACTTCTGGTGCCCCCTTGCTTGTTTATGTACGCTACAGCCGTCATATTGTCTGAACGGACCTGTAGATGATGGCCCTGTATTGCATTCTGAAAGAATAACAGAGCCCTGAGGACCGCTGTTAGCTCTTTCCAATTGGACGAGAGGAGTTTCTCCTCTGGCGTCCACCTGCCTTGTGCCCAATCTGAGTTGAGGTGGGCTCCCCACCCCCAGCTGCTCGCATCCGTAGTTAGTATGGACGTGATGGGAGAGATCCAGAGAACCCCTTTGTTCAAATTCTCTGAGTCTTTCCACCACCAGAGGGAGCGTTTTACTCTGGTGGGGATTGAAACCTCTTCTTCCAGATCCCTGTCCTTTAATTTTTCCAACAGAAAACTTTGAAGGTCTCTTTGGTGGAACCTGGCCCATTGTACAGCTGGAATGGCCGCTGTCATCAGTCCTAAGACCGACATCACCTCCCTCACTGTACACTTGGCGCTGCTTTGAAGAAAAGACATTCTGTGGCGTAAATTCAATATCTTCTCTTCTGGCAGAACTATCCTCTGTTCTACTGACAGGATCTTGTACCCCAAATACAAAATTTCCTGTGTTGGGGTAGTCTTGGACTTTTCTAGACTGACTATCCACCCCAGCTGCCTCAGGTTGAACTGAGTCAACTCTAGGTCCCGACGAAGTTGTTTCTCCGAATGGGCCGTGAGAAGTAAGTCGTCTAGATATGGGATAATTGTGACTGACTGTAGTCTTAACGGAACTAATGCCTCCCCGAGAACTTTGGTAAAGATTCTCGGGGAGGACGACAGTCCGAAAGGAAGTGCTCTGCACTGGAAATGATAAACCTTGGTGTCCATCTGAATCGCTATCCGAAGAAATTTCTGGCATTCCTTCCTTATTGGGATATGCAGATAGGCGTCCCTTAAATCCAGGGTAGCCATGAACACCTCTTTTTGGAGTAGATTCCTTATTGAGTAAATAGACTCCATCCGGAACTTTTTGTATCGGATGGAGCGGTTCAGAGGTCGGAGGTTCATTATTAGTCTGAATCTCCCGGACGGCTTTTTTACTACAAAAATGTGCGAGTAAAAACCGTCCCCCTGTTCCTGAATAGGGACTGGCGTCAATACCTCTTGATCCACCATTTCCCCTATTAACAGAGGCAAGGCCCTGGCCTTTTCTGAGTCTCTTGGAAGCTTTGTCACAAGAAACTTTGAGGGTGGATCGCTGTGAAACTCCAGCGCATACCCCCTTTTTATAATGTTCAAGACAAACTCGTTTGAGGTTGTCTTTTCCCACTGTGGGAGAAAGTTCATCAATCTTCCTCCCACCGGGACCCTGATGTCACTGGGGTTTGGGGTTTGAATTGGGGCGGTTAAAAAGTATGCCCCCTTTTCCTTTCCCTTTTTGTCCTGTCCAATGCTTTTTGGGCTTGAACTCCTTCTCTGACTTAGAGGGTTCTTTTGAGGGACGAAAAAACTTTCTTTGAAAATTTTTCTTTTTAATGGGAAAGGTTTTCTTTTTATCCGCCGTTCTTTCCAAGGCGGTATCAAGTTCAGGCCCGAAGACTAAGTCTCCTGTAAAGGGGACACTGCACAAACGTGTTTTAGACGCCGTGTCTCCCCCCCAAGTTTTCATCCAGACTGACCTCCTAGCTGCGACCGAAAGCGCTGCTGTTTTAGCCGTAAATTTAATGGCATCAGTGGAGGCGTCAGAGATGAAACTTGTCGCCTTAAAAAGCATAGGGAAGGTTTTTAAGATCTCCCCCCTAGGCGTGCCTGCCTTTAGATGTTCTTCTAGTTGGGCTAACCAGAACTCTAGGTTCCTGGCTACACAAGAAGTGGCCAGAGCTGGTTTTAAACCTGCCATAGAAGCATCCCAGGTCCTCTTTAAGACTATGTCTGTTTTCCTGTCCATGGGGTCTTTTAAATGACCCATATCCTCAAAGGCAAGGTCAGACTGCTTGGAGACTTTGGACAGGGGGGCGTCTAGTTTAGGATTTTTATTCCAGACCGCCTCTGGGCTCTCGTCAAAGGGGAATCTCCTTTTTAGGGAATTTGGGAAGAAGACCTTTTTATCTGGCTCGGCCCATTCCTTGCGGACAAGGTCAGAAAGCACATTATGTATAGGGAATACCTTAGCTTTCTTTTTCCCCAGAGCCTCATACATTTTATCATGTCTGGTCAATTGAGTTTCTTCCTCATCAATTTCCAGCGTATCATAAATGGCGCTCAACAGCTCTTCTACATCCTCCAGAGACAGCTTGTATTTTGCGACTTTGTTAGCTACAGCCTGATCCTCATCTGAATCTGCGTCAGAGGATTCAGGGCTAACTAACACGGGGCTATGCTCCCTGATTGTACGGGGCTCCCCAGAGCTGGGTGTTGTAAGGCATGTTGAGGAGGGAATCGCAGCTGCTTTACTGGTGGAAGCAGACGTGCCTACATCTGCGATTAACTCGCGGAGAGATTTAAAGGTTGATGCCATCTCATCTTTAAAGGAGCCAAGGAATCTTGCCAAAGGAGAGTCTGCCTCTGTTTTAAGTAAGCCTGCAATACATTGCTTGCATAGGGCTTTGTTAGAGCCTGAGGACAACTTATTTCCACAGTTAGGGCATTTTTTGCGGCCTGACTTGTCTTCCCTTGGAGCTTCCTTCCCCTAAAAATAAAGAATAGACTTTTTTAGCATCAGGAACCCCTAAAACTCTAAAAACACCTGTGCTGCAATCACCACTGCATTCACCCGGGACTGTGAGGAAACCACCACCATGGGGTACTACAAATCCCAGCCTTACAACAAAAAACCCCAGAAAAAACCACAGTAAGGGCTTGCCCAGCAGCCTACCTGGGTTTGGCTGGTGCCTGCCTCCACCGGAGTGTCCTGGGAAGTAGCCTCCATGGTCCCCCTCACGCTCCGTGTCCCGCCGCTAGTCCGGTATAGCTGGACGCTGGTCGGAACTGCAGGCCTCAGCGTGGGCCTTCCCCTCCTCCTTGTGCCTGTAGAGACCCGGAACCGGAAGTCTCGGCACCCAGGATGACGCGGTTCCGCCGGAAATGACGCTCGGCGTCTCCGACCCCCACCGCTGTGTATAGCAAGGAGCTGTGATGGAAGAATCCATCCGCACCGCTCCTGGGGGAACCTGCGCCAACCTGTCCCTGGCACACCTCGGCACTGGAAGGAGGGGGGTAACGGGTCGGCTCCTAATCAGCTGGACGGTACCCGAGCCCCAAATTGAAAAGGTAGGACTAGATTGGAGCCGCTGGATAGGACCCGGTCCCCCTGTGCGGCTCCGCTCCCCTCAGGCAGCCCCTGAGAGATAGAGTCCTTCTCTGGTTCCTGGCAACATGTTCCTCCGACGGAGGAAACACAAATGACTGACCAGGGACCTGAGGGACCGCCTTTTGAACTGTTTTGGCAATGTGTTTCCTGGGTCGATGGGAGGGACTCCATCTCTCAAGGGCTGTCCTGGAAGACAACTGGGGAAAAATATATATTCAAGTATGGGTTATGGTTGGACAAAAATGCGAAGCCAGAGCTCATGATCCCATACTCACTTGTCAGGCAGTTGGCTACGGGGGCCGACTCCCGGCAGGGGCGGTCGGAAAGTATCTCCCAAGGGAGCTGAAGGGACGGAGGTCAAAGCATGGAGGACCGAGGTCAGGCGTAGGGCAGGCACGGCAAAGAAATGGAAAGGAAAAGGAGAGGGCTGGACCCAGGTGTCACCCAGAATCATTGCAGAGCTTGCTCACTAGAATAAATTAAATGAGTAAAATATATATGTATATATGGAAGTAGATCTACAAAAATAAATGTAGCAAAAGGTATCAAGTGGTATGCTCTGGTGCAAGAGGTGCAAAGGTGTCCAACCATAGTGGAAAGGAAGAACAAGGAAGAAGGAGAGAAGAAAAGAAAGAAAGAGAGAGGAGAAAGAAAAAGGGGGGAAGGAAAAAGAGGAGAGAGGGCCAAAGGTAGTAGCCCCCCAGTCCTGCAGGGTGTATTCCAAATAAACAATGTTTGAATGTGTGTCTATGGGTAGTGGATGTAGAGATAATAATGGTATCCTAAGTAGCTAAAAAATATTATATATAGTAAATTCAATATGAGAGATTGTAAAGGTAATTGTATGTATAGCTCAAATAGTTGATATCAAGATGTTGTAAAAATATAGATTTCTTGTACTGGAGTATATGGGATATAAGAATGGGGCGGAGGTACACGGCGGATGTCCGGGTATTTAGGCGGGGGTTTTGGCACGGCACATTTCCTCTCCAGCTGGGTCCTCTCCACACATTCACTAGAGAGCACATCGGTAAGCATTACGTTCACTACCACGTTTGTTATTACATGTCATTTCTTGAACGCATTTACCAGCCACCTTACATGTGGAGTGTTATTTGTATACACTTTCACTCCCTTACTTTATTTATTCCTCTCACATCTCTTTTTGCTCTATTTATTCATCTATTTCTCTCTCCTTCTCTGTCTTTCTCCACATCACCCCTCATCCCCTTCTTCATCACTGTCCCCTCACTCACTTCACACTGCTCTTCCCTCATTCCTTGCAGGACATTCTTATATCCCATATACTCCAGTACAAGAAATCTATATTTTTACAACATCTTGATATCAACTATTTGAGCTATACATACAATTACCTTTACAATCTCTCATATTGAATTTACTATATATATTTTTTAGCTACTTAGGATACCATTATTATCTCTACATCCACTACCCATAGACACACATTCAAACATTGTTTATTTGGAATACACCCTGCAGGACTGGGGGGCTACTACCTTTGGCCCTCTCCCCTCTTTTTCCTTCCCCCCTTTTTCTTTCTCCTCTCTCTTTCTTTCTTTTCTTCTCTCCTTCTTCCTTGTTCTTCCTTTCCACTATGGTTGGACACCTTTGCACCTCTTGCACCAGAGCATACCACTTGATACCTTTTGCTACATTTATTTTTGTAGATCTACTTCCATATATACATATATATTTTACTCATTTAATTTATTCTAGTGAGCAAGCTCTGCAATGATTCTGGGTGACACCTGGGTCCAGCCCTCTCCTTTTCCTTTCCATTTCTTTGCCGTGCCTGCCCTACGCCTGACCTCGGTCCTCCATGCTTTGACCTCCGTCCCTTCAGCTCCCTTGGGAGATACTTTCCGACCGCCCCTGCCGGGAGTCGGCCCCTGTAGCCAACTGCCTGACAAGTGAGTATGGGATCATGAGCTCTGGCTTCGCATTTTTGTCCAACCATAACCCATACTTGAATATATATTTTTTTACCTGTTGTTACAGACATCAGATATATACATCAGCCCCTGATGATGCGAGGAGAGCTCGCGAAACGCGTCGGGTTAGAGATGTATCATGTATATCTGTATTTACTATACTTTGACCAATGTCATTTTGGCTATGTTTTAAGGACCATTATGTTATGTTGCTGTTCTTATGAATTGCCATCTATATGCATGAGCTCTATTGTATGATAATGATGCTAATAAATTTGATATATTTTTTACTTTATTTTATTTATTTACTTGTGATCAACATGGACACCTCATATAAAGTCCCATGGGCTAATCTTTTTCTGGTTTTGTGCATTATAGGGATGGAGGTGCCTCATGTCAGGGAGCAATATTCAGCCTTTCTCTTTTTTCTATTGAATTCGGGTGGAAGACACCCACAAATGCCCACGAGTCTGTTGTTGCTCCTAGATCCTGCTATTATATACTTTTCTTGATCCCCATTACATCAGGATAATGGTCATTCCTAGATGACTCCCCTCCTTGCTTGCGGACCGGGTCTCCGGGGGTCCGCCCCTTGGTTGAGGGTGTCGGTTTATGTCCCCGGGAGCTGCGATGCACCAAATGGGGATATCATTCCCCTGCTGTCTCCGCCTCTCCACCCCAGGAGGGGCGGAGCCACCACGTGCATCGGCGCCATGCCCCGCGCACAGTGGAAGACATCCGCTCCCAGCGATGTCTGCATTCCTGGCGCATAATATGTCACTCCAGGCGATGGGCGGGGATCCCCGTTGCGCTCTGCTGTAGTTCCGGCGAGCGCACGGAGGGTCCCCTCCCCCACTCGCCAATCGCATGACGCTAGGGGCGGAGGTACACGGCGGATGTCCGGGTATTTAGGCGGGGGTTTTGGCACGGCACATTTCCTCTCCAGCTGGGTCCTCTCCACACATTCACTAGAGAGCACATCGGTAAGCATTACGTTCACTACCACGTTTGTTATTACATGTCATTTCTTGAACGCATTTACCAGCCACCTTACATGTGGAGTGTTATTTGTATACACTTTCACTCCCTTACTTTATTTATTCCTCTCACATCTCTTTTTGCTCTATTTATTCATCTATTTCTCTCTCCTTCTCTGTCTTTCTCCACATCACCCCTCATCCCCTTCTTCATCACTGTCCCCTCACTCACTTCACACTGCTCTTCCCTCATTCCTTGCAGGACATTCTTATATCCCATATACTCCAGTACAAGACATCTATATTTTTACAACATCTTGATATCAACTATTTGAGCTATACATACAATTACCTTTACAATCTCTCATATTGAATTTACTATATATAATATTTTTAGCTACTTAGGATACCATTATTATCTCTACATCCACTACCCATAGACACACATTAAAACATTGTTTATTTGGAATACACCCTGCAGGACTGGGGGGCTACTACCTTTGGCCCTCTCTCCTCTTTTTCCTTCCCCCCTTTTTCTTTCTCCTCTCTCTTTCTTTCTTTTCTTCTCTCCTTCTTCCTTGTTCTTCCTTTCCACTATGGTTGGACACCTTTGCACCTCTTGCACCAGAGCATACCACTTGATACCTTTTGCTACATTTATTTTTGTAGATCTACTTCCATATATACATATATATTTTACTCATTTAATTTATTCTAGTGAGCAAGCTCTGCAATGATTCTGGGTGACACCTGGGTCCAGCCCTCTCCTTTTCCTTTCCATTTCTTTGCCGTGCCTGCCCTACGCCTGACCTCGGTCCTCCATGCTTTGACCTCCGTCCCTTCAGCTCCCTTGGGAGATACTTTCCGACCGCCCCTGCCGGGAGTCGGCCCCCGTAGCCAACTGCCTGACAAGTGAGTATGGGATCATGAGCTCTGGCTTCCCATTTTTGTCCAACCATAACCCATACTTGAATATATATTTTTTTACCTGTTGTTACAGACATCAGATATATACATCAGCCCCTGATGATGCGAGGAGAGCTCGCGAAACACGTCGGGTTAGAGATGTATCATGTATATCTGTATTTACTATACTTTGACCAATGTCATTTTGGCTATGTTTTAAGGACCATTATGTTATGTTGCTGTTCTTATGAATTGCCATCTATATGCATGAGCTCTATTGTATGATAATGATTCTAATAAATTTGATATATTTTTTACTTTATTTTATTTTTTTACTTGTGATCAACATGGACACCTCATATAAAGTCCCATGGGCTAATCTTTTTCTGGTTTTGTGCATTATAGGGATGGAGGTGCCTCATGTCAGGGAGCAATATTCAGCCTTTCTCTTTTTTCTATTGAATTCGGGTGGAAGACACCCACAAATGCCCACGAGTCTGTTGTTGCTCCTAGATCCTGCTATTATATACTTTTCTTGATCCCCATTACATCAGGATAATGGTCATTCCTAGATGACTCCCCTCCTTGCTTGCGGACCGGGTCTCCGGGGGTCCGCCCCTTGGTTGAGGGTGTCGGTTTATGTCCCCGGGAGCTGCGATGCACCAAATGGGGATATCATTCCCCTGCTGTCTCCGCCTCTCCACCCCAGGAGGGGCGGAGCCACCACGTGCATCGGCGCCATGCCCCGCGCACAGTGGAAGACATCCGCTCCCAGCGATGTCTGCATTCCTGGCGCACAATATGTCACTCCAGGCGATGGGCGGGGATCCCCGTTGCGCTCTGCTGTAGTTCCGGTGAGCGCACGGAGGGTCCCCTCCCCCACTCGCCAATCGCATGACGCTAGGGGCGGAGGTACACGGCGGATGGCCGGGTATTTAGGCGGGGGTTTTGGCACGGCACATTTCCTCTCCAGCTGGGTCCTCTCCACACATTCACTAGAGAGCACATCGGTCAGCATTACGTTCACTACCACGTTTGTTATTACATGTCATTTCTTGAACGCATTTACCAGCCACCTTACATGTGGAGTGTTATTTGTATACACTTTCACTCCCTTACTTTATTTATTCCTCTCACATCTCTTTTTGCTCTATTTATTCATCTATTTCTCTCTCCTTCTCTGTCTTTCTCCACATCACCCCTCATCCCCTTCTTCATCACTGTCCCCTCACTCACTTCACACTGCTCTTCCCTCATTCCTTGCAGGACATTCTTATATCCCATATACTCCAGTACAAGACATCTATATTTTTACAACATCTTGATATCAACTATTTGAGCTATACATACAATTACCTTTACAATCTCTCATATTGAATTTACTATATATAATATTTTTTAGCTACTTAGGATACCATTATTATCTCTACATCCACTACCCATAGACACACATTCAAACATTGTTTATTTGGAATACACCCTGCAGGACTGGGGGGCTACTACCTTTGGCCCTCTCCCCTCTTTTTCCTTCCCCCCTTTTTCTTTCTCCTCTCTCTTTCTTTCTTTTCTTCTCTCCTTCTTCCTTGTTCTTCCTTTCCACTATGGTTGGACACCTTTGCACCTCTTGCACCAGAGCATACCACTTGATACCTTTTGCTACATTTATTTTTGTAGATCTACTTCCATATATACATATATATTTTACTCATTTAATTTATTCTAGTGAGCAAGCTCTGCAATGATTCTGGGTGACACCTGGGTCCAGCCCTCTCCTTTTCCTTTCCATTTCTTTGCCGTGCCTGCCCTACGCCTGACCTCGGTCCTCCATGCTTTGACCTCCGTCCCTTCAGCTCCCTTGGGAGATACTTTCCGACCGCCCCTGCCGGGAGTCGGCCCCCGTAGCCAACTGCCTGACAAGTGAGTATGGGATCATGAGCTCTGGCTTCGCATTTTTGTCCAACCATAACCCATACTTGAATATATATTTTTTTACCTGTTGTTACAGACATCAGATATATACATCAGCCCCTGATGATGCGAGGAGAGCTCGCGAAACACGTCGGGTTAGAGATGTATCATGTATATCTGTATTTACTATACTTTGACCAATGTCATTTTGGCTATGTTTTAAGGACCATTATGTTATGTTGCTGTTCTTATGAATTGCCATCTATATGCATGAGCTCTATTGTATGATAATGATTCTAATAAATTTGATATATTTTTTACTTTATTTTATTTATTTACTTGTGATCAACATGGACACCTCATATAAAGTCCCATGGGCTAATCTTTTTCTGGTTTTGTGCATTATAGGGATGGAGGTGCCTCATGTCAGGGAGCAATATTCAGCCTTTCTCTTTTTTCTATTGAATTCGGGTGGAAGACACCCACAAATGCCCACGAGTCTGTTGTTGCTCCTAGATCCTGCTATTATATACTTTTCTTGATCCCCATTACATCAGGATAATGGTCATTCCTAGATGACTCCCCTCCTTGCTTGCGGACCGGGTCTCCGGGGGTCCGCCCCTTGGTTGAGGGTGTCGGTTTATGTCCCCGGGAGCTGCGATGCACCAAATGGGGATATCATTCCCCTGCTGTCTCCGCCTCTCCACCCCAGGAGGGGCGGAGCCACCACGTGCATCGGCGCCATGCCCCGCGCACAGTGGAAGACATCCGCTCCCAGCGATGTCTGCATTCCTGGCGCACAATATGTCACTCCAGGCGATGGGCGGGGATCCCCGTTGCGCTCTGCTGTAGTTCCGGTGAGCGCACGGAGGGTCCCCTCCCCCACTCGCCAATCGCATGACGCTAGGGGCGGAGGTACACGGCGGATGGCCGGGTATTTAGGCGGGGGTTTTGGCACGGCACATTTCCTCTCCAGCTGGGTCCTCTCCACACATTCACTAGAGAGCACATCGGTCAGCATTACGTTCACTACCACGTTTGTTATTACATGTCATTTCTTGAACGCATTTACCAGCCACCTTACATGTGGAGTGTTATTTGTATACACTTTCACTCCCTTACTTTATTTATTCCTCTCACATCTCTTTTTGCTCTATTTATTCATCTATTTCTCTCTCCTTCTCTGTCTTTCTCCACATCACCCCTCATCCCCTTCTTCATCACTGTCCCCTCACTCACTTCACACTGCTCTTCCCTCATTCCTTGCAGGACATTCTTATATCCCATATACTCCAGTACAAGACATCTATATTTTTACAACATCTTGATATCAACTATTTGAGCTATACATACAATTACCTTTACAATCTCTCATATTGAATTTACTATATATAATATTTTTTAGCTACTTAGGATACCATTATTATCTCTACATCCACTACCCATAGACACACATTCAAACATTGTTTATTTGGAATACACCCTGCAGGACTGGGGGGCTACTACCTTTGGCCCTCTCCCCTCTTTTTCCTTCCCCCCTTTTTCTTTCTCCTCTCTCTTTCTTTCTTTTCTTCTCTCCTTCTTCCTTGTTCTTCCTTTCCACTATGGTTGGACACCTTTGCACCTCTTGCACCAGAGCATACCACTTGATACCTTTTGCTACATTTATTTTTGTAGATCTACTTCCATATATACATATATATTTTACTCATTTAATTTATTCTAGTGAGCAAGCTCTGCAATGATTCTGGGTGACACCTGGGTCCAGCCCTCTCCTTTTCCTTTCCATTTCTTTGCCGTGCCTGCCCTACGCCTGACCTCGGTCCTCCATGCTTTGACCTCCGTCCCTTCAGCTCCCTTGGGAGATACTTTCCGACCGCCCCTGCCGGGAGTCGGCCCCCGTAGCCAACTGCCTGACAAGTGAGTATGGGATCATGAGCTCTGGCTTCGCATTTTTGTCCAACCATAACCCATACTTGAATATATATTTTTTTACCTGTTGTTACAGACATCAGATATATACATCAGCCCCTTATGATGCGAGGAGAGCTCGCGAAACGCGTCGGGTTAGAGATGTATCATGTATATCTGTATTTACTATACTTTGACCAATGTCATTTTGGCTATGTTTTAAGGACCATTATGTTATGTTGCTGTTCTTATGAATTGCCATCTATATGCATGAGCTCTATTGTATGATAATGATTCTAATAAATTTGATATATTTTTTACTCTATTTTATTTATTTACTTGTGATCAACATGGACACCTCATATAAAGTCCCATGGGCTAATCTTTTTCTGGTTTTGTGCATTATAGGGATGGAGGTGCCTCATGTCAGGGAGCAATATTCAGCCTTTCTCTTTTTTCTCTTGCAAATACCTAGGTACTTTTACCTGCAGTGGTTGCAACTATTGCCGTTACATGAACACTGCACGTAAGTAACGTGACACTCCCCAATGGAGAATGATATCTCCCGAAACACCACGCCAATTGTACCTTCTGGGGTGTGACAGTTCTTGTTTTTATGTAGGCAAGACTATTCAGCCATTTTGGCGTCGTGCCTACCGACACATTGTGTCAATGAAGACATGCAATCCCAGTCTTCCACTGGGAAGACATGTCTCAGATCTACTCCTGCAGTCAGAACAGAGGTGGATATTTTGCTTAAATGCGACTAAACCACCTGGCCTAAATGTAACAATTTCATTTACCGGGGTTTTTCCTCCGGAGGGTCTGAGTGGGAACCCCTTGAATGAAAGGGTCTCTTGATGACTAACGGGACATCGCAATATATAATTATTACTTATATAATTATTACTTGGGTTTCCATCTAAAATAAATGCAAAGAAAATATTTTGTCAATTGGAGGTTTATGCGCATCCAGTGATCCTCTATGACTGATCTAAACTTATATGTTTATTTTTATTATTACTATATTTTTTCATTTTTTCAGATTTTTGAATATCCATTTGGCGTTTGTCTTCATTACACTGTATAAGATGTATCTTCAGAATGTGTAATATAATGTACTATTGAAATATATGTAAATTTCCCCTTTTTTGTATTTGTCTCTTGCGGGCATCCTATCCAGATAATTGGGGGATTGGTCTCCTCCAGCTGCTGACGGACCGGGGGATTCTGCAGATGGGTAGGTGTGTTTTTTAGTTTTCCAATTTCTCCCCTGACAATCTCTGCCATTACTGCAGTTTCCACTCGGCGCAGGGGGGGGCGCTGTATGCCCTATGGGCGTACTCGGCCTCCTTTACTTCCGACAGTCTGCGTGCATGGTTGCCATGCTCACGGACATGCTGGGTCTGCGCCGCGAGACAGTGACGCGGGCAGCATCACCTATACGTCATGCTGCCCTGCCTTGCATGAAGCAGCGTGACGTAGGCACACTATTGCGGCATCCCAGCTGGATGTCGCTCTTACTCCTCTATCCATCAGGTGGCGTCCGGGGGGGGGGCGCTGCGCGCCGCTGCACTTGGGGGGCACCCACCCAATCACAGCATGTCCTTTGCCGTACCTCCCTCCTAGAATAGCCGACCTATCATAGGGTTGCCTTAGTGCAGGACACTTGGATTTAAACAGTTGCCTGGTACTTACTTCTTTCTGCCTGCAGCATACCACAGAGTAGTGTGAGACACTGAATTGAGCTTGGTAAGTTTACTAGCTGACAAAACTTTTGGGTTTCATCATTACTACCATTATATTTTTTTATATGGGCTCAGTATTGGATTGGGGAACTGACACCTTGCTTTTTTGTGTTTGATTTCCCTAGATCCCTGAAGCCCGATACATCAGAAGGAGGCTTTATTATATTATAACCTTCATTCTATCTTTAGACTGATTACTCAAGCATGGTCTCTTTCTTTCCTTGTACCTGTGGTTATATAACTGCGAGTCAGGATTGAGGGTATGTTTGATTTCACTCACATACTTTGGTTTTTTTGGATATATGTCTCTTTTACATGTACCAACAAAGTTTATTAGATCTTCTTATATGGCAATTTTTTGTATATATTTTTTTCTAGTGATTTGGAGAGGTGGTTTAACTATTTCCTCTGAACTGGCCCTGGTTTATTCCCTTACAGAGTGGGACGTGTATCGTTGGGGGTGCCCCTTGTGAAACTGTTGTGGTCGTTGGGGATCACTGTCCATCTGGGGAGTTAGTGTCTACCAGTGGGCCTTTTCTTTGCCTCTTGGCTTTTTCCTTTTTTCCATCTTTCCTTGTCCCGATTGCCCCCTGGTCTCTGTGGAGCTGTGGCTGATCTCCCACTGGATGCTGTGGATGTCTTGGAGAACCCATCTTTGATATACATGGTCAGGATTTATACATGGATTTTACTGTGTAATATATGATTACTATGCATCTGACTATTAAGGCCATGTTTGTTTTTTTATACAAAAATTCATTATTGCATTGTACATGTTTACAAACATTGTTCCTCTTTCTCTTTACTTCACTTTTACCATAGACGTACAGTCCGACGTGATTAAACCGACCACCCCTGAAGAAGAGGTTTACCTTTAAATATCTCGAAACGTTGGGTTATTTCTATTGTATACTACCGTTTTTTCAATAGAATTGGTTTAATGTCTCATGTATAATTCCAACATCCTCCTATGTGCATCCATTTTAGATGTTGAATCCGGTATATGTTATAGCTATTAATTTTATAATTTTCTACAATAAATATATTTTTTAAAAATATTTTTCTTTATTCCTGTACTTGTATTGATTGTCAGCAATAAAATCAAATTTCATGAAAAATTTTGGCCAGAATGTATTCTGCTGTATGTCTTTGGTAAAAACAATCCTGATAAGTGTATGATAATTGGTTTGTGTGAAAGTTATAGAGTCTAAAAGCTATGCTACGTATCATTGAGAAACTGATCAATATTGATTGATGTACTGACGGCCTCTCATTTCTTGAGGCCCAAAAATGTCAAGACAGTACAATTATCCCCCGAATTACCCCTTTTTGGAAAGAAGACAGCCCAAAGTATTTAGTAAGAGGGATAGTGTATTTTTTGAAGTTGCAATTTTTTTTCCACAATGCTTTGGAAAATTAAGAAATCTTTTTTGTTTTTTTATTTTTATTTTTTTACAAAATTGTCATATTTACAAGTTATTACAATTACACCCCAAAACACATTATGCTACTCCTCCTGAGTATGGCAAAACCACATATGTGAGACTTTTCTACAGCCTGGCCACATACAGAGGCCCAACATCCAAGTAGCACCTTCAGGCACTCTAGGAGCATAAATTACCAATCTAATGTCATACCTACCTTTCACACTTTTGAAGGCCCCGGAGCACCGGGACAATGGAAACACCCACAAAATGACCCCATATTGGAAAGCAAACACCCCAACATATATTCTATGAGGCATAATGAGTCTTTTGTACATGTCATTTTTTTTTTCCACACGTTTTTGGAAAATGTGGAAAGAAAATGAAAGCTCTTTTTTTTCTTTTCTTTTTTTTTTTTTTACACAAAGTTGTCAATTTATAAGATTTTTCTAACACATAGCATATACATAGCAAAAATTACACCCCTAAATACATTCTGCTACTGGTCCTGAGTATGGCGATACCACATGTGCGAGACTTTTACACAGCCTGTGGAAATTACACATCTAATTTCCTGACTAATTATTACATTTTGAAGGCCCTAAAGCACCAGGACAATGGAATTACCACAAAATGACCACATTCAATAAATGTTGATCACTGGGACAAATGTGTGCAGATGTTGCTCACTGGGACAGATGTGTGCATATGTTGCTCACTGGGACAGATGTGTGCAGATGTTGATTACTGGGACAGATGTGTGCAGTTGTTGATCACTGGGACAGATGTGTGCAGATGTTGATTACAGAGACAGATGTGTGCAGATGTCGATCACTGGGACAGATGTGTGCAGATATTGATGACTGGTACAGATGTGCGCAGATGTGTTTTACTGTGTGGGGACACTGTGTGTTTTACTGTGTGGGGACCAGGGCTGACCCAGGACATTGCGTTGCCTGGGTCCAAAAATGAAAGGCTGTCCCCCCTCACCACCCCCCAAAAAAATATCATGCCCATCAAGCAAAAAGACATTTCCATAAAGCAAAGAGACATCCCCAAATAGTAAAGAGACAGCCCAATCCAGCAGAGACATCCCCATATATTCAGCAAAAAGTATTTTCCATAAATTCAGCAAAGAGACATTTCCATAAAGCAAATCGATATCCCCATGTAGTAAAAGGACAGCCCAGTCCAGCAAAGAGACATCCCAATATATTCAGCATAGAGACATGTCCCCTCTAGCAAAAAGATATGCCCCCTCCAGAAAAGAGACATGCCCAATCCAGCAAAGAGACATGCCCTCTCCAGCAAACAGACATGCCCCCTCCAGCAAAGAGACAGGCCCCCTCCAGCAAAGAGACTTACCCTATCCAGCAAAGAGACATGCCCAGCACCACGAAAGCTCCCCCCTTCCTCTTCACTGTCACCAAATAACTAAGCTCCGATCACGGCTCAGTGATGCAACATGTGGTGACAGCAGTGCTGCAGTTGTGGCGGCGGGTGCTCCTGCTATTGAAGCCTGTGCTATTCCAACCCTAGTCCTGGACAGCTTGGCCCGCATGTGAATGTGGAGAGAATGATAAATACCAGGGAGTGTAACCATGAATGATGATGATGGGTGTGATCAATAATTTCAATCAGGATGAATTTAATATTAATAGTCATATAAAATAATGTGCGATGTAATAATAAAATTATAATGATGAGAGTAATAATATATAATACAGTTATAAATATATATATAAATAAGAGGAGGGGATAATAATAAATTATATAAAATAATAATAATAATAAATATTAGGAGGGGTAATAATAAATGATAAAAAAAATAATTGGAGGGGTAATAATACATAATATAAAATAATAGGAGGGGCAATAATAAATAGATAAAATAATAGGAGGGGATAATAATGATGACATGTACACTCATGTATATATAATATAATAGGTGGAAGGAGTAATAATAATAATAATAATACGAGAGTCCTCACCCTTCCAGGTAATATCGTCGCACAGCGGGGAGAACTCCTTGTGTCCCGGTGTTGTACCGAAACATAGCATTCTACGGAGGGAGACTGGGAGGAGCTGGAGTGCAGAAGGCTGGAGGGGCGGAGTTCTGATCTCAGCCGAGAGCCAGGGGATACAGGTTTTGTATCTCCACTGGGACCGGGAGAGCTGCTTCACTCCCCGATCTGCTCCCCAGCCCCGCCCCGCTCCCCAGCAGTACAACTTATACTGCTGGGGAACGGAGCATGATACAAGGATGCTACTGCATGCTAGAGGGGATCCTTGGGCAGTGCGCCCCTGCTGCCGCCCCTCTTAAAGTGCCACCTGGGTCCCATGGACCCATTGGGACCCATGGTAGGGCCGGCCCTGGTTGGGACACTTATTGTGCAATCAGTGAGTGTAAAGTGCTTTACACTCACTGAACCCTGCCGGCAACACAGACTGAGCGCACGATCACGCTCCTTCTGAGGAACGTTCAGGAGTATCCACTCTAATCGAAACACCCACCCGCCCGTTTATGTACAGTTGC
The DNA here is from genome assembly GCA_037952925.1 of Lithobates clamitans. Taxonomy (NCBI): domain Eukaryota; kingdom Metazoa; phylum Chordata; class Amphibia; order Anura; family Ranidae; genus Lithobates; species Lithobates clamitans. Next base: position 2,869,431 of record JBBGZY010001065.1, read on the forward strand.
CGGGTTGGAAGAAGTTAAAGCAATCTGTCAAGTAAAAATAAAATGTTGTTTGTTTTTGTTTTTTATTAAGTGTTCCCCTGTTTTTAACCCCTTATTAACCCTTAACTTACTCTAATCAGCCTTAATTCATATTTTCATATTTAATTCCATATTTTCCTTCTCAATTTAATTATTATTTTCCTGCTGATTTTTTTTTTTGCTCACTTCTATTTTATAAACTATTAATAATTAAAACTTTCTTTTTTGTTTGCTTTGTTTGTTAATATTTTTACATCTATATTTACAAATTTCACATTGAAAAAAGCGCTAAATTGAAAAAAAAAAAAAATTTCATTTGTAAATAACTTTTCATTGCTTTGTACCGTTGCTGACAGCTGAAGTGTAAACAAAACAGTTGCGGTAGGTATCAGTAATTGGTATCAGCGAGTACTAAAAAAACAAAAGTATTGGTATCTGTGCATCCCTAGAGTTTGTGTCTCTTCAAATACCTCTGACAAAAGCTCTGAACCCTTGTCAATCTATCCAAAACTAAATAAATAAAAAGAGGTTTGTCTTTAGGTACACTTTAATATGAAAAAAATTATTACAAACCTCAGATGCAGAACAGCAAGCCAGAAAATCTCTACTAAAGCACCAGTGACCAGGGATTGTTTTTGACACCTCAGGTTTATTACCAACAACACCTGAATTATCAGAACTGCTTATGATTACCAGGCCACCTACTGTATGTCCACCCTGATATTAAAAGCAATTAAAAAAAAAAATAACAGAGCACAGAGCAACCTTGATCCTCCTCTTCCCAGGTCCCCTGCAGGCCCCTCCCTCCTGCCGAGTGTCCCCTGAGCAAGCAGCTTCCATTCACACACAGAGCCACTGCTCAGCCCCACCCCCTCCTCATTAGCTCGCTGACTGTGATTGACAGCCAGTCCTGCTGCTTTCTCAGCACAGGCTCTCTTGCACATCGCTGGCTAAGTATTAGGGGGGCTGCTGCACAGAGAAGGATTTTTTACTTTCATGCAAAGAATGCATAAAGGTAAAAAACCTTGAGCCTATAGAACCACTTTAAAGCCTAAGTTTAGTTTTTGTTTTTTTTATCAAAACAAGAGATGAAGGGGCTCCTGTGTGCTCCTGAGCTGGGCTGTGTGCAACCATAAACACACACACAGTACAGCTTGGCCACACCCCCTGCTGCCTCCTCGCAGAATTTGACTGACAGCAGCAGGAACCTTTGGCTCTCGCTGCTGCCTGTGTTGCCTTTGAGGAAAGGAAGAAAGTGGGTCTGCAGATGGGACAGTGCTGGATCGGTTGAGGAGTCAGGTATGTGTTTAGAGATGGGGTGGAAAAAACAGGTAGTGGGGCGTTTTATACCTTAATACATAAAATGCATTAAGGCAAACAAAACACTTATGCCGCATACACACGAGCGGACTTTACGGCAGACTTTGCTCGGCGAACTTTTCAACGGACTTTATGACGGACTTTCTGAATGAACGGACTTGCCTACACACAATCCACCAAAGTCCGTGGAATTCGTATGTGATGATGTATGACCGGACTAAAACAAGGAAGTTCATAGCCAGTAGCCAATAGCTGTCCTAGCGTGGCTTTTTGTCCGTCGAACTAGCATACAGACGAGCTGACATTTCGACCGGACTCGAGTTCGATGGATAGATTTAAAACATGTTTCAAATCTAAGTCCATCCAACTTTTGAGCAAACAAAGTCCGCTGGAGCCCAAACACGTCCGAATTGTCCGATAAAATCACGTCCGCTCCTGTGTACGCGGCATTAGACTTTAGAAGAACTTTAAGGTACATCTGTGCTATGCCCATGCAAAGTAAAGCAACAAGTGGACCAGTTGCCAGATACTTATACTTAACTTACTAACGCTTCCCCACTGTTCTCTTTAGCTGCCAGGAGCATCAAGAAAGCCTAGTATAAGCTACAAGCTGTAGCTTACACATTGATATGGACTCCCTGAGCAACATTGCAAAATCCTCCTCTGTACTCAGAGGTACTGGGTTCCTCTGGCTTTTATTTTTGCTTTGGGGTTAAGGGACATTACAGCAAACCAGCTGCTTTGACCTAAATGGACAAAACACAGGTATGCTTCGATGACTCCCTCTTAAATGAGGCAAAAAATATTAACATGAATGATAATAATGCTTGTTGTTAAGGAAGCTAAGATTATAAGCCTGATCTCTCTGTGATGACACATGACCTTCTGTGTTGTTTCATGTTCAATAGGAAGCAATGCATACATCTCAAGCTTGTAAAGACTTTATTTATAAAGTTTATTATTTTCATTGTACCCCTTTGAAGGAGAATTGCAGCCAAAGCTCGTTTGACAAGCTCGTTTGGCTGTATTCCTCCTGTGGAGCACAGGAGTACAGTTCATTCTGCACCATTGTGACCAGTTTTCAGAAGACAGCGGGCTGAATCCCGCTGTCAGCTGACATCACAGAGCCGGTCCAGGCTGGGGAAAGATCGCGGCGGTGACTGACAGTCACCAGATCTCTGCTCACGGAGCTCTGAGCGATCAGCGGTGTTTGATCGCTCGGTTCTCAGTCTTAGAGCCAGCCGGGGACAGGTGCAGCATCGAGCCAATGCTGCATCCACCTAGGTAAGTATGATTCTTTAACAAAAAAAAAAAATCCGAACGTCTCTTTTAACCACTTGTCTACTGGGCATTTAAACCCCTTCCTGCCCAGGCCAATTTTCAGCTTTCAGCGCTGTCGCACTTTGAATGACAATTGCGCAGTCATGCTACACTGTACCCAAATTACATTTTTATCATTTTTTTAACACAAATAGAGCTTTCTTTTGATGGTATTTTATCACTACTGGGGTTCTTATTTTTTGCTAAACAAACAAAAACATTTTGAAAAAAACCCCAACTTTTTCATATTTTGTAATAAGATTTTGCAAACAGGTAATTTTTCTCCTTCATTGATGTGTGCTGATGAGGCTGCACTAATGGGCACTTATAGGCACTGATGGGCGCCGATAAGGCGGCACTGGTGGGCACTGATAGGTGGCACTAATAGGTGGCACTGGTGGATGGCACTAATAGGTGGCACTGATGGGCACTGAAGGACACTGATAGGTGGCACTGAAGGGCACCGGTAGATGATACCGATAGGCCGCACTGATGATGATGATGCACTGATGGGCACTGTTTGGCAGCACTGATGGGCACTGAGAGGTGGCACTGGTGGGCATTGATAGGTGGCACTGGTGGGCACTGATGGGCAGCACTGATTTGCACAGGTGGGCACTGGCAGGAGGCACTAGTGGGCACAGGTCAGGTGGCAGCGACTTTCCATGTTCCGGGACTGATCTCCCTCTGACATAAGCCGGTGATCGGGTTTTTTTTTCTTCTCATGCTGTCAGCGCGAGAAAAACAATTGCTGATTGCTGGCTCTGTTTACATCACAAGATCAGCTATCATTGGCTGACAGCTGATCAAGTGTTAAGGGGTCAGGAGTCTCATTGACTCATTGATCAAGGAGCGCGCCGCACGCTCCCCGCAGGGGGCGCGCAGGCAGCTCATGCATGGGAGGATGTAGATGGATGTCCTTCCGGCAATTAAGGCCCGCGCTGTGGCCGTCTTTCGGCTATGGCGCAGACGTGAAGGGGTTAAAGCAGATATCCAGGAATTATCTTTTTTTCTCTTTTTACATTAGTCTAGCTTGTCTTGATGTAAGTGTATACAGAGGGTATAGAAAAAAATCACCTCCTTAAAATAATAGTTTGCGGCTTTGCAGCCTAAAATGATAACAGACACAGTCTTTATTTTAAGTGCAACTTATAACATCCAAGTGAAAGATATAACACAAACATGTAAAAAAAAATAAAAAAACAGAATTACTGAGTTGGAAAAAGGATCACCCCTAAAAACAACTTGCAAAGTCAGTCAGGTCTAACTAATCACCTTCTCAATGGCAAACAAAGCCATTTGACTTTAAACTGTGATCAGCTGTGGTCATTTTGATTATCTCAGCATGAAAAGAGCTTTCCTGGAGCATTTCAGTCCCTGGTAGTGCAACTGAAGCGAACAATCAACCATGGGTGGCAAGGCACTGTCAAAAGATCTCTGAGATAAAGTTGTGGACAGGCACAAGTCAGGCGATGGATACAAAAAAGCAAAGGTTTTATCAATGTCTAGAAGCACAGTGAAGTTTATTCTTAAGAAGTGGAAGGTATTTGGTACAACACAGACCCTCCCTGGATCAGAACGTCGCTCCAAACTGGCTGAAAGTGCCAGGAGGAAACTGATTAGAAAGGATAGCAAGAGGTCTACAGCAACTGTAGGAATTTATGACATAGAGTGGTCATTGTGTGCATGTGACAACAATATAACAAATTCTCCATAAATGTGTTTTGTATGGGAGGGTTGCAAGAAAATAGCCACTCTTCGAGAAAGGCCACATGCAGTCATGACTGAGCTTTGCCAAAACGCACCTTGAAGATTCTGAGGCCACATGGAAAAAGGTGTTATGGTCAGATGAGGCTAAAATGTAATTATTTGGCCTCAACACCAAGCGACATGTCTGGCAAAAATCCAATACAGCTCATCATCCAAATAACACCATTCCTACAGTAAAGCATGGAGGTGGTAATATCCTGTTGGGGGGGGGGGGGGGGTTTCTCTGCAGCAGTGACTGGAGCACTTGTCAGGATAGAAGGAAAATGGATGGGGCAAAATGCAGTCAAATTCTTCAGAAAAATCTGCTGCCCTCTGCCAGAAAGTTGTCAATGGGAAAAAGGTTTCCCTTCCAACATGACATTGACCCAACACACAGCATAAATGACCACACAGTGGTTGAAGGAAAAAAAGGTGAATGTCCCTGCATGGCTTAATCAGAGCTCAGACTTAAACCCCTTTGAAAATCTGTGGAATGACTTGAAGACTGCAGTCCACAAATGGTCACCATCAAATTTAACTGAATGTAAGCAGTTCTGCAAAGAAGAGTGGGCAAATATTGAAAAGTCTAGATGTGCAAAGTTAGTAGAGACAAATCCCAACAGACTAAAGACTGTAATTAAAGCAAAAGGTGGTTCAACAAAATACTGACACAAGGGGGTGATCCTTATTCCAACTCAGTGATTCTGTTTTTGAATTCTTTTTATTTTTTTCTGACATGTTAGTGTTAGATCTTTCACTTGGATGTTATAAGTTGCACTGAGTAAATACAGCTGGATAAAACAAAAACTGTGTCTGTCTTCATTTCAGGCTGCAAAGCAACAAAATTTGATTATTTTAAAAGGGAGTGATTCTTTTTTATACCCACTGTATGTGATATCCAGGGGCCATTGGGGGTGCTGACAATCACTATTGTAGTCAAGGCTACATACACTACATTACCAAAAGTATTGGGATGCCTGCCTTTACGAGCACATGAAGTTTAATGGCATCCCAGTCTTAGTCCGGGTTCAATACTGAGTTGGCCCAACCTTTGCAGCTATAACAGCTTCAACTCTTTTGAGAAGGCTGTCCACAAGGTTTAGGAGTGTGTCTATGGGAATGTTTGACCATTCTTCCTGAAGCGCACTTGTGAGGTCAGGCACTGATGTGAACGAAAAGGCCTTGCTTGCAGTCTCCACTCTGATTCATCCAAAAGGTGTTCTATTGGTTTGAGATCAGGACTCTGTGCAGGCCAGTCAAGTTCCTTTACCCCAAACTCGCTTATCCGTGTCTTTATGGACCTTGCTTTGTGCACTGGTCCAAATTATTTGGTGGAGGGGAATATGGTGTGGGGTTGTTTTTCAGGGGTTGGGCTTGGACCCTTAGTTTCAGTGAAGGGAATTCTTAAGGTATCAGCATATCAAGATATTTGGGCAATTTCATGCTCCCAACTTTGTGGAATTAGTTTGGGGATGGCCCCTTCCTGTTCCCACATCACTGCACACCAGTGCACAAACAAGGTCCATAAAGACATGGATGAGCGACTTTGGGGTAGAGGAACTTGACTGGCCTGCACAGAGTCCTGACCTCAACTCAATAAAACACCTTTGGGATGAAATAGAGTGGAGACTGGCGAGCCAGATCTTCTTGTCCACATCAGTGCCAGACTCTACAAATGCGCTTCTGGAAGAATGGTCAAACATTCCCATAGACACACTCCTAAACATCATGGACAGCCTTCCTAGAAGAGTTGAAGCTGTTATAACTGCAAAGGGGGGGCAACTCAATATTGAACCCTACGGACTAAGACTGGGATGCCATTAAAGTTCATGTGCATGTAAAAGGAGGTGTCCCAATACTTTTGGTAATATCGTGAATGTGATATCCAAGGGCCATTGGGGGTGCTGACAATCACTGTTGTAGTCAGGGCTACATACATTGATAGCAGTGATCTTCCAGTTGCTGTTCCAGCAGCTTCCTCTGTGTACACTGAAAATGCTTGGCTGTGTCGCTGTTCAGAGAACACTTTGTATTTTATTCCATGAATACAAGGATTTCTCTGATTCGACAAGGTGAAGAGAAGGGGTGGATGACATTACAATCTCCACTTCATTCAATCAGAGAACACCTTTAAGTCTAGGTTCACATTGGAGCGATTTGTCATGTGATTTGAGAGATCAAATCGCATGACAAGTCACAGCCTATTGGCGGCAATGGCACTGTTCCAATCGGCGCGACACCGATTTTGCGGTGCTGCACCGATTTTCAAAAGTAGTTCCTGCATTACTTTTGCCGATTTCAGGTGCGACTTCAATAGACATCTGTGTCTGAAGCCACACAGATGTCTATCAAATAGCACCTGAAATTGCACTGACCTTGCTACTATGAAATCACGCTACTTCAAGTGAAGTAGCGCAATTTCAATGTAGCATCAATGTGAACCAGGGTGTATTCATTGAAAAAAATATAAAGTGGTGGTACTTACTGAGTGATCTCCTGTGATCAGTGTGAAGAGGGGAAGCTCTTGGAGGAGCACCAAGATGACCTGAATGCTCTATGTAGTATGGACTATTAGAGCTTAATCACATTAGCTTTGGTCTCTGAAAATTGATCCGTGCTCGATTCATTCTTCAAAGAGCAGGCAGTGAGGCTTGAACCTCCTGAACTCCACGCTAGTGTACAGCAAACGTGGGCTTTTACTGCCCCCCAACGGCTAGTATGAACAAACTCCTAAATTGATTTTCACCATCCCCAGCAGCCCTTTGGATACCCTTTGAAGTATAACTAAAGGCAAAACTTTTTTTTTTTTGTTTGGATGGAGTGCAGATGCATTAGAACACCTGTCAGTTTTCATTGCTGTCTGTGCCCCTTGTTAGGGAGATCCACCCTCTCTATTTGTCCTGTTTACCATTTTCATTAAAAGTGAAAGTAAAAGGAAAACACAAATTTGGGGCTGTCCACAGAAAAGTAATAGAAGAGAAATCCTCCAATGGGGACACTAGTTCTTGTGATCTGGGGGTTCCCAAGAGATTCCCTTAATTTGCAGGGATTTCCTCTCACTTCCCGTTTGGCTATGGGACAGGAAGTGAAGGGAAATCTCCCCAATGACACAAAGATGACAAAAATAAGCCTTACGGGAACCCCTCCCTTAGGCCCCTTTCACACTGGAGCGGTTTTCAGGCGGTATTGCGCTAAAAATACCACCTGAAAACCGCCCCTAAACAGCCTCCGCTGTTTGTTCAGTGTGAAAGCCCGAGGGCTTTCACACTGAAGCGGTGCGCAGGCAGGGTGGTGAAAAAAGTCCTGCAAACCGCTTTTTTGGAGCGGGGAAGGAGCGGTGTATTCACCGCTCCTGCCCATTGAAATCAATGGGACAGCGCGGCTATACCGCGGCAATACCGCGGCTATAGCCGCGCTGCACGAGGGATTTTAACCCTTTTTCGGCCGCCAGCGGGGGTTAAAACCGCACCGCTAGCGGCCGAATACCACTGCAAGAACGACGGTACAGCAGCGCTAAAAATAGCGCTGTTGTACCGCCGACGCCCCCACCGCCCCAGTGTGAAAGGGGCCTTATTCTATCCAAAATAAAAATGCCTACTTTAAGTATTACATTTGGGCTTAGAGCCTTTTTTGATGATTTGTACATATAAATGTAAAAGAAGTAAGCTTTACAAAAAAAAAATAAATCTAAAATTCAGAGGTGTGAAGCGGCTTCATGAGAAGGCTTTGTATGCTTTTTCACAGGAATGATGATTTATAGAAAGTAGAGCTACACTGTAGCTGTTGCCCGTAGCAACCCGTTTTATCTTTCCGTCTCAGATGAAATTAAATAAACAAAACAGAGAAATGAAATGTGCACTAAGAAGTGTCAAGTCTACCATGTGCAAAAGCAGCAGTTTAGCCGTGGTCTGTAAAAAGATTTTATACATATCTTTCAGTGCTGCATTACATGTCAGCCACAAAGCATACTTTTCCAGACATGTTCTGTGTGCTTTGATGACAGAGTTAATCATGGATCAGCTGATCCTAATTGATGCAGTCTTAGGAGTCTATATCTTCCCAAGGCAGTAGGGAGAGAGGAGTGAATTCAATATGGGGCTCTGGTTTGTGCTGGTAGTGAGTCTAACCTGGGTCACCTCTCTCAGGGGTCAGGATGGTGAGTGATGTAGATTTAGCAGCCATCTTGGGATTAGTACTGCTTGTTCTCTGTAATCTGCTTTTTGCGTTTGATAGATAAGCCACTTAAAAGTGTATATTCATCAGTTACAAAATGATTGTCCTTGTTTGTTTTGCTGGATGTCTGATTCACTTTAATAAAACCCAATTTGTGGCTTGCAAGCTAGTCTGTAAGGCTGCTTTCATGCTGGAGCGGCGGGTCCATAGCGGTAAAGTGCTGCTAGTTTTAGCGGTGCATTAACGCTGTTTAAGCAGTACTTTTTGGCTGCTAGCGGGGTGCTTTTAACCCCCAAGAAGGGGATTAAAAGTGCTGGTGTTGCGGTGCTTTTCAGGTGCTTCGCCTATTTATTCCAATGGGCAGGGGCGGTGTAGGAGTGCTGTATACGGCGCTTCCAAAGATGGGGTGTGTTCCTGTCCCACAAGCGCACTGCCCCAGTGTGAAAGCGTGAGGCAGTTTTCAGGCACTGTTTAGCGCTAAAATGCCTGAAAACTGCCTTAGTGAAAGGTGTGTAAAACCTGTAAACATTGGCCTCTCACAAGCCAGTGTCTGGACTCCCCCTAAAGTTTATAGATAATGGGCAATTGGACAATAATGGCCTCATGCACAATGTCGCTTTTACAGGCGTTTGTCATTATTATTATTTTTTTCCTTAGCCTGTGTCCATGCCCACATGTGTTTTACAGGCATATTAGAAGAGGAGCATTTACTGAAAAAAGGCTGAAAAAAAGGCTGAAAAAATAACCTAATGTTCAGGCGAGGAGCTTTTGAGCAGACAAACCCTCAATGAGCCTAAATGCATCAAAACCAGTAGAATCATTTTAATTGCATATGAACATACATTTCAGCAGCAACTAATACTCTGGCCAATGGATCCGTTTATGCTCAAATGTATTTATTTATTTTTTTTGCAGCTTTTCTCCTGCTAGTTCTGGTGTTCAGAAGAGAAACGCAAATGCCTAGTGTGCATGAGGCCTAAAATGTAATGTGTGTGACGGGTTGCCAAATCATCCTTTTAATCCAGGACACACATTACACAGGTTCCGTGGCTGATTAAGGTAGTAATTAAACTCGCTTGGTGCCTTATCTGCATTAAATTGGCCTCAGAACCTGTGTAATGTGTCCTGGATTAAAGGGATGATGTGGCAACCCTAATATTTTATAGTGCAGTTTCTGTAAATAGTGACCTGTTTATCGGGCTGCGCGACCATTTCTGCAGCTTTTTTTTATATATTCTATAACCCTTTACAATGCTAACTGAATATGGCTACTTTTTCCTATGATCTACTCACACTTGGCCATTTTCCTTCAGCAAAAACACATGCATTGCGAGAGGCCATCAATTCCTATGTTCGCCTTCATGTTGTGCTGCAGTTTAGTGTGATGGGGACCTATAAGGGCCCATTCACGCCTACATGTGCGTTACCACCCCCTGCTGCAGCATGCACGTAGGTGTGAATGGGCCTTTAAAGCGGCTTTACATTATGCTGGACTCTCTCCCTTCCTATGCGTTCCTCCAGCATTAATGGGTCTAGTTGCCAATGTAAACACCCCTTGTAATAGGAATAAGCATGACAGGTGCTCTTTACAGTGAGATGTGGGGTCAAGACCCCACATCTGACCTCTAGGCTTAGAAGCCTGAAATAAAATAAAAAAAAATCACAGCTTCTCAGCTTTTTTTTTTTTTTTTTTTTTTTAAGGCATTGGCCAGAGCTAGGCCAATACCGTTTTAAATTTTTTTCCAAAATGGGACTTATCATTGGTTCTACAAGGTTCGACAATCAAATTATGGTCGCTAAAACTAGCTTTTAGTAGCAGTTACATCAGCTAGAAGGGTAAGAGAGTTGCAAGCTCTATCTATAAAATAACATTTGTTATATATTTCCATACCGGGTAGTGCTAAAAACTGACCCGGGTTTTCTGCCAAAAGTTCCAACAGCATTTCATAGGGCACAAGAAATAATTCTCCCTACCTTTTTGCCCTACACCATCCAGTTCTAAGGAGAAGTCTTTCCATACCCTGGATGTGAGAAGGTGTTTACTACACAATCTAGAAATAACGAAAGATTTCACAAAATCAAATTCTTTGTTCTATTCTCTGGAAAGGGTAAAGGGTATAGTGCTTCCATAGGTAGATGGCTGAGAATGGCCATCAGTGAAACCTATAGAGCTTCAGGGGCAGATCCTCCTACAGGGGTAGTGGCCCACTCAACAAGGGCAGTAGCAACGTCCTGGGCGGAAAGAGCAGGGGCTGTAAAGCGGCCATGTGGACAAGTTTCTCCACCTTCACCCGCCACTACAGGTTGGATTTGCTATCAGCATTGGAACAATCATTCGGCAGGAAAGTCCTGCAGGCGGTGGTCCCACCCTAGAGTAAGTACACTCATCTCCGGGTGCTGTCCTGAAAGACAAAGGGAGAAAACCTTAGTTAGACTTACCGGTAACGGTATTTCTACGAGTCTTTCAGGACAGCGCCGATGACCCGCCCTAATGGTATTACAAAATGTGGATGTTATGTTCTGCTTATCTAATTTCAGCATGGCTGGAGGTACTCTATGAACTGAGGCCATGGTGGAAGTGTCTGGTCTTTAAAGAAAACTGCAGTGTTTCCTGGGAAAGTGGGTGGAGCTGCGCTCTCTCCAGGTGCTGTCCTGAAAGACTCGTACAAATACGGTTACCGGTAAGTCTAGTTTTTTTTTTTTTTTTTTTTTCTGCAGGAAACTAAGGCATGGCAGCCCATTCAAATGAATGGGCTGCTGTGCCTGCGCAAATGTGGGGCGCCAAAACACATACACATGTGCGCCAAAACATACACATGTAAACCAGCCAGGCCCAAAATAAGCCCAACAAGCAGTTAAATGCAGTAATGCTGTGTGCTCTTTAATAAAAAAAAATAAAAAATACAGCCACAGCCTATTCTAAACAATGGCTTGTTTTACAAGGTGACGGTTGCGCATACTTAAAATTTGTCCCTACCTCACTCTAGCCAGGGCATGTGCTATGTGCAGTAGATTGTCCTACACTTCCTTCATCTTTAATCTCCATTCTCCACATGTACTGTAGTCTGCTGGAGCTAGACACGCTTAAATATATATATTTTTCCCATCCTATCTGATGTTAATCTGTTATCTGCTCAAGTGTTGGATTTAAGCTTTCAACATTCTGCAGGATGTAAATTGGATAAAGTTGCTGTCGGCCAATCTACTAAGACTAAGTAATCGTTCAGTCTGAAAAAGCTGGCATCGGGGTGCGTGTCCTGATGTGAGCGGTGGCGGACGCCTTTCCAAATATACTGACTAGAATTCCCTGACATCTGTTTATATAAAGACCTGTTAGGAGCCAAACACCTTGCCAGTCTGCCCATCCAGGTGCCCTGACGTGTCCCGCACCAATATTTCTCAACAGCTCTGCCTGTGACCATCCTAGGGATATAGCCTCCAGACACCCGTGGCCGCTGCCATCTTGCCAACCTGAGGCCTCACAGGGAAACTTATTCAGAATGGCTCTGGAGGTAAGAAACTCTCATCCATCCCCAAATATTACTCATTCACCCACCTGGCACGATCCGGAGGCCTGGCCGGCCTTCGGGGATGTCTGTGGTGGCTACGGCCTGGTCTGGCCTAGTGAGGCCTGTAGATCCCCACCATTTTCTGCGGCTGCTATCCTGCAGGGTGACACTGTGGCTGGTCTAGCCTAACTTGGAGGTGCAGGCCTCCTTTCTTCATCCAGCCTGCTGGTCCTCCGGGTCCCTGCCATGGCCTGGGGTGCCACCAAAGACTCTCTCTGAGCTGGGCTATCCAGTGACCTGGTGTGCCCACTTTACTGCCTCCCACACCCTGGCATTCCTAGCCCTGCATCCTTACTGCTTTGCCCCTCCCTGTTTGCACCAAAGAGACTGTTCCGTGCGGCCCTTGGTACTGGGATCAGACAGCACTTGCCCTAGTGCCACTATTCATGCCAGCAAAAGGTAAAACCGCAGCCCCGAACTCCAGTAAAAAGCGCTGGCCGAGCGCCCAGACGCCATCTTAGCTGACAGGCTCCACGCGCTGCTGGCTGAGCTGAACATGGCCACAGGCCGGGAGGGCCCAATCCCTTTGGAGACCCCGGAGTCCTCCACCTCTGGAGATACGGCGGTGATCTTGCTAGCCATCAAGCAGATCCTCCCTACTGACCTGTATTGATAAGCTCACGGAGGAATGCAATTGCATAAGGGCGGATCTAGATAAGTTCAGAGGCCACCTCACAGAATCTGAATCATGCATATCAGCCACAGAGGACCTGACTACCAGCCATGACCACCGCATTGGAAGTGCTAGAGAACGCTGTCAAATCACTGGTAACTAAATCCGACGCTGAGAATTTCCTCAGGAGGAACAACGTGAGTGCTTGGCCTGTCGGGGGTGAGTGACCTGTGGAGTTCGCTGAGGCTTTTTTTTTTTTTTTTTTTTTGGACATCCTTGAGCTGGTGCCTGTTCTGCCGACCTACGTGGTTGAACAAGCACATCGAGTTCCCACTGGTCGTCGACTACCTGGGGCACCGCCACCTCGTCCATTCCTGGTAAGGTTCCTCAATCGTGACCGCATGTTCAGCGAAGCCAGGAAACCTCCTCACCTCGTATGAAAATGCTGACATCCACTTTTACCCTGACTTCTCGGCAGACCTACAGAAGAAGAGAAATGCCTTCCAAGACATCCAGCTCAGAAAAAGGCTTGCCCTACAGCATGCTGTACCCGAGCCGCCTGAGAGTTATACATGCTAGCACTGCAAAATTCTTTGCTTCCTGGTTTTCCACTCTGCGGTAAGCTGTTGCCTGAAATATATACCATGGTGTTTGACTAATACATTATCCTACCCTAACAGGTCTGAACATTCTGGCACATAATTAGGTACTCTCCTGTATACTCCTTTTTTGTCATCCTTCAATAACTGGAGTAACCAGAGCAATACAGAATGGAAGATCTTTACACCCTTGGACGTTGCCCCCTTTTGAGTCTCTCTCCACTACAAAGTACTGTTGTCACACCACAAAAGTATAGAAATAGGAGGGACTAGTTTCTCTTATTTTGGCAATTTAGTTTGGATTACAGACTGTTCCAATTTTTTTTTTTTTTTTTTTTGTTTAGGGATGAAGCTGACCCGTCCTAACAGCTCTGGCGGGTTAGCAGAGGTTGTTTGCTTGCTGCTATATTGCTATTCTTAGATACTGTTTATCTGCACATGTGATTATGACACTGGGTACATGCAGGTGATTTTTCTTATCCTTCCATTCCACATTTCCACGCTAGATGGAGCTTGGATTGGTATCGTCGACTGTGTGGTTTAAACAGTTGTTTCAGAAGAGCACTTGTGTTTAAGTATTTACAAGCACATAAGCCATATCCTATTTCTTCAGGGCAGTAGACATTTGGCCCTTCGCAGGAGATGGATGAGACAATCTTTCCACGCCACATACTCTAACTATGCCAGAGGGGTGTCCATTCTCCTGAACAGATCCCTGAACTGCCTGGTGGAACACTTTATTTCAGACCCTGGGGGACAGTTTGTCATATTACTATTGTACATAGAGACCCAGATGTTTGCCTTTGTGAACATGTATGTTCTGCCCCCTTTTTCCATGTCTATACGGTATATGACAGACTGGCTTATTATATGGTCACTAGACTCATCATAGCAGGGGATTTTTAATGGCATTCTGGACCAGACTTTGGACACCTCTAACTAAACCAGATTACCGGACCACAAATTGGGGCAATGGGCCTTGGCCCTGCAGCTTACAGAGGTCTGGAGATGGAAAAATCCACAAGCACAGCGCTACTCCCACTTATCTGCGGTTCGCCGCTCAGGCTCCAGAATAGACCTGGCTTTTTGCTCTCAAGCTACACTTCCGTATGTGGCCTCAGCCACTTACCTGCTGGTGAGGATTTCAGACCATTCCCCCCCCCCCCCCCTAGAGGTCAAAGGTTGCTGGCAGGATGAAAAAGGAGAATATGCAAGGGAAAAATTGTCCAATATTGGGACTGTAACGACAAGGTGACCTGGGACGCATTTAAGGCAACTACAAGAGGGGATTACACATCTGCAATTAAAGCTGCCAGGGTGGACTCTGCCTCTGAGACTAAAGAGCTAGAGTCTTGGAGTTACGGCAGAGGTGTTTGCGTTGGACTCTTCTCCTGGGGCATATTCCTCCCTAGCACAGGCTCAGGCACTCTCTTTACACCTCTCTGGTTCAACTACCTCATCAGAAAGGTTGCTCAGGGTCAGAATTTGAGTCTGGGGACAAGAACGGGAGGCTCCTAGCCAGTCTGGTGGCCGACCCCAAATTTTAAACAGTTATACCCTTATTACATACTGCTGGGGGGGGGGGGGTGCAGTGGTCACTCCAAACCAGTCTGACATCCTTGATGAATTCAAAGTTTGTTTTTTGTTTTTTTGGGGTTTTTTGTTTTTTACGCCTTGTATAGCTCTACCACCTTGCAGTTATCCCCTGACCGCCTCTTGTATCCCTGCGAACTGACTCTGGCAACCTTGACGTTTTTTATTTTGAAGTACTAGGGCTCCACATCCCCCTCACTACCTCAATGAAAACAGTGCTTAGAGCATGGTCGGGGCAGCTGGTTCCCAGATGGCTGATCCCAGGTGCATTCCCCAAATACTCCACTATGGATTAATCCTCTACCTGTATGCTATTCCATCCTGGACTGGGTCATATGGGCGTCACGGGGTATTTGGTATTGCCTCATATTTGTGAGAATGGTGCACTGCTGACATTTGACCAACTTTAAATTTGAATTTGAACACCGATCAGGTTTTTATCGCAGTCTGAGCCCTGTTGTGGAGATTTATCCTATTCAGTTTACCGTACTGTTTTACCAAAAGTAAGACACCAACCCAATGTTTGGGTTGTCTCTAGAACAATAGAGGGTAATCCTCATTGGTGTGCACAGCCTATTGCATTAGGGTGTGCCCCCCAGAGCACAAATATATATGCGTATACATCAGCAGAGCAGTGGGCGGTGTCAGTAGGATAGTGTTTTTTTTTTTTTTTTTTTTTTTTTTTCAAAAATTGTACAATATTTTAATTTTTTATCACGTTTTGTGTGTTGGCTTTGGTGAAATATCAAGGGTCTCGCTCTTTTTGTCACAGATAAACTGAGGACAGATTCCCCAGTTCCTTTCTATGCAGTAAACATAGTTACTATGCTTCAGTTAAGAATGAAGACGGGAGCGATCAATACAGATCACTCACTCTGTTCATTCAGAAAAGAAGGGGGCAGTTAATGAAATATTTACCAGCCCCTTCCCTGCTCCTGAGGGAAGCTGGCAGCACTACAGGTAGGAGACAGGAAGCAGGGGGAATTGGTACCTCATGGGGGTGATTAGGATGTGGTCAGGCACACCCTGCGCGCGCATCTATTGTAATCCTACCAATGGAGGGACACTAGTTCTGGTGATTAATGGGAATTCTGTCACATTTGTTTGTTTTTGTTTTTTTTAAACCTCCTGTTTGGTTGTGGGACCAGAAGGGAGAAATCTCTCAGTGAGACAGATGGCAAACTTTGTGGTGTGTGGTGGTTTATTTACGGTATTTTTGGAAGTTTTTTAATTGCATTTTTTTTTATATTCATGGAGAGATCATAAGCATTATATTATCCCAACTTGAAATGTGTTTTTCTTTGCAGCTCCGCCAAACAGTGTATTCTATGGGTGTAATAACACTTTTGTAAGCGTGGCTGTTAAAGTTGACCCTCTGGGTACAAATAAAAGACTGAACCCTGATCAACTGACCCTGGGTAAGTGCCATGTCTCAAGTAAAACTGCACTCTTGGGCTACCTTGTATTTGAATACCCGTATCAAGCCTGTGGATTCAATAGAATGGTGAGTTTTTTTTTTTTCTTTCAATTTTTTTTTTAATCAGGTTTTTGCCACCTATATCTCTTTTGTATATTGGTCACCTTCTTCTCCTCCCCCCCCCCCCCCCTGAAGTTTAGACCTGCCTAGCCACTCTGGACCCTTAAGCCAAGCCTACCATACACTATATACAGCCTGACTGTACACTTCCTTTCGATATAGCCAAGGGCGTTTCTAGGGTCCTAATAGGCCAGGGGAAACTTCGGGCACATACTATAAGATGTTCAGGGGCTGATGGGATAATGAGCTGCAGAGCTGGTGGTGTGCCGCTGTGTAAATAAAGGAAGTGAGCAGGCAGCAGCTTCAGCTGCCCAGTTAAAATGGTTGCAGTCACTCAGTGGAGGGAGATTTCTGCAGCATATTTGGCAAGTACTGTGTGTGTTGCATACCTCCCAACATTTTGAGATGGTAATGAGGGACACGAGCTAGCAAATGTATGTAGGCATAGAAAAGTTCATCAACCCCTTCCCGCCGAGCATACGCAGATGTGCGTACTCGGCTTTCCGGGGTTATACCGTGATAACGCCGGCGATCGGCTATGCAGGTATAACAACCGATGCGGCTAAAAGCCGCTCGGCTGTTATAAAGGAGGAGCGGGAGGGGACGCCCCCCCCCCTCCCCTCCCGCTGCTCCTATTGGGTCTCGACCAATCGACTGCCTCTGGCGGCTAGGGACAGACTGCAACAAAGCTGTGAGCGGCTTCGTTCTAGCCTCCTAATCGTAAACACAGAAGCATTGTCATGACGCCACTTCCCATTTACTCGGCTGCCAATGGCGCTGGTTTTAAAAAAAACAAAACAAAAAACACAGTATTCAGAATCGCCAAAAATGGCGATCTGAATACTTTGAAGTGCAAAGGAGGGATCGGGGGTCTTAGACCCCCGATCCCTCCATAAAGAGTACCTGTCACCACCTATTACTGTCACAAGGGATGTTTACAAAAAGGTTGCGTTTAAAACACAGCTGCACAAATACAGTGTGACATAAACTATTCCAACAATCGCCATTTTATTCTCTAGATTCTCTGCTAAAATATGTTTGGGGGCTCTAAGTAATTTTCTAGCAAAAAATACGGATTTTAACTTGTAAACACCAAATGTCAAAAATAGGCTTATTAATGAGAGGGTTAAATCCACAAGGGCTTTTTATTTTTTTTTTTTTTTTTTTTTTTTTTTTTTTTTTTTTTTTAAACCACCACTATTATTCCTTTTTTATATTGGCTTTTAAAATTTACAAATGCAGCAATTTATAATTTTTGGATGAAAGGTTTAGCACTGGGAAACACTTTTTGAAATTGCATTTTATATACAACTATATGGATGAGGACTAGAGGACAGTCTCTCAAAATCGGGGACAGTTGGGAGCTATGGTGTTATGCAGAATGGCAAAGATGATTTTATTAACTATGTAAGCAGACTGCAGTTCCTCTTAAAGTTGGTATGAAAACTGACATAGCCTTTAGCTGAGTTTAAAGTGTATTCAAACCAAGAACAAAAAATATATATTAAAGCTTACTATTTGACTGCAATAGTGGTATGAGGGGTATATGTATTTCTGTCCTTGAACATCACACATCTCATAGCATGGGGGAGGGGTGGCAAGTCCCATTTGATGCGCAAGATTTGGCTCCATAGTTTCTTCACTTCTGCCATCTGTCACCTGAACAGGGATGTTCCCTAATGGTAACAGACAGCAACAAATCTTGAAGGGTTAAAATCTTCCCTAATCTGATGGAAGATTTAACTCTTCCATACTTCTAAACTGGAATGATTTTTGTTTGACTAGTCATTAGTATTTAGTATATGATAGACCTGTCAGCCTTGCACTCTGTGTCATTCTTAAATGCTATGAAACATTTAGGTACAAACTAGTTCTCTTGTTGCTCTTCTGCAGACCCTTGGGAACGCTGTGAAGTTTTTTGTTGATCTGGTTTACAAGCCTACATATACAACTGCAAACCAGTATTCTCAGAAGTTTTCTGTCCCCATAAAATGCGTGGTAAACAGGTGAGCAGATGGTCTGTATGGACATTATAAATGATTTGAAAGTTCAGGTAAAGTGTGTAACAAAGATGGGGGGGCGGCCAAACTTAATTTTCTCCCTTCGCCTTTCAGGACAGCACCTTGGAGAGAGCGTAGCTCCACCTCTTAGACAGGAAACACTGCGTGACAACGCCCCTTTAAAAAGCAGCTGCTTCCACCATGCCATCAGTTTTTAGTGTTTCCTCCGCCATGGTGGAAGCACTGCTTGGGGAACCAGAGGGGCTGCGCTCTCTCCAAGGAGAGGGTTTTGGCAGGACCTCCACGTTTGGGTACTCAGACCAACCCAGCTCCTTCCCTTACGTGAGGAGGGTGCTCCGGTGTCCCTTCCTTCTCCGGCTCACAGGAGTAATGGTCTGCCGGAAGTTTTCCACCCGGGGTGTTCGGGGGGCCGCGGTTGTGCTCAGTAAGAGCGTCCATGCCAGGCCTCTGCATGGCGGCGCCGAATCCCGGACAGCAGGTGATGTCAGTTCCGGTGGGCGGATACTTCCGGCGGGGCGTAGCAGCGATTGGTTCCTGCTGCTGGAACGCAGGAGGAAGGGGCGGGTCCTCTGGCCGGGACTTCCTTTTGTTTGGCACATGGAGCCTAGTACACAGTGCAGCAGCTGCGGATTGCACTATGGAGACAGCGGAATCGTCAGCAGCAATGGCGGATGCAGGCGCCCAGGTTCCCGGCCAGGCCCAGGTAGGAGAGGTGCGGTGGCACCTCTTTCCTTTTATATCACTGGGTGTTTTATCTTTGATGTGGTTATTCAAAACCTGCTGCTGTCTGCTATGGGGTAACAGTTTCCATTAGCAGTTCAGCAAAGGAGTGAGACTCTGGGCACTTAGGGTGTTGGCTGGAGGTACTACTTTTCTCTGAAGCCTTAGTTCTAAAGGACCTGGGTTTTTCTTGTTTCTCTGTTTCAGAAAGCTACTGCCAAATCAGAGAGAACAGGGAGAAAGTGCCCCTCATGCAAAAATCCTTTAAGGGACTCTTGGCCCAAACCACTGTGCAAATCCTGCATTGTGGATTTAGTAAAAGAAGAATCCTCACAAGAGTGCAAAGAGCTCTTATCTTCTGTGAGGAAGGAGTTAGCAGAGGCCCTAGGGACAGTGCGTTCCCTTGTAAAGCACGGCCAGAGTTCCAGCCAAGAGCAGAGTTCTCACTCCAGTTTCCCTCAGTCCACTTCCAGACAGGTGGAAAGTGAGTCGGAGGAGGAAAGGGAAAGCATTCCACCCTCAACCATTGATTCTGAGGAGGAGGAGGTGGAAGAAGAGTCAAGATCATCTAGATATAAGCTGTCACTTGAGGAGGTGGATGAATTACTCAAGGCAATTTATACTACCCTGGAGATCCAGGAAGAAAAGGCTCAGCTGTCTGTGCATGACAAGATGTACCTGGGGCTGGAGGAAATTAAACACAGGGTGTTCCCTGTGCATAAAGTGTTAACAGACACTATTAAAAAGGAATGGAAGAACCCAGAGAGAGGACAGTTTTTTTCTAAAACCCTCAAAAGGAGGTTTCCTTTTGAGGAGAATGAGGAACTATTGTGGAATAAAAAACCAAAAATAGACGCTGCCTTTTCTCAAGTATCTAGGAAGACTGATTTAGCTTTTGAGGACATGGGTATTCTCAAAGATGCTATGGATAAGAGGGCAGATGGGCTACTGAAGAAAGCCTGGGACTCATCTCTAGCTAATCTTAAGCCAGCAATGGCGGCTACGGTTGTGGCTAGGAATCTGGAGTGCTGGTTAGAGCAACTTAAAAATCATGTTGTGGCAGGTACCTCCAGAAAAGACTTATTGGAGTCCTTCCCTACCCTGCTTAAGGCAGTAAAATATATGGCAGATGCCTCTGCAGAATCTATCAGGATGTCAGCCAGGTCCTCTGCGCTTGTTAACTCAGCAAGAAGAGCACTCTGGCTAAAGACCTGGTCAGGGGATTCAGCTTCTAAAGTAAAACTGTGCGGAATTCCCTTTTCAGGAGACCTGATGTTTGGGCCAGAACTAGAGACTGTCCTTGACAGGACAGCAGACAAGAAGAAAGCTTTCCCACAGAAGAAGAAAACGGTACAGCAGAGGAAAAATTTTCGTCCTTTTCGACAAACCGATAAGGAAAAGGACCACACACAGAAGAGACCCTGGTCTTCTCAGAGAGGAAGAGGTAGAGGTGGGGTACTCTTTAGAACCCCAGAACAAACCCCTAAAAAACAATGACCATCTAGTAGGGGGGAGACTACAGGACTTCTTACCAATCTGGGAAAAAACAACAAAGAGTCCTTTTGTTCTGGGGTTAATCAAAAAGGGTTATCAATTGGAATTTTCACAAAGCCCCCCAAGTCGGTTTTACATCACAAACCTGCCAAAGGATCGGGAAAAGGCTCTGGCCATGAAGTCTCTGTTACAGGAACTGATGCAACAGAAGGTCATTTCCCAGGTTCCGAAAGATCAAGAGGGGAAGGGGTTTTACTCCCACATTTTTATGGTCAAAAAGCCATCAGGAAAGTTCCGCCTGATTCTCAATTTAAAGGTTCTAAATCGATCCATAAAATACAAAAAATTCAGGATGGATACGATTTTCTCAGTAAGGAACTTGCTAACCCCCAAATGTCATATGGCTTCCATCGATTTGAGAGATGCCTATCTCCATATACCAATAGCGCCCCCATCACAAAGTTTCCTGCGTCTTGCAGTCAATCTGGGGGGAGGGGAGATTTGGCACCTGCAGTTTCGGGCTCTGCCTTTCGGTCTTTCCTCTTCTCCCAGGGTATTCACAAAAGTGATGGCGGAATCTTTGGAGCCCCTGAGACTGAAGGGGATTTCAATAGTACCCTATTTGGACGATCTGCTACTGTTTGCAGACTCAAGGGGTCAAGTAGAGGTCAACCTACAGACAGTTCAAACACATTTAAGAGGTTTGGGATGGCTTCTCAATCTTCAGAAGTCAAACTTAATTCCATCTCAAAGGGTAAGGTTTCTGGGGTACGAAATAGACTCGATAGAACAGAGAATTTTTCTACCCCAGGAGAAAATAGAGAAGATGCAGTTGACCCTGATAACACTTCAATCCAACGCAGAGATCTCTGTAAGACAAGCCATGTCCGCTCTGGGACTGTTGACAGCAGCAATTCCTTCGGTACAGTGGGCCAGGTTGCATTCCCGTCCTCTGCAATCGGATATCCTGATGAATTGGTCATACCAGGAACCTCTGGAGAAGAAATTCAACTTGGGGGCAAGAGCAAAAAGGTCTCTCTGGTGGTGGAGGAACCTAGGAAACGTTTCAAAAGGGCTTCCTTGGGTCTTTCCGGTAACCAGAAGGCTGACTACAGATGCCAGCGCCTGGGGATGGGGAGCTCACCTGGAAGAAAAAACGGTTCAGGGAGTTTGGACCAAACCAGAAGCAAGAAGATCTTCAAATTGGAGAGAGTTAAAGGCTGTTCACTTAAGCCTGCTCTCCCTCCAGGAATTTCTAGTGAATCAACATGTCCAAATATTGTCAGACAATATGACGACAGTATTATATTTAACAAAGCAAGGGGGCACAAAAAGCAAAACCCTAATGGGTCTAGCGCATCAGATCCTAAGATGGGCAGAGAACAATGTGGCCTCTCTATCAGCAGTCCATCTAAAGGGGACGGAAAACACCTTAGCAGATCTCCTCAGCAGGAAAGAAATAAGGGAAGCAGAGTGGTCTCTCAATCAGGAATTATTCGAAAAGATTTCCAAGAGTTGGGGTCATCCCCAAGTGGACCTCTTTGCAAAAGAGGAAAATGCAAAAATACCAGTCTTCTTCTCTCTTCAGAGACAGGATCAAGCTCTCGGAGTAGATGCGTTAGCTCACAAATGGGACTTCCATCTGTCCTACGCTTTTCCCCCGTTCCAACTGATACCAAAGGTGTTAGCCAAATTCAGATTGGAGTCCACGGAGCTAATATTAATAGCTCCTTATTGGCCAAAAAGACCCTGGTTTTCAACCTTGATGAACCTCTCAGTGAAACCTGCTTGGAGATTACCAATCAGGACAGACCTGTTGAGTCAGGGCCGAATTCTCCATCCAGATCCAGCTTACCTCAAACTAACAGCTTGGTTTCTGAAGAACAAATCTTAAGACGGAAGGGTTTATCAGAGAGGCTTATTTCTACCCTTCTTGCAAGTAGAAAAAAAGTGACGAGAGACATTTACTTTAAAGTCTGGAAGATCTATAATTCTTGGTGTTCCAGTAAAAACTTTGATTTTCGTACCACATTTTCAGTTTTGGAATTTCTTCAAGAGGGATTGGAGAAGGGGTTAGCAGCAAGTACGCTCAAGACGCAGGTAGCTGCTTTATCAGTTTTTTTGGAAAGAACCCTGTCAGGGGAACCTTTAATAATCAGATTTTTTAGGGCAATGGCAAAAGTAAAGCCTAGACCTGTTGTTAGTTTTCCCAAATGGGATTTATCTTTAGTTCTTCAGGGTCTAACTATGGCACCGTTTGAACCCATAGAAGAAGCATCATTACGTTTCTTGACGTTAAAGACTATTTTATTGGTAGCAGTAACTTCCGCACGTAGAATTAGTGAGTTACAAGCCCTTTCAATTAAAGAGCCCTTCATGAGATGTCTACAGGATAGGGTAGTCTTAAGGACGGATCCAGCATTTCTACCAAAGGTGGCTTCAGTTTTTCACCATACACAGGAAATCATTCTCCCTACTTTTTGTCCTTTACCTTCGGGAGCAGGAGAAGAAGCTTTCCATACCCTTGATGTCAGGAGGTGCCTGCTTAAATATCTGGAAAGAACAAAGGAAATCAGAAAGTCATCCTCACTCTTTGTTTTAATGGAAGGTACTCACAAAGGAGGTAAAGCTTCCAAAAGCACCCTTGGAAGATGGTTAAAGCAGGCCATCAAAGAGGCATACATATCTTTGGGTCTGGAACCTCCGGAAGGGGTATTACCTCATTCTACTCGAGCAGTGGCGGCATCATGGGCAGAAAGGGCTGGGGCATCTCCTGAGCAAATCTGCAAGGCTGCCACATGGTCCAGTTTTTCGACCTTCATAAGGCACTACCGCTTGGATCTACTATCAGCCTCGGACCAATCATTTGGTAGGAAGGTTTTGCAGGCAGTAGTCCCACCCTGAAGTAAGTTTCTCGGTTATCCTCTCCAAGGTGCTGTCCTGAAAGGCGAAGGGAGAAAACCTTAGTTAGACTTACCGGTGACGGTATTTCTACGAGCCTTTCAGGACAGCAGCCTACTTCCCTCCCTTGGTTATCATATGTAAAGTATAATTATAGGACCTGGTAATTGTCTGATTATATTTTCCAGCATGTCGGAGGATTTCTCGGTAACAACTGATGGCATGGTGGAAGCAGCTGCTTTTTAAAGGGGCGTTGTCACGCAGTGTTTCCTGTCTAAGAGGTGGAGCTACGCTCTCTCCAAGGTGCTGTCCTGAAAGGCTCGTAGAAATACCGTCACCGGTAAGTCTAACTAAGGTTTTTCATTTCCTAAAGTAAATCTGCCACAGAATTGTAGCTATCCAGAGATGAGCATAGAAAAGATGAGCAAGCCCAGACTACTCTTAAATAGGCAAGGTGCAAATGGCACAAGGCTTGGTACTTGGTCAACACAGTGTCCCTTGTGCTGCTGGCTGCAATTTTTTTTTAGTTGTCTTCAGTTGTGTCCCCCCCCACCCCTGTAGCCATAATCTTAGCTGCATTAAATGTATGAGTAAACTTGAGCTTTAAATTAGAACAAACTGGAAAAGGCTAACCAGACTGGATTTTTAGAATGCATGTTTAACTTTTGAAAACCAAGCTGCTCAAATGCCAGGAGTTGGTTATGGTAAAATTTTAATAGTAATCAAGATTGAGGTATAAATTTAAGATGGGTTTTCAACACAACAGCAAGCTCCATTAGATTTGCTCATTCAGATCGATCAGTTGGAAACCCTACACAAACAAGCAATCTCAAAATATATTGGCGGATCTGAATTTTTAGATGCTGCCTTCAACAAAGGCCTCTTTAGTTAAATGCAGACATTTTAGGAATACGGTAATCGCTGCAGCAAATCTTGGCTAATGCCCTCCCAACAACAGTGTGATAAGTCATTCCACTTTTATTTAGAAAAAAACCTTTAGTCAAGGATATTGCCACCATGTTTGGGAACTTTTATGTAAAGTGTTATAACTTGACCCCTCGTTACCAGTTCTACTTGAATCGCACTCAAAGGATTACCTCTTGCATGTGGGAGTTCCGTACCTTGGTACTGAGGCCTGTGAGTGCTTAAACAGACTCAGAATTCACCTCAGCGAAAAAGCATTCAAATATGGGAAGGCCCTTAAGGATTCACCCTACTGTATTATAAAGTTCAAAGCCCCCTCAAATTTATTATGCCAGCACTCACCTCTGCAACCAAAAGCCTTGTCAGCCCACATATGTGATCCATAAAGATGGAAAGGACCAGCAGTTGCATCCCTAAATTTAATGCAGATACTAAAGGAGTTGCAAAGGCAGGTTTTTTGTTTTCTTATCTTAATGCATGCTATGAATTGGGATAAACAACCTGTATAGCAGCACCCCCTAATTACTTACCTGAGCCCCATCTCTCTCCAGCGATGTCCACCAGTGTCTAAACTGTCCAAACACTCCTGATTGGCTGAGACACAGCAGTGGCACCATTTGGCTCCCACACCTGTCAATCAGGGGAAAGGGGTCAGGGCTCAGTGTCTGAATGGTTACACGGAGCTCTGACTTGGCTCGGGTGCCCCTATAGAGAGCTGCTGGCTGAGGGGCCCCTCGATGGGGGGGGGGGGGGGAGGGCCAGGAGCAGCAAAGGGGACCGGAGAAGAGGATCCAGGCTGCTCTGTGCAAAGCCAACTGCACAGAGGAGGTAAACATAACTGTGTGGGGTTTTTTTTATCACTTTAAATATATATGAAAGGCTTTCAAATTTTCAAACCATCCAAATTTTTAGCACTCGGTCTGACACGCCTTTCATGTTGGATACTTGACATACAACTGCATAACAACCTGACTTTTTTTTTTTTCTTCTGCTTCCTTTCTCTTCCATCTATTCTCCTCCCTTCAGAAAGCCATTGCTTCTTGGTCATCAAAGCATCTTTTCTGGATGGGCAGATGCAATGTCATTAAGCAGAATCTTCTTCCTTGCTGTCTTTCAGTGTTAATTTCAATCATGCTTAATTTCTTTAAATCTGTACAAGCAATTTGGAACAGAATTATCTGGCCTACAAAACAGCATGTCTTAAATGCACCAAATTATGAAGACTTGAGACATTAGGGGCAATGTCTCTGCCTGACTGTTGCACCACACAGCGGTACACATTTTCGAGGGTCATAGACAACCGCCATTTCCCCCTATAATCAATGGGTTCCTCTTGCACAAACATTCTCTATACTATTTAAAGGTTCTTCCATGGAGCCCCACGCTTCCCTGCAACTCTAGCCAGCCATCTATCTACTGTAGCAGCCAGAAGACTAATCTAACAAGCAGTTCTCTACTAGTTCCCGGTCCCCCCATGACTTCCATTCAAATCAACAGCACGACCATTGGTCCCTCCCCACATGCCAGGGTGCTGGGTGTAATCCTTGACTCTGACCTTTCCTTCAGCCCCCACATCCAATCGCTGTCTAAATCGTGCTACCTTAACCTCCGCAACCTCTCCAGAATTCGACCCTTCCTGACTGACCACAAAGCAACTTCTTTACTCCTTAATTATTTCCCGCCTTGACTACTGCAACTCTCCCCTTTAATGGCCTATCCCCCCTTCAGTCTATTATGAATGCTGCTGCTAGACTAATACACCTCACTAATCAATTCGTGACTGCTGCCCCTCTCTGCCAATACCTTCACTGGCTTCCCCCTTCCACACTGTATAAATACCTTTCCAATATTTGGGGAAATCCTGAATCCTCACATGGCCAGAGACTGCACCATTTGAGACCCTTTGGAGGAATCGATATGAGGCTCTTCATTATCTTATGGTAAATTGGCTAATGCCATCCCAAATATCCTTGCAACACACACTATTTACCACTTTAGGGCTCTTGCCACTTAAGTTATCACTTCATGTCTTTACCTGAGGCAGGCCTGTTTGCAAGTGTTTTAATGCCCTTTGGACATGAATGTTGAGGCTCTGGTTTTTATCATGGCCGTACCAACTACTTTTTGCAAGAAGCAGCACAGGCTCCATTGCCCTTTCTCGACCAATGGGAGAAGGACTCCCAAATTGTCTTGGCTTTGGCCGAACATTCAATTCTTACCCTGTCCTACAAATAGTCTATAAATCTGTATTGGGAATTTGGATACAGTAGTTACTAGGTGGTATCTTACACCTGTTATATTGCATGTAATCTATCCTACTCCTGAAGAATGTTAAAGATGTGGGAGACACCTGGAGATTTGCTTCATATTTGTTGGTCTTGGTTGTGAACAATATAATTCAAAGGCTCACTGACAAAGTTCCAGGCTCTCCTTACACCATAATGATTGCCACTTAAAGTCCTATAAGAAGTCTGTGGTGCGGTATTTGATTTATGTTGCACATGTGCATTGGAAATCTGCCACCCTCCATTTAACTGACTACACAGAACAGAGTAAGTCATATGGAGGCATTAACCAGTACGTTGAAAGACTGTGAACTGCCATGAAACTTGGTATTACTTGAATCCTTCTGAGGAGTTTAAACCATTCCCTTGCTGGTGGCACTTGATCCCTTCTATTTTTTCCTCTGACCCTTTCCCTTCACCCCTATCTCATGGACGCAATGTGTTGCCCTCCTATATACCACACATCTTCAGTGCTTCTATCACTCTTCACCAGAACATGGTGTTCCCTATTTCTGTTTGTTACTGGGGGGTAAATGTCATGCCTGCTATAGATACTTGCACCCTTAGGACTCCTGGGTTATTTTCCTTGTTAAACTGACACAACTGAGATCTGGTGGGCATATCCTGCATTTGGCTTTTCCTATATTGCCATAGTGTGTGTGTGTGTGTGTGTGTGTTTCCTACTGCTGCCTGGCATCTAGATCTCCACTGGAATGGCTTGGAGATTCTGTGCTTAGCTGACTTATCAAGGTAAAACCATCTTGTTGGCTAAGTTGAGCTTGGTTTAGTATTTTGTTTGGGGTAAGTGTCTTGGGTACAAGTCAATCTCAACAGAAACTTATTAGATGAAAAGTTGAAGTCTTTTTTAAAATTTCCAGTCTGAGGGGGGAAAAATCATTTAGCAATTTTCTCAAGTCGTCTTCCAGGACAGCACCCTGAGAGATAACTGGTCCACCTGACGGGAAACAATCAAGAGGTTAAAGGCCCCCGCCCCTCCCTGTGCTCCTCAGTTTTTGATTGTTTCCCCACAGCGAAACTTTTTTTTTTTTTTTTTTTTTCTTATGACCCGAAGCCTGGGGCTGGTGGTCTCCCCCTGGGAGCCAGACCAAATGCCTGGGTAGCTGCTGGGTCTGGCTGGATATTTCTATCCTTCCTGGGGGGTCCCCCTATTCTTTTCTCAGGGGGGGCGGCAGAAATTGGAGGGGCCCCTGAGTGCTGGAGGACCCTGGGTACAGTGGTGTACCTAGAACTTCAGGGGCCAATCTTCCTGTCTCCCTTCCTTACCGGCCGAGCAACCAGCCATTCGCTGGGATCGCGTGGTGTCTCCCTTTGCTGAGTACAGCTCAGCGTCCTGTGGGCGCTCGGCACCATTTTCCTGAGTATCATGGAGGAGTGACATCACTTCCTCCTCTGGACAGGAAATGACCTCAGCATGTGCCGAGCCGTTTCCGGTGTTAGGCAAAATTGCGGGGGCAGCGCGATGCAGCCAGATGGGATATAAAATCCACAGGGAGCAGGCACTTACGTCTTCTCTGCGCTGAAAGGTTCCCTCTGAAGCGGCATGGAACATGAGACCCCCAGGGTCTACGGCCATGGCAGAGACCACAGGGGGTGAGTCTGACTGGCCTCCAGGGGTTTAGATGGGGGGGGGGGAAAGGGTACCCCAACTCTTCTCCTGAGTCTCACAGTAATTTGCTTTTTTTTTTTTTTTTTTCAGGGTACGATGCTACTGCCCGTGAGGTTGCCAGCCGTCCCGTGAAATCCTCCACCTGTTCTAAGATGTGGGAACTGTAATGATGGGTTACCCCCAGATCATCCAAAGCCCTTCTGTTTTTAAGTGCGTACAGAAGTTGACAGGGAAGGAGACATCTCAGATTATGAAGGAGTTCCTTACAGTACAAACTGAGATGCTGTCCACTTTAAAAGCTTTTCAGTCCTCCCTTAAGCCTAGGGACTCAGAGGCTACTACTAGTAGGGATGTCTCCTCCCAGGAGGGCTCTGCCTCCTCTAGGGGGTCTAGATACCAGGCGGATGCTCCCAAGTATCCACTTAAGATTTAGAGGAAGGCGAGTCTGAAACCCTTGATCAGGGATTTTCAGACGAAGGGGTGGTGGACAGCCAAGAGGAGGATGGCAGGGAGGACTCCAAGTCTAGCAGGCATATATTTTCAGCTGATGACATGGAGGATCTTCTGAGAGCTGTTTACGCTTCAGAAGAAATTCAGGAGCCTGCTGCGCAGGTTTCTGCTCAAGATAAAATGTATAGAGGTTTAATTAAACCTCAGACCAGGGTGCTTCCGGTGCGTTCCACCCTCAAAGAGGTTATCTTGAGGGAATGGAAAGAACCAGAAAAGAGTCTCCTGAAATATAAAACATGGAAGCGTAGATGCCCTTTTACTGAAGAGAATGAGGAAAAGTTTTTCAAGACGCCTAGGCTAGACTCCTCCTTAGCACAGGTGTCCAAACAGTCTGATCTTTCCTTCGAAGATGCTGGTAATTTATAGGATCAAATGGATCGGAGGGCTGAAACAGTTTTACGCAGAGCCTGGGAGGCTAATGCTGCGGCTATGAGCCCCGCGTTAGCCTCAGCTTGCATCACAAGGAATGCAGACATGTGGGTCTGTAAACTGATGGACCACGTATCCTGGACCTCCAAATCTAAGGAGGTCTTAGATTCTTTGGAGGTCATAGGGAATGCTGTTGCATACTTAGCAGATGCTGCGGTTGAGACAGTATGTACAACTGCTAAATCAGGTGCTTTAGTAAACTCAGCCAGGCGAGCCCACTGGGTTAAGACTTGGGACAGGGATAGCTCATCTAAAACAATCTATGCGGTCTACCTTTTGAGGGGACTCTCCTTTTTTGGTTCTGGCCTAGATCAGGCCCTGGCCAGGTCTACCGAAAAGGGGAAAAAATTCCCTACTAAACCTAGGAGGGAGAGGTTTTTTGAGGCCCCCCCCCAGGCAAAGAACCGCTTCTCAGAGAAAAAGGTCTCCCCTAATAGACGTTGGGGCGCTGGAAAGGACAAGCAAAAGTCAGGCATTCTCTTTTCCAGCCAGAAGTCAGGTGACAAGACCCCTAAATGACTTTCCAGTAGGGGGGAAGACTTTCCCACTTTGCCCCTCAGTGGGAAAGGGTCACTCAGAGCCCCCCATATTCTTCAAATTGTAAGAGGGTTACAGATTAGTTTCTCTCCCCTCCACCCCCCAAGTTTCTCTTGACTTGCCTTCCCAGGGATCCCTGCAAAGCAGCAGGAATCCTTCACAACATAGAGCTGGCCAGTCAGGAGGTCATACCAGTCCCAGTGGGCCAGCAGGGTCAGGGTTTTTACTCCCACATTTTTGTGGTTCCAAAACCCTCAGGAAGGTATTGTCTTATCATAAATCTAAGGAACCTCAATGTTTTTCTTCGATACGAGAAGTTCTGCATGGAGAGTTTATTCTCTCAGACACCTTCTCAAGGATGTGTTCATGGTGACCTTAGATTTAAGATGCCTACCTTCATGTCCCCATCTTTCAGGATCATCAGAGCTTCCTGAGATTCGCTATTGCCTCTCCAGAGGGAGTACAGCACTGGCGGTTTGCGGCCCTCCCCTTTTGGACTGGCATCCAGTCCAAGAGTCTTCACTAAGGTCATGGCAGAGGTGGTGGCCTTCCTGCATCTCCAGGGAGTGGCATTGATTCTCTACTTAGACGACATTTTGATTTACAATCTGAGTCGGGATCAGCTACTTCTGGATCTATCCAGGGTAATGGAGACCTTGGAAGCCCTGGGATGGATCATCAGCAGGGAAAAATCCTTGCTGACTCCTGCCCAAACAAAGTCATATCTGGGTTTCCTGGTGGATTCCTCGGAACAAAAATTAGTTCTACCTCAGAGCAAAGTAGAAGGCCTCATATCAGCAGTCACATCACTGTTACAGGCAAAGACCATCTCCTACAGAGGTATCATGAGTACTGGGTCTGATGATTGCATCTATCCCAGCAGTTCCTTGGGCACAACTACATTCCAGGACCCTCCAGCACTTCCTTCTATCCTCTTGGGATAGGAAAAGGGACTCTCTGGACAGATTGCCACTCTGGTCGAAGTAAGACTCTCTTCACTGGTGGCTTCTTCTTTCTCAGAGGCTTCAGGGGGGTCTCCTTTGGAGCCAACTTCAGCCTCTCAGGATAACTACAGACACAAGTTCCTGGGGGTGGGGGGGGGGGCCCACCTGGAGGATCTAATAGCTCAGGGGTCCTGGGATCCAAAGCAAAAGGGCCTCCTCCAACTTTCGGGAGCTTTTGGCCATAGGGGAAGCGCTAAAGGCTTTCGAGGGGAGGATCAGGGGCAAGGAGGTGCAGGTCTCATCAGGCAATGCCACGGCGGTAGCATTCCTGCCTCATCAGGGAGGCACCAGATCTACAGCGCTCCTATCCCTATCAGCGGAGATCCTGTCCTGGGTGGAGAATCGGATTCTCTCCATCTCTGCAATCCACATAAAGGGAACTTTGAATGTAGAGGCAGACTACCTCAGTCGGCAGCCGATTCTGCAGGGGGAATGGGAATTGAATCCAGAGGTCGTTTTTTTTTTTTTTTTTCCCTGGTAAGTCGGCAGTTCGGCGTTCCAGAGATAGATCTCTTTGCCTGCAGAAAAAGCAGAAGGCTAAGGAGAATCTTTTCCCTTGCCCGAGAGGGGCTCAGGGGGGATGGATGCATTGGCACAAGTTTGGGACTTCCAACTGGCCTATGCTTTTTCCCCCTTGGGGTTAATTCCGAGGATTCTTCAAAAATTGTTCCCCTCGGAAGGCAACCGGGATCCCCCTGGTGGCCCAAGTGAGCTTGGTTTCCAACCCTGCAGGGTTGGTCCATAGCCCCGCCTCTTCACCTCCCTGTCCGTTGCGACCTTCTTCAGGGTCCAGTCTGCCATCCAGACCCCAGCTTTTTCAAGCTGACGGCATGGCTCTTGAAAGGCAGAACCTGCGGGAGAAGGGCCCATCGGACAGAGTAGTGGATACACTGCTCCTTTTTAGAAAGCCGATCACACGGTGTATTTACGCCAAGACCTGGGGGATTTTCTCTCGCTGGTGTCAGGTGAGAGGGACTTTACAGAAAGAGATCCCCCCCACTATTTTAGAATTTCTCCATGATGGAGCAGATCTGAGTTTGGCAACCAAGACCCTTAAGGTGCAGGTCTCAGCCTTGTCCTGTTTTCTGGAGGAATGCTTGGCATTATACCCCCTGATCAAGATTTCTCTTGGTCAGAGAGGTTGTCCCCTATTCAGATGTCTAGGTGTCCTCCATGGGACCTTACCTTAGTACTAGATGGGTTAACAAGGGCCCCGTTTGAACCAATAGATCAGATCCCCCTTAGGATCCTGACCTTTAAGTTGGCCTTTTTTACTAGCAATCACCTCAGCCAGGAGAGTAGGTGACATCCAGGCTTTTTCTATTAAAGAGCCATTTTTCCGTTTATTTGAGGACAGGGTTATACTTGGGCAGGACCCCCTGTACCTCCTTAAGGTAGCATCAAATTTCCATAGGACTCAATAAGTAGTGCTACCTTCCTTTTGTAGTAACTTCCCTTTTCATTCTTGGTTTCTTTTCATTGTCTGGATGTTAGACGCTGTTTATTATCCTACTTAGAAAAAGTTAAGGAATTTCGAAAGTTCAGCCATCTTTTAGTTTTTCTGGCCAAAAGAAGGGCCAACAGGCATCCAAGGCTTCTATAGCTAGATGGATTCAACATACCATTTCTTTAGCCTATGAGCAGTCCGGTAGGGCAGCTCCTAGAAACCTTAAAGGGCATTCCACGCGATCGCTGGAAACCTCCTGGGCGGAAAGGGCCGGAGCTTCAGTGGTGCAGATATGTAGAGCCGCTACATGGTTAAGCCAGAACACGTTCCTGAGGCATTAGAGTGGAGTTACTATCCCCTCAGGACCTGGCATTTGGCAGGAATGTCCTGCAAGCAGTTGCCCTGCCCTAAAGGTAGGCCTGAGCTACTTGCTCTTCTCTCAGGGTGCTGTCCTGGAAGACGACTTGAGAAAATAACCAGTTACACTTACCGGTAACTGTTTCTGGGAAGACTTCCAGGACAGCAGGCCTACTTCCCACCCGTTCTCTTTAGGTATAATTCAATGTTTAGATTGTGGTGGTGTTTATGTTCTTCACTCTCGTGCACTGGTGTGGGTCAATACTTTGTCACAAATGAGGAGCACAGGGAGGGGCGGGGGCCTTTAACCTCTTGTGTTTCCTGTCAGGTGGACCAGTCATCTCTCAGGGTGCCGTCCTGGAAGACTTCCCAGAAACACCGTTACCGGTAAGTAACTTTTTTTTTTTTTTTTCCTGTGGTTTAACATCTCAAATGGTGTACTTAATGCCAATTATTTTTTTCTTCTCTTCAGTTCCATGACCCCAGCTCCTATAGATCCGACTACTACATTGCTTTTATCTGCATCTGGAATGGGTAACCTGAGTTTCAGCTTCCGCTTTATGAATGGTGAGATGTGGGGGGGGGGGGGGGGGGTTGGGGGGGGTTTCCATGACTAACTCCATTAGGGAGCAAAGGAGGACATTGGCAAAAAGTTGCGATGTTGAAGATCTGTGTAAGTCCAGAAAGTCCCAAATATTTAGTGATTTAACGCAATACAAATTGTAAGTGCCATTTTGTGCTCACAAGAGACCTTAGGTGGCCAGGACCACCCATTATTAGATGGACCTTAATATTATAAAAGCTAATAAAACTTTTTTTTTTTTTTTTTACTGGCTTTTCAGTAAGGACATGGATTGGGGTAGACAAACTCCACTTACTATGCTTTCTATAAAAAGCTTATTAAACTTTAAAACTACTCGCATATACCAGTGTCCCTAAAAGAACCACACACTTCAGTAAAACACAAGTTTGTTTCTTTCTGTAAGGTTGCTGCCACTGCTCAATCGTAGGTTGTCTGAGCCTACCTCCAGATAAACCTGAGTTTGTCAATCTACAGGCTGTGAAAGAAGCAGTGGTGGCAACCCTAGAAGGGCTTGTGTTCTGCTGTGAGGAGTTTTCAAAAAAAAAATTTAAGCTTGTTTATATGGAAAGCACTATGCAGTTTGTAACCCTCTTGAGCCATGTTACTAAGGTCTGAACTATCTGAGCCTTTTTTTTTTTTAAATCTACTTTGTTACACAAATGGTGTTTCAATGAGTCCATCTACTACGAGGACCTCATCACCTAGGGTCTCCTGTGGGCACAAGCTTGCTACACTTTTTTTTTTTTTTTTTTTGGATCACTGACATTTGGGACTCTTATTGGACTTTCTGCACTGGAGATATTTGGCTATGGACCTTGCAGTGAACGTCAATTTCTTCTGACACATTTGTGAGGTTTCAAAGTCAAAGGAAAGGCTAGTTATAAAGCTGACATTTAAATAGTTCTCCGCCACGGCCCTGCAATGCCCTTTATCAATTGCTGTGTATACTGTTATCAGGGTTTTTAAACATGCAATCATGTTACCACAGTCCTTTCACCTCTGGAGCAGTTGCTGGTAGGTGACTTTTTCCCCCACAAGAAAGCAGTGTGTGGTGGCGATGCTCTATTCAGTTCACCCCTATTACTGGTCCATTGGAGAGGGCCTTGGTCAAGCTGTCAAGTGTTGGAGGGTTGAGACTGACAGGAGTGCTTACAATGTTCAGCTTTTAAATCTTTTATCCCAAAAGGAGGGGAACTTGCTGTAGCTGCTTGGTGTTAACTGGAGTTTAACTTTAATTTGGTCCAGTCCATCTAAACTTGCTAGTGTACCCAACACCAAAAAAAAAATAAATGCAGCCACCACACTTGATTTTTCAGCTGCTTTGTTTTTGGGTTTAGATGCACTTTAATGTTTCAAATTTTCACCAAACCTATTGCCAATTAACAGTGCAAAGAACTTGAAGTGACCTAGAAAATACAGCCAAGTTGGGCTCATATAGTGAGGCTATGCAAAGTGTTGAAACCTATAGAAAAAAGACATAGGGGGTTTGACCTAAAAAAACTGGAATGCAAAATCTGGTGCATTGTAGCCATTCAGCTTCTAACTTTAGCTTGTTCAAGTGACAAAAAAAAAACCTTGAAGCCTTTTTTTTTTTTTTATATGCAGAGCTGCACCAGATTTTGCACTCCCCAGTTTTAGTAAATCAACCTCATAATTTTCTGTAGTTAGGTTGGCTAATAGAATTTTGAATGTGCTAGGAATTACTATCCGAAGAATGGTCACTGTTTTTCATACAGCCATGTATTGTCAGGGCTTTTCATTTTACAATGGCGTACATAGAGCTGGTGCACATGCTTTTTGTTTTGCAGGCAGTGATATTTTTGCCTTGATGTGACACATTTGTTCAAACTTTGCATCCTACTCCATTTGACTTTTTTTAGCATTCCATAGACACCTATAGTCTGAAGCAGGGTCGTCTCTACTATTCATTGGACCCTGGGCAAACATTTTCTTGGCCCCCACCTAAGAAATACAATGGATAGCAGCTAAACTCAAATCAGTTTACTGCAGCAGATCAGGTAGCGATATGTGATTGGTTGCCAGAGGTTGCAGCACATCATTGTCGCTCATTAACTGGTTGCTAGACGTTACTGCACATTTCTGCTTGCTGGGTGGTTGCTGCACATCATTACTGCTCAATGATTGGTTGCTAGAGATTACAGCAGATCATTACAGTTCACTGGTTGCCAGAGGTTGCTGCACATCATTATCTCTGCATCAAATTGTGGGTGTGGCTAAAGTACACTAAACAGTGAGGCATTGTTATATGCCAGGTTTTTAGGAGTGTGCTATGTGTTGAGTGGTCCTCCATGTGCAATTCCGCCTATTAATGCTCATCAATGCCATCTCAGTGCTCATTGATGCCACCTATTAGTGCCACCTCTGAATTGATGGTGTCTCTTACAGCCCAGAGCCTGCACTGACGGTTCCCCCTTGCACCTCAGTTCCCCCTTGCTCCTCAGTTCCCCCGTCCCCCTGTGTGCACCGTAGGGAGTGTGAATGATCAAATTCAACTGCTGGGGCTTGACACTTCCTGCAGTGCACACAAGAGGGGAAGGAGCAGATTGGCGCTCTCCTTTCCCATCCGTGCATGTGAGGGAGGGGGAATTGTCAGTACAGGCTCTGAGAGAGACTCTCTCAATTTAGAGCCCTCCAGTCAGCAACCCCGCTGGGGCTCCCTACAGTGCTAGAACATCAGGGCCCGTTGCAAGTGTGACCTTTGTGACCCTGGTAGTTCTGCCACTGCCCCCAGGTCAGTCTGTCACCATTATAATCCGCCCCATGTCAGTCTGTCTCCTAGTATAATTCCCCCCCCCCCCCCCCCGGTCAGTCTTTTCCTCAGCACAACCACCCCAGGTCAGTCAGACTGACTTAGATGGATCATACTGGGGTACATACTGATGTGGGGGGACTATACTTGGGTACAGGCTGACCTGGGAAATAAGAGGACTGTACTAGGGGACAGAATGACTGACTGGGGGGGGGATTATATTGGGGGACATACTGTACAATTAGTGTGCACAAAAACAATCCCCCACCCAGATCAGCCTGTCAGTGTGTAAACCCTCCCCCCCCCCCCCCCCAATTGGCAAGTCAGTGTGCAACACCCCCCCCCCCCCCGATCAGCAAGCCCCAGATCAGGCTTTAAGTGTGCACAATCGCTCCCCATCCATATTTACACAGTACCTAAGCGACATGTGGAATTCACCAGGAGTTTGTGCCTGTGTACATTCCCTGCCCCTCTCCCTCGTCTGCTCTCATGTAGAGATGTGTAGAGCAGAGACGGTTCTGAATAGCCGCTGACAAAGCAGAGCAGCCAGCAAGTGACCAGTGCAGGTTGCGGAACTCCGGCTTAAAAAAAAAAAAAAAAAAAAAAAAAACCTAGCGGGCAGCAGCATGGGTTTCAGCACAGCTGCTTTGGGCCTCCAACGATTGGGCCTAGGGCAGCTGCCCCATTTGCCCCGCGTTAAAGACGGCCCTGCTCTGAAGTAATAAACCCAAAATTGCAGCTTACCATTATATGTAGTGGCTGTATTAGTTTAGGCTTTTCCCCTCTACTTCACATGGTGATCTGACAGTATCACTTTTGTACTGGGGTTCCTACACTCTCTCTAGATGAAGGACCACAGATGCCTTTAAAAAGCAGAAATGATATTTGTGTGTGTTGAAAAAATAAAGTATATTTGTTTAAAAAAAAAAAAAACACTTGTGTGTGCCTGCTCTGTGCAGTGGTTTTGCACAGAGCAGCCCGGATCCTCCTCTGGTCACCTGCTGGCACCCTTGCCTCCTGCCAAGTGCCACCAAGTGCTTGGAGGCACCTGAGCCACTGCTCTTGTACAACTATGGCTTGGCCCTGCCCCTACATCTCCTGATTGGCCAATGGCTCCTGCCTCAGCCAGTGAGTGAGACTCTTGGGCACATCACTGGCTCGAGATGGGGCTCAGGTAAGTATTGGAAGGGGGAGGGGGGGGGGGAGTGTGGCTGCTTCCCACATTTTTACCTTCATGCATGAAGGTAAAAAAAACTTGAGTCTTTAGAACAACTTTAAGCTGAACTCCAACTAATACTTGACAAGCAGTTCCAACAGTAGTTTTGGGATAAGTTTTACATAAACCATTAACACTTAACATGGGTGCTTACAATGATCAGCTTTTTATTGTCA
This sequence comes from Lithobates clamitans, assembly GCA_037952925.1. Taxonomy (NCBI): domain Eukaryota; kingdom Metazoa; phylum Chordata; class Amphibia; order Anura; family Ranidae; genus Lithobates; species Lithobates clamitans. The sequence continues at coordinate 2,906,923 of JBBGZY010001065.1, forward strand.
ACTCTAACTGCTACATCTGCAGGACTTTTTTTTTTTTTTATTACTGACAGGATCGCCAGGAAAAAAGGGCCTAAAAAAAAACAAATGCAGCTATCGGATTTAAGAATTGGTAAGCTGCTTTGTTTTTAGTTTAACCACTTAGACTGCCCACCGTGGATATATGTCACTACTTTGACATTAACCACTTGCTGACTGCCGCATGAAGTTGCGTCGGCAGAATGGCACGGCTGGGCAAATAGGCGTACAGGTACTCCCCTTTGAATTTGAAATGGTCTGGGGCTTAAGTGGTTAAATACTGTTATGGCAGCATATGGCTGCCATAACCCCGGTATTTTTCTCCACGGTTTGCAATCCTTTCACAAGTGGTCTCAGCGGAAGATTTGCATCAAGATCACTTTTATAGGCTAACTTTACAATTTTTTTTTTTTTTTTTGTAAAAAGTTTGTAGAACTGCTGCACAAATACGGTGTCATAGCATTGCAACAATCTCCATTATATTCTCTAAGGTGTCTGCTAAAAAAAAAAAAGTTTGGGGGTTCGAAGTCTAGCAAAAGATTTTAACGTATAAACAAGTGTCAAATGGGCTTGGTCCTTAAGTGGTTAATATTAAAAGAATGCTAATGAGCAAAAAATGACACCAGGTGTACAATGCATCTAAAATGCATTTGAACGCTAGAGGTGCGTTGGTGCATGTTTAAAAGCAACATTAAAATTCAATATCTGCTTAACTTGGCTTAAGGCATTCTCTACATCGGGGTCTCCAAACTTTCAGTATGAGGACCACAGTTTATATTACAAATATATTTGTGGGCTTGAAAAATAGCTTTTCCCTTATCGTCTTTCAGGACAGCACTTGAGAGAGTGACTCCTCCCCTTGCCAACAGGAAACACCTCTTCCACCAAACTTTAAAAGGAGGCTCCTTTCCACATCTTGTCAGTTTTTGTGTTTCCTCCGGAGGGAACACTTCGTGGGGAAGTCAGGGCTCTCAGGTGCTGTCCTGGGAGCTCAGGTTTCCTGGTTTTTTCATCAAACACTTTTTTTACCTCATGAGAGCTGTTCCTCCCATTCCACAGCTGAGGTGAAGTGCTTGCTGGCTGGGCTCCCTCTCCCTCTTCATATGGGCTCAGGGTGAGTCCGACTGTCGTGAGAATCGCTCCTAGGCGGCGGCAAGACAGGCGGTGGCTGTTTACTGTTTTTTTTTTTTTTTCTCAGGTCCACCGCCTGTTGCTTTATTGCACCGCCGCCATCTTGGGGATGGCAGCGGGGCTCCATCCGCCGGAAGTGAGGCATCAGGAGGGGGCGGAGCCCACGGAACAGGCGTGCGGCGTCATTTCCGCCGGAAATCGCAGAGGGAAAGGGGAGGAATGGGGCTGGTGCTTATTTAGCGGTTCCGGTCCGGCGCACAGGCGCTATTGGAGTCCGGAACCGGCGTTTAGCCACACAAACACAGCAAGCGCTCCTCGATGGAATCGATGGCGGCAGCAAGTGGGACAGGCACCAGCAAGGCCCAGGTAAGGGGCAGTTGTATACTGTCCTTGTACTGTGGGGTCTCTCTCTCCCTCTCTATCTCCCCCCCGGTGGCAGGGGCCTGTCTAGGCACATAAGGCAGTTTAGTTCTTACTGTGCACCTGTGGTGAGCATCCTTGGGTATAGGACAGGTTGTCTCATTGGGATGGTTTCTTCTTTTGTCTCATGGCAGGCCAAGAGCTCTGATCCAGTGGCAAAAAAAATGTCCTTCATGTAAATCCAAGCTACCTGAAGGATGGAAGAAGACGTCATGTCAAGCTTGTATTGATTTGCTAGTTAAAGAAGAAGCTTCTTCCGCTTGCAGCGACTTGATTGCATCTGTTAAAAAAGAACTTGATGCGACTATTCAATCATTTCGCTCTTCCCTAGCAAACCCATCCCTGAGTCAGCCTACTACCTCAGTCCTCCCAAGGCTCACTTATAGTCCCGGCGGTGGAGACTGAGGCATCTCCTACCCCAGAGGGACATTCACCCTCTCAATCTGAGGATTCTGATGAGGGTAAGGAAGGAGAAAATTTACCTTCAAGATTTAAATTGTCTTTAGAACAGGTAGATGGCCTGTTAAAAGCAATCTATACCACACTGGGTCTGCAGGAGGAAAGAAAGGAATTATCTCTGCATGATAAAATGTATGCAGGGCTTAGTGAGCACAAAAATCGCAATTTCCCAGTGCACTCTGTTATCTCCGAAGCTATTAAGAAAGAGTGGGCAGAGCCAGAGAGAAAGCCTTTTTCCCAAAGCCTTAAAAAGACGTTTTCCTTTTGATGAAGATCCAGCGGCGGTCTGGAACAAAAACCCCAAACTAGATGCCGCATTTTCCCAGGTCTCGAGGTCTACAGATTTGGCATTCGAGGACATGGGGGTGTTGAGAGATCCCATGGATAAAAGGATGGACCAGGTTCTAAAAAGGGCTTGGCAAGCTATCATGGGAAATCTTAAACCTGCTATGGCAACTACAGTGGTATCCAGAAATATGGAGTTCTGGTTAGAGCAACTTAAGGCCCATATCTCAGCAGACTCACCAAAACAAGAGATTTTGGATTCATTCTCAACTCTGTCGGCTGCTGTCGCATTTATATCTGATGCATCAGCGGAATCAATTAAAATGACAGCTAGATCTGCTGCCCTGGCCAACTCAGCCAGAAGGGCTTTGTGGTTGGAAACTTGGCCGGGGGACGCGGCATCCAAAAACAAGCTGTGTGGGATACCGTTCCTGGGTGACTTGCTTTTTGGGCCTGACTTGGATGCGGTTCTAGATAGAACAGCGGATAAAAAGAAGTCTTTTCCCATCAAAAAGAAAAAACAGCCAGTTAAACGTTTTTTTCGTTCCCAAAGAGCTCAAGAACAAAACAAACCCCAGGAGAAAAGAAAAAATTGGGCTTCGCAGAAGGGAAAGGGAAAAGGAAATGTCCTTTTCCATCCTCCTGCAGCCTCCGGTAAAACGCAATGACTTGCGCGTACCGGTGGGGGGAAGGCTTCAAGGTTTCCTTCCCCTTTGGGCCAGCATGACAGAAAGTCTATATATTTTGGACATGCTGTCCCAAGGTTACAGGATAGCGTTTTTCGGATCGCCCGCCAGAAAGATTCTTTGTAACAAACCTACCAAGGGATCAAACAAAGGCTCTGGCCATGAAGAACCTTTTTAAGGGATCTGAGGCACCAGAGGGTAGTGATACCAGTATCCCCAGAAGAACAGGGTCAGGGTTTCTATTCTCACATCTTTCTGATAAGAAAACCAGAAAACCATCCGGAAACTTCCGTCTTATCCTCAACCTAAAACCCCTGAACAGGTCAGTCCTATACAAAAAGTTTTGTATGGACTCAATTTTCACGGTCAGAAGCATTCTGACAAAAGATTGTTTTATGGCATCAATCGATCTGAGGGATGCTTATCTTCATATTCCTGTAGCACCTCAGTCCCAGAAGTTCCTGAGGTTTGCGGTGAATATGGGCAAGGAGATTATACATCTTCAGTTCAGGGCCCTTCCCTTCGGCCTGTCAGCTCCTCGTATTTTTACGAAGATAATGGCGGAAGCTCTTGCCCCTCTTCGACTCCAGGGGATTGCGGTAATTCCATATCTGGACGACCTCCTCTTTTTTGCCCCATCCAGGGAAAAGTTGCAGGAGGATTTGAACAAATCCCGCAGTCATTTGGAGTCAATAGGGTGGATAGTGAATGTTCAAAAATCAAATTTCAGTGGAGCAAAAGATTTTTCTCCCAGACGAGAAAAAGATCAAGGTCCAAAGGGTAATAACGGCACTACAAACAAATCAACTGATTTCAGTCCGAAAGGTTATGTCGGCTCCGGGGACATTAACCTCTTCAATGCCAGCCATCCAATGGGCAAGGCTGCATTTCAGGACTCTACAGAGGTTCCTTCTAAGGACATGGAACCACAGGACGGAGAGTTTAGATACAAAAGTAAAGATTCCCACCAGTCAAACGTTCACTTTGGTGGTGGAAAAGTCAGGTGGTACTGCAAAAAGGTCTTCTTTGGTCTTTTCCGACCGGGAAAGTGGTCACAACAGACGCCAGTTTGCAGGGATGGGGGGCCCACATGGGTCAGGCCTTAGCGCAGGGAACATGGTCCCAGTTCGAGGCCCAAAAATCCTCAAATTGGAGAGAGCTGAAAGCGGTTGCTCTAGCATTAGCTTTCTTCTCTCAAAACCTCATAGGTTGCCATGTCCAGATTTTGTCAGACAATGCCACGGCCATAGCCTACCTGAACAAACAGGGAGGCACAAGAAGCAGGGCTCTTCACTTACTGTCAGTAGAGATTCTGGAGTGGGCAGAGAACCACTTACTATCTCTATCCGCAGTCCATCTAAAAGGCACATTGAACGAAGTAGCGGATTATCTGAGCCGACAAAGTTCAGGAATCAGTGGAGTCTGAACAGGAAGGTGTTTGCATTAATCACCAGTGTTTGGGGCCTTCCGCAAGTAGATCTGTTTGCTTCAAAACAAAACACGCAGCTTCCGAATTTTTTCTCCCTTCAGAGACATTTGCTCTCAGGGGATAGATGCTCTGGCACATCCATGGGATTTTCACCTAGGGTATGCTTTTCCTCCATTCAGGTTAATCCCTCTAGTGTTGAGGAAAATACTGGAAGAGAGTATCAATAATTTTGATTACTCCATATTGGCCAAAGAGGGCTTGGTTTTCCACGATTCTTCAGTTGGCAATCAAACCATGTTGGCATCTTCCGCTCAGTCAGGATCTGTTGACTCAGGGGCCAGTGCATCATCCAGATGTAGGCAGGTTAAAACTCACTGCCTGGTATCTGAGGAGCAGTTAATGAGAAGCAAAGGCTTTTCTGAATGTTTAACTACGATGTTGCTTTCCAGTAGGAAAAAGGTAACCAGGGATATTTACGCCAAAGTATGGAAAGTCTGTTTCTTTCTGTCATTCTGAACATAGGGAGGTTAAGGATCTAGTTTCAGTGCTGGAGTTCTTGCAAAACGGTGCAGACAAGAATCTGGCGGTCAGCACTCTTAAGGTGCAGGTGGCCGCCTTGGGAGTTTATCTGGAGAGATCCTTATCTTCAGAAACTCTGATCATGAGATTTTTCAAAGCACTTTCCAGGTCTAGACCGGTCCCGGTGAAGCATTTCCCAAATTGGGATCTCTCGGTGGTTCTGCAGGCTCTGGCAAAAGAACCGTTTGAGCCTTTACAGGCCATATCCCTAAAGAATTTAACTTTGAAGACTATTTTTCTGGTCGCAATTACTTCAGCAAGAAGGATTAGTGAACTGCACGCCCTATCAGTAAAAGCCTTTTTTGTCAGTTTTTCCTGATAGAGTTGTCCTTAAAGTAGATCCGGGGTTTTTGCCAAAAGTGGCAAGCTTTAGTAACAGGTCTCAGGAGATTACTCTACCAACCTTTTCTGCTAACCCTTCGGGTGCAAAGGAAGAGCAGTTTCACAATTTAGACGTAAGACGTATCCTATTACAGTATTTGGAAGTAACAGGAGGGTTTAGAGTTTCAGATTCATTATTTGTTCTTTTTTCTGGAAACAAGAAAGGCCAACAAGCATCAAAGGCATCATTGGCTAGATGGCTTAAGACAGCTATTTCTGTAGCCTATTCTCAAATGGGTTTATCTTCCCCGCTGGGAATTAGGGCTCATTCAACAAGAGCCCAGGCCACTACATGGGCAGAAAGAGCTGGTGCCACCCCAGATCAGATTTGTAAGGCGGCTACGTGGTCAAGCTACTTAACGTTTGTCCGTCATTACAGACTGGATCTCCTATCAGCAGGTGATCAGGCTTTTGGCAGAAAGGTTCTGCAGGCTGTGGTCCCTCCCTAGGGGGGTAAGTCTCTCTTATCCTCTCAAGTGCTGTCCTGAAAGACGATAAGGGAAAATTCAAGTTAGACTTACCGGTAACTTGTTTTCCTTGAGTCTTTCAGGACAGCAGCATCCCGCCCTATTGTTTTTACATATGTATACTGTGACTAATCATATCTCGATTATGTGTTCCAGTTTGGGGCCGGAGGTTCTCTACTACTACTGACAAGATGTGGAAAGGAGCCTCCTTTTAAAGTTTGGTGGAAGAGGTGTTTCCTGTTGGCAAGGGGAGGAGTCACTCTCTCAAGTGCTGTCCTGAAAGACTCAAGGAAAACAAGTTACCGGTAAGTCTAACTTGAATTTTCTACATAACTAAAATGAGAGGTGCTCCAGTCCTTTTTGTGTTAAGTCAGCAGCTACAAAAACTGTAGCTACTGACTTTTAATAAACACTCGCCTGTCCCAGAATCAGCAATTGTGCTCAACCAAGCTGTCCCTTCGGTCTTGTCCCCAGCACCAGCATCTCAACTGTGGGCACCTGGCTGTGAAAGTTTGAGGCTTCAGAGCCAGGTGCCCACTGTTCATGCTGTGCATTGTGAATGGTCCTGTAGTCTTCTGGGACCTGTAAAGTGTCCCCAGATGACACTGGAAGGGGAGACTAGAACTTTGCTCAGATCTCCTAGGTGATCTGAGCTGGAGTGGGTACCTGTCAAAACCCAGGTAGATCTGCAGCGTTCCATCCTTGGGGTAAGCATGTGATAGGATGCCAGTGTCTTGGCAACCAAGCAACAAACTGGGATGATGACCATGTTGCAGGGGAAATCTGTGGTAGGGATAGAAGCAGATTTCTGAGAGGGCAGTGTGAGGGCACAATGAGCCCTGAGGCTAGGCCACTGACCCTAGTTGCATGGTGGGCTTGATTTGGCTCACGGGCCATAGTTTGGCAAACCAGGTTTTAATTTGGATGTCCAACAATGAATAGCAATCTCTTTGGAGGTTATAGTTGTTCTGTGCCTATATAATTTATCTCAGTAAAATTATCCTGCCCACCTAAGTGCTGCAGTTTAATTGCTTTTGTAGCACCCTGGAGTTAAGGCAGGGTTACTCCTAAAATTTACCTGTCAGGAGTAGCTACCTTGGCTAATTGTTGGATCATTTGATTTCTCCCTAAGTCTGGCACTGCTGCTAGGTGACCGGGTACTTGGTGGCATTAGATGTGAGAAGGGCAATGCAAGGTCAGATTATGGGTTTGTGGGGTGTCTCAGCCAATAGACAGGGGTTTTCTTGGATTATTTAACCTGCTGGGAGAACCTATACATTTGGGTGGACTAAGGTGATCTGTGTTCTGTGCCACCTGGATGGCTGTCTGGGTGGAGGTGTGTTGTATTGCCTGGACTGCTAGGCCGGAGTTTGGGCCTTTCCCAGGCACATCTGGCTGCTAGGCTGTCTGAGGGCCTAGCCAGAAGCAAAAGCAGGGTTGGGATTGTGGCTTGCAGTCCAAAGAGAAATGGCAGTTCTGCCAGCCAGAGAACTTGTCGTGGTCGGAGGTAGAGGGAAAGCTGTTGCCACTAAGACCACAGTGAGTAGCTGAAGCAAGTACCAGAGCAGTATTCTCACCAACTGGGGACAGTGAAGAATCGGGGAAACTTCAGTGGGTATCAAGCCAGGGACCCAGCCAGCGGAGGTGACTCTTGCAAAGCCGCCTTGTTTGTCAAGCCACGGACCGAGCAGGCCAGTGGAGTGAAGCTTGAGGTATCTTGAGTGCCAAGCTAGGGACCCTGCAGCGGGGGTGATGCTTGAGGAAGATGGTATCGTAAAGATTGGAGGAGCTCAAGGGATTCAGTGACAGTGAATCAACTAGTCTAGTGAGAGACTGGGAGCTCAGTGGGTTTAATTGATTGTAGTGGAAGTGAAGGAACTGTTACACTTTTTGTTATGGCAACAGTCAATGGCGTTCCTGTGGATGTGGTCTTGCTGGATGCCTTTCCCTGCATGGCTGTCCTGTTGAAGTCTCGGAGAAACTTGGTGGCTATAAACCTACGAACTTGAAAAATGAACAAAGCAGATTACACAACTCTCCTCCCTGGAATGTGCAGTGTGATATCAGATCCCCACCCTCGAAGCTCAGAGCTGTGTCAATTCTGGACTTCAAATGAATGTAGAGAAGAGATGGTTGCAGATAAATGGGTACAGCTTAGGAGGAATTGTTTAATTTGTGTATCACCTAAGGCTAGTCATTTCACTGGGCATATGTAAGGGTTACAACTACTTTAATTTCTAACAAAGCCCGATGTAATACACTTTGAAAAGATAGCATGAGATGGTTGCCATTTTGGAAGTGGACCAATCCAGTTGAAGCATGATAGTATGTGTAGCATTGAATTGCAGCATGCAAATGTTTCTGTGCAAGATTTTACAGAAATGTAGAAATGGTACTCTTTTCGTGCCACTAGTTGAGTGTTGTGACTATACCATTATCTTTGTGAAACGCTAAGGCTCCATGCACACTGGCCTAAATGTTTCTACAGAAGTTAGGATTTTAAGAGGCATATTTTGAGTTTGAGGCAGAAGAAAACACTTCTGGCTTGCGTTTTCTGATAGGAGTTTGGGCCCCCCCCAGTGTGCTTGGAGCCTAAAGTGTTACTGGGACAGGGCTTACTCTACCTCCTGTCATTAGTTGGATGAGATAGTTTTGGGTTTAAAATGTTACTCCAACCCAAACCTTTGTCTTAAATGGCAAAGGTTTCAACCCTTTCTGGGTTTATTGTGGATATCCCCTGCAATCTTCTTTATTCCCCCCCCCCCCCCCCTCCTTATTCCAATTACAATAGCCACTTTGCAAGTGAGCGGCCATCAACCTCATAGAAGGGGGTCACAAACATTGGTTTTTACTGCTGTTGACACTTCCATCTAAACAATTTTTGCTGTAGTTCATGGTTACTTTAGTCATGGAATTGGTATTGCCATTCTCATTTAAAAAATGTCTCCCATTAGATGACTTCTCAGGGGCTTCAAATTCAAAAGTCTTTTTCTTGGGATCCCCCATCAACTTGGAACTCTCTGTGGATATAGGATACCACATGCCTCTGAGGCTCTTTGTGGATGAAGGCATAGTGACTCCAACTGCAGACGCCACTGAACCACCAAGTTATGATCTGATCACCAACCATGGGTAACCATTTTGTGTATCGAATTACATGTAATTGGCTAGACTGTGTAGATTTCTTTTGTCTAGATAAAACTATGGCCTAATTCAGCTATGCATTATATCTCAATGTTGTGTTTTTAACTAAGGTTTCTGGCTTCAACATTATCCAAATGCACATACAAATCCTTTCAACACATGTTTGTGTGAGATAGGTAGATGAAAATTTAAATTCCTAATCTGAAAAGGTAACCAGGCATATTGTGGCATGCTTGATTTGTCATGGGGTGTATTTGGCTCAATGACTCAAGGTTCAGAAAATGAAGGAATTTGTGTTCAGTCTTAACTATAATTGTAACCTCCAGCCTAAACTCCAACCAAAATCTCAGAGACCAGATGTAGAGAAATGGGACCAAGGCCCCAATAAATGCTTTTTATTAGAATGGGGACCATGTGTTTAGAAGTTTAATTTTCTGACCAAAGTACTATAAGATTTCTTACCACTTGTCCAGAAGTCATGCATCAAGTCCTGCTAGATCACTTCAGGTTGTCCCCTTTTGCAGATATAGCTATGTAAAACATTAAAAATGGATATCTATGCTGTTTAAAATTCATTAATATGATCTCGTCCTGTTCTGCATATGCTCAGTTGCTCTATTTTTAGGCTCTGCTGACGGCCTTAAACCCAATTAAACCCTTCTATCCGTTACTGCCAAGGAAGCTGCTTCTGTTTTGTTCTGCAACTGCCATGGTGCTGCACATGTGATCAGTTATTACACCAGCCATTTGATGGTTTGACAGTTTAAGGATATAGGCAAATGTGACAGTTTGCAATCCCGGCATTCCAGGAATGGAACTGCTTTTTGAAACCCTTAAATTGATGGGTTTAAATTGATGGGTTTAAATTGATGGGTGGGATACAAAAACTGCACAAGGCTGACTCCTTTTTTATTTTCTGCAGATGTTTTGTAGATGGAAAGGTGGCACACTCAAAGTTTGTGACGCAGGATCAACCGAATCAAATAAATTCCATATGGCTGACTTTTCCAGCAATGAAATTTGCGACAGACAGTAATGAGGCAAGTATTTAATTTTTTTATTAAGCATTTGAACTTTCTAGGGTAATATGCATACTACATACCCAGGCTGGGACAAGGGATGGGCAGAAGGGGAAGCTGCCCTGGGGACTGGTATCATGTGAGAAGATTGGGGGAGGAGATTTGTGTTGGCAGGGAGGTAAGAATAGTTTTAGAAGGGGGAAACTTGGGGTGAGTGGTGCTTTAGGGGGTTGTGTTGGGAAGGGAATTGGGGAAGATTATTTGTGGTGGGGTTGTGCTAGAAGAGGTGATGTGCTTTTCTGAAGGGGGGAGGAATTGTGCTGGGGGGAGGATGTGTATTTGGAGGCGGTGGTCTCTCCTATATAACTTATTCGTGAAAAACCTTGTCATGCGGGCCTCAATTTAACAGCTTTATTTTTGCAGATCTACCTTACGTTTAGGCTGGCTGTCTGGGACCCTAAAGGTGTAACTGAGCTCAGGAAAGCATGTTCCTATTTACCTGAAGGCAATAGGTAGGAGAATGCTGTTTAATTATTTATTTGCCTGTATTAGTCTTTCAAAAAGGAAAAATTTAAGGGGGAAAAGTTTCAGAGGAAAACAAATATCTCTGCTCCCATCCCACAACCTATCTCTTCTAAGGCATTATGTGGAAGACTGGGAAGCTTGTGTATGTTTATGCAACTTGTGATCCTCCATTCACAAGCTGTTTTTTTACATGTGTAATCAAAAAAAATTGTGCTATTTTGAAGAAAATCTATAAAGCTAAAGCGGCTACATACGAATGTGACTAAGATTCATGAACCAGAGGTACCGTATATACTCGAGTATAAGTCGAGTTTTTCAGCACTTTTTTTTTGTGCTGAAAGTGCCCCCCTCGACTTATACTCGAGTCAAGCACTGTTCTGCAGCAAAAAATGTCATTTTTCCGAACCGAATTTGGGGCCCTGTATCTCAGGGCCACTTGGTGCTAGGAACCCCAAATTTGGTGTGCAAACCCAATGGAACCATAACATATCAAAAGCTGGGGTTCCTAGAAGCAAGTGGCCCCGAGATATGGGGCCCCAAATTAGGTTCAGAAAATGTCATTCTCTGCTGCAGAAAAGTGCTTGACATTTTCTGAACCAATATTTGGGGCCCTGTATCTCGGGGCCACTTGGTGCTAAAAACCCCAGCTTTGGCTATTTTATGGTGCTAGTTCGACTAGGTTTGCACACCAAATTTGGGGTTCCTAGCACTGTGACCCCGAGATACGGGGCACCAAATTTGGTCAACTGTGTCCATCTGCAGCAATGTCATTTCGGGACACTTTGGGTTCAGAGACCCCAAATTTTAGCTGCAGCTAGGGGGCATCTAGGAACCCATAACTACTGAGTTTGAAATTCGGGGGATCTATGGCTGCAAATGGGCATAGTGAGGCTTGCAAATGGGCATTGTTGACCCTCTTTTCCACTTACAGTAGCTGTGCATTTCTCACCCTCGTCTTATACTCGGGTCAATAAGTATTTCCCTTTTTTTTTTTTTTTTTTTTGTGGTAAATTAGGGCCTCGACTTATACTTGGATCGACTTATACTCGAGTATATACGGTAAGTGAAAATGTAGCGCTAATAAAGACTGTAAAACAGCTGAATGGACAAAAATTAATAAAATATGAAAGACATGTGAATACACATACAAAATGTGATCAGCAAACAGACGCGCCCCAATAAGTGATAAATCACAAGTGAGTCAATCAAAAGAGGTGGTGTATAAACCACAAATGGAAGGAGGTTGTGATGAAAACAAGTGCGTCAAGTTGAGGGCATCTTCATACAAGCAATCAGGAACACCAGGTGTGATGTTGGCGGCAGCAGGTATCGCATAAGAAAATAAATGGGTACTCTTACCGGAACCGGTGGATCTGGATTTCAGCGACGCCAGATCAAACAGACTTGGATAGGAACAGCTTGAGGTGTCCTGAGAAGGTCAGCCAGGAGACTGGAGCAGGCATCGGTATCATCGAGGGTCAATACTTCTCCGATACGATCACCACAGGAGAGCCAGCCCTTGGGCCAATGGTAGCCGGATGGATGGAGCGAATGAGTACATGGTGAGAATATATAGAGGGCTCCAAATGGTGCAGATCAAAAGCAAATCGGGTGTTTATTTTCATAAAAAAAGCATACAATAGCAAAAAATTGTGATCAGTTAATACAATGTGGAGAGCAAGGAAGCAAAACCCTACGCGTTTCGTCGTAATAGGACTTCTACAGGGGCATTAAACAACTCCCCCACATTGCTAACTATATATGAATGCTAAAAAACCATAAAGCAATAAACAACCAATCGGAAAGCTCATCAGCTAATTGGTTGCAACAGGCTTACCAATGGGGGGGATTGGTCACATGTTAAACCACCCCTGGGCAACCTTATTCTTATACTATTCTCTTATATGAGAATAGTACAACCTGAAACAGAACATGGCAACACGCCAGCGTGGGCCAAAAAGCCCGTGAAATTCAACTCAAAAAGCACCCAATCGATGTCAGCAAACCAATCAGAAATTGAGTGCCCACCGGAATCAGGAAGTAGGTTGTCACCAACCTTACACTCAAACTGAAAGGGGTCGCTCCAAGCCTGTAAACTGAAGGACATCATAGCCGGGTCAGCGTCTACCTCCAAATGAGGCTTGGAACGGTGACCTGTGGCGTGGATGGTCTCCCGCTCAGGATCGGCAAGCGTTCGCCTCAGAACGAGGCTAGGAATGCAAGTCGTGTGTTTGGAGCGACGCCAGGTGTTGTAAAAGCCAGTGATGTCATGTCACTTAGTTGGACCAAAGGAGACAGGTGTCAGCAGCAAAGTATAATCTAGTTTAAAAAAACCAGCATCAGCAAAACTTAAACTATGTAGACCAGTCCTAAAACTAGGTGGGGGGAATGTATCATATCCACAATATTGTTAAAGGCTACACAACGACCAAAGTCACAAGGTGCAGAATAGCAACTCACTACACCCAACTTATACCACAAATAAGAGCCTCAATCCACAATGCAATTATAGATAATTTAGTGGGCTTACATCCATGATGGTCAGATCGGAATAGATGTATGATAACTTAATAATAAAAAACAATTAAAAGAATTTGTAAATATTTAGGACTTATTAATGAATTAATGTCCCACTCTACGTTGAGACCAAATGGTGAATAGGTCTTGAGCCGGAAGGCCCAATAGGTCTCAAGACGGGATACCCCACAGGTACGAGATTCCCCTCTCCAATGGGGGATAAACTTGTCCAACGACAAATTTTGTCCCCGTGGGGTCACTATCATGATGTTCAAGGTAGTGACGGGACAGTATGGTTTTACCATTCCTGATATTGGTCAGATGTTCGTTAACCCGAACTGTAAATGTTTGGGTAGTGCGTCCTATGTACTGTTTGTTGCAAGGACAGGTAAGTAGACTACAAATTTAGTGGCACAAGTGGTAAAATGTTCCATGAAGTAAATGCGTAGAGTGACCGTGGACTGAAAAGTGTTACTCTTGTGTCTGCTGCAAACATTGTGCAGGCAGACATTGCATTTTACGACACGGATAATATCCCTTACATTGTTGAAAAAAGGGGGTGTGTTTAGGAGAATCAATCACATTAGGTGCGATCCGTCCCTGAATAGAACGAATTCCTCTAAATATGACACCAGCATTATCAGGGATAACAGGGCCCAAAAACTTATCACACTGAAGGGTTCCCCAATGTTTTTGGATAATTTGTTTAAATTTTGTCTAGATTGGACTGAATATGTAGTAATGAAGGACCATCTGAACTTGTCGTCCTTGACATCTTTGGGGGCGGATCTCGATAAGGAATTCCGGTCTATTTTGGAAACCCTTTCAATTTCTAGATCCAAAATGTTAGATTGGTAACCCTTTTCTACAAACCTATTTTTCAAAATGGTAGATTGGCTGAAGGCCTCTAACCGGGTACAATTTCTCCTCAATCTGAGGAATTGGCTACGAGGGACTTCAGCCATTGCGGATGGTGACAACTGTCAGCCAGAATATATGCATTCCGGTCCGTGGGTTTTAAGTGGGTCTTAAACTCAAAATGGCTATCCACAACATTGATCTCAAGATCCAAGAATTGGGTAGAGGTAAGGTTGGCCTCATAGCTCAGACGTATGCCTCTATTATTCAAATTAAGGAAGGACATAAATCGAGATTCTTGACCGCTCCACAGGAGGAGGATGTAGTCGATGTACCTGGCCCAAAGAACCAATTCAGGTCTCTTAAGGGCATAGACGACATCCTCCTCCCATTTGGCCATAAGTAATATGCTGGTTTTATGAAAATAAACACTCAAATTGATTTTGATCTGGAGCCCTTTTTGCCCTTTCCCCACCATGAACTCGTTTGCTCCATTCATCCGACTACCATTGGCCCAAGGGCTGGCTCTCCTGTGGTGATTGTATCGGAGAAGTATTGACCCTCAGATACAATGCCTGCTCCAGTCTCCTTGCTGACCTTCTCAGGATACTTCAAGCTGTTCCTATCCATGTCTGTTTGATCTGGTGTCGCTGACATCCTGGTGTTCCTAACTGCTTGTATGAAGATGCCCTCAACTTGACGTACTTGTTTTCATCACAATCAACTTCCATTTGTGGTTTATACACCACCTCTTTTGATTGACTCACTTGTGATTTATCACTTATTGGGACTTGTCCATTTGATCAAATTTTGTATGTGTATTCACGTGTCTTTCATATTGTATTACTTTTTGTGCACTCAGCTGTTTTACAGTCTTTATTAGCGCTACATTTTCACTTACCTCTTGTTTTTTTACATGGCTGCCTACTGCTTGCTTGTTGCTGAATTCCACAATTGGGAGTAAGGCGCGAAAGCCCTATAATAAGCTCCATGTAGCAACTTTCAGCTTGTACAGGGCTTATGTCCTCTCCATCCTATGACATTAAATGAAAAGTGAGCACACTATATACAATTTTCTGTATTCCCCCCCCCCCCCCCCCCCCATATGGCTTGGAAGGGCTAAAGGGCAGATCACAATAACCTTACCATACTGCGCAGACTTCTGCAAAAATCTGTGTGGGTGCATGGCTAAACTGAGGTACAATTAAGACCAACATGCCAACTTGTAGCTTCAAGTGAATTTTACTGTCCCATATTGGCCAGCAAAATATACAGATTCAAGGTGACATGCAGATGTTAACAAAATGAACCATGTGTCTCTAACCCCTCACCACATCAAAATCTAAACTTTTTTTTTTTTTTTTCTCTCTACTTTTCTTAGTATGGGGGGGGATGGAGTGTATTTTCAAGTTGCCAATGACTGTAAGATTCTTTCCTCAGGTGGGAGCTACTTGGTAACTCTGACAATACTGTATGCACTTGCTGTGATGGCGTCTGTACCAAAAGTTCCAGGAAGAGAAGAGATGTTAATGGTAGGTGGAGACTTGGCCCATATGAAAATTCTTCTTTTTATTTGTATGTTAACATGTTTCCCCTCTTTTTTTTTTTTTGTAAAGAAAATGAAGATGGTGGACTTATTCATACAATGGTTCTTGGACCTTTCAAAGTACACAACCCATCTGGTTCTGCTGATCATGAATCCAGAGCAGTAGAGACAGGTAATTAAGCATCCACCCCAAGCCAATAGCTGACTTGCTTTGTCAAGTGAGCTTTAGTAAGCTTTTTTTTTTTTCTCAGGACATAGCCCTGTGACCATTGGATCAACAGTGTCTGGATGAGCAATTATGCTTGGGTTTAATTCCCTGGGGGTTGACATCCTGCTTGAAATCTGAAACACAAACTTGGCTGTGAACCCCACTAAAGTCAATGGGGGGGTGGGGGTGTATAATCTGTTTTAATTCTGGCCATATTCAAGGCTGATAGTCAAGCTGTTGTCAAAGGCATGGGAAGCTAGGCCCTGTGTTGAAGTTGAGGCAAACAATGTTTTAGTGCATGCTGCCTTGCAAACTATCATACCGGCACAGTGGTGTAGTGGATAGCACTTTCGCCTAGCAGTAGGAAGGGTCGCTTGTTTGAATCCCAACCACGACACTACCTGCATGGCATTTGCATGTTCTCCCTGTGCCTGCGTGGGTTTCCTCCGGGTATTCCGGTTTCTTCCCACACTCCAAAGACATGCTGGTAGGTTAATTGGATCCTGTCTAAATTCTCCCTAGTATGTATGAATGTGAGTTAGGGACCTTAGATTGTAAGCTCCTTGAAAGTAGGGACTGATGTGAATGTACAATGTATATGTAAAGCGCTGCGTAAATTGGTGCTATACAAGTACCTGAAATAAAATACCGTAGGTACATTTTACAGTACAGTTACTGCTTTGACCTGTTTGAGTTTACATTTAGGCAATGATGCCAAACATAGCACATTTTATGCAAAAAGTAAAGGCACTGTGCAATGAAATTGGGTAGTTAACCCTGAAATAACGTTTTAGTTGCCACTCTGGCGCTAAAAGGGACAGGTATGTAGAATCTGTAGAGTGGTATCCAATGTGTGATTTGTTGCTTTGAAGATGCTGTTAAAAGTATTGGGACGACTGCTTTTACAGGCACATGAACTTTAATGGCATCCCAGTCTTGGTCCATAGGGTTCAATATTGAGTTAGCCCACCCTTTGCAGCTAGAATGGCTTTAATTCTGCTGGGAAGGCTGTCCACAAGGTTTAGGAGTGTCTATGGGAATGTTTGACCATTCTTCCAGAATATGAGCTCGGTCACTGCTCTAATTCATCCCAAAGATGTTCTATCGGGTTGAGGTCAGGACTCTGTGCAGGCCAGTCAAGTTCCTCCACTCCAAACTCGCTTATCCATGTCTTTATGGACCTTTTCTTTGTGCATTGGTCCAAATCATTTGAAGGGGGGGATTATGGTGTGGGGTTTTTCAGGTGTTGGGCTTGACCCCTTAGGTCCAATGAAGGGAACACTTAAGGCACCAGCATGCTAAGACAATTTCATGCTCCCAACTTTGTGGTAACAGTTTGGGGATGGCCCCTTCCTGTTCCAATATGACTGCACACCAGTGCACAAAGCAAGGTCCATAAAGACATGGATGAGTGAGTTTGAAGTGGAGGAACTTTATTGGCCTGCAGAGTCCTGACCTCAACCCAAAAGAACACCTTCGGGATGAATTGGAGCAGAGACTGCGAGCCAGGCCTTTTCGGCCAACATCAGTGCCTGACCTCATAAATGTGCTTCTGAAAGAATGGTCAAAAATTCCAATAGACCCACTCTTAAAGCTTGTGGACAGTTGTCCCAGAAGAGTTGAAGCTGTGCAAGCTGCAAAGGGTGGACCAACTCAATATTGAACCCTACAGACTAAGACTGGGATGGCATTAAAGTTCATGTGCATGTAAAATGCAGGTGTCCCAACTCTTGACGATCTAGTGTATTTGGGGAAGGGAAAATGGAGGTGGGGAAAACCTAGGGAGAATATGACAAAGCAAAGGGTCCAGAGAACAGGGAAGGGAATATCTTCCATCAACCCCTCACACTGGACAAATTTGCTCAAGTAGTCTTCCAGGGCAGCATCTGAGAGATGGGGCTCCTTCCACAGGAAAGACAATGTCCACCATTATAAAAAGATTGCAATACCTGCATGCCTCAGTTCTTGTTTCCTCCAGACCAACAGAATTAACTCAATTTTCTTCCAGTCCCTGTGCTAAGTTGCAGGGGACTCCCTGGCTGGTCGTCTCCAGTTGCCTCTGAGGTGGTCAGGTGTCTTAGGCCAAAAATGTCTTGGCAAGCTGGTGGCAAAAGAATCACAGGGGTGTTTTTAAAAAAAAATTGTGTCAACTTTCAAAAAAAGTGGGACACATTTAACACCTTGCGCACAACAATTAGGAACTTTTAAAACCCTGACCAAACCTTTCACCAGTCGGGCAGCCACCCCGTCCACTAGCAAAGAACAGCCTGACAAATCTGACCAAGAAAATTTGTCGGCAACCTCATCCTGACTCTGACATATGCCTCAGGGTGAAGAGACTCAAAAGGGTACGCTTCCTGACAGGACACAGGAACTACTGAGGACAATCGTGGACACTAGGAATAAAAACAAACCAGAGCCATCATGACATTCTAAAAAAATACAAAGGCCTACAGCCAAGGAAGCCTAGGGCATTCCCTGTACACCAAACCTTAAATATTAAGGAAACTGAAAATACGTCTTGCGCCTTCAGCAATAAAAGACAAATACCCATTTGCTGAAAAACACCCAATCCTAGGCTAAATTCCCTAAGGTAGCACCATCACTGTCAAGGATTAAAAAAACAAGTCGGACCTCTCGTTTCGAAGACTCTGGCATGCTAAAAGATCCCATGGATAGAAAAGTGGAATCATGGCTAAAGGCGTGGGAAGCAGGGGCATCGAACCTCAACCCCACCATTGCATCCACATGCACTGAAAGCACCCTGCTGCTTTGGCTAAACCAGCTGCAAGAGCTCCTAAGAGATGCCCCCAGAGAACAGATACTAAAAAGCTGCCTTTTTATAGCAGCCAAGGCAGTTAAAACCACAGCAAGAGCAACAGGCTTGATATATTCAGCCAGGAGGGCACTATGGCTCAAAGCGTGGATGGGGTATTTTGCCTCCAAAAACAAACTAGTATCCCTTTTTACAGGCAACCTTC
Organism: Lithobates clamitans; assembly: GCA_037952925.1. Classification (NCBI taxonomy): domain Eukaryota; kingdom Metazoa; phylum Chordata; class Amphibia; order Anura; family Ranidae; genus Lithobates; species Lithobates clamitans. Next base: position 2,925,573 of record JBBGZY010001065.1, read on the forward strand.
TTTTGGACCAGTTCTGGAAACTGGTACCTGATAGGTCAGCAGACAAAGGAGTTTCCACACCTGAAGAAAACTAAGCAAAACTCCTTTTTGTCAGCAGAAAAAAAGCTATAAGCAAAGCGAAACCAGGAAGAGATGGTCCTTTTTTTAAAGGAGGAAGAATAGGGAAGACTTCATCCCTAAGCCTTCCAGGGGCAACACCAAAAAATAACGCCCAGCAAGAAGGCAGAGGGATTCATGTCGTCACTGGAAAACCTGCAAACACAGATTGTTTCTACTCGCACATCTTTGCCAGGAAAAAACCCTCCGGAAAGTACAGGCTCACTTTGAACCTAAAACCCCTCAAGAAAAAGTACAAAGTTTGATGGAATCGATATATTCAGGAAGTAACTTACCACCACCAGGGGCCTTTATGGCTATGGTAGATTTGCAGGATGCCTACCTGCACACACCAATAAACAGACCACCACGAGTTTCCAAAATTCACGATACAGGGTCCAAAGGCTACCCTGCACTTCCAGTACACCTCCATGCCCTTCAGGATTTTGTCAGCACCCAGAATATTCACCAAAATACTGGCAAAGGCATAGGAGTTGTACTATATCTGGACGACCTCTTTTTCGCCAACACAAGAGACCTTGACAGCCGACCTCAAGCAAGTGTCCTTTTATCTAAAGAGCTTGGGGTGGATAATGCACAAACAAAAATCCCACCTCATTCCCAGTCAGAGTAAACTACCTAGGGTATGTGCTAGACATGAGAAACAAAGATCCTGCTGCCACAGGACAAGGTTGCAGGACTAATGGAAGAGATTGAGACCTTGTGTCTCCCCAACGCAGTTACTATTAGGAAGAGCATGAGGGTGCTGGGCCTCATGACCTCCATGCTGGCCATCACGTGGGCACAACTGCACACAAGACCATTACAGAACTTCATCCTGGCTCAGTGTGATGGGTACCCAGGTTCCATGGAGTTCTGGGTCACAATTCCGAAAGGTCAAATCATCGCTGCAATGGTGGCTCAAACCACACATATACAGCCAGGGGCGCTTATGGACACAAACGTGATCCGCATCACTACAGATGCTGGCACCACAGGCTGGGGAGCACACTTGGCAGAACACCTGGTCCAAGGCTCTTAGAACCAGGACTGATCTCTTGCCTCATCGAACATGAGATGGAAGCAGTGAATCTAGAGCTGAAATCCTTCAAAACACAGATCAAGGACAGACACATCCAAATACAAACGGAGAACGCTACAACCGTAGCATGTACAGATGAGGGGGGGGGGTGGAAACCAGACCCCCCCCCCTCAACTGTACAGCAGACACAATCCTGAAGTGGGCGGAAGCAAACTTGGAGTCAATATCCACCATACACCTGAGAGGGTCTGAACATCCTAGCAGATTACCTAAGCAGAAACCAGGTACAGCACACGACTGGGCCCTAGGCCAGGCAACATTTGGATCGTTCATATCTGGGAGACACCTTTGGTAGACCTAGAGGAATATACCTCCTGAATTGAATACATGGTTACTGGAAATTGACACCTTGCCATACAAAAAGCTAATGTATAAACAGAGGTTGCCCATTCAAATATAACAAGATATGGGACCGATGGCTCCAGACCTCAGACTTTCACATAAACAAGTTACCTGCTTAAAAACTTAATTGACTTTCCAGCGCTGTTATTGGTTCTAGTCATATATTTGAGTTTGTCTGCCTCATTAAGAGATTGTTCAATAACCATCGTTATGTTGATGTAGGTCTTGTAAAACCTTGTACTCATTAGGGATGAAAAACTCCTAGAAAGGTTTAACCATTTTATTGTCAATTTGCTCAAAGTATACTGTCTAGTCTTGGCTATGTAAAACTTTCAATAAAAGTTGCTGTTTAAAAGTAAAACTCAACAAGGTCCCAAGATTCTTTTCCCTCTCCCAAGGGGACAGGTGCATGGGGGTGAACGCACTGGTCACTTCTGCTAGGATACGCATTCCCTCCAATGATCCCAATCCCCAAGTTCATCTAAACCAGTGGTGTCCAAACTATGGCCCTCCAGTTGTTAAGGAACTACAACTCCCATCATGCCTAGTCATGTCTGTGAATGTCAGAGTTTTACAATGCCTCATGGGAAGTGTAGTTCTGCAACAGCTGGAGGGCCGCAGTTTGGACACCCCTGATCTAAACAGTCAAGAAGGCCACAGTTATCCTGGTGGCCCCCTACTGGCCACAAAGAGCATGGTTCAGCCATTTAATAAACATGAGCAGCCAGCCGCACCCATTACCATACAAACCAGAACCAACGCAGGGCCCAATCCGGAACCCAAACTTCGAGATAATGGAGCTTTCAGCCTGGCTCCTGAAAGGATAATGTTACAAAACAAAGGCCTGTGAAAGTTATTCTTTCTACTGGCTAAAATGGTATTCACCACACAGGTGATATATGAAAGGGTTCTAAAGTGCTCAGGAAAAGGGGCAAGGGAAAAATGATTCTGACCATCTTGAACTTTTTACAAGAGTGTGCAGATTTATCTCACAACACTCCTAAAGGTACAAGTGGCAGCCCTATCCTCCCTTGATGTAAGGCTAGCGGAAGATCTGCTCATAAAGAGATCATCTCTTCTCGGGTAAAAAGTCAACACCTGCAAGTACGAAAATTCCCCCTCGTGGGACCTATCCACAGTATTAAAGGGGAGCCTATAGACTAACAACATTTAAAAACAGTGGTATTGGTATCCCTGGTATTGGCAAGAAGAGTCGGCGAGGTTCAGTCACTATCAATCCTGGAACCATACTATACGATTCTATTAGACAAAATGATCCTCTTGCCTGAACCAGCCTTTCTATTGAAAGTCCCCTCAACGTTCCACAGGTCTCAGAACATTATCACCCTCCCTTCCAGCTAACCTTCATAGCAACAAAAGGGGGGAAAAATGACATTCAATGTCAGAAGAATCCTGATGGCCTATCTGGAAAGTGCAGAAGACCTTGTCACTTTGTCCTATAGACATCAACCTACTTCAAAGAGCTCTATAGTGAGATGGATCAAAACGGGCATCGCATTGGCATACCAGTCCCAAAACCTACATCCGCCAGAGGGTATTACAGCCAACTCTACCAGAGCATTGGGGCTACACCAGAGCAGGTCTTAAGGGCAGCGACATGGTCGAGCTCTCAGATCAAACTTTCAGTAGGAAATTGCTCCAGGCGGTGGACCTCCTAGTAAGTATTCCTTGCTACATCCTCTCAGATACTGCCCTGGAAGACTACTTTAAAATGGGTACCTGGTAACTCATTTTCTAGGAAGTCTTCAAGGGCAGCACTCATTCCCTCCCAAAAAAGGGGAAATTGGCAGTTCAGTGGAAAAGCATGATGATCGCCTGTTCTGTCTCAGTACTTTTATATTACTGAGGCATGCAGTATTTTATGATGGTGGACATAGTTTCGTGTGGGAAGAGCCCTATCTCAGATGCTGCCCTGGAAGACTTCCTAGAAAAGGAGTTACCAGGTACCTAACTTATTACTGTGGGAGAGAAACTGACTTTTTGAGGGTTACATAGGGGGGAGAAAAAGGCAGCCCTTTTAAGTGATATGCTTAGGAAATGCCTTGAAGCTAACCCTGTCAAACACTACCCTGTGTGTGTATGCATATATTGGCATGCATGAAATACAGCAACACCATCTAATTTTTTTACTTGAAAGGGCCTTTTTAAAGTGATTTGTAAAGGCTCGTTTTTAAAAAAGTTATACTTGCCTGCTCTGTGCAGCTGGTTTTGCAGAGCAGCAAGGATCCACCTCTTGGATCCCTCTTTGCTGCTCCTGGCCCCTCCCTCCTATCGAGTGCCCCCAGTCAGCGGCTTCCTATGGGGGCCACTGAAGCCGAGTCGCAGCTTTGCATGTCCATTCAGACACTGGGCCCTGGCCCCTCTCTCGCCCCTGATTGGCTGGCTGACTTGGCTGTGGGAGCCAATGGTACAGCTGCTGTCTCAGCTAATCGGGAGTGTCCTGGACGGCTTATGCCGTGTACACAGTCGGAATTTACGTCAGAAAAAGTCCGATGGGAGCCTTTCATCGTATATTCTGACCGTGTGTATGCCCCATAGGACTTTTTCTATCAAATTCAGACGGACTTGGATAGAGAACATGTTCTATATTTTTCCGACGGAACTAATTACTAGCCCCACTCACCAGAAATTTCTACGCTTCAAGGTAGAAAATCTTCATTTTCAGTTTGTAGCTCTGCCTTTTGGTCTAGCTACTCCACCTCGAGTGTTAACAAAGGTCCTGGCTCCTCCTTTAGCCAGGATAAGGGCTCCAGGTATAACAATACTAGCCTACATAGATCAATTCGGTAGCCCGCTTAATCCAAACTTTGGTAATCGCAGTCCGCTACCTGGAATACCTAGGTTGGATTCTCAACCTAGAGAAATCTTCCTTAAATCCATCAAGGAGATTGCAGTACTTGGGGCTGATCATTGATACAGCTCAGAAGAGGTGTGTGTGTATATATATATATATATATATATATTTTATTTCACCAGGAAAGGATCAGTTCCATAAGGGAACTGATTAAGTTACTCAAGTCCAAAGAAGAATCCTATTCGGCTATGCATTATTTTGTTGGGAAAGATGGTGGCTTCTTTCAAGGCCATTCCTTATGCGTGGTTTCATTTAAGACTGCTGCAAAACGGGATCCTGTCAACAAGAGGGCCCAAGCTCTGGGCTTCCCAATGAGTTTATCCCCCAATGTGCGTCAGAGCCCCAGTTGGTGGTTGATATCAAAGAATCTTCAAAGAAATCCTTTCTACCAGTTACCTGGAAGGTGGTAAGACGCCAGCCTTCTGGGCTGAGGAGCAGTCCTGAAAGAAGCATCTGTCCAAAGGGAATGGTCCAAATCAGATGACCTTGTCTTCAATATTCTAGAGATTTGGGCAGTACGCCTGGTCCTCGAGGCCTGGACGCTCAAACTATGGAATTGTCCTATCAGGCACGAGAAGTCGCGCAGCCCAGAAAGGGGTGAATTGTATTCCATCTTGGGCAGAAAACATTCCTTGCCTATTAGCAATTTTCATTCCAGGAATAGTTAATTGGCAGGCAGACTACTTGAGTTGCCAACAATTGTTCCCGGGAGAATGGTCCTTTCACCCCGACATGTTTCTGTTGATATACCAGAAGATGGGGAGTTCCGGATGTGGAACTTTGTGTCAAGGACCAGGGATCTGATGGCATACAAAACCGATGCTCCCCCCCCCCCCCTCCCCCGTGGGATCCAGGTTTTTTTTTTTGTTTTTGTTTTTTTTTACTGATCTATGCGTTCCCTCCTGTTCTGCTGCTTCCGTGGCTTATTCACAGGATCAAGCAAGAAGGGAAGGAGGTGATTCTTGTGGGCCAGAAGATCTTGGTTTGCCGAGATCGTAAAGATGGTGGTGGGGGACCCTTGGTCCCTACCACTATGGCCAGACCTTCTCTCGCGAGGTCCGGTATTCCATCCTACCTTACAAATACTAAAATTAGCGGTTTGGTTATTAAGACCCACATTCTGAAAGATCGTGGGCAGTTAGCCTCAGTGGTTCTAGTTTGGTTAAATGCTAGGAAGCCGGCCTCCAGAGTCAAGAATCTGGAAGGCATATGTCTCCTGGTGTAAATCCAGGGGTTGGCACTGCAGGAAATATGTCATAGGTAGGATCCTTGAATTGCTACAGACAGGATTAGAAATGAAGCTAGCCTTGAGTACTATTGATGGCCAGATGTCGGCCTTATTGGTCTTTCTTTTCATCAACCACTTGCTTCCCTCTCTCCGGTTTGTAACTTTATTCAGGGGGTAACGTGGATTAATCCTCCAGTTTGGTCATCCCTGAACCCCTGGGACTTAATTTTAGTCTTGTCGACTTATAAAAGCTTTTTTTTTTTTTTTTTTTTTTTTTTTTCCCCAGAATGTTTCTGTGGAAGAAAGGTCACTACATTTTCTTGATGTGGTGAGAGCAGTCAAGGTCTATTGAAAGTGACCGCTCAGATTTGTAAACGTTTTTTCTCTTGCCAGATGGTCCTAAAGGACAGGCAGCATCGAAATCTACTATCTCTAAATGGATTTGTCAAGAAGTGATTGTTCAAACTTGTGGTTTAAGGAGGAATATTCCTCTTCATATTAAAGCGCACTCTACCAGGGCTGTTAGTGCTTCTTGGGCAGTGCATCACTGAGCCTCCATGGCTCAGATCTGCAAGGCCGCAACTTGGTCTTCAGTCCATACATTTACCAAATTCTATCAAGTAGATGTAAAAGGCATGAGGACATCGTCTTTGGGTGCAGTGTACTGCAGGTTGCAGTAGAAGTCCTCTAGTCCAGTGTGTTTCAACTCCAGTCCTCAAGGCGCCCCAACAGGTCATGTTTTCAGGCCTTCCCTTATTTTGCACAGGTGATTTGATCATTTTCACTGCCTTAGTAATTACCACAGCTGTTCATCTGAGGGAAATCCTGAAAACATGACTTGTTGGGGTGCCTTGAGGACTGGAGTTGAGAAACGCTGCTCTAGTCTCTTGGTGCCCTACTTTTGTTTCCCTCCCTTCAGTTGGCATTGCTATGGGACATAGTAACTACTATGGCTCTGTGTCCATGATGTACGATAAGAAAATAGGATTTTTATAACGGCTTACCTGTAAAATACTTTTGAAGTATATCATGGGACAGAGGTCCCTTCCTCCTTGATATACAAGTGTATTGCTTTGCTACAAAACTGAGGTACTTCCACCAGTGGGAGGGGTTATATAGGGAGTGCACTTTTTAATTTGGGGCGTGCCAGTGTCTATCACCTAAAGGTGGCCTATAACCCACATAGTAACTACTATGGCTCTGTGTCTCGTGATGTACTTCAAAGAAAAGGATTTTACAGGTAAGCTGTTATAAAAATCCTATTTTTATTTCAGAAACTAGCTTAAACTTTATGTACTGTAGTGATAATGCTGGCAATGTGTTCATGTTTGCAACCTCAAACTCTGACCCAAACCTGTGTGTGTGCAAAAAAATTAATTTTGACTACAACAAATTTATAGCATTCATGTTTAATGTAGATAGTCATAGGGTTGTGTGGGTTTTTTTTTTTTTTTTTTTCTCTACTAGTCTCATGAACAAGGTTCACTTTAGGAGACTATGTGCAGAAAACATGAACCTACAAAGACCAGCCAGTGCACAAAAAATGTGTTGGCCATCACCAATATGTGGCTGCTGAGTATAGGGCATATGGGTTGTTGCCTCACTCGTCTATGGAATTCAATACAAGTACCAAAGACCCCTGTTTAGTGTTTCAGAAAAAAAGTTTGTGTGAGCAAGTCTCTTTTACTGCTCCATAGGAGATGTGTTCATATCAAAAATGTCTTCCTTTTTAAGGTAAGATCTGACACTGGCTTTTTTTTTTTTTTTATACATGTCAAATTGCTCCCATATAGATTCTAAATGGGAGTGCCACAGGGAACATATCTCTCGTTTTGGAAGGAATGCTAAGATGTCAGACTTATTTCCTGTGACACAATCTGTAGCCCATACATTGGAGTAATCTGATAAGTATATTAAAAGGGGTCAGTGTCGGATCTTGCCTTGGAGCCAGTTCACACCATAGAAACGCAGTCGGGATGCTTTTCTGCATGTGCGTTTTTGATTCATTCAAGGGCAATCTTTTTTTTTTTTTTTTTCCCCCTTAACCACTTCACTACCGGCCTATTGTCAAATGACGTCCACAGATGGGATCTCCCATCCTGGGTGGAAGTCGTATGACGGCCTCGGGTTCCCGGCCGCCTGGGGGGCGCGCCCGCCGCGTTGCTCGGGACCCGGTGCGTGTGCCGGGCACCTGCGATTGCCCATTAACCGGGCCGGACTGTGGATCTGTGTGTAAACACACAGATCCACATCCTGTCAGCTCAGAGGAGACCGATCTGTGTTCCCAGAACGGAGGAACACTGATCGGTCTTCCCTTGTGCATCCTCTCCCCCTACAGTTAGAAGCATTCCCTAGGAAACACATTTAACCCCTCCCTGCCCCCTAGTGGTTAACCCCTTCACTGCCTGTCACATTTACACAGTAATCAATGCAATTTTTATAGCATTGATCGCTGTATAAATGTGAATGGTCCCAAAAATGTGTCTGTCCGCCATAATGTTGCAGTCACGAAAAAAAATCACGATTGCCACTACTACTAGTAAAAAAAAAAAATAATTAAAAAAAAAAATGCCATAAATCTATCCCGTATTTTATAGACGCTATAACTTTTGCGCAAACCAATCATACGCTTATTGCGAATTTTTTTTATTTTTGGTTAAAAAAAAAAATGTAGAATTTGTATCGGCCGAAACTGAGGAATTTTTTTTTTTTTTTTTTTTTTATTGGGATATTTATTATAGCAAAAGGTAAAAAATATTGTGTTTTTTTTCAAATTGTTGCTCTTTTGTTTATAGCGAAAAATAAAAAATAAAAACCAGAGGTGATCAAATACCACCAAAGGAAAGCTCTATTTGTGGGGGAAAAAAGGACGTCAATTTTGTTTGGGTACAACGACGCACGACCGTGCAATTGTTTAAAGTGCGACAGCGCTGAAAACTAAAAGTTGGTCTGGGAAGGAAGGGGGTGAAAATGCCTGGTATTGAACCGGTTAAGGACGTGTTGATTTTTAGTGTTCCAGTGCAGGAAAAATGCAGCATGTTCTACTTTTTTTTTTTTTTTTTTTTTTTTTATTTTTTTTTTTTCATGGAACTGCAAGCACTGGTGTGAACTATACCAATAAAAAAGCACATAACCTACTCTCCATGTGTTTTTGATGCAGAAAAAACACACTGGACTGTATGTGGTGTAAACTGGCCCTTGAAGACCTTTTTGATATGAACAAACTCCTCCTATGGAGCAGTAAAAAGGACTTGCTCAGATATAAACTTTTTTTTGTGGTACAAAGTTCATACAGGGATCATGGTGCAACACCCTGTGTGGCTTATACACAACATACAATACAATAAAGGGGTACTGGTAGAGAAATTTTAATTGAAAGGGTGGACAATAATGGAAAAAAATCGATGGACATCTACATTAAACATGTACGCTGTAAATGTGTTACCAGTGAGGTCAAATGTGGTGAAATGATGTATACAGGGTTGTCATAGTTTAGCACATATCGTGTACCTTTTTTTTACCAGCCTTAACTACAATACATGGACTTTAGTTTTCTGAAGTTTTTAGGGTTTTTTTATTACCTTTTTCAATCTCTCTATGTAGTTATTTTTATTTTTTTATTTTAAAAACAAGTGTAGGTTGTTGGTACCATATCTGTAGGGATAATGATTTTTAAAACAAATGTGAAGGATGTGAAACGTCCCTGCTCGTGCTTACTGGACTGTCTGTGGTATATGTACCCTGCTGTGGGGGTCCAGTGACCTATTACACATGACCTAGGTTATGTACCTCTACGCCTGTTGCCTTAATGGTCTTTGTAAAGCCATAACAGGAAAACTAGTGTAAAACTGTGCACACACTGACCTATAGAGTAACTTGTGGATATCCTTTGACACTTCAACTATTTTGAATCTTTTTTTTTTTTTGTAAACCTGACTGACTCTAGAAGGCTAATTTTATTATGTGTTTTTGTCTGTTGCAGGCTTTTCTATGCCACCTGCTGTTGGAGCACTTTTCCTGGAGCTGGCTGTTCTTTTGCTGCTGTGCATTGGAGTTGTACTGTATGGCCGGGCCAAACAAAAAAACTGAACGCTGCCTTGTCACTGAGCACTGAAATTTGCTTTATTTTTTTTTTTTTAAATAAAGTCTTTTCAATATGGCCTCTCTGGTTTCAGTTCAAGTTTTCAGATGTATCAAACTCGTTCTTGCAGTACAGTGCTCATAAATTGGTTGGTATTAGGCCAAAAGCAGTGGATGTGAGGCTTATACAGGAAAAAGGACTATGCTGTCCAGCTCTAGTCCTCAGTTGATGCATAAAAGGCCAAGATTGTGGCACACTAAACAACGTAAACCTGTTTTTCTTAAAGCAGGAACTTTTAACATACACAGATCATCGATCGCAAAAGTTGGAGTTCAGCATTTTGTTACGCTTGATTCGTTTGGGCCAGCTTGGCCCAAGCAAACTATGTCCCTCACTAAAATGTGAGGCTGCTGTCAGGGGCGGACTAACTCATGGGGCCCCCGGGCAATAGGAGATTATGGGGCCCCCAGGCAATCAGAGATTATGGGACCACACAGTATACACACAGTATACAATTACACAGTATACACATACATGTACACACAGTATACACAGACAGATGTAAAAAAACACAGATTTATACATACTGTCCCTGGTTTTACTGAGGCTGGCAACCCTGATGGGGCCTCCTAGTAGCCCAGGGCCCTCGGGCAGTGCCCGAGTGGCTCAACGGTCAGTCCGCCCCTGGCTGCTGTATGTAGCTGAGGTTGCATACAGCATACCGAACAGTGTTCCAGGTGCGACTTGAGACCTTCCTGTCTCATACCTGGAACACACTAAAGTCTATCTGGCGCTCAGCCAATCCAAGAAAGTGATGTATTGTAGCAACCAATACACAGCTTTCTCTGGCTGAGTCACAGGTTGTGACAGCAGCCCGCCTCAGACCGGGCCAATCAGAGGAAGCTTTGTATTCATTGAATACCATGCTTTCTCTGCTTTGGCTGAGTGCTGATCAGAGACTTTCTATTTTGTTCAGGGTCTTGGCTTGAACCTGGAACACAGTGCAGTATGCTGTAAGAACACTCCTACATACGGTGTTTATCTCACATCCAGCAGCCTCGCATGTTGGTGAGGGACAGTTTATTTGTCAGCTTGGCCCAAACAAACTATGTAAAGTGTAACCAAAGCTGGAGTTCAGCTTTAAGATCGCTGACGGTTGAAGTTGGTGGGATGTATTAGACAGCAAGTAAATGTGTATGGGGGTGTGGTTTTTTTTTTTTTTTTTTTTTTGGACTTTCAAAAAAACATGCATTGCAGTTTGTTTTACATGGGGTTGCAGACTGGTCGGGATGCCCATGCTGATCATGTCCACAGCCAAAAGCATCTCCATTGGGCACATGACCTCTACAATTGGACCAATGAAAAAAGGTTGCTAGTCTGAATCTCCCTTACCTGGGGAACAGTTGACACCAGGATGCAGTATGGGAGGGGGGGGGGGGGGAGAAGGTTGGTGTGATGCTTTGGTAATAGTGTGGTATGGGGTAGCACAGCCTCAGATACAAAGAAATCAAATCAATGTGGATACAACTAATGTATAGTAATAGAAAGCAAAGTTAAATGTGAGTTCATTAAAGTGACTGGATTCAATCTTCCTACGTGACAAACTCCAAACCATCTTATATTCCCAAATCTTAACGTGTTTAGTAGTAAACTTGACGGTATAGCATGCTCATGGAACTCTCACCTCACTCATATACTGTATTTACCTAATCACTAAAGGCTTCTAATAATCCTCTAACGTGAGTACAACCCTCACATTTTTGTAAATATTTTATTATATCTTTTTCATGTGACAACACTGAATGAAGAAATGACACTTTGCTACAATGTAAAGTAGTGAGTGTACAGCTTGTATAACAGTGTAAATTTGCTGTCCCCTCAAAACAACTCAACATAGCCATTAATGTCTAATGTCACCCCTTCAACCTCTGCAGCAATGCTGGCAGCTAGACTTGTGCACAACGAAAAATTTAGTTTAGTTTCGTTGTCATTTGTAAAATACATAATTTCATTCTGTTATATTCGTTATGTTAATACATTTTCGGATAATTCGTTATTTCTGTGGAGTGTTGATATTCGTTATGTGGAATCTCAAATTATGTTTAATTGGTTTATATGTGCTATAATTTCCCCTTTTGTCTTTCAGGTCAGCCACCATGAGAGATGGTCTCCTCCTCTTCCTCTAGGAAACACTGCATCAGCCCATAAATTCTTACTTCCCCCTGCCGGACCACAGTATTAGTGTTTCCCCCGGCGGGGAGACACTGCAAGGAGCCAGGCCAGTCAGGGTGACTGTGGCTAGTTTTGTTTTGTTTTTTTTGTTTTTTTTTTTTTTTTCTTCTGATCCTGTAAAGGGGAGCAGGGGCTTCCTAGGAGCAAGGGGGGTACTTGCACTGTACAGGCTTTTTTTTTTTTTTTTTTTTTGGAACTAGGTGGGCCGGACAAAGTCTTTTCCGGCAGAAGGGCGAGGGTCGCAAAGCTGATAGGGAAATCGGGCACAAGCTGGAGACGAGTCGAACGTGCACAGGCAGCGTGGGACTCTGTAGTAGCAACCACCTGCTGTCACACTACCTCCAGCCTTCCTAAGGTAAGGGCGCCCTGGGGAAGGGTACTCTCTATCTAGGATTGCCCCTCCATGTATAGTTCCTGTCATGGGGGGGCAGACACTCTTGGTGGTCAAGGGGAGGAGGCTCAGATCCCCACATATTAAGGAGGGTCTAGTGCACTCCCAGGGTTGTATTTAAAGTGAAATGTTGGTATTTTTTTTTTCATGTATTTCAGAAAGCTACAGAGAAGTCTAAATCAACACATAGCTCTAAAAAGAAGTGTGCCTCCTGCAGGGACACATTAGGGGAGTCATGGACAAAGGTGTAGTGGACTGCATAGAATCCCTTGTTAAAGATAGGGACTCTGAACAGGAGTCAGGACTAGCAGCCTCAGTAAAAGAGTTCTCATCCACCTTTTCTTCATTGAAAGGTTTCAACCTCCCATTAATCCAGCTCCCCAGGATACAACCCTGCCTCAGGCTCAGGGCTCTGCTCCTGCCCAACCTGCAACTTCAGCTAGGGCAGAGGAAGCTCCAGGCCCTTCTGGAGTGGAACAGACAGCCAGACAGTTCCTCCTCTGATTCCCAGGAAGGTTCAGAGGGGGAGGGGGAGGAGAAGGACAGGTAGTCCAGGAAATCCTCCAGATACAAATTGTCCCTGGAGGAGGTAGAGGACCTCTTGGGGGATGGATACATACATACATACATACAACCAGTATTCAGGTGGACAAACCCCTGACCCTCCATGACCAAATGGTACAAGGGCTTGGGGGAACAAAAGAAAATGTTTCCAGTACATGAGGTACTGGTTGGAACGATTAAAAAGGAGTGGCAAGATCCTGAAAGGAAGCTTTTTTTTTTTTTTTTTTTTTTTTTTTTTTTCCCTCGATCCCTAAAGAGAATATTTCCATTCTCCAGAGGATCCAGCATCGATCTGGAATAAAAATCCCAAGTTAGATGCCGCCTTCTCCCAGGTCTCCAGACACATGGATCTGGCGTTTGAGGACATTGGGGCTTTGGCAGATGTCATGGATAAGAGAATAGACTCACTCCTCAAAAAGACTTGGGACTCAACAATTGTCTAAAGCCTGAATTGGCTGTCACAGTTGTGGCTCGCAATCTGGAGCACTGGCTCTCCCAGATCCAAGAGCATATTGAAGCTGGAATGGCCAAAGAAACCATTCTATCTTCTTTCCCTACGATTCTGCAAAGTATCGCCCACATAGCGGATGCCTCGGCAGAATCATTCCGCATGTCGGCCAGATCAGCGGCTATAGCCAATTCTGCCAGGAGAGCCCTCTGGGTAAAAACTTGGCCAGGCAATAGCGCCTCTAAGGTCAAGTTGTGTGGGATACCTTTAACGGGAGACCTTCTCTTCGGCCCAGGTTTAGAGACAGTCTTGGATCGCACAGCAGACAGGAAGAAATAATTCCCACTTAAGCGGAAAACCCCAGCACAAACGAAGGGGTTTGGTTTGCAAAAACGTAAAGACACTCCAAAGCCAGAAGGGCAAAAGATCTTGGTCAAAAAGGCAAGGGCAGAGGGGCGATTCTTTTGCCCTCCTGAGCAGCCAGGTAAGAGCCAATGACTTCCCAACCAGTGGGGGGAAGACTGGGGGCCTTCCTCTCACAGTGGGAGACAATATCCCCCAATCAGTGTATCCTAGGGGTTATAAGAAGGGGGTATCTCCTCGAATTCACAAATCCTCCCCCGCGGAGATTCCTAGGTGCATGACAAAGGCCGAGGCTCTGTTGGGAGCACTGAGAGATCTGGAAAATCAGAATGTGGTTGAGTATCAAAGGCAGAGGAGGGAGAAGGATTCTATTCACACATTTTAGTAGTGAAAAAACCCACAGGGAAATTCAGATTGATTCTGAATTTAAAACTGAACAGGTCAGTGCAGTGGGCAGGTCTGCACTTTCGTCCCTTGCAGTTCTTCGTCCTAAAGGTGTGGGATCACAGTCAGAAAGATCTGGACACCTTAGTGCAGGTTCCACACCAAGTAAAGAGATCTCTCTGGTGGTGGAGGAAGGTTGCAAACCTGTCGCAGGGTCGTCTGTAGTTCATCCCAGTTTCTCGGGTGGTAACCACAGATGCAAGCAGCAAAGGATGGGGGGCACATCTGGGTTCTCTTTTAGCACAGGGCACCTGGGAGGACTATTAACTAAGAAAGTCGTCCAAATGGAAGGAGCTGAGGGCAATCAGGCTAGCACTCAGGTTTTTCAAAAAAGAGCTACAGGGCCACCATGTTCAGGTGTGGTCGGACAACTCGTCTGCCGTAGACAAACAGGGCGGCACGAGAAGCTGAGTCCTTTTGGCCTTAGCATCAGACATTCTGAACTGAGACGAGACCAACACTCTCTCTCAGCAGTCTTCCTGAGAGGAGAGAAGAATGTGATAGCGGACTTTCTTAGCTGAACGAAGCTGAGAGAGGGTGATTGGATCCTCAACCAGAAGGTTTTCAATCTCATTTCAGAGAAGTGGGGTCCTCCAGAAGTGGATCTGTTTGTGTTTTTTTTGATGTGAAAGCCCCATGTTTTTTCTCTTTAAACAGAGAGGAAGGAGCATGGGGGGTAGACGCATTGATCCAGAACTGGCATTTCAAAACCTGCTATGCCTTCCCGCCTCCGGTGTTATTGCTGGCAGTTCTCAGGAAGTTTCAGATGGAAAGCACGTCCCTGATTCTAGTGGCACCACATTGGCAAAAGAGGGCATGGTTCTTAGTACTCAAGCAGCTAGCAGTCGAACCTCCCTTATTCCTACCACCTCGAGAGGACCTCCTCTCACAGGGCCCAGTCCTCTGTCCATGGGTACACCAATTGAAGTTGGTGGCCTGGCTACTGAGGAGGGTATGTTGAGATCTAAAGGTTTTTCTGAGAATTTAATCTCCCCCCATCGACAGGAAGAAGGAAACACGCCAGATCTATAAGAAGGTCTGGGTACGTTTCAATGAATTGTGTGTAGAAGGCTCTTTTGCGGTACACAGTCCCACAGCTGTGTTGGAATTTCTTCAGTGCGGGGCAGACAAGGGTTTATCCAGAAGTACCCTTAAAGGTCAGGCGTTAGCACTCAGTGCTTATTTAGAAAAACATCTGGCCACCAACCCGTGGGTGGTCAGATTCTTTAAGGCTCTGTCTAGACAGACCGGTTCAAGGCCCTCCTTTTCCCAAGTGGGACCTATCTTTAGTCTTACAGAGCCTGACTGGAACCCCCTTTGAACCTTTAGAAAGGTGTCTACTAAAGGATCTTATGTTAAAAACAGTTTTTTTAGTAGCAGTGACAACTGCCAGGAGAGTCAGTGAGATTGAGGCCTTATCTGTCAGACCTCCTTTTTGCGTTATTTTCCCAGATCGGATCGTTTTCAAGACTGATCTGGCATAAGGTGGCTTCTGGATTCCACAGAAGTCAGGAGGTAGTTTTACCCTCATTTTGTCCCAACCCCTCAGGGGAAAGGGAATTAAATTTCATTCTTTGGACGTAAGGAGATGCATCCTTCAGTACCTAGATCTGACCAAGACATTAAAGTCAGACTATTTGTTTTGTTTTCTGGGGCCAGAAAGGGATACAAAGCGTCTTGACGCACTATTGCCAGATGGCTCAGAGCAACCATTGGTCAGGCCTATACATTAGCAGGGAAAAAAATCCCAATGGGTATAAAGGCACACTCTACCAGAGCTATGGCAGCTTCTCAGGCAGAAAAGGCTGGAGCATCGCCAGAGCAAATGTGCAGGGCTGCAACATGGTCCAGCTATTCCACTTTCGTAAAGCACTACAGAGTGGACCTGATGTCGGCTAGTGAGCAAGCCTTTGGGCGAAAGGTGTTGCAAGCTGAAGTCCCACCCTAACTGGTAAGTGCTCGTTGATCCTCTCATGGTGGCTGTCCTGAAAGACGAAAGGGGAAAATTTTAAAGTTATGTACCAGTAACTTTTCCAATAGTCTTTCAGGACAGCCCTAGATACCCACCTGAAAGTTTGGGGTGTCTTTTATAAAAGACCAGAACACAGCATGATAGTGATATGGGATAGTATGTTATTAATGTGTTCTTGTGTCTCCCCAACCCGGAGGTGATCTTGGAATAAATGGAGGTCCAGCAGGGGGAAATAAGAATTTTTTGGGCTGGCGCAGTGTTAGAGGAGGAGACTATCTCTCATGGTGGCTGTCCGAAAAGACGTTACCGGTACGTAACTTTAATTTTTGTTTTGTATTCGCTGAAATTCGTTATTTATGTATGTGCATATATATTCGTGATGATTCGTAGTTTGGAAAGTCTTTTGTGTGTTTAAAAGATTCAATAAACAATGACTCTCTTCTCCTCTGCTCAAATACAATACAACACTCTTCGCCACTTCAATACCAGGCACTTATGCCTGGTATTGGCACCAGGCACTTATGCACCTTCCCACCCAGACCAATTTTCAGCTTTCAGTGCTGCTCTCACTTTGAATGAAATTTTGAAACCCTTTTTTTTTTTTTTTTTTTTTTTTTTTTTCTGTTTCTGTAAAATTTTGCAAATTTTCTTCATAAATTTGTGGCAAAATTTATACTGCTACATATCTTTGGTAAAAAAAATTAACACTAACCCAAATTGGAGTATATTATTTGGTCTGTGTGAAAGTTAGAGTCTACAAACTATGGTGCCAATCGCTGAAAAATCACACCTGATGTACTGAAGCCCCCCCCCCCCCCCCCAATGATCCCTTTTTGGAAAGACAGCTCAAGGTATTTACTAAGAGGCTTGGTGAGTTTTTTGAAGTTGTAATTTTTTTTTCCCACAATTCTTGGGAAAATTTAAGTTTTTTTTTTTTTTTTTTTTTTTTGTTTTTTTTGTTTTGTTTTGTTTTTTTACACAAACTGGTCATATTAAGAGGTTATTTCTCTCACACAGCATATGCATAATTGCAATTAACCCCAAAATACATTCTGCTACTCCTCTCGAGTATGACGATACCACATGTTTGAGACTTTTACACAGCCTGGCCACATACAGAGGCCCAACATCCAAGTAGCACCTCCCAGGCATTCTAGCAGCATTAATTACACCATTTTCTGACTACCGATCACATTTTTGAAGGCCCTTCATATTTTTAAAACATAGCAGGTACATATCAAATAAAAGATTACCTGTGATGTAGTGGTCCACAGAGGAGAGCATCGGAGCAGGCAGGAATAAGGTCAGCGACAGCAAAAGCAATCATCCAGGCAGGAATACTTTCCATAGTTCGTACAGGCAGAGATACTGTCAGCAGAGCCAGAGCACAGCCAAAGCACAGGTCCAGGTAGCAGGCAGAGGTGTCCTGGCAGAAATGCTGTCCAAAGTCAGAGGCAGCAGGCAGATATATGGTCAACACAGCCAAAGTATTGGTCCAAGCAGCAGGAAGAAACCTGGTCCATAATGTCATGGGTCATTACAGGCAGCAATATGGTCAGCACAGCCAAAGTATTTGTCCAGGCAGCAGGAAGGCCATCAAGCTTAGGGCCAGGGGTAGAGGCTTCTCCCACCCAAATCGCTTTGAAGCCTCCGGGCAACCAGACCCTGTTCTGGGAGCACAGAAAACGAAAAACTGTTTTTCTCTACTCAACACTATTCTGAAGCCCCTCACATATGTGAGACCCCTGTGTACTTAAGTAGATGACCAAAAGATCAGTCCAAGTGGCAGGCAAAAACATAGTTGATTTAACAGGCCAAGGTCAGTGCACGTGGAAGTCAGAAACATAGTTTAAATCGGCAGGCAGAGGCATCGTCGGTAAACAGGCTGTTTGGTGCACGTGGAAGTCAGAAATGTGGTTTAAATCGGCAAGCAAAGACATCATTGGTAAACAGGCCAGGGTCAGTTAATTAACATGGTAGCAGGCAAATGGGGAAATGGCAGTCTGTTAATAAGGGGAATTAATATTGGATGGATGTATGATAATTTTTGAAGCAATCTCCGATGCACAGGCCAGGTTGGGAGGGACATTGGGGACAATAATAGCTGGTATCTCTTCTTACTCCTCTGCTGCATACACAGCATTTTCTTTTGGCGTCGTTTTAAAGATTCTGTGGGGGGAATGTGATGGGGAAAGTGTTGCTCGTGAAGTCGACTCACGCTATCAGAGCGAATGCTTCCTGGGGTGGGACCTTGTTGGTAAATGAGGGCAGTGACGATATCTTCAATATACTTGAGGTAGGTGATTTGTTGGTTTTGAGTTGCTTTTTGGTAGCAGACAAACTAACTAAAAAGGGTCATGTTAAACAGGTGAAACGCAACTTTCTTGTACCAATAACTGGACTTTCTGGTTGATAAATAGGGCTGTAGCATCTGATCGTTTAAATACCCCCCCATGTACATATTGTAATCGTGGACACATTCGGGCTTTTTGGATCTCCACCACGGTGTCTTTGTGGATGGTAGAGAGGATGTGGACATCTTTTCTTGTCCCTCCACTTCATGGCCAACACCTCCTCGTTTCTCATGAATGCCGATTCTCCGTTTTTGCAATTTTTCAATTTTTTTTTTTTGTCAACAGATTTTGTGGGAATCCCTTCTCCTTCTTCTTTTTTTTTATTTATTTATTTTTTTCTATAAAGGGGCAGGCTGGTATGGTTTTCGACATATAAATGGTATCCTTTGTCGAACAGGGGGTATGCCAGCTCCCAGACAATTTTCCCACTGGTTCCAATATATGTGGGGCAATCATGGGGCTGGAGCTGGGAGTTTTTGCCTTCATAGATCCGAAATGTGAAGACATCCAGTGGCTCGATCGCATAATTTATTTAATTTCAGCCCATACCTGGCTCTCTTGCTTGGTATATACTGCTTGAAGTGCAGTCGGCCAGTGAAATGTATGAGGGACTCGTCCACACATTTTTTGGTCTGGGATAAAAACGTCTCCAAATCGCTGGGAAAAGGAATTGATTAGGGGCCGTATCTTGTACAATTTGTCGTGGTTGGGGTGATCTTGGGGAGGGCACTGTGAATTGTAATTTAAGTGGAGGAAACTTGTCCTGGACAAGACAGCGGAATATATGGGCATATGGTGGATGGGATTGGTGGACCAATATTCATGGACTTCGTTCGTTCTTTTTTGTAAGCCCCATATTAAACGTAAGCCCCAAAAACAATTTAAATTCGTCCAGTGTTAGGCATCGCCACTGGAACATGTGGGCATAGGAAGAATTGGGGTTGGCAGCAATAAACTGGGATGCATAGAGGTTAGTTTGATCCACCATATTCTGCAGCAAATCTTGTGGGAAAAATAAAGAAAAAATCAAATTGAGAAATTCATAGTGTCGGGCTGCACACCTGGCTGTGCAGTGAAAGGGGTGATGATGGCGGATCCTGAGTTGCCAGGCAACCATAAGAGGTTTGCCAGGGCATCGGGAAGGTAGGACTGGGGCTGGGTTCTTCGGTTTGGGCGTGTGATTCTAGTACTTGTACTGGGCATCTTTTCTTGGGGTCTGGCGCTGCTGTTGGTGGACAGATCTCCTGATCTTGGTCCTGATCTCATTCTTTTTGGAGGGACGGTTTCCTCTGAGGACTCTGACTCCGATCCACTATCCTCCACTGGCTCATATTCCGAACCAGAATCGGATGATGGGAGCGCCCCGCTGCTCTCATCATCCGACATGGTAAGAAGGGCATATGCCTCCTCAGGTTTGTAAACCCTTTACGACATTATGGTAGTGCTTTTTGGTGGGCCTATGTAATGGTACTACTGCTGGTGGTAGTGGTGGTACATCGGTATTAGTGGCAGGCCTGTGTGGTGGTACCGATGGCAGTATGGGTGGTGGTACAGATGGCAGTACATGTGGTACCAATGTATTAGTGGCGGGCCTGTGGCTAATTGATGGGGTGGGCTGTGTGAATGGTCCTCTTTTTATTGGGGGGGACACAGCCGGTCACGTGGTAAACGGCCAATTTCATTTCAATTTCATTGGCCGTTTACACTGATCGGGAAAGCGTTGTGTCCAACGGACACCCGCCTTTCTCGATCCCTGCCCTGTACTCCTCCGGCGCGCACGGAGGGCGCCACCGAGTTTGTTGTGACATGTGATTGGCTGTGACTTTGACACAGCCAATACGTGGTAAGCAGCCAAATTCATTACCGTGATCGGGGATGCGCTGTGTCCGAGGGACACACGCCGTCCCCGATGGCCGTGTTGCGTGCCCCCGCGGGTGTGGGCTAGGGGGTTATCCTGCTGGATGTCATATGACACCTAGGCAGGATAAAACAACCACTGCCCGGCCCTCAATCTGCTATAGGCCGGGCAGGAAGTGGGAAGGAATGCACTTTGCCAGTAATCCAACCTCCAGCACAAAATTAATCAGCTGATTGGACTGTAAGATTAACTTTGAGTTGACCTTTTGTTTCATTAGATCTTTAACGAATTACCAAATTATGTTGAATTAATTCGTTATTTCAGCTATAATTTCTTTCGTATTAATTGAAATTTGTAATTTGTAATTTTTTCGGCCATTCGGATGCATCCGAATGATGCAAAATTCGGCCGAATTTCGATTCGTTACCAAATGAATTGCACAAGCCTACTGGCAGCACTCATACGTCTATTTCCCAAAGACAACCTCTGGATATGATGCTGAGCACATGCACTCAACTTCTTTGGTCGACCATGGCGAGGCCTGTTCTGAGTGGAACCTGTCCAGCCGCTATATGGTCTTTGCCACTAAGCAGCTCAGTTTCAGGGTCTTTGCAAACTTCATATAGCGTAGGCCATCTTTTATGTAGGGCAACTTTTTTTCAGTTCCTCAGCTCTATGCCGTGTTGAACGACCAGTATGAGAGTGATAACCCCAAATTTAACACACCTGACACCTTGTAACACTTACGAGTCGCATGACATCAGGGAGGGAAAATGGCTAATTAGGCCAAATTTGGACATTTTCACTTAGGGGTGTACTCACTATTGTTGCAAGTTTAGACATTAATGACTACTTATTTTGAGGGGACAGCAAATGTACAATGCTGTACACTCTACTTTACAGCAAACTGTCATGTCTTTAGTGTTGTCACATGAAAAGATATAAAATATTTACAATGCGAGGGGTGTAATCACTTTTGTGCGATACTGTACATTCACTGGCCATGTTATTAGGTACACCTGTTCAATTGCCTGGTAACACAAATTGCTAATCAGCCAATTTGCATGGCAGCAACTCAATGAAGTGATTGTAAAGTCTTTTATTTCAAACAAACAAAAAAAGTTGCCTCCTCTGTAAAATTGGTTTTGCACAGAGCAGCCTGGATCCTCCACTTCTTGGGGTCCCTCATCTGTGCTCCTGGCCCCTCCCTCCTGTCGAGTGCCCCCACAGCAAGCATTCAGACACTGAGCCATGGCCCGGCCCCACCCCTTTCTCTTCTCATTGGCTGACTGACAGCAGTGCCGTGCTGCTGTCTTCTCAATAAGGAGGGGAGTCCTGGGCAGCCGAGACGCTACTGCAACATTGTTGGATATAAATGGGGCTCAGGTAAGTATTAGGGTGGCTGAGGGGGCTGCTGCACACAGGTTTTTGATCATATTGCATTAAGATCAAAAACCTTCTGACTTTACAATCCCTTTAAGCCATCTAGACCAGTGGTTCTCAACCCTGTCCTCAAGTACCCCCAACAGGCCATGTTTGCATGTTTTCCTCTATCTTGCACATATGCTTTAAATCAGAGGCAATAGTTTGGTATTTTGGACAGGGGGTGGGGTACTTGAGAACAGGTTTGAGGACCGCCTTGCTGAAGATCAAACTGAGCATCAGGATTGGGAAGAAAAGGGATTTAAGTTTTGAACGTGGCACGGTTGTTGGTGCCAGACGGGCTGGTCTAAGTATCTCAAACTGCTGTTCTACTGGGATTTTCACGCACAACCATCTCTAGTGTTTAGATATTTTATACTTTCTCTTACAACAATTCTCTGTAGTCAGCGGCGGTTGTGTGGATGAACATGGCTCCCTGCTGCTGTGTTTCAGCCAATGAGGGAGAGACCCGGGAGAACGTCTGCTCTCATGCACATCACAGGATTGGACTCGGGTGTGTAATGGGGGGAGTTATATATTAGTTGTCTATGCGCTCTATTTTACAATTTGTTAATTTATAAATGAGAATTTTGATAAATTGTACCTTTTTAAAGTCCCATACCATATATTTAGGTTGGGGGCTTCATATATGCATTGAATTGGGCTTGGAAAATTATTGCCTGCCTTTTTCTAGAGCCAATGAATAGATGTGAATGGATTATGTTTACAAAATAAAGTTGCTTTCTTACTGATGCATTTTTACCTTGGTAAAAACGCAAGAAAAACATATAAAAATATTTTCCCTTTAAATTATATGGGGCTCTTCACACCACTGCACTGTGGGTGCAGTGTGTTGTAAAAAGTCCTGCATGCTGCATCTTTGGTGCACTTTTGGAAACTGCACCAAAAACACAGCTCTTTTGAAATTAATGGAAAATACCTTAAACGTACAGAGGTTGCATGTTTTGCGTTACTTGTCTATTTCTTTAATCATACATCAGGGGACACAGAGCCATAGTAATTACTATGTGGGTTATAGTCCACCTTCAGGCAAACCCTAAACAGGAAGTTGCCTCGCTATATAACCCGTTTTGCAGAAAAAAGGGGGGAATTGGGACTTTAAATGAGGCGCACTAGTCGCCTCCATCCCGAAATCAGGTATATATAACAGGGAGTTTGGGACTTTAAATGAAGCAATTTGAAATGCGGAGGATTAACATTGTAGTTTTATTAATATTAGTAAATATATAGTAAAGGAATTTCATGTGTATATACAGACATACATATATAATTGGCACAAAATTATAGGCATAATAGATGGAAAAGTAAAAACAGTAGAATATATAATTACACTGGATAAGTCATGGTCAAAGTAATGTTGGTAAAAAATAACATATAGCCTATAGGTGCCAGGGATGGCATATCCAGTAACTGATAATAAAATTGCATAGCAAGATGATATAATCATGATATTAATAAATTAGTCACATCAGGGTAACAATGGATAAAATTCTGGCATCAATTGTAGCTCGACGCGTTTCGTGGATGATTTTGTCCACTCATCAGGAGCTGATGCATAGTAATCCTGTAGGATATAAACAAAAAGTCAACCTCAATCCGTATAGAGAGGAATAGAACAAAAAAATGCTGGAAAGATTTTGGCCAGACAAACACTTACCAACCCTGACACTGAGCGTGGCAGATGGCCTGGAGTGGGCCGGGGGCAACAAACCCCATAGCGGGAGCTGAGGCAGCATGTGATGTATGGATGACATCAGGTAATAAAATGACATCAGGTAATAAAATGACAATGTATGGGTAGTGAGATGATCTCCATGTGGCAGCAATGATAAAAATAATAATAATCATTTTATTACCTGATGTCATCCATACATCACATGCTGCCTCAGCTCCCGCTATGGGGTTTGTTGCCCCCGGCCCACTCCAGGCCATCTGCCACGTGCCACACTCAGTGTCAGGGTTGGTAAGTGTTTGGCCAAAATCTTTCCAGCATTTTTTTGTTCTATTCCTCTCTATACGGCTTGAGGTTGACTTTTTGTATATATCCTACAGGATTACTATGCATCAGCTCCTGATGAGTGGACAAAATCATCCACGAAACGCGTCGAGCTACAATTGATGCCAGAATTTTATCCATTGTTACCCTGATGTGACTAATTTATTAATATCATGATTATATCATCTTGCTATGCAATTTTATTATCAGTTACTGGATATGCCATCCCTGGCACCTATAGGCTATATGTTATTTTTTACCAACATTACTTTGACCATGACTTATCCAGTGTAATTATATATTCTACTGTTTGTACTTTTCCATCTATTATGCCTATAATTTTGTGCCAATTATATATGTATGTCTGTATATACACATGAAATTCCTTTTACTATATATTTACTAATATTAATAAAACTACAATGTTAATCCTCCGCATTTCAAATTGCTTCATTTAAAGTCCCAAACTCCCTGTTATATACTCCCTATATAACCCCTCCCACTACTGGGAGTATCTCAGTTTTTTCGCCATTGTCTAGGGTGTTGGTCAGAGTGAAGATGTGCTGTGCTCCTGTGGAGCAATCCTTGCTGGGGCTAGCTATGCAGCCGGATCCATTCAAAGTGTCTTTTAGGGCGAATTGAATGGTGCCCTGGCCTCGTATTTGAAAAAACAAGGTTTTGCCTGTAACGCTTCTTTTTAAAGAGCTGGACCCCCGGGATCCAGTACTTTTGGTATTAAGGCCATAAAGTTTTACTGGCGGGGTGCTTTTTTACAGGTCCAGGATTGTGGGTTCCCCGAGGGTCCCCGGTTCCTGAAGGTTTAATGGAACCCACCGTGAAGGGTGAAGATTAGGTCTGTTGGTTTTACCACAGAAAACCCTGCAGCGGGAAAGGTAAGTGAAGTTTTTCTAAGGAATTTTTAAATTTTCTTATGAAATGTCGTCTTTAAAGCAAATGTTGTAATGCCTAAGTGTCACCACTGGGGGCTGCATGGAGCACATACCTTCTTATGCTTTGCTTAGTCACGCTGTGTCACAGAAGCAGCAGACTTTTTTTCCTCCAGCTAGCAGTCAGACATCTGGTAAGTTTGGGGGGTTTTGCTTCCTCCAGACACCCCCACCTGACCTGAACTGTTCCCCTCCTCAAGAGGCTGAATATAAGTGAGAATCAAAAAAGATCGGCAATGCCATTTTCTTTCACCGCCCCTACAGGGTGGTGGCTTCCAGGTCTCCTCTACGCCATCCCTCCATCACTCAGCCGATCCTGTCTAATCGGAGGCCCATGCTTGTTTTTAAACTCCTTAAAAAAAAAAAAAAAAAAAAGGGACAGGGGGGGGGGGACTGGGGGTGGTTGGGTGTGTGTGATGCGACAGTGGGGGCAGGGCTTTGTGCGGCGTTGGCATCCTCCAACACGGGAGTGTTTTTAAAATTAAAAAAAAAAAAAAAAAAACTCCATTTATGCTGGCTGCAAATTTGTCGGAGACATAAGAGCAAAGAAGAGCGTGTGAGGTTTTGGTGATACAGGCATTTCCTATTTGACACATTTACTATTTGCATCAGGCTGAGCATTAATAGCAGCGGCAATAGCTGGACTATTGCTCAAGCAGTGCATGCGCTTTTTTCTGGTAATATCTCTGCTTTGTGCATCAGGCTATGGTCAGAAGGGGGGGGGGGGTTTGAAACGCCCCCAAAAAAGATCTAGAAGGGTCTCCCTCAAGCTCTGGAAAGCCTACTCATCTTTACAAATGGCATCCTCCCCTTAGAGGGGATGGCTGGTCAGAGTGATCATCAGGGCCATGAAATGTCTGCAACTGTTTTTAACACTGCAGCCCCTGTTTTATTTTATGATAATTTAAAAAAATAAAAAAAATAAAGTTTAGTGACTAATCACATCCCAGTGTGGGTCAAAATGACAGGTTCTCTTCCATTACCCAAGACCCTCAAACTGAGGAACTAGGGGCAGGAGAAGACTAATTCCCTCAGGAGACTGTGGTGAGGCTGATGACTCGTCTTCTGAGGTGTCAAATGCGGGAGAATCAGCTGTTCCAATCTTAAGATTGATGGTGCAATTTCTTGCTGAATGATCGCTCCACATTTATGTACCCTTAACTGAGTGGGTTCACTAAAGCCTCTCCAGTCGAGACAAATGGGGGACTTCCTCAATAGCTCCAGGATACAAACAAGAGTTCCCGTCTTTTTTTTTTTTTTTTTTTTTCTCAGATTAAACGTTTCTAAGGATCCAGAGAAAGAAAAAAGTGATCATGGGGGTCCCCATGTAAGAACAGAGGTTGGGGTTTAATTCAAACATCCATCCTTTTTTTTTTTTTTTTTTTTTTTTTTTTTTTTTTTTTTTTCTCCCCCCACACGGTGCCAAATCCGAATGGACATTCTGGATCCCAAAAATCGAAATTCAATTCCTGAATAAAACAGCTCTTTTTTTGTATGGAGTCAATCCAAATCGGTTATCTCCATCCTACAAGGAGGAGAACTTCTGGCTTCGAAGATGCATACCTCCATACGCCTATTTCCTCGCTCATTAGTAATATCTACTTTTCAAGGTGGAAAATCTTGATTTTCAGTGTGTAGCTCTGCTTTCTGGCCCAGCTACTGCACCTTGAGTGCTTACAAAGGTTCTGGCCCCTCTTCTAGCCAGATTAAGGGCCCAATGTATAACGGTTATGGTTTACCTAGTCCAGGGGTCTTCAAACTATGGCCCTCCAGTTGTTCAGGAACTACAATTCCCATCATGCCTAGTCATTTCTGTGAATGTCAGTTTTACAATGCCTCATGGGATGTGTAGTTCCACGACAGCTGGAGGGCCGTAGTTTGAAGATCCCTGACCTAGTCGATCTGTTCTTGATAGACCAGTCGGTAGCCCGCTTAGACCAAAGTATGGTTACCACATTCAACTACCTGGAATATCTAGGTCAGATTCCCAACCTAGGAGAAATCTTCTTTTAAAACCATGAAGGCTAAAATACTTTGGTCCAAACATAGGTACACCCAGAAAAAGATTTTAGGTGGTCGAAGCAAGATGAATTTCTTCTATTCAACCTTGCATGAGGTTGTTGGGAAAGATGGTGGCTTCATTCAAGGCCGTTCAGTATGCTCGGTTTAATTTGAGACTGCTGCAAAACCGTATCCCATCGGCTTGGAACACAGGGTTCAAGCTCTACATTCCCAATGTGATGTGACACCAAAGCCTATGGCCACATCACCCTAAAAGCGCCCAATCTCGTCTGATTGGAGGCTGAGCAGGGTCGGGCCTGGTTCGTACCCAGAAGAGACCACCTAGAAATGCCAAGTGCTGTAGACTGGGTGCGCCGAAGCCTCAGTTTATGATTAATATCCAAAAATCTACTAAGGGGAAAATCCTTCCTTCATTTACCTGGGAAGTGGTAACCACATGCCAACTTTTTTTTTTTTTTTTTTTTTTTTTTGTTTAGATTGGGGAACAGTCCTGGAAGGGGCAAGAGAAGTGGCCCAGATCAGACATGACCTTGCCCATTAACATTTTAGAAATTCAGGCAGAGCTCTTGGTCCTGAGGGCCTGAACGTTCAGTTTACGGCATCGTCCTGCCAGGATTCAATCTGACAATGCCACAGCAATGGCCTATAATCACCAAGGGGGCACAAGAAGTTGTGCGGCCAAGAGAAAGGTGAATCGTATCCTATCTTGGGCAGAAAGCAATGTACTTTGCCTATCGGCAGTTTTCATCCTAGGAATAGAAAATTGGCAGGCGGAGTACTTGAGTCGCCAGCAGTTGTTCCCGGGAGAATGGTTCCTTTTTTATAAGGTTATCTGCTGCTGTGTCTATGTGCATGCACTCTAGAAGTAAACACTCTCTCTGAGATGCGTACAGCTAGGTTACATCTTACACTTCTGGTTTATTCGAGGGCGGTGATAATGCTTTATACACAAAGATACGTCATTGCTTTGTTAGTCTAATAGGTACATCTCATTGGTTAAAATACAAAAGAAATGGAGAGAGTTGATGACAAGGCTTAATTGTCCTTGGTTCTGTTTTCACTTCCGCATTCTTCTAATGTGTGGGAAGCAGGGGGTATCCACAATTTTCATAAAATCAAGAAACTGGTAATCTGTATACTTATATAATGAGTAAGGAGTTGCATAAAAACATGTATACACAAGAAAATAGACCGTTTCAGATTATTATCTACATTACATTCCTTCACACCTTAAAGCGGAGTTCCACACAAAAATGGAACTTCTGCTTTTCGGAACCCTCCCCCCCCCCCCTCCTGTGTCATATTTGGCACCTTTCAGGGGGGAGGGGGGTGTAGATGCTTGTCTAAGACAGGTATTTGCACCCACTTCCGGCATAGACTCCCATGGGAGTCTATGCCTCTTCCCGTCCCGACCGCGCTGTCTGCTGGGAACATACAGCTCCCAGGAGAGAGCGGGGACCACTAGGGACGCGCAGCGCGACTCACGCATGCGCAGTAGGGAACCGGGAAGTGAAGCCGCAACGCTTCACTTCCTGATCCCCTCACCTAGGATGGCGGCGGCAGCTGCCGAGAACCGAGCGGGTTCTCGGCGTCCCCTGCCGACATCGCTGGACCCTGGGACAGGTAAGTGGCAATGTATTAAAAGTCAGCAGCTGCAGTATTTGTAGCTGCTGGATTTTAATTTTTTTTTTTTTTTTTTTTTTTTTTTGGCGGTGTGGGTGAACCCCTGCTTTAACCCCAATATCTTCCTGTCAATATGTCAAAAATGGGGGATCCCAGACATAGATCTGTTTGCGTCCAGGTTCAACAAAGAAATCGACAACTTTGTGTCAAGAACAAAGGATCCGCTAGCATGCGGAACAGATGCCTTGCTATTCTCATGAAATCGGATCTCACTAATTTATGCATTTCCTCCTATTCTGCCTGCGTCCACGACTTCTTCGCAGGATCAAGCAGGAAGGGAAGTTGTTGATTCTTGTGGCCCCCAGCAGGGCCCAGGAAATCTTGGTATGCAGAGATCGTAAAGATGGCAGTAGGGGACCCATGGACCCTACCATCACGGCCAGACCTCCTCTTGCAAGGTCCGGTGTTCCATCCTACTTTACAAATGCTAAATTTAATGGTCTGGCTATTGAGACCCACACTCTGAAGAAGAGTGGGCTGTCAGGTTCAGTAGTTTCTACCTTGGTTAATGCAAGGTAGCCGGCCTCCATAATTTATATATTATGGAGTCTGGGAAACATGTTGCACCCCAGGAAATGGGTCAAAGGTGGAATCCTTGACTTTCTGCAGATGGGGTGACAAGGCTGGCCTTGAGTGCTTTCTGAGGACAGGTCTCGGCCTTATCTGTATTATTTCAACGACCACTTGCTTCACATTCTTTGGTTTGTAACTTTTATTCAGGGGGTAACACGGCTTAATCTCCGGTTAGGTAACCCCTGAACCCTTGGTACTTGAATTTTAGTTTTGTCGGCATTACAAAACAGCCTTTTTTTGGGCCGATACGACATATTCCCTTGGTCCTTTTTTGACAAGGAAACTATTTTTTTTTTTTTTTTCTGGTAACCATATCTTCTGCAAGAAGGGTATCAGAATTGGCTGCTCTTTCTTATAAAGAGCCATATTTTTATTGTTTTACAAGGATAAGGTAGTATTGCGTCCTCATCCTAACTTTTTTTTTTTTTTTTTTTTAACCAAAGGTAATATCAGGTTTTTATCTAAACCAGGATATTCTCCATTTTTCCAGAACCCTGTTCTATGGAAGAAAAATCACTACATTCTCTTGGGGTGGTGAGAGCAGTCAAATTCTACTTGAAGGTGACTGCTCAGATTCATAAAATGGATGTTTTGTTTGTGTTGCCTGAAGGTCCTAAAAGAGGACAGGCAGCATCGAAATCTATTTCTAAATGGATTCGACAGGTAATCGTTCAAGCTTATGGTTTAAAGAGGTAGTTCTACCCTCTCAATTTAAAGTGCACTCCTCTAGGGCTGTTGGTGCTTTGTGGACAGTGCATCACTGAGTCTCCATGGCTCAATTCTGCAAGGCCGCAACTTGGTCTTCAATCCATACATTTACCAGGTTCTATCTGGTGGATGTAAAAAGACATGAGGATGTCGCCTTTTGGGTGCAGTGTACTGCAGGCAGCAGTAGAAATCCTCTGATCTCATGGTGCCCTACTTTGGTTGGTTGTGTCTCCCTCCCCTCAGTTGGCATTTTTCGGGGACATCCCACATAGTAATTACTTTGGCTCTGTGTCCCTTGATGTATGATTAAAGAAAATAGGATTTTTATAACTGCTTACCTGTAAAATCCTTTTTTCTTTTGAAGTACATCACGGGACACAGAGGTCCCACCCCTCTTTCTAGTATACACGTGTATTGCTTTGCTACAGAACTGAGATACTTCCAGTAGTGTGAGGGGTTATATAGGGAGGCAACTTCCTGTTTAGGGTGTGCCAGTGTCCAGCACCTGAAGGTTGACTATAACCCACATAGTAATTACGATGGCTCTGTGTCCCGTGATGTACTTCAGAAGAAAAAGATTTTCAGGTAAGCTGTTATAAAAATCCTATTTTTCAGAGGTGCATGCTGGGAATCGGGCACCCAAAAAATGCACCAGAAATGCACATGCAGTGTGAAAGAAGCTTAAGAATATTGTTTAGTGCCGCTTTAACCATTTCCCGACTGCCAACAGTACTTTTACATGTACGTAATACAGCCGGCTCCGAGTTACGGGCACGTGACCACTTTAGCAACCATTGTGTCCACTGCTCCCAGTGGATTGTGGCTCCAGGTACCCATGGCCTGGTGATCATGTGATCACTATGCAATCACATGATCACAATGTCGTCAAAGCTGTTATGAATTCATAACAGCTGTGTCTCCTTTGCAGTGATTGGCCCACAGCTATCACATGGTACCTTGGTCAAATACAGCACCATGTGATTAGTTGTCGATCACTGGTAATCACAGCTGTTATGAATGTACCCCATTCACAACCGTACAAAACATTGCTGTTACAATGATCACCATTGTAATAGTCAAAATGTGTTTTTAAAAAAATCCCTGATCACCCCCCCCCCCTCCCCAGAGTAGTACAGTGTTACTATGGTGACACTGAACTAATCTGATGAATGTATTTAACCACTTAAGGACCGCCTCACGCCGATTTACGTCGGCAAGGCGGCACACGCAGGCAGAATCACGTACATATACGTGACCTGCCTCCTGCGGGTGGGGGGTCCGATCGGACCCCCCCCCTGGTGCCCGAGGCGGTCCTCTTTTGTCCCCCGGCGATCGGAGGTGAGGAGGAGGCCATCCATTCGTGGCGCCCCCCTTGCGATCGCCGCCAGTCAGAACATTCCTTTGCTGCTGTAAGCTAAACGGCAGCAAAGGAAATTAGGTCATCTCTCCTCGGCTCGGTATTTTCCGTTCCAGCGCCGAGGAGAGAAGACATCAATGTGAGTGCACAAACACACACAGTCAGTAGAACATGCCAGGCACACTTTACACCCCCGATTTCCCCCCCCCCTGTCACACTGACACCAAGCAGTTTTTGTTTTTTCTGATTACTGCATGGTGTCAGTTTGTGACAGTTACTGTGTTAGGGCAGTTACTGTTAGCCCCCTTTAGGTCTAGGGTACCCCCCTAACCCCCCTAATAAAGTTTTAACCCCTTGATCACCCCCTGTCGCCAGTGTCGCTAAGCAATCATTTTTCTGATCTCTGTATTAGTGTCGCTGGTGACGCTAGTTAGTGTCAGGGCACCCGCCGTTTATTACCGAAATAAAGGTTTAGCCCCCTGATCACCCAGCAGTGATATGCGTCGCCCCAGGCAGCGTCAGATTAGCGCCAGTACCGCTAACACCCACGCGCGCAGCATACGCCTCCCTTGGTGGTATAGTATCTGTACGGATCAATATTTGATCCGATCAGATCTATACTAGCGTCCCCAGCAGTTTAGGGTTCCCAAAAACGCAGTGTTAGCGGGACCAGCCCTGATACCTGCTAGCACCTGCGTTTTGCCCCTCCTCCCGGCCCAGCCCATCCAAGTGCAGTATCGATCGATCGATCACTGTCACTTACAAAACACTAAACGCATAACTGCAGCGTTCACGGAGTCAGGCCTGATCCCTGCGATCGCTAACAGTTTTTTTGGTAGCATTTTGGTGAACTGGCAAGCACCAGCCCCAAGCAGCATCAGGTTAGCGCCAGTACCGCTAACACCCACGCACGCACTGTACACCTCCCTTAGTGGTATAGTATCTGTACGGATCAATATTTGATCCGATCAGATCTATACTAGCGTCCCCAGCAGTTTAGGGTTCCCAAAAACGCAGTGTTAGCGGGATCAGCCCAGCGTTTTGCCCCTCCGCCCAGCCCACCCAAGTGCAGTATCGATCGATCACTGTCACTTACAAAACACTAAACTCATAACTGCAGCGTTCAGAGTCAGGCCTAATCCCTGCGATCGCTAACAGTTTTTTTGGTAGCATTTTGGTGAACTGGCAAGCGCCAGCGACCTAGTACACCCCGGTCGTAGTCAAACCAGCACTGCAGTAACTCTTGGTGACGTGGCGAGTCCCATAAGTGCAGTTCAAGCTGGTGAGGTGGCAAGCACAAGTAGTGTCCCGCTGCCACCAAGAAGAAGACAAACGGGCCCGTTGTGCCCATAGTGGCCTTCCTGCTGCATTCGCCAATCCTAATTGGGAACCCAGCACTTCTGCAGCGCCCGTACTTCCCCCATTCACATCCCCAACCAAATGCAGTCGGCTGCATGAGAGGCATTTTCTTTATGTCCTCCCGAGTACCCCTACCCAACGAGCCCCCCAAAAAAGATGTTGTGTCTGCAGCAAGCGCGGATATAGGCGTGACACCCGCTATTATTGTCCCTCCTGTCCTGACAATCCTGGTCTTTGCATTGGTGAATGTTTTGAACGCTACCATTCACTAGTTGAGTATTAGCGTAGGGTACAGCATTGCACAGACTAGGCAACACTTTCACAGGGTCTCCCAAGATGCCATCGCATTTTGAGAGACCCGAACCTGGAACCGGTTACAGTTATAAAAGTTAGTTACAAAAAAAGTGTGGGGGGAAAAAAAAAAAAAATATGAATATATGCAGTAGTTGCCGTTTTATTGTTCTCGCTCTCTATTCTCTCTCTGTTCTGCTCTTTTTTACTGTATTATATTCTGCAATGTTTTATTGTTATGTTTTATCATGTTTGCTTTTCAGGTATGCAATTTTTTATACTTTACCGTTTACTGTGTTTTATTGTTAACCATTTTTTTGTCTTCAGGTACGCCATTCACGACTTTGAGTGGTTATATCAGAATGATGCCTGCAGGTTTAGGTATCATCTTGGTATCATTCTTTTCAGCCAGCGGTCAGCTTTCATGTAAAAGCAATCCTAGCGGCTAATTAGCCTCTAGACTGCTTTTACAAGCCGTGGGAGGGACTACCCCCCCCCACCATCTTCCGTGTTTTTCTCTGGCTCTCCTGTCTCAACAGGGAACCTGAGAATGCAGCCGGTGATTCAGCCAGCTGACCATAGAGCTGATCAGAGACTAGAGTGGCTCCAAACATCTCTATGGCCTAAGAAACCAGAAGCTACGAGCATTTCATGACTTAGATTTCGCCGGATGTAAACAGCGCCATTGGGAAATTGGGAAAGCATTTTATCACACCGATCTTGGTGTGGTCAGATGCTTTGAGGGCAGAGGAGAGATCTAGGGTCTAATAGACCTCCAATTTTTTCAAAAAAGAGTACCTGTCACTACCTATTGCTATCATAGGGGATATTTACATTCCCTGAGATAACAATAAAAATTATTTAAAAAAAATGAACAGTTTAAAAATAAGATAAAGCAAAAAAATAATAAAGAAAAAAAAAAGCACCCCTGTCGCCCCCTGCTCTCGCGCTAAGGCGAACGCAAGCGGCGGTCTGTCGTCAAACGTAAACGGCAATTGCACCATGCATGTGAGGTATCACCGCGAAGGTCAGATCGAGGGCAGTAATTTTAGCAGTAGACCTCCTCTGTAAATCTAAAGTGGTAACCTGTAAAGGCTTTTAAAAATGTATTTATTTTGTTGCCACTGCACGTTTGTGCACAATTGTAAAGCATGTCATGTTTGGTATCCATGTACTCTGCCTAAGATCATCTTTTTTATTTCATCAAACATTTGGGCAATAGTGTGTTTTAGTGCATTAAAATTTAAAAGTGTGTTTTTTTTTCCCCCAAAAAATGCATTTGAAAAATCGCTGCGCAAATACTGTGAAAAAAAAAATGAAACGCCCACCATTTTAATCTGTAGGGCATTTGCTTTAAAAAAATATATAATATTTGGGGGTTCAAAGCAATTTTCTTGCAAAAAAAAATAATTTTTTCATGTAAACAAAGTGTCAGAAAGGGCTTTGTCTTCAAGTGATTAGAAGAGTGGGTGATGTGTGACCTAAGCTTCTAAATGTTGTGCATAAAATGCCAGGACAGTTCAAACCCCCCCCCCCCCCCAAGAACCCCATTTTGGAAAGTAGACACCCCAAGCTATTTGCTGAGAGTCATGTCGAGTCCATGGAATATTTTATATTGTGACACAAGTTGCGGGAAAGACAATTTTTTATTTTTTTTTTGCACAAAGTTGTCACTAAATGATATATTGCTCAAACATGCCATGGGAATATGTGAAATTACACCCCAAAATACATTTTGCTGCTTCTCCTGACTACGGGGATACCACATGTGTGAGACTTTTTGGGAGCTTAGCCGTACGGGACCCCGAAAACCAAGCACCGCCTTCAGGCTTTCTAAGGGTGTGAATTAGCAAATAGCTTGGGGTGTCTACTTTCCAAAATGGTGTCATTTGGGGGGCTTTTGTGCCACCTAGGCATTCCATGGCCTCAAACTGTGATAGGCAGTGAAGAGTGAAATCAAAAATTTACACCCTTTGAAAACCTGAAGGCGGTGATTTGTTTTCGGGGCCCCGTACGCAGCTAGGCTCCCAAAAAGTCCCACACATGTGGTATCCCCATACTCAGGAGAAGCAGCTAAATGTATTTTGGGGTGCAATTCCACATATGCCCATGGCCTGTGTGAGCAATATATCATTTAGTGACAACTTTGTGCAAAAAAAATGTGTCACTTTCCCGCAACTTGTGTCAAAATATAAAATATTCCATGGACTCAACATGCCTTTCAGCAAATAGCTTGGGGTGTCTACTTTCCAAAATTGGGTCATTTGGGGGGGGGGGGTTGTGCCATCTGGGCATTTTATGGCCTTCAAAACTGTGATCGGTAGTGAGGAGTGAAATCAAAAATTTACGCCCTTAGAAATCCTGAAGGCGGTGATTGGTTTTCGGGGCCCCGTACGCGGCTAGGCTCCCAAAAAGTCCCACACATGTGGTATCCCCGTACTCAGGAGAAGCAGCTGAATGTATTTTGGGGTGCAATTCCACATAGGCCCATGGCCTGTGTGAGCAATACATCATTTAGTGACAACTTTTTGTAAATATATATATTTTTTTTTTTTTGTCATTATTCAATCACTTGGGACAAAAAAAATAAATATTCAATGGGTTCAACATGCCTCTCAGCAATTTCCTTGGGGTGTCTACTTTCCAAAATGGGGTCATTTGGGGGGGTTTTGTACTGCCCTGCCATTTTAGCACCTCAAGAAATGACATAGGCAGTCATAAACTAAAAGCTGTGTAAATTCCAGAAAATGTACCCTAGTTTGTAGACGCTATAACTTTTGCGCAAACCAATAAATATACGCTTATTGACATTTTTTTTTTTACCAAAGACATGTGGCCGAATACATTTTGTATAACTAAAATTGAGTTTATTGGATTTTTTTTATAACAAAAAGTATCTTTTTTTTTTTTTCAAAATTTTCAGTCTTTTTCCGTTTATAGCGCAAAAAATAAAAACCGCAGAGGTGATCAAATATCATCAAAAGAAAGCTCTATTTGTGGGAAGAAAAGGATGCAAATTTCGTTTGGGTACAGCATTGCATGACCGTGCAAATAGCAGTTAAAGCGATGCAGTGCCAAATTGGAAAAAGACCTCTGGTCCTTAGGCAGCATAATGGTCCAGGGCTAAAGTGGTTAAAGGAAAATTAAAAAAAAAACAAAACTCTTATTTTCCCAAAAATTGTGACAAATTAAACCTTCGAAAACCTTGCCCTGCATCTTGATAAATGCCTCAGACTGTCTACTTTCCAAAAAGGGGTCATTTAGGGGGTATTTGTGCTGTCCTGGAATTTTAAAGGCCTCAAATTAGATCATCAGTACATCCATCATTGAGATTATATATATATATATATATATATGTGTGTGTGTGTGTGTGTGTGTGTGTGTGTGTGTATATGTATATGTATATATAATATAAAAAATAAATTAAATAAATTATTAGTGTGTGTGTGTGTGTGTGTGTGTGTGTGTGGCAATAACTCTCGGTGGAGCTGCTGGTTTAAAGTGGGCTTGTTACCTTCACTCTCCTTCCCTCTGTTTTACCGGCACTGGGTCTAGGGTTCCGTTGAGTTTACCTCCGGACGATACAAGCACCTACACTTGAGTACGTTTTCAATGCTTTATTGAACAATTAACGAATGAAGTAGCAGGAAAGAGCCAGAAGGGAAACTGCAGGGAAAGCTCAAATACCTTTCTGTAGGATTCTTGACAAATGTCCTTTAGGGTTGAAGATTATAGTAGAATGTGCTCCCCTTGTGGGACACACACTCTTTGCCCGCCTGGCTAGGCGCCTCTCACTTGCCTAGCAGCCAGTACGTAGCACGAACAAAAGTCTCTGCCACAGACTTGCTTGGGATGAACCCGTACGATCCTCTGCCACAGGATGTATTGGTTTTGTGGTGAATGTCAGTCACAGTGCTTGAACCTTTAAGCCAAACCTGGCAACACTATGCTGTAGAACTACTTTAGGATACGTCCTCCAACCGAGTCACCAGGCCCCTCTCCAGACCAGCACTCTGCATGATTCTTCCATGACGGGTCCTCCCCTGGGATCTCCTCGGTTGTCCAGCTTCTTCACTCTGGATAGACAGCTCAGGACCATTCCTCGGTTGCTGTGGTAGGCCCCAGACAAGCTTCTGGGCCCACCCATGCGCCGCAGCGACGCGGGCCTCCGGAACGGAGGACCATGAGGTAGTATTCTAACGCATACCTGTCGGCCAGGAGGGCCAGCAGGTGGCTGTAAACGAACCCCAAAATATGGTGTCTGACCCATAAATACCCTCTCCCAGAATGCAACTCGGAGGACCACCTCCACCGAGTTGTCTCCGGGACAGAGGAGCACCCATTCGCTTCAACACTCCAACACTAGCCAGTGGTAACAGCGACACCCACCGGCTCAGTATGGAAACACACGCAATGTCAGCCAAGCTGGAACTGAGGCAAATCTAACTTTCCTAACGAACAAGTTACTACATTCACCTATCAGATGGTAGATCGCAAATCTACCAGCGCGAAATATATATTTTTATAAATTTCTCTATCGTGCAAAAGTATTCGCACCCTTAGCATTTTTTTTGTTTTGTTGCCTCAACCTGGAATTTAGCATGGATTGTTTGAGGATTTGCATCATTTCATTTACAGAGCATGCCCACAACCTTGAAGGTGTGTGTGTGTTTTTTATTGTGAAATAAGTTGGATGGTTTGCGCTTGTGAACAGCAATCTTTAAGTCTGACCACAGATTTTCTATTGAATTGAGGTCTGGGCTTTGACTAGGTCATTCCAACACATTTTACATGTTTCCCCTTAAACCACTCAAGTGTTGCTTTAGCAGTGTGTTTGGGGTCATTGTCCTGCTGGAAGGTGAACCTCCGTCCTAGCCTCAAATCACAGAGTGGTACAGGTTTTGCTCAAGAATATCCCTGTATTTAGCACCATCTATCTTTCCCTCAACCCTGACCAGTTTCCTAAGTCCTGACTGCTGAAAAACATCCCCACAGCATGATGCTGCCACCACCATGTTTCACTGTGGGGATGGTGTTCTTTGGGTGATGTGATGCATTGGGTTTGCGCCAAACAGCGTTTTCTTTGGCCAAAAAGCTCAATTTTAGTCTCATCAGACCAGAGCACCTTCCTCCATACATTTTGGGAGTCTACCACATGCCTTTTCCCAAACTCAAAACGTGCCATTTTGTTTTTTTGCTGAAAGTAAAGGCTTTCTTCTGGCCACTCTGCCATAAATCCCAACTCTGTGGAGCGTACGGCTTATTGTTCTGCAGATTCTCCAGGGTTACCTTAGGTCTCTGTGCTGCCTCTGATTAATGCCCTCCTTGCCCGGTCCGTGAGTTTTGGTGTGCGGCCGTCCTTTGGCAGGTTTGCTGTTGTG
The DNA here is from genome assembly GCA_037952925.1 of Lithobates clamitans. Classification (NCBI taxonomy): domain Eukaryota; kingdom Metazoa; phylum Chordata; class Amphibia; order Anura; family Ranidae; genus Lithobates; species Lithobates clamitans. Next base: position 2,963,683 of record JBBGZY010001065.1, read on the forward strand.
CCATATTCTTTCCATTTGGTTATGATAGATTTGATGGTGCTCCTAGGGATTATCAAAGATTTGGATTTTTTTTTTTATAACCTAACCCTGACTTGCACTTCTCAACAACATTGTCCCTTACTTGTTTGGAGAGTTCCTTGGTCTTCATGGCAGTGTTGGGTAAGTGGTGCCTCTTGCTTAGGTGTTGCAGCCTCTGGGGCCCTTAAAAAGGTATGTGTATGTAATGACAAATCATATGACACTTAGATTGCACACAGGTGGACACCATTTCACGAATTATGTGACTTCTGAAGGTAATTGGTTGCACCAGAGCTTTTTATGGGCTTCATAACAAAGTGGGTGAATACATAAGCACATGCCAATTATCCGTTTTTTTTATTTCTGAAAAATAGTTTTATGTATAATTTTTCTAATTTTACTTCAACTTAGACTATTGTGTTCTGATCCATCACATATAATTCAGATTAAAAAAAACATTGAACTAAAGACTGTAATGTAACAAAATGGGTAAAAAGCCAAGGGGGGGGGGGGGGTGGGGAGGAATACTTTTGCAAGGCACTGTATCATAGGTTGTAGACATTATAACGTTCACATAAACCAATTTATATACACTTATTGGGATTTTTGTTTACCAAAGACATGTAGCAGAATACATTTTGGCCTAAATTTGTTAAGAAATTTCATTAGATGTTTTAGAACAAAATTTTTATTGTTTTGTATAGCAAAAAATAAAAGACGAGATGGTGATCAAATACCACCTAAGGAAATCTCTATTTTGTGTGAAAAATTATAAAAAGGTAATTTGCATTGTGTTGCATGACTGCGCAATTGCCATTTAACCACTTAAGGCCCAGAAGATTTGCCCCCTTAATGACCAGGCCATTTTTTTACAATATGGCACTGCGTCGCCTTAACTGACAATTGCGCGATCATGTGATGCTGTACCCAAACAAAATTGACTTTTTTTTTTTTTTTTTTTTTTTCCCCCCACAAATAGAGCTTTCTTCTGGTGGTATTTGAACACCTCTGCGGTTTGAGTGACAATTTTGGAAAAAAAACCTATTTTACTATGCCGACCTCGTGCATTGGCTCCTACGTCGCGCTCTCTATACCCCTTAGACCCCTTTCACACTGAGGCGTTTTTCAGGCGATACAGTGCTAAAAATAGCACCTGAAAAAAGCCTCCGCTGCAAACCCAGTGTGAAAGCCCGAGTGCTTTCACACTGGGGTGCTGCGCTGGCAGGGCGTCACAAAGTCCTGCCAGCAGATTCTTTGCATACACCACTCCAGCCCATTGAAAACAATGGGGCAGTGCCGTGATACCACCGGCAAAGCGGTGTTTTGTGGGCGGATTTAACCTGCTAAAACGGCGCTAAAAATAGCGCCGCTTTACCGCTGACGCGGGGGGTGTCTCAGTGTGAAAGGGGTCTTTAAAGCAGGTGCTGTACAGCTACTGCGATTTGTGCAGGGAAACCAAACTGCAGTCTTCTAACAATGGCCGTTGGTCGGCAAGTAGTTAAAGTAACGCAGTGCTGAGCAAAAAAATGGCCTGGTCATGAAGGGGGTAAAACCTTCCGGAGGTCAGGCAGCTAGTACCAATCATCATGATTTCTAATCATGAACACAAGCAAGCTGTCTAACTTGTTTACAAACAAACCTTACAGATTGTAAAGGCAACAGCAGCCTGGAGATGGCAGTGTGCTTTTTGTTTTTTAATAACATACTTTAATCCTTACTGTCTTACTGTTAGATTTTTAACCCCTTCCTGCCTAAGGCCTCTTTCACATGAACGATCCATTCAGGTCCGCCTGTCAGTTTTTTAGGCGGACCTGAACGGACCCTCCATAGACCTCTATGGAGCGTCGGATGTCAGCGGTGATATGTCCGCTGACATCCGACCCGCTCCGATCCGAAAAAGTGTAACGGAGGAAAAACCTACTTTTCCATCCGTTATCAGATCGGGTGACGACGGACTCTACGGTCCGTTGTCATCCGATCCCTCGTAGAGGAGAGCGGCAGTCTGACAGGTCCGTCACTGCACAGTGTGCAGAGACAGACCTGTCATCTGCCTGCTTAGCGGGGATCCACTGAGCGATCCCCGCTGAGCAAGCAGATGTTCACGGGGCGGATCATCACGGACCCGTCACGTGTGAAAGGACTCTAAGTGCCGGTTCACACAGGGGCGACTTGTCAGGCGACCTAGCCGCCTGACAAGTCGCCTCCTGTTCTGTACAATGGAACCGTTCGAATAGGAGTGACACAAGTCGCTCCGACTTAGAAAAAGGTTCCTGTACTACTTTTGCAAAACGACTTCTGTATAGAAGTCTATGCAAGTCGCCCCCAGTCGCCGTGGAAGTCGTGTGCAGGTCGCGCCGCCCCTGTGTGAACCGGGGCTAAGGGTAAAACAAATCTTAATGTCTAAGCCCAATTTGGCAACTTTGACATGTGTTGGGTAAAACCGTACATATCATCACAACTACTTTGTGCATTCAGGTGGATTATACCTTGTTTTTTTTTTCAGGACAAATTGAACTTGCGTTTGGTGGTAGATGGTAATGGATATCTCCCTGGTTTTTTAAATACATTTTTTTTTTTTTCCCATCTAAGGAAAACTGGTGCGATCTCTAGCGCTCAGGACCCGGAACATCCGATTCTGGGTCCCCTGATCCCTGTGATAATATTAGTGACTGGTCACTGTGATAGCCAATCAGAGGCTGTGAAGCCCGCCCCTGTGTTTTCTGTCTCTGTGAATGGACAAGACAGATACATTGTATCTTTCTCTGTCCTTGCAGAGATAGGAAAAAAAAAACCTGGATCAAAGTCTGATCCAGGCCAGCCCCAGGGTTCATGTTTGCGGTGCGATCCCAGCACAAAGGGAAATGCGCAAATATGCGGCCCCGCGGAAAAAGCCCAGTCCAGTGGGGGGGCATATTACTGTAGTATCGGCTTGAAGGGGTCTACTAATAAAGTCAGCTGTTTCTAGAAGAGCTTGGTCACATATGTTTTATGAAGAATGAAGCAATGCTCATTAAAGTGATTGTAAGGGGTTTTAAAAAAAAACAAAAAACACATTGGATTTGATTGACAGCAGCGGGAGCCAATGGCTGCACTGCTATCAATCTATCCAATCAAGAGCCAAGAACCCTGGGCAGAGACAGTGTGTCCCCGCCGGGTCAAGTTCCAGGGCTCAGGTAAGTAAAAAGGGGGGGGGGGCGCTGGGGGCCGGTCACTGACAGGTGGTGTTGTGTTTTTTGTTTTTTTTGGTTTCTGTTACAAAACTTTGTAAAAAAGTAAGCTTTCTCCTTCACTGGTAGGGCTGCACTGACGAACTCCACCTCTACTCCACCTCTACTCCACCTCTACTCCACCTCTACTCCACCTCTACTCCACCTCTACTCCACCTCTACTCCACCTCTACTCCACCTCTACTCCACCTCTACTCCACCTCTACTCCACCTCTACTCCGCTTTCAGGACTAGTGAATAGCATAAATTAAAGGGCATAGCCCCTCCCCCAACATTCTCTCTTTTTTTTTTTTTTCCCCTCATTCCTCTTGACTGGTGAAGAGTAGCAGTATGTCCATACCTCTGCAGTCGGCAGTGTCTGCCGGGTTAAGCCTCTCCCATTAGCAGTCCCTGTTCTTGGGCCGCTATTAGCACTGATAAGACTGGAAACCCCTTCTGTGGATCTTTTGGGGTCTTGCAGAGTTTCCTCATAGGAACATAGTCTGCTGACAAAATCAAGAACCGACGAATGTTGGTGCATGTGACAGGAGGATCAGCTCGTTTTGGTTTCCCTGGGTCAGGTTAGATTCTTTTTGTTCCCCTCATATCCTTAAGAAATGTGTTTTGATCTGATCAATATGTTATTTTGGGAAAGCAGAGTGATAAAGATACTGTGGAATACATTTATGCTCTGCAGTAAAATTTGTCCCCTTTTTTAAGCGTTTTATTCTCGTATTACGCGTGCGCATTCCGGGCTTCCCGTTTTTACCCTCCCGTTTGTGCTCTGGTGTGAATTTCGGACGTTTCTTACCTATTCTGGTGCCTTTTTTTTTCCCCCCTCTCCCTGTTTGCTGTGTGAACGGTGGAAAGTGGGGGGTGCGCCGCTATCCTCCCCGACATAGGAGCGGCGTGTCCTCAGGCTCTGTGCGCAGACGCAATCCAGAGCTAAGAGCTGAGTGTTTCCTTTAGGCTTTTCTTCCTGGTTCTAGTGCAGTGGGTTGGTGAGGCTTCGGCGGTCTTCTTGGTGTAGGGAAAAAAATACTAAAATTCAGCTTTTTTTTTTTTTTTTTTCTTCCAGTAATAGGGTAGGTCACTCTAAACTTCCCCTCCCCTTTTGTCTTTAAATTTTGGCTCCAAATTGGGCTCAGGGCTGCTCTGTTCCGGCCAATTCAGTGCTGCACTCGATGGCAAAACGGGCCTTATGGCTAAAACCTTGGACAGCCAATCTGGCATCAAAGCAAAATTGGTGCATGATTCCCTTTGATGGAAAATCTTTGTTTGGCGAAACTCAAAGCAATCTCTCAAGTAAAAGGGGGCAAATCTGGCTTACTTCCCCAGCACAGGAAGTTCTTTAGAACAAAGGCCTATTTATCTCGATTCCAGCAATCAAATTCCAGAGACTTCAGGCAGTCTCGCCCCTTTAGGGACAACAAGAAATCATGGAGAAGCACTCGTTCTTTCTGGCTCCCAAAAAAGAAGTCTAAGTCCCTCACCGCTCCCCAGGAGATGCCAAAGGGGTGGAGACGCCTCCAGTGGAAGTCTGGCTAAAACGTTTTTTCCCCCATCTGGGCCTCCAAGTGTCAAGACCCATGGGTCCTATCAACGATCAAGTACGGTCACTTCTCTAATCGGCCTCCTCACTTGTCTTTCAAGGAAACAGTTACCGGCCTCCCCACAGAAAGCACTGGCCCTAAACCAATTTATGGAGTCTCTGTAGCGTCAAGGGACAGCAGTACCTGTTCCCCCATCGGAGTGATTTTACAGGTTTTTATTCCACCCTTTGTCTAGTACAGAAAAAAACTGGAGACCTGTAATAGAGCTGAAAAAACTAAATCGCTACATTCATCTCGAAAGCTTCAAGATGGCGTCGCTCCAAACGATTATCCAAACCATGAAACCAGGAGATTGGTTAATATCGATAGACCTGCAGGTTGCTTACCTCCACGTCCCTATTCTACCATCCTTCCAAAAGTATTTAACCACTTCAGCCCCGGAAGGATTTACCCCCTTCCTTACCAGAGCACTTTTTACAATTTGGCACTGCGTCGCTTTAACTGCTAATTGCGCGGTCATGCAATGCTGTACCCAAACGAAATTTGCGTCTTTTCTTCCCACAAATAGAGCTTTCTTTTGATGTTATTTGATCACCTCTGTCGTTTTTTATTTTTTGCGCTATACACGGAAAAAGACCGAAAATTTTGAAAAAAAAAATGATATTTTCTACTTTTTGTTTTAAAAAAAATCCAATAAACTCAATTTTAGTCATACATTTAGGCCAAAATGTATTCGGCCACATGTCTTTGGTAAAAAAAATGTCTAAGTGTATATTTTTTTGGTTTGCGCAAAAGTTATAGCGCCTACAAACTAGGGTACATTTTCTGGAATTTACACAGCCTTTAATTTATGACTGCCTATGTCGTTTCTTGAGGTGCTAAAATGGCAGGGCAGTACAAAACCCCTACAAATGACCCCATTTTTGAAAGTAGACACCCCAAGGAAATTGCTGAGAGGCATGTTGAGCCCATTGAATATTCATTTTTTTTTTTTTGTCCCAAGTGATTAAATAATGACAAAAAAAAAAAAATTACAAAAAGTTGTCACTAAATGATATCTTGCTCACACAGGCCATGGGCATATGTGGAATTGCACCCCAAAATACATTTAGCTGCTTCTCCTGAGTATGGGGATACCTCCATGTGTGGGACTTTTTGGGAGCCTAGCCGTGTACGGGGCCCCGAAAACCAATCACTGCCTTTAGGATTTCTAAGGGCGTACATTTTTGATTTTACTCCTCACTACCTATCACAGTTTTGAAGGCCAAAAAAAAGGCCCAGATGGCATAAAACCCCCCCAAATGACCCCATTTTGGAAAGTAGACACCCCAAGCTATTTGCTTTGAGGCATGTTGAGTCCATGGAATGTTTTATATTTTGACACAAGTTGCGGGAAAGTGACAATTTTTTTTTTTTTTGCACAAAGTTGTCACTAAATGATAAAAATAAAAAAATTAAAAAAAATTGTCTCTTTCCCGCAACTTGTGTCACAATATAAAATATTCCATGGACTCGACATGCCTCTCAGCAAATAGCTTGGGGTGTCAACTTTCCAAAATGGGGTCATTTGGGGGGGGTTTTGAACTGTCCTGGCATTTTATGCACAACATCTAGAAGCTTATGTCACACATCACCCACTCTTCTAACCACTTGAAGACAAAGCCATTTTTGACACTTTTTGATTACATAAAAAAATATTTTTTTTTTTGCAAGAAAATTACTTTGAACCCCCCAACATTATATATATATTTTTTTTAAAGCAAATGCCCTACAGATTAAAATGGTGGGTGTTTCATTTTTTTTTTCACACAGTATTTGCGCAGCGATTTTTCAAACGCATTTTTTTGGGAAAAAACACACTTTTTTAAATTTTAATGCACTAAAACACATTATATTGCCCAAATGTTTGATGAAATAAAAAAGATGATCTTAGGCCGAGTACATGGATACCAAACATGACGTGCTTTAAAACTGCGCACAAACGTGCAGTGGCGACAAACTAAATACATTTTTAAAAGCCTTTACAGGTTACCACTTTAGATTTACAGAGGAGGTCTACTGCTAAAATTACTGCCCTCGATCTGACCTTCGCGGTGATACCTCACATGCATGGTGCAATTTGCTTTTTACATTTGACGCCAGACTGACGCTTGCGTTCGCCTTAGCGCGAGAGCAGGGGGTTCAGGGGTGCTTTTTTTTTTCTCTTATTTTTAAACTGTTCCTTTCATATTATTTTTTTTTTTTTTTTAAATCATTTTTATTGTTATCTCAGGGAATGTAAATATCACCTATCATAGCAATAGGTAGTGACAGGTACTCTTTTTTGAAAAAATTGGGGTCTATTAGACCCTAGATTTCTCCTCTGCCCTCAAAGCATCTGACCACACCAAGATCGGTGTGATAAAATGCTTTCCCAATTTCCCAATGGCGCTGTTTACATCCGGCGAAATCTAAGTCATAAAATGCTCGTAGCTTCCGGTTTCTTAGGCCATAGAGATGTTTGGAGCCACTCTGGTCTCTGATCAGCTCTATGGTCAGCTGGCTGAATCACCGGCTGCATTTTCAGGTTCCCTGTTGAGACAGGAGAGCCAGAGAAAAACACGGAAGACGTTGGGGGGGGGGGGCATTCCCTCCCACTGCTTGTAAAAGCAGTCTAGAGGCTAATTAGCCGCTAGGATTGCTTTTACATGAAAGCTGACCGCTGGCTGAAAAGAATGATACCAAGATGATACCTAAACCTGCAGGCATCATTCTGGTATAACCATTCAAAGTCGTGAATGGCGTACCTGAAGACAAAAAAATGTTTAACAATAAAGCACAGTAAACGGTAAAGTATAAAAAATCGCATACCTGAAAAACAAACATGATAAAACATACTAACAATAAAACATTGCAGAATAGAATACAGTAAAAAAGAGCAGAACAATAGAGAGAGAATAGAGAGAGAGAACAATAAAACGACAACTATTTTTTTTTTATTTTATATTTTTGTTTGTGTTTTTTTACACTTTTTTTTTTTTTGTAACTGTAACTTTTATAACTAACCGGTTCCAGGTTTGGGTCTCTCAAAATGCGATGGCATCTTGGGAGACCCTGTGAAAGTGTGCCTAGTCTGTGCAATGCTGTACCCTACGCTAATACTCAACTAGTGCATGGTAGCGTTCAAAACATTCACCAATGCAAAGACCAGGATTGTCAGGACAGGAGGGACAATAATAGCGGGTCTCACGCCTATATCCGCGCTTGCTGCAGACACAACATCTTTTTTGGGGGGGTTCATTGGGTAGGGGTACTCGGGAGGACATAAAGAAAATGCCTCTCAAGCAGGTGACTGCATTTGGTTGGGGATGTGAATAGGGGAAGTACAGGCGCTGCAGAAGCGGTGGGTTCCCAATTAGGATTGGCGAATGCAGCAGGAAGGGCACTATGGGCACGACGGGCCTGTGTTTGTCTTTTTGGTGGCAGCGGGACACTACTTGTGCTTGCCACCTCACCAGCTTGAACTGCACTTATGGGACTCGCCACGTCACCAAGTGTTACTGCAGTGCGGGTTTGACTACGACCGGGGTGTACTAGGCCGCTGGTGCTTGCCAGTTCACCAAAACGCTACCAAAAAAACTGTTAGCGATCACAGGGATCAGGCCTGACTCTGCGAACGCTGCAGTTATGCGTTTAGTGTTTTGTAAGTGACAGTGATCGATCGATACTGCACTTGGGTGGGGTGGGCTGGGCCGGGCGGAGGGGCAAAACGCAGGTGCTAGCAGGTATCTGGGCTGATCCCGCTAACACTGCATTTGTGGGAACCCTAAACTGCTGGGGACGCTAGTATAGATCTGATTGGATCAGATATTGATCCGTTCAGATACTATACCACTAAGGGAGGTGTATGCTGCGTGCGTGCGTGGGTGGGTGTTAGCGGTACTGGCGCTAACCTGACGCTCAAAAGGACAAACAGTCAGCGCAAAAACCATCAAAACACAAACCGAGCTGCTAAACACTAAAGGCAAATATATAAATCCTTTCTAGTAATGCAAATGTAAT